>CM028233.1:34892211-36378878 GCA_016432845.1 Psidium guajava | reverse complement strand
CGTCGTGACGAAGATATCTCTTAGCACACAAGGACGGACGCCGTAAGATCCATGCCATTCGCATCTTCTATTGTGGACAGTATGTGAAAAGGATTTAAAAGCATATGACTCGTCTAGAGGATCCTTCATTAAGCTTATCGTCCACGAAAGTGGCTTTCTAGAGAGCTTTTTTCTTTTCTTATCAAAAGCAAAGCGCGAGATAAAGGCTGAATTATCTCGAAAAGCATCGGTTTGAAAGCTGGGATCGATGAAGAATTCAAAACGGGCGAAGCACGGAGGAGAAAATATTGGGCACCCAAAGGAGTGCCAAGTCAATCATAAAAATGCCCCTCCGACAAGCGACACGTGTCAAAAAGTCCGTAACGTGTCGCATCTACATTCGTCTACAAAATATTACACAAGTCTTGTCGAACGGATCATCAGTTGCCCTAACGTTGGTTCAATGAAGTTTTTTACCAAGAGAAAAGGGCGGCTTTACCCATCTCCGCTTTGCAACCTATAATTCCACATAAAGCTCCGATTCACCTTCGGTAATCTCCATCGCACGGTGATCGATGGTCTCGAGCTGGTTTGGTCAAAGATAACACACCGACATGGGCTTGACCTTTTTTTAGCTTCGGCTGCCGAAAGAGGTGGCACGTCCAGAAGCGGTGTCCAAAGATAAGGACGCATTTCGCTTTACCGCGATTTGAAGTTAAGGTTCTTCCGAGAAGATTTAATGGGAACTCGTTATTCGTAAAGCATTTTCAACGGGACAATCTAATTTGGAATAAGGCAATCTTTATCACTAGTCATGATGTTATGTGCACTTTTTTTGGCGCCTCCTTTTCTTCCTTTCAGATCTCTTTCGTGCTCCCAGATGAAAGACTGCTCCAGAAATCGGTTGATGTTTAGCGTTCGTGGTTTCTCCAATGGAAAACACTGCAAAGGTACTTCTATTCATCACGTGTCGAGACTCGAGACTCGAGATTCGATCGATCGGAATGCACACATGAGAACAATCTAGTGCCCGAGATAAAAAGTACGAAATGAAATTAGGAAGAACCTCATGTTGAATGATTCAAAAGTGAATTCAGTTGATCCGTCCAACACTTGAATGCTAAGATATGACCGGTCATTTTCATAGATTCAACGGTAGATCCTTAGCCAATATGAGAATTACAATATTGAGCACATTACTTTTGAGCATACGATTAGTAAAATCCAAAGCACTAGGCCCTCTCTCACTAAAGATGCGTGAATTTTGGAGAAATAGTTAGGTTGTACTCCGTCCATCGCGAATTAATTCAAATAATAGGGATGGCATGAACCGAACAAGATCAAACTATTGCAATGATATCACTTGATATGCCCGCTACTAAAGACCAGTTGACGATGCCAAATGAGATCTATCTTGGCTAACCCACTTCTTCTACCTAAGATTGCTCAGCAAAACTAAGAGTTCATTGATCTTGGTTAGAGCTCAAATCTAACCTCCATTGAAACTAAGGGCCCATATGGCTATACTTTTACTCTAGAAATTAATTTTTGGACAAAAGTGAATTTTTCTAATTTTTCTTCTTAGCAGAAGTTGATTTTCCTATCTTGGAGAGAAGTTCTTTTTTTTTTTTTTTACTTTTTCGAATAGTTCCAAAATCATTTGTGGAGCAAAAAAATATTTTAGAAGTGAAAAAATGAAGTTGTGTAACCAAACACTAGAATGCTAAGATATGATTAGTAATTTTCATAGATTCAATGGTAAATCCTTAGACAATATGAGAATTACAATATTAAGCATATTTGAGCAATCGATTAGTAAAATCCAAAGCATTGGGTTCTCTCTCACTAAAGAAACATGGATTTTGGAGAAATAGTATGTTGTACTCCGTCCATCACGAATTCGTTCAAATAATGGAGACGAAATGAATCGAACAAGATCAAACAATTGCAATGAGATCACTTGATATGTCCACTACTTGACGATGTGGACATCTATCTTCTCTAACCCACTTCTCCGACCTAAGATTGCTCGGAAAAATTAAGAGTTCATTGATCTTGGTTTGAGCTCAAATCTAACCTCCATCGAAACTAAAGGTGCACACGGCAACACTTTCAATTACTCTAGAAATTAATTTCTTGTCAAAAGTTAACTTTTTAATTCTGCTCCTAAGCAGAATTAGATTTTTCTACCCTGAAGAAAAGATTTTTTTTTTCCTTTTTTTCAAATGGGTGCAAATCTACTTGTAAAGCAAAAAAATGCTTTAGAAGTAGAAAAACAAAGTTGCGTAACCAAACATGTAAATGCTAAGATATGACTGGTAATTTCCATAGAGTCAATGGTAGATCCCTAGCCAATATGAGGATTATAGTATTAAGCACAGCTGAGCAATCGATTAGTAAAATCCAAAACACTGAGTTCTCTCTCGTTAAAGAAACATGGATTTTGGAGAAATAGTTGGTTGTAGTGCTTTCATCACAAATCAGTTCAAATAATAGAGATACCATGAATCGAATGAGATCAAATGATTGCAATGATGTCGCTGGATATGTCCGCTACTAAAGACCAGTTGACTGACGATGCCAAAAGAGATCTATCTTGCCTACTCCACTTCTTCTACCAAAGATTGCTCCGCAAAACTAAGAGTTCATAGATCTCGGCTTGAGCTCAAATCTAACCTCCATCAAAACTAAGGGTGCATACGACGACACTTTCGTTTTACAAATTAATTATGACCAGAAGTTAATTTTTTTAATTTTGCTCCTGAGTAAAAGTTAATTTTGTATTTTGGAAAGAAGAATTTTTTGTTTTTACTTCTTCAATTGGCTCCAAAACTATTTGTGGAGCTAAAAAATACTTTAGAAATTTAAAAAAAAATGAAGTTGCTAAACCAAGTAGATTTATGCTTCAAAAGTTGCATTACTAAATGTATTTTCCTCTAGAAATACTTTTAAAGTGGAAATTCTATTTTAGAAATATTATCAAGCGCGCCGACGACGAGGCTACAGTTACACCTTTACTAAAATGGGGCGAGTCCATACGAGAGAGAAAGTCGAGGAGGCACTACACTGGTCCTACGGTCCGTGAACTGGATATGTCCTTGCAGAGGGCAACTCCAACTCCCTTTGACCGCACTCAAACGTAAGACAAGACAAAGCTGCCAAGAGCCAGCCGACCTTGCAACACCAGGTCGACCATGTTTTTCAGCTTATGAAACATCTCTCTTTTGGAAGCAAGCAACCCTCCGTTGAGCCGGTCCTCGAGCGTGCGTATAAAAGAAAGTAACGACAAATGCTCAGACCTCGCTAGCTCCCATTTAGTCGAAGAGACACATTGGGCTTTGTTGTTAAAATGTCTTTGGTCAACGATACGTTGTTGTGGCTTGTGCAATTTTTTTTTTTTTTTGTCTTTAATGCACCTGGAAGTAGCGAAAATGGAAAAATGCAACCCAGACGTGCATTCTTTTGGACCGACCTCTAACTGTTTGTGCTTATGCCTGAGCCGTCCAAACCATGACATGATATGTTAGCGGACAATCTGAGGGTGAGGACTACACCGTTTGATCCCACCATTTGCTCCAATTCTTGGTGGGCAATTAAGAAATTAACGATGCGGATGAATCCTTGAAACAGTTTCGTTTTTTGGTTCCTTGAAAATGGGTCCATCCACAGACTCGCCTACGGCTGTGATATCGAATGCTTTCTCCTTAAGTCCTAAGCTGGCCGCTGCTTAAAAACGAATTATCTCCGGCTTTGACCCTGTTATTATAATGCTCAACCTAACATAAACAGTATCTTCTGCTATGTTTTTGTGGCTGAGGTCAAGAATGCTCTGTTTCTTTAATCGGTTTTGGGTTTCTGCTTTCTCTGGGACGAGGAGAACAAATACTCAGACGTAGTATCTGGAAATCTTAGTTGGGAGAAGCTGGCTATTACAAGACAATGCACTACGAGGCATGGCATATTACAAAGCACTCAATTTCGTCTTTTTTTTTTTTTTTTGCCATGTTCCTTTGGTTTTCTTGGGCAAAAGCGCATGCCGAATTCATTGTTGTGGGGGAAGCCGACCTCTCCAACCTATAAAACCCCTCTCCGCCACTCACTCCTCAAGCCCCCCCCTAAATTCTCCTCTCTCTCTCTCTCTCTCTCTCTCTCTCTCTAACATAGTGACAATGTGTCAGCAAAAAACTCCTCTCCTCTGCCACGAAGAAGACTTCCACCACCTGCCTCCCAAAGACCAAACCATGCACACACCGTTGACCCAAAAACACCCACAACACAAACAAACCCAGAAAGAGCAAAAGACCCATCTCTCTCTGGTCGTAAGAGAAGTGAAGTCCATAGCCCAAATAGCCCTCCCCATGATCCTCACCGGTCTCATGCTCTACTGCCGCTCCATGATCTCCATGCTGTTCCTAGGCCGGCTAGGCGAGCTTGCACTGGCGGGTGGCTCCCTCGCCCTTGCCTTCGCGAACATCACTGGCTACTCCATCCTCTCTGGCCTCGCTATGGGGATGGAACCCATCTGCAGCCAGGCCTTCGGTGCTAAAAAACATGCCCTCCTCGGCCTTTCCCTGCAGAGAACCGTTCTCTTGCTCATGTTAACCTCATTGCCCATCTCTTTTCTGTGGCTGAACATGAAAAAGATCCTCCTTTTTTGCGGCCAGGATGAGGCCATAGCAACAGAGGCGCAATCCTTCCTTCTCTACACAATCCCAGACCTCTTGGCCCTGTCTATTCTTCACCCCCTTAGGATTTACCTCCGAAGTCAATCCATAACTCTGCCCCTCACATTCTGTGCCACTCTCTCCATCCTCTTGCACATACCCATTAACCTCCTCCTCGTGACGCGCCTCGGCCTCGGGATCAAAGGTGTGGCGCTTGGTGGGGTCTGGACTAACTTCAATCTTGTAGCCTCTCTGATAATTTACATACTCGTCTCCGGCGTCCACGAGAAAACGTGGGGAGGCCTCTCCTCGGACTGCTTCAGGGAATGGACGAACCTGCTGAACTTGGCCGTACCTAGCTGCGTTTCGGTGTGCCTCGAGTGGTGGTGGTACGAGATCATGATCCTGCTATGCGGGCTGTTGCTCAACCCGAGGGCAACGGTGGCGTCCATGGGCATTCTGATACAGACCACCTCCCTCATCTACATATTCCCATCCTCTCTGAGCTTCAGCGTGTCGACCAGAGTCGGCAACGAACTGGGTGCGAACCGGCCTTTGAAAGCCAAGCTCTCGGCCATTGTCGGCCTGGGCAGCAGCTTCGCGCTCGGGCTATCGGCCCTGGTCTTCGCCGTCACGGTGAGGAGCACATGGGCCAACATGTTCACTCGAGATACGGAGATTATGAAATTGACGTCCCTAGTGTTGCCCATAATTGGGCTGTGCGAGATCGGAAACTGCCCACAAACAACGGGCTGCGGGGTCCTGAGAGGCACGGCGAGGCCGACGGTGGGAGCCAACGTCAACCTCGGCTGCTTTTACATGGTTGGAATGCCGGTGGGCGTCGGATTGGCGTTCTTTTGGGGGTACGACTTCGAAGGGCTGTGGCTCGGCCTCTTGGCCGCGCAAGCGTCGTGCTTGGTGGCCATGTTGGTCGTCTTGGGGTTCACAGATTGGGAACGCCAAGCGCAGAGAGCTCAAGAGCTGACCAGAGGCGGAGACCAAGCAGGGGCTGTTGTTGACAGCGAAGAGGTTGAGGCGAAGAAGTCACTCGTAGCAGAAATCAAGGAGGAGGATTCATTAAATTTATCAGGAGAATCAGAGGGTGCCGATCATGACGATCACCACTCATCGCCTGTCTGAACCGGTCCCGGTTTCTGGTTTTGCTCAATTTTGTCTCATCCTTCTCGTTAGTTTAATCAAATTTTTGTCCGGGGCTGTATAGATGGAAAATTGGATTGGGAGGAGAAAAGGAAGATGTTCTCGAATTGTAGAGTCCTCTTTAGCATTCAAGATTTGTGGGAAGTCGTCGGAATTTAGTGGAATCGTGACTAATTTTTTTTTTTTGGGGGGGATCTGATCCTATTCTATTCTATTTATGACCAGTTAAAAAAGTCACGACAACTGCAATCTTGTAATTTACTATTCAGCAATAGAAAGGAAAATAGAATATCTATATAGAAATATTAATCGAAAAAGTTATGGCTTCCCCGTTTTCTTCATGTCATGGGAGACAGAGCAAGTCAACAGGTACGTGCGAGGAAAATCTTGCCAGAGACCCGCACTAAGTGAAAATTGGTGAGGAGGGCTTTTGCCGAAAACGGAAAAGGAGCAGCTTCAATTCCACCGTCTCCGAAATCCTTTTTCCCGGCGATATTCGGCCAAGTTTTCAACCATACACTGAACGTGGATTGTGTAAGTAATGGTTCATACATAGATTGAGTGCCGTATAAAGATCGTTTTAGGACCTAAAACAGCCTACACGGACAAATTAAAAGTGCCAAATAAGAATTTAGCCAAACCTGGAAATTGGCCGGATAGAATACCGCCGGCCAACTGTCTACCTTTGAAACCACTCAGTCATCTTTTGCGAAAGGAGAGTCTTTTCTCTCTCTCTCTCTCCATTGGACAACCTTCTTAAAATTATCGTCAGGGTCAACTTTCTCCAATCAAGTGTTTGAGGCCATGGACGGCCTTGTCCATGGTCATTGACACGACACTTGAACCATGGTCCTTGTGCTCTTGTATGGAGAACCAATCGCTATCGGAAACCTCTCCACTGCTTTGGCTCTCACCATCAAACGATAGTTCCATCTAAAAGTTTGAATGGTCGAAGTTGGACGAGGAGGAATGGGTTCACTGGCTATATCTATATATATATATTGGTGAATTTAATGTAGAAAGGTAAGGATGACATTTGGTATTTCGATAACAAAAGATAGGAAGATGCCAAACATAGTAAAAAAAGATATCTTGCCGAGATTCACTAATTAAATTACACCGTAAGTTTCAATTGGATATTCACATAAATTAGATCTAAATGAAATTCACCAATTAAATTATATCCTAAGTTTGAATCGGATATTGACATATTTGGGATCCAGACATCGAATCATTAGTATCCTTAAATACCTAATAAAAACCTATCATGTCACTTGTTAGGTAAGTTTTTTTGTAGAACATACTGACATGCGCATCGAACACGAGCTCAATTGAATAGGGTAAGGTTGCAAACGGCAGGCTACTTGAAGTAACTAGGTTTACCTATTACTCCACGCATACATTTTGTAGGCACGTTTTTGTAAGAAAAGCAAAAAAACAAAAAACTCATCAATTGTTGTATTGTAGATAGGAAAGATTAAGAGATATGTTCATTGGAAATCCTAAAACTTATCATGAAAAAGTACAATTTAGTCATAAAACCCAAAATAAATTGTAATCAGGTTCTAAAACTTGTCAAATTAATGAAATCAAGTGCTTTTGTTAATACCGTCAATTTATTAACGAAAAATGCTGACGTGGTATTTTAAATTAAATTCTCTCTCCTACATGGCATTAATTATTATTGTTATTATCATCTAGAATTTTTCTAAAATATTAAAAAACTAAAAAAATCACATTTTATTTTTAAAAAAAAACTAAAAAAAATAGCAGAGCTTAGGGCACTGTCACTGCCCATTGCTAGAGGGGCCGGTGCCTGGGCAAGGGTAGCTAGCCCTCGTTAGGCCCAAGGCGAGGCGTCACTGGCCCCAAGTGAGGGGCGAGGGAGCCTAGATCTGGGATCGCAATGGAGGGCGGCAGAGGGAAAGGATGGCTAGGGTGGCGATGACAGCGAAGGCACATTGGAGGAGCAGCATCAGTCTAGCTTTACGGGTTGAAGTCAAGGCCATCCAGGATAAGGATTTGGAATTCCATTTTTGATTTGGATTTTGTGGAAGGGACAAGTGCAGGGAACGATGGGGTGACTAGAGAAGGCGATGAAGTTGTTCGAAGAAGAGGAAGATGATGACGAGGACTATGGTTGCCGGCCCAATCGAGGGCCCGCGTCGCCTAGATCTAGGTGCCCTCGCTCGAACCAGCCCTTGCCCTTGCCCTTGCCCGGCGGAGGTTGTGAGCAGCCCAAACAATGAGCCCTGCCTTCCCCTCACCTTTTTTTTTTTTTTTAACTTTTGTTTTTTAAAATGATTTTTAATGTTTTATTATTAATTTTAAATCATATAAAATAAAAACATGAACAATAAATAACAAAAATGCCACAAAGGATAAAAAAATTCAATTTAAAAATATCACATCAGCATTTTTTTGTTAATAAAATTGACGATGCCAATAGAAAGATTTGATTTTATCAATTTAATAAGTTTTAGGACTCTATTGTATATTTTTTAAAAAAATTTAAAATTTAATTATACTTTTTATGATAAATTTTAAGATTTTTAGTGAATATATGCCAAAGATAAAAAAGAGGTCCGTCGGCCGAACACAGAAAAAAAACCTGACGGAAAGAAACCGGCATTTGTTCTGTCGATCCCAGGGAACAGCCGCTGGTGGATTCCTCCACTTGAAAGATTCTGCCCCAAGAAGTCAACCTTCGAAATGATCTCGGTGTGTCAGTTTCCAGACACCCGGACAATGGACCGCACCATTCTTCCAATTTCACGGTCTGGTGGCAGCGGAATCCGGTCCGTTTCGACCCCTTTTTTTTTTTTTTTACGAGGTATTTCTTTTTGTTGGGCATCTTATTTCTGTTTGCTGGGCATCTTCCTCATAGCCTTTAGCACTGTCAAAAGTGGAAGGCTGTTCCTCGTTCGATAGATGTTCGCTTTCTAACTTTTGATCCTGTCAGCTTTTGAATTCGCGCGACACCGATCCTCGATTTCGCATCGTTTTCTAACGAAGCCCCTTTTAGCCCTAAATTCGATTATTCAGACTTAGCGCGTTCTTCAAAGCCCCCGTAAGACATGGTGTGTCTATCACTTTCGATTTATTACCCGATGCACAAGACTGTAAATCTCGAGAGCGGTTTCTAAAGTCATAATGTGTTCGTGAGCGGTCAACGCATCTAACTTTTTTTTAATAATGCAATAGCTTAAACCTTCGAGTGAATGTAACGTTAATCGGCCACACTGACGAAGCTCGCTCATGATCGAGGTATCAAACTTCTCTTGCGGAGGATTCTCGCCACTTCCGACTTGATAAATACAAAAATGATTGAAAAAAAATTAGTTAAAACTACAGTATCAATAAGCTTGTCAACCCACCCTTATAATCATGAGCTTAGTGGTTTTGTTTTTATAGTTGATTGAAGTGCCCACCGCAAAGTCAAACCTCATCGAGTCAATTCTGTTCTTCTTTCTTTCTTTCTTTCTTTTTTTATAAAAATAAAAATAAAAATTTCAAGTGCAGGCAATGCGGTCTTAAAAGAAAAAGAAAAAAGAACAAAAATCTTTTGACACGTGAATTTCTTTTCCTTGTTTTTCGCCGGCGGCATATGATAACATGCGGTTTGCCTCCGCCACTCCTGATTATTATGTCATCCGACCGGCCACGATGAAGCGCTTTCTTTCGAGTGGAATGTCATTAAATTTCTTTGAATATCGCGGGCAACTTTAGTTTATGAATTTATGAGACAGGATCGTCCAGGAGTAGCTCAACATCCGATGATGAATGATATTAGTTTTCCTGGTAAACCCCAAATTATGTAATTCAGAAACTAGCAATGCATCGGAAAATCTTTGTTAATCTTAATTTTTGATGAAAAGACGAATTATAACCGTTCCTTACTCAATGGCGAAAATTGTCAAAGAAATTCTAAACATTTGCGACTTTTTATTGATTTAGCCATGAACCATTTAAGTTTACTGATTCAGTTTTAAACATTTTTACCTTTTTGTCAATTTAGTTATATTGGCCGAAAATCGCCGACATGAACATCAACCGTCTTACGTGGCAATACCAATGCTGACGTGGATAATTTTTTAATAATATTTTAATATATATATTTACAAATTGGCCTCCCTTAACTAATCAAGTGAAATCTTAACTTCACTGAGTTCTTTAAACAAAAACTAGTTGATGTCATCAATATGTAAATTGTCAATACTTCAGTGAATTACATGTCAGGACATGGCTAAAGGAACAGTAGATCTTGAGTACCGAGATGGTCTATGGGGGATAGGAAATGTCGTGATTGGTCCAACCGAATTATTTAAAGGGATTTGTCAACATCTTCGGAATGACCGAGCCCGAATTATAAGTGGCACGACCCCCTAATAAAAACTCATGTGTTACCGAGGACACCATCTACATAATCCGTACAGAATATTCAGGCAAATACAAGCCAGCCCAGAAAGAACATTTCCTCTGTCCGATTTGCTTGCACGGCTGGACTGATTCGCCATTCAAATAATCGAATGTGCGTCGAGACAGCAAATTAATGCATCAGATGAGCTTAGTTTCTGCAACGATCGGCAATCTTTTCCGTCCTTTTTTTTTTTTAATTACTGCGCAAGTACCAATGAGCTTAGTTTCTGCAGTGGATCCAGCCTAATGTCAATGTTCTCAGAGTATTGGAGAGATCAGAAGCACGTGAAAGATCTTCTTGGAGACGTACCTACTTGTTTTGCAACTGTACTCCCCCCGTGGAATCAGAATTAAACTAAGGCATCGGGGATCACGACGATGGAATAAAAGATTGGAACCCTCTTCATTTGAGACTCCGGGGAAGGAAGACTTATCGCCACATTTAATTTCGATGAGCAATGTACGTTATTTTCAGTTTAATTCAGAGATACAAAAGGTTCCGGATCGTATTTATTAGATGTATCGAATAGCACTGCTTCGAGTGTGTATCGGCCCTCGAATTGACGGGCGCAATAGCCCGACACGTGCCGTCTCACACATCCGAGGTTGAGACGCAAGAAGGACACTACTCCGGCAGCATCCGAAGATTACTTTTCGCTTTATATCGATGGAGAGAAGTCTCCTTAGATGCGAGACGCTCTATTTGTACATTGAGAAAATGATTACAGATTAATGATCAGAACCATACTTTTGGGCAGATGATTCAATCATAATCGACCGGAAAAAAATGAGGCACATCCATTCCGACGTAAACCTTTTGCACATGCTATGTTCCGTATAAACGTTCGTAGCACCTCTCTTGCACAAAAGATTCTTCCCCAACCACAGCATAATGCAAAACCTACCAATATTTCATTACCAAGGCGACTAGGCCTGCAATTTGGGAAAAGTACCAAAGAAGTCATAATACTATTGCATTGATGCCGATTTAATTCTAAATATTTTCATTGGACTAATTTACTCTTAGACGTTTTGTATTTGTGTTAATATAGTCCATCTCGCAGATTATGGCTAGAAGTTATTGACATAGGTGTTAGCGTTCTTATATGATATGACCGGCACTAACGTGCACAATTTTTATAATCATAAATATTTTTCCTAAATTCATCATTTTTTTCACTTTCCTTTTTCTTTTTCTTTTATTCTTTTCATTGTCAGCAGTGAGGGGTCAAGGCTTGCAAGCAGTCATTGGCTACTAGCGAGGGTTGTGGCCATCGCCCAAGCTATAGGGGTTGAGCCCTTGTGAAATATAACGAGCGCTTGACCCTCTCAGCTTGGGCGAGGGTTTGGCAGCCCTCATCCATGATTGGTGATGGCTTGGGTGAGGGCTGTGACCCTCATTGCCAACAAGGTTGGCCCAATGGAAAAATATTTAAAAAAAAAACAAAAATATAAAAAAATTATAAAATTTGTCCACTTTGGCGCTAGTCATGCCGCATAAGAAGGTAGGCATCAATGTCAGTAATTTTTTAGCTAAATTGGTCAGATGATTTATATTAGTGTCGATGCAAAAGTTTCAGAAATAAATTGATCTAATTTTAAGGTTTAGAATTGAATTGACACTAATGCAATAGATTTAGGATTTTTTTTTTTGTCGTTTCCCTCGGCAATTGTAATGTAACGTATTGTCATCCCTTGATAAGCCTTCTCTTACATCTCCTTTCGACCACACACATGTTCTATTTCTGCTTCATCACTATTGTCACCCTTTGATAGAGTTAATTGGTTTCAGGGTCTGGCAACCGAGCCTAACTTTGAGTAATATAAACATTGTTTCACGAAAATAGATTTTGTGAACAATCTGTCCCAACCAACTCTTTATCATCCAAAATCAAACTAACTTATCATCGACGAGGCATCGCCTATCACGACATATTCAACTAGTTGAATCTAACATTTTTTTGTCGTACTTTTTTTTTTTTATAATTCAATGCTTAAGTTGCATAAGCATGCGTACACGACCACAGCAGAGTTAGCATGATCAAGGACGTGATATCGTGCTGGAAGATTGCTTGAAGATGCCAAAGTGACTCGACCTGTCGATTCATGCATGGATCACAAGAAGAGCCAAAATGGCATGTGGGTCGGCTGAAAGATGAAGTGAATTGCAGCAAACATTATATGCGCACGCTTACCTCCGGAATTACGTCAATTGAAGATGGTGATGGGGGTTCCTTAAATTTATTTGCTGGTTGTCAGAATAATGTCAGGAGGCACTTGATTATTCTGCAATTACTGTCGGCGTGTGATTCTATGGAAAATCTTGTTATTAATGTCCAGGTCGTACTAGTTTAGTTTTTTAAGATAACCATTGAAAAAGACAAAATGCGAAAATTGATTTGAATTGCACCGAGTAAAAAAAAAAAAAAAAAAACTTTTGATACCAAAAGTTACATACATATATCACTTTAGTATTAAAAATTTTTGACGAATCACTTTAATACCAAATCGGAGATAAAATGATCATTATGATACCTATTTAGGCTAAAAGTGTCATGTGTAATTAATAAATAAATTTTTTTATTATAAAATGATATTTTAAAAAACAACAAGTCTACGTGAACTGCCACGTGGACTTCCATACTTCAAATTCAAATTTTAAAATGAGCTAAATTTTAAATTTTTTAAGATTAAAAATTATTAAAAATAAAATTAAAATAAGCTTAAAAATGTATCAAAAACCTTAAATAAAATAAAATAAAAAATCAGAGCCAAGCGGCAAGGGCTTTCCCTTGTCGCCCCCACCAGTATGGCTAGTGAGGGTTGTCTACCCTTGCCCAAGTTTGGCCAAGGCCGAGCTCTCGTCTGCGGTCGGTGGGAGTTGCTGACCCTTGGCTGAGGCTTGGCAACCCTCGTCACCTGATGCTATCTCGTTTTAGAAATTTCTTTTTTATTTTAAATAAAAAATGAAAATTTTAAAAAATGCCGCGGTGGACCTCCAACGAGCCACGTCAACGTCATATATTAATAATATAAGGTCACGTCGAATTTTCAGTGGACCAAATCGGACTTGGCGCTAAAACGATCATTTTTCTTAAAACTTAGCACTAAAGTGATTTAATTGAAACTCTTGACATCAAAGTAATCTTTGTTCACAACATTTGGCACTAGAAGTGTCATTTTCTCGCATCGAGCCAATAGATATTGGTTTTAGAATTAACATGCCCGGTAAGAGCTGCGAGAGCAAAGAATCTTTAGCAAGATGCGGCCTTTTGAAGCTGCCAAAGTATATATTCGAATTATAATGAATAGAATTCAAGTATTATAAGAGATTGTGAGGAGTATGCGAGGGATTTTGATCACAGATGAGATTAACAGGTTCGATCACATCATGGATCATATAACCTAGAAAAGCACATTGGGGTGGTCCATGAAGTCCATAAAACACATACATAAATAATATGTCAAAGCCTAGGATGATTCTACTTGTCCGCTTCAACAAAATAGATTTTTTTAAATAGATTTCTGAAAGAGCTGGAAGGTGTTAAAAGGCCATCCGATAAACGAAAAGTTACCCACGATATACTTTTCCAATAACTTGTTAGCAACTCACCAACACCTTCTATGAAATTGCCAACTCCTTTTCTTTTCTTTTTAGAGCTAAGAAATTATCAAACTTTTTTCTCTTACTAAATTTTATTTGTCTTCCTTACCAAGTTGAAATGGTGGTAACTTGAGACTTTGTGGTAATTTTATAGGGAAAATTAGTAAGTTGTGCTAATTTATGTTGGTAATCTTTTAAAAGAGTTAGTAAACGTAAGGGGTTACTAACCAAGGCAAAAAAAAAAAAAAAGAAATTGGTGACTCTACAAAAACTTGGCAATTTAAGAAAGTTATTAAACATCGGTAGATAAATCAATAAGAATTGGCTATCCAAAATTAGTCGATAATTTATCTTGATAAAAGTTAGTAAATCACCTCAGTTGATTTATGTTGATAATCTCATCTAAAAAGGCAGTAAATTTGAAGTATTAGTACGCTTTGCAAATAAAATTTAGTAAGTCGGTGCAAAAATTGTTTACTTTCAAACTATATCAAAGCTGGTAATTTCATAAAAGTGTTAATGAATTATCAATAAGTTACTTGGAAAGAAAAAGTCACCGGCCACTTTTGTTATCAACTCTTTTTTTTTATTATATATATATACTTAACAACACTTACATAAAATTCACGAGCACAGAGAAAAATTCACATTTTGGAACCCGAAAGGACAGAATAATGCTACTAGGTCTGTCACGTCAATTATAAAATGAACCTATGTACGAACTTTTCGAGAACTGGTGTTAGAGCGTGACTTGAACTTTTTGGCTCGGGCTTTCTGGTCAGCTCTATTGCGTATAGAGCGAAGATAGTGCAATTAGTTTAGTAAACAACGGTATCATTAAAAGTTCGAGTAATCTAACTTAGAATACTGACGGATCAACTAAATGTTTCGACAAAGCACTATCTATATTGCTACAGGGTAAGGTGTGGATGTCTAGTCAGAGATGACATTTGAAAAGACGTGTAGGGAGAATATGAAGCGAACGAGAGAGCTGATCCATCCGCCGCCTCGCAACTTTTGCATCTTGCACTCCATGAAAAGCTACACGAAAGATTAAATATAAAAAAGAGGAAAAACGACTCTTTTCCAAGGACTCAAGTCAAGGCGCGTATTACAACTATTCTGTTCCTAAAATAATTTCTGAAGCAGAAATAGATAGAAACAAAAATCTTTTGTTTCTAGTTTTGGACCAAAATCTATTTCTAGAACAGTTTTGCGTTGCCAAACGAGTTTTTGTTTCAGAAATAGAAAAACAGTTTTGCGTTGCCAAACGAGTTTTTGTTCCAAATCTATTTCTGGAATAGGTTTGGAACAGAAATAGCGAAATAGAAACATTCTCATGCGTACCCTTAAAATAGCAATAATAATTCGTGTGCATCGAAGATTTTAAAGACGCTAACGAGAATATAATCTGAATACTAATGGTGAAGTTATGAGCATGACTCTAGCTAGCTCTCGCTGAAGAGACACATCCAACTTTAATTAATACGAAATCACACGGAGAATGTGGTTTTCAGGTGGTGTTTGATGACGTGTTTTTTTTATAATAATTTAAATTAAATGTTGCAAGTATCATGTGTGCATTTCCGAATCAGACAGGGTATGCAAGGGCATGAAAGTGCCTCCCTCAAGCATCAACCGACGTGCCAATGAGGTTAAGGGGCGGGGCCATTTCACGATACGTGACGGTCTACGTCATTGAAACTTTGGACCGACCAATTCATCACCATAGCTTTCGGGTCGAGATTTATCTCATTTCTTTCTGATTTGGCGGTGATTCTTCCCTGGGTTTTAATCTCTTTACTCCCATAAGTGATGATGGGCTTTGAACTCGAGATTAGGAACGAACAGGGTCGCTGAAAGAAACACAGAGAAGATTCGAATCATCTTGGATAATCTCAGTGGACAGAGCGAGAGGAATCGGGTGCCCCTCTCGACGAGACAAGAGTCACGTCGGTTCGCACAAGAAGCCCTAGGCTTCATTCGTGCCTACGGAACCAGAACTTTGAAGCATAAATAAAATGGCGGACATGATTGGGTCGCGTTGATGTTTAGGGTGTCCGAACGTGAGGCTCTTGGCTTCCATGAAGAGGCAGTGACCCGAAACTGATGCTAATGCAATGCCCTCGGGCATTGGTCGCCGCCCACCCCTAAATTATTTGAGTGACGAGATATTCTTTCGCTTTAGGGGCTGTATTATTCGTGTTTTTTTTTTCCCTTTAAATAAAATTTTTCGGCCCTTGTGGTTTAATTCGAGGCCGACAATCCCAAAACTAATAAAGGAGGCACATTACATGACAAGAGTGCTCGATAGCATCTTATTGTCCTGCCTATCATACTAGTTAATGAGAAAGCGTAATAAATCCATCGGCATAAGAGAGCTCAGTGAGCAATGCATTGTGTTTTTATCTTCATTCATTGCTCTGAGCATCTGGCTCGAGCTGTGAGTCCACACTTCGAATCGAAACATGTGTGAGAGTAACTTCGCATTGATCTCGACGAACAGAAAATGGGAAAAAGTCATCGTGTTATGTGAGCTCTTTTCACGACGAATCAAGTGATCATCACATCTAAACAGTCTCACGCGAGGTGGATTAGCTAAGATAAGCATTCCTAATAGCTCGGATGACTCCATCCACCGTTGTCGACCGAGGGTAAGGCTTTGATTTCTACATGTATTTCACGTACAGATATAATTCTTTTTTTTTTTGTCTTGGTCGAACTATCAATAGTAGTATTTTTTTTGTATATGAATTTAAATATTATTTTTTTTGGTCGAAAAAATATTTATTTTTTTTAATCGAAGGAAAAAATATTAATTGAAAGGGTCCTGCTAACATGATAGTGTAACAGTATAACAGTAAAAATTTATGTATAATATAAGAGATGGATCTTGGTATGATTGCTAAATAATTTTTGCCCCGGCGATCGATATTGCAATACTATTAAATCGTCCGTTTCTCAAATCTTTAGTTTGAAACGGGGAAGAAAAAACAAGCAATAATTAGAAATTAGAATGGCGAGGGGAGGCACACGTGCAGCATCATAAGCCGTCGTCGAATCGGGGAGCGTGGAAGTGCGAGCCGATCAGGACGGGCGCGCGTTTGAATGGGTCGGGCGACGGAGGGAGGGGGGGGGGGGGGCGGACTTTGACTTTTTTAGCGTGTGGACGATTGACCGTTGGGCGACCAGACCGTCGGAATCTCCACGTTTTCCCACTGTCCGAATGGGCCGCACGCGCCAACGTCGTCATCGTCCTCCTCCTGGACTCCGCTTTGCCGACAGCAGGGGGCGGAGACGCGTTCGTGTCCCGTTCACCTCATCCCCACTTTGCCCTCCATTAGTAAGCCCCTCGACCCCACAATTCTCCTCCTCTCTACGCCCGACCCCCCCCCCCCCCCCCCCCGCCCACCATGACGACGTCATTTTCCCCATCATAGGATCCCCCGTTCTTCAAAATTTCGTTTGTTTTATAAGCTAGTGTGCTCTTGTCAGCACAATATAAAAATAAAATGAACAGTAAAGAGGTTGCTAAGTGCCAGCCGAAGAACTTAGTCGCCACCGTCCCTTTGAACGACGACCCGATTTTTGGTGTGGGGGGGACGCTACACGTGGCCGTTGCTAGCCCCCGAACCTTGACAATCTCGATATATAATTTTACTGACATCTGTTACGAGTTTTCTTTGATATTGTCATGTAAAATCCGTGTGTCTCGCCTCTCTTAAGCTTTCGTCCTCTCAAGATTTCTTATCTTAGCCCGCTCCCACTTCAGTTGAAAACTCTTGCGTCTGCTCATCCCTTTGAGGATGTTCTTCGGTTTCGCTGGTACCTTACCTCTGTACATATCCCGATCTTCATGCATGTCATTCGCCCGTCCACGTCTTGGCCTAACGCTTATCTCAAGTCGACAGTGGAATCATACATAGCAATGCATGCGATATATGTAAAGATTGCTACCGAGCTTGATGGCTCGGAATGCAAGTGGAACGTGATTGATGGGTGTGGAACTTACTTATCAGCGTGATTGTGATTAGTTCACTTGAGCCGAACTTGCTGTGCCATGCCTAGTTACTACTCTATTGTTATAGTCAGTAATCATGCGCTCTATCATGCACCTTTAACCGAAAGAACAGGAGAAGAAAAAAAAATGCCTATGATGCACGCATTTGAAGAATTGCATCAAAAGAAAACCTAAGTACCAGTGATCTTGGGTAGGCGCCAGACATAGAGTCGCAATAGCACCACTATATGGACTTATGGCCGCAACCTTTTCTTCTTTTTTACCCTGAGCTGAACCCTTTTCCCAAGGTTAAGTCCAAAAAAAAAAAAAATATCGTTGGCACTAATCACGGCTGTTCTCTTCCAAAACGCAATTATTCGTGCTTATAAGTAGAAGAAGTTCATCCCTAGCTGAAATGGATGGGGGGCATCCACTGAAGAGAGTGATTTTCACAACCTAAACTGTCTTTCTATGTCCCCTTCTTCCCAGTGTCGCTTTTACGGGGAAAATTCTGTGGGAGATCTTCTAGGAATCTTGAGATGTCTAAATGTGCGGAGAAGTTTTTAGAACCGACTCGTCATTAGTTAAGCTAAGACGTCTGAGGCCGCCTTATGCTTATCCATCAACTAATACTTGCACAAGTTGTGCGCAAATGATGACGACAAAGAACGACCACCACGACCAACGTTACTTTAAGAAATTCCAACATATTTTGGGACTTCAGTGCATCTATTCGGTCGTGCAACTTGGATGGGAATGGAACTTCAAATCTAAGATGATGATAGCGATTACTCACATCCAACTCGCCATAAAGAAGAGCCGACGGGAGAGGAGAAAAAAGAAAAGAAGGCTACCTAAAAGGACAGCGGGTCATCGTCACTCTCCATGAGTGGACCACTACAACGCCAAGAATAAAGATAGAAGACGGAATGGAGAAGAATGCATATGAAAATTCTTTAACGTCAAAGGAAGCAGAAACAGAACGGGAACAGCGGCAGCAACGGAGAGTGGGGAACCCTCCAAGGGAGACAAGAACGGGGGCTGAGGCTCGGGGCGTTCGGACACGCACTTTTGGCGACAACTTGGGCCGCGATTCCGTGTCCCACTTGCGTAATCCGAAGCGATAGAATCGAACAGCCATGGACGTGAAATCTGCCCCCACTTAAATGCATCTTCTGAGATTGCGTCTACGCAACGCCGTCCGCCCTTGGTTTTTTTTTTTTTTTTTGGGTCTCTCTTTTCTCAGTCTTGCTACGTACCCTATCGAAATCCGGAGCTCATAAATGCGTCCTTGGAGACCATCTTCTTCTCCTTTTTCCCTTGGCTGGAGATCTCTCCAAAATTTGCGGCGAAAAAACGGGGTTCACCGTCGGATGTGTGACGCGTTCGCTAACGTTTTTCTTCTCGCGCGACGAAACATAGGTATGTCCGGGCTTACGAGACGACGAGCAAACGAGAAGAGCATACCACGCATTAGAGCACCGACTTGGTTTATAAACTATTGATTTTGTGTTCTCGTATGATATTAGAGTCACAACTTATCTTCAAATTTTATGTTACTACTAGAGGGACGAAGTCAAGTACGTTGTAGCTTCGACCCCCCAAAAAAAAAAAAAAGGAAAAAGTACGTCATAGGAAATCTCTTGGCGCGAATAATTGCAAAAATCATTGAGGGGTGAGGAACTAACTGGCTAGATAGCTCCATTCTTCTCTTGGGATTACTGATAGAATTGGACAACCGCTAAAAATTATAGTCATGTGAATATCCAGGCAACTTCAAGTTATGATTCCGTTCGGAAACATACTAGTTCGTAGACAAAATGAGTTCATTCTATTCTACGACACTTTAAGTTTTTTAAGCAACATCTTCATTCTCACCCCCCAAAAAAAAAAATCTTTCATATCGTGATATGCAGTATTGAATGTGCAATATATATTTTAAAGTAGGAAAAGTACCAAAAAAGTAATAAACCTATTGTATTTGTACATAATTCAATCCTAAACATTTTAATTGGATCAATTTAATCCTATTTTTTTTTTGCATTGATATCAATTTAGTCCATCCGGCCAATTTTAATTGGAAATTATTGACTTGGACATCGGTTGTCAACGTGGACATTTCTAATTTTTAGATATGTTTGAACTTTTTTGTTTTTTCTTTTATGTTCTTTCTTTATTATTATCCTTTGGCTGAGGGTGGTTGGCAAAGGCCAACCGATCCTACCTTGCCAGCCACAGGTGAGGGCCGAGATGCGCTCACCTAGACCAAGCAAGGGCTGCAACGCCCTTGTCTGGCCCACTTCTAGTGATGGGTGGGTCTGGGTAAGGGGTATCGCCGGCCCTCACCCTAGTGGCCGGTGAGGGCTACAATGCCCTTGCCCAAGGCCAATGAGGGTCAATTGGCTGCCCTTGCCACCTAAAAAAAAATGAAGCATAGAAAAGAAAAAATAACTAAAAAAAGTTATCGAAAAAAATCAACAGATTCAATTGGTGTCAATATAAAAAGGATTAAACTAAATTGGTTCCGATTAAATTGATATCAATATAATAAATTTAGAATTTTTTATTTTTATACTTTTCCAATTGTAAAGTTGCAGCACCTAAAAAGAAGCACCCGGATTTAGAGGAGAAGTTCAACGATTCCCTAAGCACTGACCTCATCATTAAGAGGAAGCCAACCATGCTTCCCGAGATTTTTGGCCGTTCGGCTTGCTAAGATTGAGGCAATCAGACCGGTAATCGGCGCACCACTTTGCCACGGAGGCGCAAGCGCTCTACCCACGTTTGCATCATCATCACCATCGTCTTCATCGGCATCTTCTTCTTATCTTAACTTAATTAACCCGAGCCTCATCCGTTTTTCTTTAACTAGACCCTACTGTCGGTGAGCTCCACTCGAGATCCATACGACAGTGGCCAAGATTGAGCGGGCTCACATGCACCGAGTGCGTGCAAGACTCTCATCGATCTCGTGCAGCTGGAAGCCGGGCGTCCGTTTGACCAGCTCCCGGTAAACGATGAATACCGCGGCTAAGAATGGGTCGTGCTCTTTTATCTTTACGCTCAAGTTCACACGCACGGGGGATCCACAGCTTCTCTTCAAAACCCTCACGGCCAAATTCCTCGGGTAAACAAAAAAAGAGACCCCCCAAATGGATAGAGCTCGCCGAATAATGGAATACCAGCGTGGAGTCCAGATGGGTCAGTTCAGTAATGGGGTGATTAGACCAGTCTAATCACTTCGCCTTCGAATTTGGAATCCACTGTGCTTGTGGTGTGCAAGATGTTAAACGGGGATTTGCAGCTCGCTTTCACGAGGAACTCTGACTCCCCCCCGGTCCTTGAAAAAAGATTAAAGCTCGAAAAGTTCTCTTCCACGTAAAATGCTTGCGTGCTTATCCACCCGCCAAAAAGAACGCATGCACTCGGTTTTTTTCCCTTTCCCTCGTCTCTTGTTTCACACGTACTTTTTTTCCGGTGAGCTGGATGATGAAAGTGGGTGTTTTTACTGGTGGCAGAGATCCAGTGGCCGACGTGAGACGTCATTGCAATGTTTAGAACGTGGGGTTGATCCAAATGGCAGTGTGAAACTTCGAGGTCGACGCAGGCCTGCACGCGCAAAGCCGAAAAGTAATTAAGAAGACGGCAGTAACTTAGGGTGAACGTGGGCTTAAGAAGCGATGCAATCGAAATTCTACGTGTCCCGCATTCGTCGCCGTCGATGTGGATCGCTTTACTTTTGTCATATAATAACTACTTAAGTTGGCGGCGAAGCCCGTGGGCTGCGCGTAAAGAAAAGTTGCCCAATCTTCATAGCTAAGATTGATTCATGTCTCATTGCATCGGAATCCAAGCTTTTGACGGAGCAACTCCCGGATATGTAAGAAGAGATTTTAGCTTCTTTGGATAAGTGGCAACGCATATGTTAGCTAGACAACAAGAAGTTGCCGGTGACGTTTTTCCATAGTACAAAACACCAGACGATAATCATCGATTTACACAGCAAATTGACCGGTTTAATCCACCAAAAGAACGAAATCGATGGTTCTGATCAATCTTCAAGCACCAGAAAAATCTACTCTGACCCAAAGAGAATGAGCTTTCTTCGTTTGAAGGCCCATATCATATGGGCCATATGGATGGACCTTGCATCCCTCCTTCAAACCAAGACCTGGTTTAAGGTTTCCCCTCCTGCTTCTCTAGCTGTGGACAATGTTAAAGTGCCTCATCGCTGGAGATAATTCGCGAAAGCCGGTTTGCTTGAAATTAGCTAGTCTTCCGTACTTCGGAAATAAATCAAGTTCACCGAGTAGTATTCATCAATCAAACTGTAGTATATGTGAAGAAGAACCATCTAGTTTATGTCAGCTTGGTTCCATGGATTTCGCCGCATTATACTCTTAGAGTCCACTCGGACAAGGCCCATCAAAACTCAAACGTTAACGGCCCAGGATTAAGCAAATGAATAACAACGTTATCCACATTACAATGAGGCTATCTCTCCCAGGGAAATTGGCAGAGAGAACTAGCTTCATCTACTCAAGAGTTACGCACAGACATGGCAGCTTTGAGCTGCCTATTTCACTCTACACCGTACAGAGAGAGACTGTGTGGCAAAACCAGACCTTCCATCTCTTGTTCAGCTCAGCCACCTCAGCCAAACATCAAGGTAAACATTTATCGGTTATAAGTATCGATCTCACTGAAAATCTAATGGACGGACAGTGAACTAAGAATGTTTCTGGGTGCTGTGTTATCCCAAGAGGTGGTCATCAATGGAGCAGCCAAGGAGATTGGACGCGCGGCAGTAATTGCAGTGACCAAGGCCAGAGGAATGGAGGTGGCTGGTGCTGTTGATTCCCATTTTGTGGGAGAAGATGTTGGGAAGGTTCATTTTTATTCTTTTTTTTGAACGCCTATACGAATGCCTCTCGGTTTTGTTTCCAGAGTCAAGAAGCCTGCTCTTTATCAGCACAATTGAATCCTTTTTTTTTTTTTTTCCCTTTAGTTATGTGACATTGAACCTCTGGAGATACCCATAATCAGTGACCTCACTATGGTATTGGGCTCCATCTCTCAGGTAGTTATGAAATCAATTCGCCAAGTTCAATTCTATGACAACGTGCTGTTTTTATTTTTAGGTCTCTTTCTTTTTTCAGGCGAAGGAAACCGGAGTGGTGGTTGACTTCACCGACCCTTCCGCAGTTTATGACAATGTCAAACAGGTCCCAACAATGGCCTGCAGTACTTTTTTTTTTTTTTTGGCTAGATTTTGCCGCTAACAAAAATTATGGATTTGCCTCCAAATGAAAGTGCTTGTCTCTCCCTTTTGCTGTTCTTCAAATCCGAATTTAGCTTGATATGTAGTGACATCACTGAATACGAAATGTGAAGCATTTTAAGATTCGGCCAAAAGATGACTCGCTCATCTTTTTTTTCCATTTCTTATAGGCCATCGCATTCGGCATGAGAAGTGTGGTATATGTGCCTCGGATAAAACTGGATACCGTGACAGCATTATCTGCATTTTGCGAGAAGGCCAGCATGGTGAGCACAGGGTGAGACATTATTGAACGAATGAGATAAGGTTTTGCTCACAATTAGACATGCTATTATGCCTTGGACGAGGCAAATAATTTTGTGAGAGTTTGGTTGGTCAGGGATGCCTAGTTGCCCCAACTCTTTCGATCGGGTCCATTCTCCTCCAGCAGGCGGCGATTTCTGCTTCTTTCCACTACAACAAGGTGGAGATTGTCGAGTCAAGGGCCAATGCAAGGGTAAGTCTAAAATGTCTCTGGTAAACTGTAGGAGGACCGTCATGACAGTCGATCATTTAGCCAGTAAATGCTACTTTGATTCATTTGGATGATATGCCACTTGTGCAAAGAGGAAAACTATGTTTCTTAGTCAAATTTGATGAACTCCTCTCTTAAGAAGTAACACCCTCCAGCTTCTTTCTTCTTATTGGCTGTAAGAAATGATGCATTGTGACATTTAAAGCATCCTGGACTGAAGCTATGATCATTATTTCCAAGGTGGCAGCACTGATTCTTCTCTCTAAGTCGATATATTTGGAGGATAGAGTATATGGTATAGAATAGCAACACGATGGGCGGGATTATAAGGAAATGCTCAAATGCAGAGATGCCTGCATGCGCTTGTTGTGACTCTATTAGCAACTAAAAATCAAGTTTTGCCTCCATTGGAATGCTGAAAACAACTGCATATTGCGCAAGCCCCATAATTCTTTCATTTCGACAGGATCTACCATCAGCAGATGCGGTCCAGATAGTGAACAACCTCTCAAATCTTGGTCAGATGTACAACAGAGAAGATATGGGGACGGATGTCGCGGTATGTTCTTCAAATTGCCTACTCGCGTTGCTGAATTTAGGCCACAAGCGGCTCACAATTCTGGGTTAGTGATGTTGGAGGAGAATAAACGGACAGATTGACATGGAAAATCACCTGGTTTCTTTCTCATAGTTCAGGGTTGAGACCTTTTAAAGGTGGAACAGATGACTGAGAAAAGAGAAGATTCCCAGGCCTCTCTTTAACTTGCTTCTCACGAAAAGCACTTGCTAAAAACGTAATGAAACTTCTTGTTCTGATAGGCGAGGGGCCAAGTTTTGGGAGAGGACGGGGTCCGCGTGCATAGTATGGTGCTTCCAGGCCTTCCCTCCAGCACGACGGTCTATTTTTCTGGTCCTGGAGAGGTGAGACTAGTACTGCATTTCAGAAACTCGGAGAGTGAAAACTAGTATCTCTCCCTCACTTCCCTACGTGATAATTTTGACCCTTTTGATGCATCGATACCAACAGATCTACTCGATCAAGCATGACGTCACGGCCGTCCAGTGCCTCATGCCGGGCTTGATCTTGGCCATAAGGAAGGTCGTGCGCCTCAAGGTGATCGACTGGTTTCGCAATCTCTGTGGTTCAATACCTTCACAAGCATTCGTTTTCAACTCGCTTCGGATGTTCTCTTTCAATTATTTTGGCAGAATCTGATTTATGGGCTGGAGAAGTTTTTGTGAAACCAAAAAGCTACGGCGGCCGGGATCATCCAGCTTCCACCATAGATTCTACAGCAGAGGATTGACGAATCGATGCGATCAACTACACATACAACTTGATTATAAAAGAGGTTGAAACAGCAAGGGAAGAGAGAAGGTTCATTTTTTTTTTTAATGGTTACTTGTTTTTGCTTTGTAATTTTGCGTACCTTTTATCACATTCATAGACTTCCATTTCCTGCGACATGGCCGATGCATGATTGGATTCTATGCCAACTCTTCCAGGTCCAAAGAAGTACTTAAGCCCGTTCCACACGGTTCAGTTTAGGCCACTAAAGAGCAAAAAATCATCGATAGATTCGTTTATTAAAAGTCCTAAAATTTATCACGAAAGTACGATTGAGTCTTAAAACTTGCAAGAAGTGCAATTAGGTCTTAAAACTCGTCAAATTGGTTAAATCGAGTTATTTTGTTAACACCGTCAATTTATCTAACTAAAATGCTAACATGTCATTTTTGAATCAATTTTCTTATTTTACGTGGCATTTTAGTTATTTTATTCTTTGAAATTTTGTTTAAATTAAATTAAAATCTAGAAAAGCTAAACATTTATTTTGGGGGGGGGGGGGGGGGGAAACAAAACTGGGAAAGAAAGGGTAGAAGCTCCATGATGAGCCCCCGCCGTCGCCGTTGCCCATTGCGGAAGCGACCACTAGAGGTCGCCGACCCCAAACACCGATCGGCAAGGCCCGCAAGGTGTGAGCGGAACCTCGCCTAGATCTGGGTGAAGAAACCCAAACCTTCAACTCAAATTTGGGCATTGACAAGGAAACCAAATAAGAACCCAGATGAAAAAAAAAAAAAAAACACCGCTAAAATGGTGCGAATTGAAGAAATAACAATCAGAACACATAACCGATGACGATCTTGAAATTCATGGAATGATCGCAACTGCAAAACAGAGCATCGAGCGACTTTCCAACCAAAAGAACTCAAGGATGACGAGGCCTCGACCACGCCTAGTGAGCCTTGCTCAGGGCGGACGAGGGCCGACCACCCTTGCTCAAGGCTCTGGCGATGGGCGGCGACAGGGCTCATTGGAGAGCTCACGACCTTTTTCTCAGTTTTCCTTCCTTTTTTTTTTTTTTGCAAATAGATTTTTAGTTTTTTCAGTTCTTAATTTAATTTAAACAAAATTCTGAAAAATAAAATAATAAAAAACACCACATAAGATAAGCAATTAATTTCAAAATGTCGCGTCGACATTATCATTAGATAAATTGACGATGCTAATAAAAAGACTCGATTGAATCAATTTAACAAGTTTTTGGACTTAATTATATTATTTTGCAAATTTTATGACTCAACTGCACTTTCGTGATAACTTTTAAAAGATACTCCAATCGTCAGCAGTCTCTCCCTCATTTCTTTTTTTCTTTTTTTTTTTGGGAATGGTCCTCAAGAAAAACTAAGTTTCAGCTCCTAATTTGCGTGTCATACGAGAACGATCTGATAAGGTACACTGATCCCCTCATTTCCGCAAACTCCAGATGTTTCAAGAAGTATCGGCATAAAATGGCCTCACCCACTAGTCTCCTTACTGCCACCACACAGCAGCAACAGCATCAGTTGGATTTATAGAGAAGAAAGAAACCGAAATAACAAAACCTGGACCCTGTAAAACGTATGCCAATTTGAAGATTAATCAGGAATCTGTTCTGGACTATAAAATGTATCCCAATTTGAAGATTAATCAGGAATCTCTTCGTCTGACTCGTCGGAGTCAACAACCACTGCAGTCCCCAGAATTGTGCTCAAAATCATTTGCTCCCAACCCCTTACACCTCTTTCCATCAGCATTGCCGTAAAGGTCCGGAGCCGAGAAGATGTACAGTCTTCATCCTTTGTTGAGCTCGCAGAATATGCACGACTCTTCACTTCAGGATAATATTTTAGCGTGCATCTTCCCGACAAGTCAACAACATCGACATCAAACCCAGGGGAGAGCAGCCGCCCCAAAACTTGAACATGCACTACACTGCATCAAGCATATAATGCCATCACATTAAGATACGCATAATACGTTGAAATCTAGTTAATTCCAAACATGATTTTGAATCTCGCCAGTTCCACTTAAGTACTGACAGCCATATTCACACCGTTAATCCGTACGCAAAAACTTACTAACAAAGCGCAGAAGCAGAATTATAGTGAATCCAAGGGGATGATGAGGTGGGATGAAATAGGAGGAAAGAAGAAACATGCTCTAATGTCATGGTTTCCAGGGAAGGAAACAGCTTAAGCATGTCGTACTAATGTCAAAGACAGACAAATTCCGCTCAAGCAGTGATAAGAAAAACAGAAGATTTCCCTCAAGCTTCTTCTCGGGACATCAAAACCAACGCTTTCCATGTTGGCATGTCCTCCTTTTCTAATGACTTGCATAAATTTTATTAGACCTTCCAAGCTTTCTAAGCAAGAGTCAATTCGTTACAGGGAAAATGAGGCATTCATCGATGGTCATAAAAAAGATACTATAAAGCCCATCTTATTCTTACCCCCTCAGAAAGGTAACAATAACAAGGGAGAATAACTTGTCAGCATCCATCTAAAGGCAAATTTCTCCCCAGTTATAATCATTCATAATCGCGCATCTCTTGCGAAAAATCAATTATTTGGAAAACAATTTCCTAAAAATGATCGATATAATCACTTTAAAAAAATACACAAAAGAAAATATTTTTATGATCAATGGAAATGTTTAGAAACATTTTCCACGGACCAAATTTCCTAAACAATACAAACAACCAATTTATAGGAAGATATTGTTCAAATTATTCATTTTCCATGAAACAAACGAACCCAGGTCATTTCATCAAATACTGTCTTTTCAGCAAACAAAATTAGGAGCAGCAGCTCAAAATGATTAAAAAGTAGATCACAGTTAGGGAAATGAAGAAACCGAATGCAGAGAGAGAGAATTGAGAGAGATCTGACCATATGTAGTATAGTCCATCCAGTTCTTGTCTCTGGACTCTCCCCAACAAATCAACTTGCAAAATTCCTCCAATGCTAAGTACAGGTTGAGGCAGCCTAAATTGTTGCAGGCAATTTTCCTGAATAATATCCAGTTAGCATTAAAGGTTCTTCACTTTAATCCATTCAACATCGCTTGTATTGAGTTAGAATTAAATATTTCTGAAGCATTTCAAGATATGCAATCCCATGGGCTTTCTAAAATATTAGGAATATCAGTCCTGAATTATCATGGAGCCTTTTTAAGCAAAGGGAAACATGGACTAAATTACTAAGGAGAGTCAAAATGGTGATCCTTTGAAACTTTAACTAACAATTCAGTCCATACAGTTGCATAGACCATTGTGTAAGTCCATATTAAAAACTAAAAGGCCGCCGTCTTCTTCTCAAGCTCCAAAATGCGACTCATAGGTTCATAGCATGTAATGAAATGGGAACACTTCCATTTCAGACATAGAACTAACCTGAGCCATTTGAAATTCTGGTGATGTATACGTCCACACATATTTGTTCTCTACTGATTTATCTTCCTCTCTATTTCCGGAGTCATCAGCAGTTTCGCCATCCATCTTCCGAGTCTTTAGATGACCCATTCTGAATCGGACAGCCTTAGCTGAATATGTGGGATATCCAAACTGAAAATATGCTGACATTAAAACATCTATTATCTGTCAGTTCACAAAGAGTCGACCAGCAAAATTAAGGACTCAAAAATGAGCATTCACAAAATCAAGAATGACCTTGAAATGGTTGAATACGGATCTCGGTAATGATGCATAATTTAGCATTCAACTTGTACACCAAAGACTCTGAAACTTCAGGGTCACTTTCACCTTTACTTGACCAGTACGATGCTCTATTTTGAATCCTATCCCTCGGTTCCAAAGTGTTTTGTATGCTTTCCTCAGGGTTGTTGTCAGTGCTGGTTGCACTAATGGCCTCTGCTATACAATTCTTCCCAACCGCAGATGTGAGACCTCCAGCCAGAAAGGCATAAACTTTATGATTCCTCTTACGTTGCTCCCATTCAAAAGAAGTGCAAGATATTACGTTTAAAGGCTCTATCATGTTGTTCGCTTCGACAACGTGAGTAACACCCGAAACTTCAGGGAACATCCTCAAGCAGAGCATCTTGCAAAGGTCATTTGCAATCACTGCAGCAAAGCCCAAAACACATGACAAACAACATGTAGAATGCGTCTTAAATGACTAGGGAAAGAAAAGGAAAAAGTTGAGAATTGTAAGGACGCCAAAAATTTCTCATGTACTAGTGATACTAAATGAGATTTACTCTGATTTTGAAAACCAAATACATTGCATCTGTCGCATCTTTGAAAGCACAATGTTACAAAGCAACAAAACTGCTCAACACTAGCCAGAGTTCCTTCCATCTTACCAGACCACACAACTTCTCTATGTTCAAGAAGAGTGCACACGCTAAACTCGTCGATTTAATTGAAACTATCGTCCAGATGAATTACCCAACACATAGGCTCCGTTTGTTTCACGGAAAATATTTTTCCGGAAAATATTTTCCTCAATTTCCGGTGTTTGGGGGGCGGAAAATGAATGGTCAACGGAAAATGTTTTCCGGTCAACAAAAAAAACCTTCTAAAATTAAGGAAAATGATTTCCTCTTTTTGAGAAACGGAAATCATTTTCCTCCTTTGCTTCTTCCCTTCCTCTTTTCGTCTGTCGCTCGCACTCCACAATCTTGTCCATCGCCATTTCAATTTCAGCCAAACGCCGGAAAAGGAAGTCATTTTCCCGGAAAATGATTTCTTGGAAAATATTTTCCAGAAATACTTTATTTTCCGTGAAACAAACAGAGCCATAGTATACTTTCAATATTCTGAATGTAGCATTGAGCAATTTCATTGCTTAAAAGAAATACACGAAGACTAACGCTTGGTGCTGCAGAAAATAGTTAAGTAAAAGCTGCAATATGAAAAAGTGAAAGCGGCGCAATACAGGCTATGGCGCACTCAGCAGTGAGTAAGGACTCGGGACTCGATAACTATCAGTGAATTATGCTCACCGAATTGGCGCCAAGTACGCGACACAGCACAAACACGAGCAAGATCAGAAGGTTCATCCAAGTGCATAAAGATCTTTACAGATATGTCAGGTCCAAGCTGCTGTACAAAGTCACCGCAGTCCGACATTGCAGGATTTCCACCGCGGGCTCCTGATTAACGAAATATCACACAAACATTGATAACTGTTCTTGAAACAAAGCTTTTACTGTATTGCATAAGACATAAAACTGAGACCCACGAGAAGATTGCCCATGGGAGTAAATAAACAGCAATCACTGAAGCATATCGAAAAAGTCCAATTCATTTCAGCCTGGCGCTGCAAGACATTTTCTTTCCTAGATGGAGATAGTTAATCAAATCGATACCGCTAATAAAAGAAGATTAATCAATTCAATCCCACCCGAAAGAAGACATCTATGATTTACAGCGTCTTCCTGGGCGCCCATAAATAACACGAGAAGATAATCAGTTTAACCATGAAAATTCTTCTTTGTAGGGCGAGAGCGCTGGGACAAAATCCGGGATTCTGGGAACAGAGTTAGAAGAAAGGAATGTACCCTTTTCTCGCAGAGGGGAGTCGGATCTGATGCTTCAGAAAAGATGAAAACTTTCAGAGAAACAGAGAGAGACTTCGAAGCCACCGACCGGGATTTGGATGACGATTAAACGAGAGACGGTGGAGCGTATGCAAATGGGAAATAATTGAGAATCGACGGTCAAATGGATTTTCTCTCCCTTTCTTTCTTCTCATCTTTCCTGAAAAAAATCTAAATAAAGACTTTTTTTTAATCGAAAATAAGGATTTTTTTTGTAAAAAAAAATAAGGACTTAAAATATCATCACCTTCTCAAATAAAAATATAATATGAATTTTATTTTAAATAAAGCTCAACATTCCCTCTTTATTTAAAAAAAAACCTGACGAAAGGTATTTTTGTTATTTATTTTTTAATTTGTTTCTAAATTTTTTCTTGTACTTTTTTTCATTTCTTTTTTTTTTGTGCAACTAGCGAGAGCTCCCCTCAATGGCCACATGTAAGGACGGCCTCGTTCAGCCCTCGTTGATGGCCAACCATCACTTGAGACCGGCCACCAACAAAAAGGAAGGGAAACAAAGGAAATAATAAAGAAAAATAGAAAAAATAGAAAAATAAATAAAGCGAATGATGAGATTGCCTTAGTTATGCCCCTTTTTGAAATAAAGAGAGCGCTTCAAGCTCTTATTTGAAAAAAAAAACATTTTAGATCTTTATTTAAAATTTTTCCTCTTTTTTGCATTCAATTGATTTTAAATTTAATCTTTTCTTTTTTCTTTTTTCTTTTTTTTCTTTATTGCAGTTGGCGAGGGCTCACCTCAATGGCCACATGTAAGGATAGCCTCGCCTAGCCCTCACCGATGACCAATGACCGGCCATTGCCTGAGACCAGCCACCGGCGAAAAGGAAGGGAAACAAAGGAGAGAAGAAAGAAAAATAAAGAAATAAATAGATAAATAAATAAAATAATTTTTGCGGTTGAAAAATAAAATAAATGATGATGATGCCCTTGATTGGCTCTTTTTTGAAATAATGAGAGCACTTCAAACTTTTATTTGAAATAAGGTCCAATTCAAGTCCTTATTTTAGAAAATGACGACATTTCATGTCCTTATCTATAATTTTTCCTTGGATCTTAAATTTAACCGTTCATGCTTTGAAAAAATTCAACTGCTGTGATTTTGTATGAACTCCACATCCCCATCTCAGAACTTATTTGTATCTAGAGATTGGATTGGGATCAACAAGTTCATAGGGAGAGAAGCTCAAAATGATTAGTGCTCAACAACTTTCGAATATCTCTGCAGCTCAAATTTCTCCTGCCCAAATAAATCAAAGATAGTTTTCAATCTCAATTTTCTTTTAGAAAAATTGTAATGTCTCGAGATGTGGCCAACGGCTTGAGCGAGGATCGAATCCTGAAAATGTTGGATAGGGCCGGGTAGTATAGCAATGAGGATGCAAGAATGAAGTATGTTCCCAAGTTATTTTGTGACATTACATGGCATCAAAATTTCTCGAGAGTATTTCGAAGAGCCTATGCGTGAGTTTAGAGAATAAAATATGGCGAGAGATCGTGTGAAATCAGGAATTAAAAGAGACATAAATTCAAACTTGTAATGGTCTAATTCTTAGTAGATTAAGTACCGACGCTCGTACCGATCACCTAAAAATCCCTTTGCCTTTATTGTTCTATTTCATTTGTTTCCATGTTCACGGTTCTGTTGCCCCACAACAGCATAAATAGGGCCCCATGCCAATGATTGAGATGAACTATTACAACGTTACGCTATAAGCAAAAATGGTAACGCGAGGTAAATTTTTCTTGAAACCGCCGACCAAAGAAAATTATGTGTACATATCAAATGTCGAGACGATGGTCCACCAAAAGTAAAACGGAGGAGGCTAATCATTTCCTCCGGCCCAAAATGAGGTTTTATTTCCTCAAGAGCATGCTCTCCCTTTCACGCATCAGCATAGCGCAGTGTAATAATACATCAAGAAAAGCATATATGAAAAGTCGGAAGCTAAAACACAGATTAGGAAACGATTAGGTGAAAGAAGCACATCGACCCCACTTCCTTTTCCTTGGCAAAGCGTGAACCCCGACGATTTCATCAAGGGAAGAAGAAACGCTCGACCAACCATTCAAGTAAAGGGGAAGCAAGGCTCTCAGGCTCCTCCTTCTCATGCAAAGCTTAGCACCGAGCGAGCTTAAGGGCCATGAGACAAAGAAATGGTCCCACCCCACGAGACCTTTTGAAGACTAATAATGTTCACTTAATCGCCAAAGTAGATCGGACTCCTTTTTGGTCTGTTTTGTAAAGTCGTTTTCGGCATTTCACATCGCACCACCCATAGATCGATATCTAGAGCTATCGCGGTAGTAGGGGCAAACGTATGGCCATCGAATTGTCCGCGCGCAAAATTCTTTTGTCGTGCAGGTCGATCCATGCGCATGAACAGGTACGCTAAGATCTACTAAGCTACATGCAATCTGAGTGTAGATGCAAGTGGGATCCGAACCGCCATACGTGCTGTAATAAACGAAACAAATGATCATTGAACTTTGGCGTAACGTGCAATATGGTCTCTGAAATTCAAATTTTTTCAATACAATCCCTGACTTTAACCTAATGTTCAATGTGATTGCTAAACTTTTGTCACATGTGTCAATGTGGCCTCTGAACTTAGCTAGATGAAATTATTTGATATGGTCATTCCATTGATTCGAGACTGACGACACCATTGAATATTTCAAATGATTTAGGGACTAAATTAAGCATGTACCAAAAATTTAGGGATAACATTGAGCAAATTATAAGTTCATAAATCACATTACACATTTCATTTTCCCTATCATTTTGGATAAGCATGAACTATAGCTATTGAGCAAACATATGGTCACTGACGTGCCTATGTGCAATTCTTTTGTTGAGTATATCAATTACGTGCAAGCGAGAGTCTAGCGATGCCATCTCCAACCACAATTTTTTTTTTAGTTTTATAAAAAAAAAAGGGAAAAATTAATGAGAACAATTGAAAAAATATCTATTAAAATATAATCAAGAATTGTTAACATTACTGTTGACCGACACCTCATCAGCAATTTTCAGTCAAAATCAATTTAATTGATAAAATTAAAAGGTTATGGACTAAATTCACAAAAATATAATAGATTTTTTTTTAAAAAAAATTTGGACAATTTTCCCGTGACCAGACCAAGTGCCCGTTGTAATGAATCGTTTCCGATAAGCATGGACCAATCAAGTGGGCCCGCAAAACTTGAGTGAAAAAAAGGTCCGAGAGTCCAATCATGGCCCGAAGAGAGAGAAACGGTGCGTTTTGCAGGGGCCCATATTGTCCATGCTCCGCTCCATCCGCCACCCACCATTGGCCGATCATCATGCTTCTGTCGGTCATCGTCATCAGCACCAATCGTTTTTCTCAACCTTTCTGGATTTCAGGGGACAGTTGAGCCAGCCATCACATAACCCAACCATGTGAGTGAAAACAACATTAGACAAGCCTGCAGTCTTTTCTTTAATAATTTCTTTACAGCCAGATGTTTGAACGACTCTCTCTTACAGCAGCTTGAGGAAGATGCTTCCACTACCACCCAAAGGCCTTTTTCTGAGATAAACAGACACAAAAAAAAAAATAAGGCCTCATGCCCTATAACTGAAGGTGAAGACTGTAATATCGATCCAGTTTTAAGGTACTTTCAATCTCTTTCTGAATCCAGTTGGGCATATTAGCACCGAGTCCACGCAGAGACCCCCCTTGGTGTGAGTACAGTCGATCTGGGCCATTGAGAACTTGATCCCGATGGGCGTGCTCGGGCTGTCGACATGGAAATCGCCGACATGGTAGTAGACCCAGTTGCCCGGATCATACAAATAGCACTCGGACGTCGCCTGGTGGCCATTCGACGTCGATAGCTGAAACCGAACGGGCTTGATGTCCCAGCCGTGGACTTGATCCAGGTTAGCGACCCTCCTTCCGAATCTCCGGAAGGATTTCCCTAGCTGAAGCCTGAAGAAGAGGGAGTATTGTCCTGGTGTGAATTGGAACACTACCTCTCCCACCAATTCCACCCACCATATTTGTTGCAGATACGCCGCTGTTTTGAACCTGATAAATTAATGCAGAAATAGGTTAAGAAACATATAATTCGTGACCACAGCAGTAACTAAGATCATTGTTAAGGCGAGAGCAATTTGGAGGTCTCCGGCTTTTTCCTGGAGGGACTAGTTCGATTTCCCCAAATTCTTGAAATTTGATTGGGTGCAGCCCGACAGAACGCGGTTAATCGCCATCTTCATTTCCCAAAATTTCAAACCGAACAAGATCAAAAGCTGATTTGGACTGAACTTGATGCTTGGCTGGGTTGCCTGAGTACAAAGCTGTCCCCTGTTTCCTGCATTCTCTTCTCAAGTTTTTTAAGGGAAAAGGATGTCTTTTCTCACAAGACATTTAGCCATTGGAGGTAGCTTTCATAGGGAACCATCTGCACAAATTGTCCAGGAAGACTGGTATCCGGCTAAGCTAGAAAATTATTTACGAGGAGTACTTCAAACAATTCCAAAAAATAAAAAATAAAAAAATCTTTGCGTTAAGAGCTTATTCAAAACTCCTAGTTGAATCCTCTGTCCGCAAGTTGGACTACTTGGAAAGGACTTGATCATCGTCAGGATAAGATCACCATCGCACCATGTCTTTTTTTTTTTTTTAATCGATTTTGGGTCCAAAGATTAGAAAATCTAGGAGACTTGACTAAGAACAGTAAATTCAATGATGAAATGAATTCTGTATCCCCAGTTGGACCGTGTCCTAGCCTGCCTTCATTTATTCTTAGCTTCAAGGGGAACCGGTTGCTCTCGTTCCAGTTGATTGAATCTTTGCTGCTTTGATTTGCAGAAGCAATGTATTCCCATTTACAGTGCTTCTCACTCCTCAGGAACTTCCCGTTTTCTGAAAAAAGGGCCGATGGCTCGGACCTTTTCAGTGTGAATTCTCCGAATCAACAGTAAAATTTTCCTACCTTAAGGATCTGGATGCCGAATTTAACAGTTCTAGATCTCTAGATCTCTCATATTCCAAACTATTTAGGAACTCAACCTGTTATGAATTATGAACACGATCCTCTTATTCTCCAAACAAAAGTAACCTTTGCACATGACGAATCTCGCAATACCCTCGTGAATATCTTCTGTGAAAATCCTTTTCTTTCTAGCACAAGTTCTAATGTCCCCTCAGAAGCCAAAAGATTTGCCAATTGGATTAAATGTCTCTCTATCTGCTAGAAAAGAGCACCGACTTTCGCCTAGATTTTCTTAATCTTCTCATGGAGCGTCCGTTCGACTCGGTTATGTACAAGAATCGAACTCCTAAACGAGAAACTGATCACTCAAGACCGACCGCTGATGGGCTGATGAGCTTAGTTTTTCTGCTGTCGTGATCTCGCCTGCTATTAGTGACCAGAATCTATCTAAGGGAGAAACAGCTATTACTAATGAAGCATGATGACAGAGGGGCAAGTAAGGTACCTAGATCCATCAGTTGCAATATAGTTCCAGTATCTCCGATCATCAATCCCAGTGATCTTCAATGCCTTTGAAGAAACACACAAACATATGTCCCCACTTACCTTATCCAACCAAAATTCCTGCATATTCAAGGCACCAAAGAATTCAGAGCTTAACAGGAGCCACGGGTATCAACTGAATTAGACTAGGTCTCATGTGCATCGACAGAAACACAGCTATGTGCATGTGATTTTTAGCAGATACAGCTCCTTACCTTGGTGCCGCCATCAAAGCAACTGACCCGACAGAGCCTGGAATAGACCTCTTTCTTCGACAAGCGGTCGGGATTCTCGCCGAGAACCCGGCGAACCAGGAACCTGTAATTGGAGGGCAGCTTCGATTCCCACACGAAATCGACCGACGAAGCGCGACGGAAGGCCCGGTTCACCCGCGCCAACTTGCAGATCTCGGGAGGATCCAAGGAAGCAAGGATCAGGGAGATGCAGCTCTCTGGGATGTCCCCAAGCCCAGTCTTCCACTGAGGAGAAACACACACTGCGTCTCTGTCACTTGCAAATCCAGATATTCCAGCACCCATAAAAAGACTCACAATTTTTCTCTCTCTTTTTTTTTTTATACCTTTTTTTCTCGCAGAAAGGGGTGAGAAACAGAGAAGTGACAGAATCAAGAAGAGGAGAGGACGTGTTGATTTACAGGTAGAGGAGGAGGGGGTGGATGAGGTGGGAGTTGAAGGGGCACGAAATGGGAAGTGGAGTCACCATTTTCTTCATGTTCAAGGAGGGGGAGACACTGGTCATGGCTTATACAAAGAGGAAGAGAAACAGAGGAACAGAGGGAGAGAGAGGAAGAAGGAGGAGAAAATGAAAGGAAGGGATAGGAGGGGAGCTTGGAAAAGGGGACGTGGGCATGAAGTGTGCATGGAATGGAATATGTTTTTCTAGTCATTTTCTTTATTGAAAGCAGGAAAAAAAAATTTGGCTTCTGTTGGTGATACTTTTTAAATGGCCTGTGGATCATATGAAAGAAAGGGTGTGGGACAGATGAAGAATCAGAATTGGTCCGGTGGCTGATGGGAACGCGAGGTGATACCCGTCCACCCCCCCCCCCCCCCCCCCCCTCTTCTTTAAGAGAAAATTTTGGGTACAAACGAGATAAATCTGTTGTGGTCCACACCCCCATTCATTGTGCGACACGTGGCGCGTAGGGCCCGTCAATCGAGGATAAAAAAGTATTTTCTCTCTCCTCTCTCTTCTTCCCCTCTCTCTCTCTCTCTCGCCTAGCCTCTCCAGCCTCCTTGTGGGCCTTGTGCGGCACGTGTCGCACAATGAATGGTAGTCTGGACCATGTTAGATTTACCGCATATGTACCCAATATTTTCTCCTTCTTTAACTCTTCTTTTGTATGCTTGGCTGCTATTTCCTTTTTCTTGCTCTCCTCTTCTATAAAAGGATAATAATTTTTGGATAATTATAAAAATAACAGTATATTATGAATCATTAATTTTTACGAAAATAGACCTAATAATATTTTTTTAATTATTTGTTATCTATTTTTTATGACCACAAACAGACGATTCATCTTTATAATAACTCATAATCAGTTCTGTTCCTAAAATATGAATGGGGTTGGTAGGACCGCCAGCACATTAGGCCATAGCTTCTTTGCCATTTATATTCAAGTGAGTCAAGGACTTTTTTTTTTTTTGGTTGCTGTTAGATTAAGAAAATAAATATATAAACAGGGTTAGAACTACACCAAAAGAGAATTCTCCACTTGGAATGGGAAAAGGTAGATGCCAAATGATGTTGGATGCTCTCCTGTGGTGAGACATCTTTTGCTAGCAACGAGATGCGCAAAACCGAGGAAAGTTTTCACCTTTGAAAGCATAACCCGATAATTAAATCACCTAATAAGTACACCAAAAGCATTAAAAAGTGCAATGAAATTCTAAAGTGTGTCACAAAAATTGCAATTCAATTCTAAAATTTTCAAAAAGTACAATCAAATCATAAAACTTATTATAAAATGACAATTCAGCCATAAAACATTTAAAAAGTGTAATAATGTCATAAAACTTGTCAAGCTTGTATAATTAAATTCTAAAACTTGTTAGCATTTTTTTTTCTATCGAGTTAAATGAAATTAATGAAAGAACTTGATTAGACAAAAACTTATTAGCATTTTTTGTTTGTTAAACTGGACAGAATTGAGAAAAGGACTTGACTGCGTTAACTTAACATATTTTAAGACTTAATAATGTTTTTTTGAATGTTTTAAAACTCAAATATTCTTTCCCGATAAATTTTACTACTTGATCGGACTTTGGTAAGAAGTCCTAAAAATTTCATCCTGCATTGAATAGGTGCAAAACATCGCCAAAAACAACTTCTCGTTTGCCAAACATGGAGGGACCCGTCGGACCCTCCATTTTTAATATTTTATGGCATGCCTCGTCGGACCGCCCTCCGCCAACCCCACCTTTGTTTGCCATCTGTATACGGAATTGTCACATACTTTCATCCAGCTCTCCGCGACATGAACAGAACCTTTGAACCTTTTAGGAAAGCAACCTACGGATTGTAATGAGCCTTTTCCTTCTCGAGCCCAAAATGTACGTGGCGCTGAGTCGGATCTAACGCACGTACCACCCGTCGTGTTTCTTCCTCACCCTAAACAGCAAACACTGTCTTCCCGTCACGCTTATACAGCGTAAGGATAGAGAGACAGAGACTTACGTTTGCTCAACAAGAGATATAGAACGAACTCTAATCAAGCCAATACATATCGACAAGAGCGAAAAGTGAATCCTGATTTGCCGCATCAATCGTAGAGAGGACTATATTTTACGCTTATTAAGATGGAAACATAAAGATGAATTTAGCTTGCGGCACCACTAAATTGACATGTCGCGATATCGGATGATTTCACCTTGACATTAGTTTAGTATAGGACGACCATTGACCTAAGAATCGATGTTCTAGACAACAAAAAAGGAAAGCTTGAATTCGACACTTAGATCGGGACTATTTATTTTTTTATTTTTTGGTCAAAGATTGGGACTAAATTGACGTCCCAATAAAAGTATTAACCCCTTTCTCCTCCCCCCTTGGGCGAAGTCATATTGACGACTCTACGATGACTACGACACTGACATCCTTCGAAATTAGATGATTGCTTAGAAAAAGATTTAAAAGACTGACCGAGAGATGCAATGCACCGGCAATAAAGTAATCACGTTCAGTTGTCCCCATCCACGCAAATCAGGTGATTCCTAGGAAAATTAAAACTTGCCAGTCCCCACATACGGAGAAGGAAATCCACGTGGTTAACATCTAATCAGTCCGCCAATGAACTATTCCAAATGTCTCCTGCGGCCAAATATTCAATGTAAGCAGCTTGAAAAACATAGACAGAGAAATGGAGTAAATGATAATCAAGATAACAATGACACGGGTTCTACTTTAGACGTGGTTATGGTTCATCCAAGAGTCCAAAACCACGGGATGAGACCTCCCCGTGTACTCCCCGGACAAGCATGTGCGGCGACTCCCGCCAGAAGATTCTTACCTTTGGGGACGTGGCGTGATGACATTTGAGACGGCACACAAACTAAGTCCGGTTTCGCATATACTAATGGATAATGCCGTGGAGAAGGTGGAACCAGGACAAAGATGACTCACCAAAAGGCAAAGGTTAGGTCGCAAGCATCCGCCGCTTCCGGTTTTCACATGGTCAATCAGCCATGGCGGCTTCGTTCAACCTTTCACATAATTGGCCAAAAACCGGGGAAGAACAGATTTGGAACTACGTTGACGATTAAATTCTGATGAGCCGTTCAGCATGTGAGCTATGAAGCTAGCATAGCTCTCAAGATCCCAAGGACTGAGCATTAATATGTAAATCAAAATGTTCAGCATCCTGATGCATGTGAAAGCTTGTTTGCTGGTTTTCTCGTAGCAAAGGATAAAACAATATCCTGCGCCAAAAAAACACTAGCATCTATGTATGGATCATGGATTATCTGTTCAAGCAAGGCAAGGCGTCGATCACCCCCGACTTGCCTCTTCCAGGAATCTTCCACGATGAACTCATCAACTCCCCAGCCCTCATAAGTAGAAAACCACACAATATCGCATTAGATGACATTATTATAATCGAGCACAGTTGGCGAAACATTCTATTGAATATCTTGATGAATCCAAGGCAAAAGTCCAATTATGATTTTCACCACGGTGGAGTAAAAAGCCAAAGCATCAAGAGCTGGGAGCAGAACTCACTTGCCATCTGGCAGGTGGCGGCAGATGGTGAATGGTATTTTCCTCTCTCGAAGCTGCTTCATCGCAATCTAACACTTGCAAAAGAATCCTGTCAAGTTGTGATGCAAAGAATGTTTCCATTGCAATGTTAGAACGTAGACATTGAGCGATGCTCGTTTTTGAGGAATTTATCGACAGTGCTAAAACATCATCCTCCCACCATATGATGTGGCTGTAGTAGGGGAACAAGAAAGGGTTTAATTTAGTTGTCATTGAGGGGGCCAAATATCCATATGGATCACTTCTGGATCTCTATATCTTGGAAATGCAGACAAAATCAAAAGCCGCAGAAAAATTTATACACTTCATCCAGTACACTTGGATGGTCTAAGGTTTTAAGGATTTCACATTAGAAAACTCCATTATTTCCTAAGCCCATCGTAACAGATTTATCAAGGGGTACTCCAATAGAAGAATTTCAACAAGGCCAGGTCCAGTTTTTGCAATTGGACTATTGGGTCAGATCCATGTCACAGCAATTGAGGCACATTTAATTATAAATAAGCGGTCCAGGCCAGATCATACAGCAAATAGCAGCTTGTCAAGTGATATCTCAATCTGAGTTTCATAAGATTGTGCGTGCTAATGCATTTCTTGGCACTTTTAAGTATCCAAAGAACTCAATGTGATAACTTGGCGAATGTTCATAACTCTGGAGGATCAGTTGCAACTCCAAACAACCATTACAGGTGCATTCATGCTGCTCAATCGAGGTAATTTTAATTTGTTAACCACCCAATTAATCAGATGTCAAGGGCTTGTGTTGGAGCATGGGAGTTACGGTGGTACGCCCATGCGGGCAACCACAACCCATTTAGTGAAAATAACCGCCAAGGCGGTTACTTTATGAACGTGAGTTTTTACTCACGTCAGTTTTCTTATTCAGTATCCTCCAATCAGAAACAAAAACAGACAATAGAAAACTCTCTATCAAGAACTCGCATTGGACGATCGATTCTCGCAAGGCCGTTCGTCGGAAGGCACTTAATCTGTGGACAACGGGTACGTTCCCTCGTGTGATCGTATTCTGATTAGTGATACAAGTTTGTGATCTTGGGCATGTTTCCGCATGTTTTTCCAAACGTTTGTCGTTTCAATCAGGAATTTGTTTCCTTCATTGGTATCAGAGCCTTGTCGTTCTTGTTTCCTGATTACTTGAGTTTTCATGGTTGAATTAGCGAAAAACACCATTTTCGATTGTCCTGTTCATCGCCTTTTTTTTTGTTCAATTTATCAAAAACAAATTTTGTACACATCAATGGAACGGGCTCGGCGAGACGAGAAATTTGAGTGGTTGCTCGTCGCGAGGCGACACCGGGAACCACCGCACGCGCCACACGCGCCGCGACGGGGCGGTTTCCCTCGGGGCAGCGGCGAAACGTCGCCTTTTCGTGAAATTCTATTCAACGAAAATTGGTTTTTAATATACCATCGGCTTCGTATCGTCGATACGATCATTTTGAGTGGTCGCTCATCGCCGGAGGACGCCGGATGGAGCCGTACGCGCCACACGCGCCGGCGGGACGGCGCGCGTGGGCCCCATGCGCCAAAAAAAAAAAGGTAAAAAGAGTGTAACTGCCGATCGTGGGTTTTGAACCCACGACCTCTCCCTTCGCACTCAAGGGCCCAAGACCACTGGGCTACATTTTTCTTGTGTTTTAATGACGGCAAGTTTTTTATATGAATAATACGTGGGCCTTGAGCCCGCGAGCGATGGGTCCAGCCCAATTCGTTTGACTTTGACATTTGACCATCGACGTGGACTTTGACCATTGACTTTGACCGTTGACCAAAAAAAAAATTAAAAAATTAATTTAAAAAAAAATTAAAATTTTTGTTGGGTCTCCTACTGGGGCATATGATGTCCGATTGGGATGATTTTGGTACCGATGCGTTTGTATCAAAATTCCCTTCAATGTGATTATAATCAGGGGCTTGCTCAAGTTTTGTTTACTTCCGTGCCTATTATTACATATTACGATATGTTCGTAATTTTTTATGTAATTGATGGATTTTTGTAATCCATTTTGTTCTGCATTCGTTGCAGGAACAATGTCAGCAAGACCAAGACCTAGTACAAGATGGCACATGAGTAAAATGCAAACATCTATAAGGAGAGGTACACCTCAGCTAAGGCGTGAACATAATAGGAAGATTGAGGAGTTGCACAATTATAGATGGGATAATAACAGTGATATTATATCTCACGTGAAGATGGTCAACGGTATGATCCAAGAGATCATATGGAAAGGGCAAGAAATCAGTGCTGAAAATGCGTTTTATGCATTGAGGAACACTATGCCTGAGGAATGGCATAGGATGATGCAGAGTATATGACTTGATCACGTCACTTACAAGAAGTTCGTCCTGCATTTCTTGAGCGAGTTCTTAAGGGTTGGGGCGACGAAGACATCGTCGCTTAGAATGAATGGGTCTTGGCACAGACAGAATGCGCCTTGGCGTCAAACTAAGAAATTCCTGAAGGGTTTTCCAATATTACCTATTTGGATACCTGATTTGTTTGCAAACCCTCCTGACGACCTTAAGGACTCCCTTCCATGTATGATGGAGTGTACATGGGTTCATAGTCTAACTAATAAAACGGAGATAACTCGTGATTATATTTAAGTTTTTTTTGTAGTTTTGATTTTATTTTATGTCCTGAACCATGTTGACCTTTTTATCTATGTAATGCAAACTTTTATGTCATTTCCATTCATATCGTTTGTACATATTTCATGAAGTATTTAGTTATAAATGAAATGTAAATTTCTGTTTATAATACTTTAGTGGTATTATACGTTTTTTTTAATTTGGAGTTCTAAATAGTTTGTGTAACTTTAAAAGAACTCAATATTTTACCTAAATGATTACATTAATGATAATCTCAAATGAGGATCCTTAGACGATGATTGGGAACTTAGTGAACTTTCGACTTTAAGTCCTTACGTGAGATTATGCATTAATATAATCACTTAGTGTAAATAGAATCCATAAATATTAGGCAATATTAATTCATGCAATATGTCTAAAACACCTCAAAATTCAGATACAATGGCAACTGCCTCGAAAAACATTGTGGCTGAGCTCAATAAGGGTGAGAAGCTGAATGGTGACAATTATGAGATCTGGAATATGAAAATCCAGTATGTGCTAGAAGAGCTTGAGGCATTAGAAGCCCTTAACCTAGTCATGATAGAACCAGAAGATGGAACCACTGCACAGCACAGGAGGGATAAGGAGGCCTTCGCTGCTTGGAAGAAGAAGAATTCCACTGCTCGCATTACGTTGCTGAGCAGTATGGATAACGATATCATGCGTGAGTTTAGACAGCATGAAAATGCGAAGGATATGTGGGATGCATTGAAAGTTAGGTTTGGGCAGACATCCGTCACCAAACTGAGGCAGCTCACCATCAGATTCGACACATATAAGATGCCACATGGGCATAATATGAAGCAGCATTTGAGGCACATGTCGAACATGATAAGTGAGCTGAAGGATGCAGGTCACACATTATCTGATGAGCAGCAGGTGCAGGCAGTGATCCGCTCTTTGCCCCACAGTTGGGAGCACATGAAAGTCAACCTGACCCACAACGAGAATGTTAAGACCTTTGAAGATGCAATGCGCCACCTTGAGCTAGAGGAGGACCGTCTTCTGGCAAATAAAGTACAGACTGATGTCTATTTTGCTGGTTCTGGCTCACATGGAGCTTCGGGCTCCAAGCGCAAGCATTTTGGAGGTTTTAAGAAGGGGAAAGGTACAGGAGCGGGACCATCTGATAAGAAACCGAAATTTGAGAAGGATGGCAAAGGGAAACGTCCCTTCAAGAAGAACATTTCTAGGATGAAATGTTATAACTGTGGCAAGAAGGGTCACTTCGCTCGTGACTGTAACGAGCCGAAGAAGGTAGAAACCCTTAAAACACTTAAAAGTATTAGTTACGTTTCAAGTTCTATATTTCTAACCGAATCTCATCCTTTGTGAACTGTAGACTCAGGGGCCACAGACCATGTAGCCAGAGACAGAAATACCTTTGTGGAATTTCGACGAATTCCACGTGGAGCTAGATGGATCTATGTAGGGAATAATTCAAGAGTTGAAGTTAAAGGAATTGGCACATGCCAACTTATCATGCGAGGTGGTCGCACTTTATTCCTACACGATGTCCTATATGCTCCAGAGATTCGTCGAAATCTTGTCTCTGTGTTGGTTTTAGTTAAGCTTGGTTTTTATATGAATTTTCATGACAATGGTGTGGATTTGTTGTTAGGTACAACTCTCTACGGATCAGGTTATTTTGTGGATGGCTTTATTGTGTTGGATGTTGAAAACACTAATGTGAATGTTTGTTATTCCCTATTCACATCTACTCATTCCAGTGATAATGATGTGAACATATGGCATGCAAGACTTGGCCATATTGGTCAACAGCGTATGAATAGATTAGCCAAAGAGGGCTTAATGGGCAATATTGAGAAAGTTGAATTGCCTACTTGTGAGCATTGCCTCGTGGGAAAAACAACTCGAAAGCCATTTGGAAAAGGAACAAGGGCTGAATTCCCATTGCAGTTAATTCATACTGACATCTGTGGTCCTATGATTGTTAGGGCAAGGCATGAGGCTGTTTACTTCATCACTTTTATAGATGATTTTACTCGATTTGGATATGTCTATTTGATCTCTCATAAATCTGAAGCATTAGATTGTTTTCAGAAATTTATGACCTTAGTGGAAAATCAATTAGATAAGAAAATCAAAGTATTGAGATCAGATCGAGGTCGAGAATACTTATCTGATGAGTTCAGAAGTTTATGTGATGAAAACGGAATAGAAAGACAATTGTCTATTCCATATACTCCGCAGCAAAATGGTGTTGCAGAGAGAAGGAACAGAACCCTAATGGAAATGGTTATCTATGATGGCACAAGCTAATTTGCCTATCACTTTTTGGGGTGATGCTTTGTTGACTGCTGTCTATGTACTTAATAGTGTACCTTCAAAGTCAGTTTCTTCCACCCCATATGAGTTGTGGACAGGTCGAAAACCAGATTTAAGTTTTCTTAGACCTTGGGGTTGTGCTGCCTATACTCATGAGACCTCTCATAAATATGGAAAATTAGGTCCAAGAGGCAAGAAGAGTATTTTTATAAGATACTCAGAACACTCAAAAGGATATGTGTTCATAGGCGAGCAAGACAATGGAAGTGTAACTGAATTTGAATCTCGAGATGTCACGTTCTTAGAGAATGATTTTCCGAGAAAGGGTGAAATAGGTGAAGACTATTCCCTATTTGAGACACTGGATCAAGATAATATGATAGTTGGATGTAACGATCCAAATGGGAGCAATGTGAGAAGTGGGGAGTTAAGTACTAATCAGTCTCAATTGCAACCACTTGATGAGTCAATGCCACTATCTGATCCGAGTGGGAGCGTAATGGAGAATGAAGTACCTAGGGTACAATCTTCTCCACGACGAACAAGTCGCAAAAGCATTCCTCGTCGACGCTTTGAGATCGAAAAGGAAGCTTTCATGATCGCTCCACAAGATGAAGATGAGCCAAAGAATGTTAATGAGGCTTTATCTTGCCCTGATAAAGAAATGTGGATGAAAGCAATGGAAGAAGAAATGGAGTCAATGAGATCGAACCAAGTTTGGGAACTAGTTGATCTTCCAAAAGGACGCAGAGCCATTGGGAACAAGTGGGTTCTCAAAATAAAGCGTAAGGCTGATGGCTCGATTGAGAGATATAAGGCTTGCCTTGTGGCAAAGGGGTATAATCAACAGGAAGGAATTGACTATAAAGATACATTTTCTCCTGTTGTAAGATTCACCTCTGTTCGCCTTATTCTGGCAATAGTGGCCAACTTGGATCTTGAATTGCATCAAATGGATGTAAAGACTGCTTTTCTCAATGGAAAATTAGAAAAAGAAATTTACATGGAACAACCCATTGGGTTTGTCACTAAAGGCCAAGAACATAAAGTATGTCGACTTTTGAGATCGATATATGGCCTCAAGCAGTCTTCAAGACAATGGTAAATACGCTTTCATAATGCCGTAATGGCATATGATTTTGAGATGATTCATGAAGATAATTGCGTATATGTCAAAAGATCCAAATGTCATTTTGTGATCTTATCATTATACGTTGATGATATACTTATTGCTGGAAACAATATGGAGTTTGTCAAGACAGTCAAAAATTGGCTATCTTCTAATTTCGAAATGAAAGACATGGGTGAAGCTACGTACATTCTTGGAGTTAAGATCTCGAGAGATCGTTCGAAAAGGTTGTTATCTCTTTCACAAGAGACATACATAAATAAAGTTCTTGAACGATTTCGTATGCAAGACTGTAGACCCATTGATACTCCTATTGCAAAAGGTGAAAGTCTGAGCCGTAGAATGTATCCTAAGACTCCACAAGAGCAAGAAAGAATGAAAAGTGTTCCTTATGCAAATGCCGTTGGAAGCTTAATGTACGCTATGATGTGTACTAGACCTGATATTTGTTATGCAGTTGGATTGGTGAGCAGATACCAATCCAATCCAGGTCCAGCACATAGGGCTGCTGTCAAAAGAATCATGAGGTATCTGAAATCTACTGCTGACTATGCGTTGAGTTATCAAGGAAGTGATCTGCAACTTGAGGGCTACACTGATGCTGATTGGGGAGGAGATTTAGATGAGAGAAAATATACCTCTGGAAATGCGTTATTACTGAATAATGGCGTCATATCGTGGAGCAGTAAGAAACAGAATTGCATAGCCTTATCTACCATGGAAGCCGAGTTTGTGGCTTTGTCAGCAGCAGCGCAGGAGGGTGTTTGGCTTAAGAGATTTTTGGAACATTTAGGTGTTACTGGCAAAGCTGCAAGTCTAGCTTTGGTATACTGTGATAGCCAAGCAGCGATAGCTTACACCAAAGATCCCAAGTTCCATTGTAAGACCAAACATATAGACATTAAGTATAACTACATTAAGGATGTAGTTGCACGAAAGGATGTGAACATACAGTATATATCTACGCATAGAATGTTGGCAGATCCGATGACTAAACCGATTCCTAGAGATGTTTTTCATAATCATGTAAAATCTCTTGGATTGCGTAAAATGTAATATACTGGATATTGTAATTTCCCTGATTGTTCACTATTAATGAAATTTGGGATTATTGCCTATGAGTTTTTATAATATTTATGGATGTTAAAGCTTGGTGCTTTATGTTGAGAAGGTATGTCGGACAGATAAGAGATTGACCTACTCACACGGGTAATCGCCTCTATTTTCTGCGTGATAAATAGAGATGAGACAATTTTAAGTTCATTATCTAGGTGATAATTGAGAGCTCGAACTTAAAATATAAATGTCGCCTTAACATGATGTCAAGATAAGAACTTAATGTTCATTATGTCCGAAAGTGAAATAACCCACATGTTTCACTTTATTTGTCTTCATTGCCAGATGTGAGTTCTGATGGATACTTTTGAGTAAAGTAGTTACGTGAACTCAGGTTAGACATTGAGTGTGTCTAGACTATCATCTGTACGATATTAAGATACTTAGATATACGCTCCACAGAGAAGGAGAGAATACCGTAATACGTATTTCATATTACGTATGTAGAAATTCGACCAATGAGAGTTAGCAAAAGTTTAAGATCTCAACTTTATAAGCTGTGTGAGACTCTCGAAGATAAGTGTTCCTCAATTGGTGCCCTCACGACTCTTCATTATTCTCGAGATTTCTATTTAGTGTTCGCTATCTTAGAGTGTTGCCTATGATCATGAGATTGATTCGATCTAAAGGGACATTTCTAGAAAAGCGAGCTGAACTGAGATTGAGAGATTTAATGGAAGAGGAAGATCAATTTAGAGTCTTATGTCACATTATAGATTTATATTCACAGACCGGTCAATTATGATTATTTTGTGTAATCATAATTGTGAATATAACGCATCATACTTAAAAGAGATCAAGAGAGGAATATGTGAATGTGACTAATCGATCTAGGGTACAACATACGAAAATCCACTGATGATCATGTCCAATGTTGAGCTGCTATATACTCCTAACAGATGTATAGCAACGAGCTCTCAATGTATGCTGGTCGCACGGATTATTTGCCGATATGAAACTTGCTGAGAAAAGGGTATTGTGTATAATCCATAATATACGAGTGAGAGTTATTAGTCCTCCGTGGACTAGTGGGAGTTGTTTGCCCATCATGGGCGAGTGGGAGATGTTGGAGCATGGGAGTTACGGTGGTACGCCCATGCGGGCAACCACAACCCATTTAGTGGAAATAACCGCCAAGGCGGTTACTTCCTGAACGTGAGTAAAAACTCACGTCAGTTTTCTTATTCAGTATCCTCCAATCAGAAACAAAAACAGACAATAGAAAACTCTCTCTCAAGAACTCGCATTGGACGATCGATTCTCGCAAGGCCGTTCGTCGGAAGGCACTTAATCTGTGGACAACGGGTACGTTCCCTCGTGTGATCGTATTCTGATTAGTGATACAAGTTTGTGATCTTGGGCATGTTTCCGCATGTTTTTCCAAACGTTTGTCGTTTCGATCAAGAATTTGTTTCCTTCAGCTTGAAATCGTGAGGTCCTTATTATGGACCTCATCTGCAAGGCACGAGTGCCCAAAATCCTTGCGCGCTCATATTTGGTCATGCATTCTGATGTCTTACGAGGCTGTTCTACAGGTTCCTGCTCTCCTTTATCTTCGGTTTCAATAGGGTCTGGAACATCTTCGTCGTTGTTATAATCCATTTCATCCTCCAAGTCCACACCTTCCTGCTAGTATTCATCAGAACCGTCACAGGCAAAATTCTTCAACTATCTAAGAACAGCACGTGAGAAATGGACCCCCACCTCAATCTCAGGCTCTGGTGGTTCATCCTCATATCTGCATCAGTGGAATACATAAGCATGTGAAAAGAACTTGCGAAGCATTTATTAATTCAGAAAACACATGCAAAATCTAAGTGAAGATAATGTAACTCAATTTGGCGTGATAGGATACAAGGAAAGCGCAGAGTCGCAGTATCCATATGGTAGGTAAAAGGTCATGAACACAATCAATTGTTTCGCCGAACCTAGTACACCAGTTAACTTTCGTCATAAAGAGTTCCAATTTGGTACTTTGATATGGCACGGCAATCACTTTGCTAGCTCATGGCGCCATCAAACTACCAAAGTAGCAATCCATGTCGAAGTAGGAATTATAATGCGATGCTTGTGGACTCTGAAAAACTCCAAGAAGAGAGCTCCAAACCACACAAAGAGAAAGAGAGAACACCATGTCCATGTCGTTGTAGTCGTCGTCGGCCATTGCAATCGATGAAAGATCTCCCCATTCTGGTTCTCAGGTGACGAGGAAATAAAAAACCCCGCAAGAAAAAACCCTCCTTCCTCCTCTCGTCTCTCTGCTTCCAACGTTCTAGAAAGCGGACCGCAAGAAAACTGAGTCCTCTTCGGCCCGTTTGGTTCAGCGTTGGCAATGTCTTTGAAAAATTGCAGAAGAAGATATTTATCGAAATGCAAGTAGTATTTGATAGACTGTATTTTAGAAACACATTAAAAAGTAAGTTTGACCTAAATGACATTTGATAAACACTACACTTGTAAAGGGCTTTTGTTAATATATAAACACACACTTTTTTTTAGAAAATCTCAAATTATTTACCAACGGAACTCAGCCATCGGTGAGCCACATTGGTCGCCAGCTAGCCTTGCCTGAGGTCGCGACATACTCGAACGATGCTGGCCAGCCGCTCACCGATAGCTGAGGTATTCGCCGATAAATTAGGGTTTTGAAGGACATCCCTAGAATTATGAAAATTGAGCGATGTCAAAATTGAAAGGGAAAAAAATACCTATTTGCATTTCATGTTACTTTTCAAAGGATATCCGGACCTACCTTGAACTAAAAGCATTTTGAAATGAAATTGTAGTTCTCAAAAGTTGAGCCAAAAAATTAACTGAATATCATTTGTATTTGTCCAAAGAACTTCAGGACCTCAGAGCACATTTGCAACGCTAAACTAAAGGGGCTTCTTCACCCGCGACTGCAAGTAGAGCAGCTGCGTTAAAAGTTCATATCATTTTCAACATGCCTTCCCTAGATGACTTCCCTCCCTAGATTGACTTCCCCTTCGCCGGTTACGTCTACGGGGAAACGAGACAAAAAGCCCTTCGAGAAAAATAACGATGCCGGGTCAACGATAATAGAATATAGATAATTGGCTCCTCCATGTGGATGCAGTCGTCTCTCGATGCTTTGCCCTCTGACTAAGGTGATGCGTCTTTCGTCTAGATAGGGCCTCGCCGAACTTAAATATGATAAACTCAGTACGAACAATTAGAATTTTGTGTAATAAGATCGATATCGCGAAAAATTCTAAATTATCACCCGTGCGGTTAATGTGCTCCAAATAAAGATTGTTATGTTGTCTTGTAAAATCTAAGATCTTAACTTTTGTAATTGTGCTTAATACTTAGAATCGCTGTTTAGTGTGCTCTAAATAAAGATCCTGTGGAATTTTGGTGTTAGATTATTCTCATTATGGAAAGAGATTTTAATAATAACTTTGAATGGATGTTCTACTTTGACGAAAATTGAGAAGCCGCGAGAATAAATTATGATGCATCGAATGGGGTAGCCCTTTTTAAACACGATGGATATATTCGCTGGATAGTTTTATCTCTTCCCATAGCGCATGAGATCAAGGTACTTCCTCTTTCACAAGATTTCTCCTTTAGAGACTATATTGAGAAAATGGAAGGAAAGATGGAGAACTTGCAGAAATTTAGACTTCGCAGAGGCCAATCTGATCGAAAGGGTATTGAAAGGCAAAACGAGAAATTTTGATAGAATACCCAATTTTTAGCGGAGTTAATGAACGTACGATGATTCTGTCTAGTATACAGGTTGAGGACTTTTGGTGACACAAATGGAAAATTCATAGTAGACGCGTCCCACGAAGAACGGCTTGAAAATTTTTATGAGATAAACTCTAATTAATATCGTATATTACAAGCAAAGCTCTGATTAAGTCAGGTATATTCAACACTCGACAAAAACTCTGCTAGTTCGTCTGGAATATCGATTTTGTCAACCGGTATATATGATAAAGGTTAGTCAAGATTAACACATAAGAAATTACCCGTGAAGCACGAAGGACCTCGTAACGGGGAACATATATACACAGGCCGAGTCCCAGATCTGTTTTGTGAGTTGTCAACAACTTCGTAAAAAGAGTTATGGGGGACTGGGGATTGGGAAATTTGGGGATAATTGTCTAAGAAATTCCAAATCTATTGTATGGCATTCGATTCAGTCATAAACTTTTCAAGTGTACCAATTCAGTCCTAAACCTTTAAGTGATTTGTTAATTTAGTCTTAAATATTTTAACGATTTGTTGATATGGTCATTCTAGACAAATGTTTCAGATAATAAGAATAAATTGACAAATTCTTGAAAAGGTGTGTGACTAAATAAACAAAATTGAAAAGTTTAGGACTATATTAACACTATTAAAAGATTTATGATTGAATTGGCCATCGTACAATAAATTTATAACTTTTTCGATAACTACTCCAGAAACTTATTATGTGAATTTATCATATAATTAAACCTCCAGCTTGTTTTATGAAGCTGATGTATCGTGACTCATCCGTCAGAAATAGATTGGCCAAAGATTCTTGCATGGTCATCTTCATCCACATTGAGTTGTTCATCAGATTTCACGGAAAAAGCCGTAAAAAAAAAAAAATGCACGAGGTGGCATAGAAAACTTGCTTGTAATAACGTAGCACATAATGGATAACTTAAGTTAGTCTGTCGGTGTGAATGCTTTTCACCGCATAAATCAATTATGGAAGATATATGTAAAATAATACGGTCATATCATATCAATATGACGATATTTTTCACTTATATTATGCGAAAAGAGTAATAAAATCTCTCGGTTATAAAAATCCGACCATAAAAGCTCAGTTGCTTTTGCGACTTAAGTAAATGAAATTAATTGAATTAGCGTGGAAGACCCAAATGGAAACCAGAGACCCACCTGTCTTCAAACTTCCCAAGTAGGATCACTTTCCCAGTTCAGTTCTGCTCTTCTTTATATAATTCATGCACCTTCTTCTCACCTTCGCTTCACCATCTCAATCTTCTCATGATTCCCCAACAGATAAAAGGAAGAGATACTCCACACAGAGCGTCCATGGCTATGGCCGGTCCAACCAAGTCAAAGTTCCTTCACGCATGGCTCTTCGTCTTCACCCTTTGTTTCATCTCTTACCTCCTCGGCACGTGGCGACACCCCGCCGTCTCGACCTCCGCCGCCACCAAGCCGTGCGTCTCCCAATCGCTCGAGTTCAACCCCCGCCGCGCCCGAAACGACGAGGCGCTGCCGACGAGCGGGGACGTCAACACCTACCCGCCATGCAGCGTTAAGTACAGCGAGTACACCCCGTGCGAGGACCCCAAGAGGTCTCTCCGGTTCGACAGGAGAAGGCTGATATTCCGAGAGCGGCATTGCCCCGAGCGGAACGAGACGCTCAAGTGCCGGGTCCCGGCCCCGCCCGGTTACCGGAACCCGTTCCGGTGGCCCGCGAGCCGGGACATGGCATGGTACGCCAACGTGCCGCACAAGGAGCTCACGGTGGAGAAGGCAGTCCAGAACTGGATCCAGTTCGAGGGCGACCGGTTCCGGTTCCCGGGGGGTGGGACCATGTTCCCGAACGGGGCGGACGCGTACATCGACGACATCGGGAAGCTGATCGATCTTAGAAATGGGTCCATACGGACCGCCATTGATACCGGTTGCGGGGTAAGCTGCTTCTTTTTTTTTTTTTTTCCTTGTCCAAGTTCATCCCGCTGTACCAAATCAATTCCAATCCCAGAACAACAAAGACCGCGTTGGATTGGCCGAGTATTTATTGTATTTACCTTTTACATCTCCTATGATGGATCACCGCGAACCAAACATGGTAAGAAGCTGAAACAAACTTGCCCGAATCAACGTATGCCATAATTGTTTCAACGCGTCTTGCGATTTCTCTTTCCTTGTTTTCCTCGAGAAGAGATGGCGAGGGCGGCGTGGACGATTCACTTTCCATTTTAGGTTTGATTGATGCGATCAAAATTCAAAATGCACGAGACCATTTTCTTTTTTCTTTCTTTCTTTTTCGGATTTTCGAACGATAGATGGTAATGTCTAGTGATGCAATTCGTTTCTCAATGTTCTGAGCTCTGTTCACATCCAGGTTGCTAGTTGGGGGGCTTATCTTCTGTCCCGAGACATCCTAGCCATGTCGTTCGCCCCGAGGGACACGCACGAAGCTCAAGTCCAGTTCGCCCTCGAGCGAGGAGTGCCCGCGCAAATTGGTGTCCTTGCATCCAAGCGCCTTCCCTATCCGTCCCGCGCGTTTGACATGGCTCATTGCTCTCGCTGCCTCATTCCGTGGGACAAATTCGGTATCACGTCCTCGCATATGACTAGTGGATTCGATTTTAGCCATCTCGCCTTTACCGAAGTTTGCTTGTTCCGCTACAGATGGGATATATCTGATTGAAGTGGATAGAGTTCTCCGGCCCGGTGGATACTGGGTACTGTCCGGCCCGCCGATCAATTGGAAGAAACACTGGAGTGGCTGGCAGAGAACAATGGATGACCTGAGTGCTGAGCAGACCAGAATTGAGAATGTTGCGAAAAGTCTGTGCTGGAAAAAGTTGGCGGAGAAGGATGACATTGCTATATGGCAAAAGCCTATCAACCATCTGCATTGTGAGGTCAATAGAGAAGTAAACCAGAATCCACCTTTGTGCCCGTCTCAGGATCCGGACAAGGCCTGGTAGGTGATTTGGGAACTCGACTCAGTTTGTCCTGCGTTCCGTGCTTGTCATGCTCAATTCCCGTTGATTCGAGCTTCGTTTTAACCATGATTTGTTTCCAGGTATACAAGCATGGAAATGTGTTTGACTCGGCTGCCCCAAGTTACGGACGATCGAGAGATTTCGGGCGGCGAATTGACTAATTGGCCGGAGAGGCTGAATGCTATTCCACCGAGGATTGGCAAAGGAACGCTACAGGGTATCACGGCCGAGATTTTCCTAAGGGAGATGGAATTGTGGAAGAGAAGAGTGTCGTATTACAAGACGGTGAACAACCAGCTAGGACTCGTGGGGAGGTACCGCAACTTGCTAGACATGAACGCCTACTTGGGCGGGTTCGCCGCTGCACTCATCGAAGACCCCGTTTGGGTCATGAACGTGGTCCCTGTGGAAGCCAAGGTCAACACTCTCGGAGTTATCTATGAACGAGGACTGATTGGAACCTACCATAGCTGGCAAGTACTTTCTTGGTTGTCTGCGATTCTCTGTTTTAGTATCGACCGTCCAAACTCTTAAATGTCGTGCGTAGAGATTCATGAGTTACTTGTACGTATCGCAGGTGCGAAGCGATGTCCACCTATCCGAGAACTTACGACCTCATTCATGCGGATTCCCTGTTTAGCCTCTATCTGGGCAGGTATGTCTGTCATAACTTGAAGAGATCTAGTCAATTTTCGCGACTTTTTTCGACGTACGGTTTCTGTATTATTCTAGGGCAGATCGATCAGCTAAAGCTTATTGGCATATTGGAATTCTGTGTGCAGGTGTGAATTGGAGGACATATTGCTTGAGATGGACAGAGTTCTGAGGCCAGAAGGGAGCTTCATACTGCGAGACGATGTGGACGTGCTGGTGAAGGTGAAGAGGATCATCGACTCCATGAACTACGACAGCCAAATCGTCGACCATGAAGATGGACCGCTCCTGAGAGAGAAGCTTTTGTTTGCCGTCAAGTCTTACTGGACAGCTTCTGCTCCCGCCGATGATCCACCCACATCCTAAACACCCCCATGGATAAATTTCTCCTGCATCTCTCTTTGACAGTTTTGTTTGCCTTAACTCTAGAACTCCTGAAAATTCAGACTCATTCAAGTTTCAACCGGACTCGGCGTATGATTATTTCACCAGTCTTTTTTAGCTTTTTGGTTTCAACATTTCTCTCATTCAGAATCAGATACTGCCTTGGATGTAATGTACATGATCAACAGGATTTATCAGATGAGCTTTCTCTCTCCCATGTTCCATTTCGATCCCCTTCCACATGCTGCTTCCATCATGCTGTATCAAATGAAAAATTCAACATCGTAATTGATGGAACTGCATGAAGAAGTAGCTTTCAGACTACGGCTCTCTGGGCATGCACCGATACACAGATGAATCGAAGGCCAAACCGATTCCCAGTTAGATATTTCATGCACAGCGACTCACCCATCACTCGTTCCTCTAAAGAATTAATAAACCAGCAGCGAAAGAACAGTGACTAAGGCAGAGCATTCATGTCCCTGATCAGGGGGTTCAAATGACTCGGATGGCTCAAGTAACTGCCGCCATTAATCCTGGCCGTAAACCAATCAAATGGGTGGGTCGGATTGAATAATGGCCCGACCCAAATAGTTGCATTGATCCGTTCATTTTTTTTATTATCAAGCATTGACCCGTTTATGACCCATTTATTTTAATGCAAATACAGTGACACATACCTGACCCCCACCCGTATTTCTAAAATAGTTTTAATATTTAATTCAATCTAAAAAAAATGTATACCCAAAGCTGAGATGATAATACGGAGCGAGCGAGCGTGCGTGCGTGAGATCAAATGAGAGGACGAGAAAGGATGAGACGAGATTTGTAGAAGTGGGTTTGACCCAAGTGAATTGCAAACCTATTTACGATCCATTAAACACTCATATTTTATTTAAATATATTTGTTGATTATAACTAACCCTTATAATAATTTAATTCACCGTATATGAAATGCGTTTATAACAAATTTTGACAGATCTTGAGTTTATGACCTATTTTAGCACGTCCTACCGACAGGATACGACAACATCCAAAGGGATTTGGGCGGGCAGCAACATGCACTTCGCCTCAAGTGCCGCCACCAACACCAATATTCGATAACGCCAGTCGCGGGTTGCATAATCAGAACAGGAAGGGAACACCGACAACCAGAATTTCCGTGAAGAACCTGCTGTATCTAGCAACTTGCCAATCGAGCCGAAGTTTCTCGGTTTCGTTGATCATAACGATCGGGAGGTTTTTTGCACATGAGATGTTTCCTACATGAGTGAAGGTATAATGACAAGCTATCCAAGAGATAGTAGAAGGTGGGCAGGCCGGACTGGCCCCAAGGAATCTAGCTTCCATCTTCTTAGACTCAGGCTAAGAGTGCGCATGACAATCATTCTGTTCCAGAAAAAATAGATTTTTCTATTTCTGCCAGAAACAAAAAAAATTTGTTTCTGATTTTGGGCCAAAATCTGTTTCTGGAACATATTTTTATTTCAGAAATAGAAAAACAGATTTACGTTACCAAACGAGTTTCTGTTCCAAACCTATTCCTGGAATAGGTTTAGAACAGAAACAGAGAAATAGAAACGTTGTCATGCGGTGTCGAGAGTCCATCCCAACCTCATGGATCCTGACCCGCCGAGAGTCCATCACAGGCATTGAGATCTCAGGCTCGACCTTTATGGATCCGAGCCCAACTTTGAGGATCCGGACATGGACGTCGAGGTTCCCATGACAGAAAATGGTTTTCGATTTTCAAAAGTGGAATTCATTTATCTGAATTTAAGCATGATTTTTTCGCCCGACTACAAAAAGATTTTTCATGGATTCATTTTTCCAGGCAATCCAAAGGCCGAAAAAGAAAATCGCCAAAAAAAAAATTCGTGAAATAAAGGGAACGAAAACATTTGTTAATTTGCCTTTTGGGTAGCCCATGATCACATTCAGATTTGGCCTATAATTTCATGCAAAAAAAAAAAAGACGAGACATCGTATTTTTCGTGAAAATAATGATGTAGTTTTTAATGGGATTAATATCGCGAAAAATCTCAAACTGGTACACCTGTGATAAATTTACTCCAAATTATTTTTTGACGGCGAAAAATTTCAAATTAGTACATCAGTGATAAATTTATCCCAAACTATTTTTTTATCACTAAAAATCTCAAACTAGTATATCCGTAATGAATTTACCATGAATTAATTTTTTTTTATCATGAACTAATTTTTTTACTATTAAAAAATCCAAAACTATTGCACTCGTGACAAATTTACCTTTCGTAAATTGAGTTAATATCATGAAAACCCCAAATTAATATACCCGTGACAAACAGAGAGAGAAAATTTCAAATTAGTACACTCGTGAATTGTCACGTGTCATCCAACTCAGCATCTTGACGTTAAATTTAATGAAAATTAACTGAAAATAAATTTGTCATAAGTGTACCAGTTTTGGGTAAATTTATCATAAATATATCAGTTGAAAATTTTTTATGGTCAAAAAATAATTTTAGGTAAAATGTGTTAATTTTTAATTTTTCGTGACAGTTAACTCTTTTGAATATTTGTTTGTTGGTCAAATGAATAAAATTATATGTTTCGACCAAAGAAAAAAAGAAAAACTATATGGAAAGGGCCGACATGGAATTTTACCATCCGTAAATTCCTTGAGATGCGACAGTGCGTGTCCGGGCTTGCGAAACTGCGCGTCGTCGTATCAAGAATTCCACCCTTCTTCACCTTCTCTCTCTCCCCTTCACTCCCTATTAATTTCCACTTGCTTCGCTCGCTCTCTCTCTCTCTACTCCCACCACTTGCCATTAAGCCCACCGCCAGAAGAAACAAAAGCTCGTTTTCACACTCCCGGCACTTGACTTCACGTAACCCACGTCAGTGAAATGAGAGCATGGGGTTCTTCCGACGACTCTTCGGCGGCTCCAAGGACAAGCACCACCGGCGTTGGAGCTTCATCAGATCGCTCAACGACAAGAGCCGCTTAGCCCTCCCCAGCGCCCACCACTACTCCCTCGATTCCGGCCACTTGGACGCCAGCAAGCACGCCATCGCCGTCGCCGCCGCCACCGCCGCCGTCGCCGAGGCCGCCGTCGCCGCTGCTCATGCCGCCGCGGAGGTTGTCAGGCTCACCAGCGGCGTAGGCGGCGGGGGAGTCGTCGGCGGAGTCGTGAAATGTGCTGCTCCGGCGCAGTTCTGCGGCAACCGCCAGCGCCTGGAGGATTTGGCCGCTGTTCGGATTCAATCCGCATTCCGAGGATATCTGGTTGGTACTTTGATTTTTGGGTATACGTTTTCTTGCTTTTAGGTTCGATTACCAGGAGTCCGCGCAATGTCGGTTCATTTTGGTGCCAAATTTGCATGAAAGCTATGAACTTGGAGTGAAATCTGAGTCAATGGCAATTGGGTGGATTAGGATTGCCTGGCTGAAATTTTCTGTGGAAGCTTTATAAGCTGTGCTCGGCAAGAACAATACGAAATCGATGGAAAAAAATAGTGCTTCAATTCAAACTAAAGCCAACTTGAATCAATCATTTTTGTTTTTCTTTTGCACCTCTTGCCTTGCCTCTTTACAACCTGAATCGCAGTCATTCGGCTTCGTTTATGCTTTTTTTCCCCTCTCCTTTTCGAACACCTGCGATCAAATACGGAAGAGGACTAGCGTTGCAGCTCCTAAGAATAGCACGACGCTTCATATTTTGTTTTGAAGGTCGTGTCCAGGTAATAAATAGCTTAGATTATTAGGGGTTCCCCACCTAAGAAGTAGAGTGAATTTGGTGTTTCAACGTTGATGTTGAAGGCTCGTGAGTGTGGGGGCACAAAACTTTGCGTTAGGAAGACGCCGATACCAGCACCAGTCATACTCAAAGGGGGAGGGAGAATCGATTCCTTGTGACTAGCCACGATGTTTTGCTTTCAGATGAAAAATCTAAGGGCATTTCAACCGGCTTGGGGTTCACACGTGTTCAACCGCTTCCCGTGTCTCTCTCTAACCCAAAGTTCACTTCTTGGAACTCTCTCTGGTGACTGTCATTGCGGTTGTCACTTGCTCATTGGAGTTGGAGATCTGGATTTTTCTTTTTGTCAATCTCTCTGGTTTTTCTCTCTGTTGTTTTAGTTGTTTCAAGGAGATTGTGGGTTTCAAGTTTTGACTAGTAGTCTTCGGGGTTGTTTGATGGGCAAATATTAAATTGGAGTCGTACAGATATGTCAAAGGCTGTGCGTCAAAGAAAGGAAAAAAAGGTCAAAAGTGTAGCGCAATTTAGGAATTTCGGCCCATCAAAACAGAGCTTAGCAGATGTGGGGCCAATTTTCTTTTCTGGGTGAAGTGCATAGCTGGAAAGCACAGTACTGTGATCGATAGTTTCACCAATTTGATCCATCTTTTTTGTTTTCCTTTTGTTGTTCAAGTGGGGGGTGCATGTTCTATCTGGGCGGGTTGTACGTTGCAGATCCAGATTACTCTGGCATTGGAGATATAGCTGGCTTCCCAGCTGTATTTTTTTTTTTTAATATTTGCGAATGTCCAGATAGATTTGCTTTTGTATAGTTGGGCCATCTTGGAGGGAGCAGCAGCCTTAAAGAACCATTTGGAACTCTACATTTAGCCCATGCTTTTTGGGTATCTAATGATTCTTGTCCTAATGATGCAAGTGTTTTTCCACTTAAAATGGGCCAGTTATGATTGTGACCTAAAGTTGCTAGCTCTTTCCCTCCTCGTCATTTGAAGATGTATGTTCGTTTGTTCAAGCAGCATCTGCTGTGTAAAACCCCCATGCTAAGCTGGTTTCCCCTTTCAAGCGGCACCAGTGCTTGTTGATATTCGTGCCTTGGACAATTGGATTGGTCTTGTGATCTTTTCAAGAGTAGCTTTATATAGCTCTATGCAACTTACTGGGGGGTAAATAGAGTGGAGTGGGGTGAACCGCATCGTAGGATCTCTAGATTAACATCTCATTTCTTGAGTTAGGCCATGTTAATGAGCGAGTGGTTGAGATATGCAGATTGTGTTCCTGTTTAGTTCTTCTAATTCACAGTCTTTGCAATGCCAGGAAGTTCTGTTCAATTATCTGAAAGAAAATAATGACCCGACAATGCGAGTTTACCTGTTAGCTTTGTAGTCTGATTCTTTAAGCCATACTGCTTCTGGTTAATTGATCGGAAAAAGATGACCAACTTGCTAACGCTTCTAATTGCAATCTTCAAAGGCAAGGAGAGCACTTAGAGCACTGAAAGCTCTGGTGAAACTCCAAGCGCTGGTGAGGGGACATATTGTGAGAAAGCAAATGACGGACATGCTCAAGCGCATGCAAACATTGGTTCGAGTGCAGGTACGGGCTCGTGCAAGTCGCTATCATACACCAGTTTCACATTCCACCAGCAAGTCCTCTTTATTTCATCACCCGGTAAGAAAACTCATCATCTGTAAACTCTTTCATTTATTATTCAGATGCCCCGACGATTGAAGTATACAAATAAGTGGTCTGAAAATGGAAGTTGCTTGCCAATATCCCACTTGGTGAGTGTAGGGGAAACTATTAATTAATCTACCAGGGGTATCATCAAAATGTATATGTATTTGGCCTTTATTATTGGCATTTGTGCTAGTTGGCATCACAACCGACTATTGTCGCCTGTCGGTTTCATTCCTGTTGTAGTGTTTCGATGATTTGGTGTGTCATTTTGTTGAATTTGCTTCTCTTGATCATTGATGCTATTCGAAGCTCCCATTCTTCTTGTAGAGATGTGGCTCAAATTCAAACTTTAGGGGAAATATTGACATGGAAGGGGCAAAATTTGGGTCAAATTGGCTAGACCGTTGGATGGAAGAAGGCGTAAGGGACGACCATGGAGATGCTCCACCAAGACATCAGCATGATGACGAGAGGAGCTCAAAGATTCTTGAAGTCGACACTTGGAAGCCTCACTTGAAATCTCAAAGAAAACAGGAATCTTACCAATCCCTGCATCAAGCTATAGAATCCAGCTACATAAATCAGAATGTGATGGTATTTGACTCTCCATCAAAATCCTCGTCAAGAGCACCTCATCCAGTGCCGAGTTTATCCTCGGAGGAGATTCTTTCATCGAGGTCCCCGCATCTTACCGGAGGTAAAGGTGAAACGCTCAAATCCGCGGATAATAGCCCACAAGTGAATGCTCTCTCATCTAGGCCCGGAAGTAGCAGTGCGAGGAGAGGTCCCTTTACACCAACGAGAAGCGAATGCTCGTGGGGCTTCTTTAGCGGTTACTCGGGTCACCCGAATTATATGGCTAACACTGAATCGTCAAGGGCCAAGGCTAGGTCGCAGAGCGCCCCCAGGCAGAGGCTCGAGTTCGACAAGTATGGTTCGACAAAGAGGTCTCTCCAGGCATCTTGGGATGCCGAGACTACTTCGGAGAGGAATTACCTGCTATATGCTGACTTAAGGAGCAAAGCTTATCCGGTCTCCAACCGGTTGGATAGACTAGGAAGTACCAATTTGAGGTGACACAGCCTTGGTTTTCTCTTCCTTGGCTTCGGTCCAGTCTTGCGTGTGATGATGCGTGGTAGTGATTCTGTCAAATTCACGGGAGTTGATCTGTGAGTGCTAACCCCGTTGATATTTGTCCTGTTTTTGCTAGTCGAGTGAGTGCTTTTCCCCTGTTTTTCTTTTCGTCAGTCAGAGAGACCCTCCTTTATTTGTTCCGCTTATCAAATGACCACAATAAAGCTGTGTACTTGTGACACTGTAAAGTATTAATTTTTACTTGAACATTTGATTTCTCCTTCTGCATAACGATTCTTGAGGGGGCGCCAGAGGATTTTCTTTCATCTGCATCCGTCCTTCTCCCCAACACATGCAAAAACAGTAAGCTTCTTCTGTTCAAGAACCTCAAATCATCCGACACGAACTCGAGTTCAAAGGACGGATCGAAGCTAAAGCTTCAAATTCAATGGCGAATCTGCCAGAGTCGAAATGGAGTCAGATATGAGCAGAGACATGCTTCAATTTGTATCCCCTCCCTCGTCCCCACGAAACTCTGTTCACGGGGAGAATCCATCGCCTCCACTCATTTTCACCCACAGTTCGATGGCAGGTCACGTCAGTGCTTTCTTCTGTACATGGACACAGATCAGCCACCGACGAGGGAAACGCTATTAAATTCCCCCAGCACCGCAAGAAGACAGTTTGTTGGGTGGGCTCATTCACTCGTTTACTTCCTCGAGATGAAATAGCAACCAAAGAAGTGATTTTTCCCATGGCATAAGGGCGTGATGCTCGAACATCGGCACTGATGGAGATCATTGGGTGATGATGGGATCAATCGGCTTTGGGCCCTTCTCCATCATCTGCTCTTGTCTATTCTCCTTTCCTAATCCTGGGGTCTTGGTGGAGTAAAAAGATGGGTGAGGACCCTTTTTTCAAGTGGTCTCATCACGGGAACAAGAGCTATGCAATGAGACCACCTAATCCTAATAAATTAAAAAAAAGAAAGGTGGGTTTCCTTTTTGAAGCTCTCTATTGAATGCTTTGCGCAAGTAAAGACGGTCTCCCTCAACAGGGGTCACTTTGGAAGTACGTAAGGGCAATTTAGGTGCCATTTTTTTGGTTGGTTCCAATCATTGACGGCAATTTCTGCCACTGGGTGCTTCAAGAAACAGAGCATGGTCTTTCTTAAGATGTGTCGTGACAACGATAGACACTTCTTTTCTTCCCTTTTCGTAAGTTTTTTTCTTTTCTTTTCATGGCCTGGTTTGGTCAGTACCTAGCCGGGCCATTTTTTCGTTCCATTCCAAATCATGCCGCCGACCAATAGTCCCTGGATCGGTAATAGTCGCCAACCATCAATTCTGTGGAGAATGACGGTGGAATGATGCCTTTGATGGAGCGGAACATTTTCCCCATCTCCTTCGGGCGGGAAGCAAGACGTCCGTCGAGGTGTACGTTTGGTGTGCAGTCGTAGATGTGGCCAACGCCGACATGGTTTTGCAGGACTCCCGTTTTCGCAAGATTCCAGGACCTAGCAGCACCACTCTCATGGACTCAATATCCATGGCTCCGCTATAAGGGTGAGCAAACTAGGACGGATCAATCCAGACCGAACTGGCTAGGTTGGTCCACTCCTTGAGGGAGGTAGTCCGATCCTTGGTTTCGTGATGGATAGGACCGGACCGTTCAGAATATATAAAATTAAAATTTCTTAAAGAATTAGTTAATCTAATTTTTTCCATCTTCTGCTCGACACTCACGCCTCTTCTCTTGCTCAACATTCACATCTTGCATCTTGCATTGCGAATGCAGCCACCAATCGTGTTTGTTGATATGCAGTACCCAATCGTGTTTTGCCTTGACTCAATTTATGTTTGATTTTGACTATATTATGCAAACACATTGTTTTGCTCGCACTTGGATTCAATGAAATACAAGTGTAATTCCATCTTGAACTGATTCTTTCCAACTCAAGGAGAATAATGCAAAAGAGTGATGCTATTTCGCTTGTTTTAAGTGTTTTTCTTTCTAATCTAGTTGTTTCTCATTATTTTAGGATTATAAGTACTCATGTAATTATACAATGGTCATGTGTATATTTTATTTAGTTGGATAGTTGAGATTGGAAATTGTTAGTTTAGATCAAAGGATTAAATTTCTATAAATAACTGATGTTAGCGGTTCCGCTAGGATTGGACCGGTGATCGGGTCCCGAAAATTTGGGAACCGGGACCATCAGGACCGGACCATATACATCCCTACTCGGCTGCACACAGTGACAACCATTGTGGCAGTCCGGTCCCAAAAATTTGGGGACCGGACCATGGACACCCCTACTCTGCTGCGCATAGTGACAGCCATTGCTTTCTTGCGGTGAAAAGATCGTTTCCGCATCAGCTTACCTGAGCTCTGGAGCCAAACCAATGCCAGCAAAAACAAAGATTTCGGCGAACATAGTACCAGTTTTCTCGTATGCTGTCATTCAGAGTTCAAACAAATTTTCCAAGGAATCCAGCCCAGCTCTCTTAGCCCAGTTCGTGTTTGGTGCAGCCCTATAAACCTCTTAGTTTTCTCTGCGGGATGCCTTTTTGCCATCATTTTCTTCTATTTTTGGGCTGATTGGACAACAAGACATGTAACGATTAGATTAAGCTCTGCCAACGCCGTATGACGTAGGTGTCGTGGTGTAGTTGGTTATCACGTCAGTCTAACACACTGAAGGTCTCCGGTTCGAGTCCGGGCGACGCCAACTTCTTTCGTTTTTTTTTTTTTGGCCTAATTTCCAATTTAGTACACAGAACACAAAAAACAAACGCATGCTAAATCTTAGCATAGGCTGTTGTACAATGAGGATGAGTTACATACAAACTAAGAAACTGCATTAAGCTCAACTAAGCAGTCTGTGTATGGCAAGATATACAGAATATTGTACAAGGAATATAATCCTGCATGTACAGTCCCACTGGAGAGCAACACCGGTCACATATACATACTACCTGTTAGGTTTTTCAATAGGTCGCATGAGCTATTAAGCAAAGTTGAACTACCCTCGAATAAAAATGCCCGATGTACAAACATATCGAGAGCAACCATCTCCCCCGGGGGTTTTTAATTTCCATCACAACTCCAGCTATTGGTGGGTACGCAGCTCAGATAGTGACACCAGTGGCAATGGTCATTGCCATTCTTCCCTCGAAATAGCATCACCAGCGCTATGGTGAATCTGCAATCAAAGTAGAAGGATGAGGAAGCTGAGTTAACTTGAGAAAGCAATAAGCAAAATCCTTCCTGTAGAACACCCATCATGTTGGTTCTACTGTACAGCTATTATATTTTGAGATATTGCTGATGATCACGATCTACACTCATCTGTCCAGATTTAACTAATGAAAACTTGACAAAGTAAAGGTAAATATATCTCCTTGACAGAGTAAAAAAAGTAAACATATCCCCTCGCAGATCAACGTGAGTGTAGACACAGCAGCTCAGCCACAAGGCACTCGGTCCAGTGGCTGTGTGGTAGGGTGGAGATGCGAGGTTACTGCTACAATAGCCAAGAAAAGAAAAGAAGAACAAAAAGCAAGGAACACCTCTACCACTGAGCAGATAGGATATCAATCACCCTAGCAAGTCATCTGAGACAGATGAAGTAGTTTCGCACATTTGATGTCATAATTTCTTGACAATCCTAGTTGAATGCAAAATAAGAAGCACAATCCGATCAAAGACAGACACGTGACGCAAAAAAGCACTCTGCATGCTAACGGAGAGTCAAAGATCATCCCCAATTGAAGTAAACTCACCCAGCAAGTAGCAGCAGGAGGGAAGCTAGCCATAACAAATATTGATAGGCTTTGTACTTGGATTTGACTGGAACATCAGCTGGAAGATTGCGATGGTCTAACCATGCTAATTGAGGACGGGGGAGCAAAATAAAGCCAAGAAGGAACCCCGTCAAGAAGCCACCAATGTGAGCAAAATTATTGACATGTGGCAAAACCCCAATAGCAAGGTTAACAGCAATCACGAATGCCAGAGTGACCAGTGCTGCAGCCTATAGAAGCAGCTAAAGAAGGGGGTTAGCGCAACTTCAGAATGTCATGAAGAAGGCAAGCGTTAAGGCATTACAAGTCGAGGGCAACATGGGATAGCTAGGTTTGCTTGACTCACCTTATTTGTGTAAAGACTCCAGTTGGTAAAAAGTTCAGAAAGCATAGCTCCAAGCAGCCCAAAAAGAGCACCAGAGGCACCAACGGTTATGAAATTTTGAATAAACAAAGCGGAAAGTACACTTCCGCCAAAACCTGATAAGAGAAAAATAATTCCAATGCGCACTGCCAAGTTGCAAAGGAAAAATGTCACATGATCGCAAAAAAAAACGTTAATGTGCCAAACATATCTCACTGCTGAACTGAGATTCTAATTGAGCTTAAGGCACTTAATCACTTGACTTATAGATCTCAGCGTATATGAACACCCGCTCCTTCATAACTAAGAAAGAATTTCCGGAAAATTGCTTCATTTGAGAAGAGAAACGATATGTGCATTGTTGGAATCAGATGCACAAAAGTATGTCTGGCAATAATTTGCCCCTCATTCAGAGGTTAAAAGATAGATATATCTAAGGTCTTGTGTTGCACATTGTTTGGACAGAAGAGACGGGGCATAAGCCAACCGAGGGTGAATTACCAAACCCAAATTGCTGCTCCAGGCGGACTCCTATGAGTATCAGGCACAACATGTTCACCGCGATATGAATGACGCCAGCATGCAACCAGATGCAGGTGACAAGCCTCCATCCTTGATGCCGATGCACAATTTTCTCCCAGTCAAGAGCTCCAAGCTTATCCAATCTTCAAAACGGAGGAAAAGCTTGAAATCAACATATGTTTTTGATCTCGACTACTTGTATAGATCTCTTTTCTAACTTATCCGAGTGCCCCATAAAGTTTAAGAGAAAATTGCCCATGACTGAAGGTGCCATGCTGTTATCCACGTGTTATTACCTACTCACATTGCGGATGAAAGAGCCTATTCACTTAAAGATTTCAACACATAAGCAGAACAATTATCTCAGGAAAAATGAGGCTGTCCACCTCTAAATTAGAACTAAAACTACTTCCCAGAAAAAAGTGGAAGGGAATTCACCAATTCAGTAGCTTCAAGCATTAAATCGAATGAGCTGTGAAGTTATTTCACTAAGGTCTGTCAGATTGTGTAGCAGATAGTTAGAGAAACACCAAATTATATTCCCAGATCGGTGCATCATTACATAAATCACGTTCTTCGGAAATCGAATTCACGTAGAGTGATTCCACGTGGTGAGCTCATCCATTCATCCTAAAGGACGGAGACGCAACCAATAACACGGCTCTCTGTATCTAAACCTGCTGATCACCAAGAAATAACAAAATCAAAGAGAATCACAGAGGATAATTACGTGGAACTAGAAGGGCCGAAGAGAGGATTCAGCCTGAGAGGCTCGAACGAGAACCTCCCGAGGAACTTGGCAACGCAGCCACCAGTCGGGCGGTGCTTGGGGCAGTCGTTCACGTACATCATCACGACGAACACCGCGATGTTGGCGACCGCGAACATCGGCATCAACCACGACGTCCACTGCGTGTCGGTATCGTCGATCACGAACGACGAGGAGGAGGAGTAATTGTTGCTGCTCCTCGACCCGTTCTTCGCCGGTCCTCCTCCTCTGCTCTCTATATCTACACTCGCCATTCTTTTCCCGATCTCAAATCCTCAGTCGATTGAACAGTGCCCCGTCTTCTTCTTCTTCAAGCCCCCTCCCTCTCTCTCTCTCTCTCTCTCCCGCTATGTGAGACTGATGGAGTTGGTGAAGTGATTTGAAGGAGCAAGAAGTTTCGCGTGGAGAGAGTGGGAGAGGCGTTTTTACAGGTTTCGTCGTCTGAAACTGCTCGCACTCAAGCAACGAAGCGACCGCGAAGTGGAAAAGGGAGGAGGGATACTCTGAAAACCGGTCTCGCGAAGTCACAGCCTTTATCCAATCCGAGCGCGCCACGCGAAACCGTAACCGGAGCTGCGTGACGTGGCAGAGGCGGACGTGATTACGTGGGGGAAGACGACTGGTCGGAGGGAATGAGGTTGGGGGACTCGATGGCGACGGCGGGCGCGCTTCGCACGCGCAATGTCGCCATCAGGGCAGCATCTCTCTTTCGCGGTTAATTTTAAACAGTGACGTGGGTGGAGACGAGGACACGTTTAGGGTGCGCATAGCAACTCTGCAATTCAATTTGTGCTCCAAAAATATTTTTGAAGCAAAATATTTTTTACTAATATAATTTTTAAAATAGAAATCTATTTGATTAAAAATTTTATTTCTAAAAGAAATTTTTACTTAAAAAAATCACTTATGAAACTATATTTCTTTCAATTTGAGAAGTTAAAAAAATTGATCCTCTACTCAAATACTATTTTTTGCACTCACCCTCCTTTCATTATGCCATCATCGTCTTTTAGACCACACCACCTCTTCTGACCTCCTCCCCCACTCGTCGCCAATCCCTGGCCGCCACCGACCACCAGTTGCGACCACTGCCAACCTATGTTACACGGACACAAGACACGACACGCGATACGACACGACACGACACGCCGACACGTGAATTCTCAAAAAGTAGAGAATTCCGACACGCTGGGACACGTTGTATATTATATATTTATATATACATGAAAAATTATTATTTATATGATTTCAATAATAATAAGGCATCAACACAAATAAGCAATGCATATGAAAAATTCAACTACATTTCATTCATTCCAAGAATCCATAAAACTTGGAGGGAAAAAACACATACAATCCACATTCCACCATTAAATTTAACATTTAACAATTGGTGGAAAGCAAAAAACAAACCTCATTGCACCATAAAAAAAAAAACAAGTCATTGAGGAGCTACATTATCCGCTTCTCTCGACAAAAGAGCGGACTCTATATCCGGTTCATCAAGTGAAAGACTTGCAACTTCAAGCACCCCAATATCTTGAAATGTGTCAAATGTATCTCCACCAATATCCCACATCTTGGTCTCTCCTTCTAAATATCGTGGGTCTTTTCTTGAAATCCAGAAGAGGCCAACACAGCTTTGTCTGCCCTGGAATATTGTTCCAACAAAAACAAACAACAATGAAAAGGGAACATCAACTAATTAAGCCATACACACAAAAACCAGAAGTATCAGAAGCAATGTAAAGCTACAAAGATTTGAACTCATTCTGCCACAGGGAATGAAATCCTTTTATTAGTTTTATATCATCAATGAAGACCAAAAATTTTCCAAATGACTCAATTAATAATTTTTAAGAGATGGAATGACTCATATGGACATAGACTCAAGCTTGCTTCAGATTTCTAATGAACACGATATCAATTTCAAGAACCCCGCAAACAAGATAACCTAATCTATTATCCCCCTTCCAACCCAAATGCTATGATCATGTTAAAAACTTCACAGGAAAGGAACAGCCCCTACAATTTCGAATAATCTATTGGTCCAAGACTCCAAGCTGCTGCTTCACAGTCCCTGCAATTTCGAGTTCCAGGTATAGGAGTGATGCACTGTTAAACTTATCTAGCAAATCCGACGAGTTATGCAAAAGTGATCCATCGACATACAATTTCAACGGAAGAAACAACAAGATAAAGAAAGCAGCAGCTACTTTAGAGTCTATCAAGCTATTGCATAAAATTCCTCCCATGGATTCTCGGCAACATCCAACATTTCTAGTAGGAAAAAAAAACATTTCGATCTCATTCCCTCTCAGTGCATACCCTGTTTTCTCGGAGGAGGCAAGGCGTCGACGTCGGAGGCGGGGATCTGAGGCGTCGACGTTGGAGGACGCGAGCTGAGGCGTCGGCGTCGAAGGAGGCGAGCTGATACTTCGGCGTCGGAGGAGGCGAGCTGATGCGTCGGCGTCGGAGGAGACGAGCTGATGCGTCGGCGTCGGAAGAGGCGAGGCAGCGAGCTGAGGCGTCGGGGGAGGTGAGTTGCAACTCGCAAATCGCGATTAAGAGAGGTGAGTCGCGAATCGCGATGGAAGGGAGAGGAGTCTTCTGGTTCTGGGCATGAGAGATTTGATCGAGACAAGAGAGAGAGGAGAGCACGAGCGGCAATTAGGTCAAAAGGTTGGGTTTTTTTTTTGCCCAATTTTGTTTGTTGACCGCGTTGACTGCGTTGACTGGTTGACTGCGTGTCCCAGTCGTGTCCGACACGGAAAATTTCTTCAAAATACCGTCCGTGTAACATAGCTGCCAACTCCCGCTTTCTGTCACCCACTACAAACCTCCACCAATTGTAACCCATCGCTGCTTGTGACCACTGCCATCGCCAACTGTTGCCGCCAACAACAACCACTGCTGGTCGCAACCACCACCCCCCACGACGAACCATCAACCACCTCATCGCTCGCCTTTGCAATCTACTGCCAACCTTCGCAATCCGCCGCTGCCATTTCCAATCACTAGAGTAACAAATAAATGATAATTTTTTTAAAAAGCAAATAATATTGTTTTAAAAATAAATTTTATTTTGTAAAGGAACTTAAAAATTTTTAAAATGAAATAAAAAAATTTCGGCCGCCAACAATAATTTTTTATAGAAACATCAACATCACCTTTATCCCAAATTAGTTAGGGTCGGCGGTTGATAAACCCAAAGTGGAATAACTTTTTATAGAAAATTTGGTATTAATAATATTTCAGAAATATAAATTTTCAAGCATCACTAAACGAATTTCTCTCTTCAGTAAGCAGAAGTAAAAAAAAAAAAATCAACTTTTACTCCGGAGTAAAAGTAGAAAAATCAACTTCTGCTTCTAAATAAAAATTAAGCTCGTTGGATTACTCCTTTCGTTTCAAAATTCCGCCTTTGAAAATCACAACTCAGGAGACATCAATCGGGGCGAGTTTGGCAAAAGCTGGAGAAACCATTAACCTCCCTTTAAACAGCGGATCTGGTCGTCTTCTCCGCGAAAAGGAACGGGAATGTCGTCGAAACAATGAGAGAATCTACGAAAAGCCGTGTGCTTCTTCGCCATGCGAGCTTGGAGAGAGACCCTTGCTTAAAGTTACATCTGGTGGTGAGAATAAAGGGACAGAAGAATAACGAAGCTTTGTCGAATCCGAGAGAGTCGCGACGACATTCGACTCAACCGAGTCGGGTCGTCGCTGTCGGTAGCCAAGGCAACTTGGCTTTCCTCCTCGTAACATCCTCAACGGCCCATTCGGAAGCTTTCGTGATGTTTGCGCTGTTCGCGAAAGCCCGGCCCGATGAGCCCAACCCGTTTAGCAGATCCAGAGGCCCGCAAAGCCACGGACGCCAGTCGAGATTGCGGTCGTCTCATTTGTTGGCCTAGTTCATCTAAGGACGTACGCAAAATTAATGTCTATCGAACGCCATCATTGATATAGCCGCCGAGTTAATAGAGGTAGGGTGGGGTGGGTGTTGGGGGGGATGCAGTGTCGTCTTCTCCACCTGCCTGCAAATGCAAGGCGAAGGGGTAATGGGAAAAGGCTGGCAGAGATGGCTTTCAAGCATCAAATGATGATGAACAAGCACATGCCCGGTCTGTACTTTTCTGCTTTTTCCTCCTGAGGTGAAAACAGGGCAAATTGGTAATCGGAATCAATCAATTCGCCCCACAGAATCTCTCTCTCTCTCTCTCTATCTCTCTGGATGCAAAAGTCACCTATGGCTCTTCTAGCTACTTCCCCCAATCGAACCATTCTCGGCAAATTTCCAGTTCCCAATGAACTCAAGCCCAACTCTCAGTGCTTCAAAACAAGAGAAAGGTAAATTTCTCTGCTTCTTCTGCATCATCATCATCTCTGTGGAATAAAGCGTGCACGCATCTGGGATCACCCCCCCGAACCACCCTCCTCTTCTGTCTCCATCTCTCTCCCCCCATTGGCCCCCTGTTAAAACCCACATTAAATGCCTGCTCTCTCTTCTTTCCTCAGTTAAGAAAAGGTTGATCGTCGCTCGTCAGAGAGCTGAGCCATCGTTAAGAGACCTCCCCGAATGGTTCAGCAGCGTCCAGCTGTGCGCGTGTACACAGTAACCAGAAGAGAGAGAGAGAGAGAGAGAAGACTCGTACCTGTTCTCTGGTTCGATGGTGGAGTTGGTGGTTGGCCCAGAAGAATGGAGGAGTTAATCGACGCCCTGGCGTCGCCGGAAACGGACACTGCCAGCCACCTCTGCAACGTGCACCCATCTCTCGCAAAATCCGGGGGGGGGGGGGGGGGGGGGGGGGGGGGGGGGGGGGCGGCCTCGACAAAGACAAAAACTAATTCCTCGTAATTTGTATTAGTTTGTCGGTTAATTTTGCTAAGGTTATAACCCGCGAAGAAATGTTTTTATTTTTTCTTATTTTCATTTGATATTTTGATTATTGGGGGGGGGGGGGGGGACATTGCACTAGCATGAGTGTAGACATTTACTCGTAGATAGACTAAGTGAAATCCGGTTGCCATGAGGACCAAAGAAGCATGCGTTTCGTGCCCTCGAGTGAATTATTTTGTTAGGAATTTAGTAAACTTCATACGTAATTATTGAACACCGTGCTCTCAGATACTAAATCTAGCCAAACCTAACTGACGTCTCTGACAACGCCGTAGTGTGACATGGATAAAGTTTTGTCGAATCGAATGTCCACGTCAATTGAATTTTATCCATGTCATATTCATACATATATATTGGTTAAGTTTGTCCACACGACAGTATCCATATCATATCTCCATCGTACTTCAGGCTCGCCCGAGGGCAACATTAGTTGAATTAGCTCAGATTTGGCATTAAATAAATTTGATTAGGAAATTTATCAAAATAAAAGGATTTGATTAGATAAATCTAAAATAAATGGATCTGATTGGAAACGCAAAAGTATGTGGACGGAAAGTGAAAAAAAAATAAGGAAACTTTTTCAAATAAGGATTCGAAATGGTCTTTATTTTAAATAAAGACATGAAGTGCTTTCATTATTTCAAAAAAAGGCTCGACCAAGGAAATTTTAATTTGCCTTTTTTTTTTCTTACTTTTCATTAGCGACCGACTATATCAATTGTCAACGACGGCTGAGTGAGTCGCCCTCACCAGCCACAGAGTGAGGGCCAATGAGGCCGTCCTCCATGGCCTGAGGCAAGCCCCCGCCGAACCGCAACAAAGAAAATAAAATGGCAGAAGGCGAAAAGAAAAAAAAAATAAAAAAAAAATGCCCAGAAAGCCCTCAATAGCCGAAGGCGAGCCCTTGTCGGCCGTAACTAAAAAAATTACAAAATGGAAAAAAAATCAAAAGATAAACGACGGGGACACCCTTTGGTCAGGCTCCTTTTTTTTTCTTTTTTTCTTTTTTAATCAATAACAGCACTTTAGGTCATTGTCTTTTCCTTATTTTGTGTGATTTAGTTAAACCCGATCAACCCACGCCCAACGAAAAGTAACCCCCTGACCTGTGCTTAAAAAAAGAAAAACGTGGTAACAAAAACCTCGTAAATGCTTTGGGTACAGAGAGCGATGTATGGAACTGAAATCGGCCTCACGCAAAAATAGAATTTATTCCCTACGTACTTTCAAAATTCAATAAACGAAACGGGATCCGCGAGGATGTTTTGGTTCCAAAATACAGCGTTTTAAATTAGATTAAGCAAAGATGATTAGTTTAGAGAGAGGGGGGGAAAAGGGGAAGATTAAACAATCGGGAAGTATGCATTTCAAAAAGTAAGAATTGGTTTTTTGCTCGTTAATGGTATGCATCCACATCAGCCTCCTACGATACAATAGTTCATGCATGCAACCCTAAGAAGAGAGACAGCTCACGTCTTTACATGTGCAATGCAACCCTAAGAAGAGAGACAGCTCACGTCTATGCTCTATATGCGAAGAGTCTCTTTCTTTCCTTCCATTTTTATTTTTATAGTTTTGCAGTTTTGGGGCTCTTGGAGTCAAAGTTGCACTGTAAGGGCCGAAGAAAAACAAACCCGCCACCAGCCTCAGTGCCCATGCACATGCAGCTGCAGACCCTCCGACATCAGTCAAAGTTGCACTGTAAGGGCCGAAGAAAACAAACCCGCCACCAGCCTCAGTGCCCATGCACATGCAGCTGCAGACCCTCCGACATTAGTCAAATGACTCGAATCCTAGTTCTTTGTCCCCGTTCCAGCTTCCGTTCACCGGCAACTTCCCTAGATTGATCTGCGACTCGTGATGTATCTGTAATTTTTTTTTCTTTTTTCCCCGGCGAACTGCATGCGTTTGATTTTCAGGAGGCGGGCGTTAGCGAACGAAGATCTCTCTTCCCGTCGTTCCTGACGTATCATCAGATTTCTAACCTTTTTCAAACACGCCAAGCGCTCGTCTCTACTGCAAAGAAGCAGAAGCGGGAATCGTGTAATCCTCTTCTTTAAATCTCTTAGTCGCTTCTGATCTAACGTGGTTTCAGAGCTCCATGGACACAAAAAAAAAAAAAAAAAAAGCTGCTCTCTCTCTCCCCTCTATTTCTGGATCCCAAAACTTTCCTTATTGCTACTCAGACGACTGCTTAATATTAAATGTAGTTGACTCTCTCCCTCTCTCTCTCTCTCTCTAACAGCTGTCAAACCCTAGAATAATACACTAACACCGGTTAACGTTAAATGAGGTTCTCTCTCTCTCTATCTGTCTGCGGTATGAAGCTACTGTTCAAAGTCAAACCCAGGAGGACTCCAACAAGACTAGTTTAATTGTAAGTGTACCGAGCATTAAGTGATGCGATTGAGTATAATTGTAAGTGGATCATATGTTTGTTTTTGATCAAGTAAGTCGGTCGCATTTACCGTCCAACAAAGTGTGATTTATCACGTCAATGTACCGAGCAGGGTATGAATGAAGCGGACCACTCTACGTACATTAAGAATAATTCAACAAAATTAATGGCGATAAAAAAACAAAGGAGGGCTCTTTATGGAGTTTCGAAACAAGGTCACTTAACTAATAATTTATAATCCACTAAGTAAATCCGCTTTTCTTTTCTTTTTTTTTGTGCGTAGAAAATGGGCGTGTGGGGACCGCAAAGCAAGCCAGAGGACAAAATAGAAGATCGAATTTGAGGAGATCAGTACACTAGTAATTCGGGGCCCATTTGTCCTTGACTGCTTCTCGCTTGCACAGGAGAAACTTAAAAGATGACCGAGAGAATTTTAAATAAAGATCTGAAATATTTTTATTTTTTTTAAATAAAAAATCTATAGCGAATTTTATTTCAAATGAAAATCTGATTAAAAGCAATTTTTTTTTCTTTTCTTTCTTCTACGAGGGAGAGCTCGGATTATGAGTGTCCTAATCTCCTCAAATGCGATAAAGACAAAAAGGGAATGAGAAAAAAAAAGACAAAAATACCCTTAGTCAAGCTATTCTTTTGAAATAAAGATGACTCGTCATGTGATTATTTAAAACACGATTTATGTTAAATCTTTACTTGAAAAAATAAGAGCGTTTGCTGCACTTTCTTGAAATTTCCCCCAAAACGATAAAATGATATTTTAACGTTTTTTTAAAGGAAGTAAGTAATTCAAAATGACTGTGTACAAAGTAGGCACGTGCTAGGAATAGAATTGACATTTTAAATGATACGGACAATTATTTTAAAAGTCTGTCAAAAGAAATAAATTGTAAATAAAAGGATGTAATATGTAGTAAATGGCGAAAAGACTTGGAAGGAATTTTCTCTGACATCAGTGAAACGCTTATTTGTTTAGAATTAAGTCGGAATGAAAAGTTGCTTTTTATCCTATGATTTTTTTTAAATAATACCAAAATTTCAAAGAATATGGAAAGTACATATGTATATTTTATGCATTTAAAATCAAGCAAAGAATAAATATTTATCCAGACATGTATCAAATCAAATAGTGAAAAAGCTAATAATTACAAAAAAATAATTAATATCATGAAAAATTTCGAATTGATATACTTGTCATAAAATTTACACGAACTATTTTTTTAACAAAAAAAAAATCTCAAACGGGTACGTTTGTGGTGAATTTATCCTAAACTATTTTTTAATCACCAAAAATTTCAAATTAATATAACCGCAACAAATTTACCATAAACTAATTTTTTTAACACGAAAAATTTTAAACTATTATACCATGACAAATTTACCATTCATTAAATTTGTTAATATCACGAAAAATCTCAAATTGATACACTTATAATAAATAAAGTAAAAATCTCAAACTATTATACTCATAAACTATCACGTGTCGTCCAACTCAATAACTCGATGTTAAATTTAATGAAAACTAACGAAAATTAAATGTATAATAAGTGTATCGTTTTGAAATTTTTCATGATAAAAAAATAATTTGAATTAAATTTATCATAAATATATCAATTAAAATTTTTTTGTGGTATTAACTAAAAGAAAATGACATTGGCAGAGGCGGGGAGGGGACAAAAGCGAGATATTCTGAAAAAAGATAGGATGCCTCGTCCGTATAGAGATTAGGGAGGAGGGGGCCGTTATTTCTTCTTTTATTGGTCCCAAATTAAAAATCATGCTACCGAACGACGACAAAAACAGAATAAGCCACAATACGAGGGGCTTCCGTGCAAACAAAAGAATTGCCGTTACGAATCACGTGAGATGCGTGCCCCCCTACTCTCTGACACACAGTCCCTTGTACACTCTCTCCTCCGCCCCCTGCCTCCGCCTCCAAAGATGGCATTATTTCGCCCTTAAAACCTCTCCGGTCTCTGCAAATAATGCGGAACACAACACCCCATTGATGTGTCGATGCACGACTCTCTTGTTCTTCCCAAACGATGCTCTCGTTTTAACCCCTGCCCATCTTCGTCCCCAGCTCTCATTCTGTGTCCATACAGCTCTCTCTCTCTTTGTGTCTTCTTTGAGAGACGATAATGGCGTCTGGTCCCCTGTTGACTCTGTTCTTGACATTGCTCTCCGCTTTCGGGCTTTTGTTCGCGTTACCCGATGCGGCCGTTGAAGGGCGGGGAGTGCAACAGCTACTCTCGGACAAGGACCACCTTCTCAGCTTCAAGAATGGCCTCGAGAACCCGGAAGGTCTCGGCTCGTGGAGACCGTCGATGACGCACTGCGAGTGGGACGGCGTCGTCTGTGACGGGGCCGGCCGAGTCGTCTCGCTCTCGCTCTCGGCGCAGTCCCTCAGAGGGCCTGTCTCACCTTCCTTGTTCTCGCTCTCTGCCCTCACCTCCCTCGACCTGTCGTTCAATCGTCTCTACGGAGACATCTCCGACGGAGTCTCCCAGCTCAGGAGCTTAAAGGAGCTTTCTTTGGACGGCAACAGGTTGTCGGGCGAGGTTCCGAGCAGACTCGGCGAGTTGACTCATCTCGAGACGCTCAACCTCGGCGGGAACTCGCTGGCGGGGAAGATTCCGCCCGAGCTCGGGACCCTCGCGCGGCTTCAGACCCTGGACCTCTCCGGCAATGCCCTCTCAGGCGAGGTGCCGAGTCGGATCGGCGAGTTGGCCCAGCTGAAGTACTTGGACTTGGCCAACAACCTCCTCTCAGGTTCAATCCCTGCAACTTTTTTCACTGGGCTCGTGTCTTTATCTTCGTTGGACATATCGAACAACTCGTTCACCGGCCGCATACCACCTGAAATTGGCAACTTGAAAAACCTGACCGAGCTTTACATTGGCATTAACCAGTTCTCTGGCTCGCTACCTCCTGAAATAGGAGAACTTGACAATCTTAGAAATTTCTACTTTCCCGGGTGTTCTATAGCTGGCCCACTCCCTGAGGAAATGTCAAAGATGAAGTCTCTCAGTAAACTCGACCTTTCTAATAACCCCTTGAAGTGCGCTATCCCAAGATCCTTTGGGAAGTTGCAGAATTTGACCATACTCTATATGGTCACTTCTGAGCTTAATGGATCGATTCCTAGTGAGCTCGGGAACTGTCGAAACCTGAAGACTCTAATGCTTTCGTTTAATTCTCTCTCTGGGTCTTTGCCTGAGGAGTTGTCTCGGCTCCCCAAGTTGTTGACCTTTGCTGCCGAAAGGAACCAACTTTCTGGTCCGTTGCCTTCGTGGCTGGGGAGGTGGAAGATGGTGGAGTCGATTCTGCTTTCAAGCAACCGGTTGTCGGGGAAAATCCCTCCTGAGATTGGGAACTGTACAATGCTCAAGCACCTTAGCTTGAGCAATAACATGTTGATGGGTCCCATACCGAAAGAAATGTGTAATGCCGGGTCTCTGACGGATGTCATTCTCGAAAGCAATTTCTTAGTTGGCACTCTTGATGATGTGTTTGTGAACTGTGTGAATCTGACCGACTTGGTTTTGGCAAATAATCGCATCGGTGGATCGATCCCAGACTATCTTTCAAATCTCCCGCTTTTGGTGCTAGATATTGATTCAAACAACTTCGTGGGCCCTATACCAGTCAGTTTGTGGGGCTCTCTGAATTTGATGGAGTTTTCTGCATCAAACAATCTTTTTGAAGGGACTTTATCTGCTGAAATTGGTCAAGCTGCTTCACTGGAGAGGCTTGTTCTCAGTAACAACATGTTGAAAGGTAGCATACCGAAGGAGATTGGGAATCTGACTTCTCTATCTGTCCTCAACTTGAACTCAAATCAGTTTGACGGGAATATCCCTGTTGAGCTTGGAGATTGCTCTAGCCTTACGACGCTGGACCTCGGTAGTAATCGCCTCAGTGGGTCTATCCCTGATACTCTAGCTGACTTGTCTCAGTTGCAGTGCTTGGTCCTTTCTCATAATAATTTATCTGGATCAATTCCATCGAGCTCTTCTTCATATTTCCATCAGGTTGGTATTCCTGATCTGAGCTTCCTTCAGCACCATGGGGTATTCGATCTGTCCCACAATAGATTATCAGGCTCAATACCTGAAGAATTGGGGGCTTGTGTGGTTGTAGTGGATCTTTTGCTCAGCAACAACATGCTTTCTGGTGAAATCCCAAGCTCCCTATCTCGCTTAACGAATCTCACCACGTTAGATTTGTCAGGGAATTTGCTCACTGGCCCAATCCCTCGAGCATTGGGCGACTCTCACAAGCTCCAGGGCTTGTGTCTGGGGTACAATCAGCTGACTGGTTTCATTCCTGGAAGCTTAGGCCGTTTGAGCAGCTTAGTGAAGCTGAATTTGACGAGTAATAAGTTATCAGGTTCTATCCCTGCTAGCTTTGGGAAGTTGAGAGGGCTAACTCACTTGGACCTGAGCTTCAACAATCTCACTGGTGAGCTTCCTGCTTCACTATCACGGTTGCAGAATCTTGTAGGGCTGTATATCCAGCAGAATCAGCTTTCTGGGCTAGTTGATGAGCTCTTCTTGGATTCTATTTCATGGAGGATCGAAATGGTGAACTTGAGTTGCAATTCGTTTGCTGGAACTCTGCCACTGGCACTGGGCAACCTGTCGTACTTGACCTACTTGGATCTTCACGAAAACATGTTTGCGGGAGAGATTCCTCCGGAACTGGGGAACCTAATGCAACTTGAATACCTCGATCTTTCGAGAAACAGGCTCTCCGGACATATTCCTGATCAAATATGCAGCCTGATCAGCCTCAGCTATCTAGACTTGGCTGCTAATACATTGGGGGGGCCAATACCCCTGAAAGGAATTTGCCAAAACCTATCGAAGAAAGCGCTTGCAGGGAACAAGGACCTCTGCGGTAGTATCATCAGTTTGGACTGTCAGATCAGAAGATTTGACGGGAGATTGTTTATGCTAAATGCTTGGGGACTTTCTCTAATCGGGATAGGGGCCGTGCTTGGGATGTTCTTCTTAGCTTTTGCTCTGAGGAGATGGGTGATTAGAAGCAGCAAGCAAGCTGATCCCGAGGAAATCGAGGAGAGCAAACTAAAAAGCTTCATCAACCAGAATCTCTATTTCTTGGGTAGCAGCAGATCCAAGGAACCATTGAGCATCAACGTGGCTATGTTCGAACAGCCCCTTCTGAAGCTGACATTAGTGGATATTCTCGAAGCCACCAATAATTTCTGCAAAACCAATATAATTGGAGATGGGGGTTTCGGAACTGTTTATAAAGCCACGCTGCCTGGAGGTAGAATGGTTGCTGTCAAGAAGCTGAGCCAAGCAAAGACACAGGGCCACCGTGAGTTCACTGCTGAAATGGAGACTCTAGGCAAGGTGAAGCACCTGAATCTGGTCCCGCTGCTCGGCTACTGCTCCTATGGGGAAGAGAAGGTGCTCGTGTATGAATACATGGTAAACGGGAGCTTAGATCTTTGGCTGAGAAACCGCACCGGGACGCTTGATGTTCTGGATTGGCCCAAACGCTTCAACATAGCGATTGGAGCTGCGCGTGGGCTAGCTTTTCTGCATCACGGATTCATCCCGCACATCATCCACAGGGATATAAAAGCCAGCAACATCTTGCTCAATGAAGACTTCGAGGCCAAAGTTGCAGACTTTGGCTTGGCAAGATTGATCAGTGCGTGCGAAACTCATGTCAGCACCGACATCGCTGGAACATTCGGTTACATCCCACCGGAGTACGGGCAAAGTGGGAGGTCCACTACAAAGGGGGACGTCTACAGCTTCGGAGTCATCTTGCTTGAGCTGGTGTCGGGGAAGGAGCCCACGGGACCCGACTTCAAAGAGATCGAGGGCGGGAATTTAGTGGGCTGGGTGTTTCAAAAGATCAAGAAGGGGCGCGCGGTCGACGTTCTTGACCCGATGGTCCTCAGCGCCGATTCGAGGACAGCCATGCTCCAGGTGCTCCAGATTGCGGCGGTTTGCCTCTCGGACAACCCAGCCAACAGGCCAAGCATGCTTCATGTGTTGAAGTTTCTCAAAGGGATGGAGGAAGACTGAATGTGCCAATGCTCTGGCGTTCGCAATCTAGCCGTAACTTTTATGGGTTATCCTTATCCTTTACTGTAAATTAGTTTCGGGACGAAATCAAGAGCGGGCGGTACAAAGCCATAACCTTTGCTAACGCAGTTGTAATCGGAGCTGTAACTCCTCCTTGCTGACTAATCTCTCGCACAGTTCCTATCATGAATGAATGGATGGACTATGAAGATTCGCTGAAGTTGATTGATGATGCGGAGTAACACACACGATAGATTACAGAGCTAACTGCTAACGAATAAACGGGGGATAATCTCTTCTTGGCTTTCACACATTCTGTGTTCTTTTTAGGCCGAGAATTACTGCTCTACTTTCACATAATTAAACTATTCCAGCGGAGAAACAGATCACCCTCTGATCCCCATCCGACGGCTCAAATTTCACGCCACCAGAGCCTGGTTGCTGCAGCCGCAACATGGCGCCCGACTCCGCCATCGCCTCCACCTCGCCTCCTCCGATTTCCCTCCCGCGCTTCATCCCCAACGCCACACCGAACAGCTTTGGGCTCTCCTCTCCATCCTCTTCCTCGTCATCCTCCTCCTCTCCGCTGCCGCCCGTCGGCCGCTTCACCGGCAACAAGTCGAGCGCTCTCGCCGCGGCCTGAGAACCGGCCTGCGGCCGCCCGTTCGCGGAATAACCCGACATCAAGGACAGGATATTGTTGCACAGGCTCTTCATCTGCGTCAGCTCGCGGTTGAGGAACGCGTTCTCTTTCCTCAGCCTCTCGTTCTCGTCCATGATCTCCGCCGTGCAGTTCTGTCCGCACGCGGACGGCGGCGAGGAGTGCTGCGACGACATCCCTTGCTCTTCTCCCGAGCTCGAAGGCGAAATCACCGGCATCGCCGTCGGTATCGCCGTGGGCACGGTCGCCATGGTTTCTGGGACAACCACCGTCGTCGCCAAGGCCGACACCTTTCGGCGCTGGATTTCGCTCAGGAGCCGCTTCTCGCCCCTGCGGAAGCAGTCGTTGGAGAACTCCCACCGATCGGGCACGACTTTTCGAAATCCCTGCCAAATCACTCCGCAAAGTCAGATTCAACCGATCGCTCCATCGCGAGGGGGCGATGGGGGAAGATAGAAACTCACGTAGGTGTTGAGCTGCCTAACGAAGCTGGAGAAGTTGTTGTGCTTGAAATACTTAGGAAGCAAATCGCGAGCGAAGACGGTGGGGTTCCACACCACGAAGGCGGATCCGTCGTCGTTCCAGGAGATGACGTCGTCGACGGCGGGGTCGTCCACGATCTGGTAGGTCTTCGTGAGGAAAGGCGTCGGCGTCGACCGCTGCGGCTCGCCGGCCGGAGCGTCGCCGCCCTGCTCGACGGGGGGCGGGGCCATCGTAAGTCGCTTTGAAATGGAACGGGTCTGGAAGGTTCGTTGACGAATAGCCGAGACACAGAGAGAGAGAGAGAGAGAGGAGAATTGGATAATAATGGATGGGGCCGGACAGAGGAGAAGGGAGTGGAAGGAAGGTTCCGCCAGGTTCTTGGTCGTGTCCACGTGTCCTTGGATGCGACGGGATCGAATTTGATTTTTTCTTTCATTTAATTTGTTTTTCTGGTTAATAGTTTTATTCAGGTTAATTTCACGGAAAAATCTACAACTCATACGTTCTTGTTTAATTTATCATAAATTATTTTTTTATTAAAAAACTTCAAATTAATATATATATGATAAAATTATCATAAATTATTTTTTTGATCGCTAAAAATCTCAAATCGATACAACTGTAATAAATTTACCACAACTAAATCTTTTGATTATCAAAAATCTGAAATTAATACACATGTGACATATTTATCATTCGTTAGTTTCTTTTAAATCGGGTTAATATCGCGAGAAACTCTAAAAGTGAAAATGCTCGCCAATTGTTACGTGTCATCCGACTCAATAATTTGATGGTAAAATTTAATGAAAAACTGACGAAAGGTAATTTTGTCATTTATCGTATCAATTTGGAGGTTTTTAGTGGTAAAAAAAAATTAAGGTGCATTCGTTATAGTTATATTAGCTTGGAGTTTTTTGCACTCAAAAAATAATTTAAAAAATAATTTATTATGGATATATTAATTTAGAAATTTTAGTAGTATTAATCCTTCATTTATTCAATGATGTCCAAGATTGGTCGGAACCGCAAGGTGGGCTTCGCACGTGCTTTCAAGGATTTTGGAATCTAGTTGAGGTAGAAGCTGAAGCACGTCAAGTGGAGGAGTACATTCCAATTTTTCCTCCGGTCAATTTTTCTTTTTCTCTCCCCTTGACCAACGTTAAGCAAAAAGGTGCACAAAGAGAAAATGTCTGTCAATTCATTCTACCGATTTCCTAGAAACAATTTTCAGAAGAATCTCATCGCTACCGATGGAAAAAGCAAGGCAGCGACAAGCAAGGCTGGGGTTGCTCGCATGTTTGCGAGGAATGAGAGGACGGATGCAATTGTGTTATCCTTGCGCCTTAGCCGACAAAAGGAACAAGTCCGCCTGCCGCAATCCTTTTGACTTTCCAAGCTTCATAATACTAACTCGAACCCCGGAAGGGATTTTGATTCCATAATCATACAGGCTCGTCCCCACGAGTCGATCCAACTTTGGAAATGGGCAGGCGATGACCTCACGTGGCATGTTACGCTGCGCATATAGCTTCATCATATCAATCGCTCGCCAAGCAAAAAACATCTCTCTAAGTTTTATAGCCGATCTCAAAATCACCACCGTATGTTAGATGTTTGTCGGAGATTGTTCCGGTGGGCGGTTCATCCCCTCTTTGTCATCGCATCATCATACTCCGTCGTTTTATCTCGATCATCTGTCCTATGTACATGCGCGTGTGGTGCTCACAAAAATCGAACCCTAGGCCTTTATCAGTAGAGACCGAATATACATGTTCACCTTTTGTTGGAGTTCACTTGAACTAAGCATATGCGAAATTAAATCCAAGTTTCAAACACAATTGATGTCCCGTCCTTATCTAAAATATTCGATATTATCCGGTGACATTAATTTACCATTAACGACTATCCCTAAGATATTCGTTAACGGCATTTAATAACGTTGCACTGAGCACGAGAAAAGAAGATCCATTGAAATTTACAGCATATCTTATTTGGTTGTTTAAGAAATGCAACGGGTATTAGTTATAACACAATCCTAGATTGACATGGTTAGATATGACAATCTAAGGCACAAAGTAAATGAAGGAATACACTTGAATATGAATAGCCTTAGTCTGGCAATGGCCTGATTTGTCCGTGTGTTATCACCCCCCCCCCCCCCCCCCCCCCCCAACACACACAAATCATGGATGATTCGATGCGGAGACAATCGAACTTACTGGTAAACCAAACAACGGCTGGAAAACAAAGGCAGAATCGAGTAGAACGGGGTGAGATCGAAAGGCATGTCCAAAGCATAGCCTCGCGAGTCAACGGTGCTATTTCGCTGGAGAATCTATTCCTTCTATACTCGAACGCAACAGATTAGTTGAGACTATTCTCTGCTTACATCTATTTCTTTTCCTTTCTTGCTAAAAAAATTCCATTCCATCAAAGCAATCCAAATATTACAAGGAGGAACGAGAGCCTACATTCGGATGATAGATTAAAGAAGATTCTACCGACACTCTATTTTTCATTGAAGATGGGAGATCATTAAAAAGAAAAGAAGATGTGTTTCCCATGTGATGAAAAACCCAATCCGCAAGCTTGTGAGCAATTGCATTATTGGTTCTATTTTTCCACTTCAAACTCTATACCGGGTTGCTGCTTAAGAGGAGACGAGAGTCGGAGACAAAAGGGTTAATGCACCAAGGGCAAAGGCCCCTATGTTGAATTGCATCGATCGACAACTTACAATCACTATCAAAGACCGCTTCGTGGACGCCGAGAGATTTGATCAGTAATATTGCATGCGAGAAGAAGAGCTGTAGCTTCCACTTCAATTGGTGAGTTACATCGTCCTCGTGTTGTCCTGTCCGCGGTTGAACAATTGAGCCTCCATTCGATCGTGCAATAATACTTATGGCCCCTTTTGTTATTCTTCCCCACATCATCTGCATTAAACTTCAACTCTTGGTGTGATGGAGGAATCCAACCAAGAGTTTGTCTTTATCCCAATAGAATCTGGTCTCGTGCTTAACTCAACTTTATTCTCCTTCCTAAACATATTCAAAAACTCCATGAAATATTGTATGACCCATTGAACCGCCCGAGAAAGAACTGGAATAGTCAGATAATGTAACTTTGCATTCCTATAACGCCATATTCTAGTGTAGAGAATTGTTGCATAAAGAGTGAAAAGCTTGCAATCCAATCCCATATTCCGTGCTATTTTTCTTGGATCAAGAAAGTGGTTCGCCGTCTCTTTTGGAGACCTAAAGCTTCAAGCAGATGAGATAATTTCCAATGTGCTTTGTCTCCACAAAATTTGGATCAGGGGAAATGTTGTGAACAAATGTACCAAGTTTCCCTCTTAGGCTCCACACCATGGGCAAGAAGGGTTTGGGATATGGAGCAATTGAGATAAGTTACCTCGACAAGGTAAGATATTAGCCGCTATCCGCCACAACATCATTTTGTGCCGCTCATGCACTCTAGCTTTCCATATTTTGTTCCAAATCTCGGAATTGTTGCCATTTTCAATCGACCACTGGATGAGTTCATAAGTAGATCTAACAGAAAATGTTCCATCAATAATTGGATACCAAATCGGTTTGTCCACCCAAATAGAATTCAGCACATGGATTTGCAAAATGACTGGGATTGAGATTGGCCAAAATGTCTGATTTAGACTAAATACATCCGAAGTTTATCTCTAGAGTAAAGAATGCAAATGAGTCGAGACATCAGGAATTCAATGGTGGTTTTTGATCTCAATCGACTTTCCATCCCCTATCTGATACAAAGTTCTCAATTTCAGTATTTTCTCTAATATCCATGATAGCCTTCCCCAAACTTTGTGGCTGATGCCTTGCACCTCACGAGTCCAAAAATTTGAGCTTCTAAGGTATTTCCCTTCGAGAACCCCGTGCCATCATCTCTTAGTAGGAAGAACCCAAAATGACGAACGATCGATGACAAGCGGGCATTGGGAACTCGAACATGCAATAAGCTGGTATCGTTTCTTTTTTCTCGTGGTCTGGTATGCTAGGTCCCAAATGATGTCTACAACACGATTATTAACGCGTGCCAAAGGAAAACGTGCTACAAGAAATTGATAGCAAATGAAATAAAACGCGAAACCCCTTAGGACAGTGGAAAGATCTTAAGGTAGAACGATTTAGACACTGCCAAGTCCTGGTTTTATAATCTGACTAAGAACAGGAGAGAACGAAATCTCGACTGTCCAAGAGCTCGTTTGTCTTCTTCATCTCTAGCCATCCCATCGCGTCACTAAGTACAATTATCTTTAACCCATCGAACAGCAAGCAAACCTAAAAAGCTGCGAAAATATCTGCGCCCTCCCCCACAAGAGTTCAGGCCCCGACCTCGACAAAAATCAAGACCCAAGAATATGAAAATCCAAAGAATCTCAACAAATCCCGAGCTGATGTCGACAGACGCTATCGAAAAAGTCTAAACCCCTTCAATAAGCTGCTGAGGTGGATGGCCCCCCAACCGTAAGTTAAGCTTCAATTAAAGCAAAATCACAATCGAAATCAGGACTTTGGTGCCCTACAATGGACAGCTCCGGCTAAAGCTGGTCCGGAAAATTTTCTGAATCCTAAGGAACTCACCACGATTACCTATCTCTTCCTAACATCATCATATTTTTATGCAAAGCTTCGGCGGACAACAGTTGAAGCGAGTGAAGAGGAATCGGAAACAGTGATATCGTCTTTGGTCTTTTCTCGAGTGGGTCTGGCTTGCGAAGCCTGGACATTGCTGGGGTCTTTCTCATCCTCGTCAGCTGCTCTTTTCGTGATCTGGGGGACTACCTGCAAAGAAATCGGCATTAAAATTTTGTTTAATTGAGGGAAGAAAGATTAGCAACTTGCAGAAAGCATTCATCGAGGCACAGAACATGCTAGACACGGCCCTATTGGCTATTACATCTTTGCTGACAAGTGTCTTGCATATATATATATATATATATATTTTGACAAATTGTTGAATTTGTGGAAAAACAAATTGAACAAAAAAAAAAGGGGGGAGGGGGGGGGGCCAAGACACGAGACGGCGAGAAGAGAGTGGTCCCACTTCTTGCACTTTTTCCCTCGCTAAATATATCTGTGGAGCTAACGGGCGAATCAACACTCGACACGTGGCGTGCCCACAGCGTCCGCATACGGCGTTAATACAGTGCGCTAGATATTTATGGGACCAACCTGATCATCGCATGAAGGAATCCGCGACGGCCGTGAATGCCTCGACTTCTTCGCGGCGGGGGCGTCCAATCTGCAAATATCTGGAACCCAAAAAGCGAAACATCCTTCAGCTCCCATGCAAAAATCTAGTTTAGGTCGGCTTTGCCAAATGATCCCCGTCTCGTGTTAAAAGACATGTTCCTGACAAAGAACGAAAGATCTTCCAAAACTATGGCCACTGGTGCGCGAATCACGCATCATATGCCGCGATACTCCTCTTATGCGGACGGATTTCGATCTCATGAGTCATCATGACACGTCCTGTGAATTACGGTTTTTCCTTTTTCCTTTTTTTACGATGTTGAGTTTCGCATCATGCCAAGGGATGCTTCACTAAGAGCGAGTCCAAATTGGGGACAAATATCTACTGCTGATGTCAAAGAGCAATTTTTTTTTTCCCTGTACAGCGAGATTTTTCGAGTCGGTTAGGACAAAGGAAAGGAGACGGATGCATCCAGAATCTCCAACGCGAACGCCATCGCCTTCAGATCGGTCAATGGATGGAGCGGTAATCGAACAGCGAATTCATTTCCAGGAACCGAGGATCATTTGCACCATAATCTGAGACCACTCTGCCTAAATGAAATTCCAAAAAATTGAACCCAAAATCCGCACGGATTCGAAGCAGAGGAATTTAGGAGATGCGTTACCTCGGGTTGTCCTCGTCCTCCTCGGCCTAGATGGAGTCAAATCGCTGGTCGAGTCGCTGCTATCGGGCAGGTGACGATCGAGGCGGAGAACAGGGCGCTTGCTCCTTCTGACGAACATCGTGCGCAGGAAAGATGACTCGAGCGAGTCCAGGAAATGCAGGTGCTTCTCGTCCGTCCACCACGTCCCGCCGCCACCACTCGGAGTCGGCGCGTGCGAGTCCATTTCGCCGGAGAATCTTCGGTGCGAGCTACCTCTCCCGTCGTCGGAGAAGGAAAAAGAAGGAAAGTGCGTGAGTCGGTGGCTTTTCTTGGGCCCTTTGGAGATTGATATTGCGGTGCAGGACGACGCCGATATTTTCAGAATCTCCGTTGGGACTTTATATAGACGACGGGGAGGGGTGGAGGTCAAAGCTCCACTCGCGAGGGGGAGCGCGTGACTTTCACTCGCCTTCCCTAAATCGAAAAGATCTTCTCATCCCTGTTTTCTCGCCTGTCCTAACTCTTCAGTAGTGGAGTCAAATCGGCATTACCTGCGGCAACATAGATTTTTTTCATGGCGACTAGCTGAATTAGGACTGTAAAAAGTCATAAGGCGAGTGACGTACGCCTGGATCGAGGCCAGATCCAATCGATGAACAATTCTAAACGAGCCCCTTTTATTCGTGCATCAGGCGTCACGCGACGATCTTAAAACAAATCTAATGACCCCCCGTGAGGCTCTTGATCGGAGTCGAGTTGGAGGGAAATATTTCTCTTGGGAGGGGAATCGAATTTAATTCTTCTCACGTCTTCCGTGTTTATGAGCGGTCAATCGAACATGTAAAGACCGAAGTAATCCACGCGGCTAAATTCATTAATCTCGGGGGATTTAAGGTCGAGACATGTACCAAAAAGGGCTGTACGTGACTTCATCTGCGCAATAAAATGAAGATTGGGGAACGTGTAAAATGGAGAAAGTAAGGCTTCCCCATATGCGCCCGCCGCAGATTTTGGGAAACGCGGTGGAGCATCCTAAAAGGTTTTCGCGAGTGTTCCAGCAACCTCAGGTTGTCGCGCGTGGGGAAAGGAGGCCCCGCGAGTAAAATATCTAGGGGGGCGTAGGGGTTTGCTTTTGGAGGATATTTTTTTTTTTTTGAGAGGGGGGATTAGATTTCAAATCGGATCCATCAAAGTGAAAAGGCGAATATATCGAAGATAAAGAAATGATAAAAAAAAAAAAATATCTGAACTGATTCTTATCAGACTGCGGCTTGATATTTTTCCATCGGCAAATGGACCAAATGAAGTCACGACAAGGCAAAGACCTTTTGCTAAGTAATATTCCCTCTTTGGGCATGCTCACAGGTTTGCACTATTTCCTTTAGCAGAGGTTTGGTGCGACAATGATCGATTATTTTTCAAGCATCATAATGGAATTGCCCACAAAATTGGCGGCTTCATGGCATCATCTCCCCAAAGAATCGAACTTTCGGGGGCACGGCCACCTGTAATTCGAACTGTGCGTTACAGCGCACGCATCGCCGGGCTGCAAATCGAAAGGAAATGATGATTTTAGTACAGATCTTCTTCATGGCCAGATGTGTTTTAACATCATTCACGGGCCCTTTTGGCTGCGTGGACCAGTTGCTGGGTTATACTCCGAGATGATGAAACATGATCGACATCGTTTTTTTTTTTTATTTAGTAAAATTGACGAGTCGGTGGACATTCATGACTTGGACTCACTTAAAAAAAAAAAAGGAAAGAAAGGAAGAAGAAGAAGAAGACGAAAACAACGGCATTAGCATAAAGTAATGATATTAAAACAACTCGTCACACGACATCAAGCGTTACATTAGGCCCATCGACCGGCGGCGATTCCTCACTCCAAGTTGGTGTGGCGAGATCGGACGGCCTCGGGGCTCTCCCCCAGAGCCTCCCCCAACCTGTACACCACCATCTCGAACAGCACGAACATCGCCCCCTCGTACACGCTCCCCATCGGCAGCAACGGCCGAGAACCCTCCCCGGCTCCCTCCGCCCCATCGTCCGCCATGGTCTGCGCCGGCACGTGCGCCACCGCGCTGGCGTGCTTCACGCACGACCCCGTCTCCGGCCGCGCCGTCAGCAGCACCACCCGCCCGCCGTGGGATCGGGCCACCGAGCAGAGCGCGTCCACGGTGGAGAAGCCCCCGGGGCCGGCCGAGGCGAGGAGGAGGTCGCCGCCGGCGATGGGCGGGGTGGTCATGTCGAAGACGGAGTGGGCCGAGAGGCCCAGGTGGGCGAGGCGCATGCACAGGGCCTTCATCATCAGGCCCTCCCGGCCCACGCCGTAGAGGAACACGCGGCCGCCACGGGAGGCGACGGCGGAGAGCTCGGAGACGAGGACGTCGAGGGCCGGCGGCTGGTTGGTGGGCTTGGAGAAGATGGACGCGATGTGGTCGCAGATTTGCGAGGCTAGAGCCGACATCGAAGTGTCTCGAGACGGTGCGTGGGAGGCAGCCATTTTGGATCGTGTTTCGAGCGCGCGTGGATTGTGCAGATGATGGGGGGATTTTTATGTCCATGTAGAGATTGCGACGATGGGCAATTCTTTTCACGAACGGCTCCGTTTTGGAGATTTGGATTTTTGCGATTATCTTTGATATTTATTTATTTTTGCGCCAACATTTGATTTTTTTTTCTTTTTTTTTGGGGGGGGACCTGCCTACAATTAGGACAGCACTTACAACCCATTTTCTTTTATCCGAAATACTTCAAAAATTTCCACGTTAAACTCGACATGCATGCTATGCCAATTGATATGAAATATGATATGGCTAGCGGCACTGTGTTGACTATATTAGATGGGTCCAATAACTATGGCTTTTGAAGTTTTTATCTCGTGCACGAAATAGGGGGGCCGCAAAATGAGTACAAAAATCATTAATTTTGTGTACAATAAGTCAGTTCATAAGTGGGTTAGCTAATTTGTACAAACGGGGCCGCATAAGCCCAACAATAAACAATCGATTATATGTGGACCTTAATGGATTTGGCATGTACACATTCCGAACCCATTTCTATTGCAACATAATTAAACATTACCAAACCTGGCCTTCATTTTCATGTCCCTTAGTCCTGCTTATATCCACTTCCTCTTGTTACTGCTTATATGGCCGGGGGCTTCAAAAAGAATTATGCTGCCATGCCCAAAACGAATGGATATTACATGAGCTTTCTGCGGTTTTTCTTAGAACCTTTAATTTGGGCTTGCAAAAAAAGGATTACCGAGAATGCATTTGTGCTTTCGGTCTTGTTTCGAGCCTCGCTGTAATTTAGGTACGCCATAGGAACACTTTTGGAAGTAAACTTATGTTTCGTAAGCGTTTTTGGAGCAAAAATTCATTTTGGTAATGTAATTTATAAAGCATAAATCCTTATGTTAAAACTTTTTACTTATGAAGTTGCTTTCTCCCCAATTTGAGAAGTTAAAAAAAATTGCTCCTCATCTCATCCTCTTTTTATTACACCCTCGCCCTCTTTTTCGGGATTTGGATCCCCTAACATAATGTTAGGGATGACATTACCCAATCCGGACCGTTTAATTCAAAATGGATGGTCCAGATTGATCCACATCAACTTTTTCAAAAGGGGGAAAAGTTTTGGCAGGAATTTTAAAATTTTGAATTAATCAATCTGGGCCGTCCATTTTTGAATTGGACAGCCCAGATCGCTTATGTCATCCCTAACATAGTTTTATTATGTTAGGGGATCCGGATCCTCTTTTTCGACCATGCCTGCTGCCGACCTTCGTTAGTCGCTACATGCAACCGCCGCTACCTGCCGGCCATCACCCTTCGCCACTCTCGTCCCCACCACTGGCCTTCACCAATTGTCGACCATCGCCTCATTTGTCGCCGTCGCCAGTCATTGACCGTCACCGACCACCACCGTGATTGTCGTCTTCACCATCGAGTCTCTGTCTTCGGCAGCCGAAATAAAAAAATAAGTAATAATTTGTTATTTTTAAAAAGTAAATAATATTTTTAATAATGAAGTAACAATTTTTTTTGGCTTCCGACAATAATTTTTATAGAAGATTTTGTGATAATAATATTTTACAAATTTAAATTTTCAATCATTACTAAATGAATTTTTCTGATCAAAATTTAATTTTTTTACTTTGGCTCAAGAAGTTGATTTCTAAAGCAAAAGCTATAAGGATCTATGCTCATTACTTGTAAGATATTGTTCGTTTTGAATACACAGTTCTCATAATTTTGTTCTTTTGGGACACCTCTAGAAAAGGCATATTGTAAGTTAAATGGAAGCCTAAGCCTTATCAACTAGATTAGGACTCCTCCCCTAAACGGTATGGGATGAAGAATCACGCACACCCTTCAATAGGATACCCTTGCAGGATGTCACGTACTTTCCCTCTTAGCGGTACAGCGTCCCCACTCTGATACCAAACTATAAGGATCTGGGTTCATCACTCGCAAGATATTGTCCGCTTTGAATATACAATTTTCACGATTTTATTCCTCTGATGATCACCCATACAACCCCTAAAAAAGGCATCTCGTAAGTTAAAGGGAAACTTGAACTTTATTAACCAGAAGAGGCCTTTTGTAAGTTAAAGGGAAGTCTAAGCCATATCAACTAGTAGAGAACCTCTCCTAAGTAATGTGGGAACAGGACACCCTCACAAGATGTTACACCCTCCTAAACGACGTGGGATGAAAAGTTGCGCACATCCCCCCAACGAGATACCCTGTGGGATGTCACTGGATTCTACACCTCCTAAGCGATGTGGGATAAAGAGTTGCGTATATCCCTTTGAATGGGACACTCTCCTCGGCTCTGATACCAAACTGTAAGGATCTAAGCCCATCAATCTTAATATATTGTTCACTTCGGACACACAGCTCTCATTATTTTGTTCCTCCGAGGGTTGCTCATACAATTCCTAGAAAATACAACCCTTAGAAAATGCATTTTGCAAGTTAAAGAGAAGCTCAAACCTTATTAACTACCCCATGACTCATCCCCTAAACAATATGGGACAAATAGTTGCCCACGTCCCTCAATGGGACACCCCACGAGATGTCGCAGAAGTGTTGCCATGCACTCCCTTAGTACTCACGCACAATATCGGGAGCTCGACATGCATGCTAATTGATGTGAAATATGACGTGGCTAACAGCGCTATGTTGACTATATAATATAGTCTATATTAGATGAGTTCAATAACTATGGCTTTTGAAGTTTTTGTCTCGTGCACAAAATGAAGGGTCGCAAAATGAGTCTAAAACTCATTAATTTTTCATATAATAAGTCATATCATAAATGGGCTAGCTAATTTTTACAACGGTACCGCATGAGCCCGACGATAAACACTTGACTATCTGTGGATCTTAATGGATTTGGCACGTATGCATTCTGAACCCATTTCTATTGCAGCATAATTAAACATTACTAAACCAGGCCTTCATTTTCATGTCCCTTGGTCCCGCTTAATCCACTTCCTCTTGTTACTATTTATATGCCCGGGGGCTTCAAAAAGAATTATGCTGCCATGGCTAAAATAAATTAATATTATATGAGCTTTTTGTGGCTTGTCTTAGAACATTTAATTTGGGTTTGCAGAAAACGATTACCAAGAATGCATTTGTGCTTTCGGTCTTGGTTTGAGCCTCACAGTAATTTAGATACGCATGGTAACACTTTTGAAAGTAAGTTTCTGCTCCATAAGTGTTTTTGAAGCAGAAATTCGTTTGGTAATATAATTTCTAATGTATAAATCCTTCTAGTGAGAATTTTTACTTATGAAGTTTTTTTTAAAATCAATTTGAGAAGTTAAAAAAAATTGTTTCTCACTTCATCCTCTTTTCATTACGCTCTCACCCTCTTTTCGACCACGCTCGTCGCCAACCTCTATCAGCCGCTGCCTGTAACCGCCACCACTCGCTGGCTATTGCCCTTCGCCACTCCCGCCCCCACTGTCGTCCTTCAACAATTGTCAACATCGCCCTGTTCGTCGCTATTACTAGCCATCGATCATTGCCGACCACCATCGTGATTGCCGTCGTCGTCGTCAAGTCTCCGTCTTTGGTTGTCAAAATAAAAAAATAGGTAATAATTTAGTATTTTTAAAAAGAAAATAATATTTTTAATAACGAAGTATAAATTTTTGGCCTTCGACAATAAATTTTCATAGAAGATTTTTATATTAATAATATTTTAAAAGTATAAATTTTTAATCGTTACTAAACGAATTTCTCTAATCAGAAGTTGATTTTTTTTTATAAATTTGTAATCGTTACTAAACAAATTTCTTTGAACAGAAGTTGATTTTTTTTACTTTAGCTTCAGAAGCTATACGGACCTAGGCTCATCACTTGTAAGACATTGTTTGCTTTAAACACATAGTCTTCACAATTTTGTTCTTCTGATACACTCCCAGAAAAGGCATTTTATAAGTTAAAAGGAAGCCCAAACCTTATCAACTAGATTAGGACTCTTTCCCAAAGCGATGTGGGATGAAGAGTTGTTCACACTCTATCAATGGGACATCCCCACAAGACGTCACATACTCTCCCCCTCAGCAGCACAATGTCCTTGCTGTACACCATGTACACCAGCCAGTGTTTACTGCCATCCGCACATGCTGTTGAGAGTCGACTTTTGATACCAAAATGTAAGGACCTAGACTCGCTATCACAAACGACTTTGGCTCACCACTTGCAAGATATTGTCTGTTATGGATACATAGTTCTCACGATTTTGTTCTTTCAATGGTTGCTTATACAAATCCTGAAAAAAGGCTTTTTTCAAGTTAAAGAGAAGCCTAGACCTTATCAACTAGCCAATGACTCCTCCCCTAAATGATGTAGAACGAAGAGTTGTGCATACTCCTTCAACAAGATACTCCCGCAGAATGTCACAGAAGTGTTGCCATGCATGCCCTTAGTACTCAAGTGTGACATCGAGAACTCGAGCTCATGACCCTGTTGCGTTTGAGCACGACAGACAAGACATACACATAGACTAATTTTAGAGACGAGGGTGATAGCTTTAATTATGAGTTGGCCATGATGATGGCTTGGCTTTGCCATAGTGACAATTTGCTAAGGATGGCGGCTTGTTGAGGGCCGCGAGAGATGTCGCAAGTCTTCATGGTAGCCCTACGACAAGATTACGATTACCTTTGTGGAGTTTTTTTAATACATATTTTTTTGTTTTAGTCATGAAGTGTAGGTATGCCTTCGATTTTCATTGTCAAAAATATATGAGCCGTAATGGATTCTTTTCATTTTATAAAATAAGTAAATGACAAACATTCTTTTAAAGACTAATGGAGATCAAGGGCTTCTTTGATAACGTTTCTGTTCCTCTGTTTCTGTTCTCGAGAACAAAAAAGGATCAGAAACATGTTTGGTAACGCAAATAATTCTGTTTCTGATTCAGCTTCCAATAACACTTTTGGAACAAAAATCAAAAACAAAAAAAAAGCTGTTTCTCAAAAAAACGAACACTTTATTAGGATCACTTTTCAAAGATGGACTTCTCAGCCTCTTCTCATAACACTTTTTTATGATCAATTTTTTAGAATCACTTTTGGACAAAAAATAAAAAATTTTATATAGTTACCAAACGCATTCTGATTCTATAAAAGAATAGAATAAAAAAAGTATTTTTAATCAGAATCACTTTTTTGGAACAGAAACGTTACCAAACAGACCCTAAGTTTCTAGCGCCAGGAGATGTATCTTGTAACTTGATTTGTCAATTTTTTATTAGTTTCTTATTTACCAATTTTTTTTCTTGTTTCATTTTTTATAAATGATTGTTTTTAATTTGGGAATTCTATTTTCCATGTTTAAGGGAGAAAAATACTATTAAGTTAATATGGGTTAAATGGGTGAATTTGGGCCAAATCATTTTATTTGGCCTAATCAAACCCAACTCAATCCAATCGTTTGATAGGCCTACTTGAAATCAAGCGGTCTGCTAACACCGTGTGAGTTCTCATATCGGACTATTAAATAATTGTTGACACTCGATTTTTGGCTAATTTTATTTTCAAAAATTCATAAAAAAATCCATAAAAAGTGAAAAAAATTGCAAAATCAACTTTGGGAACCTCAGCATAGCCTAGGGAACCAATTTTGAGCAAAAAATAATTTTCCTTATTTTTTGTATTTTTCTGCATTTTATTTTCAAAAATTCATAAAAAAAATCCATAAAAAGTGAAACAAATTGCAAAATCAACTTTGGGAACCTCAGCATAGCCTAGGGAACCAATTTTGAGCAAAAAATAATTTTCCTTATTTTTCGCATTTTTAATATTTTCAGAAAATAGGAAAATAATAACAAATTAATAAAAAAAATAGAATTTCAAGTCAGAAAATTACCAAAAAATAGTCAATATTTTTTATTTAATTTTTTATACATTTTTTATTAATAAAGTTTGAAAAATAAAGTATGGAACCTAGGGTTTATTTGTTAATTTTATTTTTTAGATCATCTAAATAATTTTAGAAATTCCATTTTAGCCTTTTAATTTTTCATTTTTACATTTTTAGAGTCATGTCGTCCTCCTCTATTTTTCAAAATTAAAATTGAGTCCAAAAACCCTCAGAATTGTCCAATTTCACTAAAAAGGACCAAAATGCAATTTCTGATTTTTCAGTTTAGTCCCTAAAATCATTAAAACTGAAATTAAAAATTTTGTAGGGACTGAATTGAAAATGGGGCGACGTCACCCCCTAGTTTTTGACCTTCTAAATCCAATGGTGGCAACAATTTCTGCAAAAAAGGACCTTAAGGCTTTGGATTTTGCAAAATGGGTCCTCGGGTCAATTTGAAAATTTGGGGTTTTTGTGCAAACATTGAATAATTTCAGGGGAAAATGTCATGTTCAAATAGATTTGATGCCCCTGAGATCAATTTTGGTGTCAATTTGTGAGAAAAATGAAAAAATTAGGGTCAATTTGGAGGAAATAAGCGATTCGGGTCGGCCGAGTCGAGCCAGATCCGACCCGACTCGACCCAAATGTCCCATCTTCCACAGAACCAAGTCTATTTCTCCTTATCCCTCGCGCGAATTGGATTCAAAATTGGGGGAAGCCCCAACCGAGAGATTGGATGCGATTCTGAGAAGATTTGAAAGAGATTAGGGGAGGATTTGAATGGAATTGCAACGAGATGATCTCGGAGGAAGTTAATGGCGCTGGAATGGGGTTTAAAAGGCAACTGGGGAGGTCATTGGAGGGGACTTTTGGCCGAAGAAAAACGGGGACTGCAACTAAGGAATTCGAGCAACTGAGAGTAGATTAAGCTTGGAAACAGGTTCGAGAAGGTTGCTGGAGTCCAGGGGATTCGACCCGCATTAATTTTGGCGTTCGTCGTTGCCTAACGGTAAGTCATAAGCTCGAGCTTGAGTTCTGCCCTCTAATGGCAGAACTCTGATTTGATTATAATTTTCCTTTTTTTCGTATGCGTTTTACTCCTCATGCCTTCCTGATCCCATTCGTACCTTCTTTTTGCATTGCCGCTGTGTGAAAACCCCGATTTGAGCCATAAACCCTAGCCCATCCTGTCATGAGTTTGGTTAGGAAAACTCGGCAATCTAGAGCTCGATCAGGACCCCAGGTAAGCTTCTTAAACTCTCTGTGATGCTCGCCTGCGAATTAATTGAATAGTTATGCTCTGTATTTCGTGATTGAACCGCCATGGATATGTACTGTGTAAGCTTCGATTAATCCGTTCTAGCCGTTAGATTTCAATAGAATTCTGATATGTTGGTCGGGGTTTAGATACGAATCGATAGGAGGTGGAATCGATTCGATCGTGTTGACACCTGATTTTTAATCATTTTTTTTCTATTGCTAAAGTAATAAAAAATCCATAAAAATTCATAAAATTGAAAAATCAACTTTGGGGACCTTAGCCAAGCCTAGGGAACCAATTTTGACCAAAAAACGATTTTTCATATTTTCAGTATTTTTCGGTATTTTTATTTTCGAAAATTCATAAAACAAAAAATGAAGAAAAAATGAGAAAATTGAAAAATCAACTTTGGAAGCCTTGGCCAAGCCTAGGCAACCATTTTTGAACAAAAAATAAAATTTCATATTATATATATTTTTAATTTTTTTTTTAAAAATACAAAAATACTTGAAAATTTTGGAAAAATAACATTTGAGGCAAAAAAAAATACACAAAGATAGTTAATATTTTTATTTTAAATCTATTTTCATATTGGCCATCTTAAATTCAGAAAAATCCAATTCGAATCACGTGTTCCTTCACGAGTATAATCTTGAATCGGGCCTAAAAAAATTTAATTTGAGTCAACTTATTTTTAATTTTCACTTTTTATGAGTTGTGACATTGTCTTCTAATATTTTAAATTTTCATCTTGGCCCAATTATACCCAGAATGACTTAATTTTGCAAAAGGGCTTTAATTAAATTCTGCATTATTTTCAACGGCAAGAAATGAGCTTAAATTTGACATGTGGTAAATTTTGGTGTGTCAAAAATTGTGAGGAGATTTGGACTTAAAGAAATATATTTTTTCAGGGACTAAATTGTAAATACTTAAAATTCAAGGACTAGAGTGCAAATACTTAACTCTTGAAGGATTATTTTACAAATAACAAAAAGAAGAGTTAGTGGATAAATTAGAATAGAGAAGGGAAGATGGAGAAGAGGAGATGAAGAAGAAAAGTTGGAGAAGAATGGATGGAGAAAATAAGATAAGAATAGAGAATGGAAGATGGAGAAGAGTTAGTAGAGAAATTAGAATGGAAGATAAGAATAGAGAAGGGAAGATGGAGATGAAGAAGAGTTAGTGGAGAAATTAGAATGGGAGATAAATATGGAGAAGGGAAGATGAAGATGAAGATGAGTTAGTGGAGAGATTAGAATGTGAGATAGAGATGGAGAATAGAAGATGAAAATGAAGAAGAGTTAGTGGAGAAATTAGAATGGGAGATAGAGTTAGTGGAAAAATTAGAATGGGAGATAGATGAGTAGATTATAAAAGGAGGAAGAAGTGAGCTTGAGGGGGGGGATTCTTGAGAGAGAAAATTTGAAGTGTTTGGGAGGATTTTTTTGGAGAGAAAATTTTGGATGTTTGAGAGAGTTTTGGGAGATTGAAGAAAAATTTGAGAGAAAGAAAATACCAAAAGAGAGAGAATTTTGAAGATGATGGGAGTTCAAAGCTAGGGATTATCATCACAAATTCCTTCATCGATCAATATAAATCAAGAGTTCATCTTCGTCAACGAGCAAGCAAATTCGAGCTAAGTGTTTTTATTTATTCATTTGTTTATGGTTTTACTTGCAAATTAGCACGAATTGTATACACTTTCTCCATCTTCTCTTTTTTCTTTCCATATTTTATGTCAGGAGAAGGATATCTCTACGTCAACAGCAAAAATCTCGTAGAGATGCAAAAATCGGCCCAGACAAGCTCCTAAGCTGTCCACCGATTTCTCAACTGATCTGTGACTAAAAGTCCCTCTTAACTCAAAAGAAACTCTCTATATTGGGAACATAGAGAGCGAAAATCAATTATAGAAATCCCTCCCAAAAAAATGGAAGATAAGTACTCTTTCCACTCTTCTGGTTTTAGGTGCAGATTAGCACATATTTTGTATACTGACATTTCACTCTATTTTATGTCAGGAAGCCGCAGCTTTATATCAATGGTCAACCCTATGGAAGCACAAAATCGGCTTGGAGGAGTCCTCAAGCGCGCACAAATTTCAAATTGTTGAATCAATTCGTTGTATTTTATTTTAAAGAATTCATACCCCAGAATGGAGAGGACAAAGTCCATCCGCAATTTAAATACCTGCACCATAAATCCCAAAGGGAAGAGCCAAGCCAATGCTTAGCCTCCCATTGGAGGTTTTTACTTACAGTAGTTAAATACCTACAACTTAAATACCTGTACCTTAAATCCCAAAGGGAAGAGCCAAGCCAATGCTTAGCCTCCCATTGGAGGTTTTTACTTACAGTAGTTAAATACCTGCAACTTAAATACCTGTACCTTAAATCCCAAAGGGAAGAGCCAAGCCAATGCTTAGCCTCCCATTGGAGGTTTTTACTTACAGTAGTTAAATACCTGCAACTTAAATACCTATACCTTAAATCCCAAAGGAAAGAGCCAAGCCAATGCTTAGCCTCCCATTGGAGATTTTTACTTACAGTAGTTAAATACCTGCAACTTAAATACCTATACCTTAAATCCCAAAGGGAAGAGCCAAGCCAATGCTTAGCCTCCCATTGGAGGTTTTTACTTACAGTAGTTAAATACCTGCAACTTAAATACATGTACCTTAAATCCCAAAGGGAAGAGCCAAGCCAATGCTTAGCCTCCCATTGGAGGTTTTTACTTACAGTAGTTTAAATACTTGCAACTTAAATACCTGTACCTTAAATCCCAAAGGGAAGAGCCAAGCCAATGCTTAGCCTCCCATTGGAGGTTTTTACTTACAGTAGTTTAAATACTTCCAACTTAAATACCTGTACCTTAAATCCCAAAGGGAAGAGCCAAGCCAATGCTTAGCCTCCCATTGGAGGTGTTTATTCACTGTCATGTACTTCCTATAATTTAATTTTTGAATCATCAGACCCAAAAGATAAGTAGGTCGTAATACTGCACAGAAGTCGTTAACACACTCCCTCTTTCGGCTTCAGGGAATCTTTAACACTTAAAAAAATATAACAAATAAAAATATATACCATCCATGCATCCTATTTAAAAAGTGAAAACACAAAAGAGAATACCCTACTAGAGACTTAGGAATAAACCAAGCCTGAGTTGCCGAATTAGGATATCCATGAAATTAAGGTACCGAAAGGGCATTAGTTTTAATTAACTAGTGTAACCAAGTCCCCGAGCTCCTAATCTCTGGTTCGCAGGAATAAATTAGTTCTCTCGCTAATTTATTTTAGGTTTCTAATCGACCTACCAAGAACGATTAGTGGCGACTCCAAATTTTAAAATCATTTAAACAAAAACCAAAGTTGCGATTCGGTAGGGCTTGGGAGGGTCCGCGTTAGGTTAGTCAAATCTAATTAACCTAATAATCCGTTAACCCCTTTTAAAATTTAAAATTAATTTTTTAGAGGGTCGCGACAGCTTGGCGACTCCACTGGGGACGGGATTTTTAAATTTTCGAAAAAAGATAACAATTGGAATACTTGAATTTTTTCGAAATTTTAAAAGTCTTAGTGGACTTAGACCAATGAAAATTTCATGGATATCTCGCTTCTGGCGATCTTGTTTGGGACTCACTCTATAGGTGTTATATGTTTTTGCAGGATGGGAGTTATAAGGGGCGGAGTGTTTGGCTAACCCCTTTGTTTTGTAGGCTGGTGTTGGGTTTATTTGTTTAATTTCGCACATTTTTAGAAGCGCTGTTTTGATATCAATTATTGTGCATGTCTTGCATACTCTGAGGATCACGACACCTGCACACACAAGCGTCTAAACCCAAGTCGCGAAATTCTTCCTAGAAAACCATAGATAGGGATAGAATATGCAAAGCTCTTGCGTCGATTGCGCTCGGGTTGACCATATTTTATCCCGCTCATTATCTGAATTGACAATTCTTCCCATTGTGATTTGATTGCGCGGAGGGTAAGTTGGTCAATTCAGATAGTGGGGGCCTTTTAGGTCCATACCCTGTCTCTCCTTCTTTTATTTTCTAGAGTCCACTCCTCACTTGAGTCATGCGCATGACTATGTGATTTGCATTTCTCCAAGGTAAAAGTAAGTTCTCTAATTTTATCTTGTATTTATTTTCGGTCGGTCCATGCTAGGTGTTAGTCAATTTTTGAGCTTGATATTACGACCATTCTTTTAAAAGAAAATAAAAATTAAATTTGTCCCTCATTTCTTTTTAGAAATTTTTTTTTTTGAAAAAATGATGTGAAAAAATCCCTTCATGAGAATTTTATTAACCAATAAGGGATTTTTGTCATGTTTTTATTACTTTAATAAAAATGAAATTTTCCTGAAAAAATTTTCCTCTGAAAATTTATTTCAATAAAAAGAAAAATTCCTTCAAAAAAAACTCTAGTAGACATCAAGTGATTTTATCACATTTTTCAAATTATAAAAACTTGCAAGAAAATTCTTCTCGAGAAATTCGCTCATGTTTTTCTAAGAAAATTTTCTCTAAATAAAATTAGACTAATGTCTCGGGGGAATTGTATTGACCAATAAGAGATTTTTGTCATGTTTTTCTTGCTTCAATAAAAATGAAATTTTCCTGAAAAATTTTCCTCTGAAAATTTATTTCGATAAAAAGAAAAATTCCTGCAAAAAAAAAACTTTGGTAAACATCAAGTGATTTTATCACATTCTTTCAAATTATAAAAACTTGCAACAAAAATTCTTTTCGAGAAATTCGCTTATGTTTTTCTAAGAAAATTTTCTCTAAATAAAATTAGACTAATGTCTCGGGGGAATTTTGTTAACCAATAAAGGATTTCTATTATGTCTTTCCTGCTTCAATAAAAATAAAATTTTCCTGATAAATTTACCTCGGAAAATTTATTTTGATAAAAAGGAAATTCCTTCAAAAATTTTAGTAAACATCAAGAGATTTTGTCACATTCCTTTAAAAAAATAAAAAAAAGAGTAATAAATCTGCAAAAAAAAAAATTTGTATCAGAAATTAACCCATTTCTTCCTAAGGAAATTTTTTTTTCTGATTTCTCTATAAAATAGAAAAAATAAAATTGGACTAATATAGGAGTCATGGACCGACATTCCTTGTGTCGCATACTAATTATATCCTTTTCTTTTGCAGGGAGATCCTAGATACCCCAGACGGGTGTAAAAATTAAGTTCAATAATATATCAAGAATCATCTTCAGAAATACCAAAAGACGAAAAACACCAAGGTTTCAACCGTTAATTCAGGGGGGCAAACGAACACTGTCCATCTTTGACAGACAGAGTTGTGTCAATCCGTAAACTTGTATGGGCAGTGTATTCTGATATGACGGTGGACTTATACTGATTAAACACGGGGGCATATTTAATGTATTGCAGAGGATCCCGCGTCTTTTGAAAGACAATATGGATTATATAATCAGAAACCATGAAATAAGTACCTTAACCTGATTAAATCAACCAGAGACCGGTCTTAAAATTTCCTCGGATCCGAAACACGCGGAGGGTTTTAGAGGACCGAGGTTCTATTAATGAATGTGACCCACAAGTATTTCTCCCAATGCTACAGGCGCCCGACAAGAGCAAATGGGCACCGAAAGAAACAAAACACGGTTGAAGTGGGGCACGCAACAAATGGCCGAATTTATTGGCACACTAATTAAGTGGTGGTAGCTTTATTAATTTACATGATTGAACGCGGGTCTCTAGGCGGCTGGTGGAAAGCCACACTAAATGTCTCTCTAATGTTCTTGATATCATCGTCAACCGCAACCCGCGAGAGCATCATGAAGAAGATTAAACCTAGATGAATACGTCTACTTAGTTTCATCGCACGTTCTCGCCTTTTGTCGATGTCCAAAATTAATGCACAAGCTAGAAGTAATCATTTCCCTTTCCCCCCTATTAAATGCTCGGAGCCGTTAACCGCACCAAACTCGAAAAAATTAATATCGAGACGAAATCTGCGTAAATTTGAAGGGTAAATCCGTATCGTTCCAATTTACCCTTAAATTGCTCCGGTTTTAAATTTGATCCCTTCTATTTTCAAGAATTTGCAAAAGCGACTCGAGAATACAGTTGTATCCAAAAACCAAATTTCCTGGTCGGGCTAAATTGGGGGCAAATCAACTCATGGACATTACCACGGGATGGGCAGCTTCGGTTAAAGAAAAATACAAGCGAAAGATCCGAACAACCTCAGACATGGGTAATTCTGTATCGTTCTAATTTGCACATAATCATCTCGAGTCCTGAATTTTTTTATTCTATTCTTAACAGGGATTACAAATTACCTCGAGAAATATCGTAACAAGGCCCAAGGTGATACAACAGGGCCGCGTTATCCCCAAGGATTAACCTTTGAAAAGAAAACCCCATGGACACCTATGGTCCAATGGACCGAATGGTATGGGGGATGACAGTAGGTCCGAAATATCCCGAGTTCGATCTCCAAAGTAGGGAATGTTGTATGTATTATAAATAAATGAAACAACTTTTTGTGTATTTCTTTTTGCAAGCAGGAATACTCGACGAGTAATACTGAAGTCAATATTTTGCCACATTCTCGGCTTAATGGTGAAGCATCCAACAAAAGTCGAAGAAAACTCAACCCAGCAAAATTGGTAAAAGACTTGTCCAAGGTATTCAAGATGAAGGGTAAATCAGTATCGTTTCCAATTTATCCCTTTTAATACCGGTTGACATGTCTCCTTTTCTTGTTACAGGAAATATTTATACTAACATGTAACATGTTGGAGGAGACAAATCCAAAAGAAAATGATGATCATTTGACAAGATCTATTCTGGTGAAAAATGGGGGGCATTTAACTGCTAAACCATGGCGGTCGCTGTCACTAAACAAACCAAAATGCTCCCTCACCCATATGCCTCATCGTGCAAGGGCAAAACTTGAGACAAACCGCTCCTCGACATAAGGAGTGGGCTTCCCAATTTGTTCAATCCACCCACATACCATGGGCAATTCAAATCCGCCCATGTTTGCACATTATATAAATACACATGATGCTAAAAATTGTCACATCGGCATTGTGTTTACACATTTCACGAATTATGTATGATTATTCCGCATGTTTAATTTACCAACTCCAACTTAGAGCATAAACTGCATAGGAGACATCAAATGTGCAAAATGGGGCATAACAGGATGAGGAAAGTTAAACCATTTCTACACACGGGTCTAACATTTTAATCTACAGATAAACAGCCTTTCTCTAGAGTGAGAGAAAGCCCTTCCGGACTAAAGTCCCCCATTCAGATTACATTCGAGGCGTTCATATTATGAGAACCTCCTTAAATAGAATTGGTAATGCAAACTTGACAGAATAGTTTTGCATGATCCACATTTTGATTGATTGCATCATGAGTTATCACACAGACTACTTCTAATCATTGCCAACTTAGCTGAACAATTTTGTATGAACCAATGAACGCATTGATGAAAATGCTTGCACATGTTAGCTCTGACATTGCCTGACAGGCAACACATTCCCGGTGTTTGAGTTACCTTCCAAAGTCTTGAAATCCATTCGGCGATTATTGAATGAACAAGCCTGGTTGTCGAGAAGCCACCAAGCATTTCTTCCAAATTCTCAGGTAAGTATATCTTCAACCTGAACTTTTCAAGAGAATGAATTCTGACGGTTGTTGGGGTACTCGAATCCATTGCGGTATATATAGGTATCCACCTTCTTCAATAAAGCATGATTTGTCTCAAGGACAGAAATGTTCGAGACCTTTTGATCTCTGCCTCTTTGGTTTATTCCTAAAGCGACAGGAGAATATAATTTGGGTTTGAGCTTCGTAGGATTCCTGGTCTCCCCAGATTTCAAAATGGCACCCTTTGAGGTACACCAAGCCCTTCTTACAGGCAAACTAAGTCCTTCTTACAGGCAAACCAAGTCCTTCTTACAGGCAAACTAAGTCCTTCTTACAGGCAAACCAAGTCCTTCTTACAGGCATAAAGTCCTTCTTACAGGCAAACTAAGTCATTCTTTCAGGCAAACCAAGTCCTTCTTACAGGCAAACCAAGTCCTTCTTACAGGCAAATCAAGTCCTTCTTACAGGCAAACAAAGTCCTTCTTACAGGCAAAACAAGTCCTTCTTACAGGCAAATCAAGTCCTTCTTACAGGTACAAAGTCCTTCTTATAGGCACAAAGTCCTTCTTACAGGCAAATCAAGTCCTTCTTACAGGCAAATCAAGTCCTTCTTACAGGCAAACCAAGTCCTTCTTACAGGCACAAAGTCCTTCTTATAGGCAAATCAAGTCCTTCTTACAGGCAAACTAAGTCCTTCTTACAGGCAAACCAAGTCTTTCTTACAGGCACCAAGTCCTTCTTACAGGCAAATCAAGTCCTTCTTACAGGCACAAAGTCCTTCTTACAGGCACAAAGTCCTTCTTACAGGCAAATCAAGTCCTTCTTACAGGCATAAAGTCCTTCTTACAGGCAAATCAAGTCCTTCTTACAGGCAAACAAAGTTCTTCTTACAGGCAAACAAAGTCCTTCTTACAGGCAAAGTAAGTCCTTCTTACAGGCAAATCAAGTCCTTCTTACAGGCAAATTAAGTCCTTTTTACAGGCAAATCAAGTCCTTCTTACAGGCACAAGTCCTTTTTACAGACACCAAGTCCTTTCTACAGGTACCAAGTCCTTCTTACAGGTATCTTCATGGGGTGACCTACCATACGGGTCAAATCTCAATCAAAATTTAATCAGTAGAATCCTTTTATTAGGAATCTACCATGGTACGACCCACCATACGGGTCAAATGGTATGACCCACCATACGGGTCAAATTTTAATTCAATTTTTAATCAGTAGAATCCTTTTATTAGGAATCTACCATGGTTTGATCCACCATACGGGTTCAAGTTCAACCACCCTAAAGTTTTTTTTTATATAACGAATCCTTAGGTTCTCATTTCATTTTTAGTAGAACATTCATGTCACGACTCTTTTTATTTCCTTGTATTGAGTCGATTAGAATTCAGGTGTCATCTCGTCTTTGAAATGAACCTCTACCGAGCTTCCTTTCAAAGAGGGGCAGCTGTTGACACCTGATTTTTAATCATTTTTTTTCTATTGCTAAAGTAATAAAAAATCCATAAAAATTCATAAAATTGAAAAATCAACTTTGGGGACCTTAGCCAAGCCTAGGGAACCAATTTTGACCAAAAAACGATTTTTTCATATTTTCAGTATTTTTCGGTATTTTTATTTTCGAAAATTCATAAAACAAAAAATGAAGAAAAAATGAGAAAATTGAAAAATCAACTTTGGAAGCCTTGGCCAAGCCTAGGCAACCATTTTTGAACAAAAAATAAAATTTCATATTATATATATTTTTAATTTTTTTTTAAAAAATACAAAAATACTTGAAAATTTTGGAAAAATAACATTTGAGGCAAAAAAAAATACACAAAGATAGTTAATATTTTTATTTTAAATCTATTTTCATATTGGCCATCGCAAATTCAGAAAAATCCAATTCGAATCACGTGTTCCTTCACGAGTATAATCTTGAATCGGGCCTAAAAAAATTTAATTTGAGTCAACTTATTTTTAATTTTCACTTTTTATGAGTTGTGACATTGTCTTCTAATATTTTAAATTTTCATCTTGGCCCAATTATACCCAGAATGACTTAATTTTGCAAAAGGGCTTTAATTAAATTCTGCATTATTTTCAACGGCAAGAAATGAGCTTAAATTTGACATGTGGTAAATTTTGGTGTGTCAAAAATTGTGAGGAGATTTGGACTTAAAGAAATATATTTTTTCAGGGACTAAATTGTAAATACTTAAAATTCAAGGACTAGAGTGCAAATACTTAACTCTTGAAGGATTATTTTACAAATAACAAAAAGAAGAGTTAGTGGATAAATTAGAATAGAGAAGGGAAGATGGAGAAGAGGAGATGAAGAAGAAAAGTTGGAGAAGAATGGATGGAGAAAATAAGATAAGAATAGAGAATGGAAGATGGAGAAGAGTTAGTAGAGAAATTAGAATGGAAGATAAGAATAGAGAAGGGAAGATGGAGATGAAGAAGAGTTAGTGGAGAAATTAGAATGGGAGATAAATATGGAGAAGGGAAGATGAAGATGAAGATGAGTTAGTGGAGAGATTAGAATGTGAGATAGAGATGGAGAATAGAAGATGAAAATGAAGAAGAGTTAGTGGAGAAATTAGAATGGGAGATAGAGTTAGTGGAAAAATTAGAATGGGAGATAGATGAGTAGATTATAAAAGGAGGAAGAAGTGAGCTTGAGGGGGGGATTCTTGAGAGAGAAAATTTGAAGTGTTTGGGAGGATTTTTTTGGAGAGAAAATTTTGGATGTTTGAGAGAGTTTTGGGAGATTGAAGAAAAATTTGAGAGAAAGAAAATACCAAAAGAGAGAGAATTTTGAAGATGATGGGAGTTCAAAGCTAGGGATTATCATCACAAATTCCTTCATCGATCAATATAAATCAAGAGTTCATCTTCGTCAACGAGCAAGCAAATTCGAGCTAAGTGTTTTTATTTATTCATTTGTTTATGGTTTTACTTGCAAATTAGCACGAATTGTATACACTTTCTCCATCTTCTCTTTTTTCTTTCCATATTTTATGTCAGGAGAAAGATATCTCTACGTCAACAGCAAAAATCTCGTAGAGATGCAAAAATCGGCCCAGACAAGCTCCTAAGCTGTCCACCGATTTTTCAACTGATCTGTGACTAAAAGTCCCTCTTAACTCAAAAGAAACTCTCTATATTGGGAACATAGAGAGCGAAAATCAATTATAGAAATCCTTCCCAAAAAAATGGGAGATAAGTACTCTTTCCACTCTTCTGGTTTTAGGTGCAGATTAGCACATATTTTGTATACTGACATTTCACTCTATTTTATGTCAGGAAGCCGCAGCTTTATATCAATGGTCAACCCTATGGAAGCACAAAATCGGCTTGGAGGACTCCTCAAGCGCGCACAAATTTCAAATTGTTGAATCAATTCGTTGTATTTTATTTTAAAGAATTCATACCCCAGAATGGAGAGGACAAAGTCCATCCGCAATTTAAATACCTGCACCATAAATCCCAAAGGGAAGAGCCAAGCCAATGCTTAGCCTCCCATTGGAGGTTTTTACTTACAGTAGTTAAATACCTACAACTTAAATACCTGTACCTTAAATCCCAAAGGGAAGAGCCAAGCCAATGCTTAGCCTCCCATTGGAGGTTTTTACTTACAGTAGTTAAATACCTGCAACTTAAATACCTGTACCTTAAATCCCAAAGGGAAGAGCCAAGCCAATGCTTAGCCTCCCATTAGAGGTTTTTACTTACAGTAGTTAAATACCTGCAACTTAAATACCTATACCTTAAATCCCAAAGGAAAGAGCCAAGCCAATGCTTAGCCTCCCATTGGAGATTTTTACTTACAGTAGTTAAATACCTGCAACTTAAATACCTATACCTTAAATCCCAAAGGGAAGAGCCAAGCCAATGCTTAGCCTCCCATTGGAGGTTTTTACTTACAGTAGTTAAATACCTGCAACTTAAATACATGTACCTTAAATCCCAAAGGGAAGAGCCAAGCCAATGCTTAGCCTCCCATTGGAGGTTTTTACTTACAGTAGTTTAAATACTTGCAACTTAAATACCTGTACCTTAAATCCCAAAGGGAAGAGCCAAGCCAATGCTTAGCCTCCCATTGGAGGTTTTTACTTACAGTAGTTTAAATACTTCCAACTTAAATACCTGTACCTTAAATCCCAAAGGGAAGAGCCAAGCCAATGCTTAGCCTCCCATTGGAGGTGTTTATTCACTGTCATGTACTTCCTATAATTTAATTTTTGAATCATCAGACCCAAAAGATAAGTAGGTCGTAATACTGCACAGAAGTCGTTAACACACTCCCTCTTTCGGCTTCAGGGAATCTTTAACACTTAAAAAAATATAACAAATAAAAATATATACCATCCATGCATCCTATTTAAAAAGTGAAAACACAAAAGAGAATACCCTACTAGAGCCTTAGGAATAAACCAAGCCTGAGTTGCCGAATTAGGATATCCATGAAATTAAGGTACCGAAAGGGCATTAGTTTTAATTAACTAGTGTAACCAAGTCCCCGAGCTCCTAATCTCTGGTTCGCAGGAATAAATTAGTTCTCCCGCTAATTTATTTAGGTTTCTAATCGACCTACCAAGAACGATTAGTGGCGACTCCAAATTTTAAAATCATTTAAACAAAAACCAAAGTTGCGATTCGGTAGGGCTTGGGAGGGTCCGCGTTAGGTTAGTCAAATCTAATTAACCTAATAATCCGTTAACCCCTTTTAAACTTTAAAATTAATTTTTTAGAGGGTCGCGACAGATCGGAATAAGTCCCACCGTTGGATCGTCGCCGGAGAAACTCAGCCGTTCACCCAGTCCTAGCTAGAGGTTGAAGACGAAGTCCAGTCAGCATGTCACGTCGGCAGTCCGACCTGGTCAAAGGCCACGTAGGCGCTTAGTCAGCATGGTATTATAATTTTCGAAAATGTAAAGTAAAAAGAATAGAAAATAAAAAAAAAATAGACGGACGGCTAGGATTAGTTCATGGTTCGATCTTGATCGTAGATTTAGTAATTAAGTTCAACGGCTGATATTGAGTCTCCGAGCGAATCGTAGCCGTCGATTCAAGTATGCGAATCCGATGCTCTTGGAATAGCCACGTGGCGTTCTCTAGACTGTCGGATCTTTCATTTATAATAAAATCTGATAAATAGAAAATAAAGCAAAAAATTCGAAAATTTAAAAAAAAACCAAAACTACGTCGTTTTGTAAAGTTTAGAATAGTGGGTCGGGTCGCGGGTAGTGGGCCGGGTCGACCCGACCCGGTCCAAAAAAAGAATTAATGAATTAAAAAAAGAGTAAAAAGAAGCAATAAAAAGTAAAAAATAAACAAACAAAAAAATGAATAAAAATACCAAAATAGAATAAAAAATTCCGAAAATCTTGTGAAATTTAGAAAATAAATAAAAAAGCCAATAAAAATCATAGAAATTTTAGAATTTTTTTTTTAAAAAAAGTGTTAAGTATAGAAAATATTCAAAAAAATAGGAAAATCCCTAGAAAGCTTTAGAAAATTCTAAAAAAAATTAAGAAAGGTACTAGAAAATAAGAATAAAAATTTCAGAAAATATTCTAAAAATAGGAAAATTCCTAGAAAGTTTTGGAAAATTCTAAAAAATTAGGGGAAATATTATAAATTAAAAATAAAATTCTAGAAAATATAGAAAATATTCTGAAAAATAGGAAAATCCTTAGAAAATTCTTAGAAATCTAGAAAAATTCTAGAAAAATCATAGAAAATTTTAGAAAAATCAGGGAAATTCCTAAAAATCGTGGAAATTAGGAAAAACCACATTCAACTGGTTTGACTTATTTTCACATTTTTGACCTCCCGAGCCAAAAATGACCATTCTGCCCTTCTGGTCAATTCGACCAAAATCGTTCCAAACCATCCCAAACTATCTTTAAATCTAATCGATGTATTTTCCAGACTTCTAGGACCCTCCTTTGTTTGTAATTGAATTGATATGGTATGCTTACTTCCTAATTTAATTTCTTGATTGTGCATTTATTTCATGATTGTGATTGATAGGATAAAAACTCCCATTCGCATGAACCCATTAGATTTCCAGAGCCTACCTTACCCAATCTCGCCTGCATGAACTCTTTAGATTAGGAAATCATTCAACTTAGGTACCGAAAGGGCGTCGACTTGCGGGTTGACGTAACTAAGTCCCCGAATCTAGATCTCTGGTTTTCGTAGGATCGAACGATCTCTCCCAATCGTCCGATGGAGTTTCCAGTCATACCCTCCAATAAATGACTGGTGGCGACTCTGATGGCATGCACATTATTCACATGTCACTTGACCACACTAAGGTTGACCTTGATTTAAATCTCCTTGACGCGATTTGGTATGGGCATGGGAGGGCCCGAGCTGAATCCAGATACCCAATGGGCCTAGCAATCCATTAACTCCCTCGGGATCTCGAAAAATCTTGGGAGGGTCGCGACAATAATGTCCAGCTATTCATATCAAAACTCTGGCCAATTAATAAAAGAAATTAGATAATATGAAAAAGCGACCATGGCTATAAGGACCTGGGCCCATCACTCGTAAGATATTGTTTCTTTGAACACACAGTCTTTACGATTTTGTTCCTTTGAGGATTTCCCATACAACTCTCAGAAAAGGCCTCTTGAAAATTAAAGAGAAGCTCAAACTTTATCAACTAGCCCAAAACTTTCCCCTAAGCAATGTGATACGAAAAATTGCGCATACCCCCTCAATGGACACCCTTATGGGATGTCACAATGGGAGACCATATATTGCGGTACTAATATAAGAACATGGACTTTGATTTTAACATGTAATATGGTCATTAAAATTTCAATTTTTTGCTCGATGTGATCCATGGCCTTTTCGATGCATATTCAATTTAGTCCATGAATATATGAAAATATTTAGTTATCTTTTTATTAATTCAAATATAGGGGCATCATTGAATAATTTCATATAAAGCAGAGACTACATGTATCAAAAATTCGAAAACCATATTGAATAATTTGAAATTTTCGAGAACAATATTGTATATTGTGCTAAAATTTACGGACTATATTAAATATTAAATTAAAGTCCAGGATCATTTGTGTTATTGTACCAATATAAAAATAAGAAATGGAAAAGTAACAAAACATAAAAAACCCACGAATTTTTACGCAATGTGCAATGTAATCTCTGAAATTTTAATTTGATCAGCATGATTCATGAACTTTAATTTAATATGTAACGTGATCCCCGAAATTTCAATTTGATCAATATGGTGCATGAACTTTTGAAACATGTTTAACTTTATCCTTAAACTGTATAGTCGATCAAATTAAAAATTCAGGGATCACATTACACATTAAATTAAAGTTGAGAAATTATATTAGTTAAATTAAAAATTAAGAAATTATATTATTTATTTAATTAAAATTGAGAGATCATTTGTGTCCTTTATCTCTCGACGACGAAGGATGAAAAAGAGGAAAATAAAAATAGAGGCGACCGTTTTGAAGGAACAAGCAGGAGAGTTCGGGTCCCTGCTGGACTGGAGAGAAATTCGGTTTTCTTCGGCTCAATCATCGTCCTCTCTCGACAGTACGATTCTCTTGCGCTCCTTCAGCTCATACTTAATTTTTGTGTAGCTTGTTTTTGCTTTGGATTGGATTCGATGGATCCGATCGACTCGTCGCCACATACGTGTAAGGGTTGCTCTTGATTTCTTGATTTTCTCGATCATTACGGTGGAGGATTTCCCCGGTCAGTCCCTTCTCTTGATTCGAGACGGGATCTCGTGATTATGGTTCTAGTTTTGATCTCACAAGCTTCGGAAATCCCTCGTCGATTCGAAATCTCGTGTGGAATTGCTCCTGCGATTTCATCCGTTTCTCGGATTGATTGACGATCGCTCCTTCTGAAGCTTCAATCCGCATTTCGTTGCATCACTCTTTAAGTCTTTTTCCTTCCTTCTCTCTCCATCTTAGATGCCTCAACCATCTGTAATTCTGAAGAAGCAGTCGCACTTGCTTACAATGCGTGGATCGTGAATCTTTTTACGTCTCGGTTCACGTTGAACGCAGTAGAAGTTTAGTGATTTGGTGTTGAAATAATTTGCCAAAGATTTACCTTTGCTCGATTCCCTTCTTCTTCTTCTTCTTCTCATTCTTCCGATTAACTGTGTCATGCTCTGACGGCTGTTATTTAACCGTCCAGGATTAGGATGCTAAGACATTGAGTTATCCTTCGGTCACACTCCTCTGAACTGTCTATAAAAAGGGATTTTTAGCTAAGCAAGAGGAGATGTTCTCGTTGTTCTATGGACTATGGAAGTATCTATTCACCAAGACCGAGTTTCATGTTCTCATCCTCGGGATTGACAAGGCTGGCAAAACTGTAATTTGTTCTGCTCTCTTGTTCTGTACCATTTAAGTTTGATATGCGTCCCTGAGAATTCCTGAACTTTTGTATTTGTTACGAGTTTGCTGTGCCGCCAACAATTGACGTGCTTTACTTGAACTGGTAGACTTTTCTGGAGAAGTTGAAATCCATATATTTGAACACGGAAAGCCTTCCTCCTGATCGAATTGTTCCGACTGTTGGACTAAATATTGGTCGCATAGAAGTGTCAAATACGAAGCTCGTGTTCTGGGACCTGGGAGGACAGGTATCTTTTTGAGCTACACGACTTTGACAATGAATTTCCCTCTCTTGTTGTATGATGCTCAACCAGTTGTAATGATCCATACGATTGTGCTGTTAGCATTCCCCTTATGGGTGTTGCAACTTATCACTGACCGCAAACTGTCTTTTTTCTTCTCTTTTTCAGCCTGGTCTTCGTTCAATTTGGGAAAAATATTATGAAGAGGCCCATGCTGTAGTATTTGTAATTGATGCCGCTTCTCCATCACGCTTCGAGGATTCAAAATCTTCTCTGGGTTAGTAAATTTCTCATGAATGGTGACATCACTGATTGGATTGTAATTGGTAATAGCAGCCCAGAAGTCTTCTCACAGCGATTTGCTAATTGTGCCAATATGCCTTTCAGAAAAAGTTCTTCGGAATGACGATCTTCAAGGAGCCCCTCTTTTGATATTGGCAAATAAGCAGGTGAATTTTTGTGTTATCGAATCTCCTTCTTCCGGGCTTGCTGAAGCTATATGACCATTTTCTTCCTCAAGTTTGTTTTCATATTGCGTTGACATAGCAGACTATTAGCTGAGTATGCGTGCTGTTTTTCTTGAGATTTTGAAATTCGTGAGACATGACCCTATCGCGGGGTATTTTCTCGTTAACTTTTGGTTGAGATATATATAATCATCCGTCACTTTTGGGGTTGCCTCTGGCTCCACCTCAGTAGTTATAGGTTTGTGCATTCATCAACATGCTTATGCTGTTTTGCTTAGTGTGGTTCTTTGTTGTTTTGTTGTGACAACTGTATTTTTCCACTGAGTGAGGTTGGATACAAGGAACTTCTTGCATGATTGCATTTTTTTTAAGTACTAAAATCTCCATAATATCCAAGCGGTCAAGATTTTTGTTCAATGTGTTTGTCTACTTCTTTTCTCGGAACTAGTGGGATCTTCTTACTAGAGCATCTGAAAGTCTTTTCAGATGTTCAAATTCCCTACATTTAGTTTCTTACTTATTTTTGCCAAGAGCAAACCTAAAGGAAGCTCTTGAAGATCGTTTTGTAAAGTCAGGAGTCTATGATTTTCATTATTTTCATGTCCATTTTCTTTGGTCCATAAAGGAAGGCAATTGTATGAAGTTTAACTTGATAGCAGGACCTTGCTGAAGCTGTATCAGCTGACGAACTGGATCGGTACTTGGATCTTAAGAAGTTGGATGAGAGGGTTTACATGTTCGAAGCTGTCTCAGCATATGATGGGTAAGTAGTAAGGAGCACTCTGTATGTGTTCAACTTATTTTGTATCAGGTGTTACTTTTCTAAGAAGCAAGACGACAGCCGGTAATTCACACCTACGTGAACATAAACTTGAGAAGGCAAGTTCGAGTGTTCAATAGTGTTATGCTCATTCGTTGCAGGTTGGGAATTAAAGAAAGTGTAGAATGGCTAGTGGAAGTCATGGAGAGAAGCAAGAGAACTGAGATGTTGAGAGTGCGTGCTGGGGCGACGGGTCCTCCTTCTGCCTAAGATTATATCAGGTTGCAGTTGTAATGGCTGTAAATAATCTATAGGTTTTGACTTGGATGGACGTGTGATCAAGACATTTCTAATCTGCTCCATCGGCGATGAGTCTTGTTCGACAGCGTGCAAGGCAGAAGTCTGTGCCACACATGTTCAAAGAAAGAAGCATCTCTACTCATACAAATGAATTGAGATTATAGGAGGAGCCAAATTGGATTTTTTGATACGTATATCTAGAATTGGAACATTGTATCTTTTACTGCCTCGAACTATTTGCTTCAATAATTATTGCTTCTAATGCGGTTCTGATTAAAAGCAAAACCCGACTCAGACTCTGGATTGATTGATGGCGTAGCGTGTAGAGACAAGGGACACCTCTCTATGGCATCCCTGTATTAGGCTGAAGTGCCGTGGGCGTCCTCCATAGAATGGGTTGAGATCCCTCGCGTGTCATCCTATATGTGATTGAAACACACTTTCCCACTTCGCACTTTGGTCCGTTGGGTTGCCTTCGTTTAAATGTCGGATTGCTTTGTGATAACGGGGTCAATTTGCTGGTATACGCTTGTCCGGTACTTTGCCTGCTCATGTTTGGGGATTTGGCTCTATTTTGGTGATTGAGCTCCGTTCCCAAAGGGAGAGTCGTCTTAGCCGATGTTTCGTGTCGAATGCTTTTAACACTTACAAAGAAAAAAATGTTCCGACCTGTAGCGGCTGTGTTATCGATTGAGGGTTCTAGTTCACTGCCAACTGATATAGGCGGACGTGGCAAGAAACTATTGGTTGATAGCTAGTCATAGCACGATTCAAACTCACAACCTGTGACTTGCTAACTATGCCGCGAGTTCTGATGATGATGAGAACCATCTGAAAAAGGAATGGAAGGTATTTCGAGATCCTATCCTAGAAACTAAGGAATAACACTGAAAATCCATGATTCTCTTTCATCGAGATCTCCGGCTGAAATAGAAACCGGTCATTTCCCTCATCAACAAAAGATGCTTCAAAAAAAAAAAAAACAGATAAGAACAGACGGAAATTAAAAGAACTAATGAAGAAGAGCTGTAAGAATCTAGAGAAACATTGATAGATTGCCCGGGAGTGATGAAATTGGATGATTATGTACAGCACGATTACAAAAATCACAAAGGCCTGGGTGCAGTTCAGCCTACTGCTTCTACCCAAGGACCACCCAAAACCACTCTACAGATGAACCTGTCTCGTAAGAGAGTCTACAACTGAGACAAAGACAGCTTTTATTTACATCCGTCAATACGATCCTTGTTTTATTTCTAGCATGCAAGAGAATTCTGAAACTAAAGTAAGATGCTATACAGGTTATGAATCCTAGCCACTGAACTGTCAATATACTGATCAAAGGGCCAGAGACCTCGCTTCGTCTGACTTCCACAAGCCTTCTTCGTATTTGTACCACCTCATCAGCCCCTCATCACTTCTGGCACGCTGGCACATAACGCAGGAGTCGTTCATGCACACTAAGAACTCGCGTAGTCGACTTGCCTTGTCCAAGATGAACGGATCAATCTCCTTAACCACTCTTTTTGACAAAGGAAGTGGGGAGGCTTCGATAAGGATGCAATGCGATATGTTTAGCACTTCTAAATCCTGTAGTTCCTCCAAAATCGTGATGAGAGCATCCTTGAATACCACCGAGCATCGAAGACTCAAGACCTTCAATTTCGGAGTGTATGAAATGAGGGACGAAGCAAAGAGCTTATCAAAAGGGCCCATGATCTTAAGTTTGCTGAAGTTCTTGCAATTCTTTGAGATTTCCTCCAGAAGGTAGGGAGGATTTGCTATGCTGGGCATCGTCATAGATTCAAGGTGAGGCCACATGTTGATAGCTTTGCATATTCCTGTTTTCTTTATTCGGTTCCAAGCTGGCATTACAATGCGTTTGACAAGCGGGCATCTGCAGTCATTTGAAAGCCGATCATTTCACAGAGATAACAAGTACTTCTCTTTTCGTTTATCAAAAATTACTTCGAAGAAGGGGTGGCAGAAGATAGAAATCATTGGATCTTGACAAGGGTGGAGTTACAATCACATGTTCCACTAACGATGACGAAAAGTACCTTTAGCAACTTAGTAACTCATTGGAAGTGCTGTTTGTTTAGGCAAAACAGGAGACAGAGGTTGCTGAATCACAATTTTCAAATGCATTTACAAGTTGTCCTCATCCACACAGCACATCCAGCAGACAAATAATCAATTTCTCCAAAGAGAAGAGTTTAGCATGGGGGTAGAGTTCAATTACGTCATCCGTCGACAAAAAAGTTAGGAAACTTTCTCCCAAACAACCAAGCAATTAACAAGAAAGATTAAGGTCTGTCTGGACTAGTCTATATCTATCATCTAATGTCAAAGTAGCACTGTAGATCATAGTAAGAGCTCAAAGAAAAGAAAGTAGCATATAATTGCAAGGAGGAGCATAATTCCCAAACGAAAGAGGGGGAGTGTAAAAACTAAGTTTTTGACAGGTACCTTTCAGCAATGTAAGTCAGCTGTTCATCACTCAAGTATAGATTGAAATGGAAAATTAATGTCTGTATGCTTCCCCGGCTGAGATTCAACGCAATCTTCAACACCTGGGTCACGTTTTTATCCGACTTACCATGGACATAAACATATGGCTCAAGAGGAATTCTGATGAAAATTGACTCTAAAGCAGATAAGTCAAGAGTTTTCCAGAGTAGAGGGTCACAGCAAGCCATACGCCATGCGCTACAAACATGGGCTATCCCTGATGTCAACTCCAAGATATCGAATGTCTGGAATATCTTCACCAGTATATCAGTGTCCAAGTCCTCCCATTTCCTTGTCGTAACGCCACTTTCATCCATTTTATTGACTTTCCAATGATCTTTTCGTAATTTAGTAAATCATGCTTCTTGCCTGTAAAAACAAAAGGGGCCTTGGTAAGTTGACCTTCACAGAACCTGGATATAACGAAGAAACATCATTCATGGGCAATTATAGTGAATGCGTCAGTCCAATGTGCTTGTCTTTTTCCCCTGATAAGTAAATGATGCAATCTATCCATTAAACCTCAATACCAATGCCAGTTATTTGCTTGCTGACTAAATTCAAATTCAAATCGTGCGCAAAGTTCTGGTCTTTTCAAATTTTTACACCAAAGTTGACAGATAGTAATGCTGCGGCCAGAACCATCTCATTTATTTTCATGAACCCTTCTTAAAAGAATGAGACAAGAAAAAGTAAAAACTAACCACCTGAGCTGATATTTGTCAGAAAAAGGACAATAAAAAGGAACATCATCCGATTTCTACCTCTATGACACCATCTCTGTTTTCATAACATTTAATTCTAAAATCCAATCAACGACCTCAAAGATGGATTACTATCTCCTTAGACTCTGACAGAATTAGCCCTAATGATATTACCCCCTACACCTTTCTAATAATCTCGAGTAAATGTTCCCTATGAATCAAGCATTGACAATGTATACTCCCTAATACGGACAAAGACTCTCAGAAGCAAATACAACAAGAATGCCGTCAATAGAACAGAAGAGAAAGGACATTTGGAATACATAAGGAGAGATACAAATAATTGTGAGGAAAAGGACAAAAGATAGGAGACTTGTAACGCATGTCCATCTATGGGAAGTTAATCTGAAGGACCTAGGTGAGATTAAATGAAGGGTTGTAAGATCCAACATATTGGACGTTTCAAGTCTTCTTTCTCATTTTTTTTTTCCCTCGATGTATTGTCCTTCTATGCTCAGGCAAATAATTGCAAACTCAAGGAGACAGTAGACCTGATTCCAGCAGAAGAACAAAGACCAACAAAATCCACAACCAAGCAGTTAGCATAGATAAACGATAAGGCGAAATCAGCTGGTAAAGACGGCTACTTTAGCTTAATCTGGCTGCAATGCAGAGACAAAGTCGAAGGTAATGAGAACAAAGAATTCGTAATCATGCCGAGATGATTGGTTACGAGGGATTGCCCCTCTTGACGTAATCTCTCCACCGGTCATATTCAATCTAACTAGCAAACTCCAAAAACAAACGCGATTTCGGGTCTCACTCCCAGACACAGGGAGATGAATCTAACCCACGAACCAAAACAGCCTAAATTCAGCAGGGAAAATGATCGAGGTTTCAACGACCCGAGAGTTCCCTAATTGCGTCGAGTTCGAACGATCAAATAATCCCACTTCCTCCCCATTCCTCACACGAAATCCACCTTGATCCAGTGTTTTTGATAAAAAAAGAAACACGGACAAAATCATCTCATTCCCACACATGAATTCCAAAGAGTAAGAGAGGGGAAAATACAAGAAAAGTCGGACCTCTACGAGGAAATGGAACATGCGCTTCGTGGGTTCGAAGATGGAACTCCTGATCTGCCCGAATCTTTGTCGAACCTGCGGAGGGGACAGGTGTTCAAGAATGTCGTTTCGTCGGTCCCTTCAAAACCAGCATCCATGTGTAAGAATTGAGAGGAGAGCGTTGGTGGTTGAAGTTACGGTTGGGGCCCTGTGCTTTCATGGTCCAGCTCAGAACGAGTTGGCGAGTTGGGATCGACCAGCTTGGCCCGAGTCTGACACAGTCGTGAGCCAGATCCAACTGCTCTTCATCAACCATCATGAAAGATTCGAGACGGAACCTGTGAGGCGGCCTCATGGCGCGAGTCATTGGACTCGTTAACGCAAGTTGGCCCAGAAATATTGTACTTTGGCGCGTGAAACTTGACAAATAATTCACGATTTTGACATTAATTGATTGATATAACGGTATAAGTAATCTTTAAATACGATCAACTAAATTGAATATGTACTAAAAATTCATGAATTACGTCGATCGTATTTTAAAAATGCGATTGTATATTGGACTGAAATTTTAAGACCGCATTGAATAAGGTCAAAGTTTAAGTTCACCAGGTAAAGTGTAGAGGTTATTTGCGTCATTTATTCTAATTCATTTTTGCATATTTTGAGGAATCAAGTTAGATTTTAGGTTTGTAAGGGGTAGTTCTATTACACGTGCGGTGTCTTGCTTCGGAATGGAGAAGTCAAAACTGAAAAATGGAAGAGTGAACCCGGTTCAAACTCCCGACCGGCTTTAACTTTCGGTTCTGGAAAACGCTCGGCGGAGCACCCAACAACATCCGAACACCACAAACGCAATTTCAGATTCTCTGTCGTTCGCTTCCGCTCGACCTGGAATCGGATCTCTCTCTGTCTCTCTCTCTAGAACGGCCGAAAGACGGAGCAGCCTGAGCCAGAAGAGATAAGAAATGGTGGCGTCATCGGCCGCGGCGGCGAACATTTACCCGTTGTCGAGTTACACGTTCGGGACCAAAGAGCCCAAGATGGAGAAAGACACCTCCGTCGCCGATCGCCTCGCTCGCATGAAAGTCAAGTGTGTACCTTTCTGCTCTCCTATTAATTTTTGCGACTCATAGACACTTTTCAAAACCCTAGATAAACCCTCCGGTAGGTTTTCTGTTGAGTGGACGAATGAAAATGAAGGTAATTGAGTTTGCTTGTGCTCTTATTCTCTCTGTCGGTCTGCTCTGCCTGGTATGGGTGGTAATAATTGAGTGCGATCTACGATCCTGTTCCGTCGAATTCGCCGTTTTCAGTGATGACAGAGCATGTTAAACCCTAAAGTTTTTTCCTTTGTGTGTTCTTTCAGCCTACCCCTGGAGGGGGGCTTCGTTTGCTTGATTGTTGCACTTTGTGTCAACCATATCTTTTTATACCTTTTTTCAGTTTGTTTAACGAAGTTTTGTTGAGCTTATAGAGAAAACGTGGTTTTGTTGGGAAGCTTAAGGAAGCACGAAAGATAAAGTGCACGAAATATATTGTGGTTTGCTAGGCTGAATTCTCTCATCATTTCTGAGCTTTCAAGTTGGATACGGGGATAATTTGTGGTTAAAGCTGATTGGGAGTTATAGTTGTATGCTTACATTTGAGTTCCCTTGATAATCACAATGCTTGGACCATTGCCTGAATATGAATTGCAGTTACATGAAGGAGGGAATGAGAACGAGCGTAGAAGCAATTTTGCTGGTATGTGAGCTTTACTTCCTACTTCTGCATATTTTTTGGGACTAGAATACTTCCTTCAAGCAGTGAATGAACAATTGTTCCTCAATTGTTTCTTGTTTACCTCCTTTCGTGAGGCTGTGTTCCATTCTACGTCAGTCACGCTAGCTGAAGATGCTATTCAACATGTGATTTTTCACATGTTTACTTTGTACCACCATGAGTTTAGTGTTTTACTGTATATTGTTGACGCTTTCTGCTGAGAAAGGACTTTTGCAATTTTTGGCTGATTGGAGAATATCATGTTTTTTTTTCCTGCCTATTTCCTGCTCTATGCAAAAGTGGTCATTCTTCAGTCTGTGAGCACTAAGATCTAGCCAAATGTTCTAGACATTGCACCCATGGTGTAGAAAATGTATCTTGTTTGTAGATACATGCGAGATTCTTGTGTCACTTGTTACAGAACCTCCTTAGTATTGTCAAATCGAGTTTCCCTATGTCTCCTGTCCATTTTGTCTTGTGGGTATGTAGTATAAACGAATATTTCTGTCATGTATTTGGCAGTTCTTAGAATTTAGGTTTTGTTAGATGGGCTTGATGAATATGTATAGGGATTTGAGTTCAGTTACTATCTGTCAATTGAATAGCTACGATGGGTAACTAGTGAGCTGGTATCTCTTGTTTATTCAATAATAAATTGGTATGAAAGAAAGCATCGCTGATGGTGTAATTGGTGAGAATATTTTGTTGGATAAATTAATGTCATTGATATTCCAGAGCCAAAAGCAGTAGCCTCTAAATATCTTATTGTTCTCTTCCCCCTTCCCCCTTCCCCCAAACCAAAAAGGAAAAAAAAATTTGTGGCATATCTCACTGCAAAAAGTGCCATATTTGTCATAAATTAGTCTTCAGGATCCCAACTGCAGCGAGCTGATTGTTCCCTATATGTTCTGAAATATGCATTTTCTTATGTCTACTCTATCATCTTTTTGGCCTTGTATGCCTACTCGAGAATTCAATTATGATCCTTTGTTTTGTCACATCTTATTTAGTGATTGTGATTGAAGTGTAGATATTAAGCTTTCCAACTTTATCATATTACTTTTTACTTGTCTTCTAGCTGATGTTTATTCTTTAACTCACATGCTTGGACAATGAACTTGTCCTTTTCCTCTTTCTTCTTATGTATCAAGACAAGCTTCAACTTGCAGGTACAAGAGCATAATCACCCGCACATTCTTCTTCTCCAAATTGGGAATACATTCTGTAAACTTCCTGGAGGGCGTCTGAAACCGGGGGAGAATGGTATAACCATGCGCGTCCTTTTTTTTAATTTTATTTTTAGCTAAATGTGAATCTTGTTTTGTATATTGACATTATATCTGTCCTCAATGGGGCAATATCTTTTGCACTGTTGTTTGACAGAAATTGAGGGACTGAAAAGGAAGTTAACGAGCAAGCTTGGTGCTAATTCTCCAGCTCTTGTGCCAGACTGGCAGGTACCACCTCCTGTTGTATATTAGATAATGAGGAAAATCTTTGTCAACTTCATGCGAATCACGGATTGGGCGTTAGTTCAACAGCTGTTTTGACAGAACGAAGGAGGGAGGAGTGAGATCATTGTTGCTTAATATGATGGTGTTGGAATGTCTTCACCAGAAATACGAGGCCATTGGAAGGCTTTGTTTATGGATTTTGGTTCACTAATGCACATATATGCGATAGGATGTGCATGCCTGCCTTTGGTTTTTCATGACAACCATATGCGCACTGGCCCACAGTTATGCTATTTCTCAACATTTCTCAAAGTTGACTTAAAATTTTGTCCATCACAGACCTGATGACCTTCTCCAGAGGCTGATTGCATATCAGTTTCGAGGCATAATAAACCTCTCTAAGCCCATGCGGGGTTATGTATAAAGCTCTCTTATGCCTCCACTTTTTTAACGGAATTGGAGCGTGTGCATCAAGTTTTCCTCTTAACATTCGGATTTACACCTCTAACATGGAATAATGAGGTTTTTGGCCAAGCAAGAATTTTAGGGATGAGATCTTTGAGATCTCTTCCTTTTTTTGATAATTTCCTTAACCAGCTGATATCAATGAGGCTTGATATTAAAATAATTCTTATTAAAACATGTTGATTTGGTCTCGCAGGATCTACAACCTATTGGATGAAAGGATTAATGGAAATATGTTTGGTTTGTCTAATTTTCTTTACGCTTTTAGTCAATCTACTGTGAATCTTTGAGTCACTTTCTCATGTCTCTCGGATAGAGTTGGATATTCCTAAATTGTCCCTCCAGATAAGGAAACTCTACTTTCGACCATATTTTAAAAAATATGGTGTTCGAGGCCTATTTGGTTTTCATCACTGTAGAATCATTTTTTGATGCCATTTTCCTTTCTTCCTTTCTGTTGCCCAGATAGGAGAGTGTGTTGCTATCTGGTGGAGACCAAACTTTGAAACCATAATGTACCCGTATTGCCCGCCGCACATAACAAAACCAAAGGTGGAATCACTTTGTTGCAGCAAATCTTTCATTGTTGCTTGGTCTCTTGTGTTGTACTTACGTTGTTGGTTCTTTTACTGTCAACTCTTCTTTGTTGCTACAGGAATGTAAAAAGCTTTTCCTGGTTCATTTGTCCGAAAGGGAATACTTTGCCGTGCCCAAAAACTTGAAACTTCTTGCAGTTCCATTGTTTGAACTCTATGACAATGTCCAGGTATAACTTATCAGAATTGCGAGATTCCTTTTGTCTAGCATGATTGGGGTTGATTTGCTTTGTTGAGATTTAGGGGCCACTAGAATGCGGCTTGAGTTTATGGCTTCATTATGATTACACTCCGTTTCCTTTAAATCCTCATGTCTGCCTTAACTAGTAGCCTAATAATAAACTTCTTAAATAACTAAGTTCGTCAACAACTGCTGTTCCACAGTTCTTTCAGATACTGGCATTTAAATCCCTCTCTCCGATGCATGCATCATCTTATGTCCAGTCTAGCTGGGTTGAATGTTCTCCCTCTGTTTATGTTAGGTGCTCAAACCTATGTCGTCCTCTTTTCACCTGATCCTAACTCCATCTACCCTACCCTACATTTTGGTTGCAGAGATATGGGCCTGTCATATCAACCATCCCACAGCAGCTTTCTAGATTTCACTTCAAGATGATAACTCAGTGATTTGTGCAATCAGAGGCATTTTGCTTGTTGGAGTCGACGTATCAGTCATTTTTAGCTCATTCATACAGCACTAACTTATCAGAGAAGTATGGGATGCTTTATTTATGCCGGTAACTGCAAGGGGACCTAATGCCTTCAGAGGTTGTATGTTGGAACTCATGCCTACACTTCCTGTAGGTGTTGAACTGTTGTCCAGTTTTAATCTTCCATTTTGCTTGATGTTTCTTGGGGCATAATCTAAATGCTGTCCATTACACCCTTGTGCCGAGCTATCAAAACTTTTTGGATGTTGCCATAGAATGTCTAGGTTGTAATTGTGTTGTTCTTGCCAAATTTTACACACACATCATGCTGATTTAACAAGTACAGTCACTTCAGTGCGATGATCTTTTGAGGACTTAATGGTATTTCATATGCTAGTTGGGCAGCACTTCACAGCTTCAATTAATTTTTTTTATATTTTGTTCGGAAAACTATTTTCCTTGTGAACAGGATGTCTCGCTCAAACATCCAATCCTCCTAGAGTTATTGTATGACTGGCTCTTGAACAGTCACATGGACCAAGGCTTAGGTATTTTAGCCAGGCAGGACAGGATTTAGGAGAAATTTTGGGAGGGATATCTTTGACTGCCTTGCCCTGTTAAAGCAACAGGCATAGGATAAGTAGTGTGTTCTACTGGATTGGATTTGAGATGAGATCTCCTGGTAACTCGGTATATTGTTAACTATCTATGTTTTGGTTCTCCAATGTCATCGACAGGATGGGGATGGTATCTTTAGCATGACAGTGATTCTGGTTTGGCATGTCCTGGTGCACAAAACTATGCAGGGCTGGGAGATTCAAAAGCACTTGACCGAAGCAAAGCGGTGAATTTTGCGCTTGTTAAGGTTTGCCTAGTCAGTTTGATGTGGATCCTTGTTTTAGGTTAAATGAATTGCTTGAATCATAACATTTGTGAAAAGGTGTTTGCCTTGATCTCTATGCCTATTTAGTATTTACCACGGATAGCATGACAGTCAAAGCTGCCCATGGGCGTGGTGAAAATTGCGCTACGCATGCCAGTAGCATTTCAGACGCACGAGCCCAGGTGGAATCTCACATCTTGGGGTTGATGGGTACAGCGCCAACGAAACGTAAAGGAAAGATAAATAGTACGCAGACTCGAAGCTCTATTGAATGACATTATTTCAAACTGGCAGCCAAAATGAGGTTCCAAAAATGAGCTTTGTACACCTCGATTAAGCATATTTTCATGCTGTCGGATGTGTTTGACCTTCTACGAGTGAAATTCTTGCTTGTACTCATTTCGCGACATGCTCATTTGCTCGACCTTAGCGATTACAACTTGGTAGATTTGTGGTGAATTGAGTGAGAGCATGGCGCTCATTTGCCGTTCTTTACGAAAACAAACGATAATCGAAAACATTGTGGCTACGGTCGATGTACTAAACCCATTTTCGGCACATGGTACCAATGTTCTAATTCGTAGCCCACCAAAGAATCAGAGCTAAGAAAGGGACTCTCTTCTTGGCAAGAGTATGATAACGACTCCGGATTTAAGCTCAGCTAATTTGACCAGAGAAGCTTCCGCTGTCCCTGTTGGACGAATCAAAGATGCCTCGCTCCTCCAGCGTCACTTGGTACGCAATCGCCTCTTTTTTTACCACCTCATTGACTCGATTCTTCCTAAATGAACCCTTAATAATCACTTTTCAATTCCCTGTTTAGTCGCCATTGAGCGGAAAATTTGATGCAATTACATCAACATTAGCGACAGCTGTAGGAAGCTAAGAGTCATCATCTCACCTGTTTTTAGTTAATAAAAACTCGTGTCGTAGCACGAAAGTTGAATCAATGGCCAGGTGTACTCATTCCTTGCCTCATTCACCCAATACACAAGGCGCGACATTGCCACGTAACTCCGGACCATATCGAGTAACCAAAGCGCTTCTGGATTGACGACAGTTGGATCGTGGTGATGACTCGAACGCCATGTCGTATTTGGCGACTCCAGTTTTGTTTTGTTCCGACGTGTAATGTCGAGGGCCAGTCACCCCAATCATTTTGACTCTTGCCCAAAAAATCAATATACAAAGTGGCAAGTGAAACGGCATCAAATCGTCTCCGAACACCCAAGAACCGCCCAACGGTGCAGGCGGCGCGGCAAGTACATAAACTACGGAGAACAGCCCCTGTCAGCATTAATGTCTGTTCTTGTTTAGTGAAAATTAAACGGCTAATCGCGAAGTCGAAACCCTAATGGGTTCGCGATTGCTGGAGTCATCATCGTCTGATGCATGCAACGTCCGCACGCCCAGGAGGGAGCATGCCGGAATTGTTTATACATGCCGGCCGATGCATAACGAATCGAAAAGTCGATTACTCCGTTAACCTCTACTCCGTTAAGGACTGCCCATCATCTTTGGAAGGTTAGTAATATTGATTAACATGGGCAACTAGCGAAAGGGGTGAAGCCAGAACATTATCAAGTGTTTAATTTACAGTCGGTATCAGCCGACCTACCAGATCTTGCGGAGGGTGAAGTTTATCACGTTTGACAATTTGATTTTCCTTCTCTCTCTTCAATCTCGTAGCTTCCAAAATTCTATTGTATTAATTTGAGTCGAAGGCGTGGGGGCATAAAGTAATTTCGGTCCTTATCAAGGACAATGTACGAGTATAGTTTTTGGTTAATTTGCAAACATATGTTTCCACGTTCTAATGTTCATTTGCACATTCAAAACTTTGGTATGAGAATAGGATGTAAGGTCCGACATTTTGTTTTCCGTGCAACCGTTTCATATTCCATTATTTCAATTTTTTTCCCCTTACTTCATTAGCTATGTAGTATATCTATGTTAAGTTATAAGCAGATATAGATTACATTATTCTCTAGCGGCTAAAGTATTAGAAGTATATTGGTTGAAGGCTCAACCGACCATCTTGGGCTAGAGAAAGTGTCGGGAAAATTATAAAAAAGTCCTAAATTTGTTACAATTGTGCTAATTCATCCCTAAGCTTTTTACGATTATGCCGATTTGGTCCTAAACATTTTGCAGTTGTGTCGATCCGATCCACCCGGTTAATTTTGGCTGGCTAGCACTGACGTGGACGCGAACTAGCATCGGTCGTTAGGTGACATAATATTTCATATATATTTTTATTTTTTAAAATTTTTTCCTCTTTTTTTTCCTCCTCTAGGGAAAAAAAATTAAAATATTATGTCGCCGGACACCGTTCACGTCAGTGTCAGTTAGTCAAAATTGGCTGGATGGACTGAATTAGCATAATTGCAAAAGGTTTAGGACTGAATCGGAAAAAAAGAGAAAGTTTAGGACTAAACTAACACAATTGCAATAGATTTAAAACTTTTTTGGCAATTTTCTCGAAAGTGTCTCGGCTTTGTTTTCATTTTTCTTATTTTTCTTCAACTTGTGAATAATTGTTTCTTATCTTCTCTTTGCCACGATTTGTTTCTGCTATGAAACCGTAAAAGATGACCTTTTGATATGGTTTTTCCCCCCTTTTGTAAACGTAAATATATTAATCACCACTTTATTTAAGTCGGGATGAAGAAAATCTGCTGAGGCATGAGATCATGAACACACTTTATTTCGGCACTACAAACATTCACATACATCTTGCACCATTTTGTAATTTTGTCGAGAAGAAGAAATTAGTATGCACAGCACACAAGTTCTATCATGTGAAGTAATTACAGGCAATTTCTTATTCTTAAGCGACACATGGTTCGTGATAAAAACAAGTCTGAATTTACCGAGGTGTTTTTTGCTTTTGTTAGATTCGATCCAAGCCTGCGATGGATCAAGAGAAAACCATTCCCCAACAAAAGTCAAAAGTGAACCCAGGAATTAATTATTTCTACACCTTCAGCTGTTAAAAGGGTAGTTTGACTTTATTTTTCTGAAATGTAAATTGTAGTTTGGATTTTCACTAGTTGAGAATATATATGTTCTTTGAAAGAAATGTCCTACCACCAACACTTTTGACAAAGTCACTTTTTAGATATTGTAACGTAGGTGTGAGCAAAAAAAACTATGATCCACCTAACCCAAATCAGACCGTACCCTACCGATTGATTTTGAATGGAATTGATGGGCACCGATTTAGTTTTCGATTTCAATTTTTTTGGAACCGATGGGTACCGATTCGGTTCTCGATTTCAATTTTCTAAAATCGGCATGTATTGATTTGGTTCACGATTTTGAGTGAAAATCATCCAATCGGCTCAACCGAACCAGTCCTTTTATATAATATCAATGTATATTCTTTTAATTGAAGCCATATCCCTCAAATGCCCAGAGTCTAGACCCATTCGTTAAAAAAAAGGGGGGGCTAGATCCATCTTATTTCATGTGTGATATGTGTTGTACACCATGAATGCATTTGAAGACATGCGTTAATTAGTTGATCAACTGTTATTGCATTTCTCACGATACTCGACTCCATTACTAATAATAATATTACTGCGTGCACAGACATTATCAATAAGTTTTTTTTATTATAAAAATACTGAATGCAAACATGGGGAATACACTGCCAAAGTCTTAAGTTTAGCTCTCCTCCTTCAACAGCTAGTGATTTGTTTCATTTTCTCGTTTAATTGATATTTTTTTTTGGTAAGGCTTGTTTAATTGATATTGGTGCTCAATAGAAACACAATCGTGAATCGGACCAAACCGATGGTTTGGTTCTCAAATGGATTCATGGAGCGAGCAAGTAGTTCACGGTTCGCATTTCGCAAAACCGGTCCTTAACGAGCGATTCTCGATTTTAGGGTGAGAAACATCCATCCTAAAACCGATCACCCCTATTGTAACCTACCCAAAACACAAAAGAACAAGACATCCTTAATTTCAAACTTGCTCATCATTGTTTAAAGTTGTGACCTACCAAAAGCACACAAAAGATGTCCTTAGTTTCAAAATTGCCCCCATGTTGTCGAGTCAACATACATTCATTAACAAATTACCTAATATAAAAACCATACGATATCTAAAATTCATTTTCATTTTTATCAAGTCACTCAATTAATTGATGCGCACACCTCTCTTTATACAAATTCGAGCGCATCCAAAAATGTCAAGACGAAAATCTAACGATTTTTGTGTTTACGCTTCCTAGGTGGAGGTCTTTAAACCACGTATCATGACGGGATTCAAGATTTTAAATCTAGTATAAATTAGGTACGAGGTTTTTGCCAATATACATATTTGATAAAGGGAAAAGAGATATATTATGAGGTTTGCGGTGAATAATAAGAAAACGGTTCAACATCATTGATGATGTCTTCAACCCCTTCTTAAGTAAATACGAGTTGAATATTCATCCCCTTACATATGTTTATATATGTATGTATACATATACATATAGATGGTTCAGATTTAATATCATATATTGGGCATTCAAAAAAAGTAGGAGATAGGTATATTTATTATATTGCAGCCAAATCAGTCATCGCCTTAACTTTTTGGGCAACGGCATGTGCACGATAGTTGACTGAGGATGTCTTTACCAGCTTGCTTGATTAGTATTTATTATAATTATAGTGAAGGGATATTCGAACATTTTCATTAATTAGCCGACACTACACCTGTCCGTCACTTTTCAAATATTCATTAAAAGCCCTAAAAATTGTTACGAAAGTATAATCGAGTCTTAAAACTTGCAAGCAATCGAGTCCTAAAACTTATCAAATTGTGCGATCGAGTTCTTCCATTTTTAGAATCCATCTAATTTGGCTAGCGAAAAATACCGACGTGATTTTTTTAATATTTTCTCTCTCCTATGATGATGACGTGATTGAAATGACGTCAGTTTGGTTCGAATTTATTTTTATTTTTAATTTAATTTAAATTAATTTTAAAAAAATAAACTAAATAATAGATAGATAAATAAATAGAAAAGCGATGGTGAGGGCATGCGACCCTCATCGCCATCACCACATCATCGCCGAGAAGGGCTAACGACAGTGGGGATGTGGTTGGTGAGAGTCGCCGGGCCCTAGCGAGGGGTGGGCAACCCTCGCTTAGTTTTAGCTGAAGGCCGCAAGTGGCGACACTTGGCCAAAACTAGGTAAGGGCCGGTGATCCTTGCTCGATCTGGATGAGGCCTGACGACCCTCACCATTGGTTTGTGAGGGTTACTGGCCCCTAGCTGTGGCCCAATGACAACATTCCCACCATTGCCAAACCTTCCTAGAAGTGGCGGCGTGATAGTGGCGGCAAGCATTGCAAAGTCCTTTTTGCTAGGTTTCTTTTGTTCCTTTTTTTTTTACTTTATTTTTTAAAAGTTAATTTAAATAAAATTAAAATTAAAAATCGGATTTAAATCGAAACAATTACGTTTGAATCACGTCATCGCCATGTATACAAGAGAAAATATTTAAAAATTGCCACTTCAGCATTTTTCGTTTGTCAAATTGTACGGATTTTAAAAATGGAAGGACTCGATTGTACCAAGTTGATAAGTTTTAGGACTTGATTGCACTTTTTGTGAGTCTTAGAATTCAATCGTACATTTGTGATAGATTTTATTACTTCTGGTGAACACATCCCAATATTCAACTACATCAGTTTTAAAAATTATAACTGATATTCTTAAATGGGATTGAAGTCCGCGCTTTGATAACCAGCCTTTCTAGCTCCAGTTCTCTCAACATCAAATCAATTTTTTTTTTCTGTAATTTCTTGAGTTAGCGTGCAATTAAGGATCCTTGATGAATGATTGGACGAGATGCGAAGGTCAGAATTACCAGCACCCCATCGAATAAAAAGAGAATCATCTGAATTTTTTTAAGCAAATTCATGGGGCACGTTTTATTCCCTTGTTGCTTTAATTTTTTGGGAATTCCATCAGAATTTGATTGGACATGGAAATCGTCAGTTTCTGATCATTGGAGGGACTCGCTCTTCGTCAGGCCTCTTTGAAAGCTGCCAATGCAACAAATTCCCTCCTTATTGGCCAAGAAAAACACTTAAAAAAAGAAAAAGTAAAGGGTGGGGGACAAAAGAATAATTCTCAGAGAACAAAAACCACATTGGCTTGTCGGCAAGGGTTGTTGCGACATGAGCGACATTGCCAACGGACACTGGAAGCCTGACAACTTCAGTTTATTTCCATCTTTTTCGTGATCTTGTTGATGGAATCTGAGGAAAATCACTCCATCTGAAGTTTCTTAAGGGACAGTGTGCCATGCCCTCGAACTTTAATAGTCTATGCAGTTTCTTGGCTGTCCTATGGAGCATTTCTTCTGTAATTTTAATGTCTTAGAACTAGAAGCTTCAGTGCCATCCGCGGGTGCCGCGATCGGAGATGGACGGCATGGTTGTGATTTAGAATAAATGGCGGTGACTCTCAGAGGCAGGCAGTTCGTTTCGACTCCAATATTGATGCGCACCTTGTTTATGTCACGTAAAAGACCGCTGCCGACGCAAAAGAAGAGCGAGTTTGCATCACGGCACTGTTGAGAGGACATGCCGGTTCGCAGATCTTTTAGCCGAGATTGCATGAGCTGTAGCCTTCATCCTCTGCTTCCAAATTTATTCACAGGAGAAGCCATGGTTTTTTACTTCAATTTTTTACCACATAGCGTTAGAGAAGTAGCTGAGTTCAGCTCAAAATCAAATGGGAATTGATCACTGGTGGTAAGTGATGAAGGCAAGATATGAGAAGAAAAGTCTTCTGGAAGAATTTGGAGTCTTTTATTTAATAATGGCACATTTTTCTTTTGGCTCTTTAACTTGAATATGTTTCAGTTATACCTACCTTTTAATCCCCACCCAATTAAAGACAAGCTTGTACTTTTTCCTTTTTCTTTTTCAAATAAAGGGGAGGAGAGAAGAAAACCATGGCTTTTAAAGCCTTTGCACTGCCCTCTTTGTCCTCAGCCTCTCCCCTGCTCTCCTCTTTTTGCTCTTAGCTCTTTGACATTACTGAAGTTTTGATTTTGAGCTCATCATTCATCTGTCTTACTGTTACATTTGGCATTATGGGATGCAAGTCAGCGGCAAAACCAAAGGCAAAGCACAGGAAGGGGTTGTGGTCACCAGATGAAGACCAGAGGCTCAGAAATTACGTCCTTAAACACGGCTACGGTTGCTGGAGCTCGGCTCCCGTCAACGCAGGTGTGATCTTTAGCCATATGCACAGATGTTCCGTAGCATGATAGTAAAAGAAATATACTTGGTACGTTCAATATGCCATTGTCATTAATCATGATCTCAGTTCTCAGACCCTTAGATCACCGCAACAGCATTACTCGAGATCGATGCGTGCATAGGACAGTAGGGAAACAAATTATCGGGTCGACAACTTCCAGTGCAAACAATTGCAGTCTGGCTTGAAACCTACAGATAAAGCGAAGACTTGGTATCTTCTGTACTGGAATAGGTTGATTCAATGGGTACACAGTTTAGCCATGCTGTTTCCTTCAATAAACCCAGACAAACATGAGTTCCTGAGGTGCAAGGGGACACAGTAACTAAGAACAGATAAATTCCACCTAAAGCGTATAAAATTTCATGATTGCCGACTTTTTGGTAACAGCAAAGACACTCTGCAATAATAAGAAAATGCCAAGGTTAGAAACAGCCAGGAAAGACAAAAAAATGCTTAGTTTGATGGCAAGTTAGTTGCGATAAGACATTTGTGCCTTTAAATTAGTTACATTGAAGTTTAGACTGATGCATTACAAAAGACATTGGAGTGGGAATCCTGTCCGTTCATGTGAAAGAGATTGATGCTGACTTGATTGTCTGAGGAGAAAACTTGGCAAGTTGACTTTTGATGATTATGATACGTCAGGTAGTATTTCTGTGCAGGTTTGCAGAGGAATGGTAAGAGCTGCAGATTAAGGTGGATTAATTACCTGAGGCCAGGATTAAAGAGAGGCATGATCACAGCACAGGAGGAAGAGACAATTTTGAACCTCCACCACTTGCTAGGCAACAAGTAAGCGAGAAAAACTGTTTCTTTTGCCATACTAGATTACGCTAGGGAGTTTCTTGTTTGTTTTCAAAGGCAATGATCTAATTTTCTCATCTGATTAGGTGGTCTCAAATAGCACAGCATCTTCCTGGAAGGACCGATAACGAGATAAAGAATCATTGGCATTCTTCTCTTAAGAAGAAGACTAACGTCAAAGTTGATGAATCTCACCTTCAAATGCCGAGTAATTCAGACTGCGTGCGATCTCTGAACTCTACTGACTTTCCAACTCATCAAACCCGAAGTTGTGATACAACAGAACTTACAAAAAGCTCGGCATCTCAAATTCCAAAAGTTTCCAACCCCGCAGAAGAGGGTCAAAGCTCATTGCCAAGGCTTATTTTTGCAGAGTGGCTTTCTCCGGATAATTCTCCAGGAGAAAGTGTCACAAATCATGCTGAATCACAAGTTCCTAGAGATGATCTTTATTACCGTTCAAGCTCTCAGGATTCGTTAGTTTCTTCATTACCAAATGAGGGAACTTTTGGTGGCGGCCATCAATTTCAGAATGATCGAAGTGAATTTTCAACCAGCGAGATATATAGCTCACAGTTCGCTTTCGAGGATCAAATATCGGGAAACGAGCTGGCGCAGTGTCTGTATAGGGATGATCTTTGTAGTGCCTTCAGCATTGACAATGATATGTTGTACAATGAATATTTGTTTAATTACCAGGGGCGCAACTACAATGGTGAATAACATCTAATTATACTTCCTAAATAAAAAGTCGGATTTGGGAAACAGGCAAGTCCCTTTCCAAGTCAGGCTGCTCACCGGAAGAAGAAGTGATGAGCTGGGAAAAATTGAACTAGTGTAATTAGTTGTTATACTTCCCTTATGATGTTGGCTCCCAGAGTGATCCTGTATCTTGTGTCGCATTCACCTTCAGATAAAAAACAACCGATGTGTCTTCAAGTTTCATGTGACTAACTTCTGCAGTTTTTCCCTTACCCAAAAAAAAACTTCTGCAGTTTTTCGACGAATTGTTGTCTCAGAAAATCTTGTTGGTACTTCTACTCCTCTGTAGTTGTTATGCCTGATTTCACAGAGCTCTAGTGCTGAAGCTTTTCTTAGGCCCAAGAATGGTTTAGTTGTGATCTTGTAAGTCCTATGAACAAGGGGAAAATTGGAAATGGTGGCCTCCAGAGTGTTCAGTTTTATCTTGTTCTCCATAAATCGAAGTGTCGGAGGTGCCAACAGGACGCCCCGTGATCACTTTGATCACTACCCTAAAGCAGCATGAACATAACATCAATTGCAGGCGTGAGGAGTTTCACTTTAACAAGCCCGTTCACTGATGGGCCTAAAAGGAGGATTGTGCCATTAAAGTACCCTATCATTTTGTTGCCTGTTGGCATATGGAGCATATGATGGAAAAGCTTGAACCAGAAGCTGTCTCTGAGGCATCTTGGCAAGAGCCTCAACGTCATCAGAACAAAGTAAAGGTATGAGATCCATTCAACTATGACATAACTCCTTATCCCAAGCTCATTGAATAGCAGTTTGAAGATTAATTCCTGTGCTTTGGCTTAGCTGACTATGAAGCTAATCAATCCTCTCTTTTACCAATAAGTAAGTGAGATTTTCTTACTGAGATGAACCTGCATACAACTAATCAAAGGTAACTATATGAGGAGAAGAATGATCTACACTACCCCCAAGATCGACACGACGCCGTTTGCCAATCGGCAGTAATCTTCCTCTGTGGAAAACATACGCTGCTATTACAGCATGACTGTGTATGTAGCTAATCGATCCTCGAAGATTGACACAGCCCTATCAATTGGATTCCAGGGGTCCTCATTTGTTGAACTCGGTTAGCCTATTAATTGTGAGGCTGTACAGTTCTGATTGGCTTAGCACAGGTCCGAGTAAGTTACTCTGGTAGAAAATTATTGGGAAGCAGCTCTGGCATGCTTTAATCATCCAACTGAAAAATTCAAGCATGAAAAGTACCTTGCCTTTGGGAAGGGGCGCATGGAAAGTGCTGGTTCTTATCTCATTCCCCGAGCTTGGGAGTTCGAACTGGTAGACATGTAGGCAAAGAAATTGTAACTTATATAATTGTCAGTCCATCCGGACTTCAGTTGTGAGCTATGCAGGACGGTTGAGAGCCTTGTGAACTCTCTGAACTGATGAAAGGCGACACCGCTAAATTCCCCTTTAGTTGTCATATCAACCAGTGGCGAGGACACATGCAACTTCATGCTTGCCGGAACACAAATCTCTCCATGTCCCAGAAACAGCAGAGGTGACTGCCCTCGCACGGCCCTTTTCATGTGACTCGGGGACACACAAGATAATCTAATACCGGCCCTTTTAGTGTCTTCTTCGCTAGCGTGTCTTGAGAGATTCTCCTGCCTGAAAAATTAGCAGCTCATTCTACTCATACTCCTAACTCATTTATTCTAATCCGCTGCATTATTTAGATTCCAGTCTCCCTTCTTTGTACAATCTCTGAAAAGTTACTAGCATTAGTAGAAAAACCAGCACTGATAGCGTAAAAACTGGCTGAAGCAAACCCCTTTCACACAAAGTTCAGAAACTGAAGTTATTCACGGTTCTTACACGTTTGACAGAAGTGTCATGTACACCCAAAGAAAAATCAGCTACCCACACGACGACTAAACACCAAATCAGCAGCAAATGTTGAGACCATGAAGCACGCGGGATATGTAATAGCTTAACGAATGAAACCCAAACAATAACATTTACAGTATGTATTGATGATTACACGACAAGACCAAAACAATCTTCAGCCTCAAAAAATACTGAGGAGCTTCTTGGGAGTGGTCCCTTTCGCAAGGTACTTAGCGGCTAATTCCTCTGCCTTGAGAATATCTTCCCCTCGTTTGGCTTCTGTGGTCGCCCTCTTTTCCTCTGCAGACTTGTGGAGGAGAGCAATTTTGTTCCTCATTTTCTCCACATATTCTGCCTTCTGCTTCTCCAACTTTTCCTAATTGGCAAAGAAACAGAGCAAAGTCAGTCATGGTGGAAAAGGGCGTATTCTTATCCGATGCAGAGCCAAATCAAGGGAAACATTCTGGATAACTTATATGTGTGTCTAAGACAATGTATCCCATCTTCAATCCATGACTGGTGTTGAAGAAAAGATAACTGAGCAAGTTAATCATAATGAAAACAATTGAACTGGATTATATGCAGACAGGACAGATTCAGCAGCAACCTATAGCATTCCCAAATTCATAGTGTGGTACCTCAATTTTCTTCAGCTCAGCTTCTAAAGACGCTTTTTTGCTGTTCTCCCATGCCCCAATCTCAGCTAATTTCTTGTGAGCCCTGCCCAAACAGTGTTCTTGTTAATCTATTTGCTCTGTGCGCCAAAACTTCATTTGGAAATTACACACGCAAAGTCAGATCAGTAAATAAACTGGATTTCTCTTAAGCCCCCCATCAGAGAGTGACTTGATCTTACTTGTTCTCTGCTTTGCACTTTTCACTTTCTTCCCACGCTCTGATGAGAGACATTCTCTTCTCTGTTTCGACTCTAGCCAGCTCCCTATCTGAAGAGTTCATGAAGTCATCATTCCGATGTGATATTAAACGCTTATGAAGACCTATAAGCGAGAAAAAACATAAATAAAATCATGATATTCGTAAAATTTCTTCTTCAATTCACCTCGGTGAGCAGAACCTTCGGAGCCTTTCTCTTCAGCGGTCTCAGCACGCTCTGCCATGAACACAAGGACCAATATTAAATCCCACCAAGAGATTGCAAACCCACTTAACTTTTCATATACCGACACAACTGTTCGAGGCATAGGAACAAATAAGGAAGCTTAACAAAGTTCTCGTTCAAACTAAGCAATCGACTGATACCAAACCAGATTGAAATTAGAACAACAGAGACTGATACCAAACCAGATTGAAATTAGAACAACAGAGGCCTTGCATAGTCATATCGTATTGATGATAGCACCTAATTTTTCTTCCCGTTTTATTACTTTTACAGCACATAAAAGATTGGAAAGCAATCAACTATCCGTCACCCATAGAAAACGGACGCCAAGCTTGAAAGCTAGAGCCTAAAAGCAAGAGGAAATGGAGAAACTTTAAAATTCCGTTACTTTCGACGATGGCGAGGGCTTTGGATTCGTCGGGCTTCTCCTCCGGAAGCGGCGGAATCACGGGTTTCTCCTCCGCGACGTCCTTCGGAGTCTCCACCGGCTCGGGCGCAGGAGCCGGTGGAGGCTCCGACGAGGTATCGGACTCCACCGTCTTGGGTTCTTCTTGGGCCATGGCTCAATTATCAAAGGAGGAGCGAAAGAGGGCGATCACCAGAGCTGGGGAGCGAAGGTGACGGAAGAAGCGTAGCAGAAAGCGAGGAGGGAGAGAGAGAGAGAGAGAGAGAGAGAGAGATAGGAGCGAGGGGAAAGCTGAGCTGGATGGTAGGTAATGGTGAGCTTCCGGGAGTTGGCAGAGTGTCCAGGTGGGGATGGCTAGAGTTTAAAGTCTCTGGTTTTCTCAGATTGTAAGCAAATGAGCACATAGTTTTTACCTCAATGCCCCCGAAGGAAAGTCGTACTTTGCTATGTTCTGACATATACTATTGCCAATAAGAAATATACAGAGCAAATACCATGAAAGACATCAAATATGTCAATGACAAATTTACCCTCAATTGATTTTTTTTTATCATAAAAAACTCAAAACTGGTATATTTATGACAAATTTCTCCCAAACTAATTTTTTGGACCTCTATAAATCTCAAATTGGTATACATACGATAAATTTATACTTAGTTATTTTCCGTTAAATTGAGTTAATATCACGAAAAAATTCAAACCAGTACATATGTGATAAATGGGGAATAAAAACCCTAGACTAGTACATCTATCAATTATCACATGTCATCTAACTGAGCAATTCAATGGTAAAATGTAACGAAAATTAACGGATGATACATTTGTGCTTGAGGTTTTTTATGGTCAAAAAATTAATTTGTGGTAAATTTTTCAAAAATATACCGGTTTGCAGTTTTTCACTATATTAATCCTTAATTATCTCAAGTGGAGAAAGTTGCTATTACCCCCCGCAAACATAATTTTTCAGAAAATGGTGATTGATTAATAAAAATACAATTGATGATGTTCCGTTACGTACTCTCTAGCGCATGCTGTGGCCATCATAAGTTTGGATTGTTTTGTGCAAACTTTTTCGTGGGCCGTTTTGTAGGAATTTATAGAATCAACGTGCTTAAGTAGGTATAGAATCAATCTCTTTTTCATATAATATTTCTCAATTACTGTGAAACTATAGATATTCCCATGCGTGGGATTTGCATGGAAAAAGGAAAGAGAGAGGGAGGAAAGAATAAGAAAATTTGGCTAAGAATGGTGGACCCACATGCAAGTTTCTAGGGATGTACCAAGTTGATTCATTTTTTTGAATTTATTTGCTTTATATTTTCATTTTTATTTGCAATACCAGGTTGTCTTGGGGTGTCCGAGGTCTAGATCGTCTTTTAGCGTTGATGGGCCCGAGGATCTCTTAGAACCTACGGCGGATTTTTATACATTTTCGTGTAATTTGAATAAAGGAAAAGACGACGACGAATCTTTTGTATGGTGGGCTGGTTTTTCTTGGTGAAAATGGGAATCTCCATTTCGTTTTTCATATTTTGGGTGGTGGGGGTGACGCAAAGGTGTCGTGGGAGAGCGGCTCATTTTCAACTCCGGCCTCGATCAAATCCCATTTTGGATAGAGACTGCGGGCGCACATCAATGCAAATCCATCAACCATAGAGGCTAGTTTTTCCTTCATTCTCCCGACTCATCTTAATTTCAATCTCAAAAACAAAACAAGAGCTTCTCTAGTTGGTATTTGAGGGACGAATTTGCAGAATGAAATGATTATGCGATACTTCTTAACTTATTGTGAGATTAACAGCATGTTCTAAGCAAAAAAAAATTAATTAATTAGAAATTATAGTGGAATTCACTCTATCGGGAATTTTTGTCTCACAACATACTTTAATACTCATAGTCACCTAAAAATTCTTATGCTACTTCCATATGCGTGTATCTTTTTATAGTTAGGGGTGTAACAAAAACTTAGTAAATTAGCAAGAGTTTGGGGCTAATGATTGACTTAAGCAAAACATCTTCGGGCACGGGGGCTCCTTCAAACAAGCTAAGTGGGTCTGATAGAGCGAATCATTGAGGCAGAGAGATACATAGCATGACGCGCTTCAAGTGATAATAAATTTTAAGGAAGATTTAAAGTAAGGATCTAAAGTGCTCATGTTTTTTTTTTTTCAAATAAGAGGCTTAAGGTGCCCTTTTTATTTCAAAGAAGAGCTTAAATGAAGAGTATTTTCGTCTTTTATCGTTTTAATTTTTTTTAGTTTTCCTTTCTTTCCTTTTACGTTTTGTTTTCTTTTTTTTTCTCTTCCTTTTCCTTTTTCTTTTCCCTTCCCTAGCAAACCTCGACCTCAAGTGAGGGCCATCCACACCATCATCGGGTGGGGTTTGCCCTTGCCTAGATCGATGATGGGCAATCCGGAGAGGCAACCCTATAGACGAGGGCTTTCGCCACCAAATTTGATGAGGCTACCCTCGCTGGACGCAAGCCCCGCTAGCCCAAGCGAGGCAGCCATTGATACAAAATTCATTTTCCTTCTAGAAAAGTTGTTCTCTCTATGGTTTTTTATGCCAGTGTTGTTATTGATTTTGAGTCGTGGGTTGTGAACAAAAACAAAATTTTCATAGGGTGAGCAGCGTGTATAGGGAATAGTAGTGAGGAGTGAAGCAATTGTCGTGGCGGAGAGAGGGGTTGAGCTTTGCTTGGCTTGAAGATGGACGATGATTCCACTGCCCTCATTGTTCATTGTGCCTATGCTCTCGAGTAAGGAAACCCTCGCCTAGGCTGGCAAGGCTGGCGTCGGGTGAGGATTGCCTTGCTAGAGGCTGGTTCTTACTTAAAATTTTCCCTAAATTTTATTTTCTTTCCTTACTCAAAAAAAAAAGAGAAAAAGAAAAAGAAAGAGAAAGAAAGAATGAAAATCCATGAATCTTTGTCCATCTAAAAGGTAATCATGATTTTGTTAAGCAGGGAAGAAGTGTATTATTCACGGGCCGATGAACTATCGAACCACGTTGCCTCTGCGAAATGATTTCCGATTTTTAATGGTGCGGTGGGCCTGTCAAATGCCCTGCCGCCTTGAGCAACATTTGCCTCTCGATCACCATTCCCCAGCTCCGGAAACAACCCCACGTTGAAATGGTTCTCAGGATAAAGAAATTAATAATAAAAATTCAATTTTTTGAAAAAGAAAATTCACATCAATGTTAGTTGTATAGGACGACCGGCTTCTATGTTAGTAATTTTCAATTAAAATTGATCGGATGGACTAAATTGTTACCTATGTAAAAATGTCTAAAATTAAGTGAGTCTAATTAAAAAAATTCATGAATGAATCGGTATCAATGTAATAGGTTTAAATTTTTCTTAGTATTTAGTCCCTAAAAGTTGGGGATGTGAATAATGTTTGCACTTTCAATCAACTTCGCGAGGGGTTCATGTTAGGAGTGAGTATGATCCAAGTGAGTAGGTCCCGAATTTATAATTTGAAATCTATCATGTTATAACATATTCCCAGTTTTTTGAATCCGAACCTACTCTTTTTTGTCATGGAACCTATTTTGAAACCTACTTTATTTTTTTGATCCGCTTCCAAAGTCTATCCAAGAGCGCTTTTTTTTCCTAATTTAATTTTTTCGACAAAATAATATGAGTAGCAATGAAACCATTCAAAGTAAAAGATGAATAATAAAACTTACTATTCGCTAAAAGGAACAATCTCTAATATAAGCAATAGAAATTACAACCCATCAAAAATAGATGAGATGAGATGAGATGAGATTATGAATTTTCTTTTTTAGCAATAGCTAAAAATTGATTTCAAAACGGATCCAGTTCCTAAGTGGGTCTTTATTTACAATCGGGAAGGGGACTAGTTTCAATCGATTTTCAAAAATTAAAACCTATTCCAATGGTCCAATTTAATTTTCGGATATATCCGGTCCGATTAGGCGACCCTTCATATTCTGATGCCATTGCCAGGCCGACAGGACGGCGAGGGATCGCCCGTAGTAAATCGAGGGCTTTGTCTTTCGCGACTCAATGGAGAAATGGACAACGAAACGACCAAAGTGGCAACTGCCACGTTGTGGGGCCCCCCATGAATGTTTTGTTGGCTCTTTCTCCTCGTCGAGGCTTTGTCTTTGTCATGAGGGTAAAAAAAAATAAAAATAATAAAAATAAAATCCATAAGGACATTTCTCTCCAGCTATTCTATTGCTTTAAGACGGATTTGTCCCCGACCCTATCTCCCTTGCGCTCTTGCCGCGTCGTGCAATCTTGGCCCGTCACTTGTTGAACGGTCTTCGACCGCTTCTGATCTAAAAATTAACTCTAAAAAAAAAATGTGATTTTCTTTGCACTCAAAAGTTGAATAACAATCTCTTCCTCGCGTCTCAAACTTAAGTCGAAGCAGCAACAACTCTCTCAAAGGTTGAATCCAAACTTATTAATAAGTTGGACAATATTGGATAGCATCGACTCTTTCACTTTAAAGTTAGCTTAGAGAGCGAGACTTTCCCGCAAATATAATTTGATCATCAATCCCTTACTTTCTTTACTAGTAACTCCATGTCTCCGAGCTCTAAACTCTAAATTAAGATTACCAACACAACGATGAAAGTTTGGCCATCTGTCCGTCGACGTTGCCAGAAAGGAAAAAAATGGGCCAGCGGGCCCTTTTGGAGTGGCCATTTGGGCGTGCGCTTAAAGCCCACAACACGATATTGGTGGTGTAGTTTTCCTCCATGACTTTCGTGCAATTATGTTATTTCGCCGTCTGTTGGCGTCTCGGCGAAGATGGTTCGTCGGCAAAATACCTCTCACCAAGGTTGGATCTCTATTTTTTCTAATGGTTTGGGTTCTGTGATTTATTCAGACAGGAAACAAAATGCGTGAAGTACGGATTGGTAACTTTAGTTAACTTGAAAGAGTAAAGAATTGCCTATTACTGCAAAAATTGGATAACATGTTTTTTTTTAATTGCGGATCCGCCACAACTGATTCCACTTGGAGGTTTTACAGACTTGTCCAAAATATAACTGTCCGAATGCGGTTATCTTTCAAATTCCAAACTTCAACTACCTCCGAGATTGTAAGCCTCGACTTGATTCTTTCAAATGCACGTTCTCATCCACAAACGGTTACAATCAACGGGAATAACATCCGATTCAATTCTTACTTAACATTCATCTACAATCTTCACTTCCACTGCTGTAAATCCACCCCTTGCCTTGCCAAGCGTGACAAGTCGACAACTTTGTTCAGGTGAACGAGCGTTCCTTACGTAATTATAGTACAATCTGCCAACACGAATGATCCGTGGATGTTCTATACACAAAGCAATCTTATTCAGGGTGACGACAGGATCTAGATTGGGGAATAGCCGTGGTCGTCGTCGTCTTCGACAATGGGCTGAGAAAGAACGGTGAATACGACAAAGGTCCCGAACAGTACTGTCACGACGGCGGTGAAGTTGACGAGCAAGGCCTCGGAACTGTACTTCGCGAGCCCCGAGTTCTCGAGGAACGTGAGCTTCTCCAAGAAGCCGAGCGTCGCATTTCCCACCGCCAATAGATACACAAACAGCCCGAACAGCACGTGCCATGGAAGCGAGGCGCTCCTTATCTCATTCGTTCCTCCGGGGAAGAAGAAGATGATGAACCCATATATCCACTGCACATCATCTCCTTAGCCTCAGATTAATTATGACCGACTGACAAGAAAATTAGCTAACTAGGAGATAAGTACTTGGCAACTCCGGTTTCTTAATGTGCACTCCCTCAGTCACAGCCGATAATGCCGAATTAATCGTATCTACTTTGTGTTTCTTAGGCCTTGAAAATGCAGATAAACATAGCTTCGAAGCGATCAGCAAACACACCTGAATGCCGTAGAGTACAATGATGCAGATCCCCAGCCAGGAGTGCAAGCTGTAGAGATTGACAATGGAACTCTCATTGTGATACTTGAACGCGGCATATATTCCGATGATGCCGAGTACCAAAGCGATGGCGTGCAGCACCATGTGTATTATCTTCTTCGTTTCCTTCTTCAGAGGCAATGTCTTGTAAGTTATGATGGCTGCATTTTCGAGGAAAAAAAAATGGGACGATTCCCACTGGTGTTAGTCCGTGGTTTGGTCGCGGAAGCGAAGAGTTCACAAAATGAAACGGTGAGACGACATGTTGGCTTGATTCAAAGGTACCTTCTCCTCCGATGATGACCAAGCCAAGAAGCATCAGCACAGGATGAATCTGTCATCAACGAGCACAGGCCCAGTGAAGAACTTGATAATAACGAGAGGAATGAAGGGCCCATAACCGGAAGTGTAGAATGAAAGAAACGGTGAAACCACGAGGCGGGAGAAGACTATTCGAGACATCAACATCAACATTACCTATATCCCAAACCAGTTAGGTTGGCGGTCGATGAATCCGAAGCGAAAAGCATAAAATACACTAAAATAAAAGGAAAGACATGGCCCCAAAAGTAAAATAAATAAATAAATAAAAGTAAAATATAAAAAGGACTAAACATAATACTCTAAAACATAGGAAATCTCCCCTTCTACAATATGAATAGCTCCACTTCGTTCTAAGATAGATCATACGCCAATATATTTCCCACTCCGTTAAATCTTTATTTTACTACCTTTCCCCAAATAAGTTTCGGCCGACCTCTTCCTTTCTTCAAGATGTGGTACTAGTGGTAGTAAATTAGCAACAACATAAACACCCTGCCTGCACGACATAACGCTTTTATGAAAAACAAATGATTCGAAATATGTGTTCCTAAAAATAATTGCTTGTATTACTTACAAATATTTTCAATAAAAATTAGTTAGCAATAGAGATAATGGTGATATTTTAAAAAAAAAAGTATATTAGTGATTTCTGGTTAGTAAACTTCATTTTTCTTGATTAATCGCTTTCTAAACATGTCGATAAAATCATGGATTTGCAAGATTCAACCTCACTAATAACAACAACAGAAGCTAGAAACAAACAAATCCAGCAACCAGACAAGTAAGAGACGTATATTCTAGGACTAAGTAGAGCCAATTGATTACGGGTCAGATGTGTCGTTTTTGACTCCAAGACAGGCGAAAGAAAAACACGTGATGAGCCTTGGACTGATCGTTCTAAGTTCATACAACAACATGGGTCCAAATCGGGCTAAGCGTGGCCACACATTCGTTTTTGTGCCTGGATATTTTCCGTGATCATCGTTTGAATGCTAGACGGGAACGTGGCTAACATACACGTCGCAATTGAAATCCCCCGACAAGCGTTGAGCACGCGCTATGCGCACACGCCGCACGGCACGAGAGGTAGATTTGGAAAAAAAAAATTAAAAGCAAAATTAGAAAAAATAACATTAAAAGAGTTAGCGCTAGTCACATCACATAACGGCAGACGATCATGTTAACTCATAGTGAAAAAAAAAACCCTAAAAAAAGTAGATTTTTATTCTTTGTAAATCGGTAATTGGTATACAAAATGAAAACAAACAAACAGCGGAAATTTTTGTGATTTTCCGGCACATTATTTTTCTCGTGTTGATCTAATGAAATACTTTGGAAAACCAAAGAGCTATTTATCAGATGTCGTGTGCTTAACAAAAGGTGACTTCACATGTGCTGACATGGCATCCATAATAGCATCAGATCCCCCGTGAAGTGAGGAGAAAGATTGAAAATCAAGAAGATTCAGAAATGCCACAGCCATTGCTTACGCGTTAAGTTTTCTGCAGTAGCCCGGAACAAGCCAAACGAACGAACAACGAAGAAAAATCGAAAAAAGAGGAAAATGGGGAAAAATGAAAAAAAGAAGAAGGAGGAGGGGCATTGATGTAATTTCGGTTCCAAACCACGAGCAACGGAAACGCAACAAACGATCAAACCAAACATTGTCAATCGTCGTTCGCTGGCGCAGAGAGGAGAGAGACAGACAGACAGACAGATAGACAGACAGACATACAGATGGAGTCTCTCTTCCTCGTTCGATGAAAAATGCTAAGCAGGCCGGCGATTATTTCAGCAAAGAAAACATAAGCGACTCCGAAGTCCGTGAGAGAGAGAGAGAGAGAGAGAGAGAGAGAGAGAGAGGTCATACGTTGAAGATGAGACTTTTGTTGGAGGCTTCCCAAGCTAAGCCGCCCATGAAGTAGATGCACCAAACCAGAACCATCACCAAACCTGCGATTCCAAGCAGCTGCGCCACCGCCGCGAACGGCGTCGCTTTGAGCCCTAGCAGTGCCATCTCTCTCTGCCTCTCTCTCGATCTCTGTGTTGAATGGAAGAGTGAAGAAGACGGAGTGATGTGCGAGAAGTGAATGCACCCAGGACTTTTATCCTGTTCTGCGACGGGGTGGGTTTGCTCGTGTTCTATCTTGTTGCGTCTGTTTTTCTTACCCGTTGTTCTGGAGGGCCAATCTTGACCGCCCGTCAGTCGCATCTCCCTATTCCTTGTGCGGTTGCCACGTCATCCTCTTCAGCGTTGTCGGGGGAAATGAGAATAGCCCAATGGGCCTCCTGAGTCATAGAAATTCAATCTTTCACAATCCTTTTTCTTTTGTTGATTTTTTATTTTATTTTATGAGAGGACAATTTCGACTGGTGTTTTGATTAGGGAATACCAAACTCGAATGGCAACTCTGAAATTTCTCTGGGGGAATTTCTAATAGCGGCGTGCATGATCCGACCCGGCCGATCTCGATTCTGTCCCTACGAGACCCCTAACACTAGCTGCTTATAGAAATTCAACCCTTAAAATACTTGCATGCCTAATGAGTTTAATGATCCACAATTAATTACGCTAATGAAAAATTCATATCTTGGATAAACTGTAACATTGGAGCACAATGGCATACCCCCATTAAAACTTAGCTATTTTAATAGTATCTAAGTTCGAGAGGGATTTGGAACCGAAAAAAAAAAAAGTTGAGAGGGATCATTGCACTTATGAATCCAACTATATTCAATCACCAAATGAATAATATGGATACTTACCAACTTGTACAATTTTTCTTCATTGAATATGCTTCCTCACATTTTGGACAAACTATAACATCATTGTACTATTTTGTTTGAAATCAAACATTTCTAATTCAATTTTCTAATTATAGATATAAACGATTATATATATTCTAGCGGTCCGATCCGACCTCATTTACCATGGAATCGGGGATCAAACCGCCTCCTTAAGGATTAGATCAACTTGGCTAGTCCGGCCCGGTCCTGATCCTGTCCAGTTTTCACACACTTAATTTTTGATGTCCCACTCATCGGTACTCCAATCCAAACGAGTAAGAATATGACGGGGTTTGTCATTGTCTGCAATTATTCAAAAGAAGCCGAGACCAAAATGTCTTGTAGTCGTTACTAATCAATGGCTTATGTCACTGGTGACATCATTAGAATTTAGACTGGCCCATCGAATTTTGCTTGGGATGTGTAATACTAATATTCCTTCAACTCTATCAACGATTCTGCAAAATTCATAAGCTTAAATGGCGAATTTTTATTATACAGCCAGTCATTTTTTATGTATGTTTTCATTATAACTTCATAATTATAATTATGAATGTATGGACTGGTACAAAATTCATTAGCATTTTGCCTGGCACATTATATTGTTAGTGGTTAAAAAAAGTACTTCTCACTTGTAGCCTTATCAATGGTTAATAAAAGATTTCATAGTTAAAATTCTCAATTCTAGAAGTGCATAAAATCACGTGTAAATTTTTATTTATAAAAAGCGGCGTATATTATTGGGCTTTGCTAGCATAACAATTTTTGATTGATGGTGAGAATAACAATAATTTTTAATTATTTATTTTTTATGGCCCAAAATAAATTATTAACATAATAATCACCTAAAAATTAATTATTATATAATCATTTTCCTATTACGTTATTATCGTTTCTTAAGTTTTCGCTCCTTGTCTTTTTTTTTTTCTTTTCTTTTTGGGTGTCCTGCAAAGATTCCTCCTTGGGAATGTTAATCAAGGACACCTAGACAAGGGGACAAAGAACATTTATGGAGATAGGAGGGGTTCCAAGTGCGCTCATATTTGTTCTTATGCTGGTGATCAGAATCTTCAAGTTGTGCTCCTAAATCAATCAAATGAAAGCTCCTCCTGTTTTCATTTCGGACGCATCTGTTTTTTTTTTTTCCTAAGTAACATTTTTGCAGGAAATTGGCACTTTGGGTGTACTACTAATCACTTATCGTGGTAGTATATTAATCGCAACTGGCAAAGGATGCCTAATAGTATATTAACAAGCATGATACGTATTATGGCTGTATATTATGTAACGTGGCAAATTGTAAATGAACATTGCAAGCAAGTAAATCATGTTCCGAACAAGTTGTCACATCATATAAACAGAAGTCTATCTCTCTGTTGTTGTCGTTGTAGTTTCTTCTTCTTCTTCTTCTTTTTAAGTGTTGATCTTAAGCGATTATTGGTTTGCTAACTGGCCACATGCTAGACTGCTAGTTGGATGTGCTCTAGGATGGCCTAGATTCATGGCCTTGATCGATTCTGCATTATGAACAGCCCATTCTCTAGCTTCCCTTGGTGGTGACAGAACCAAAAACATTTGATGATGAGATGTCGAAAGGTTCTCCTCCAAACAATCACAAAGAAAAAAAAAACTAGGAAAATGAGCGTGTGCACTGTGAGCTCAAGATCCAAAGAAACGAGATTGAAATTTTAGTCCAATCAGGAGATGTGGTTGCTTGGAATTAGGGGTGATTGGTTCTCAGGTGATCTAATTTTCACTTAGGAACCAGAAACTAGATCGGCCACTTGGTCCTACAATCGGGCCAACCGGTCCAATTCTCCGGTGGGCCAATAGAACCGGTGGCTTTTTTTTTTTTTTTCTCTTTTCAAGCTCACAATCGATTATGAAAGAGAGAGCGTGAGTGCTTGGGGTTTGCGGATGGAGGGTTCAAGCCGTGGACGGCAATCGTGGTACGAGGGTTTGTGAATGATTAGGGCTTTTAGTAGATTTGCAAGGGAAAAAAAAAATCGATCTGGTCCGGGTGGGTAGGTGGTTCCACACAGGAATTGAAAATTGGACTTATGCTCTGGAACCAACTAGAACTGGCTAATTCTGCCTGGTCCAAGTAGTTCCTTTTACTTGGACCAACGTTCACTTTCTCTGTCCTGTGTCCATTATATGAACCACGCGAATGGCCTAAAGAGGCCCGAGAGCACCGGGAGTGATTTTGTGCAAATACGGCTGTGGTACCACGATGGAGCCCAACCACCACCGTCGAAAGAGAGGTGCGAAGTGGGCCGAAACGACAGGACGTTTTCGCTGTCAAGCTTTGTAGAACCACCAAACAAAGGCCGCGCAATTTCGAAGGTGGTTGTGGATGGGCCAACGTGCCACGAATAAATTTGGCAGCCATTCAAGCATTATGCGATGGATTAGCTGGCACGTCGGAGGACTAGCCAATGTCTATCCTGATTTAGATCTAGATCTAGATCTAGGAATTTTACTCTCCCAATCTATATTTAGATATAGATCTAGGAGTTCTCTACAGGTACGTGACCTGTGTTCTTTCAACACGTTGTTGTTGTTGTTGTTGTTGTTGCTGCTTGGCATTGGTGATGGGGACGTCAACTCTAGACGCGCACCGCAAACCATGGCATTTAGTATGGGAGTTCTCGGTGTGTGCCCATTACGGACTTTTGGTGATCGGCCGCCGCAAGGATATGGTATAAGATCTATTCTTGAAGGATGAGAGTGTGGTTTCAACTGCAGAATTTGCTTTCAGAAATTTTCTTGTTCTACTATCTTTTGAGAGTTTGAAAGTATTCTATGTAATTCTCTCGACTATTAATGAATAGAATCTTCCTTTCGACAAAAAAAAAAATAGAGGGGTTTTCCTTTCCATGACGTTGATCGGAAGAGCCCCACGTCCATGCATGTTCTGCTCTGGTGCTGGGCTTAGTAAGTCAAGTAGATCTAAAGTCCAAAGATTCAATCCAGAGCATTAACTTCACGTTCTGAATGATTAAATACATCATGGATGCGAGGTCAAGTCACGTGAAGGCCGAGTTGTCGCTGACAGTGGGCAGGTTGTTGAATATTTCGCGCAAAGGGTAGACCATCCCTTTTGATCCACCCAACGTTGTTGTCTGAGTCAATAATGCATGGAAAAAAAATGTTTATATTAGTAGAATATTAAGGAAAACAAACGAGGGTACAAAAACAAAATATGGAAGTTTCTGAGAGTGGGGAATAGAGAAGTCGCAGAGAATGATAAATTAGTCGATTTTGGGAGACGCCATTTCTCAAATCGTTCCTTTCTCTACGCCGAATTAACCACGTGATATTTGGTCGCCAAGGGAAATGAAATTTACTTCGGTACCAGTAAAGCTTCTCTTCAATTGTTCTAGGAATGTGCATTACATCCTAATTCGATCAGAATGTATCCTCTCGTCCTTAAGACATTTTTCTTTTTCTTTTTTTCACCAACGAAGAAACTCACGTTACGTAAACCCGAATCGATAAAATGTCCCATTAACCTCGTGGGTAATTTGGCGAGGAAGAAGTACTTATTCAATTTCATGGGTCACAGAAGCCCTAGCACATGCATTGGTCTCAAATGGGCTGTCAGTCGATTAGAGAAACCAAGGAGAGAGAGAGAGAGAGAGAGAGAGAGAGAGAGAGAGAGAGAGAGAGAGACCTACCATGTGCAATTTTCACTCATTTAGAAAGCAACTTGGGCTTGGGGTTGACTGTGGATGAGGCAGGCAAATGCAAATCAAGAAAGCACCGCTTCCTCTCGACATGCACCTTTTTTTTTTTTACATGCCCTGCTGCAAGATTGCACCATACTTTTACGTATGGTGGGAGGCTGGAAGGCTGAGACTGGGAGTCGAGAGGATGGTTTTGGACCACTTGTGAATGGATCCCCACGTAAAATGCAACCATGTTTGCCATGCCACAAGAACATTCATACCTCGCATCCAGGTCCACCATCAGCAAACAATAAATTCTCTACAAACGGTCTTATTCACTCTTCCTAAGATGATTGGTGAGGAAGCCGCTTGTGGCAAATTTTTTCTTTCGCCACCGTATTGTAAAAAGAAGAAGAAGAAGAAGAAGATCCCTTGTCAGAGAAATTGCAAAGGACTAAAGGACACATGCCTTGGATATGTTCGTAACAGTCTTAACATGTTTTTAGGCTGTTTTTTTTCACTTAAGTTCACTTTAGTTGAGTCTTAATCATCCCCATAATCACAAGCAGCAGAGCTTAGCCTTACCCCAAAAAAGAGAAAAGGAGAAAAAGGAGTAGGAAGGACCACTTTTTTAAAATTCTGTGTCGTACAGTTGCCCACGTTGTAAGAGCCAATCCCATAATGACATAATAATTAAAGACCTAATAATTGCCTGGCAGATTCCGCACTCCACCAGCCACCTCTTTAGGTTGGTGCCTCGCTTTAAATGAGGACCCAGGAATTTCTTTTCTTTTCCATGAGCACAAAGCAAGATGCAAATTGACGGACTCGGAACCCATAGCATTAGGCTTGTAGTGGCATACCCATCTACCCAAGCACAAAAAAATATACTCTTTAATGACTCAGCATAACCTTCACAGGGGAATCAGATCGTGAATGCATTAATACATTACCTGAAATAGATGCTTTCCTGTGTTATCTGACGAGGTAGCTCAACCGAAAAGAAACATCTTTACAGAGAATAGAGTGGGGACATGGCCATGGGAGCGTAGGTTTAGGGGTCGAGCACAACAGCAAAATCGAGCTCGTACCTGGAAAACTGCTGTACAGTGTTCTTTTTCGGTTGGTTTAAGTGTTCCTGTTGAGCTTCGGATGAGAAGCTTCTTTACTTGTTTTAGGCAAGGTATCTTTTCGCCTTTAGCTGGGTCATCATTGACTGTCCCTCATTCCAAAACTCTCTCCAGCTTGAGTCTTCCTAATCCACTGCATTGCAGAAACTGAGTTCAACCGAGCCAGAGGGAAAGCCCATACTCAAAATCTCAGATTGCACTTTCTCTCCTCTCAGTTGGGGAGACACGAGAAACATTCTTTCCTGTCGCTCTTAATGGTGAAATATTTCGGTTGCTTCTGACAAGAACAGCATTTGCCGCTTCTTTTGAAGCACAGCAATGACAGTGGCCTTCCGAGGAAACTCTATCGAGAGCCAGTAAAGTGGGGAGGAAGGAAAAATGTTCAAGTCAGGAAGATGGAGAAGCGGCAAGAACAAGATCAAAGCTGTCTTCAAGTTGCAGTTTCAGGCAACTCAGGTACCTTAACTCAGAATATCAACATCTTTAGGCTGGGATTGATAATATGAGGCTAAAAGCAGTAAGTTTGGCAATTGAGAAACGACAGATCATTGGATCTGGAAAGTGGTGAAATGCATACTGTGTTGCAACGGAAAGTAGGCAGTTGTCACAATTCATGCATAAGGATCTAATTTGCATTTTCACATTGATTGCCAGGTTCCCAAGTCAAAGAAATCTACCTTAACCGTATCTCTGGTGCCTGACGATGTCGGCAAGCCAACAGTGAAGCTAGAGAAAGCTGCTGTACAGGATGGGATTTGTTCTTGGGAGAATCCTGTGTATGAATCGGTGAAGCTCATCAGAGAGTCGAAAACAGGGAAGCTCAAAGAGAAAATATACCATTTCATCGTTTCAGCGGTGGGGAAAAAACGACATTCATCTGTTCCATTGTCACCTGTGATCTTGTCAACAAATGCTGAGGCTTGAACATTTTTCTGTTTTTTGCCCAGGGTTCATCAAAGGCAGGATTTCTTGGAGAAGCTTCAATTGATTTTGCAGATTTTGCGGCAGAAACTGAACCGTACACTCTCTCTCTGCCACTAAAGTTTGCAAACTCCGGAGCAGTTTTACATGTGAGCTCTGTGTGTGTGTGTGTGTGTGTGTGTGTGTGTCATGCGCATTGAAAAGTTGGGTAATGTTGGCCTAGTTTCATTTTACTTTTGCCTGCATGAATTATGTTATTAATCTCAACAAGGACCTGAAAAGCGATCTACTATCTAAACAAAAAGCAATTGCTCAAACAGGTGACAATCCAGAAGGTGGAGGGTTCAGACCAAAGGTGAATTGTAGTATTATCTGTCAATATTTCTTGATCATTCCAAAGCTATTTGTTTTCCTTTTCACCAATAAATCGGGAAATCTTCCACCATCCTCAGGGAAATTGAAGATGGACCTCCACTATCTTACCATGAGGGATCCCGGAAGAACCAACTGAGCATTCTCGGTGCAGAAGATGAGGACCAGCATAATTATTTCGAAGTAAGGTGTTCTCATCTCCTACTAAAATCAAGGCCCTTAAATATTTCACAAGGAGGAAATTTCTGTGTGCTGAAAATGGCCAATCATTTCTAGGTGTTTTTGAAGAACCTAAAGTTGCTTCTTGACTGCATTTGCAGGATGGCTACTTAGATGAAAGCACACCACCTCTTGTATCATATCCCGAACCGAATGCTGGAGAGCTTGAAACTAAAAATAGGAGCATCTCTCAGGAACCTCCTATTAGACAAAGTTCGATACCTTCGAGAAAATCAGTTGCTTCAGTGGCAGCATCAAACAATAAACATAGACGGTCCATTACAGAGTGGTCTCTAGGTTCAGCTTCAGATGTAAGCTTAACCGATTCTGTATATGCCGATGAGCAATTAAGAAGAGAGAGATTTCATAAAGAAGCTTCGGATGAGACAGTTGAAAAACTCAAAAGTGAAATTGATAGTTTAACAAGGCAGTCAACACTATCAGAGCTGGAGTTACAATCTCTCAGGAAACAGATTGTGAAAGAGACCAAAAGGGGACAAAGTTTATCTACCCAAATTTCAAGCCTCAAGGAGGAGAAAGATGCACTCCAAATGGAATGTGAACAACTCAGGTCCTGCTGGATATGTACCAAAGAGGCGGAAACTCCTGGCAAACTGCATCTTGAATATGAGGAGACAAAAGCCCAATTACAAGCAACAAGACAAGAACTTGATCATGAAAAAGACTTGAATGTCAATCTCCGGTTGCAGCTGCACAAAACTCAAGATTCCAACTCCGAGTTACTTCTAGCTGTAAGAGATCTTGATGAGATGTTAAAGGTAAAATATGAAGAGATATCTTGTCTCACTGGCAAGATCAATGAGAATCTTGAAGAGTCCAAGGAAAGCAATGGATGTCAAGAACGGCGCATGAAGCGAGGTGATGCAATTCAAGTGGACTTGCTGGAGCGAAAGACAGAAGACCAGCATGGTGAGAGAGAGTTGTACAAGAAACAGAACGAAGAACTGGAGACACATTTGGAGCAGCTTACCTTGGACCATGAGATCTTAAAACAGGAAAATCACAATATAACTACCCAGCTGGAAGAATGGAATCGACAAGAAGAGATGAATGAACAGGTTGAGCGCTCAGAGTTTTCAGCTCATATCAGAGAACTTGAGGCGCAGATAGAGAAATTAGAATCGGTGGTCAAGAGGCAGGCGCAAGAAATTTCAGAGTCATTTACTTCCATTAATGAACTGGAAAGCCAAGTTAAACATTTGGAGAAAGAAATAGATAAGCAAGCTCAAGGATTTGAAAAAGATTTAGAAGCTATGACACAAGTCAAAATCGAGATGGAGCAGAGGGCAATACGAGCAGAGGAGGCATTGAGGAAGACCAGGTGGAAGAACACTGTCACTGCTGAAAGACTTCAGGAGGATTTTCGAAGGCTTTCAGTGGAAATGACATCTAAATTTGATGAGACTGAGAAGCTGGCAGTTAAAGCAGTGGATGAAGCCAATGAACTCCGCCAGCAAAAAGAAATTTTGGAAGAGATGCTTCAGAAAGCCAATGAAGAGTTACGACTGAGAAATGATCAGAATGAAGTGAAAGTACAAGAGCTTTGCACTCAACTTGCTCTGAGAGCAACAGAAATGGAGCATATTAAAATGGAGCTCAACAACAAATCCGAGCTACTTGAATACGTGCGAAATGATGATGAAAAAAAACATGAGGCTTCCTCAAGGGAGATAGAAACTCTCAAATCTGCAATAGAGAGACTCAGAAAGGAGAAGGATGACATCAAAGGACTGCAGGAACAAAAGGGCAAGCTGAGACCTGAAGGGGAACAAGCTGAAATAGAGATGCTCATACGAAGATGGGATGAGGAAAGAGAGAGTTTGACAAAGAAATTTGCTTCGGAAAAGAAGAGTGCAGAACAAGCACTTAAGGAGTTGGTTACTGAGAGATCCTTGAAGGAAGAGAACGAAGAGATTATTGCATGCATGCAGTCCAAAATGGAAAACCTCTCAGCCCAAAAGCAAAATCTAAAGCACATATTGCAGAAAGAACAGAAAGAGAAAGAGAGTCTGACAAAGCGGCTTCTTCAACTACAAAGAGAATTAACAAGCAGAGAAGAGGAAATCACCAAAGTAAATGGTGTATTTGCCTGCAACTGTGGTCAAGCTGCATCTGTAGATAGAAACCCAACTCCATGCGATTACCAATCAACTGCACTTTGCATTCCTGAAATGCTTGCCAGCTTAAGGGAGAAATTCGCATCACTTAAGGTAATATTTTAACCTTTAGCAGTCATGTATATGATTGAAAATCCTCTTCCTAATCTTTCAGATATCTACACCAGAAATATCACAAATTCCTGATGCACAGATAGTTATCAAACAAGAGTCAGCCACCTCTATTTGATCTGCTACTAATGCTCACAGTTTTTTTTCCTCTTGGCCTAAGTGCCAAGAACACATTTAAGTCGCATCAATTACTTCTTTTTACATATAATTTAGGTCATCATCTTTCCGTTACTTTGGCGATTATGTTTGACGGTTCACTTTGCTTGACAGAACCAAATCGAACTTAAGGACAGAGCAGCAGAAAAACCGGCTTGGCTAGGAGATGCGCAGAACCTAAGAAACATCATTAAAGAACTATGCAAAAGCATAGAACAGCTAGAGGTTTGTCACTTGTCGGTTGAAATCTCAATCATGAATCACCATACAATGCTTTTCTTCAGGCAATCAATTGAAGCCTTTTCTGCTTTTCAGAGGTGTAAGGATGCTGGTTCAGTTGGCACCTAGAAAAGAGAAAAAATAAAACGAAAATCAATGTGCACAAAGTGTTCCTGGAAAGGGGAAAAGTGCCCTTCAAATATTACGCGCAGTTGTTAATATGAAACTCCCTGTTAACTAACTTTATGAGACAGGAACACAGATTCCAGTCCCAGGCATCAAAATTATGATCAATCGCTTTGGCTAGAAAACTATTCCAGTGTAAATTGTCTCGTATTTCTTTTGCTAGATTCATCTAAATAATAGCCTGGAACATCATCCCCATTCGTATATCTGCTTCCATAACATTTCACCTAAATAAACAATCACGAGTTCATATCTTGTTTGTGATTTACTTTACAGGATGTGAAACATGCTGGTAGAAGCAGGAGAACCCATCGGAAGTCAGGGGAAAGAAATGAAACGGTTGATAAAGCACAGCATATCGATGGGAACCCCATGGTCCAGAGTGAAGATGACTGCAATGACTTGCATGCTGAGCTGGCAGTACTGAGCAAAAGGAACAAATTAATGGAGCAACAATTAAAGGAGATGGAAGAAAGGTACTCAGAAATAAGTCTCCGATTTGCTGAGGTAGAAGGTGAAAGGCAACAACTTGTGATGACTGTCCGCAACCTAAAAAATAGTAGGAAACACTAGCATCTTCTAAAACGCAAGAATGTCAAGAGCTGAGGAAGAATGCAAGTAGACAGCGGAGCCCGTGTGAAGCTGTTGACGCTGAGGGATAATAACATGAAGTCTGCTCAGAAATCAAATCCTACATGGTGGTTAGGCATTCTTACCAAAAGGGATCTCTTGCTCTTCTCATCTCAGATCACTGGCATATCAAGAAGCAGCAGACGTAGTTGATCCATGCGGGCAATTAACTGTACATTACATCATAATTGTAGCAGTAATTCTGGTACCCGCGACAGTGTTCGCCTACGACAATGCTTTCTTCTTTAGCAGGTACTCTCTTTCGGAGTTCCAGCATGGTCTAATACATAGAGTCATTACTACTCGAAGCATCATGAAAGAGAGGAAATAACAATTAGGATGCAACTGGAACTATTACAGTGAAATTAAATCACAATTGGCTAAAGCAAGATGCAGAGCAGACCAGCCTAGCAAATGCCCTGCTTAACAAAGAGCAAGTCGTGGGGCTCTTCGATAAAAGTAACATGTGTCTGGAATAAGGACCTCTGAAGTACCTAACATAAAACTCCTAATCAGCAGCCCGATCAGCAGAGAAAGTCTCGATGGGATCCACACGAGCACGCAACACAACTGGCTGGTTAAATTTCAGCTGTCCCGAATCAATTCTAACGTCTCCAATTCCAAACTGAATGATGCCCCGCGCTACCCGCGTCCTCTCCCAGAACTATACCTAATTCCCATCCGAAAATTAAACACCTAACATTCCGCCAGCAATCAAGCACCATAATCCGCGTGATTCGGTGATCGCTTCTTGATCATGGATAGCCATAATGAAATTCACTGACCCGCTTCTATCTACCGCGATAATAATGGCCGTCTCCGGACCTCCATTTCCGATCATCAAACAGGAAATCACTAGAGATATCTCCAGAGACTGCGGTCTCAAGTCAAACATGAGAGAGAGAGAGAGAGAGAGAGAGATCGTCTTCACTGTTCTGCGTATGTGGATTTGCAGAGAGGGGTTTTACGTGGAGTGATTCGAATTTGGCGCGAACCCGGAGCCCATCCCAGACGGAAGCTGAAAAGCAAAACACCAATGGCAAAATTGACACTTACCAATTTTTCCAAACAGTTATGCCCAGAAGGCATCACGGGTTCGGTTCGGGTTAGGCTTTTATGACACTCGAATTGAATCAAAACATAAGGGATGTGCATTAAAAAAAATTGGAAGTCATAAAAATTTCCCATCAAAATGCAATTGAGTCCTAAAATTTATTATAAAAATATAATTGAGTCACAACTCAATAGCATAATCAAGTCTTAAAACTTATCGAGTTGATGCAATCAAGTTATAAAACTCGTCATATTGGTACAATCAAGTTTTAAAACTTGTTCGTATTTTACATTCAAGTGAGATAGAATTAATGGAAGGACTTGATTGGACGAGCTTGATAAATCTGAGAATTTGATTGCATTATATTAAGGTTTTAAAATTCAACTGGGCATTTTTGAAAAGTTTTAGGGAAAATTTGATTTTCATGATATTCAGTAAGGTTATCCTTATGATTATTGCTTTTTAAAAAATAACGGCAAAACAAAATGATATTTTAATTTTTGTCTCCGTCTAGTGACATATATGGATCATCTTTTGCATTTGATGTATGTTTCCAGTTTGACCAAGGCTTTTCACCCATCCTTTCGACGGAGGGCATATTTGATTTGGAGTACCAAAATTAATTTTTCATGCAAGAGAAACATTATTCGCAAAAACTACTGAAAATGTCTTAAACCTATTGTATTTGTACAAATTCGATCTTAAACATTTCAATTGTGCTAATTGAGTCTTAAAATTTTTTCATGTTTTTCCAATTAAATTCACCAGGCCAATTTTGATCAAAATTGTTAACGTTAATGTCAATCGTTTTGTATGATATGGATGGCATTGACATGGGCATTTTTATAGTTTATAATTTTTTAAAATTTCTAATAAATTTTGGGTTAATTTAATTTAATTTACTTTTTGATCAAGTGTCGACGAGGTGACCCTTGCCCAAATCTGGCAAGGGTCGGCCTCGCCTATGGCCATAGAGATTGACCTCTCTCATTCCTCAATTGCCATAAGCAAAAAGGAAAGAAAAAGCTTTAGAGAAGTTTTAAAAAGTTAACCATGTCGACACCGACTAGATTATTACATCAGCATTTTAAAGATTTAAATTGGTTATATAGAATCAATTGATAAAATATAAAAATATTTAGGGTTAAATTGACGTAAGTACAATAACTTTAGATTTCTTTTTTTTAAATAATTTTTCTCAAAGACGATGACGATGACGATGACCGCAAAATGAAGCGCGCGCGATTGGCTATGGCGAGGAAAAAGGTTCAAAAATCATTTTACTTGGGAAATTTACCAACTGCGGAGGTGGTGCAAACCGTCTCGATGCCGTGATAAAGTTGTCCGAAGTGCCTCCACCCTGAGTCACGATTCGTGACGCAAACAGGATGGATAATAGGCTCCACTCTCAAACGAAATTCCCTCGCTACGTGGACTCGTGCTTGGATCGTCGGTTTCCGAGTGGGGGGACCCGTCACCCCGCGTCTGCCGACACGGAGCCAACGCCGGAGAAGGGAAAACGAACCCCGACCGTCATCTGCTCCAGCAACCAGACAGACAGATGAATAGAGGTTATCCACTCTGCTTCCCTACTCGAACTGCACCACCACGGCCCTCTGGCCACGTGTTGACAAGCCACTCTACACGTGTCGCGTCCCTGCGTGTCACTTCTCTGAGGACGACAACCCGCCCTGCACAGGTGGCATGCAGTGGGTTCCCCGCAGCGTCTATAAACATTCCTGCCGGTCTTCGTCTCCATCGGAAGCATGTGATATGACCAACTTATCAAACGGTTCTCTCTGCGTAGACCTCTGTTTTTCTTCTGCGTTTCTCTGAGCGATCATGGATTCCCAAGTCGCACATCCTCAGGGCCAAGGTTACGAGCAGGACCCCGACGCTCTCGGCAATCATTCTGGTACATTCAGAGAAAAGCTGACCCGGTTCATTTTTCATCTTGCTTCTCTTATTTCCGTTCCCCCCCCCCCCCCCCCCCCCTTTTTTTTTTTTAATGAATTTGGTGATGTTGTACTCGGAGTTTAGTTGTGGAGGGGGGAGACACCGAGCAGCACCATGAGAAGAAGTCGGTCCTGAAGAAGGTGAAGGCCAAGGCTAAGAAGTTGAAGGACACGATCGCGAAGCACGGCCACGACCACGACCATCCTGAACGCCATGTCCCTGACGATCACGATCTCGATGAGGAGGATGACGAGGAGGAAGAAGTGGTTGAGGACCCAGAAATCCATGGAGCCCCTGGTAAGTCCTTTTGGGAACTTCTGCTTAAATTGATTTTTGCGGTCGTGTTCAGTGTGTGGTTACCACTTGATAATCCGTTGGAAGATTCAGTAAAAATGGGAATTTGATGCAACAGTATATGAGTCAGTCACGATCATGAGCAGTGTGGACGCTGGAAGGTCCTTAGGGACGGGAGAGGATCGTGGAACTCCGACCGATGCCAGGCAGGAGGAGAAATTTGGCAAGCCGAGGGTCAATTTGGGAAGCACCAGGCCGACGGAGGAAGTGCTTCTTCGGACGCCAGCAAACACACCACAGTCTGCAGCTCCTACTCGTGATCCCGGGACGACCCAACTTTCGGATCCGACTAGCACTGTCGTCCGTGGGATGGGTGAGACAGAACGAGGCCGACCGACGGTCAATTTGGCAACGCCTGGTGGGTTGGAGGAGGACCCGCAGTCACCCAGGAGCAGGAGAGAACCATCGAACTATCAGACCAAAGTCACCGATCCTACTGCTTCAGGCAAGTGAGATCTTCAATGTCAGTGGAGTTTTTTTTAGAGTGTCATGTCATATTGAACAGTAGCAACCAGAACAGAGTACTAGGTAATTGGTTTGTTGGGTTCGGTTAATGGTAAATTGGTAGTGAAAAGAGCTATAGCACTTAGAATTGTTGCTCACCGGTCCTACTGCTTCAGGCAAGTCAGAACTTCAATGTCAGTGGAGTTTTTGGACTGTCATGTCATATTGAACAGTAGCAACCAGAACAGAGTACTAGGTTCGGTTTGTTCGGTTCGGTTAATGGTAAATTGGTAGTGAACAGAGCTATAGCACTTAGAATTGTTGCTCAGGGTCTTGGGCAGATGCTGGATCTTCACAGGGAGAAACCTTTTCAATCTAGTCTTTAAGTGTACCGAGAGCCAATTCGATAATTTACAAACCAGACTCGTGTTCAGTTAAATAATGTTTTGTGTTTAACCGATCCTAGTGCACGTAGAAATAGAATCTATCTGTAAAGAACGGTCTGCCAATGATGATAATTGCTCTGAATTTAACTTTGAATTCCTGATCTGGTGTCCTCTCTGAGTCCGCTATGTAAATTTTTACTTTGTGGTAGACAATTCAATGCGAAGTACTAAGTTGTTTCCCATACAGGTGGAGAGGAAGCCGATGTTTCACCGGTCGTTCGTTCCCTTGGGAATATGACGATGCAGGATGACAAAGGGCCAGAAAAAGGGACAGATCAGAGCTTACCTGCCGAGACTCAAGCTTATTTTTCCAACATACCCACTGGGACGGGAAGCCACGGTCAATTCTCTCCTGAACCAACATCCATGGAGACTGACACTGCTTCGGTGGATGTCACAAAGCCTGAGGCTGATCCTCGTGACCAAACAGAGCTCAAACCCCCGAGCCCCAGCAGTTACACAGAGAAATTATCCTCGGCCACATCCGTGATTGCTGAGAAGGCAGTCTCGGCAAAGAATCTGGTGGCTTCAAAGCTTGGATACGGTGAGAGAGAATCTCCGAAGAGCTCTGATGCTGCCGGAAGTGAGACACACGCTCAGGGTGAAAAGCCTTCTGATCAGAGCGGCTACACTGGAGAAGTCTCATCCGGCACTTCCGCAATTGCAGATAAAGCAATGTTAGCGAAGAACATGGTCACAGCGAAGCTTGGCTACGGTGAGAAGGGCGACACAACCACCTCTCACAACACTGGTGGCACCAATTCGGAGCCTCAAGCCCATGAGACCACCGCAGCTATTGGCAAACCTCCGGAGCAGAGCAGCTACACCGGAGCAATCTCGGCAATATCTGATAAAGCAATCTCCGCCAAAGAGACAGTGGCGTCTGAGCTTGGATACGCAAAGGAAGAAGGGGATACAGAAACTCTCGGTGCAGGCGGAAATCAACCTGCTAAGGAGCAGGGAAAGGGCATAGCAGCAGCAGTGACGGAGAAGCTGAGCCCCGTGATCTCGAAAGTCACCGGCTCGGTGACAGGCCAGCAGGCAGAGGCACCGGGAGAGGTGGCAGGGACGCAGGCCCAAGAGAAGGGGGTGTCAGTGAGGGACTACTTGGCAGAGAAGCTGAAGCCAGGGGAGGAGCACAAGGCCCTGTCGGAGGTAATATCGAGCGCTCTGCACAAGAAGAAGACTGCGGCGGAGGCAGAGTCAGCAACAGCAGTGAAGGTGACGGAATCTGAGGAAGTGAAGAAGCAGCTGGGGGAGGAGGGGGATGGGCAGTTGAACAGTCCAGGAAAACGAATGGTGGACAAGCTGAGAGGAACGGTGGGCTCGTGGTTCAGCAAGACTGACGAATCGAAGGCTTCGCAGCAACCGGCCAGCCGCGGTGAGACCACGCCTGCGTCCAAAACTGTGCATTGCTTTTGATTTGTCGTTGTTTAGGGGTGGGTTTGGTGTGATTGGTGATTCTGGGTTTGCGTGTTTCTTGCAGACGAGAGAGAGGCTGTTTCTTCTGCTGCAGATGAGCAACAGGGCGGCGAGAGAAGACGTCAGGAATCGAGCGGCGACTGAGGGAAGAAGGGATCTTTCAGTGTCTTGACGTGTGGATTTTTCTGAGCTTTTTCCGAAGGTTGTTATGTAATGTGCGCCGAAAATAGTTGTGGCTGGGGAACAGATTACCTGTAAATGCAGAGTCGGGATCTTTCCTGGTTCATGCTCTTTAGTAAAACACTTGTAAATTGAACGAACATGAGATGCCATTCTGAAGGGAATTACGTTGGATGTGTTGTCGAGGCCTCGATCAATTTGAGCATGGTGGGCTCGTCACTTCACCATCGGCGGACGCTACAGCAGCAAAAATGTTCAGACTGTTTTCCAGTTGGGGACCGTAAATGGTCATTCATGGGGAAAATGCTGATGAATTGTGAAGTATCAATCTCATGACTCTTTCGTTGCTGAGCTAATCTATAATTTAAGGTTTTTTAGATGATAGAAGCTTTGATTCTTCCTTCTACACGTTCACATTTCCACAAAAAAAACAAACAAACCACCTATAAATAAATATTTAAATTTTTTAAAAGTGCTTTAGTTCTATGGATTGTGTGTTCATATGTTTTTTTTTCCTATAATTTTCCGGACAATGTTAAAATCACACTCAATGCATAGATATGCTAGACTTGGATTAACGCATCAAAGTGTCATAAGCCGTGCTTTTTCCACTCATCCTCTAACTTAGACGCTCCCTGTTTTTGTATTTTGATCATATCATCTTTTTGTGCGGCCCATTTCCTCTATTACAATTTTTAAAAAGTAGCCTGCTTTTTTTTTTCTTTTTGGTTTGGGTCAATTCTTTTTATTTTTGCTTCTTTCTCTTTCCTTGCGCCTCTCATTCCCCTTGTTCTCCTTTCCAGTTCTCGGATCTTGCAACATTTCTTTTATCTTCTCTCTGCAATCCATTCTTCCTTTATAGGCCTTCCTAATCTTCAAGTCGCATGGCATTCAGAAGGTGAATATCCACGACACTAACCCCGTCATCGTCCGCACTTTTGACAGCATCGACATTGTGCTCGCCATTGACCTTTTACCCATTTTCGCCGCTGTGCGCAATCTCCTCTTGCAATATGAAAAGGCAATATTAAGAATAAAGCACATCATGTCTCTCTCTTTCCTTTTTTCTAGGTTTTTTTTCCTCTCCTCCTCTTGCACATCTGAGTAGGCATGCTAGTGGTAATAGTTGAGTTATGTGCATTTAGATGATATGAAAGCGGGATTCGAATCGGTGCTTTAATTTGATTGCAATTTTTAGTGCAGTGTTCTCGGTGTTGAAATAAAAATTACGACTCACAAATTAGTTACTCGGAACAAACTTCTACAATGCTGCATTTGTTCTTTCATTTTGCGATGCGAATAGATTGCTATTATGTGTGGAGTTCAATTTTAGGCTAATCTCCGAACAAACATTTCATAATCATGCATTTCTTGGAATTCATCATTTATATTTGTTTAATTTATTGTTTCACTCACTCTCGCTTTGTTGGTAATTGATAGCTTGAGGCGGTTGCTCGTTGCCGGCAACGACGTGGAGGATGAATCTTTTTTTTTTTTTTTGGTTGAGGAACTTGTTAGGATTTGCCAACGTGTGTTTACCTTGTGTATGTGCATGCAGTTTTATTTGTGTGAATGAATGCAAGCCAACTGTGCGGGTTTCATGGGATTGTAAAGCAGAAATCCAAAGAAGCAAATATATAATGTCCCCCGGGTCATGAAAATCGCTTGCATTGCGAAAGAGTTGTGTTGACTGTTGAATGTGTGTGCCATAAAGAGAAGTGCGTGCAGCGGAAAGAAGAGTAGCAGCAAAAAGGAGGAAAGAGGGACTCCTGAGAAAGGAAAAAGAGAGAAACAAAGGGGGCTACTTTTATAGAGTTGTAGCAGAAGTGGTGGGCCGCATAACAAATAGGATTATCAAAATACAAAAAATGAGGAGTGCCTAATCAAAAGAGAAATGAAATGACCGAATGATGATTGAGACGTATTGATTCATGTTAATGTCTAAGACGAGGCATATTCTGTCACTGCTATAGTCGGTCGTGTCGTACTTGTGTGTAGAATGCTGTCCTCGTACGCGGTCAGGGTATGAGCACGACCGCCCTTACGCCATCTCGTAGTTCAAGCCTTGGGGCCTCAAGCCCACAGTCCAGCCCATTCTCAATCAGTGGCCTTCTCCCATTGCGCGTATGTTCCCCAGTGCGTGGGGCTCGTCGCGGGGTGAGCCGCCACCGGAGACCAATTTTCCAAGGCCGCACCAGCACAACAACAGCCCCCGTAAAGCTCTCTACACACTCCAGCAGTGCCGTCTCTCTTGCAGCTCCGCCTTTCCCCCGCCTCAGGCGCCATCGCCGGACTCGGCCCAGCTTTGACACCCGACGTCGCCGGTCCCAGGTGATATATCTGCGCCTGCAAAGTTTTGAACTTTGATGCTTTCTCGTTAGGCTCTTTCTTCGGAGCGTTCACTGGGCTTCACATGCTTCGCATTCCGGTCCAATGGAGCAATCCGTTTTCTCCAATCCAACTGGGTCATCTTCGGTTGTTCGAAATCGACAGAAAGATATTGGAGCTTCGTGTTCTTAGAAGTGTCAATTTTTTCCTGGACTCCTTGTATTCGTTGGATTCTGCCAAGTGAAAATAATGGGATTTTCCCAACCTTTTGTGAACGTCAAGCATGAATTCTAGGGCTTTATTTGGTCCCAGAATAGTAAAGAAGATTTCGCATTTACTGTTCAGCTCTCGGACATTGTGCGACCGCGGCTTCCGCGGTGGTAAAATCAAAGAGGAATTCGAGTTCGTCGAGGAACCTTTGAAGAATATGTGGGCAACCGATTCTGAGTGCTTTATGGATGATGCGCGTATTTTAAGCGAGTATGACTCAAGCGGCGATGAATATTATTCAACGAGGCAGAACTTCCGTGCTAATGTGAGGGCTGATGCGGAGAAAGTCTTGGGAATTCTTCAACAAGATGGTCCGGGGTTTGATGTGAAGGCAGATTTAGAGGAACTTCAGATAAGAGTTTCGGGGCTTCTCGTGAGGGAAGTCCTTTTGGGCATATTGAGACGCATTGAGTTTGCTAATAAGAGTAGGTGGGTGAAGCTGGGGTATAAGTTCTTTGTATGGTCGGGTATGCAGGATAATTACAGGCATACGACAGATTCATACCACTTGATGATGAAGATCTTTGCAGAGTGCGATGAGTTCAAGGCAATGTGGAGACTAGTCGATGAGATGATTGAAAAAGGATTTCCAACGACTGCTCGGACGTTTAATATTTTGATATGTAGGTGTGGAGAAGTTGGCTTGGCCAGGAGAGTTGTGGAGAGGTTCATAAAGTCCAAGGTGTTTAACTACAGGCCATTTAAACATTCGTATAATGCTATCTTGCATTCCCTTGTTGCCATGAAGCAGTATAAATTGATCGAGTGGGTTTATCAGCAGATGTTAGCCGAGGGGCTTTCTCCTGACATCTTGACTTATAACATACTTATGTGCGCAAAGTATAGGCTAGGGAAATTAGATAAATTTTACAGATTGCTTGTTGAGATGGGCAGTCTTGGGTTTTCTCCAGATTTTCATACGTATAACCTATTTCTTCATGTCCTTGGTAAAGGAGATAAGCCTCTTGCAGCTCGTAATCTCCTCAATCACATGAGGGAAGTGGGGTGTGATCCCAGTGTTCTTCACTTCACAACATTGATTGATGGATTGAGCCGAGCAGGGGATTTAGATGCCTGCAAGTATTTCTTTGATGAAATGATAAAAAATAAATGCAAGCCCGATGTTGTATGTTACACTGTTCTGATCACAGGATATGTAGCGGCTGGGGAGCTTGAGAAAGCCATAGAAATGTTCAACACGATGATTAGTGATGGACAGCTACCAAATGTGTTTACTTACAATTCCATGATTCGTGGCTATTGTATGGCTGGTCATTTTGCAGAGGCATGTTCCATGTTGAATGAAATGGAAATGAGAGGTTGCAATCCTAATTTTCTTGTATACAGCACTTTAGTGAATTATCTGCGAAATGCTGGCAAGCTTTCTGAAGCTCACTCGGTAATAAGACGCATGGTGGACAAGGAGCAGTATGTCCACCTGGTTTCAAAGTTTAAGGGCTATAAGAGATGTTAAGTTTTGTGCGATGTATGGGTGAATCCTCAGGGCGATACTTGAATACGATGCCACAGACATCGTGCACGACAGGGACACAGAGTAAAGTATGCACAGACTTTTCTATTCTACATTTACTGCTGTTGCATAATGTGTATTTATGTAATTGTCTGATGCCAAATTGCTGTTGGGCAGCATATGTTCTCGTTCTAATTGATTCATTGGGCTATGATATTATTACTTAATATTCCTATTTCATATGGCGAAGGCATAGTTTTTCACACAATGTTACTTTATAGATGGGAGGCATCATTCTCATCTCAATTTCAATCAGAAGTATCGGTGCTCATTTTTTAGTGTTCCAGTGCTTGAATGCATAGGATACTTGAAGAGTTCAGGACATTAACAGTCATTCTGTAAGCATTTCTGATGTCAGCTAATTTTGTCATGGAAAATGCTGAATCGCATGTCGCGTGAATCTTTTTGTACGTTAAACACTCTGTTTAAGACATTATGCTCCGAACTAGTGAGACTCCTCTGCCTATGTTGCATTTAGAGAAATGTACTTGTTGAGGCTTTGCTTTGTCAAAAAGGGAATGAGATTATTTGTTCATTGTGCTAGGAAAGAATTAAAAGATCATCGTAAGTAACTCTGCCTGTTGTTTTTGCTGAGATTTATTGCGACTACAAGAGAGCTGTGCAGAAGGTTTCAGGCCTATGATGATAGGCTAGCAGCTTAATTTAGCGAGACCAGGTAAGCTTTTGTCTTCTCAGAACATCGGCACTTACGACTTGGGAACTGCTCCCTTCCTTCTGTGTTGACATACTCTTTCAAGACACCATCTTTATGCACATTCCTATAGGATAACACTGCCCTCAAAACTCAGGCCTGATGGGGATCAAAATATCTCTATCCGTTCTCGCGGCTGAGATTATCCTGTCAAGACGGAAAAACAATCTGGATCGAGATTCGAATTGGCTAATTTGTGGTTTATATAACTGTTCCTCTTTACTGAAGAGCAGCGCCCTTTATTCAATCTCCTACTTAAACCTTTCATCCCTGTAGTTGGTAAGGTTAGATTGGCACAACACAGAATCTCCTACTAAACCATTTTCTTGTTTTTCTCCCTATGGGGTTGTTCACATCCGCTGTATTGTGAAAGGCATCTCAATTGAGATGGCAATCAAGTATTCACAAAGTCATCAGCCCGACCTCTATTGGGGGCAATCTTGATGCTTGTATTCCTCTGCGAAATTCATCTAGCTTGTAGGTCAGATCAGATCTTTTGTGCGCGTGCGCGCCCGTCAGACTGTTGGGCGAAATCCTGAGTGCAATTGCATCAACTGAAACTTGATTTTTTGGGTTAGTTATAGCTGTTAAGTCCAGTACGTTCTGTTTTTTGTATTTTGGGGCCAACAGCATGGTATGTACTGTTACAAGTGATCTGGTGGACTTGCACTAGAACAGGAGGAGAAAAGAAGGGAAGGAAAAAGAATGGATGCTTTTTCGGTGAGTTTGTTTAAAAAAGAAATGAATGATTTGAAAAATTATTTTTGGTTCGCAAGATCTGATTGTGTATTGATTTTTTGAGCAAATTATTTGAGGACCGTGAATCTAAAGAGATCGTGCTTTGGTGGTGGGTTTTGGAAGGCGGATGGGTGGTCAAAGGTATGAATTCTAATTGTTAAAAGCGTGAATAGGAGGAGAGGACCCCACCAACTTGAGCATTCGGACGCATTGCTCATGCCTGCCTCTATCATTCATTCCATCTGTTTCTCGCTACACTTACGGCATTCAGGACTCATTATAAGAAAGCGCCTTCGTGCTTCGTGACGTCTCTTCTTCTTTTTTAAAATTACCATCTCGAGGTCTGAAGTACAGCAGTCCTATTTGATTTTCCAAGAGTGAATAGACAACTGAGTATGCTTCTTCATGCTTAAAGGGGTCGGTCCATGCACGCCTTTGCCAAGAAAATGATGCATGTAGGAAAAAAAAAATTGGCGTTGAAATGGAGAAGCGGGCATGCTTGGTGACGAAATCCAAGTCACCTTTGATCGGTCCATAAGCAAAGTGATAGTGGGTTTTTGCTGGCAAGATGAAGAAGTCAAAATCGATACCTCCTCTTGAATAAATGCCTCGTGCCCCCCCCCCCCCCTACCTTGGAACTTCTGACGTATAACATACGATAGAAGTTGTCACATAAACTAACTAAAAACGGGGCACATTTTATCGATCGACTTGGCGTTTGTATTTCTGCATCTTTAGACGGTCCAAATAGTAGGCTACGGTGTTCCCTGACCCCATCCAAAGAAATCTAAACACTCGATTATTTCAGGTAGCTTGTGAATCAAGCAGAGCAAAAGTGGGGGTGGCCTACCAGCAGCCTCGGATGATTCAGACAAAAATGCGACCGGCTTACCCTCGGATGGAAAATGACCCCTGAACGGATGGAAGATAAAGGAGGAAACTCGTGCCGCCGGACTCCAATCATCACACAAAAAATTTTAGGAGCATCGACATTTCCGAGTGCAACGAAACGAGGGGAAGAAAAAAAAAAATCTCTTGCAAAGATGATCTCTCAGCTACGTGCGCCGGTTATTCACGTCGACAACGACAATTGCGGCGACTGATGTCACAAGAAAACAAGAGGAAAAAAGCCAAGAACGTGCCGAACGAACATCGGAATACAAGTAAAAACCCCCATAACATGTTCATATGCCTGCTCAGTCCTTCACGCAGCCTACCTCTGTAGGCTTCACTCTATTCGCCTGCTTTTCTACATGGCCCAAACTAAGTAAAAGAAGAAGAGAATTTCTCAGAGCAAATCCCGGTGTTCTACCAGATCAATACATAGCATTGGGAAGAAGCTGGGAAGGAGTAAGGATTCCCTCACTTCTTGTCCGATTTCTTATCGTCTTTCTTTTCATCTTTCTTGTCGTCCTTCTTGTCGTCCTTCTTCTCTTCCTTCTTCTCTTCTTTGGCCGGACCGACCGAAATTATGTCCACTTTCCCGACTTTCTTCAGTTTCTTCACCACCGCCACTGTGTCCATTTGCCCTATCACCGTCAGCTTCTGGTCCTTCATATCCGCCGCTATTGAATCCACCCCTGTTTTTCCCATTTAATGGGCGTTAATCGGTCAGAAAAGAAAATTTTCTATCAACTTTTAACAAATCTTGGAGATCAAAAGGAAGAACCCTTTGAACTTAAAGCCCAGGAAGATTCAGGAATACGCAAGAAGGGAGATTTAGAAGGTGAAAGAGAGGAGAGGGGGGGAGAGAGCTAAGCCAAACCATAGATGTCGGCTGCTGCTTCCATGGCTTTCTGCTTCGCCTTGTCATCCGTCATGGTCGGGATCTTCAACACCACCTTCTGTCGCACGATTCAGAAGAGTTTGTAGGAACTTGGATACGTTAGGTCCAAGTTCAGAGAAGCCCAAAACAAGAACAGAGGACTAGAAGAGATCAGAGGAAAATCTGTACCTGGGCCATTCTGGAGGGTGGAAGACGATACGAACCCGCTGAATTTGACACAGAATGTGAAAGCGGTTTTGGGTCGTGAGAGAGAGAGAGTGAGAGAGAGAGAGTGGTACTCCTAAGAATGTGTCCCAGAAATGAGCAAGCCTTTATAATTTATATGCGCTCTTCAGGGGCCGTCACATGTGGTCCTTTTTCTCCATACGTTACGTAGGATCACCTGTTTCTTTTCTCTTTTTTTTTTTGGTTGGGAGGGCCGGACTTGGGGCCAAAGCTGGTAATAATCAAATTTCATGCTGCTAAAAAGAAATTGATAATCATGGAATCCATCGCGGGTTTTTCTGCGCTCTGAATCGACATGGACGAACGAGATTGAATTCGTCCTCGTAGGATGTCGGTCATCTATCCCTCTTGACACATCCTCGCAGGGTAGGGTAAGGTAATTAAGGTATAAGAGAGAAAGAGAGTGTGTGTTTTGTGCTCCAAAGAACGTGCCACAGGAATGAGCGAGCCTTTTTACGCACTCTTTGGACCTAGCAAGTTCTTTAAACTACTTTATTTAAATTCTGAGACGTTAAATTTAAAAGTATTTTTTAAGACGAAAAGACAAAATATTTTTTCTCAACTTAAAAGATAATAACGAAGAAAGTAGATTTTATATCATTTTCAAATAGCTACCGTCGAATAAAATCGTATAGTAACGTTTTGCCTTTTAGATGAATCATTGGAGCCTTGACTCTTAAAGAGCCGTCACATGTATTTCTTTTTCTCCACACGTTACGTAGGATCGATTGTTTTTTGTTGGGAGGGCCGGACTCGGGGCCAAAGCTGGTAGTGATCAAATTTCGTGCAGCTAAAAAAAGAAATTGATAATTTATGGAATTCATCGCCCCATCACATCCTTGCAACTGTCGATATTTCAACAATCTCATCATTAATGTCTCGGGGAAGTTTTTTCCCCGTAAGTTTCCACATGTTCCGCTAAAGCTACGTCCGATGGTGAAAAAAGAAAACATGCTGAAAGAAGTCAATCGTTATATGTTGGATCCGAAACTTTGATCCCACGAGTAATGTGATCCTCGCATTTTTAAATTTATTTAATATATGGTATCTAAATTTTTTTTATATATATTCAATATAATTATTGAATATTATGAAAATACTCGGTGTTATTTCTGAAGTTGAATTAATGAAAGAATAAATTTAAAAGTCTATGTATGATATATTGGACTAAAATTTATGATCACGTTGTACAAATTTAAAGTTCGATTTAAAAATTATTTGTGTCATTAAGCCATGCTAGAGTGTTTGCGGAGCATCTACTCCGGCTAAATTTTTCGTTATTTATATATTCAACCGAAAGAAAATAGTCCCTGGCAGCTTATTTTTAGTGAAGATTATCTATACACGGCGGAAGGAAGATGACATGAATGTCCATACAACTTGTTTTGTACTGTTATATGTCTTAGTCCAGAAGGCGGATCTCCATAAAGGCCAGATTGCTAGTCCTTGGGATGATTCAACGATGCTGATTTCTTCATAGCCCTAAACTTTTTTGCTGGACCACTGACAACAATCTGGTGACTCAGCTGAAGGTGGCCCATTCTGCACCAACTTGTTAAATTAATTTTGAAGGCAAAATCTAGAAAAATAGTTCCCATGTATAGCACGTCCAAAAAGTGCAATAAATTTAAAATTTTGAAATAATTTTCTCCTTTTATGTAAGGGGAAATCAAAAGAGAATTTTATTTAATATGTGTTTGTATGTCCTGTTAGAATCATAACTTTAACATATAAACGTCTCACTGGTATGGTATATCTTTATATGTGTACATCTTCAAGTTGACGTGGCCGACTTTGATAGATTTACGTGTTTAAAAATGAATCGATAAACTTAAAATTTATGTGTTTCTATGTCTTGTTAGACTCATAACTTTAATATATATAACTTTCAAACTTGTCCAATTTTTAATTTGACAAAAGAATAGTAACTTTCACATGGTCAAGCTGGCTTTTGGACGATGATGCATCATGGAAAAAGGGTAACTTTTCAAACCCAACTTTAACAGATTCCACCATTAATATAAGATAATATTAATTTTAATCCATACGAAAAACAAAATAATATAAATAGTCTTTGAATTTTAGCTCCACATATATTGTGATCCCTAGATTTTGAAATTTTTTACTATGATTCTCAAACTAGAGTTAAATGTGTAATATCATCTCTGAACTTTTAAATTATTCAATGTGATCTACAAATTTTTAGTTTATATTCAATTTAGTCTCTGAATTATACGAAAATATCAAAAAATTTAGGATCTATATTGAATATTGAGATAAAATTTTAGGGTAATCACGCATTAAATTAAAGATAAAAAATCATTTTCGTCGCTATCCCATGCGAAGAAATCTAGGCCCGAACTCGGCTTTCTCCTAGATGGGCCCCAACCAAGATTTCACCCTTCATCTCATTTGGTTGGAAGTTGGGGGAAGAAAATCGACTCAAAAGAGACATGATAAGAAGGAGAAAAGCATCACTCCCGAGGTAAAGAAGATGAAACGCCTTCTCTGGCAAGAAAAAGAAAAAGAACAAGAACGTAGAAACTTTTACCCGGTTCATTTTCATGAACATCGCGAATTGCCCCAAAACGTCAATTTGACTAGAATCAAATCAGTCTAGTCCATCGCAGTCCAATTGATCCAAGGCGTCAACATATGTTTTATATGGTTGGAAACAAGCATATAAACCTAACTGATTTGATTCGGTTGTTCATGTCATCATGGACGTTTGACACAGCCCTAGCGATGGAGTACCCTTGCGAGCAAATCGAAGTGCTCCCCAAAAATTGAATAAATCTGTGAAAACTAACATACTTGAACACAATAGAAAATCCATTAAACTAGAGAAAATATGTCGCTACGACCGAATTTAAAAGGGGAAAACCAAGAGCAAAACTAACTTCGTGGCAGCAAGAACTACTTTAATTTCACATAATGGTGCATGCGTGTGGATTATCGTCGCTGAAGAGAGAAGCGAAGGCCTCGTCGGAGGCGACAGCGACGGAGTAGACTGCGGGAGTGTGGAAGAAAGTGTGGACGCCGGAAGAAGCTCCGGTCCTGTGGGCGTCGTAGTAGTACTGGTTGACTATGTAAGAAGGGTATTGATAAAAGGAAGCGAAATGAGAGTGCCCCGGAAATGGCCACGGCTCCGCCGCTTTCCCTGCTCTTTTGATGGCCTTCAACACCTTCTCCTCCTCCAATCTGTATCCTCTGGCGGTCAGCTTCTGCATCTCCATGTCCACCTCCACTTCTTCTACTCCTGAAAAGTTGGGTTTTGCCGATCAACGAGAGGTTGTATAGCTACGGGGCTTCGACTAGAGAAAAAGCTAGTAGCTAGTACCGTTCACTGTATGTATGGCTAACCGATAAGCACAATTAAGTGGATGGCTTGGTTTAGGAATGATGATCTGGTTTAAAATGTCTATGAAGATTTCCACCAAATAAGAGGACAGATAGTTTTGGTAATCCTGAGATTTTTCATTCTGAGCCTATACATCGTTTAGAAGTTTAAGACACCGACTTTTAATTATGTCAATTATCGCTGGGAACATAATCAGATGACAAGTTTTCATAAGACAACAGCCTAGGAGGAAACAGGAGATTGCTGATGGAATACAGAGACCTATAATATTAAGTTACAAAGTAACGTGCTGCTCACTAATCAAGTGCTTGACTAAAATCTATTCGTTATATATCTAATCATCGTTTAACCTGTAGAGAAAAGCATTTGCGTGTGTATGGTGGCGCGTAAGGTACATGTAGGAGAGTCATGTCCAAGAAGATGAAAACTATTTTCCGAGGGGATGAGAGTGTTGTCAGGATCGAGCATCAAAGAAGTTGAAAGGTCAGGCTTCTTTACTCATGTCAAGAAGTACGTTAGATTTTATGGGGAGCTCACTCAATGAAAAGTTTGGGCAAATAGCTGCTCCCACATTCAAGCAGAATCCTGCCTCCATGAATGCACCACAAGGATCATCTGAGGCAATAAGATAGCAATGTGTGAAGAAGTGAAGCAGAATATTTGCACCTTTGAGCTTGAAGAGGGCTCTCTTCAACTTAGCTGCGCATCCCTCGCAGTCCAGGTTCGGCACTCGCACTTCCACCATCATCTGAAATTTTTTTTCCATGATCAGTCTTATTTTCAGTTGAGCTTAAAGTAAACTTAAGAACTCCTACGGCAGTGTTCACTCTGTCACTGTGTGTGTGTGTGTGTGTGTGTGTTTGAGAGAGTGAGAGAGAGACAGAGAGAGAGAGACTCACAGACATGGTTCTTCGAGTATGAGGAAGCTTTCAGAAGCCCTTTTGGTTTTTGAAACCTTTCTGCTTGAGGGGAGAGAGAGAGAGAGAGAGAGAGAGAGGGAGAGAGAGAGAGGAGTTATTAATTTTAAACGGCTAGCCTGGGAAGGAAGGCGGCATCATTGGGTTCTTAAAAATCCAAAACCAGAGAGAGAGAGAGAGAGAGAGAGAGAGAGATGTCACGCGTGCAATGGAGTGGGAAATCGTGAATTATGTTCTTTGTCATGCAATTGCAGGGCCAATCCCAACAAGTGTGCCTTGTTCGCCATGCTCATCTCTCTGGAATCATGACAACTGCTGCCAAGTGCCAAACATCATAATTGTGGCCCATATATGTTCATCACACCATTGCAAACCTCCATACTAATCTGAAACAAGACTGTGATGTCGTAAAGGAGCTCCCTTCAATAAGCAGAAAAAAGGAGTCTATTGCCTTATATATATTCATCATCTCAACATCACAATGCCTATATTTAAATGTCAAGATACAGTTGGGACTTCCACTGTGACGTTGGTTTAACTTCTACACATGGGGGAAAAAAAATCTTCAGAAAAGCGAAACTCCTCTTGTTCTCTCTCTCTAGTCAGCATTTTTTCTTCTTTTGCTTTTCCTGCAAAAAAAGGGCACTGAGGCTGACAACTGGGAGAGGCAGTATTCCCAACTTTGGAGTTCATCTTCTGCACGACGTCACCATCCCTGTGCTTGCTGCTCGAGCTCATGATTGGTCAGCAAAGTTGGTGATTTATCGACCGGGCAAAGACCCGCCAGCTAAAAATGTTCGGACGGTCCCAAGATGAGCATAAGGCTGTTGTTGCTGGTGATGATGGTATCAATATTCTCCTCTTCGAAAAGCTGCGTTGCCCGGGAACAGAGGCAGAGCAAGAACGAAGAGAGATCACCCCAACATCGTCTCATCTTTCCCTCGGGGAACTCATGAGAGAGAGAGAGAGAGAGTGATGTAACGATGCGGTAGGGTTTGCCGTTGCTTTGGGACCATGGTGATCTCTGTAATTCTGTTTTTCGTTAGTGAAAACGACAAGGTTGCTTCGCGGGAGTTCTGCCACACTGAAATTCAACACCCTTTTGGGTCCATGAATAAACAAAGCATCCAAGACTTTTATTCTGGGAGATAGTCTTAGCAAATCAATCACACTGGCTGGGCATTTGAATAAGTGATCAAGGAAAACAAAAGGGATTTTTTTCAAACTTTTCCAGCTAGTTAACCATTTAGGTAGTGGAGTGAGCTGTTGAAGTTCTTGTATCGGATCGCTTCATAATAGGTTTTATATACTTTTTATATTTATATGATTTTCTTCTATTTATCAGCTTAAATTTTTAAGTTGAACTTTCTGTCAAGAGCAAAAGAAAAGAGAAATGAAATGAGTAACTAGCAAATGAAGAGCGCCAACTTTCGGTCGATTGTGTTTTACACTTACATATGCTGTTTTATTCTCACAGATCATGAGAATCGATGTTAACACTATCCACCAATCCATATGGGAAAACTCATGCTCATGAACCCGTGTTGATCCTCAATGACCTAAAGCAGAACGTAATTAAGGGGGGATGAAGTTGAAATAAATCGAGGGGAAGAGAGAAATGATTCTGGGGAATATCGTGACCATCGAATCTTCGATTCAGAATGAGAAATACATGCCCGTTTATCTAGGCCAGATGCGAACAGTAAACCCTAACATGATATTCTAAATTATTTTAACAGATGGGTGCAAACAAAATGAGGACTTCCCATGCTTCTTTTTACAGAAGGGAATCCTCCTCAGTTCCGACCAGACCAGGCAAGCACATGTTGGATTGTTCGGACAGGGCGAGGGACGGGGCCAGATGCCATTGACTGGTGGGTTTTCTCGTTCTGGGCCTCTTGGGCCTGCTTTCGGACAGCACCCACACGCCCTCCGTAAGAGTAAAAAAAGAGAGGCCTTCTTCCCACAAATCGCCTGCTGAAGAACTCGAGCATGCTTTGACGTCGCAAGACAAAATCACGAATCGCGAGCGAGAAAAATGACTGAGTAGAATGTGGAATTCATACAACTGATGACGAGATCCAACCACTACTGACTCTTTCTCTCTCTCGCCGGGTGAGTTTCTTCCTGGACCCGGTGTGGATCGCAACCCTTCGTTTTGGAAATCCTAAGGTCAGCCCAGGATCTTGCCTCTCATAGTTCTGCTCCTTTTTAAGCTGCAACTCAGTAATTTTTTTTCTTTTGGGTCTTCTTGCCTAAGCTGGGTATCCGAGATCAACTCTCAGTTCTTCCTTTTCTTCCGCAATTTTGTAACCGGAAGAGGCAAAAGATTTCTCTCGCACCTACTGGTAAGACACCAAAAGACTTTTTGTCTCAGCTTCTGCCTCCTCCTTCTACACTCCAAGCAGAACGTTATTATCCAGGAACGACTTCACTGAAAGAGAGTTGGGAGACCTCGGCGGATGATCGTGCGGGTTTCCTTCAGAAAGTGAGGAGGGAGCAGGGTGAGGTGAGAGAGAAGAGAAGAAGAATGCAGAGGCTACAGAGGTACTTGTGGTACGGATCTGGGGTTTTCCGTCACCTCGCGGACTCGATCCGGAGGCCCTTCCTCAAGTCCCCCGCGCGCTCCGCCGCCGCCTTCCTCGTCATCGCCTTCCTCCTCGTCAGCGCGTTCCTCTCCACGCGCCTTCTCGACTCCTCTGCCGCCTCCTCCTCCTCTGTAAGTACGTCTCTTTAACGCGCGGGGTCCCCCTTTATTTCATTCCATTCGTTAACCACATTAATGAACCATTACGTGTTTACATGGAAAAAGAAGGACAGAGAGACAACTTTCATCTTTGTGATGGGGTTTTGCAAGAATAATTGAGCTCTCGGTAGTGGGTGGGAGTCGGTGGCCGAGGCCAGTCGGGTCGGGTCCGGGACGCGCGTCACCTTCTCGTTTGTTAGTGATTCGGAAGGGAAAGTGAAACGGCTCTTTGACTGCGCTTCTCCCCTCGCGGCAGGATTACCGCCTGATTTTTCCCATCAGACCCTGTAGAATTTCTTTGTCCTTACAGAAGTTAGTGCGCGGGTCCCACGACAGCTGTTTCTGCACGCCATCGTCAATCTATCTCCCGGGAATCTGCTCGGCCACGGGATTCTCAACTTTATGCCTGACATCCCATCGCGTCACATGAACTAATAAATTTATTGTCATGCACGGGGACATTGCATTCTCGATGTTCTTCACCGCGTAGTTAGTGCTTTGTAATTTAGATCATTACAAGATAAAACGTGTTGAATTAGTGTCCCCGGGCACTCATTAATTGTGCTTTGCATGTTCACAGTCTATTAGTACGGCACCGAGGCCCATCGTCAACATTGCCACGAGCCACGTGTACCATCGCAAGCCCCGGAAGAAGCTCGAAATCCCCCTCGACTGCGCCTCCTACAACCCAAACCGAACATGCCCCGCCAGTTACCCCACTTCCCTCCGGCCGGAGCAGGGCCCCGACCCTTCGTCGGCGGCCGCGTGTCCGGAGTACTTCCGTTGGATCCACGAGGACCTCAAGCCGTGGGCCCGCACGGGCATCACGAGGGACGCGGTGGAGCGGGCCAAGAGGACCGCCAACTTCAGGCTGGCGATCGTGGGCGGGAGGGCTTACGTGGAGACGTATCGGAAGTCGTTCCAGACGAGGGACGTGTTCACGCTGTGGGGGATCCTGCAGCTGCTGCGGAGGTACCCGGGTCAAGTGCCCGACCTGGAGCTCATGTTCGACTGCGTCGACTGGCCGGTCATTCATTCGAGGCTCTATCGTGGGCCCAATGCCACGAGCCCGCCGCCTTTGTTCCGGTACTGTGGAAACGATGCCACGCTCGATGTCGTCTTCCCCGATTGGTCCTTCTGGGGCTGGTAAGACTTACTTCCATTCTCTTCGTTGAAATTGCTCTCACGGTTCTTCGTAGCGTACCCAGCATTACTAAAAGATCCGTGCTGTGCAGGTCAGAGATTAATATAAAGCCATGGGAGTCTCTATCGGGGGACCTCAAAGAAGGCAACAAGAGGGTCAAGTGGATGGATAGGGAACCTCATGCTTATTGGAAGGGTAATCCGGCTGTTGCTGCCACCAGGCAAGACCTTCTTAGATGCAATGTATCTGATGAACAAGACTGGAATGCTCGTATCTTTGCGCAGGTAAATGAATGACCTTCAAATGTGGTTCTTGGGCTGTGGCTTGATAAGACTAATGTAATGAATTATGCTTTTAGAAATTAAAGAAGACGGTGATTTAAAAAATATCGGTGGTGTATACTAGACTGTAGTTGATAGACATGAACGAACTTGTGCCTCGTAATGGCAGCAGAGAAAGAGAGCAATGTACTTATGAACTGGGTTCAAATCTTTTTCTCAAACAGCAAGTGCCCTCGTTTGTGGAGCTTTAGAGACCGTTTGGAATGTTTGGGAGCTACATATTCATGTCATCTTCAACTCTCTGTTAGCAAAACAACAACTGGATAAGATGGATCTCGCTACATCTAACATTACAGTCGGTCTGTCATGCGGCGCTTTGTGATAAGACCTGAATACTATGTGCAGGATTGGATCCGAGAATCGCAGCAAGGATACAAACAGTCGGACTTGGCAAACCAATGCATTCACAGGTGAAACCGAATCTTCATGTCAAATTCTCTCCGGATCATGTGGCCTTTTCGAGTTCAGTCTTGGTTCCATTCTTCCTTCGTGCTGATCCATACATCGTGCTCCCTCCCTTATAAACAGATACAAAATATACATCGAAGGGTCGGCATGGTCCGTCAGTGAAAAGTATATCCTGGCTTGTGATTCCGTCGCCTTGGTGGTCAAGCCCCATTATTACGACTTCTTCACCAGAAGTTTGATGCCGGTCCACCATTACTGGCCCATTAGGGAGGATGACAAGTGCAGATCCATTAAGTTTGCTGTAGATTGGGGAAACAGCCACAAGCAAAAGGTAATATTACTAATTCTGTCATATTTGGTTAGTTCGTTAGGTACCATTCCTACTATATAATATAATGCAATGCAACAAGTTCCTTGCATGCGATAATAGCTAGCTGCATACGATTTTGGTTCTTGGATCATCATTGCGGACCGGACTGTGTTCTCAGGATTGACTTGCTTGTTTTGTAACCCGCCCCCCCCCACCCGGTCAAATACCTTTCCTTATTCATCCTTTCCAATGGTTAGGCACAGGCCATTGGGAAAGCGGGGAGCACTTTTGTACTAGAAGATTTGAGGATAGACTTGGTATATGATTACATGTTTCATCTGTTGAATGAGTATGCCAAGTTGCTGAGGTTCAAACCCGTCGTGCCTGAGAAAGCAGTGGAGTTCTGCTCGGAGCACATGGCATGCCAGGCTGGTGGGTTGGAGAAGAAGTTCATGGAAGAATCGCTGGTAAAGGGACCTGCCGATACATATCCTTGCAAACTGCCTCCTCCATATGATGCTGCATCACTCCACGCGGTCCGCAGAAGGAAGGAGAACTCGATCAAGCAAGTGGAGATATGGGAGAAAAAGTACTGGGATGGTCTAAACAAGTCCTAGAAAAGTCGGCTCGCTGTACATTTCACGTGATGAATTCGTTTTTGCAGCGCATCTGAAGTCTTTACAACTTAACAGCAATAGCAAATGAGCAGCATTTACCCTGTATCCTTAGATTCATACAAAGATGACGTATAAATTATGTGACATAATACAATCCTCATATTATGCACTTTGTACCTCTCATGGCTTCTTCGGCTAACCGCTTGTCTTTCTTCCCCTCAATGCTGTGAAAGCCTCTCCAATTTTCTCGTGGCGTTAGTGACGGCGTCATCAGCATCCAATCCCTGGACAAGGCAACCATCTTGAGATATCCATGGCTCGCTTGATAGTCTCCGCTTCGTTGGTATCACCCGAGTTCTGCTGATCATTTGATCTCGACTCTTCCTTTTCCATAGATGGAGAGAGATTGAAGGTCAGAACAGGAACGTGAAGAACTCTTGTACAACTCTTGTACAGGGAAGAGAAATTTCAGTTGAAGCTGATTTTAGAAGAAAACACAAATGCTTCAAAATTTGGTTGGCAATTGGTAAACAGCTCCTATTGTTTTTTAGGGCTTCATAGAAGGTCGTGGGATAAACAATCGTTTTCTTGGGGTTATAGATATCCAACTTAAGGATATGTTTGTTTCGCGAAAAATGAACCAATTGAAAAATATTTTTTTAAAAATAATCGCTAATATCATTTGAAAAAATTATGTCAATTGAAAGTATTTTCATTATCTACAATAGGGCTGAGCAAAAAAACCACAATCCAATCAAACCGGACCGTACCCAACTAGCTAATTTTGGATTGTAATCGACAGGTATGGTTTGGTTTCCAGTTCCAATTTTCCAAAACCGGCAGGTATCGGTTCGGTTCTCGATTTCAGGTGGGAATCATCCAACCGGCCCAACCAAACCGGTTTTTATATAATATAAATGAGCCAATTATTTTAATGAAATCATCTCTTCAATGCTTAACCATCTATCCCGAAAAAAGAGCCTAGACTCGCAAAATGAAAAAAAAGCCCTGCCCTAATCCAACTTTCTACACACTCAGTTGCTCTTGTTGTACAATTCAATTGCACATTTCTTTCTTTTTCTAGTGCCACTTAGCTAGTGCTCTTAGGTTGTTGAGAATTTTGATTTACAAGGCAAAAAAAAAGGAAATGAAAGTTCTAAGTCTATCGTTATATAGTTTTATTGAGTCGTATTTGTGGGATTAGTATTCAACTTAATTTTTTATGGAACGAAAGGGTGATATTAGGACCGTAATCAGGATCCAACCAAGAACCGGACCGGACCAATGATTTGGTTCTCGAGTGGATCCATGGAACAAACGGTTGATTTACGGTTCGCATTTTACAGAACCGGTCCCTAACAGATGATTCTCGATTTTAGGATATAACCATCCATCCTGTGAACCGATTACCCATATTATGCAGTGCCTCATCGAGGCAGAGGCTATCCAACTACTTGAATAGGGACTTGTGCACCAAACAAGAAGCCATTGAAGGAATAATTAAACTCAACTAATATATCATCTGGCCTAACCGTACATAGTACATAAGTTGATCAGTACGAACATCTACAAATTTCAGGCATACCACCATTTACCAGCACAAACTAACGGAGGAGGTTTATGTCACCATTAGGTCTCTCGATGCACTGGAGGAAGTTCGTAGCACTCTTGTGTGACGATAAAGCTGGCTAAGAACAAACTCTACTCTAAAAAACCATATATAAAACCAAATTTGACGAAAAGCTACTTTATTATTCATGAAGAAACATTGGTTCAGACTCTGATCTATTGCGTCTAAAGCTTCTATATGAAATCTATTTAGACTCTGGGAGTGTTTAGATTAAGGTAGTTTCATCAAAGTAAGAAGTTTGTTCAGACTCCGAATACATCAAGCATACTTTTGTGCCTTTAAATGTGATTGAAGACATCCGACCAAAAAAAAAAAGTGGTTGAAGATACAATAGTTTGGATGCTAATCACTAGAAGTTATTCATTATAACTATTTTGTTATCCGGATATTTTCTATCCTCTCAATCTGGAATAGTTACTAATGGCAAATTTTTTTTGTGGAATATTTTTCTTTTGATTGCTTTTATTTTCCATTAACTATCATTTACGTCTCATTACATTATTTTTGTTGTTGTAATTACATAGATGGTTTTCGAATTTTACTCCAATGTTCTATGGGGTCCATGAATTTTCTTGAACTTTCAAAAGCCTGCTCAATATAGTTCTTCCATCATGCATATCGCCATGCGATGAACATGTTCTTTTTCTGACATGAACCACTATGTTAAGGTTGATTCGATCACAATAATGATGTGGATAGTTCTTTTCTGAAATCGTGCAAATTGTTTGCCCATTTCTTCTTAGGCGAAAATAATGAGAAAAGAAGATATTTATGATGTAGAACCGTACATTAGCCACGTCGATGCGCACGCACAGATGCATCCGCTCAAACACACATGGGAGAGTAGAACAGAAATCATATGGATGTATGAACAAAATCAGGCCTTTTTATTCATCGAATCTGAAGATACATCTTCATTACGACAGCCATTGAAGACGATTCCGTACACATTGTGTGGATTATGGACCAATCTTTGGTGACTGATCCTACTTACCCACACGTAATTATAAGGTTTCTATAGGTTAAAGCGAGCCCGTCAAGCCATGATGCATGCATGCATGCATACACGACGTTTAATCGAACTGATCTGCTACATCGTACGCGTGCAAACTCCTACATACGATCGGTTTCGAGGAGAGTAATCAATAAGGAGACATTGCCGGGGCAGCCATAAACTTGGCGTAGTGGATCATTGGCCCAGGAGCAACAGTTCCGGAGCTCCGGATCTCCGCCATTCCTCTCCGCGTGTCTTCTCTCTCCGCTTTGCAGAGTTGAGGAAGAAACACTCCTACACAGTGCAGCAGAGTGGAGGAAAGCTTATGAGATTTGTATTTTACAGATAGAGACTGTTGCGGAAATCAAACGAAGAACAAAAGCGGAACAACGAGATTTACGTGGTTCGATCAGATTGATCTACGTCCACGGGCGAGGCAAAACGAAATTCCACTATATCAAAAGGAGAGTACAAGTCCAATGAAACCCTAATCACAATATATATATATTGTGTCTTAAAAAAAAAGGAAAACCTAATTCCTCTGGGTTTGGGCCTAAGGCCCATTCAAATAATATGTCAAAAAATTCAAGACATATTTAACAATTCTCCACCTTGGCTTGAATTTAATCATCAAGAAGTCGAACATGTTCTTCCAGCATCCCTAAGCCTACGTGAGCTAACTCGGTGTAGGAAACAAGGGATGTAACAAAGGAAAGAATATGTCCTCTTCAAACAAGGTAGAATTTCCTTCACCTCGCCACCAAGCCCCAGAAAGGGGCAAACCTCAAACAGGCATGCCAATCAAGTTCAAGCAATGCTTAAACTTGTTGGCGGGGATTGACTTGGTTAACATATCAGCAGGATTGTCAGCAGTGCCAATCTTCTTTACCATCATATTTCTCTCAGCAACTGCATCTCGAATAAAGTGATATCTGACATCAATGTGCTTAGTCCTTTCATGATATGCTTGATTTTTAACTAAGTGTATAGCACTCTGATTATCACAAAAGACAACTGAATTGTCTTCCTGCTGGAGGCCAAGTTCCTGAACAAGATTCCTTAACCAAATAGCTTCTTTCACTGCTTCTGCTGCTGCCATATACTCTGCCTCTGTAGAAGACAAAGCGACTGTCGACTGTAAGGTTGACCTCCAACTAATAGCTGAGCCAGATAGCGTGAAAAGATAGCCAGTCAAAGATCTTCTTTTATCAAGATCACCTGCATAGTCAGAATCCACAAATCCCACAACTGAGGTACCACTTGAACTATTTCTATCAAACACCAAGCCTAAATCTGCGGAACCTCTAAGATACCTAAGTATCCATTTTACTGCCTGCCAATGCTCCTTTCCAGGGTGAGCCATATATCTACTTACCACACTAACTGCATGAGCAATGTCGGGACGAGTACATACCATAGCATACATCAAGCTGCCAACTGCACTGGAGTATGGGACATGAGACATTGCAGCCTCCTCATCTTCTGACTGAGGTGAATGTAGAGCTGAGAGTCTAAAATGAGGTGCTAATGGTGTAGTAACAGGTTTTGCGTTCTGCATGCCAAACTTCTCAAGTACCTTCTCAATATAGCTCCTCTGTGATAGATATAACTTTCCTGCTTGTCTGTCCCTTCGAATTTCCATCCCTAAGATTTTCTTGGCAGGACCCAGATCTTTCATCTCGAACTCCTCACTGAGCCGTTTCTTCAAGATCAACACATCTGACATGTTCTTTGCAGCAATTAGCATATCATCAACATATAAGAGGAGATAGACAAAGGATCCATCTGAACCCTTCCTGAAGTAGACACAACTATCATAGCTGCTCCTATGATAACCACTTCCTATCATAAAGCTATCAAATCTCTTATACCACTGTCTTGGAGACTGCTTTAAACCGTACAAGGATTTCTTCAATCTGCAAACATGGTCTTCCTTGCCTTCTACATAATAGCCCTCAGGCTGGGCCATATAAATAGTCTCATCAAGGTCACCATGCAAAAAAGCAGTCTTCACATCAAGTTGCTCAAGCTCAAAGTCAAATTTAGCAACTAAAGCTAATAACACACGGATGGAAGTGTGCTTAACCACAGGAGAGAATACCTCAGTATAATCAATTCCCTCCTTTTGATTGTAGCCTTTGGCTACGAGTCGTGCCTTGTATCTAGCATCTTCAACACCTGGAATTCCTTCCTTTTTCTTGAAGACCCATTTACACCCAATGGCCTTTTTTTCTTTAGGCAACGACACCAAGTCCCAAGTCTGGTTCTTGTGAAGTGATTCAAGTTCCTCAACCATAGCAGTAGCCCATTTTTCTGATTCTACGCAAGTAACAGCTTCAGTATAAGTAGAGGGTTCATGAATACCCATACCTTCTGCTGTCGTGAGAGCATAAGCCACTAGATCAGAGTATCCATATTTTTGAGGAGGTCGAGTCTGCCTCCTTTCTCTGCCAGTAGCAATAGAATATGGCTGCTCCACCTCATCTACAACTTCCTCATCTGAACTTGAATCAACAGTAACACTTTGTTCGCTTAAATCATCTCGAGAGGTTTTCTCTGGAAGCTCCACCTGAAGCTCCACCTTATTCATATTGCTCTCTGGCTTTCCTGCATGATCATCAACAACCTTTCTTTGATCAAGCATAAGCATTTCATTAAAAGTAACATCCCTACTAATAATGAACTTATGCGAGTTGGATTCCTGACACCACAAACGATACCCTTTTACACCATCAGCATATCCAACAAAGATGCATTTTCTTGCTCTAGGTTCTAACTTACCATCCTTAACATGATAATAAGCAGGGCATCCAAAAACCTTTAGATTAGAGTAATCGCAAGGCTTACCTGACCACTTCTCAAAGGGAGTCTTGCAGTCTATTGCTGTTGAAGGAGAGCGATTAACCAGATAACAGGCTGTGTTAACAGCTTCAGCCCAAAAGTCTTTTTCCATGCCAGCATTAGAGAGCATGCATCTTGCTCTCTCCAAAAGGGTTCTGTTCATACGTTCTGCCACCCCATTCTGCTGAGGAGTGTGTCTAACTGTACGGTGTCGAACGATACCAGCATCTGCACAGAATTCATTAAAATCGCCACTGCAAAACTCAAGACCATTATCAGTCCTAAGACGTTTGATCTTCTTTCCAGTCTGATTCTCAACAAGGGTTTTCCACTTTTTGAAGGTTTCAAATACATCACTTTTCTTCTTCAGAAAATAAACCCAAACCTTCCTGGAATAATCATCAATGAACGTCACAAAGTAAAGAGCACCACCCTTAGATGGAACCTGTGCTGGTCCCCATAAATCAGAGTGGATGTAGTCAAGTGTGCCCTTTGTTGAATGTGTGCCAGTACTAAAGCTGACTCTGCACTGCTTGCCAAGAACACAATGTTCACAGAAATCTAGCGAGGTCGTCTGCTCTCCACAAAGTAAACCACGTTTACTTAAAACCGTCATGCCACGCTCACTCATGTGGCCCAAACGCATATGCCACAGTTTTGTTTTATCATTATCAGAAACAGAATTAGATGTGCCAATCGAAGGACCCATAACCGTGCTACCCTGTAGATGATACAAGTGGTTCACCTTGCATCCTTTCATCACAACTAGATTGCCTTTGGAGACTTTGAGAACTCCACCTCCACCTGAGTACATACACCCAATGGAATCCAAACTGCTCAACGAGATAAGGTTTCTCTTCAAGTCTGGTATATGTCTAACTTCAGTTAAGGTTCTTACTACTTTGTCATGACATTTAATCCGAACAGTACCAATACCCATAACTCTGCATACAGCATCATTACCCATCAAGACTGATCCACCATTTATTTTTTCATACGTGGTAAACCATTCCCTATTTGGGCACATATGAAAAGATGCTCCAGAGTCCAATATCCAAACATCATCGGACAAACTAACAACAGAGCATGCAGTAAGAACACTGTCTGACGCCTTAGACTCATCTTCGCTAGCAACATTCACCACATCTTGTCTTTGAGCATGCTGCTTACCTTTTCTCTTGAGCACAGGACAATCTGACTTGTAATGTCCTCTTTTGTGACAATAATAGCACTCCACGTTTGTCTTATCGGCAGGTGGCCTAGATTTTGATCGACCAACAGATTTCCCTCGAGGAGCTTTATCCCTATTCTTGTTCCTGCCTCTCACAAATAAACCATCTGCTTTATTTTCATTAGTATTCCCATTCAGTTTCGTTCTCAATTCAGCAGAATTCAAAGATGCTTTAACATCCTCCAAGGTTATGGATTCACGTCCATAAAGCATCGAGTTCACAAAATTCTCATATGAAGCAGGCAGTGAACATAACACAATCAAAGCTTGATCTTCATCATCAAGTTTAATATCTAAATTCTTCATATCAAGAACAATTTTATTAAACTCATCCAAGTGTTCCTGAACAGGCGTACCTTCGCGCATCTTTAGGGTGTAAAGACGCTGCTTCAAATAAAGTCTCGACGTCAAAGATTTCTTCATGTAGAGACTTTCCAGTTTGCTCCAGAGACCCGCAGCTGTTTCCTCATCGGCGACTTCTCGCAGAACCTTGTCATCCAGAGACAACTGAATCGCGCTATGCGCCTTCTCGTCCATCTCTTCTATTTCTGCCGAGGTCATGTCATCTGGATACTTTCCGTCCAGCGCCCTAACCGTACCCTCCCTCCTCAATAAAGCTTTCATCTTTATTCTCCATAATCCAAAATTATTCTGTCCATCAAAAGATGAAATCTGAAACTTCAGAGATGCCATCTAAAAGAGCCCTTTGATTTGGTATCGGGTCGTCGGGGGTTGTCGGGACTGTTCTGGTCTGGTCGCCTGGAGGTGGCCGAGAAAAGTGGCCGAGCGCACGGGCCTTAGCCGAGAAAAGTGGCCGAGTTCACGGGCGTTGGCCGAGAAAAGTGGCCGAGATCACGGGCGTTGGCCGAGAAAAGTGGCCGAGATAACGGGCCGAGGCCGACGGAAGTGGCCGAGATCACGAGTCAAGGCCGACGGAAGTGGCCGAGGACACGGGTCGTGGCCGACGGAAGTCGCCGAGAGCACGGGTCGTGGCCGACGGAAGTGGCCGAGAGCACAGGTCGTGGCCGACGGAAGTTGGCCGAGATCACGGGCCTTGGCCGAGGGAGTTGGCCGAGCGTAGCGGACGTGTGGTCGGCCGACGCAAAACTCTCACAAAACGCCGCCCTCTTTCTTCTTCGTCTCTTAACCAGGCTCTGATACCAATTTGTTGCGGAAATCAAACGAAGAACAAAAGCGGAACAACGAGATTTACGTGGTTCGATCAGATTGATCTACGTCCACGGGCGAGGCAAAACGAAATTCCACTATATCAAAAGGAGAGTACAAGTCCAATGAAACCCTAATCACAATATATATATATTGTGTCTTAAAAAAAAAAGGAAAACCTAATTCCTCTGGGTTTGGGCCTAAGGCCCATTCAAATAATATGTCAAAAAATTCAAGACATATTTAACAGAGACAAAGCCAGGGCTTGGTCTTTCATTGTCATTTTTTTTTTGTTGTTACCTTCACCCGCAGCAAGATTGAAGTAGAGATCGACAATGTTAGGGCAACTTCCATAGCACTTGGAGGAGCAAAGCTGATTGGTGAAGCGAGACTCCAGCAGAGCATCCGATGCGATTCCTAGCGTTCTTCGATCGACCCCACATGATTCGATGCACCGGTCGGTCTCAATGTAGTCCCTCAGGCCACCGGCCTCGATGCCTGATCGGCGGCAAGTGTACGCTTCCTCCCCGCTCCTTTTCACCTGCTTCTCCAGCACACAGCGCTTGCCGGAGGATGACACTGCGAATGCGCATGACTCGTGGTCGAGATTCTCACACACTATTCCTCCTGCGCGATCAGCAGTCCGTGAAATGCATCACTTAGATTAGCAGGTGCGAACTAATTAAACATGCTTCCAAGGCTCGTAAGGACTTGTTTCTTCCTACATGGTATGCCTAACAAAGATCCTTAACAACATTATAATCGGTTGGTGTGTACCTAGTGTTCCGGTGATGCTGACGGCGAGCGTAAGAGCGAGGATCACAGCAAGAGAGTTAAAGCTCAGACTCGAAGCCATTTGGAAGGGCTTTTGAGGGACGAAGGATAATTAAGAGATAAGCGAGAATTATTTGGAAGTGTCGTGCTTCTGTCCGAGCTACGACGAACGTTCTGAGTGTATATATAAGTGTTACGGAGTGTGACTAAAGGAAGAAATTAAGGTACTCAGGTTTGGAAAAGAACAAGAACAACAGGGACAGTGAAGTCTTAAAAACGTAGTTTAGAAGAATGTACGTGTTGGTCTTTCTTGGCGACGACTCTGTGGCCAGCCGGGCGAAGCGCTTCGAGTTGGTCATCACTAGTCAAACACCGCTATCAACGGCGGAAGGTTCTGTCTCAAACACACGAGCCTCGGTTTACTCCGTCCGCTATACTATTTTTCCTTGTTGGCCGAATTTTGCTGACAAATATTGTAAAATTGAGGACACAAACGGTTGGAATACACGTGTTGTGCTATGATTCGCTCAACGATCGTATGTGCCAAATAAGCACCACATCAAACAACATGCATGAAAACAATACAGAGAGAGAGAGAGAGAGAGATTGAAGGTCCAGTGTAGTTGCTACAATCGCAGGCTTAAACTCTAACTTTCGGCAATCATGAATGTTTAAGCTCAAGTTTGCAGACGTCAAAGCGAATCGAGCTCGTAGTCATTGGCGAAGCTCGCGGTGAAAACGTCCACTAAATCTTTTCGAGCCACGAAACTCGATGCCATAATTGCTTGAGTTTTGTGCTCTGCCATGACCGCATGAGTTCGGGTCGCGAAACTCCAGGAAGTGATTGCTCGATTTGAACTCTCGGTCATGGCCTCTCTACTGCTATAGTATTTGACCAAAAAAAAAATGCCACAGTGAATAATTATGAATTATAAATTTGATGTTTTTACGGGTGTTTTGTTGGTTTCCTTTCGGTTTATCTTTCTTTTATCTTTTTTTTAATTATATTCACTTTTAAGGAGTCTCAGCGTGGGATTAGTGCTGAATCTCCTTTTGAATTTCCCAAAATAACCGGTTAAAGACACCTGTCTCTTTTTTTAAGCGGGACAATGCTGTTGGGTAATCTTTTGTATACTTTTCAAGCATTCTGTCATAAGGGATAAGCTAACTGGACCAGATTAGTCGAATTGATCCGGTCCTTAAGGGGAGTTATCCGATCTCCAATTCCATAGTGGATGGGACTCGATCGGACCACCCAGTATATGTACGTATGTACGTATATATGTATTTGAAGAATTAGTTAAACTAATTTCCCCATGTTCTACTCAACACTTACTTTTGTCTTCTCGCTCGATGCTCGCATTTCGTCTCCGCAATGTAGCCTCTCATCGTGTTTGTCAATATGTAGTCTCTGACCGTGTTTTCTCTTGACTTAAACTGTGTTTTATCTTGACTATATATGCAAATTCATTATTTTATTCGCACTTGGATTCAGTAAAGTACAAGTATAATTTCACTTTGAGCTTGATTCTTTCAAACTTGATGAGAATGATGTAGGAGTATAATTCTGCTTTAGTTGTTTTAGGTATTTTTCTTCATAATTTAGTATTTTCTCATTATTTTAGGATTATAAGTACTCATGTGATGGTTATATTATGATCATAAGTATGTTTATTAGGTTAGATGGTTGATATTGAAAGCTGTTAGTTTAGATCCAAGAATTAGATTTCTAAAAGCAGCTGGTGTTAGCAGTCCCACCCGAACTAAACCGGACCACAGGTCCCCGGTTCAAAAAATTTGAGGATTGGGACTGCCAGTCTGATCCCCAATTCCATACTTGGATCGGACCGACCTAGACCATGTACACTCCTAATCGTAAGAGAAAAAAGAAGGTAAAAAAAGTCCTAAATATACTAAATTGATGTCAATTTAATCCTAATTCTTTTAATTGTGTCAATTTTTTATTTAGTCCTAAACTTTTTGACCCAAAATCAATTCAGTCATTTTTGCTAATTTTAGCAACGTATTGCTGACATGCACACCGATCGACTTACATGGCACAGTTGGTTGTTAGCATGGATATAATATTTTAATTTTCTTTTTTTTCCCTCCTCTTTCCTCCGGACAGTCGGGTCAACCATGATCAGCGAGGGCTAGCCTCACTGCCACAAGCGACATTCAGCATCATTAGTGTGAAGGCAAATGTCAATGAGGCTAGGCATCGCCTAGGCGAGGGTTGGCCTCACCTTGGCCCAAGGGACACCCAGCGAGACCACCCTTGCCCAGGCGAGGGTTGGCCTTGCTAGATTTTGCAAGGGTCGACGTCCTGAGCATCGCTTGGGCCAAGGAGGCCTCATCGGGTGTCGCTTAGAGAGGCTGCCCTCTCCCTGACAAGGCCCATTCGATGCCTAGAGAGGTTGCCCTCTCCCTAACAAGGCCAACACTCACCGACCACTAGAGGAGAGAGAGAGAGAGAGAGAGAGAGAGAGAGAGAGAGAGAGAGAGAGAGAGAGAGAGAGAGAGAGAGAGAGAGACTTGTTAAAATACTATTTAAAAAAAGCTACATCACTGTCAATAGTGCCATGTAGGTTGGCCGACATCCACATCAGTAATATCCGATTAAAATTAGCTGAGATGACTAAATTGGCTTTCGGTCAAAAGGTTTAGGACTAAATTGGCTTTAGGTCAAAAGGTTTAAGATTAAATTAGCATAATTAAAAGATTTAGAACTAAATAGTGTTGACACCTGATTTTTAATCATTTTTTCTATTGCTAAAGTAATAAAAAATCCATAAAAATTCATAAAATTGAAAAATCAACTTTGGGGACCTTAGCCAAGCCTAGGGAACCAATTTTGACCAAAAAATGATTTTTCATATTTTCAGTATTTTTACGTATTTTTTATTTATTTATTTTCGAAAATTAATAGAAAATCCATAAAAATTCATAAAATTGAAAAATCAACTTTGGGAACCTTAGCCAAGCCTAGGGAACGAATTTTGACCAAAAATAATTTTTCATATTATATATATTTTAAATTTTTTTAAAAAAAAATACAAAAATATTTGAAAATTTTGGAAAAATAACATTTGAGGCCAAAAAATACACAAAGATAGTTAATATTTTTATTTTAAATCTATTTTCATATTGGCCATCGCAAATTCAGAAAAATCCAATTTGAGTCACGTGTTCCTTCACGAGTATAATCTTGAATCGGGCCTAAAAAAATTTAATTTGAGTCAACTTATTTTAACTTTCACTTTTTATGAGTTGTGACATTGTCTTCTAATATTTTAAATTTTCATCTTGGCCCAATTATACCCAGAATGACTTAATTTTGCAAAAGGGCTTTAATTAAATTATACATTATTTTCAGCGACAAGAAATGAGCTTAAATTTGACATGTGGTAAATTTTGGTGTGTCAAAAATTGTGAGGAGATTTGGACTTAAAGAAATATATTTTTTTTAGGGACTGAATTGTAAATACTTAAAATTCAAGGACTAGAGTGCAAATACCTAACTCTTGAAGGATTATTTTACAAATAATAAAAAGAAGAGTTAGTGGATAAATTAGAATAGAGAAGGGAAGATGAAGAAGAGGAGATGAAGAAGAGAAGTTGGAGAAGAATGGATGGAGAAAATAAGATAAGAATAGAGAAGGGAAGATGGAGATGAAGAAGAGTTAGTAGAGAAATTAGAATGGAAGATAAGAATAGAGAAGGGAAGATGGAGATTAAGAAGAGTTAGTGGAGAAATTAGAATGGGAGATAAATATGGAGAAGGGAAGATGAAGATGAAGAAGAGTTAGTGGAGAGATTAGAATGTGAGATAGAGATGGAGAATGGAAGATGAAAATGAAGAAGAGTTAGTGGAGAAATTAGAATGGGAGATAGAGTTAGTGGAAAAATTAAAATGGGAGATAGATGAGTAGGTTATAAAAGGAGGAAGAAGTGAGCTTGAGAAAGGATTCTTGAGAGAGAAAATTTGAAGTGTTTGGGAGAATTTTTTGAGAGAAAATTTTGGATGTTTGAGAGAGCTTTGGGAGATTGAAGAAAATTTTGAGAGAAAGAAAATACCAAAAGAGAGAGAATTTTGAAAATGATGGGAGTTTAAAGCTAGGGGTTATCATCACAAATTCCTTCATCGATCAATATAAATCAAGAGTTCATCCTCGTCAACGAGCAAACAAATTCAAGCTAAGTGTTTTTATTTATTCATTTATTTATGGTTTTACTCGCAAATTAGCACAAATTGGATACACTTTCTCCCTCTCCTTTTTCTTCCATATTTTATGTCAGGAGAAGGATATTTCTACGTCAACAGCAAAAATCTCGTCGAGATGCAAAAATCGGCCCAGACAAGCTCCTAAGCTGTCCACCGATTTCTCAACTGATCTGTGACTAAAAGTCCCTCTTAATTCAAAAGAAACTCTCTATATTGGGAACATAGAGAGCGAAAATCAATTATAGAAATCCCTCCAAAAAAAATGGGAGATAAGTACTCTTTCTACTCTTCTGGTTTTAGGTGCAGATTAGTACATATTTTGTATACTAACACTTCACTCTATTTTATGTCAGGAAGCCGCAGCTCTATATCAATGGTCAATCCTATGGAAGCACAAAATCGGCTTGGAGGAGTCCTCAAGCGCGCACAAATTTCAAATTGTTGAATCAATTCGTTGTATTTCATTTTAAAAAATTCATACCCCAAAATGGAGAGGACAAAGTCCATCCGCAATTTAAATACCTGCACCATAAATCCCAAAGGGAAGAGCCAAGCCAATGCTTAGCCTCCCATTGGAGGTTTTTACTTATAGTAGTTAAATACCTGCAACTTAAATACCTGCACCTTAAATCCCAAAGGGAAGAGCCAAGCCAATGCTTAGCCTCCCATTGGAGGTTTTTACTTACAGTAGTTAAATACCTGCACCTTAAATCCCAAAGGGAAGAGCCAAGCCAATGCTTAGCCTCCCATTTGAGGTTTTTACTTACAGTAGTTAAATACCTGCAACTTAAATACCTGTACCTTAAATCCCAAAGGGAAGAGCCAAGCCAATGCTTAGCCTCCCATTGGAGGTTTTTACTTACAGTAGTTAAATACCTGCAACTTAAATACCTGTACCTTAAATCCCAAAGGGAAGAGCCAAGCCAATGCTTAGCCTCCCATTGGAGGTTTTTACTTACAGTAGTTTAAATACTTGCAACTTAAATACCTGTACCTTAAATCCCAAAGGGAAGAGCCAAGCCAATGCTAGGCCTCCCATTGGAGGTGTTTATTCACTGTCATGTACTTCCTATAATTTAATTTTTGAATCATCAGACCCAAAAGATAAGTAGGTTGTAATACTGCACAGAAGTCGTTAACACACTCCTTCTTTCGGCTTCAGGGAATCTTTAAAACTTAAAAAATATAACAAATAAAAATATATACCATCCATGCATCCTATTTAAAAAGTGAAAACACAAAAGAGAATACCCTACTATAGCCTTAGGAATAAACCAAGCCTGAGTTGCCGAATTAGGATATCCATGAAATTAAGGTACCGAAAGGGCATTAGTTTTAATTAACTAGTGTAACCAAGTCCCCGAGCTCCTAATCTCTGGTTCGCAGGAATAAATTAGTTCTCCCGCTAATTTATTTAGGTTTCTAATCGACCTACCAAGAACGATTAGTGGCGACTCCAAATTTTAAAATCATTTAAACAAAAACCAAAGTTGCGATTCGGTAGGGCTTGGGAGGGTCCGCGTTAGGTTAGTCAAATCTAATTAACCTAATAATCCGTTAACCCCTTTTAAAATTTAAAATTTTTTTTAGAGGGTCGCGACAAATAGGTATCAACGCAATATGTTTATGAATTTTGTAACACTTTTCCCTGACTCGAGTCCCCTTTAGAGAGCCATCACCATATGATATTTGTGAGCACAATTTGGAGTAACATAAAGGTTTCCCCACGCAGTACAGTAAAAGTTGTACCCTCCCATGTGTAACGCACCTAATTTTGGCACAACCCATCGATTAGAAGTGGACCCGATCATCAGCGTGGCGGCTTGCTAGCCTAGCCCAAGCCCTCCCACTAAAATTTCGTGAGGTCCACATTTACTTCATACACGAATTTAAAATTCCAATCTTGACCATATATAGTATTACTTACGGGGAGGAAGAACATCCTTCTTCTTAGAACAATGCTAATTCATAATTGAACTCTCCCCGGCCAAAGTTGGGCACCGCCTATAATGCCCTAGAACCAGGGCCACTCTCTAAAAAGCCTCCCTTTCCAACATTGAATGTGAAATTGATGAACGCTGGATTGCTTAGACTTCAATTATTAAATTATAGAGACAAAATGTACTGAAAGTCCTAAAATTTATCATGAAATTATAATTGAGTTCTGAAACTTTCGAAAAAGTGAAATCAAGTTTTAAAACTTGTTACGAAAGTATAACTGAGTTTTAAAATTTCGAAAAGAGAAATCTATGAAAGGACTTAATTTTATCAATTTGATAAGTTTTAGGATTTCGTTACACTTTTTAAAAGTTTTAGAACGCAATTGTACTTCACGATAAGTTTTAGGGCACAATTACATTTTTTAAAAGTTTTAAGACTCAATCGTACTTTTGTTATAAATTTTAAGATTTCTAACGCGCTTACGCCTAAATTATATTGAAAAAGAGAATCATGGTGCGAGGAGAGAAGAAAAGGTCGTCCAAAGCGATGGGAAAATGTGCTCCACGGCCTTTTCTTGAAAGCCGCTGTTTACGGCAATTAATTACGAGGAGAGGGTCGTTTTGCAGGACTTGGTCTCTCGGAGTGAGTTCGCTAAGAATCCACCAAGCTTTGCCCCGATATTGACAGTTCCAATACAGGAGGAGGGATTGGCTAATCTCGTGATGTCTGAGTTAAAGTTGCGATACGCGCTTCTTACAATTCAAAAGATGTTTGGTGGGTTAGGAAGGAGGTGACGACTTCGCATGCATATTCGAGACACGTAGCTACGTTGACTAGCTGTCTATAAAATTGTCACCAATGACGACTCAAATAGTACGGGAATTTAGACTTAATGTGCGATTTAGCCTCTGATACTTTTTAATTTTTTCAGGACGATCCATAAAATTTAACTCCAAATGTAATGGGATTCTTGATCTTTTTGGAACTTGTTCAACTTAATTACTGAAATATTCAATATTTGTCATTTTGTTAACTTTAAGTTCAGGAACAAAATTGACAATTCTCTTAATTATAGTTTAGGAACAAAATTAAATATGAATCAAAAGTCAATAGACCATATAAAACAAATTAAAAGTTTATGGGTCACATTGCATATTAAGCCTACGTACATAAACCATTTTTGTCTTTGTCTAAAATTGCCAAGATGCACATTTCACGTAATCACCTTCAGCAGTCATATTATTCAGGTAATATATCAAGTTAGTCACATTTTGCTAAAGAATTTATTTATAAAATGAGAATGGTCATATAAAATGAGCACAAGTTGTTATTATTATCATTATTGTTATCGTCTCGGCGTCGTCGATAACCAATGTCAAATGAGCACTCTGAAGCTCCTCCTGAGGCCTAACACATGTGCTGGTTAGATCGTTGCGAGAATCATTATTAGTTGCATTGGAGGGCGCCGGGGTAATGACTTGATTGCACCACTCTAAACTGACTCCCTTCCATGTTACATGACACATGTAGTATTTTAATTAGACACAACAGGCTTATGCACGCTACGTTGGGCTGATGACGTGGTGGTTTGAAATCTCTGAATATTTTCTCCTTTTATAGGGTTAAATGAGCCCTAGTTTGTAGTTGAGTTAAACTACCATATGAATATGTTATGGCATAAAGCTTCAGTAGATTTTGAGGGTACGTGCATCAGGCAAACTAATGGTGCGCTTGAATATTAATTAAATGACACCTTCCTCTCAACAGTGAATAGAATGCGAACGGGAGAAGGTTGATTTTGGGCTAAAATCCCCGTCGCAGGAATACAAGCCCAAATTAGATCAATGTTTCGGCCTGTTAATATTCCTACGGGGTGGAAAGTTCCACTTTACATGCTGCGTCATTGGTGTTCTTGAAACACTCAATGACACTTCGAGCCTCATCTATCCTCCAAACTAAACTTAATTTTTTTTTAGAATTATGAAGATTCAGCTTACCTAGTACCTACTCTACTAATTAGATTCTTGCCTCATCTATGTACGACATTTTATTTGGAGGCCTACCAGCTCGACCATGACGGACCGATATAACCTGGCTTTGAGCTGAGAATGTTGTTGGATTGAGGTATATCTAAATGGATGGCCTTTTCTTACATCTCTAGTAGAAGGAAATCAGATCTTTGATTAGTGGGTTACAAATATAGACATCGTTCGCGTACATGCAAACTTAACCAAAAATAAATATAGGTGTATCCATGTTTGTAATTATCGATAAGAGAGTAGTTGGAGGAGGTTGAGATTGAGAAAAATAAGACACTATCTATACTCGTATGCACGTATATAGTTTCTGTGTGGTATTAAACTCTTTTAGGTATGTGACTATATATTTGCTCCCTTCCTCTCCTTTTTATTTATAAGGAAATTACAAAAAAAAATCCTAAATATATAGTACAGATGTCAATTCAATTTTAAAATTTTCAATTTAGTCAATTTAATCCTAAACGATTTGACAATTTGCCATTGTAGTTATTCGAGCTAATTTTGGCTAACAATCGCTGATATGAATACCGACCATCCTACATAACATAACTAGTTCTGACATTGTCAATTTTTCAAAAAAAAAAATCTAATATTTTTATGTTTTAGCTTATGATTCTTTACTTTTCATTATCTATTATGGCCAGCAAGTTTGGCTATAATAGCCTTGCCCACGACCAACAAGGTTGGGTGAGGCCTAGCCTTGTCTACGTTCATGTTAGCGATTTTCAGTTAAAATTGACTAGAATAACTATATTGACAAACCCACTCATCAGGCGGTCGCGTGGTAAGGAGTAGACTGTTGGGGCCCCGTTGAGTAGTACTCGCGGTCTTGGAGTTGAAACTTACTCGCCTCCTAGTGTCTTACCCGGAGTGCCGTGGTGGTGGGGTCCTGCGGTGCCTCCCCGGGGATTAGTCGGTTGCCGTCGGTTTGAGTGTAAGCTCACTGGCATGGCTGGACACTCTGATTATAAAAAAAAATAACCATATAGACAAATTGCCAAAAATTTAGAATGAAACTGATCGAGTTGAACGATTTATAACTAGATTAACATTTATAGGTTTTTAGAGTTTTCTAGTGATTATCCCTGTTTGCAAGTGTACGTATAAATGTCCTCGTTGGATACCAAAACTAAAAAAACTAGGGAAAATAATCGTTGCAAGTCGTCCGAGCACATACTCGAACTTAATGACGGAGGGATTTCACGTGGGGCGTATGATTTTTTTGCTTCAAGATGAAAACCTCTTTTGACCGCCACGTGTCCTATTAGATTATTAGTTTCACAGTGTTAGAGAAACGAACGTACGCCACGTGTACAGAGTGTCTGACTGTGATCCAACTGCTTTTCGGACATACGAGAGAGCGCCGTCATTTTGATGCCGGCCAAAAAAAGAACCAAAAAAAAAAAAAAAGAATCTCGGTATCGTTCACACTTGCTAAGGAATTTCGTTTACATCAGGATCATTACGTTTTTGCGACCGCCACTCGCACTGCAGGTGAATATAAGCAATACGCGCCGATTGTTATATCGAAACAAAAAATGCCTTTTAACACATGAATGTTCCATGGAAGAACTATTTGCTTATGGAGCAAACGTCATTGCTTAAGAAAATTTTGTATGCTCGTTCATATCTCAATTCATGAAATTTATGTATTGCCTGTATAAGGAATTAAAAAGTCCTCTTTCGAATGTGTGTGTACATTATTCGAATTAGCGATAGTTGCAAATACATTTGTTTTTTAGGGTTTGTCGATCTAATAGAATGATTAATTCCACAAAAGAGTACGACCAACGATCTTTAATAAACCCCGCAAAAAAATATATAATCTCTCTTTTTAAAGAGGAAATAATAGCGCATGAGGTCAAAAGGAAATTGAAGCAGTGATCACATTGGTGGATTGATTCAAGCCACCGAAGCAATAGTATTCAACAAAAATCGAAAGGCACAACAATAATCTAGAAGCTTCAAACAAAATGTCTAGCGAATGTTAAATTAATGAACAAGATCAAGCCAGTCCTCAAGCATCTGTCTTCCCCCCCCCCCCCCCCCCCCCCCTTTTCATTTTGCTTCTTTTGTCAACGTCATTAGTTATATCATCATGTCATTTGTATAACACAATACATCTAGAGTTATATTCGGATCAAGATTTCTATCATTAAAGCAAATAACTCAGGTGATTGAAGAACACACAGAATCCCTCCTACCTCTTCCATTTCATGTAAGTCTTTTCGGTTCTCATCAAGTTCAGAGATGCCATTCAGATCATGCCAATTGCTCTTTTGGGAGGGAAAATTGTTCAAAAAGTCTTAAATATATTACACTTTTGTCAATTCATTTCTAAATATTTTAATTGTGACGATTGATTCTCAATTCTTTTCACGTTTTGCCAATTTAGTCTACCTGGCCAATTTTAATCGAAAATCGCTAACGTGGTCCAACCGTCCTACATAGCACGGTCGATGGACTCCAATTGTCCTACATAGCACGGCTGATGCTAACATGGATAAACTATTATTTTATTAATTTTTCGTCTCTTTTCCTTTTTTCTTTTTTTTTTTTTATTACGGACAGTGAAGGTCTTTGGCCACCACTGGGCCTCATCGATGGCCGGTGAAGGTCGTCAACCTCGAACGAGGGATGCCCATGCCTAGATGGTGAGGGCGACCCTCGATTGAGGGTAATGGAGGGGAACATGAAAAAATAAAAATAAAAATAAAAAATGTAAAGAAGTAGGGCAACCTTCACCCAATCCAACAATGGAGGCTCTCAATTGAGGCCAATGGAGGGAAAAATAAAAAAAAATAATATGAAATCGAATTATTTTCTTTTTTTTTTCTTCTTTGCTTCTTATCTTTTTTTTTTCCTTTCTCTTTTTCCCTCCATCGGCTTCAATTAAGGGCTGCCCTCACTGAGCTAGTATTGGCCGTACCACGTAAGACGGTTGTCATTTACGTCAGCAATTTTCCGACAAAATATTGGCCAGATGGATTCAACTGGCAAAACATGAAAATGTTTAGAACTTACTTAACACAATTGAAAGATTTATAATTAAATTGACAAAAAATGCAATGTGTTAAAGGAATTTTCACGTTATGTATAGCTCGAGGATTTCTGAATAGTTTGGACATCTCCACTTTCATTTCGATAGCTCAGATCGGTGTCAACATCGAATATCTCCAGAATTCAACAGAGAATCAGAAATTGTTGACGACGACCCGTGATGATTGAAAGGCGCTGCTATTGCAAGTCGTCCAACACCGACCACAAATGTATGACCACATATTAACTGCCGAGAGCCAAAGAAAGAGAGAGGAAGAAATCAGGATGTTCACATACATTTCACTGTTTTCAAAAGAGAGAACAGCGGAGGACTTCATTGCTTTTTCTTCCTTCGGCTAGGAGAATGAAGGATCATCCTTTTCCCCCTCTTTTTGTGAGAAATCATTTCCTTGTTAGGTCCATCTTTTCGATGGCCCGAGATAAAATTTCACCAGTCATTGGATAAATCGATGAAATATGCCTCTTCTAACGAGCAAAGACAGACGATTTAAATGTTAAAAAACCCAATATCAATTGCTTACCCAATGTATATGCTACTTTTCTTATAGATATGACATCTTTCTACATATTGGCTTATTGAGAATGAATGAAATCGATACATATAGACTAACTTACGTGATTCGGAATCGGCATGTGTAAGTTCTTGGCTTCCCACTAGCCACTCAAGCCAATCGAACGGTCTTTTCGGGAGTTGACGGTTTGCGCATTTTTTTGGGACATGCCCGCACAACCATAGGATAAACTGGGGAAGGATATTAATAATTTGTCCAATCATGAGAGTGGCAGCGAACCAACCATGTGCTGTTGGAGCTGAGACTGTCGTGGGTCGTTCCGAGTTTTGCGTCTAAGGTCGTCCACACGAGAGCTATAGTGACATGTGAAAGGAACCGGCGTATTGAGAAATCAAGTAGGAACAGGAGAATGAGCACCAGAAGTTCCCCAGCTTATAATAATGGAAAGTCTTTACATGCACTCACAGCTCTGTAAGAGAGACGCACATAAAAAAAATACACGGCAGCACACCACGTATACTTTTCTCTGGGCTGCTTTCCTAGTCAACATTCCGACATGCTTTAGTTAGAAACCCTAGAAAACCATTCATCTATATAACACCCACTCAAACACTCGTTCATCTTGAATTGTTTCACCGCAATCAATCTTCCCAAATCACATACTCAAACACACAGAGATGAGGCACCATATGCAGTCGCATGGTGGTCTTGGTTTAATTATAGCAGTGTCGATCCTAGTCCTCCTCATGGTTCTTGTGAGACTGTCCATCACATGGTGGATCTCGCCGCTCCGAGCTCAAAGGAAGCTGAGGAAAAAGGGGTTTGGGGGTCCAACCCCAATCTTTCCTCTAGGGAATATCATGGAGATGAAAAAGAAGAGAAATGTCCCCGAGGCATCTTTGTTGAAGCAACTGATGACTCACGATATTCATTCCACTGTGTTTCCTCATTTTGCTGAGTGGCAAAAGTTGCATGGTGAGTCATCTGAATCTTAATCTGGTGTCTATTCCCAATATCCCCAGATCAATTCTAGAAGATCGACCTTATCTTCAGTGGTCCCCTACTGGTGTGAGGATAAGGCGCTAAACCCTCGAAGACAACTACATCATATGTTAATGTCTAAGTTTTCAGATCACGTAGCCTTACAATGTGAATTTCTACAAGAGGAAAAAAGTGAGAACCGTTGTCGTGGTTATCGATGCATAAGATTATTCACATAACCACCATTTTGTGTTCCGTTTTGTTGATTGAGTTATTGGACCAAAAGATAATTTACATAAGTGTAGTAGACATATAGCCGACCGATTTTTTTGGTTGGTGACTTTAGGAATTCGTAAGAGTTACAACATGCAAAGAAATATATGTTGTGGCGTGTGGACACGTCTCTTCATTTGGGCATAGCAAGTTAATCTTGATCTCTCTATGACATCTTGTTATTGATCAAGAGGATTAATCTATGGATGTTAGTGAAATTTTCAGGTTGTCATGGGCTTTAGCCATGACGATATCTAGTCAACTGTTATCATTCCATGACATATGTGTATTGTACAGCAGTTCTGCTTTTCTAGGGTTCCTCCTACATATGTATAAAGAAGCAAAAATGATTACACTAATTAGTTTCACTCTGGATCTTGTGAATATCAGGGAAGGTTTTCACCTACTGGCTTGGCACTGAGCCGTTTCTCTACGTCGCAGACCCTGAATTTCTTAAGAACATGTCTGTCATAGTCAAGGGTAAAGATTGGGGAAAGCCCAACGTGTTCAAATTGGATAGGAAGCCAATGTTTGGTAATGGTCTCGTAATGACCGAAGGTGAGGAGTGGGTTCGACGCAGACACTTCATAACTCCAGCACTTTCTCCACCCAATCTCAAGGTTCCTCCAGCTCTCTCCAACAAAACTTTTTCACAGCTTATTATTTTGATTTTCTCTAGGAATGTATCTACTACGATTCATGCACTTTGCTATAATGACTTAGACATTAATATGAGGAAGGTTGCTCCTAGTAGAAGTTGTACATGCATTCTATTAATTGTGAAGTCCATAGAGATTCATCTAGCTAGTCCAGAATATGTATATCTCCCTTCATTAACTCTACCCATTTAAATGAAACCATAACCCATCGAGCTAGAAATTCTAGGTAAAACGAGTTGTGAGTTCCTTCTAAAGCTTTTGAGAGTTCTTGTTATTGTAATACTTTCCTGAGACTTTCTGTTGTCCTTGTCAAAATCCCAATATTTTGTGCCGAACGTTGATCTGTTCAACTTTTATAAAAAGGCTTTCATTACCTTCTCAAGAATAAGAAGCCCATGGAAGGTAGTTTTTCTCATTCCCTACGAATCTAGGACTAATAACAAAAGAGAAAAACAAGTGAGCCTGCAAAAAACCCCAGACTAATGGTTCACTAGTTTGGTGTTGTCTGTTGTAGTTTATTTTGTTTGAACTTACTGCGGAGAATCTTGGATATCACTTTGTTTCTCTTATCTAGGAGAAAATACCACATAATGTAATACTCCGAATGAAGCACATGGCAAGTCTACATGTTCAATCTAGGTTAAATCCATATACTATATGGAGCTAGAACCTGCTCTTAATTTAATTCTCTTTGCTTGCAAACAGGAAATGACAAATATCATGGTGGAATCCACAGAGAGAATGATGACAAAGTGGGTTGATCTCACAAGCTCTGGCTGTGCAGAACTTGATGTGGAATGCGAGATTACAGCAACAGCCGGAGAAATCATCACTCAATCAAGCTTTGGCATAGGCCCCCAAGAATGCACCAAAGTTTTTGAAAAGTTAAGAGCCCTACAAGTTACTCTCTTCAAGACCAACCGCTGCGTTGGGGTACCCTACAACAACTTCATGTACCCTAAGCATACCCTAGAGGCCAAGAGGCTTGGGAAGGAAATTGATGAGCTCTTAATGTCCTTCATAATGGAGCGGAGGAAGAGTGCGGACACCAGGAATGAGCCTGGGGATTTACTCGGGGTTTTGCTCCAAGAAAGTCACGTTGAAGATAAAAAAAGGCCGAGGAAGAAGCTAACTACAAGAGAACTAGTGGACGAATGCAAGACATTCTTCTTCGCGGGCCATGAAACGACAGCGTTAGCGCTCACCTGGACGCTGTTTCTCCTGGCATTACATCCAGAGTGGCAGAAGCAATTGAGAGAAGAGATTGAAGAAGTAGTAGGAGATAAAGAGTTTGAAATCCCCATGCTTGCTGGACTTAAGAAGGTAAGTAGTTTTTTTATATACTGAGCACTTTAAGAATGGATAAGTTTTAGCTGCTGTTGCCAGTTGGGCAACTGCAATAAGTGATGATACTCGATATGTCAATCATCTGTAAAAAATTTAACATCACCATAGGGAAACTACGTTAAGTTAGGGTTCATAGTTCCTTTGATTTATGCTTAAACAATAATAGAAGTAGTTTATTTTTAACCACCTTGTTATTATATTGGTCTTTGAGGAGGATTTGATGTTTTTTCTCTCCATATAAGATCGACAGGACCTACTTTGGAATTTATCTTGATATTTTAACTATAAATAGTGGGGTCAAGACATATGGAAAAAGAGTGGGAACATCTTATACACTTGTTTTGATAGACTTAAAATTAACTCGACCATCTTATACAGGTAAAATGCGTCTATGGAAAATCCTTTGAGAAATGGCAAAATAATTGGGGTTCTAGCTAAACTCTATTACCTAACGAATCTATTTAGAAGCAATAACAAAAGTTTGAGCACCTTCTGTTTCAAATTTTGGCCAGCAATATGCCACTGATTTTGAAGATTATGACGAAGAGAAGATGATATGAATTTCCGACATGATTTTTCGTTTGCTACTGTATAGTCATTGTGTCCAGGTTTGATCGTGACCAGCTTACAACTACAATCAAGCTAATCTAATACAAGTGCAAAGACTAAGATGTGGTGTCAAAGATGGCAAGAGATGCTTGCTTGACAAAAATCATTAGACCAACAAAAAAAAAAGTGCAGGAGAGATACTTGGCTGAATCTTGATTTAACCTGTCATTGCAGATGGGATTGGTGATGAATGAGGTTTTACGCCTTTATAGTCCAGCGCCGAATGTACAGAGGCAAGCAAGGGGACACATTCAGGTCAATGACGTGATAATCCCCAACAGCACGAACATCTGGATTGATCTCGTGTCCATGCACCATGACCCGGCTTTATGGGGCGACGACGTGAATGAGTTCAAGCCGGAGAGATTTGATGGTGACAGCCATGGCCGATGCAAGCACAAGATGGGTTTCTTGCCATTTGGGTTCGGAGGGCGAACGTGCGTCGGCAGAAACTGGATGATGATGGAGTACAAGATCGTTTTATCCTTGGTCCTCTCTAGGTTTTCCTTTTCTCTCTCGCCAAATTACTGCCATTCTCCTTCAATAATGCTCTCTCTTAGACCAGCTTGTGGACTGCCCCTGATTGTGCATCCTCTTTAGACAAGGAACGACATTCCTTACACAATAAGTCTGGAGTTTATTTTGTCAAGTAAGGCATTTCTTGTAAAATATGGAGTTATGGCAATGCCTTCTAGGTGCTATGTATATGCTAATGCGAGAGCAATTTGGAACTTCAATTTGCAGGATGCAATGGCCGTTCTAGAGTGGAAAGTATAACGTTAACTTTGGATTCGTCTCGACAAGTTTGTTCCTGTATTTTCATGTTGAGAGAAAGATGACATCTCCCAATAGAATTGATTCAATCACTGAGATTCACGGAAGTTTCAAGCTTATATGGCAGAAAGCAATTTACTGCAAATTCCCGTCTCAAGATGGATAGACTATCCTTCACCAGCGGCAGATGTGAACTTGATTTATTACTTGAGGCCAATCTTTGGCGATGCCATTGCTAACACTTGACCAGCAAAATGCAATTCAAGACCCCAGTTAATGTCGATAGTGGGGATCACGTATTGAGGCAAGTTAAACTGTGATCGAAAACAAGGACTCTTGTAATGTTTTCACGCTCACAGAAAATTCCAACACAATATCCTTTGGAAAGAATCTATCTTTGTCACGACCTAAAATTAAGAGATTTCATATTAATGGATTATCATATTAATTATGTAATTAAGTTAATTCGGACTCTCTCAAGCCCTATAAATTCGCAACTTAAAGATTAAATATTTAATATTAAAATATTTTCATGGGAGTCTCCACTAATCATTTCTGGTAAGTCGATTACAAACCTAAGTAAATTAGCGAAAAAAACTAACTTACTTATACGAACCAAATATTAAGAGTTCAGGGAGTTCATTACATTAATTTTCCAATTAATGCCTTTTCAACACCATTTTATATCATGAAAAATTTGTCAAGCAACTTTTATTAAATTTTAAGATAAATCACTAAATTAGATGGGTGCACAATCAATTGATTAACATGCGCTACACATTTATTTTTGGGATTTTTATTTATGCAAGGAGCATGCATCAAACAACTATATGCAATGCATGACATGAATGATTTTTTTTTTAATTTTCGGATTTAACTACAGCCCTAAGTAAAACTATGCTAAAGTAGTTTATTTCTCAAATATTTGGGGGTTTAAATCGCCCTAAGCCCTAACTTATTAAAGATTAAGTATTCTTAACATGAATTACCATTTTAGAGAGGCAATTTTAAAGGAAAATGATATCTAACCAAAACATTTACAAGGCAAGTTTAAATATGCAATTATCTACGTGATTACGATTTGAAGATGCAATCTTATTTAAACATGGCAATTAGTGAATGCCATACCTTTTAGAATTTTAAGAAAATTCACGTAAAGCAGCAGAATATATTCTAAAAGATAACAATCGATCAATTAACAAGTTCAAATGAGGAAAGATATGATATGCCAATCAATTTGAATATTTCGCCAATATCTAAAATCAATTTTTAATATTTAATTTTACAGATTAATATATTGAATTTAAATCCTCATCCAATCAAATATTTTATCTATAATCTTATAGGTAGACTTTTTTTGACCATATGACAAGTTACGGATTAGGAAAAATTTTCTAATCAAACCTGCATTTTTTTTAAAGTGCAATTTATGCAAAACATGCAAAATATGAGATATGTAAAAGATTTCAAGATAAGCAAGTGAATATTGAATTAGAGATAGGTAATTATACCAAATTCTCAATTGCTCTTTTCTTTTCGAACTTGCGCCAAACTTTCAGACCAAGCTTATGGATTGAACCAGCTCCGGGAATGCTTACATAGGGCTGGAACTCTCGGCTAGTGACGCTCTTCGAACGAAGCCAGTTTCGGCTAGAACCACGGGGATCAAGACAGACCGTGGTCGGCAAGTTTCGGCTAGACCCACGAGGATGAAGACAGATCGGGGTCGGCACAGGAGCACCTTTGGTCAAAGCTGGTTTGGAGCGCAAGAGGAGGCAAGACTGAAGTGGCGGCTTTTGCGTGGTTGGTAGGCCACGCCAACAGTAAAGAAGAAAACGATGTTTTACTTTTCTCTGCACTTGCTCCCACTTCTGCAAATTCTTGGGTGCTTTTCGTGTACCCCTGCAGGGAAAAAGAACTCCTCTCCAAGGCTTTTTGGGATCAAGACGTCTTCCCCAGTGATGGACCTTCCTAGTGCTCCCCTCTTCTGATGTTTTTCCTTTGGAATTTCTGAATGTCTGTTCCGTCTCTCCCGCTTGTTTTATGGCTGCTCTCAGTGTGCCGTGGATTCTATTCTGTCCATCCCTTTCTGACTTCTCTTTTTCCTGTCAAGACCCTTGATAACTCTATCATGCCATCGAGACTTTCCATCCCTTGGCCATGAATTTCTCAATTACACCTTTAATTTACACTTCTTGCCGAGAATATACGTGCCCAGGATACCGTCCTTGTTTGACCGAGTTCTGGCCATGACTTTCTCAATTACACCTTTAATTTAAACTTCTCGTCGAGAATATACGTGCCCAAGATACTGTCCTTATTTGACCGAGTTCTCAAGATTTTGTAATATTACTTTGCGGATTTGACTTTAATAGACTAATTTCAAATTGGCGTTCCCATCTTACAGGTTTGGCCAAATTTCGATCATTGTGGGCTTGGTGCAATTAGGTCAACAAAACTCAAAATAATTCATTTTAAGTCCATCCACCGCCAATCCAATGCATGAATGCAGAAACTTAAACTAACCTAATTGCCAATTATATGCAAAGTGATTTAAATATTTTTGCTAGGGACTAAGGTAAGTCCCTAATTTTTAATGCAATTAATCCTAGATGATTAGCCAAACTTTAGATGTCAACTATCTTTCATGATACGAACTTGCTAAAAACAACAGTGCAGAAAAAACTATAGCATATGAAATTGCTTTCATAAGTCATGCACATTTTATTTGATTACACGATTTACCTCTGACTACGTAAAACTAAAGCATCCTCAAAATAAGAGAAAATTCCAAATAAGGGCCTAAAGTGCCCTCATATTCTCAAATAAAATCCTGAAGTAAAGTGAGTCTTACTTCAAATAAGGGCATGAAGTGGTCATGGCTATTTCAAATAAAGGCCTAACCTTACGATCGGCCATATGGAATTTTTGTCCAAAGATAATGTTAACCTAAATTTTAGTTAGATTAAGTTAAAAATTAAGAAAATTTGAAAAAAGAAAGAATGATAAAGGCTAAAAGGCTGGCTGCCAGTAGTCACCCCCATCACCGATGGGGTGGCGAACCCAATAATAGGCGGTGGCCACAAGTGAAGGGCCTAGTTTTTTCTTTTCTTTTTTTCTTTTGTGTTTTCCTTTTTAAGTTTTATGTTCTTTCCTTTTTAAAATAGAAAAAAAAAAAAACCATAGCAAGAAAATGGCTTTAACCATCCTATAACGTGAGGCCCTTTTTTGAGATTTAACAAAGCCACTTTAAGTCATTATTTAAAATAAGATTCACTTTAGATCCTTATTTAATATAAGATTTACTTCGGGCCCTTATTTGAGGGTATTTCAAATCCCTATTTTAAATAAAATCTACTTCAATCCACTATTTGAGACAATGAAGATATTTCAAGCTCTTATTTGAAATTTTTTCTCAAAATAATGGCAAGCCCAACGGGAATCGTACATGCATCAATTCTCTCGTATGTCTTAGCTGGTGAAATCCATCCAATCTCCTCGAGCAAAGTGAGCTTTTTTTGAAACAGCTTCTTCTTCGGAGGGTCACCGTCTTCTGGAATCATATCATTCAATGCCTAAACTAAAATTCATTTTTGAGCAACTAAAAAAGTCCTAAACATTACCATGAAAGTGTCAAAAAAAAAGAAGAAAAGTCATAAATTTATTGTATTTGTGTCAATTCAGTCATAAATGTTTTGCATTTGTACCGATTCATTCTTAAACCTTTTGTATTTGTGTTGATTCATTTCTAAAACTTTTGCATTTGTGTTAATTGAGTCGATCCAGCCAATTTTGACTGAAAATCGCCGATATAAATGTCGCTTGTCCTACGTAGCATGGCTGGCATTGATGTGGACCTCTTTCATTCTTTTTTCTTCTTTTTCTTTTCACTCAATTTTTCTATTGGGGGCAGGCAAGGGGCGCTAGCCAACCTCTATAAGCCCCAAGCAAGGACTGCAATGCCCTCACTGATCGCTAGGCAAGGACTCGTGGGCCTTTGCTGTTAACACCTGATTTTTATTTCCCTTTTTTCTCTTAAAATTAATTAATAGAAAATTCATAAAAATTCATAAAATTAAAAAATCAACTTTGGGGACCTTGGGCAAGCCTAGAAAACCAATTTTGACCAAAAAATGATTTTACATATTTTCAATATTTTTCTGCATTTTTATTTTCGAAAATTCATAGAAAATCAAGAAAAAATGAGAAAATTACAAAATCAACTTTGGAAGCCTTTACTAAGCTTAGGCTATCATTTTTGAACAAAAAATAATTTTTCATATTTTTTGCATTTTTTTAATATTTTTAGAAATTAGGAAAATATTTGAAAATAAAATTGTATTTGACGCCACAAAAATATGAGTAAATAGTAAGTATTTTTATTTTTATTTTTCCTTTATTTTGGCCGAATAAATTTAAAAAAAATTAAAAATTAATTTGGAATTGAGTGTTTCTTTATTAATTTTGTTGTTAGGTCATTTGGAGAATTTCTAGAAATTTCACTTTTAGTTCTATAATTTTCAATTTGTACATTTCTAGAGTCGTGACGTTGTCCTCTAATAGTCCACTCCTTTTCTTCGGTAACTATCTTTTGTCCGGTTCTTTATTGTAGGGACACTCATCGTCAGATCATTAACTTAGTCCGAGCCGGTAAACTTCCTATCACACAATGATAATGCCATTTGTCCCTGCGATCCCGATGTACTCAATAGTTCCAGTGAAGTCGTGGAGTCCAGGTGCTGGCCATAGTCGAATGGAGTGGAGCTAATGGAAGACATTCAAAAGAATAGGCATGTATTGTCAACTGGACGCGAAGGGATGGACTTGCTACTTAGAGGTAAACTTCACACGAGGGAAGTGACCGAGCTAGCAAGGCCATTTTAGTTTGACACAAGGAACTATTTTGCGGCAAGGGGCAATGAAAAGAGAGCATAAATTGGACCGTGGACTACTTGTACATGGTATAATGATTTCTATGAGCTTGGCGCCTGTGTCTGGTTTTAGGGATCCAGCAGGGAATGCGGTGGCTTTTGAAAAATGGCATGATAAGATGAACGACATGAAAATCAGGGATGAGAAGGACATGGAGGTAGCTGTTGTCATTGGTAATGGGGCAGAGACGGGTCGCATAATCGTCACGACAATTGGTAAGCTATATGGCAGAGCGATCTGTTGGGCAGGAATCATTTGGAATAGTCTTCCAAACAAGATGTTTGACTGGCGAAACAGTTGTGATTAAGAAAATTCTACAGGACAAGAAGTATAAAAATCGGGAGCCTCGAACCACGCGTCTTTTAGATCACCCAAACATTGTGGCTTTTAAGCACTGTTTCTTTCCCACTATCGAAAAGACGAGCTCCACTTGAACCTTGTTCTTGAGTATGTGCCAAGGACAGTCCACCGAGTGATAAAATATTATAACAAAATGACCTAGAGGACGCCATTATTGTATGTGAAACTCTATTCTCACCAGACATATCGAGCTTCTCCAACTTAGTGTTGCTGATAGTGTGTCTCGACGGCGCAGCTAATTTGACTCTCGTCGTGTGGATACGGAACAACGAAGGATAAAACTGGGGCTTCGAGTTATCTTCTATAGCCACGTTTTGGGCGTAGTGTTGTTCACATTAGGATCGTCGATGCACCGAATGCAGTTCGTTCAAGGAACCAGAACAATCATTGAAATCGTCCAGGTCTATATTACGGAATTCGTAATAGAAAGCTTCAACTCCTGGAGGACCCATCAGAGCCACACAAGAGCTTGAACTAGGAAAGGTTCACCTCAGCATAAGCACGAAAATATTCCTTTTCCCCCACGTGAAAATGCTTACTCATACTCCACTCGCCGAAAGGGACTTCAGGAGAGACCCCATGCTCTCTGTCTAACCGGGCTCATTTTCCTGCCACTAAGGGTTGTCGGCAAAAAGCAAAGAAAAGAGAGGGTAGTGTCAAGTGGAACAGGTCAAAAGTGCTGTGGGGGTCTCGGATGAGAAGGATTGACCAGTCTCTAGTGGATCAAGGGAAGAATAAAAAAAAAAGAGAGAAGAAAAATTGAAGGGATGGGGAAGCTATTCGACAAGTTCATTAATGACTTTGACGTCGTTCGTTGACTCGCTCATAAACATGGGTGCCGCGACTATTCGCGGAAGCACATGGAGGTGTCTCGAGAATCTCAGAACGGCATTTCAATGGCTGGTGAAGATCGACTGCAGAGCTGCCACGGAGAGGTTGAAGAGGGGAAACAATACGAGCTATGGACTGGCAGCTAGAGTCTTCACCTGGAAAGACACTACAAAAGAGTGTTGGAAAGAAAACTAATCTTGGCCAGCAACATGATTAAAGGAGCCAAAAAGAAAAAAAAAAGAAAAGGAGGATAAACGATCGACTCATGATGATTGTCTTGGGATCCAAGGAAAAAGAAGACAAACAGGTCATCGTTAGTGGATGAGACTTTCGGAGGCGAGGGCTGGAGGACACAAAAAAGAAAAAAGCAAACCAGCAACCGAAAAAAAAGAGAGAAAGAAAGCCCTCCAACTCTCTAAGATATTCTTCGGAGACCTTGATGCAGAGGGGCGAAAGGGGAGTCCTAGATTGAGCGTTCTGCTTCCAGATGGCCATGACGGGCCACCGGATCACTCATCGGATAAGAACGAGTACTTGCGGGTGTGTCCTCCAGGGTCAAACTTCAACGTCTACCCTGAAAACCCACCTGAACTCAGGAGTGTAATCGAAGAAGCCTTCTCACATTTAGTCAAAGGCTGGGATTTCATGGTGACGTTACGCTATTTTCCTGCAATAGAAAGTGAGACAAACGGGATCACAGAGCACGAGGATGGGAACTGCATCATATCCGTGTTCTAGGATGAAGTTGGAGGCCTCATAACCTTTTCTTTCTCCTCTGGGAGGCTAGTGATTATAGGAAGCATCCAGAATGTTACGCAGAGGACTTTGGAGGAGGAAAGAGTTCATCGGGGATGGACCATCGGAGACTACCGGAGGTACTGCCGTTATACATCATTCCTTTGGAGGATGAGGTGGGATCATTCGAACGGGACCTTGCTTACAAAGGGAGTCTAGTCGATGGTGATACAAGCTCATTCGAAATATTGCGAAAGTGATTCACAAGCTGGAATTATTTTTGGGGTAGTATCGAATCTCAGAGTTAAGGTGGAAAGGATCCGCACTTCAGTTGCATGGGAGGGCATCCCAACTTGCATGGCTTTGTCGCGGATCAGAGTCAAATTCTTGAACTCCCCACCTTCTGCACAATACCCTGCCGGAGTAGAGTTTGCTAATGTCAGCTCGTTCAAGTCAATTCCAACATGATTGTCGCTAATGTCCTGAAACTCAGCGCTCTGGATCGTGTCAAATTTCACCCCAAACACATGATTGGTGTCGTGGCCGCTGCTGGTCTCGTTGAATACGCCAAGAAGTTATGAACCATACCTGATGCGTCCTGCAGCGACGACAAGAGACAGACGGAGGTGGTCTTTGACCACTCGGCCGACGACATGGTGTGCTCAGAACGCGGCTTCATGCTCGAGTCACGGTCCATCGACGAAACCGCCGAGAGGAAGACCTTCGCCAACGAATCGGACGACTATGACCCTGTCTGTGTTGGCACTCCCAGGAGCCCGCTCCTAACCGATGGCGGGCCGTCCACCGTGATTTTAAAGTCAAATGGGACCTCCGGGGAGTTCTCCTCGTCGTCGTTGGGTAGGTCGCAGAACCGCGGGTCGAATCTAGATCGCGGCCTTATTCTCGCTTTCAAGACCATCGTGACTATGTCCGGCAGGTCGGGCCCTGTTGGAACCATCAAGGATCGGGCAAATGAGATATTAACTGAACACGCGTACATGGCGAAGCTCGCCGAGCGGGCCAAGCAGTATGAGTAGATGGTGGAATGCATGGAGATCCCCACCACCACCAAGTCAGAGGAGCTCACTGACGAAGGAGCATGCATGGACCCATGCAACAGTCTTGAAGCGGAGGGGACCACGACAAGTCAGGCCTCAAGACTAAGTTTCAGTTCGTCCCATTGCTTGGCTTTGAGCACCATCCAAGTGGCATACTCGGTCCTCAACAATAAGCTGCAGACGGCTTTTCATTCAGATTCTTAACTCGAGACTCCGAAGTAGTGACTTGGGATTCCAACATGATGTCATGACTTTCCAATCCACTCAAATGCTTGTGTGGATCCAAGGGATGAAGGTCCTCCATTGGGTTTCATCTCCATGCACCGACTCGACAGCTTCCTGATCTTGCGCACCACCCGCGAATGACGAGGAGAAAGTAGAATCACCCGCGAAGGAGGATATCGAGAGCAAGATGAGCACGCACGATTCTGAACATGGACATATCATCGAAACGTGCGGAGATGTGTCAACCATGCGAGGCAATAATGCAGTACACTCGGTTGACATTAACGTCAGCGCTGGCACGGCTGTATCCACTCCAGCTCCCATAGTGCGCAAGGAAGTTAAGCATTTTCAAGAAATGAAAGCCCCAGTCTTTCCCAAGTCAAGCGCCTCTCTCGAGAACACCAATATCTCTGTTCATCCCGTGAAGAGGAAAGCGGTCGAGAAAGAGGATCACGGCAACGGGACCGCCACCGATAACGACATTAACAGCAACGGGACCAACAAGAAAATCAGAGGGACCGTGAAGCTAATGGAGAAGAATGCGTTGGACATGAACGATATGGAAGCCTCGTTGCTCGATCGGAACCACGAGTTATTCGGCAACGGAGTGTCCTTGCAACTCATCAGCACCGTCCATTCTGACCCTTCAAACGGGATCCGAGGGAAACGTGGAAAAGTTGCCCACTTGGAGGGATCAGAAGGATCACTTCTTTGGCGGTTGGACGGGCGGAGTTCGACGTTACCTTCGACTGGGACGAGTCCATAGGCATTCCCGTGGCGTTCATCATTAAGAGTCATCATCGCAGCCAGTTCTTTCTCGAGATAGTAACCTTAGAAGACGTCCCCGGTCACAGCACTATCAGATTCGCCTGGACAGGTTCTTGAATTACTGGAAGAGCCCACAAGATCCGCCTCCGGGGGACTTCTCTCTCAAGCTTGATTCCCGTGGATGCCCATAAGCTTTTCTCTGGGATCGAGGCACGGAGCCATATCAGAGCGGCCCGTAGATGAAGTCCGCAGTGGACATCAACCCAAGTTCCTGAATTCACATTCGGCCTCCTCGAGTTTGCGCAACAGTCAGGTAAGCCTCTTAATATTTTCTAGATGTTTGCTAGTCGATTGAATGGAAGTTTGAGTGTGAGAATATAGAAACCAGGTTTGTCGGAAAATTCATGACTGCTTGGGTTCGGGTAGGCTAGTTTTCGTCCTAAATTGAAGATTTAATTCATGTATGTTGGTGTAGAGTAGGTTTAGAGGAAAACAGGAGCTCGAAATGAACATTTTAGATCTCAGTTGCGATTTTCCGATGAGTTCGCTGGAAATATTGGCCGGCCGGCAATCCGTTAGTCATTTTCTTCGACGAGAATTGGCTGGTCAATATGGGTTGACCAGTCAATGATTTATTTTATTTTATTTTAAAGAAAACAATAAGAGAACAATAAATATATATAAATATATATAAGAAAAAGTATAAAAATGATAATAATAAAAAATTTAGAAAATTCCAAAAATTTGTCAAAAATCTCAAAAATTGGGGAATAGGCTATTTTAACTAGTTTATCCTATTTTTGGCAGTTTTGCCCTTTTGATCTTTTCAAAATGACGATTGCCCCTTACAGGTAAATTGTCTCGAAAAATTCTAAAAAAAAATTCTCTGAAATTGTGGAAAATAAGGAATGACCACATTCAACTAGTTTGACCTATTTTCACTTCCCGAGCCTGGAAAAATGACCATTTTACTCTTTTGATCAGTTTGATCCAAATCTTTCCGAGTCATTCCAAATGATTTTTCATGAAATTGGTACCGAAAGGGCGTTAGAGTAATCTAGCGTAACCAAGTCCCCGAACTCATTTTCTCTGGTTCGCAGGAATAAAGTATTTCTCTCGATACTTTATTTAGGTGTCTAATCAGCCTACCATAAAATGATTAGTGGCAACTCCAAAATTAAAAAATCATTTGAACAAAAAAACCAAAGTCGCGATTTGGTAGAGCTTGGGAGCGCTCGAACTAGGTTAGTTAATTTAATTAATTAATCTGGTAATCCATTAACCTAAAATTAAAATTTTAGGTCGCAACGGCTTGGCGACTCCACTGGGGACTGGAATTTTTGAATTTTCGAAAAAAGACGGCACTAATTGGAGTATTTGAATTTTTTCGAAATTTAAAAATCCTTAGTGGACTTAGGCCGATAAAATTTCATGGATATCTCGCTTCTGGCGATCTTGTTTGGGACTCATTCTTTAGGTGTTAAATGGTCTTGCAGATGGAAGTTATAAGGGGTGGAGTGTTTGACTAACAATTTGTTTTGCAGGTTTGGTGTTGAAATTGTTTATTTAATTTCGCACATTTTGAAGCGGTGTTTGAATTTAATTGTTGTGCATGTTTAATCGCTTTAGCACTACATCACACACGTCCTGTGGCCGGACCTGGGCCACTAGTTTTAGGATGGTATTGTGATTTGGTTTTAGCGTTCGGCGTGAGATCACGTCGAAAGTTAGCCCAGATTCAATCCCGAACCTCTTTTCAAAAATGAGTTTAAAAGTTAGGCCTCAGACTTGGTAAGATTACCAAAGCAGTGGTTTTAATTTTTAGCTCGAGCGGCCGAAGTGGAGAGACCCGGCTAATCCTGATTACGTCGTAGGGGTCACGGCTAATCTTGATTATGTGCGCGAGATTGTCGCCTTGCCGTAAGTCTTTCGCTTCAATTTGTCAGCCTTTAGAGTAGACAGGTTAAGAATTAAACTCACGATTCATGTGCATGTCTATGTGACTTACATGGTATTTTTGACGGTGAAAGTAAGTTTTCTAAATTTCATCTTGTATTTATTTTTGGTCGGTCCATGTAGGTGTCGGTTAAATTTCGAACTTAACATCATAGCCATTTTTCAAAAGAAAATAAAATCAAATTGGTGATCCATTTTTGAAAAAATAAATAAATGTGGAAAAATTCCTTAGGGAAATTTTATCGACCAATGAAATATTTTGTCATATTTTTCCTTAACACTTCAATAGACCCAAAATTTTCTCATCAAATTTACCTTGAAAATTCATTCTGATGAAAAAGGAAATTCTTTCGAGAAATTTGGTAAATATCAAAGGAATTCGTTACATTGTTCTTAAGTTATAAAATCTGCAATAAAATTTTTCTGAAGGAATTCACCCATGTTTTTCTAAGAAAATCCTCTCTAATTTTTCATAAAAATAAAAAATAAAATTGGACTAATATAGGAGTCATGGACCGGCCTTTCTTAGATCACATACTCATTATTTCCTTTACTTTCGCAGGGAATCGCAGGTACCCCAAGCGGGAGCAAAATTGGATTCAACAATACACCAAGAACAATCTTGAGGAATACGATAGGACGGATAATTACCGATGCCTCAACTGATAATCCTGGGGGCAAGCGAAGAAATCAATCCTTCCGAAGTCAGAAACGTGTCAATCAGTCAACATGTACAAGCTTTGTATTTTGATGGGGTTGTAAATTTATCCAGATCGGGCCTGGGGACATTTTTAATGTATTAGAAGGGTTCATGTATTTTTGTTGAAAAAGCTGAGACTGTGTAATCAGAACCCATGGGGCAAGATTATGAACCCGACCTTGCGACGCCTTTCTGATTAAATTGAACAAAGGCTTGCCTTTTTACCTTCCTCGGATTCAAAACACATGGAAGATTTTGGAGGACTGGTATTTTATTACCGAGCATGGCCCGCAATCATTTCTCCCAACGCTACAGGCGACCGACACATTCAAGTGGACGCCGAAAGAGATAGGCAAGAGTAAAGTGGGGCACGCAACGGGCAGCCTGGTTTGTTTATTGGAGCACTAATTGAGTCGTCGATTTGCAATAATTCACGCGATTGACTCACGGCGCTGTGACCGGTGGGGGCCGCCACCGAACCCTTCGTCAATGTCCTTGATATCATCGCCGGCAGCAGATAACAAGAACACCAAGAAGAGTGTTAAGCCTCAACGTCTTCAATATCGTAAATTGTCCTATCATGCTATATGGGCGAAGAAATGGCAGGAAAAAGAAAAGCACAAACACGTGAAACTTTCTCTTCATTCCATTCACCAACAAACCTTACAACAACTCACTGGGGAGGAAAAGTGAAATCAAATTGAGCCCTAATAAGCATCACAAAGGAGCTCAGTTGGCTCTCCATGAAGTTGATGCTCTAGGGGCACCAGGCGTTTTCGGGATTAAGCTCCGCGAGCCTAAAGAAGAGGCGATCGCACTTCTCTTTAACCTGGGCCATAGTGGCCTCGTAATGCTCAACGACAAACTCCAGGTCCGGAATCGCCGCCCTCTCGAAAGCAATGTCTGCCGTAATGTCATCAAGTCTCTCCTGCAGCCAACCGCATTTACACCTCATCACAATATTGCCTGGCTCCTGTTCGGCGTAAGTTCGAACCAAGGACAGACGGTCCACCAGCTTTCCCCTCTCACGAACCAGCCACGAAAGCTGATCGTTGGCAAACTTGAGGGCCTTCTTGTGATTATCAGCCACAAATGTGACTGTTGCCAGACGCTCGTGCCGGTCTCGATAATGAGCTTTCACAACGGCGGTCATAAGGACCGTCTCATAAGCGCGGTTATAGGCAGCTAGAAAATTGATGAAGAGGGTCGAGAAGTTCCGATACTCCTTTCCCAGTTGGGTACCCTCAACAGAAGCAACGTCTACGGTCCTGAATAAACCGAGGATTTCAGCCTCAACGGTAGAGTTTTAGGCTATATGAGCGTAACCTCTACCAAGAAGATTGTAGAGTCTCTCCCACCCAGCCAGGACTTCGGCGGAGAAGGTATGGTTAGGAGAATTGGCCATTTTTTTGAAAGCAGAATACGAAGGAAAGGAGGAGAGAGTTGAGGTAGATGATCGGAATGCGAATGCGATAATCCGCTTCAATTTAAATACTGATTTCACAGGGGCAGTCCTTATAGGTTTTCCTATCTACCATTCTCTGTCGGCAACACCCCCGGTGGCTCAAATTCCAGTCAAGCGGCAACCTCGAGCTGAACAAACCTGACGTCTCTGTGGAAAAGCTGGACGGGACTCCATCGCTTTGAAAAAAAGAAAGAACGAAAAGACGAGCTGAGTGGGGGACAAAGAAATTTTCGGCAGAAAGAGAGATATTACTCGTCTTTTTTGGAGGACTCGCCAGCAAATTGACGGTGGAGATAACGACAGGGCCCTCCTATCGTGAAAGAAGAAGAAGAAGACAAACTGAGCGAGAAACAAGGATTTCCCCTTTTGATCAAAAGCTGAATGTCAGATTTTCTCCCTCGGTAAATCCAATAGCGCTGCCCGTGAAGAGGGAAGTCGTTGCTATTGCCAGAGAGAGAACTCGTCCTCATCTGATAGTGAGAGCTCATCTGCAAGAACTCGCAGGAGAAAGATAAAGAGGAAGAAGTTCTCTTGGGAGAGGAATTTAAAACCTTCACCATCAAAGCATCGGCTTTCAAAGCCTGTTACGAGAAGCCATCGACGATCCCGTGATCCCTCAAGTCCAAGAAGACATCCTGAGGCGGTCTCGAGTCGGCAGTCCTAGATCCAGAAATATGTCGAGCATTAGGGAAACGGGTGCATGTTCAACCCTGGTCGAAGTTAATGAAGTTCCTTACCCTGAGGGTCTACTGGTCATGGCCATTGACGGTAATCCAGTCTCTCTGTCAATCCTTATTACGGTATTAAGAAAATGCCGGTATAAGGTTTTAGCTCAAGCAAAAGCGACAGAGGCCTTAGAAGTATTAAAGAGGAGTAGTGACCAGTTTGATATCATCCTCACCGCCATGGTAGGGATTGACATGGATGTTTTCACTCTTTTGGAATTCATTAATTCTGAATTAAACATGCTAGTCGTTGTAATATCGGCAAGCGATGATCAGCAAGCCATAATGAAGGCTGTCTTACACGGGGCCCAAGACGTCGTGACGAAACCAGTTAGGGTTCAGATGCTTCAAAACATATGGCAGCACGTGGTGAGGAAGCAATTGCACAACCAAGAGAACAATCATCAAGCCTTCAATATTGTTCCAAGCAACTGGAAAAAGAAGATGAGTTGGTCTCCCGAGCTGCATCGTATGTTTGTTAATGCAGTTCAGCAGCTGGGAATCGATTCGGCACGGCCGCAACATATACTGGAAATTATGAAGGTAGAGGGACTCACTAAAGCAAATGTTTCGAGTCATCTTCAGAAGTACAGAAAAAGGGTGAGAGAACACAATGTAGCTCAGAATCAAGAAAACCAAGGCAAGACTGATCCAAGCCTGAACGTCAAGTCTCCTCGCCACCATAAGTTCCACAGGTTAGCGTGGGGCGAGCCACTTCCCATCATCAACCAAGCCAGTAGCCGTGCCATCAATCCCCCAGGCGTTAATTAAAGTATCCCTCAGAATCAACCTAATGCTCTTCAAGAGTATAGACCGCAGAGGCAGTGTATTCAGATTCCTTGGTTTGAGCACCAACCTGTGGCTAGAATTCATCCCATGATCAGCGCGCCTGTGCAGCCAGAGAATTAGACAAGAAGTTATCCTAAGCGCTTCCACTTCTCTAATCCTCGAATGGAAGGAGTTTTTGGCAGCATGACAGTTGGTGATCCCCACACTTTCTCGAGTAATAATGAAGGCTCCAGCTCGAGAAGTCAAATTGCTTATGGCGAGGACAGAATGAGAAATCTACCGCCAGCATTTGCCAGCAATATTGTCCAATTCGATCATCAGCTGCTGGAAGGTTTAAGAGATTACCCAGATGATGAGCTTACTGCCCTGGTCAACCAGTTTAAGGTTGACAGACATTCGAAGCCATGATCGGAAGCCAGTGATTAGGGACTCTCAAACATCAGTCATCCATACCTGAACCAGCACGAGACTAGCTGATTATCGAAGAGCCGCAGGAGAGGCAGAACTGACCTTGAATAAGTGTACCTTTCATTTCATGCTTAATTCCCTTATGATATTTCCAGCTTTCTAGGTGTCTAGATTTAATTCGGGGGCAAGGGGGTAATTTGTTTTTTATCCCGTCGAATGTGTGAATCCATTTTTATGCTAGACTGAGGGCAAATTAATTTGTGGTAACGTCGCTGACTGCCATAATAGGAAATGTCGAATGACCTCACGAAGGGAAATTTCAAGTGAAAAGCCCAGGCGAGCTCGAAGACGGGTAACTGTGTGTCGTTCCAGTTTACCCCCAGTCGTTGCAAAATGTTAAATTGGATTTATTCCATTCTCACCCAGGGGATTGCAAATTTCCTCAAGAGTGTCGCAAAATGAAATAACCCAATGGAACGCGAAGGTGATAGTCTAAATTGAGCTAAATATTGATTTCAGGGGGGCGGTCTCTATCAGGTCAAATTTTCCTACTCGCCGTCCCCTTTAGGTGTCATCTCCATCTGCTCGAATCTCCGTTGGCCTGCCATCTCGAGACATGCAAATCCGACATATCCGTAAAAAGTGTGATGGAATGACACCACTTTGAAAAAAGAAAGAAGAAAAGGCGCGCCGAGTAGGAGACAATGAATAAAGGAGAGAGATTTGTCTCTAGTCATGAAAAGACGAGAGATCACCTGCAAGATCGACGCTTCATATAGGCGAAGGGAATAGCGACAAGAGCCCTACCACTATGAAAAGATGAGAAAAGACGAGCCAAGCAAGAAACACGCGAGAAAGATTAAGAAAGACAGAATTCTTGGGAGAAGCAATACAGATGCTAAGCCCATGCCTAAGTTTTAAAAGAGACGTCTTCCTGGTAATCTTCATCTATACTCTGAAGAGAGTTTTGGAGCATACCTAGTCAGTCAGAAAAGTTCAGGGAGGGTGAAAATACAAGAAGACGTAATGAATATTGAGAAATCACTAACCAAGTCAAAGATGTCTCAACCCAACACCCTTGAGAGTTATCATTACTTGTTGAATATGGGAGAGGAAGAGTTCGAATCCATGTTTGGAATCGAGCCCATAGAGCCTGGTCCTTCTGCCGACGACGTCCAAGATCTCAGTAAAGATAAGGAGAACAATGGTAAGGGTCATAAGAAGCGTTACCGTCGCCATACTGAGGAGCAAGTACGAAGGCTTAAGGATTTCTTTAGGACGTGCCCTATGCCAGACGGCAAACAGAAAATGGAACTGAGTCAAGAGCTAGGACTTGAACCTTCGCAAATCAAGTTCTGGTTTCAAAATAGGCGAACCCGAATGAAGACTCGTCATGAGCACAATGAAGCCGAGTTTCTAAGAGTTGAAAATGAAAACCTCCGAGCAGAAAACAAGATGTATAAAGAGGCTTTTGACTCTGCCACCTGCCCCAACTGCAATGGCCTCCTCCTCACCCTCGATGAAATGCATGATCTGAGGATCGAAAATGCGTTAGACCAGTTTATAACAGGATCGAGTTCTGTTGGAGCAGGGTACAAAAAGACCAATGCTACTGGATCAGCATCAATACCTCCCGGGGAAGGGGAGATGTATCACCACCAGGCAAGCGGCATTGACGATGAACTCACCGCCATGATCAACCAGTTTAATGTTGATGAAGCACTGGGACTGTAATATGCACAGGGAGTCTGTATTTCGAAGCTGAGATCACGGGTTCTTCAACATAGCCGATGCATACCTGGTCTAGAATGAAGCCAGCTGATCATGGGAGAGCCTGCTGAGGGAGCAAAATCGATCTTGAACAAATGTAGACGCTTCATTTCCTTGCATTGGATGTTTTCTACTTTTATTGATGTTCAAAATGAACGCAAAAGCAAGAAGTAGCAATTTCCTGTTCTCCTATTAAATGCTCGAGTCTGCTACCACACCAAACTCGTAGTGAATTTATTGCGAGTAAAAAGTCGCGTGAATTAGAAGGGTAAAGCAGTATCGTTTCAATTTACCCTCAAATTGTCCCCATTCTAAATTAGATCCCTTCTGTTTACAGGAATTTCCAAATTGACCCGAAAATACAAGTCATTCCCCGATTAAACAAAACTTGGGGCAAATAAATTCATGGACATCGCCACAGAATAGATGGCTTCAAACGAGGAATATGTGAATGAAAGACCCAAACGATCTCAAAGAAGGGTAATTCTGTATCGTTCCAATTTACCCATAAACATCTTGAGTTTTGAATTGATTTATTCTGTCTTAACAGGGACTGTAGATTGCCTTGAAAAGAACCGTGATCTGGAATTGCCCAATGCAAAGTAGCAAGACCACGCCATCTCAACGGTTAACTCTTAAAAGAAAGCCTCCATGGACGCCTACGGTCCAATGGGCCGGATGGCATGGGGAATGACAGTGGTCCGAAACATCCCGAGTTCGATCCCCAAGGTTGGGGAATATTGTAAGTATTGTGTCGCGACCCTCTGAAAATATTTTTATTATTTCTAGGGGTTAACGGATTATTAGGTTAATTAGATTTGACTAACCTAACGCGGACCCTCCCAAGCCCTACCGAATCGCAACTTTGGTTTTTGTTTAAATGATTTTGAAATTTGGAGTCGCCACTAATCGTTCTTGGTAGGTCGATTAGAAACCTAAATAAATTAGCGGGAGAACTAATTTATTCCTGCGAACCAGAGATTAGGAGCTCGGGGACTTGGTTACACTAGTTAATTAAAACTAATGCCCTTTCGGTACCTTAATTTCATGGATATCCTAATTCGGCAACTCAGGCTTGGTTTATTCCTAAGGCTCTAGTAGGGTATTCTCTTTTGTATTTTCACTTTTTAAATAGGATGCATGGATGATATATATTTTTATTTGTTATATTTTTTTTTAAGTGTTAAAGATTCCCTGAAGCCGAAAGAGGGAGTGTGTTAACGACTTCTGTGCAATATTACAACCTACTTATCTTTTAGGTCTGATGATTCAAAAATTAAATTATAGGAAGTACATGACAATGAATAAACACCTCCAATGGGAGGCCTAGCATTGGCTTGGCTCTTCCCTTTGGGATTTAAGGTACAGGTATTTAAGTTGCAAGTATTTAAACTACTGTAAGTAAAAACCTCCAATGGGAGGCTAAGCATTGGCTTGGCTCTTCCCTTTGGGATTTAAGGTATAGGTATTTAAGTTGCAGGTATTTAACTACTGTAAGTAAACACCTCCAATGGGAGGCTAAGCATTGGCTTGGCTCTTCCCTTTGGGATTTAAGGTACATGTATTTAAGTTGCAGGTATTTAACTACTGTAAGTAAAAACCTCCAATGGGAGGCTAAGCATTGGCTTGGCTCTTCCCTTTGGGATTTAAGGTACAGGTATTTAAGTTGCAGGTATTTAACTACTGTAAGTAAAAACCTCCAATGGGAGGCTAAGCATTGGCTTGGCTCTTCCCTTTGGGATTTAAGGTACAAGTATTTAAGTTGCAGGTATTTAACTACTGTAAGTAAAAACCTCCAATGGGAGGCTAAGCATTGGCTTGGCTCTTCCCTTTGGGATTTATGCTGCAGGTATTTAAATTGCGGATGGACTTTGTCCTCTCCATTCTGGGGTATGAATTCTTTAAAATGAAATACAACGAATTGATTCAACAATTTGAAATTTGTTCGCGCTTGAGGACTCCTCCAAGCCGATTTTGTGCTTCCACAGGGTTGACCATTGATATAGAGCTGCGGCTTCCTGACATAAAATAAAGTGAAGTGTCAGTATACAAAGTATGTGCTAATCTGCACCTAAAACCAGAAGAGTGGAAAGAGTACTTATCTCCCATTTTTTGGGAGGGATTTCTATAATTGATTTTCGCTCTCTATGTTCCCAATATAGAGAGTTTCTTTTGAATTAAGAGGGACTTTTAGTCACAGATCAGTTGAGAAATCGGTGGACAGCTTAGGAGCTTGTCTGGGCCGATTTTTGCATCTCTACGAGATTTTTGCTTTTGACGTAGAGATATCCTTCTCCTGACATAAAATATGGGGAAAAAAAGAGATGGAGAAAGTGTATACAATTTGTGCTAATTTGCGAGTAAAATCATAAATAAATGAATAAATAAAAACACTTAGCTCGAATTTGCTTGCTCGTTGACGAGGATGAACTCTTGATTTATATTGATCGATGAAGGAATTTGTGATGATAACCCCTAGCTTTAAACTCCCATCATCTTCAAAATTCTCTCTCTTTTGGTATTTTCTTTTTCTCGAATTTTTCTTCAATCTCCCAAAACTCTCTCAAACATCCAAAATTTCCTCTCCAAAAAATTCTCCCAAACACTTCAAATTTTCCTTCCCAAGAATCCCCTCTCAAGCTCACTTCATCCTCCTTTTATAATCTACTCATCTATCTCTCATTCTAATTTTTCCACTAACTCTATCTCCCATTCTAATTTCTCCACTAACTCTTCTTCATTTTCATCTTCCATTCTCTATCTCTATCTCACATTCTAATCTCTCCACTAACTCTTCTTCATCTTCATCTTCCCTTCTCCATATTTATCTCCCATTCTAATTTCTCCACTAACTCTTCTTCATCTCCATCTTCCCTTCTCTATTCTTATCTTCCATTCTAATTTCTCTACTAACTCTTCTTCATCTCTATCTTCCCTTCTCTATTCTTATCTTATTTTCTCCATCTATTCTTCTCCAACTTCTCTTCTTCATCTCCTCTTCTCCATCTTCCCTTCTCTATTCTAATTTATCCACTAACTCTTCTTTTTGTTATTTGTAAAATAATCCTTCAAGAGTTAAGTATTTGCACTCTAGTCCTTGAATTTTAAGTATTTACAATTTAGTCCCTGAAAAAATATATTTCTTTAAGTCCAAATCTCCTCACAATTTTTGACACACCAAAATTCACCACATGTCAAATTTAAACTCATTTCTTGCCGTTGAAAATAATGCAGAATTTAATTAAAGCCCTTTTGCAAAATTAAGTCATTCTGGGTATAATTTGGCCAAGATGAAAATTTAAAATATTAGAAGACAAAGTCACAACTCATAAAAAGTGAAAATTAAAAATAAGTTGACTCAAATTAAATTTTTTTAGGCCCGATTCAAGATTATACTCGTGAAGGAACACGTGACTCGAATTTGATTTTTCTAAATTTGCGATGGCCAATATGAAAATAGATTTAAAATAAAAATATTAACTATCTTTGTGTATTTTTTTGGCCTAAAATGTTATTTTTCCAAAATTTTCAAGTATTTTTGTATTTTTTTTAAAAAAAATTAAAAATATATATAATATGAAATTTTATTTTTTATTCAAAATTGGTTCCCTAGGCTTGGCTAAGGTCCCCAAAGTTGATTTTTCAATTTTATGAATTTTTATGGATTTTTTATTACTTTATCAATAGAAAAAATGATTAAAAATGAGGTGTCAACAGCTGCCCCTCTTTGAAAGGAAGCTCGGTAGAGGTTCATTTCAAAGACGAGATGACACCTGAATTCTAATCGACTCAATACAAGGAAATAAAAAGAGTCGTGACATGAATGTTCCACTGAAAATGAAATGAGAACCTAAGGATTCGTTATATAAAAAAACTTTAGGGTGGTTGAACTTGAACCCGTATGGTGGATCAACCCATGGTAGATTCCTAATAAAAGGATTCTACTGATTAAAAATTGAATTAAAATTTGACCCGTATGGTGGGTCATACCATTTGACCCGTATGGTGGGTCGTACCATGGTAGATTCCTAATAAAAGGATTCTACTGATTAAATTTTGATTGAGATTTGACCTGTATGGTAGGTCACCCCATGGAGATACCTGTAAGAAGGACTTGGTGCCTGTAGAAAGGACTTGGTGTCTGTAAAAAGGACTTGTGCCTGTAAGAAGGACTTGATTTGCCTGTAAGAAGGACTTGATTTGCCTGTAAGAAGGACTTACTTTGCCTGTGTCGCGACCCTCTAAAAAAATTTTAAATTTTAAAAGGGGTTAACGGATTATTAGGTTAATTAGATTTGACTAACCTAACGCGGACCCTCCCAAGCCCTACCGAATCGCAACTTTGGTTTTTGTTTAAATGATTTTAAAATTTGGAGTCGCCACTAATCGTTCTTGGTAGGTCGATTAGAAACCTAAATAAATTAGCGGGAGAACTAATTTATTCCTGCGAACCAGAGATTAGGAGCTCGGGGACTTGGTTACACTAGTTAATTAAAACTAATGCCCTTTCGGTACCTTAATTTCATGGATATCCTAATTCGGCAACTCAGGCTTGGTTTATTCCTAAGGCTATAGTAGGGTATTCTCTTTTGTGTTTTCACTTTTTAAATAGGATGCATGGATGGTATATATTTTTATTTGTTATATTTTTTTAAGTGTTAAAGATTCCCTGAAGCCGAAAGAAGGAGTGTGTTAACGACTTCTGTGCAGTATTACCACCTACTTATCTTTTGGGTCTGATGATTCAAAAATTAAATTATAGGAAGTACATAAAGTGAATAAACACCTCCAATGGGAGGCCTAGCATTGGCTTGGCTCTTCCCTTTGGGATTTAAGGTACAGGTATTTAAGTTGCAAGTATTTAAACTACTGTAAGTAAAAACCTCCAATGGGAGGCTAAGCATTGGCTTGGCTCTTCCCTTTGGGATTTAAGGTACATGTATTTAAGTTGCAGGTATTTAACTACTGTAAGTAAAAACCTCCAATGGGAGGTTAAGCATTGGCTTGGCTCTTCCCTTTGGGATTTAAGGTACATGTATTTAAGTTGCAAGTATTTAACTACTGTAAGTAAAAACCTCCAATGGGAGGCTAAGCATTGGCTTGGCTCTTCCCTTTGGGATTTAAGGTATAGGTATTTAAGTTGCAGGTATTTAACTACTGTAAGTAAAAACCTCCAATGGGAGGCTAAGCATTGGCTTGGCTCTTCCCTTTGGGATTTAAGGTACAGGTATTTAAGTTGCAGGTATTTAACTACTGTAAGTAAAAACCTCCAATGGGAGGCTAAGCATTGGCTTGGTTCTTCCCTTTGGGATTTATGGTGCAGGTATTTAAATTGCGGATGGACTTTGTCCTCTCCATTCTGGGGTATGAATTCTTTAAAATAAAATACAACGAATTGATTCAACAATTTGAAATTTGTGCGCGCTTGAGGACTCCTCCAAGCCGATTTTGTGCTTCCATAGGGTTGACCATTGATATAAAGCTGCGGCTTCCTGACATAAAATAGAGTGAAATGTCAGTATACAAAATATGTGCTAATCTGCACCTAAAACCAGAAGAGTGGAAAGAGTACTTATCTCCCATTTTTTTGGGAGGGATTTCTATAATTGATTTTCGCTCTTTATGTTCCCAATATAGAGAGTTTCTTTTGAATTAAGAGGGACTTTTAGTCACAGATCAATTGAGAAATCGGTGGACAGCTTAGGAGCTTGTCTGGGCCGATTTTTGCATCTCTACGAGATTTTTGCTGTTGACGTAGAGATATCCTTCTCCTGACATAAAATATGGAAAAAAAAGGAGATGGAGAAAGTGTATACAATTTGTGCTAATTTGCAAGTAAAACCATAAACAAATGAATAAATAAAAACACTTAGCTCGAATTTGCTTGCTCGTTGACGAGGAAGAACTCTTGATTTATATTGATCGATGAAGGAATTTGTGATGATAACCCCTAGCTTTAAACTTCCATCATCTTCAAAATTCTCTCTCTTTTGGTATTTTCTTTCTCTCAAATTTTTCTTCAATCTCCCAAAACTCTCTCAAACATCCAAAATTTTCTCTCCAAAAAAATCCTCCCAAACACTTCAAATTTTTTCTCCCAAGAATCCTCTCTCAAGCTCACTTCATCCTCCTTTTATAATCTACTCATCTATCTCCCATTCTAATTTTTCCACTAACTCTATCTCCCATTCTAATTTCTCCACTAACTCTTCTTCATTTTCATCTTCCATTCTCCATCTCTATCTCACATTCTAATCTCTCCACTAACTCTTCTTCATCTTCATCTTCCCTTCTCCATATTTATCTCCCATTCTAATTTCTCCACTAACTCTTCTTCATCTCCATCTTCCCTTCTCTATTCTTATCTTCCATTCTAATTTCTCTACTAACTCTTCTTCATCTCTATCTTCCCTTCTCTATTCTTATCTTATTTTCTCCATCTATTCTTCTCCAACTTCTCTTCTTCATCTCCTCTTCTCCATCTTCCCTTCTCTATTCTAATTTATCCACTAACTCTTCTTTTTGTTATTTGTAAAATAATCCTTCAAGAGTTAAGTATTTGCACTCTAGTCCTTGAATTTTAAGTATTTACAATTTAGTCCCTGAAAAAATATATTTCTTTAAGTCCAAATCTCCTCACAATTTTTGACACACCAAAATTCACCACATGTCAAATTTAAGCTCATTTCTTGCCGTTGAAAATAATGCAGAATTTAATTAAAGCCCTTTTGCAAAATTAAGTCATTCTGGGTATAATTTGGCCAAGATGAAAATTTAAAATATTAGAAGACAATGTCACAACTCATAAAAAGTGAAAATTAAAAATAAGTTGACTCAAATTAAATTTTTTTAGGCCCGATTCAAGATTATACTCGTGAAGGAACACGTGACTCGAATTAGATTTTTCTGAATTTGCGATGGCCAATATGAAAATAGATTTAAAATAAAAATATTAACTATCTTTGTCTATTTTATGGCCTAAAATGTTATTTTTCCAAAATTTTCAAGTATTTTTTGTATTTTTTTTTTTTAAAAATTAAAAATATATATATAATATGAAATTTTATTTTTTGTTCAAAAATGGTTGCCTAGGCTTGGCCAAGGCTTCCAAAGTTGATTTTTCAATTTTCTCATTTTTTCTTCATTTTTTGTTTTATGAATTTTCGAAAATAAAAATACCGAAAAATACTGAAAATATGAAAAATCGTTTTTTGGTCAAAATTGGTTCCCTAGGCTTGGCTAAGGTCCCCAAAGTTGATTTTTCAATTTTATGAATTTTTATGGATTTTTTATTACTTTAGCAATAGAAAAAATGATTAAAAATCAGGTGTCAACAGCTGCCCCTCTTTGAAAGGAAGCTCGGTAGAGGTTCATTTCAAAGACGAGATGACACCTGAATTCTAATCGACTCAATACAAGGAAATAAAAAGAGTCGTGACATGAATGTTCCACTGAAAATGAAATGAGAACCTAAGGATTCGTTATATAAAAAAACTTTAGGGTGGTTGAACTTGAACCCGTATGGTGGATCAACCCATGGTAGATTCCTAATAAAAGGATTCTACTGATTAAAAATTGAATTAAAAGTTGACCCGTATGGTGGGTCATACCATTTGACCCGTATGGTGGGTCGTACCATGGTAGATTCCTAATAAAAGGATTCTACTGATTAAATTTTGATTGAGATTTGACCTGTATGGTAGGTCACCCCATGGAGATACCTGTAAGAAGGACTTGGTGCCTGTAGAAAGGACTTGGTGTCTGTAAAAAGGACTTGTGCCTGTAAGAAGGACTTGATTTGCCTGTAAGAAGGACTTACTTTGCCTGTAAGAAGGACTTTGTGCCTGTAAGAAGGACTTGCGTTGCCTGTAAGAAGGACTTTGTTTGCCTGTAAGAAGGACTTTGTTTGCTTGTAAGAAGGACTTTGTTTGCCTGTAAGAAAGACTTGATTTGCCTGTAAGAAGGACTTTATGCCTGTAAGAAGGACTTGATTTGCCTGTAAGAAGGACTTTGTGCCTGTAAGAAGGACTTGATTTGCCTATAAGAACGACTTGGTTTGCCTGTAAGAAGGACTTAGTTTGCCTGTAAGAAGGACTTGATTTGCCTATAAGAAGGACTTTGTGCCTGTAAGAAGGACTTAGTTTGCCTGTAAGAAGGACTTGATTTGCCTATAAGAAGGACTTTATGCCTGTAAGAAGGACTTGATTTGCCTGTAAGAAAGACTTTGTGCCTGTAAAAAGGACTTTGTACCTGTAAGAAGGACTTGATTTGCCTGTAAGAAGGACTTGTTTTGCCTGTAAGAAGGACTTTGTTTGCCTGTAAGAAGGACTTGATTTGCCTGTAAGAAGGACTTTGTGCCTGTAAGAAGGACTTGGTTTGCCTGTAAGAAGGACTTAGTTTGCCAGTAAGAAGGACTTTATGCCTGTAAGAAAGACTTAGTTTGCCTGTAAGAAGGACTTTATGCCTGTAAGAAGGACTTGGTTTGCCTGTAAGAAGGACTTGGTTTGCCTGTAAGAAGGACTTAGTTTGCCTGTAAGAAGGGCTTGGTGTACCTCAAAGGGTGCCATTCTGAAATCTGGGGAGACCAGGAATCCTACGGAAGCTCAAACCCAAATTATATTCTCCTGTCGCTTTAGGAATAAACCAAAGAGGCAGAGATCAAAAGGTCTCGAACATTTCTGTCCTTAAGACAAATCATGCTTTATTGAAGAAGGTGGATACCTATATATACCGCAATGGATTCGAGTACCCCAACAACCGTCAGAATTCATTCTCTTGAAAGGTTCAGGTTGAAGATATACTTACCTGAGAATTTGGAAGAAATGCTTGGTGGCTTCTCGACAACCAGGCTTGTTCATTCAATAATCGCCAAATGAATTTCAAGAGTTTGGAAGGTAACTCAAATACCGGGAATGTGTTGCCTGTCAGGCAATGTCAGAGCTAACATGTGCAAGCATTTTCATCAATGCGTTCATTGGTTCATACAAAATTGTTCAGCTAAGTTGGCAATGATTAGAAGTAGTCTGTGTGATAACTCATGATGCAATCAATCAAAATGTGGATCATGCAAAATTATTCTGTCAAGTTTGCATTACCAATTCTATTTAAGGAGGTTCTCATAATATGAACGCCTCGAATGTAATCTGAATGGGGGACTTTAGTCCGAAGGGGCTTTCTCTCACTCTAGAGAAAGGTTGTTTATCTGTAGATTAAAATGTTAGACCCGTGTGTAGAAATGGTTTAACTTTCCTCATCATGTTATGCCCCATTTTGCACATTTGATGTCTCCTATGCAGTTTATGCTCTAAGTTGGAGTTGGTAAATTAAACATGCGGAATAATCATACATAATTCGTGAAATGTGTAAACACAATGCCGATGTGACAATTTTTAGCATCATGTGTATTTATATAATGTGCAAACATGGGCGGATTTGAATTGCCCCTGGTATGTGGGTGGATTGAACAAATTGGGAAGCACACTCCTTATGTCGAGGAGCGGTTTGTCTCAAGTTTTGCCCCTGCACGATGAGGCATATGGGTGAGGGAGCATTTTGGTTTGTTTAGTGACAGCGACCGCCATGGTTTAGCAGTTAAATGCCCCCCATTTTTCACCAGAATAGATCTTGTCAAATGATCATCATTTTCTTTTGGATTTGTCTCCTCCAACACGTTACATGTTAGTATAAATATTTCCTGCAACAAGAAAAGGAGACATGTCAACCGGTATTAAAAGGGATAAATTGGAAACGATACTGATTTACCCTTCATTTTGAATGCCTTGGACAAGTCTTTTACCAATTTTGCTGGGTTGAGTTTTCTTCGACTTTTGTTGGATGCTTCACCATTAAGCCGAGAATGTGGCAAAATATTGACTTCGGTATTACTCGTCGAGTATTCCTGCATTCGGTCCATTGGACCATAGGTGTCCATGGGGTTTTCTTTTCAAAGGTTAATCCTTGGGGATAACGCGGCCCTGTTGTATCACCTTGGGCCTTGTTACGATATTTCTCGAGGTAATTTGCAATCCCTGTTAAGAATGGAATAAAAAAATTCAGGACTCGAGATGATTATGTGCAAATTAGAACGATACAGAATTACCCATGTCTGAGATTGTTCGGATCTTTCGCTTGTATTTTTCTTTAACCGAAGCTGTCCATCCCGTGGTAATATCCATGAGTTGATTTGCCCCCAATTTAGCCCGACCAGGAAATTTGGTTTTTGGATACAACTGTATTCTCGAGTCGCTTTTGCAAATTCCTGAAAATAGAAGGGATCAAATTTAAAACCGGAGTAATTTAAGGGTAAATTGGAACGATACGGATTTACCCTTCAAATTTACGCAGATTTCGTCTCGATATTAATTTTTTCGAGTTTGGTGCGGTTAACGGCTCCGAGCATTTAATAGGGGGAAAGGGAAATGATTACTTCTAGCTTGTGCATTAATTTTGGACATCGACAAAAGGCGAGAACGTGCGATGAAACTAAGTAGACGTATTCGTCTAGGTTTAATCTTCTTCATGATGCTCTCGCGGGTTGCGGTAGACGATGATATCAAGAACATTAGAGAGGCATTCAGTGTGGCTTTCCACCAGCCGCCTAGAGACCCGCGTTTAATCATGTAAATTAATAAAGCTACCACCACTTAATTAGTGTGCCAATAAATTCGGCCATTTGTTGCGTGCCCCACTTCAACCGTGTTTTGTTTCTTTCGGTGCCCACTTGCTCTTGTCGGGCGCCTGTAGCATTGGGAGAAATACTTGTGGGTCACATTCATTAATAGAACCTCGGTCCTCTAAAACCCTCCGCGTGTTTCGGATCCGAGGAAATTTTAAGACCGGTCTCTGGTTGATTTAATCAGGTTAAGGTACTTATTTCATGGTTTCTGATTATATAATCCATATTGTCTTTCAAAAGACGCGAGATCCTCTGTAATACATTAAATATGCCCCCGTGTTTAATCAGTATAAGTCCACCGTCATATCACAATACACTGCCCATACAAGTTTACGGATTGACACAACTCTATCTGTCAAAGATGGACAGTGTTCGTTTGCCTCCCTGAATTAACGGTTGAAGCCTTGGTGTTTTTCGTCTTTTGGTATTTCTGAAGATGATTCTTGATATATTATTGAACTTAATTTTTACACCCGTCTGGGGTATCTAGGATCTCCCTGCAAAAGAAAAGGATATAATTAGTATGCGACACAAGGAATGTCGGTCCATGACTCATATATTAGTCCAATTTTATTTTTTCTATTTTATAGAGAAATCAGAAAAAAAAATTCTTTAGGAAGAAATGGGTTAATTTCTGATACAGAATTTTTTTTGCATATTTATTACTCTTTTTTTTATTATTTTTTTAAGGAATGTGACAAAATCTCTTGATGTTTACTAAAATCTTTGAAGGAATTTCCTTTTTATCAAAATAAATTTTCAGAGGTAAATTTATCAGGAAAATTTTATTTTTATTGAAGCAGGAAAGACATAACAGAAATCCTTTATTGGTTAACAAAATTCCCCCGAGACATTAGTCTAATTTTATTTAGAGAAAATTTTCTTAGAAAAACATGAGCGAATTTCTCGAAAAGAATTTTTGTTGCAAGTTTTTATAATTTGAAAGAATGTGATAAAATTACTTGATGTTTACCAAAGTTTTTTTTTAAGGAATTTTTCTTTTTATCGAAATAAATTTTCAGAGGAAAATTTGTCAGGAAAATTTCATTTTTATTGAAGCAAGAAAAACATGACAAAAATCTCTTATTGATCAATACAACTCCCCCGAGACATTAGTCTAATTTTATTTAGAGAAACTTTTCTTAGAAAAACATGAGCAAATTTCTCGAGAAGAATTTTCTTGCAAGTTTTTATAATTTGAAAAATGTGATAAAATCACTTGATGTCTACTAGAGTTTTTTTTAAGGAATTTTTCTTTTTATTGAAATAAATTTTCAGAGGAAAATTTTTTCAGGAAAATTTCATTTTTATTGAAGTAATAAAAACATGACAAAAATCTCTTATTGGTTAATAAAATTCCCATGAAGGGATTTTTTCACATCATTTTTTCAAAAAATAAAAATAAAAAGAAATGAGGGACAAATTTAATTTTTATTTTCTTTTAAAAGAATGGTCGTAATATCAAGCTCAAAAACTGACTAACACCTAGCATGGACCGACCGAAAATAAATACAAGATAAAATTAGAGAACTTACTTTTACCTTGGAGAAATGCAAATCACATAGTCATGCGCATGACTCAAGTGAGGAGTGGACTCTAGAAAATAAAAAAAGGAGAGACAGGGTATGGACCTAAAAGGCCCCCACTATCTGAATTGACAACCTTACCCTCCGCGCAATCAAATCACAATGGGAAGAATTGTCAATTCAGATAATGAGCGGGACAAAATATGGTCAACCCAAGCGTAATCGACGCAAGAGCTTTGCATATTCGATCCCTATCTATGGTTACCTAGGAAAAATTTCGCGACTTGGGTTTAGACGCTTGTGTGTGCAGGTGTTGTGATCCTCAGAATATGTAAGACATGCACAACAATTGATATCAAAACAGCGCTTCTAAAAATGTGTGAAATTAAACATAATCCCAACACCGAGCCTGCAAAACAAATGGGTTAGCCAAACACTCCGCCCCTTATAACTCCCATCCTGCAAAAACATATAACACCTATAGAATGAGTCCCAAGCAAGATCGCCAGAAGCGAGATATCCATGAAATTTTCATTGGCCTAAGTCCACTAAGACTTTTAAAATTTCGAAAAAATTTAAGTATTCTAATTGGCATCTTTTTTCGAAAATTAAAAATCTCTATTCCCCAGTGGAGTCGCCAGTCTGTCGCGACCCTCTGAAAATATTTTTAAATTTTAAAAGGGGTTAACGGATTATTAGGTTAATTAGATTTGACTAACCTAACGCGGACCCTCCCAAGCCCTACCGAATCGCAACTTTGGTTTTTGTTTAAAGGATTTTAAAATTTGGAGTCGCCACTAATCGTTCTTGGTAGGTCGATTAGAAACCTAAATAAATTAGCGGGAGAACTAATTTATTCCTGCGAACCAGAGATTAGGAGCTCGGGGACTTGGTTACACTAGTTAATTAAAACTAATGCCCTTTCGGTACCTTAATTTCATGGATATCCTAATTCGGCAACTCAGGCTTGGTTTATTCCTAAGGCTATAGTAGGGTATTCTCTTTTGTGTTTTCACTTTTTAAATAGGATGCATGGATGGTATATATTTTTATTTGTTATATTTTTTTAAGTGTTAAAGATTCCCTGAAGCCGAAAGAAGGAGTGTGTTAACGACTTCTGTGCAGTATTACCACCTACTTATCTTTTGGGTCTGATGATTCAAAAATTAAATTATAGGAAGTATATAAAGTGAATAAACACCTCCAATGGGAGGCCTAGCATTGGCTTGGCTCTTCCCTTTGGGATTTAAGGTACAGGTATTTAAGTTACAAGTATTTAAACTACTGTAAGTAAAAACCTCCAATGGGAGGCTAAGCATTGGCTTGGCTCTTCCCTTTGGGATTTAAGGTACATGTATTTAAGTTGCAGGTATTTAACTACTGTAAGTAAAAGCCTCCAATGGGAGGTTAAGCATTGGCTTGGCTCTTCCCTTTGGGATTTAAGGTACATGTATTTAAGTTGCAAGTATTTAACTACTGTAAGTAAAAACCTCCAATGGGAGGCTAAGCATTGGCTTGGCTCTTCCCTTTGGGATTTAAGGTATAGGTATTTAAGTTGCAGGTATTTAACTACTATAAGTAAAAACCTCCAATGGGAGGCTAAGCATTGGCTTGGCTCTTCCCTTTGGGATTTAAGGTACAGGTATTTAAGTTGCAGGTATTTAACTACTGTAAGTAAAAACCTCCAATGGGAGGCTAAGCATTGGCTTGGCTCTTCCCTTTGGGATTTATGGTGCAGGTATTTAAATTGCGGATGGACTTTGTCCTCTCCATTCTGGGGTATGAATTCTTTAAAATAAAATACAACGAATTGATTCAACAATTTGAAATTTGTGCGCGCTTGAGGACTCCTCCAAGCCGATTTTGTGCTTCCATAGGGTTGACCATTGATATAAAGCTGCGGCTTCCTGACATAAAATAGAGTGAAATGTCAGTATACAAAATATGTGCTAATCTGCACCTAAAACCAGAAGAGTGGAAAGAGTACTTATCTCCCATTTTTTTGGGAGGGATTTCTATAATTGATTTTCGCTCTCTATGTTCCCAATATATAGAGTTTCTTTTGAATTAAGAGGGACTTTTAGTCACAGATCAATTGAGAAATCGGTGGACAGCTTAGGAGCTTGTCTGAGCCGATTTTTGCATCTCTACGAGATTTTTGCTGTTGACGTAGAGATATCCTTCTCCTGACATAAAATATGGAAAAAAAAAGGAGATGGAGAAAGTGTATACAATTTGTGCTAATTTGCAAGTAAAACCATAAACAAATGAATAAATAAAAACACTTAGCTCGAATTTGCTTGCTCGTTGACGAGGAAGAACTCTTGATTTATATTGATCGATGAAGGAATTTGTGATGATAACCCCTAGCTTTAAACTTCCATCATCTTCAAAATTCTCTCTCTTTTGGTATTTTCTTTCTCTCAAATTTTTCTTCAATCTCTCAAAACTCTCTCAAACATCCAAAATTTTCTCTCCAAAAAAATCCTCCCAAACACTTCAAATTTTTTCTCCCAAGAATCCTCTCTCAAGCTCACTTCATCCTCCTTTTATAATCTACTCATCTATCTCCCATTCTAATTTTTCCACTAACTCTATCTCCCATTCTAATTTCTCCACTAACTCTTCTTCATTTTCATCTTCCATTCTCCATCTCTATCTCACATTCTAATCTCTCCACTAACTCTTCTTCATCTTCATCTTCCCTTCTCCATATTTATCTCCCATTCTAATTTCTCCACTAACTCTTCTTCATCTCCATCTTCCCTTCTCTATTCTTATCTTCCATTCTAATTTCTCTACTAACTCTTCTTCATCTCTATCTTCCCTTCTCTATTCTTATCTTATTTTCTCCATCTATTCTTCTCCAACTTCTCTTCTTCATCTCCTCTTCTCCATCTTCCCTTCTCTATTCTAATTTATCCACTAACTCTTCTTTTTGTTATTTGTAAAATAATCCTTCAAGAGTTAAGTATTTGCACTCTAGTCCTTGAATTTTAAGTATTTACAATTTAGTCCCTGAAAAAATATATTTCTTTAAGTCCAAATCTCCTCACAATTTTTGACACACCAAAATTCACCACATGTCAAATTTAAGCTCATTTCTTGCCGTTGAAAATATTGCAGAATTTAATTAAAGCCCTTTTGCAAAATTAAGTCATTCTGGGTATAATTGGGCCAAGATGAAAATTTAAAATATTAGAAGACAATGTCACAACTCATAAAAAGTGAAAATTAAAAATAAGTTGACTCAAATTAAATTTTTTTAGGCCCGATTCAAGATTATACTCGTGAAGGAACACGTGACTCGAATTAGATTTTTCTGAATTTGCGATGGCCAATATGAAAATAGATTTAAAATAAAAATATTAACTATCTTTGTCTATTTTTTTGGCCTAAAATGTTATTTTTCCAAAATTTTCAAGTATTTTTGTATTTTTTTTTAAAAAATTAAAAATATATATATAATATGAAATTTTATTTTTTGTTCAAAAATGGTTGCCTAGGCTTGGCCAAGGCTTCCAAAGTTGATTTTTCAATTTTCTCATTTTTTCTTCATTTTTTTTTTATGAATTTTCGAAAATAAAAATACCGAAAAATACTGAAAATATGAAAAATCGTTTTTTGGTCAAAATTGGTTCCCTAGGCTTGGCTAAGGTCCCCAAAGTTGATTTTTCAATTTTATGAATTTTTATGGATTTTTTATTACTTTAGCAATAGAAAAAAAATGATTAAAAATCAGGTGTCAACAGCATGTAAGAAGGACTTTGTGCCTGTAAGAAGGACTTGCGTTGCCTGTAAGAAGGACTTTGTTTGCCTGTAAGAAGGACTTTGTTTACCTGTAAGAAGAACTTTGTTTGCCTGTAAGAAAGACTTGATTTGCCTGTAAGAAGGATTTTATGCCTGTAAGAAGGACTTGATTTGCCTGTAAGAAGGACTTTGTGCCTGTAAGAAGGACTTTGTGCCTGTAAGAAGGACTTGATTTGCCTATAAGAAGGACTTGGTTTGCCTGTAAGAAGGACTTAGTTTGCCTGTAAGAAGGACTTGATTTGCCTATAAGAAGGACTTTGTGCCTGTAAGAAGGACTTGGTTTGCCTGTAAGAAGGACTTAGTTTGCCTGTAAGAAGGACTTGATTTGCCTATAAGAAGGACTTTATGCCTGTAAGAAGGACTTTGTGCCTGTAAAAAGGACTTTGTACCTGTAAGAATGACTTGATTTGCCTGTAAGAAGGACTTGTTTTGCCTGTAGGAAGGACTTTGTTTGCCTGTAAGAAGGACTTGATTTGCCTGTAAGAAGGACTTTGTGCCTGTAAGAAGGACTTGGTTTGCCTGTAAGAAGGACTTAGTTTGCCAGTAAGAAGGACTTTATGCCTGTAAGAAGGACTTAGTTTGCCTGTAAGAAGGACTTGATGCCTGTAAGAAGGACTTGGTTTGCCTGTAAGAAGGACTTGGTTTGCCTGTAAGAAGGGCTTGGTGTACCTCAAAGGGTGCCATTCTGAAATCTGGGGAGACCAGGAATCCTACGGAAGCTCAAACCCAAATTATATTCTCCTGTCGCTTTAGGAATAAACCAAAGAGGCAGAGATCAAAAGGTCTCGAACATTTCTGTCCTTAAGACAAATCATGCTTTATTGAAGAAGGTGGATACCTATATATACCGCAATGGATTCGAGTACCCCAACAACCGTCCGAATTCATTCTCTTGAAAGGTTCAGGTTGAAGATATACTTACCTGAGAATTTGGAAGAAATGCTTGGTGGCTTCTCGACAACCAGGCTTGTTCATTCAATAATCGCCAAATGAATTTCAAGACTTTGGAAGGTAACTCAAACACCGGGAATGTGTTGCCTGTCAGGCAATGTCAGAGCTAACATGTGCAAGCATTTTCATCAATGCGTTCATTGGTTCATACAAAATTGTTCATCTAAGTTGGCAATGATTAGAAGTAGTCTGTGTGATAACTCATGATGCAATCAATCAAAATGTGGATCATGCAAAACTATTCTGTCAAGTTTGCATTACCAATTCTATTTAAGGAGGTTCTCATAATATGAACGCCTCGAATGTAATCTGAATGGGGGACTTTAGTCCGAAGGGGCTTTCTCTCACTCTAGAGAAAGGCTGTTTATCTGTAGATTAAAATGTTAGACCCGTGTGTAGAAATGGTTTAACTTTCCTCATCCTGTTATGCCCCATTTTGCACATTTGATGTCTCCTATGCAGTTTATGCTCTAAGTTGGAGTTGGTAAATTAAACATGCGGAATAATCATACATAATTCGTGAAATGTGTAAACACAATGCAGATGTGACAATTTTTTAGCATAATGTGTGTTTATATAATGTGCAAATATGGGCGGATTTGAATTGCCCCTGGTATGTGGGCGGACCGAACAAATTGGGAAGCCTACTCCTTATGTCGAGGGGCGGTTCATCTCAACTTTGCCCCTGTGCGATGAAGCATATGGGTGATGGAGCATTTCGGTTTGCTTAATAACAGCGACCGCCGTGGTTTAGTGGTTGAATGTCCCTGCAAAAAGCAGAGAAATTATTCTTGAAATCAAACGAGATAAGGAAGACGTATTTGCTTTTTTTGCTTCAGAACTTGTGATTAATTTGCCCCATTTTTCACCAAAATAGATCTTGTCAGATAATCATAATTTTCTTTTGGATTTGTCTCCTTCAACATGTTAAATGTTAGTGTAAATATTTCCTGTAGAAAGAAAAGGAGACATGTCAACCAGTATTAAAAGGGGTAAATTGGAAACGATACTGATTTACCTTTCGTCTTGAATGCCTTGCACGAGTCTCTTACCAATTTTACTGGATTGAATTTTCCTTGACTTTTGTTAGGCACCTCACCATTATCGCAAGACTATAGTAAAATACTGAATTTGATATTACTCGTCGAGTATTCCTATTTTTTGGTAAGGTCGTCAAGTATTCCTGTTTGTTAAAAAAAATGCACAAAAAGTTGTTTCATTTATTTATAATACATACAACATTCCCCACCCTCGGGGATCGAACTCGGGATATTTCGGACCTACTGTCATCCCCCATACCATTCGGTCCATTGGACCGTAGGTGTCCATGGGGCTATCCTTTCAAAGGTTAATCTTTAGGGATAAAACAGCCCTGTTGTATCACCTTGGGCCATGTTACGGTATTTCTCGAGATAATTTGCAATCTCTGTTAGAATGGAATAAAACAATTCAGGACTTGTGATGATTATGAACAAATTAGAACGAAACAGAATTACCTATGTCTGAGATTTGTTCGGGTCTCTCGTTCGCACTTTCCTTTGTCTGAAGCTGTTCATTCCGTGGTAATGTCCACGAGTTGATTTGCCCCAATTTAGTCCAACCAAGGAATTTCGTTTTTGGGTCTTTTTGCAAATTCCTGAAAATATGAGGGGTTTAATTTTAAAACATGGGTAGTTCGAGGGTAACTTGAAACGATACGGGTTTACCCTTCGGATTTACGCGGATTTCTTCTCGATATAAATTTTTTCGAGTTTGGTGCGGTAACGGCTCCGAGCATTTAATAAGGGGGAAAGGGAAATGATTACTTCTAGCTTGTGCATTGATTTTGGACATCGATAAAAGGTGAAAACGTGCGATGAAACTAAGTAGACGTATTCGTCCAGGTTTGATCTTCTTCCCTTTGCAGGTTCTTGAGTGATCAGCTAGCGTTGTTTCGGATCAGGTACGCGTCGGCTGTGTTGCAGGTCCCGTGATCACTAGTTTTGAAATACAGGATCCGTATGCACATTAAAGCCCTGGTGCTTCATCAGCATCAAATTGCCTGATCATGGCGGCGAGTTCGTCGCCAATGCCACTTGCCTGGTGATGATACCTCACCTCCTCCTCAGAAGGCATCCATGCTGGTCCCATAGTCTCGGTCTTTTTGTGTCTTGCTCCAACAGAACTTGATCCTGCTATGAACTGATCTAACTCACCTCTTAAACGTGCATTTTCGATCCTCAGAAAATGTATTTGATCGAGGGTGAGGAGAGTATTGCAGTTGGGGCAGGTGGCGGAGTCAAAAGTCTCTTTATACATCTTGTTTTCCGCTCGGAGGTTTTCATTTTCAACTCTTAGAAACTCGGCTTCGTTGTGCTCATGACGAGTCTTCATTCGGGTTCGTCTATTTTGAAACCAGAACTTGATTTGCGAAGGTTCAAGGCCTAGCTCTTGACTCAGTTCCATTTTTTGTTTGCCGTCTGGCATAGGGCACGTTCTGAAGAAAGCTTCAAGCTTTCGTACTTGCTCCTCAGTATGGCGACGGTAACGCTTCTTTTGACCTTTACCGTTGTTGTCCTTATCCTTATCGGGCTCTTGGACGTCGTCGGTGGAAGGGCCGGACTCCATAGGCTCGATCCCAAACATGGCTTCGAACTCTTTCTCTCCCATATTCAGCAAGTAACGATAACTTTCAAATGTGTTGGGTTGAGACATCTTTGATTTGGTTAACGATTTCTCAAAGTTTGATATCTCTTCTTGTATTTTCACTCTCTGGATTTTTCTTGGAGATTGCGTATGCTTTAAGAGTCTCTCTTTCGAGCACGAATGAGAATTATCAAGAAGATGCCTCCTTTAAAATTAGACGTGGGTTTTCCAACTGTATTGCCTCTCTCGAGTGTTCTGGCTTTCTCGATTTTCTTTTCATCGTATCTCTCGCCCAGCTCGTCTCCTTCCATCTTTCCGTGGAAGGGGGCCCCTTGTTGCTGTCTCCACCGTCAATTTGCTGGCGAGTTCTTCAATAAAGACGAGTCGTATCTTTTTTCTACCGAAAATGTCTTTGTCTCCCACTCAGCTTATTTTTTATCCTTTCTTTTTCAAAGTAGTGGCGTCCCGTCCAACTTTTCCGTAGAGACGTTGGATTTACTTGGCTCGAGATTGGAGACGAGTAGCGGAGGTGATACTGATAGGGAATGGTAGACAGGAAAATCTGGCCAGTAGAGACTTCCCTTGCAAAAATGAAAGAGAATGCGGCAGTATATGTTCTTCATATTCTAGAAAAATTGGAACGATACTGTTTTACCCTTGTGTATACTTCCATTGAATTTGAATTGAGGAAGTTCCTTCATTTGGATTGGATTGAATTGTATGTCTCGAGTTGCCTTTCACTTTGAGCTTGCCACATATGTGCTTTGCTTAGTTGGGCCTTGTTTTCTTTCGGGTTGCCTTGGACCATCATTATTTTCCATGCCATCGGGTCCGTGGACCGGAGGGCTCCTTTAATTTGAAGGTTACCTTGAAGGCGAATGAGTCCTATCGCATTCCATTGGGTCATTTCATTTTGCGACACTCTTGAGGCACTTTGCAATCCCCTGGGTGAGAATGGAACAAATCCAATTTAGCATTTTGCAACGATTAAGGGTAAATTGGAACGACACACAGTTACCCGTCTTCGAGCTCGCCTGGGCTTTTCACTTGAAATTTCCCTATGTGAGGCCATTCAACATTTCTCATTATGGCAGTGTTGACACCTGATTTTTAATCATTTTTTTTCTATTGCTAAAGTAATAAAAAATCCATAAAAATTCATAAAATTGAAAAATCAACTTTGGGGACCTTAGCCAAGCCTAGGGAACCAATTTTGACCAAAAAACAATTTTTTCATATTTTCAGTATTTTTCGGTATTTTTATTTTCGAAAATTCATAAAACAAAAAATGAAGAAAAAATGAGAAAATTGAAAAATCAACTTTGGAAGCCTTGGCCAAGCCTAGGCAACTATTTTTGAATAAAAAATAAAATTTCATATTATATATATATTTTTAATTTTTAAAAAAAAATACAAAAATACTTGAAAATTTTGGAAAAATAACATTTGAGGCCAAAAAAAATACACAAAGATAGTTAATATTTTTATTTTAAATCTATTTTCATATTGGCCATCGCAAATTCAGAAAAATCCAATTCGAATCACGTGTTCCTTCACGAGTATAATCTTGAATCGGGCCTAAAAAAATTTAATTTGAGTCAACTTATTTTTAATTTTCACTTTTTATGAGTTGTGACATTGTCTTCTAATATTTTAAATTTTCATCTTGGCCCAATTATACCCAGAATGACTTAATTTTGCAAAAGGGCTTTAATTAAATTCTGCATTATTTTCAACGGCAAGAAATGAGCTTAAATTTGACATGTGGTAAATTTTGGTGTGTCAAAAATTGTGAGGAGATTTGGACTTAAAGAAATATATTTTTTCAGGGACTAAATTGTAAATACTTAAAATTCAAGGACTAGAGTGCAAATACTTAACTCTTGAAGGATTATTTTACAAATAACAAAAAGAAGAGTTAGTGGATAAATTAGAATAGAGAAGGGAAGATGGAGAAGAGGAGATGAAGGAGAAAATTTGAAGTGTTTGAGAATTTTTGGGGGAGAAAATTTGAAGTGTTTGGGAATTTTTTTGGAGAGAAAATTTGAAGTGTTTGAGAATTTTTGGGGGAGAAAATTTGAAGTGTTTGGGAATTTTTTTGGAGAGAAAATTTGAAGTGTTTGGGGATTCTTGAGAGAGAAAATTTGAAGTGTTTGGGAGGATTTTTTTGGAGAGAAAATTTTGGATGTTTGAGAGAGTTTTGGGAGATTGAAGAAAAATTTGAGAGAAAGAAAATACCAAAAGAGAGAGAATTTTGGAGATGATGGGAGTTCAAAGCTAGGGATTATCATCACAAATTCCTTCATCGATCAATATAAATCAAGAGTTCATCTTCGTCAATGAGCAAGCAAATTCGAGCTAAGTGTTTTTATTTATTCATTTGTTTATGGTTTTACTTGCAAATTAGCACGAATTGTATACACTTTCTCCATCTCCTCTTTTTTTTTTTTTCATATTTTATGTCAGGAGAAGGATATCTCTACGTCAACAGCAAAAATCTCGTAGAGATGCAAAAATCGGCCTAGACAAGCTTCTAAGCTGTCCACCGATTTCTCAACTGATCTGTGACTAAAAGTCCCTCTTAATTCAAAAGAAACTCTCTATATTGGGAACATAGAGAGCGAAAATCAATTATAGAAATCCCTCCCAAAAAAATGGGAGATAAGTACTCTTTCCACTCTTCTGGTTTTAGGTGCAAATTAGCACATATTTTGTATATTGACATTTCACTCTATTTTATGTCAGGAAGCCGCAGCTTTATATCAATGGTCAACCCTATGGAAGCACAAAATCGGCTTGGAGGAGTCCTCAAGCGCGCACAAATTTGAAATTGTTGAATCAATTCGTTGTATTTTATTTTAAAGAATTCATACCCCAGAACGGAGAGGAGAAAGTCCATCCGCAATTTAAATACCTACACCATAAATCCCAAAGGGAAGAGCCAAGCCAATGCTTAGCCTCCCATTGGAGGTTTTTACTTACAGTAGTTAAATACCTGCAACTTAAATACCTGTACCTTAAATCCCAAAGGGAAGAGCCAAGCCAATGCTTAGCCTCCCATTGGAGGTTTTTACTTACAGTAGTTAAATACCTGCAACTTAAATACCTATACCTTAAATCCCAAAGGGAAGAGCCAAGCCAATGCTTAGCCTCCCATTGGAGGTTTTTACTTACAGTAGTTAAATACTTGCAACTTAAATACATGTACCTTAAATCCCAAAGGGAAGAGCCAAGCCAATGCTTAGCCTCCCATTGGAGGTTTTTACTTATAGTAGTTAAATACCTGCAACTTAAATACATGTACCTTAAATCCCAAAGGGAAGAGCCAAGCCAATGCTTAGCCTCCCATTGGAGGTTTTTACTTACAGTAGTTTAAATACTTGCAACTTAAATACCTGTACCTTAAATCCCAAAGGGAAGAGCCAAGCCAATGCTAGGCCTCCCATTGGAGGTGTTTATTCACTGTCATGTACTTCCTATAATTTAATTTTTGAATCATCAGACCCAAAAGATAAGTAGGTTGTAATACTGCATAGAAGTCGTTAACACACTCCTTCTTTCGGCTTCAGGGAATCTTTAACACTTAAAAAAATATAACAAATAAAAATATATACCATCCATGCATCCTATTTAAAAAGTAAAACACAAAAGAGAATACCCTACTATAGCCTTAGGAATAAACCAAGCCTGAGTTGCCGAATTAGGATATCCATGAAATTAAGGTACCGAAAGGGCATTAGTTTTAATTAACTAGTGTAACCAAGTCCCCGAGCTCCTAATCTCTGGTTCGCAGGAATAAATTAGTTCTCCCGCTAATTTATTTAGGTTTCTAATCGACCTACCAAGAACGATTAGTGGCGACTCCAAATTTTAAAATCATTTAAACAAAAACCAAAGTTGCGATTCGGTAGGGCTTGGGAGGGTCCGCGTTAGGTTAGTCAAATCTAATTAACCTAATAATCCGTTAACCCCTTTTAGAAATAAATTTAAATTTTTTTTAGAGGGTCGCGACAGACTGGCGACTCCGCTGGGGACTAGATTTTTAAATTTTCGAAAAAAGATACCAATTGGAATACTTAAATTTTTTCGAAATTTTAAAAGTCTTAGTGGACTTAGGCCAATGAAAATTTCATGGATATCTCGCTTCTGGAGATCTTACTTGGGACTCATTCTATAGGTGTTATATGTTTTTGCAGGATGGGAGTTATAAGGGGCGGAGTGTTTGGCTAACCCATTTGTTTTGCAGGCTCGGTGTTGGGATTATGTTTAATTTCACACATTTTTAGAAGCGCTGTTTTGATATCAATTGTTGTGCATGTCTTGCATATTCTGAGGATCACAACACCTGCACACACAAGCGTCTAAACCCAAGTCGCGAAATTTTTCCTAGGTAACCATAGATAGGGATCGAATATGCAAAACTCTTGCGTCGATTGCGCTTGGGTTGACCATATTTTATCCCGCTCATTATCTGAATTGACAATTCTTCCCATTGTGATTTGATTGCGCGGAGGGTAAGGTTGTCAATTCAGATAGTGGGAGCCTTTTAGGTCCATACCCTGTCTCTTCTTCTTTTATTTTCTAGAGTCCACTCCTCACTTGAGTCATGCGCATGACTATGTGATTTGCATTTCTCCAAGGTAAAAGTAAGTTCTCTAATTTTATCTTGTATTTATTTTCGGTCGGTCCATGCTAGGTGTTAGTCAGTTTTTGAGCTTGATATTACGACCATTCTTTTAAAAGAAAATAAAAATTAAATTTGTCCCTCATTTCTTTTTAGATTTTTTTTTTTTTGAAAAAATGATGTGAAAAAATCCCTTCATGAGAATTTTATTAACCAATAAGGGATTTTTGTCATGTTTTTATTACTTTAATAAAAATGAAATTTTCCTGAAAAAATTTTCCTCTGAAAATTTATTTCAATAAAAAGAAAAATTCCTTAAAAAAAAACTCTAGTAGACATCAAGTGATTTTATCACATTTTTCAAATTATAAAAACTTGCAAGAAAATTCTTCTCGAGAAATTCGCTCATGTTTTTCTAAGAAAATTTTCTCTAAATAAAATTAGACTAATGTCTCGGGGGAATTGTATTGACCAATAAGAGATTTTTGTCATGTTTTTCTTGCTTCAATAAAAATGAAATTTTCCTGACAAATTTTCCTCTGAAAATTTATTTCGATAAAAAGAAAAATTCCTGCAAAAAAAACTTTGGTAAACATCAAGTGATTTTATCACATTCTTTCAAATTATAAAAACTTGCAACAAAAATTCTTTTCGAGAAATTCGCTCATGTTTTTCTAAGAAAATTTTCTCTAAATAAAATTAGACTAATGTCTCGGGGGAATTTTGTTAACCAATAAAGGATTTCTATTATGTCTTTCCTGCTTCAATAAAAATAAAATTTTCCTGATAAATTTACCTCGGAAAATTTATTTTGATAAAAAGGAAATTCCTCCAAAAATTTTAGTAAACATCAAGAGATTTTGTCACATTCCTTTAAAAAAATAAAAAAAAGAGTAATAAATCTGCAAAAAAAAAATTCTGTATCAGAAATTAACCCATTTCTTCCTAAGGAAATTTTTTTTTTCTGATTTCTCTATAAAATAGAAAAAATAAAATTGGACTAATATAGGAGTCATGGACCGACATTCCTTGTGTCGCATACTAATTATATCCTTTTCTTTTGTAGGGAGATCCTAGATACCCCAGACGGGTGTAAAAATTAAGTTCAATAATATATCAAGAATCATCTTCAGAAATACCAAAAGACGAAAAACACCAAGGCTTCAACCGTTAATTCAGGGGGGCAAACGAACACTGTCCATCTTTGACAGACAGAGTTGTGTCAATCCGTAAACTTGTATGGGCAGTGTATTCTGATATGACGGTGGACTTATACTGATTAAACACGGGGGCATATTTAATGTATTGCAGAGGATCCCGCGTCTTTTGAAAGACAATATGGATTATATAATCAGAAACCATGAAATAAGTACCTTAACCTGATTAAATCAACCAGAGACCGGTCTTAAAATTTCCTCGAATCTGAAACACGCGGAGGGTTTTAGAGGACCGAGGTTCTATTAATGAATGTGACCCACAAGTATTTCTCCCAATGCTACAGGCGCCCGACAAGAGCAAATGGGCACCGAAAGAAACAAAACACGGTTGAAGTGGGGCACGCAACAAATGGCCGAATTTATTGGCACACTAATTAAGTGGTGGTAGCTTTATTAATTTACATGATTGAACGCGGGTCTCTAGGCGGCTGGTGGAAAGCCACACTAAATGTCTCTCTAATGTTCTTGATATCATCGTCTACCGCAACCCGCGAGAGCATCATGAAGAAGATTAAACCTAGACGAATACGTCTACTTAGTTTCATCGCACGTTCTCGCCTTTTGTCGATGTCCAAAATTAATGCACAAGCTAGAAGTAATCATTTCCCTTTCCCCCCTATTAAATGCTCGGAGCCGTTAACCGCACCAAACTCGAAAAAATTAATATCGAGACGAAATCTGCGTAAATTTGAAGGGTAAATTCGTATCATTCCAATTTACCCTTAAATTGCTCCGGTTTTAAATTTGATCCCTTCTATTTTCAGGAATTTGCAAAAGCGACTCGAGAATACAGTTGTATCCAAAAACCAAATTTCCTGGTCGGGCTAAATTGGGGGCAAATCAACTCATGGACATTACCACGGGATGGGCAGCTTCGGTTAAAGAAAAATACAAGCGAAAGATCCGAACAATCTCAGACATGGGTAATTCTGTATCGTTCTAATTTGCACATAATCATCTCGAGTCCTGAATTTTTTATTCCATTCTTAACAGGGATTGCAAATTATCTCGAGAAATATCGTAACAAGGCCCAAGGTGATACAACAGGGCCGCGTTATCCCAAAGGATTAACCTTTGAAAAGAAAACCCCATGGACACCTATGGTCCAATGGACCGAATGGTATGGAGGATGACAGTAGGTCCGAAATATCCCGAGTTCGATCTCCAAAGTGGGGAATGTTGTATGTATTATAAATAAATGAAACAACTTTTTGTGTATTTCTTTTTGCAAGCAGGAATACTCGACGAGTAATACCGAAGTCAATATTTTGCCACATTCTCGGCTTAATGGTGAAGCATCCAACAAAAGTCGAAGAAAACTCAACCCAGCAAAATTGGTAAAAGACTTGTCCAAGGCATTCAAGATGAAGGGTAAATCAGTATCGTTTCCAATTTATCCCTTTTAATACCGGTTGACATGTCTCCTTTTCTTGTTACAGGAAATATTTATACTAACATGTAACATGTTGGAGGAGACAAATCCAAAAGAAAATGATGATCATTTGACAAGATCTATTCTGGTGAAAAATGGGGGGCATTTAACTGCTAAACCATGGCGGTCGCTGTCACTAAACAAACCAAAATGCTCCCTCACCCATATGCCTCATCGTGCAGGGGCAAAACTTGAGACAAACCGCTCCTCGACATAAGGAGTGGGCTTCCCAATTTGTTCAATCCACCCACATACCAGGGGCAATTCAAATCCGCCCATGTTTGCACATTATATAAATACACATGATGCTAAAAATTGTCACATCAGCATTGTGTTTACACATTTCACGAATTATGTATGATTATTCCGCATGTTTAATTTACCAACTCCAACTTAGAGCATAAACTGCATAGGAGACATTAAATGTGCAAAATGGGGTATAACAGGATGAGGAAAGTTAAACCATTTCTACACACGGGTCTAACATTTTAATCTACAGATAAACAGCCTTTCTCTAGAGTGAGAGAAAGCCCTTTCGGACTAAAGTCCCCCATTCAGATTACATTCGAGGCGTTCATATTATGAGAACCTCCTTAAATAGAATTGGTAATGCAAACTTGACAGAATAGTTTTGCATGATCCACATTTTGATTGATTGCATCATGAGTTATCACACAGACTACTTCTAATCATTGCCAACTTAGCTGAACAATTTTGTATGAACCAATGAACGCATTGATGAAAATGCTTGCACATGTTAGCTCTGACATTGCCTGACAGGCAACACATTCCCGGTGTTTGAGTTACCTTCCAAAGTCTTGAAATCCATTCGGCGATTATTGAATGAATAAGCCTGGTTGTCGAGAAGCCACCAAGCATTTCTTCCAAATTCTCAGGTAAGTATATCTTCAACCTGAACTTTTCAAGAGAATGAATTCTGACGGTTGTTGGGATACTTGAATCCATTGCGGTATATATAGGTATCCACCTTCTTCAATAAAGCATGATTTGTCTCAAGGACAGAAATGTTCGAGACCTTTTGATCTCTGCCTCTTTGGTTTATTCCTAAAGTGACAGGAGAATATAATTTGGGTTTGAGCTTCGTAGGATTCCTGGTCTCCCCAGATTTCAAAATGGCACCCTTTGAGGTACACCAAGCCCTTCTTACAGGCAAACTAAGTCCTTCTTACAGGCAAACCAAGTCCTTCTTACAGGCAAACCAAGTCCTTCTTACAGGCATAAAGTCCTTCTTACAGGCAAACTAAGTCCTTCTTACAGGCAAACCAAGTCCTTCTTACAGGCATAAAGTCCTTCTTACAGGCAAACTAAGTCCTTCTTACAGGCAAACCAAGTCCTTCTTATAGGCATAAAGTCCTTCTTACAGGCAAATCAAGTCCTTCTTACAGGTACAAAGTCCTTCTTATAGGCACAAAGTCCTTCTTACAGGCAAATCAAGTCCTTCTTACAGGCATAAAGTCCTTCTTACAGGCAAATCAAGTCCTTCTTACAGGCAAATCAAGTCCTTCTTACAAGCAAACTAAGTCCTTCTTACAGGCAAACCAAGTCCTTCTTACAGGCACAAAGTCCTTCTTATAGGCAAATCAAGTCCTTCTTACAGGCAAACTAAGTCCTTCTTACAGGCAAACCAAGTCTTTCTTACAGGCACCAAGTCCTTCTTACAGGCAAATTAAGTCCTTCTTACAGGCAAATCAAGTCCTTCTTACAAGCAAACAAAGTTCTTCTTACAGGCAAACAAAGTCCTTCTTACAAGCAACGCAAGTCCTTCTTACAGGCACAAAGTCCTTCTTACAGGCAAAGTAAGTCCTTCTTACAGGCAAATCAAGTCCTTCTTACAGGCAAATTAAGTCCTTTTTACAGGCAAATCAAGTCCTTCTTACAGGCACAAGTCCTTTTTACAGACACCAAGTCCTTTCTACAGGTACCAAGTCCTTCTTACAGGTATCTCCATGGGGTGACCTACCATACGGGTCAAATCTCAATCAAAATTTAATCAGTAGAATCCTTTTATTAGGAATCTACCATGGTACGACCCACCATACGGGTCAAATGGTATGACCCACCATACGGGTCAAATTTTAATTTAATTTTTAATCAGTAGAATCCTTTTATTAGGAATCTACCATGGGTTGATCCACCATACGGGTTCAAGTTCAACCACCCTAAAGTTTTTTTTATATAACGAATCCTTAGGTTCTCATTTCATTTTCAGTAGAACATTCATGTCACGACTCTTTTTATTTCCTTGTATTGAGTCGATTAGAATTCAGGTGTCATCTCGTCTTTGAAATGAACCTCTACCGAGCTTCCTTTCAAAGAGGGGCAGCTGTTGACACCTGATTTTTAATCATTTTTTTTCTATTGCTAAAGTAATAAAAAATCCATAAAAATTCATAAAATTGAAAAATCAACTTTGGGGACCTTAGCCAAACCTAGGGAACCAATTTTGACCAAAAAACAATTTTTTCATATTTTCAGTATTTTTCGGTATTTTTATTTTCGAAAATTCATAAAACAAAAAATGAAGAAAAAATGAGAAAATTGAAAAATCAACTTTGGAAGCCTTGGCCAAGCCTAGGCAACTATTTTTGAACAAAAAATAAAATTTCATATTATATATATATATTTTTAATTTTTAAAAAAAAATACAAAAATACTTGAAAATTTTGGAAAAATAACATTTGAGGCCAAAAAAAATACACAAAGATAGTTAATATTTTTATTTTAAATCTATTTTCATATTGGCCATCGCAAATTCAGAAAAATCCAATTCGAATCACGTGTTCCTTCACGAGTATAATCTTGAATCGGGCCTAAAAAAATTTAATTTGAGTCAACTTATTTTTAATTTTCACTTTTTATGAGTTGTGACATTGTCTTCTAATATTTTAAATTTTCATCTTGGCCCAATTATACCCAGAATGACTTAATTTTGTAAAAGGGCTTTAATTAAATTCTGCATTATTTTCAACGGCAAGAAATGAGCTTAAATTTGACATGTGGTAAATTTTGGTGTGTCAAAAATTGTGAGGAGATTTGGACTTAAAGAAATATATTTTTTCAGGGACTAAATTGTAAATACTTAAAATTCAAGGACTAGAGTGCAAATACTTAACTCTTGAAGGATTATTTTACAAATAACAAAAAGAAGAGTTAGTGGATAAATTAGAATAGAGAAGGGAAGATGGAGAAGAGGAGATGAAGGAGAAAATTTGAAGTGTTTGAGAATTTTTGGGGGAGAAAATTTGAAGTGTTTGGGAATTTTTTTGGAGAGAAAATTTGAAGTGTTTGAGAATTTTTGGGGGAGAAAATTTGAAGTGTTTGGGAATTTTTTTGGAGAGAAAATTTGAAGTGTTTGGGGATTCTTGAGAGAGAAAATTTGAAGTGTTTGGGAGGATTTTTTTGGAGAGAAAATTTTGGATGTTTGAGAGAGTTTTGGGAGATTGAAGAAAAATTTGAGAGAAAGAAAATACCAAAAGAGAGAGAATTTTGAAGATGATGGGAGTTCAAAGCTAGGGATTATCATCACAAATTCCTTCATCGATCAATATAAATCAAGAGTTCATCTTCGTCAATGAGCAAGCAAATTCGAGCTAAGTGTTTTTATTTATTCATTTGTTTATGGTTTTACTTGCAAATTAGCACGAATTGTATACACTTTCTCCATCTCCTCTTTTTTTTTTTCATATTTTATGTCAGGAGAAGGATATCTCTACGTCAACAGCAAAAATCTCGTAGAGATGCAAAAATCGGCCCAGACAAGCTTCTAAGCTGTCCACCGATTTCTCAACTGATCTGTGACTAAAAGTCCCTCTTAATTCAAAAGAAACTCTCTATATTGGGAACATAGAGAGCGAAAATCAATTATAGAAATCCCTCCCAAAAAAATGGGAGATAAGTACTCTTTCCACTCTTCTGGTTTTAGGTGCAAATTAGCACATATTTTGTATATTGACATTTCACTCTATTTTATGTCAGGAAGCCGCAGCTTTATATCAATGGTCAACCCTATGGAAGCACAAAATCGGCTTGGAGGAGTCCTCAAGCGCGCACAAATTTGAAATTGTTGAATCAATTCGTTGTATTTTATTTTAAAGAATTCATACCCCAGAACGGAGAGGAGAAAGTCCATCCGCAATTTAAATACCTACACCATAAATCCCAAAGGGAAGAGCTAAGTCAATGCTTAGCCTCCCATTGGAGGTTTTTACTTACAGTAGTTAAATACCTGCAACTTAAATACCTGTACCTTAAATCCCAAAGGGAAGAGCCAAGCCAATGCTTAGCCTTCCATTGGAGGTTTTTACTTACAGTAGTTAAATACCTGCAACTTAAATACCTATACCTTAAATCCCAAAGGGAAGAGCCAAGCCAATGCTTAGCCTCCCATTGGAGGTTTTTACTTACAGTAGTTAAATACTTGCAACTTAAATACATGTACCTTAAATCCCAAAGGGAAGAGCCAAGCCAATGCTTAGCCTCCCATTGGAGGTTTTTACTTATAGTAGTTAAATACCTACAACTTAAATACATGTACCTTAAATCCCAAAGGGAAGAGCCAAGCCGATGCTTAGCCTCCCATTGGAGGTTTTTTCTTACAGTAGTTTAAATACTTGCAACTTAAATACCTGTACCTTAAATCCCAAAGGGAAGAGCCAAGCCAATGCTAGGCCTCCCATTGGAGGTGTTTATTCACTGTCATATACTTCCTATAATTTAATTTTTGAATCATCAGACCCAAAAGATAAGTAGGTTGTAATACTGCATAGAAGTCGTTAACACACTCCTTCTTTCGGCTTCAGGGAATCTTTAACACTTAAAAAAATATAACAAATAAAAATATATACCATCCATGCATCCTATTTAAAAAGTAAAACACAAAAGAGAATACCCTACTATAGCCTTAGGAATAAACCAAGCCTGAGTTGCCGAATTAGGATATCCATGAAATTAAGGTACCGAAAGGGCATTAGTTTTAATTAACTAGTGTAACCAAGTCCCCGAGCTCCTAATCTCTGGTTCGCAGGAATAAATTAGTTCTCCCGCTAATTTATTTAGGTTTCTAATCGACCTACCAAGAACGATTAGTGGCGACTCCAAATTTTAAAATCATTTAAACAAAAACCAAAGTTGCGATTCGGTAGGGCTTGGGAGGGTCCGCGTTAGGTTAGTCAAATCTAATTAACCTAATAATCCGTTAACCCCTTTTAAAATTTAAAATTTTTTTAGAGGGTCGCGACAGGCAGTAAGCGACGTTGCCACAAATTGATCCGCCCTAAATCTAGCATAAAAAAGGGATTCACGCATTCGACGAGATAAAAAAACAAATTACCCCCTTGCCCCTGAATTAAATCTAGTCACCTAGAAAGCTGGAAATATCATACGCAGGGGAATTAAGCATGAAATGAAAGGTGTACTTATTCAAGGTCAGTTCTGCCTCTCCTGTGGCTCTTTGATAATCAGCTAGTCTCGTGTCGGTTCGGGTGTGGATGACCGATGTTTGAGAGTCCTTACTCACTAGCTCCTGATCGCGGCTTGGGACGTCTGTCAACCCTAAACTGGTTGACCAGGGCAGTAAGCTCATCATCTGGGTAATCTCTTGAACCTTCCAGCAACTGATACTCGAATTGGGCATTGTTGTTGGCAAATGCTGGCGGTAGATTTCTCATTCTGTCATCGCCATGAGCAATTTGACTTCTCGTGCTGGAGCCTTCATCATTACTCGAGAAAGTGTGGGGATCACCAACTGTCCTGCTGCCAAGAACTCCTTCCATTCGAGGATTAGAGAAGTGGAAGTGCTCAGGATAATTTCTTGTCTGATTCTTTGGCTGCGCAGGCGCGCTGATCATGGGATGAATTCTAGCCACAGGTTGGTGCTCAAACCAAGGAATCTGAATACACTGCTCCTGCAGTCTATACTCTTGAAGAGCATTAGGGTGATTCTGGGGGATACTTTGATTAACGCCTGGGGGATTGATGGCATGGCTACTAGCTTGGTTGATGATGGGAAGTGGCTCGGCCCATGCTAACCTGGGGAACTTATGGTGGCGAGGAGACTCGACGTTCAGGCTTGGATCAGTCCCGCCTTGGTTTTCTTGATTCTAAGCTGCATTGTGTTCTCTCACCCTTTTTCTGTACTTCTGAAGATGACTCGAAACATTTGCTTTAGTGAGTCCCTCTACCTTCATAATTTCCAGTATATGTTGCGGCCGTGCCGAATCTATTCCTAGCTGCTGAACTGCATTAACAAACATACGATGCAGCTCGGGAGACCAACTCATCTTCTTTCTCCAGTTGCTTGGAACAAAATTGAAGGCTTGATGCTTGTTCTCATGGTCGTGCAATTGCTTCCTTACCACGTGCTGCCATATGTTTTGAAGCATCTGAACTCTAACTGGTTTCGTTACGACGTCTTGGACCCCATTTAAGACAGCCTTCATTAGGGCTTGCTGATCATCGCTTGCCGATATTACGAGGACTGGCATGTTTAATTTAGAATTGATGACTTCCAAGAGAGTGAAAACATCCATGTCAATCCCTACCATGGCGGTGAGAACGATATCAAACGGGTCACTACTCCTCCTTAATATCTCTAAGGCCTCTGTCGCCTTTGCTTGAGCTACAACCTTATACCGGCATTTTCTTAATACGGTAACAAGGATTGACAGAGAGACTGGATTACCGTCAATGGCCATGACCAGTAGACCCTCAGGGTAAGGAACTTCATCAGCTTTGACCAGGGTTGAACATGCGCCCGTTCCCCTAACACTCGACATATTTCTGGATCTAGGACTGCCGATTCGAGACCGCCTCGGGATGTCTTCTCGGACTTGAGGGATCACGAGATCGTTGATGCCTTTTCGTAACAGGCTTTGAAAGCCGATGCTTTGATGGTGAAGGTTTTGAATTCCTCTCCCATGAGAACTCCTTCCTCTCTATCTTTCTCCTGCGAGTTCTTGCGAATGAACTCTGACTATCAAATGGGGACAAGTTCTCTCTCTGGCAATAGCAACGACTTCCCTCTTCACGGGCAGCGCTATTAGATTTTCCGAGGGAGAAAATCTGATATTCAGCTTTTGATCAAAGGGGAAATCCTTGTTTCTCGCTCAGTTTGTCTTCTTTTTTCTTTTCGTGATAGAGGGCCCCTGTCAAGATCTCCACCGTCGATTTACTGGCGGGTCCTCCAATGAAGACAAGTCGTATCTCCTTTTCGCTAACGTTTGCCGTGTCTTCCACTCAGCTCATCTTTCCGTCTTCTTTTTCAAAGTGGCGGTGTCTCGTCAAACTTTCTGCGGAGATTTCGGACTCGCTTAGCTCGCAGTCGCCATCTGATGGGAATTCGAGCCAACGAGGGTGGTGCCAATAGAGAATGATAGATAAGAGAAATCTTGACTGGTTGATACCGTCACTATGAAATCAATATTTACTTCAAAGCAGATTACCATCTTCGCATTCCGCTCATCTGCCTCACCTCTCTCCCCCTTTCTTTCGTATTCTGCTTTCAAAAATGGCCAATTCTCCTAACCATACCTTATCTGCCGAAGTCCTAGCTGGGTGGGAGAGACTCTACAATCTTCTTGGTAGAGGTTACGCTCATATAGCCAAAAACTCTACCGTTGAGGCTGAAATCCTCGGTTTATTTAGGACCGTGGACGCTGCTTCTGTTGAGGGTACCTAACTAGGGAAGGAGTACCGGAACTTCTCGACCCTCTTCATCAATTTTCTGGCTGCCTATAACCGTGCTTATGAGACGGTCCTTGTGACCGCCGTCGTGAAAGCCCGTTACCGAGACCGGCACGAGCGTCTGGCAACAGTTACGTTTGTGGCTGATAATCACAAAAAGGCCCTCAAGTTTGCCAACGATCAGCTTTCGTGGCTGGTTCGTGAGAGGGGAAAGTTGGTGGACCGTCTGGCCTTGGTCCGAACATACGCCGAACAGGAGCCAGGCAATATTGTGATGAGGTGTAAATGTGGTTGGCTGCAGGAGAGACTTGATGACATTACGGCAGACATTGCTTTCGAGAGGGCAGCGGTTCCGGACCTGGAGTTTGCCGTTGAGCATTACGAGGCCACTATGGCCCAGGTTAAAGAGAAGTGCGATCGCCTCTTCTTTAGGCTCGCGGAGCTTGATCCCGAGAGCGCCCGGTGCATCCAGAGCATCAACTGTTTGGAGAGTCAGTTGAGCTCTTTCGTAATGGTCATCAGGGCCTAGTTTGGCTTTACCTTTCCTCCCCAGTGAGTTGTTGTAATACTCTTTGATGAATGGAATGAAAGAAAAGCTTCACGTGTTTTGTTTTGTTTTTTTTTTTAATTTTCCTGCTATCGTTTCTTCCGCATAGCATAACAGAACGATTTGAGGTACCGAAGATGTCGAGGCTTAATGTTCTTCTTGATGTTCTTGTTTAATTGCTCCAGACGATGATATCGAGAACATTGATGATGGGTTCGGCGGTGGCCCCCACTATCCATCTTGAGATCACGAACAATAACGCTATGACAACTCGATCAGTGCGCTGGTAGTAAATCCGGCCACCTGTTGTGTGCCCACTTTTATCCATATTTTGTTTCTTTCGGCGTCCACTTGCTCGTGTCGGTCGCCTGTAGCGTCGGGAGAAATTCCTGTAGGCCACGTTCATTAATAGAACCTCGGTCCTCTAAAGCCCTCCGCATGTTTCGGATAAGAGGAAATTTTAAGACCGGTCTCTGGTTGATTTGATTAGGTAAAGGTATTTGTTTCATGGGTTCTGATTATATAATCCATATTGTTTTTCAAAAGACGCGGGATCCTCTGCAATACATTAAATATGCCCCCATGTTTAATCAGTATAAATCCACCATCATATCAGAATACACTGCCCATACAAGTTTACGGATTGACACAACTTTGTCTGTCAAAGATGGACAATGTTCGTTTGCCCCCCAGAATTAACGGTTGAAGCCTCGGTGTTTTTCGTCTTTTGGTATTTCTGAAGATGATTCTTGATATATTATTGAACTTAATTTTTACACCCGTCTGGGGTATCTAGGATCTCCCTGCAAAAGAAAAAGATATAATTAGTATGCGACACAAGAAATGTCGGTCCATGACTCCTATATTAGTCCAATTTGATTTTTTCTATTTTATAGAGAAATCAGAAGAAAGAAAAAAAAATTTCCTTAGGAAGAAATGGGTTAATTTCTGATACAGAATTTTTTTCAGATTTATTATTCTTTTTTTTTATTTTTTTAAAGGAATGTGATAAAGTCTCTTGACGTTTACTAAAATTTTTGAAGGAATTTCCTTTTTATCAAAATAAATTTTCAGAGGTAAATTTGTCAGGAAAATTTTATTTTTATTGAAGCACGAAAGACATGACAGAAATCCTTTATTGGTTAACGAAATTCCCCCGAGACATTAGTCTAATTTTATTTAGAGAAACTTTTCTTAGAAAAACATGAGCGAATTTCTCGAAAAGAATTTTTGTTGCAAGTTTTTATAATTTGAAAGAATGTGATAAAATCACTTGATGTTTTTTTTAAAGGAATTTTTCTTTTTATCGAAATAAATTTTCAGAGGAAAATTTGTCGAGAAAATTTCATTTTTATTGGAGAGAAAAAAAACACGACAAAAATCTCTTATTGGTCAATTAGTCTAATTTTATTTAGAGAAAATTTTCTTAGAAAAACATGAGTGAATTTCTCGAGAAGAATTTTCTTGCAAGTTTTTATAATTTGAAAAATGTGATAAAATCACTTGATGTCTACTAGAGTTTTTTTTTAAGGAATTTTTCTTTTTATTGAAATTTTCAGAGGAAAAATTTTTCAAGAAAATTTCATTTTTATTGAAGCAATAAAAATATGACAAAAATCCCTTATTGGTTAATAAAATTCCCATGAAGGGATTTTTTTCCATCATTTTTTCAAAAAAAAAATTTTTAAAAATGAGGGACAAATTTAATTTTTATTTTCTTTTAAAAAGAATGGTCGTAATATCAAGCTCAAAAACTGACTAACACCTGGCATGGACCGACCGAAAATAAATACAAGATAAAATTAGAGAACTTACTTTTACCTTGGAGAAATGCAAATCACATAGTCATGCGCATGACTCAAGTGAGGAGTGGACTCTAGAAAATAAAAGAAGGAGAGACAAGGTATGGACCTAAAAAGGCTCCCACTATCTGAATTGACAAACTTACCCTCCGCGCAATCAAATCACAATGGGAAGAATTGTCAATTCAAATAATGAGCGGAATAAAATATGGTCAACCCGAGCGCAATCGACGCAAGAGCTTTGCATATTCGATCCCTATCTATGGTTTTCTAGGAAGAATTTCGCGACTTGGGTTTAGACGCTTGTGTGTGCAGGTGTCGTGATCCTCAGAGTATGCAAGACATGCACAACAATTGATATCAAAACAGCGCTTCTAAAAATGTGCGAAATTAAACAAATAAACCCAACACCGAGCCTGCAAAACAAAGGGGTTAGCCAAACACTCCGCCCCTTATAACTCCCATCCTGCAAAAACATATAACACCTATAGAATGAGTCCCAAACAATATCGCCAGAAGCGAGATATGCATGAAATTTTCATTGGCCTAAGTCCACTAAGACTCTTAAAATTTCGAAAAAATTTAAGCATTCCAATTGGTATCTTTTTTCGAAAATTTAAAAATCTCTGTCCCCAGTGGAGTCGCCAGTCTGTCGCGACCCTCTGAAAATATTTTTATTATTTCTAAAAGGGGTTAACGGATTATTAGGTTAATTAGATTTGACTAACCTAACGCGGACCCTCCCAAGCCCTACCGAATCGCAACTTTGGTTTTTGTTTAAATGATTTTGAAATTTGGAGTCGCCACTAATCGTTCTTGGTAGGTCGATTAGAAACCTAAATAAATTAGCGGGAGAACTAATTTATTCCTGCGAACCAGAGATTATGAGCTCGGGGACTTGGTTACACTAGTTAATTAAAACTAATGCCCTTTCGGTACCTTAATTTCATGGATATCCTAATTCGGCAACTCAGGCTTGGTTTATTCCTAAGGCTCTAGTAGGGTATTCTTTTTTGTGTTTTCACTTTTAAATAGGATGCATGGATGATATATATTTTTATTTGTTATATTTTTTTTAAGTGTTAAAGATTCCCTAAAGCCGAAAGAGGGAGTGTGTTAACGACTTCTGTGCAATATTACAACCTACTTATCTTTTAGGTCTGATGATTCAAAAATTAAATTATAGGAAGTACATGACAATGAATAAACACCTCCAATGGGAGGCCTAGCATTGGCTTGGCTCTTCCCTTTGGGATTTAAGGTACAGGTATTTAAGTTGCAAGTATTTAAACTACTGTAAGTAAAAACCTCCAATGGGAGGCTAAGCATTGGCTTGGCTCTTCCCTTTGCGATTTAAGGTATAGGTATTTAAGTTGCAGGTATTTAACTACTGTAAGTAAAAACCTCCAATGGGAGGCTAAGCATTGGCTTGGCTCTTCCCTTTGGGATTTAAGGTACATGTATTTAAGTTGTAGGTATTTAACTACTGTAAGTAAAAACCTCCAATGGGAGGCTAAGCATTGGCTTGGCTCTTCCCTTTGGGATTTAAGGTACATGTATTTAAGTTGCAGGTATTTAACTACTGTAAGTAAAAACCTCCAATGGGAGGCTAAGCATTGGCTTAGGGATTTAAGGTACAAGTATTTAAGTTGCAGGTATTTAACTACTGTAAGTAAAAACCTCCAATGGGAGGCTAAGCATTGGCTTGGCTCTTCCCTTTGGGATTTATGGTGCAGGTATTTAAATTGCGGATGGACTTTGTCCTCTCCATTCTGGGGTATGAATTCTTTAAAATAAAATACAACGAATTGATTCAACAATTTGAAATTTGTGCGCGCTTGAGGACTCCTCCAAGCCGATTTTGTGCTTCCATAGGGTTTACCATTGATATAGAGCTGCGGCTTCCTGACATAAAATAGAGTGAAGTGTCAGTATACAAAATATGTGGTAATCTGCACCTAAAACCAGAAGAGTGGAAAGAGTACTTATCTCTCATTTTTTGGGAGGGATTTCTATAATTGATTTTCGCTCTCTATGTTCCCAATATAGAGAGTTTCTTTTGAATTAAGAGGGACTTTTAGTCACAGATCAGTTGAGAAATCGGTGGACAGCTTAGGAGCTTGTTTGGGCCGATTTTTGCATCTCTACGAGATTTTTGCTTTTGACGTAGAGATATCCTTCTCCTGACATAAAATATGGGGAAAAAAGAGATGGAGAAAGTGTATACAATTTGTGCTAATTTGCGAGTAAAATCATAAATAAATGAATAAATAAAAACACTTAGCTCGAATTTGCTTGCTCGTTGACGAGGATGAACTCTTGATTTATATTGATCGATGAAGGAATTTGTGATGATAACCCCTAGCTTTAAACTCCCATCATCTTCAAAATTCTCTCTCTTTTGGTATTTTCTTTTTCTCGAATTTTTCTTCAATCTCCCAAAACTCTCTCAAACATCCAAAATTTCCTCTCCAAAAAATTCTCCCAAACACTTCAAATTTTCTCTCCCAAGAATCCCCTCTCAAGCTCACTTCATCCTCCTTTTATAATCTACTCATCTATCTCCCATTCTAATTTTTCCACTAACTCTATCTCCCATTCTAATTTCTCCACTAACTCTTCTTCATTTTCATCTTCCATTCTCTATCTCTATCTCACATTCTAATCTCTCCACTAACTCTTCTTCATCTTCATCTTCCCTTCTCCATATTTATCTCCCATTCTAATTTCTCCACTAACTCTTCTTCATCTCCATCTTCCCTTCTCTATTCTTATCTTCCATTCTAATTTCTCTACTAACTCTTCTTCATCTCTATCTTCCCTTCTCTATTCTTATCTTATTTTCTCCATCTATTCTTCTCCAACTTCTCTTCTTCATCTCCTCTTCTCCATCTTCCCTTCTCTATTCTAATTTATCCACTAACTCTTCTTTTTGTTATTTGTAAAATAATCCTTCAAGAGTTAAGTATTTGCACTCTAGTCCTTGAATTTTAAGTATTTACAATTTAGTCCCTGAAAAAATATATTTCTTTAAGTCCAAATCTCCTCACAATTTTTGACACACCAAAATTCACCACATGTCAAATTTAAGCTCATTTCTTGCCGTTGAAAATAATGCAGAATTTAATTAAAGCCCTTTTGCAAAATTAAGTCATTCTGGGTATAATTGGGCCAAGATGAAAATTTAAAATATTAGAAGACAATGTCACAACTCATAAAAAGTGAAAATTAAAAATAAGTTGACTCAAATTAAATTTTTTTAGGCCCGATTCAAGATTATACTCGTGAAGGAACACGTGACTCGAATTGGATTTTTCTAAATTTGCGATGGCCAATATGAAAATAGATTTAAAATAAAAATATTAACTATCTTTGTGTATTTTTTTGGCCTCAAATGTTATTTTTCCAAAATTTTCAAGTATTTTTGTATTTTTTTTAAAAAAAATTAAAAATATATATAATATGAAATTTTATTTTTTGTTCAAAATTGGTTCCTTAGGCTTGGCTAAGGTCCCCAAAGTTGATTTTTCAATTTTATGAATTTTTATGGATTTTTTATTACTTTAGCAATAGAAAAAATGATTAAAAATCAGGTGTCAACATATTGTAAATAAATAAATCAACTTTTTCTCGCATTTCTTTTTGCAGAAAGAAACAGGAATACTCGACGAGCAATACCAAGGTCAGTATTTTGTCACGATCTTGGCCCTAATGGTGAAGTGGCTCACGAAAGTTGAAGAAAGCTCAACCCAGCGAACCTGATAAAGGGACCATGCAAGGCATTCAAAATGAAGGGTAAACCAGTATCGTATCCAATTCATCATTTCTAATACTGACTAATACGTCTTCTCCTCCATTGTTTGACAGGAAATGTCTAACTTGACATACCCACGGAGAAAATCCCGAGTGGTAAAACTGGTAAAGGAGTTGCGCGAAACACTCAAGGATAACTCAGTATCGTGTCCAGTTCATCATTTCTGATACTGGCTAACATGTCTCCTTCCTTTTTACAGGAAATGTTAAACTAACATCTGATACGTCAAAGAAAACAGCCCCAAGGGGCCAAGTTATGATCGCCTGATGCGATCCGTCTGATGAAATAGGGAAAATCAATGGCGAACCCTAGATCGAAAAGAGGCAAAACCAGAAACAAGCTACTCCTCAACTCGGGGTATAGGCCCCCAACGTGTTTGATCTGCCCACACAGCAGGGGCAATTTCCATACTTCTATATTGTATTGCCATATTTGCACGATGTTGACACATTCTATGATTTATGCATGACTGTTCTGCATGTTCAATTTGTCAATTTTGACTGGGGGTATAAACTGTACATGATGCATCGAAGGTACAGAATAGGGCATGACAGGACGATGAAAGGCAAACCATTTCCACATACGTGCTTTTTTTAATCCACAGTGAGTTGAGCGGTAGACAGATTCTGCATTCTCCAAGGCAATAGGTTTTCTCGCAAAAGATACGATAGTCGAAGTGAAGGAGGCATTCATTCTCCATTCCAAACACTTCAGGCAACCATTGACAACCCATTTGGACGGTGATTTCATTTCATAACCCTGTCAAGAACCACCCCACACTAGGGCAAAACAGAGGTAATTCCAACAATATCAGGAGATAAATGGTTAAAAATTCTCTTGCTTGGACTAACATTAATCTTCGAGTGCTTCTTTGCATGATACTCGAATTTTAATTCAAGTGCTTTAGGATGACGAAGATCATTTATTTTCTCTATCCTACATACTCATCCTTTGCATAACCCAATTGAGCCTGCAAATTCATTTCTCAAGCCCATGTTGGTGATCCTTGCTCATTTCAAGATAATGACGACACCTTCCCCCAAGGAGCAGAATTGAAGAAATTGGGCCAATAGAGAATTCTCGAATTAGCCCATTTCATATGCTAGACTTTCATGTAATGTCTAGTATCATTTGTTGAAAATCATCTTGTTGCTAAAATTCAAAATCACAAGATTGTTAAACAAAAGAAAAACAAAAACAAGTGTAGCCTAAAGAAAATGGGCCTGCTTCCAAACAAAAGGGAGTCGGGAGTAAGAAAAGCAAAGGCTACTCCAAAGAATCTCGGGCAGAAAGAGCAAAGTGCCTATCAAAAGCAAGGCCAATGCCCATATATTTGTAATGAACTTCTGACTTCGAACATACATTTTGAGAATTCCCGAAAAAGGATCCCCAAAGAAGTCAGTTTGCAAAGTGTAAAAGAACTACCACCCCTCAGCCAATGGTGGTATTCATTGAAGACAAATTCAGGAAGGTCAAAGATCGGTGACAAGACTGCAATGATCACCAATACCAAGCCCTTCTCATATATTTTTCTGAGCCAAAACGAGCCATTCGTTTCTCAGACCCAAATCCCGACCTACGTTACGACCCTTGAAAGTCTCTTCTGATTAGAGCACTTGAATTAACGTAAGAGTTGAATGACTTTAAGCATCGCTCGAAGAAGTTCGAGCAAGATTATTTCTCTCTTATTTTGCAGGGTTCTTGACTTGTAAACCCGGAGCAGATGATGAAAACTTTTTTTGTCAATGGCCTTGACTCGAAATGAGTCCCCTTTGATAAGCCTTTGACCCAGCCCACATTACGGTCCTAATCAAGACCTCCAGATCGGCTTGATCGTATCAATTGCGAGATTACTCAGACCCTCGCTGAATGCGATGATGGTAAGGTTGAGCGATTTCTTTTCAAATCCTGCAATCAGGAAACAAGCCTTTCTCGAGAGTGAGAGAAAGCCCTTTCGGAATGAAGTCCCCATTCAGGTTGCATTCGAGGTATCCATGACATGATAACCTCCCTGGACAGAATTGGAAATGCAAACTCGACTGAATGGTTTTGCATGAACCGATGAACTCATTGATAAAAATGCTTGCACATATTAGCTCTGATACTGTCTGACAGGTAGTGCATCTTGATAGTCGAGTTACCCTCCGAGGTCTCGAAATTCATCCAGAGGCTATTGAACAAACAAGCCTTGTTGGCTAATGCTCGCCAAGCATTTTCAGGTGAGTATATCTTCAGCCTGAACCTTTCAATTCTGATGATTGTCTGGGTGCTCAAATCTATTGCAGCACATAAGGTCATTCAGTGAGCAAACAGACATGATACAATCAGTCTGTCTATGCCTCGATCATTAACTCAGAAGATCCAGGTAAGTCTTCTGAACCCTTGCGACTCATGATCAACATGCTCTCATGAAGTCTTCATCAGCTCACGATTGATATAATCTCGTGTTCTCAAGCTTTATCAAATCATGATTGACCAACTCTCGTGTTCTTGATCTTTGCCTAATTAGTTTATTCCTAAAGTGATAGGACAACAAAAATTGGATTTGAGCTTTTGCAGGATTCCTGGTTTCCCTAGATCCCAGAATGGCACCCTTCATGGTAAGTAAAATTGGGTTTGAACGTCTGCAGGATTCCTGGTCTCCCCAGATCCCAGATTGGCACCCGAAAATCATTTTCTCAATCAATACCCCTTCAGTCTACCCAAAAGGTGACATTTAGGGTAGACTGTCTCTAGAGCCCTTCCATTGGAGACCCCAACACGGAATGGTCCATTTTCAAAAGTCCTTTTTATAGGCACCTAAAGTCCTTTCTGCAAGCACCCAAAATCCTTCTTACAGGCACCAAGTCCTTCCTACAGGCACACCAAAGTCCTTCCTATAGGTACACCAAAAGTCCTTCTTACAGGTACCAAGTCCTTCCTACAGACACACAAAAGTCCTTCCTACAGGCACCAAGTCCTTCTTACAGGCAACCCAAAGTCCTTCTTACAGGCACCCAAAGTCCTTCCTACATGCACCAAGTCCTTCTTACAGGAAACCCAAAGTCCTTCTTACACGCACCCAAAGTCCTTCCTACAGACACCAAGTCCTTCTTACAGGCAACCCAAAGTCCTTCTTACAGGCACAAACTCCTTTCTACAGGCACAAGTCCTTCTTATAGGCGTCAAGTCCTTTTTACAGGCATCGAAGTCCTTTTTACAGGCAAACCAGGTCCTTCTTACAGGCAAGTGTTGACACTCGATTTTTGGCTAATTTTATTTTTCAAAAATTCATAAACAAATTCATAAAAAGTGAAAAAATTGCAAAATCAACTTTGGGAACCTCAGCGTAGCCTAGGGAACCAATTTTGAGAAAAAAATAATTTTCCTTATTTTTTGTATTTTTCTGCATTTTATTTTCAAAAATTCATTAAAAATCCATAAAAAGTGAGAAAATTGCAAAATCAACTTTGGGGACCTTAGTTTGGCCTAAGGAACCAATTTTGAGCAAAAAATAATTTTCCTTATTTTTCGCATTTTTTAATATTTTAAGAAATTAGGAAAATAATAAAAAAAAATTAATAAAAAAATAGCATTTCAAGTCAGAAAATTACCAAAAAATAGTCAATATTTTTTATTTAATTTTTTATACATTTTGGATGAATAAAGTTTTAAAAATAAAGTCTGGAACCTAGGGTTTCTCTGTTATTTTCAATTTTTATAATATTCAAATAATTCTAGAAATTCCATTTTAGCTTTTTCATTTTCCATTTTTACATTTTTGGAGTCGTGTCATCCTCCTATATCTCCTATATTTTTCAAAATTAAAATCGAGTCCAAAAGCCCTCAGAATCGTCCAATTTCGCTGAAAAGGGATCAAAGTGCAATTTCTGATTTTTCAATTTAGTCCCTAAAATCACTAAAAATGCAATTAAAACTTTTCTAGGGGGCTTAATTGAAAATAGGGCGACGTCACCCCCTAGATTTTGTCCTTCTGAATCCAATGGTGGCAACAATTTTTGCAAAAAAGGACTCTAAGACTTTGGATTTTGCAAAATGGTTCCTCAGGTTAAATTGAGAATTTGGGGTTTTTGCATAAATACAGAAAATTATCGGCTGAAAACACCATTTTCAAATAAATTTGACGTCCCTGAGTCCAATTTTGAGGTCAATTTTGGAAAAAAGTGAAATATTGGGGGTCAATTTGAATAAAATAGGTGATTTGGGTCAGTCGGGTCGGACTGGATCCGACCCGACCCGACCTAAATGTTCATCTTCTTCCTCGGCCAAAACCCTACGCGCGCCTTGGGTTTGAACGGGGAGACGTTTGTTGAAAAAACAGTGAAATTGACGAAGATTTTGGGGCGAAATCTCGATTCTGTTAACAGGTAAATTCCAAGGGAGAGATTTTAGGGGATTCGGAAGTTGGTGAGGGGGATTTGGCGAAGATAAAAAGAAGAAAGGACGCTCTGTTTAGAGAAAATTTTTCTAAAAAAAAAACAGGGGAGGAGGACCCGAGAGCTTCAAGAGTTGATTCAAGACAACCCAGGGAGGAGGAGGGCCTACGGATCGTCCCCAAAGCTTCCTGCGACTTCAAGGAAACTCCCGAAACCCGCATTGCGCAACTTCATTGCCGAACCGGGTGAGCTCCATTGTTGAACCTTCAGAGCTCCTCCCATGGCGGTTTCTGCATTCCTCCGTTGTTCTTCGCATTTTTGGGCTTAAAATACTCCCACGGTTGTACCGATCCTATTTCCGTGTTCATTTCGTATTTTCAATGCACAAAAACCACTCGAGTCGGTCGCCTAAATCCCCCGTCGCCGTGACGTCTATAGGTTATTCTAGGCACCACCGAGCTTCGCGAGCATACAGGTAAGCTTATCTGACCTTTCTTGATGCTCATTCATATGCTTGTTTACGCTCCCTGTGTTGAAAACTGCATGTGGAATCTCGACTGAAAATTCGTATTGTGATGGCTCGGGTTAGCGTGATTTAGGTCAGGTCTTTGGCTAAAAATAGGAGATATTGCGCTTTGGGATATCTAGAATTGATTCGGTGTCACAATCACGAAGTGTAGGCAACTTCTGGCGTCGAAATTGCGCTTCCGACGAGGCGCCGACGGTGGAACGCCGGCGCCGGTCATCTTCCCCGGTGAAAGGCCGACTCGGTCAACCTCCGTTGACCGAGTCAACGCCGACGTGGTGCCACGTGGTCCGACACGTGGCAGCCACGTCAGCGAATGTTATAATCATTTTCAGAAATAAATAACAATGGACGGCTAGGATCGAGTCATAGAGTTGATCGTGTTCGTCGATATTAGTAATAGGCTTTAACGGCCGAGATCGAATCTTCTTTACATCGTGGCCGTCGATCTTAGTAAACCAATCCAACAGCTGCGGAATAGCCACGTGTCACGTCTTTGGCCTTAGGATCTGTTATTTTAGTATTATTTTAGATAAATAAGAAATTAAATCCAAAAAAATACATAATAAAAATAAAAATAAAAATAAAAATAAAAATAATAAATAATAAATCAAATAGGAAATAAAATAAAAATGCAAAAATAGAATAAAATAATAATAATAAAAATTCTGAAAATCTTATAAAAAAAATTAGAAAATTCGAAATCATAGGGAAATAAATAAAATAATAAATAAAAATAAAAAATCATAGAAAGTTCAGAAAAATTGGTAAATTTGTTAAAAAAATGTAGAAAATGCTTGGAAAAATTAGGAAAAGTGTTAGAAAATGAAAATAAAAATTCAAAAAAAATATAGGAAATGTTCTAAAAAATAGGAAAATCACTAGAAAGTCTTAGAAAATCCTAAAAAAATTAGGAAAAATATCAGAAAATAAAAATAAAAATTCCAGAAAATATAGAAAATGTTCTAAAAATATAGGAAAACCCTTAGAAAATTCTTAGAAACTTTGAAAAATGCTAGAAAAATTCTAAAAATTTCAGAAAATTCCAAGAAAATTCCAAAAAATCATGAAAATTATGGAAAAACCACATTTAACTAGTTTGACCTATTTTCATGGTTTTGGCTTCCTGAACCTTCCAAAATGACTATTCTGCCCTTCCGGTCAATTTGACCCAAATCATTCCAAATCATCCTCGAACCCAATTGGTATGTTTTCTAGGCCTTCCTAAGATTCCCCTAGGCCCGCCTTAACTGTGCATTTATTTTCATGATTGTGATTGATAGGATAGATACTCCCATCTGCATGAATACCTTAGACTCTTAGAGCCTACCTTACCCAATCCCGCCTGCATAAATTCCTCAGATTATGATATCACTCAACTTAGGTACCGAAAGGGCGTCGATAGTAGGATCGACGTAACAAAGTCCCCGAATCTAGATCTCTGGTTTTCGTGGGATCGGACGATTTCTCCCAATCGTTCGATAGGGTTTCCAATCATACCCTCCAATAAATGATTGGTGGCGACTCCTATGGTATGCACACTATTCACGTGCCACCTGACCACATTAAGGCCGACTTCGATTTAAATTTTCCTGATGCGATTTGGTATGGGCCTGGGAGGGCCCGAGCTAAGCCCAAATACCCAACGGGCCTAGCAATCCATTAACTCCCTCGGGATCCTTGGAAAATCTCGGGAGGGTCGCGACAGACTGGCGACTCCACTGGGGACTTAGTTTAACCCATTAGAGGACTTGAGCCGATTAAAAAGTTTGGTGTTTTCTAACACATTTTTCTGCAGATGCTCTTGAAGGTGAGGTAAGTCCACTAATTGAACGTGTTAAATGTTTTTGCAGATAGGAGTTATAAGGGGAGGAGTGATTGCTAACATGTCTTATGCAGGGTTGGAGTTTGGGTTTGTTTGTTTATTTTCTGCAAATAAGAAGCGCTGTTTGACATCAACTGCTGTGCATGCCTTGCATACTTTGAGGTTCACGATACTTGCACACACAAGTGCCTAAACCCAAGCCGCGAAACACTCTTCTTAGGTTGCCATAGATAGGGATCGATATGCAAAGCTCTAGCGTTTGATTGCGCCTGGGTTGACCATATTCGATCCCGCTCGCTGTCTGGATTAATGATTCTTTCCACTTGACGTTTGATTGCGCTTGTGGGCAAAGTTGTTGAATCAGACAGTGGGAGCCTTTTAGGTCCATACCCTGTCCCTCCTTTTGTTTTCTTTTCTAGAGTCAATTCCTCACTTGTCTCATGCGGATGTGATTTGGTCGGTTGGTATACCTAAAACCAAAACATTAAAGGGTGGTTGGTAAGGCTTTCTTATCTTCATTTCTGTACACCGTATATCTCATACATCATTTCATGAGTGAGTCGTCACCTTGATGATTGGTCTGAAAGCCACTTTAGGATAGAAGGATATTCTTCTACATACTTTTCGATGTTGTATTTCCGCATCCTCCTCGTCCTATTTTAGACCTGATGTATTAGGGATCTTTTGAGATGTATTCGCATACTTTCCCATTTCCTTTTCGAAATCTTTAGATAGGCAACGACTTTCATTCCAATCACCAAGGGATCCTAGCCAATTGCATAATTTCTTCGGAAAATCTGGATTAAAACCCTCTAACTAACTTCTTTTGGTTAAGTAGGAATGCTTTAATCCTTATTTCACTAGGAGAAAATATGAAATTGGGCTAGTGCATTTACATTGCATCTTCGTTATAACCCATGGTAATTAATTTTAGTACATTCTTGCATATTCATGATAGATGGGGAAATCGGACATTAAGATCATCCCGGTCCCGCGTAAGGAGCTTACAGCGTGGTGGAACCATCTCAACAGAGATAACCAAGCCTATATTGAAGAACGCCTGGGGCACTTGGTGGATCTCCTCACGGTCAATTACCAGCCCACCCTCATTCAAGCCTTGGCAAGATTTTGGGATCCAGAGACCATGACCTTCAATATTCGAGGAATAGAGATCACACCTACCCTGGAAGAGTACACAATGATCATCGGACTGGAGTTTGACGATCACATCGTGCGGCCTGTATTGGGAAAAGACTCTACCTTAGCCCTGTCTAAATTCCTCCGTCTCAAAACCTCAGAAATTGAGAAGGTCCTCAAATCCAACTCTGGCAGGTTCACCCTCTCATTCCTATACAACAACTATTCCTCCCTCCCAGTCGAAGCTGGTCTTAAACCGGCTAAAGTTTTCATCCTTGTCTTTTTCGCCTTTGTCTTATTCCCCACCTCCCAAACCACTTTCCATCCTTCCATGGTCCACGTTGTTAAACAAGCCTGCTACCGCTGGAATTACTCCTACATGATTCTAGCCGAAACCTTCCTTTCCCTAAACCGTTTTCAGCCAACCCAGAGAGGTACATTCCAAGCGTCCAATAGTCTTCTCTACATGTGGTTCACCTCGCACGTTAAAACCCTTAACCTTCGTGTCGGGTGTTACGAGATCAGCCGACATATACACCCACTCAGTTCCTTCCTGAAATGTCAGTCCATCGTCAAGCAACTATCCTTCGAGGATTGGAGAAAAAAACTAGAAGACCTAGAGCCGAAACAACTTCGCTGGCGCTTAACCTGGCCTAAGATCCTGGAAGCTCGCATCACAGGAGTAGACGGAGACCCTGTCCCTTTACTAGGCTGTACGGGTGGAACCGCCTACTATCCTATCAGGGTGGTAAGGCAATTTGGCACGCTACAAGAAGTCCCGTCGGCAGTACAACCAGGAGTCTTCGCCTTCGACTTGCCACGAGGTGAGCTTACCAAGGAAGCAAAGGCAGCGTACCAGGCCAAGATCGACCTCATCAACCACACCTTGAAGAATTCCCCACTGCATAGCGTGGAATGGCCGGACTACCTAGATGACGAGATGAACGTCCATCGAGCATCCAAGGACTACATCAAGTTGTTCAAGGAATATCGACAATCCTTCGTAGAGCCATACGTACCGGACTACATCGTCCCGCATTTGCCGGGAGTGGAGCCATATGTACCAGAGCACATGGGACCACTGCCGGCCGAAGAAGAAGAAGACCCGTAGGAATGGGGCCCAGACGAATCGGAAGACAGCGAGAATGCCTTAGCCTCCAAGCGCCGTCGGATAGAATAAACGATCTCCCTACTTGATTTTGCTTCTGATTGTAATAGGATCATGACATTTTCATATATGATCATCCATCATCGTTTTCTTAAATAAAGTAATTACCATGGGTTATCCACCTTCTTGATAATATGCTCATACACGTTTAATGAGTAGAAAGACCGATTTCATGAGGCTAAGGCTCATGATCGAGTCTTTCCCCAAATTAACCATGTGTTAACATAGTATCGAGAAGGTTTTAAGTTCATGCACTTTTACTCAGCTCGCAAATCCCTGACTCGTTACTTTTAAAACAGGTAAAATTCTGTAGTCATGAAGACTCGCAGTAAGACGCGAAAGATGGCTGAAGAGCTGACTTCCAGAGTGACAGGCCTCGAGGATCAAATTAACTTGATGGCCGCCATGATGGCGGAAATGAAGTCAATGATGATTGCGCAAGGAAAGGCCCTAGCTGCACCCGAAGTTAACCCCACCACTTCAAACGATTCCGACACCAACCAGACCACTAGCACTGAATCTGAGAAGGACGTGCCCCACAAAACCCCTCCGTTCGTGATCGACTTGGAAAAAGAGAAGAAGGAAAGGCCACTAGCTAAGACTGAAGAGGGCGCGAGAAGGCTCGCGAAAATCGAAGAGTGTTTGAGCAGCCAGGGTTACGAACTGGCCAGGTTCGACAAGATCTCTCCATTCACCAAGATTGAAGTCCCGGCTGGATACAAGGAGCCGGAGTTCGTGAGGAAGTATGATGGGACAGGCTGTCCCCGGGCTCACCTGAGATATTACCTGCGTAAGATGGCGCACTACTCGGACTACGTCCCATTACTGATGAACACCTTCCAAGAAAGTTTGTTAGGCGCCGCACTGGCCTGGTTCATTGAGCTAGACATGGAAGAATACGATGGCTGGGAAGATTTGGCGGAAGATTTTCTACACCAATATAAGTTCAACACGGCCACGGCACCGACCAGGGAAGACCTGTTAAGGACCGGGAAAGGAAGAAACGAGACAATACGCACATTTGCCCAGAGGTGGCGAGCTATAGCCACTCAGGTGAAACCGCCTATCCCAGAGGAGGAGTTAGTGGACCTATTTTTGAAGACGCTGCCACTCGATTATTTCGAGAAACTGAACACGTCGGGCTGTCAGACCTTCACCCACCTTGTTAAGGTGGCAGAACGTCATGAGTGGGTGCTTAGAGAGAAGCGCGTGTCAGAACCACCGGTCAGACGATCTTATCCAACCAGGAGAGAGCGAGAAAACGTGGGAGACGTTGCATTTGTACCAAACCCCCCGAAGCCGAAGAAGTTCCCAGAATCCACCCCCACTCAGGGTGGAACGTCAGGATTTGCCCCAAAGAAGTTCGAGGCCAAGAAGAAAGCTCTACCATCCTTCACACCGCTCCCTCGCCATCTGTCAAGGCTACTGCCCATGCTGTTAGACGGGCACTTAGTAGCCAAAGAGCCTCCAAGACCGAACCCGCCAAGGTTCCCTGGGTTCGACGAGACCCAGTCATGCGCATACCACATGGGAGAAAAGGGGCATAATGTGGACAACTGTCTGGTGCTCAAGTATAAAGTGCAGGCACTGATAAACGGGGGAATGCTAGAATTTGATAAGACAGAGCCGAATGTGCAGCAGAACCCTCTGCCAGACCACGGGAGGGTGAACGCTATTTGGGACAATGGTGATGCAGATAACGAAAGGTTAGGAGAGGCCCCACGTGAACACGGACCGAGTGAAGAACGAGCCGTTGAAGAGTTTGACAAGGAACCAGATGATGAGGACGTCCGTCGTAAAAGGGCGCATGAGGCCGACAAGAAGTTCCTACGAGAGGCCCTAGAAAGAGGAGATATAGTGGATACCTTGGGACAGGATAGCGGCGGCTACAACTACCGAGTGCTTTATTCCGTCCCGCCAAGCTTTTTCGTCAGGACGGAGGAGATCGTCCCTGATGGGTGGGACGGCATGGATGACCATGTTAACGAAGAGGAAGCAGTAGCCGAAGTGGATAAAACAATCCCAACCCAGGCAAAGGAACAGTGTGATTTGGGAACTCAAGAACGACTCGTCGGTTTAGAGAAAGGCATGGACAGTCTAATGGCCGAACTGTAAAAAATGGCAGAGAACACACGGGCGCCGCCCGCGGAGGAGAAGTATCAGATGCTGGAGCTGAGGAAAACCATCGAGTGGCAAAACAGAAAGATAGCCGAATTGGAGGACCAGTGTAAAGACCTGGCCAACATGGTGCGTGAGTTGAAGGCAATTGCTACTTGGGGAGGAAGGCAATATCGACCTGACCAGTCGATAACGTTCCCGCACAAGTTCGGAGGGGAAGGCTGCCCCTTGAACCACATCTCCTGCTACCTCAGCAAGATGACCGGTCATCATGAGGATGATCAGATCCTCATCAGCAACTTCGAGAGCAGCCTAATCGGCCCGGCCCTGTACTGGTATCACTCGATCAACCTCGACTGGATTGCTGACTGGGAGGATCTCGAAAGGCAGTTCATACAGCGATTTGAGGCCAACGTAAAGTCTATAGTCGGCAAGGACGATCTGACCCGCGTTACCATGGAGGAGGGCGAAGAGTTCAAGGCATTTGTACGTAGATGGGAGCTGCAGGCAAGGCAAGTTTTACCCCCACTAGATGAGAAAGAAATGCTGGAAATCTTTATGCAGGTCCTCCCCTAGAAATACCTCGAGCGTATATGCGCATACAGATTTCAGTCTTTTAGCCATGTGATAGGCATCGGATTGAAGCACGAGCAAATCCTTCAAAGGAGCGAACTCGGAAGCAAGAGGGACTCTGACCGGGCTGGCTCTTCTATGGAATCGGTGTGGACTAGCGATGGCCGAAGACGGAATGACTCTCCACCAGAGCTGATGAGGATGACACCAGAATCATGGTGTCCGGATTATGACTCAGACCACATCGATGAGGACTAGTTGATTGCGATGATAGGAACGAAAGCCCCCTTTGTCATCAAGCTAGACGAAGTAGACAAGTGGGATGACGTCAAGAATGATTCCGTGGAGCGCATAGTGATTTCCCTATCCAGTCTGGGGCTGGAAGATGAGAAGACGCTGGGAGACGCTAAAACCGAGAAAATTGTGATAAAGGTCCCGCCGCCGGCAGAGTATGATCTCAAATCTGTCCCTTGGGACTATGGGACAGGAGAGATAGATGCAGTCATGAGGTCCGATAGGTGCTACGCTCCGAGAGAAGGGGAGCCCGAAAAGAGAGAGGTGTCAAAGGAGGATACAGAGAGAGTTTTGTCCATCATTAGGACCAGCGAATTCGAAGTAATCGAACAGCTAAGAAAGATGCCAGCCCAGATATCGCTGCTCGATCTATTTGTCAACTCAGAAAAACATAAGAGTGCACTGATGAAGGTGCTGAACGAAGTGCACGTACCGGAGACGATAAATGAGGTGCAGCTGGAGGAATTTGTCGGATCCATTTTGCTGAAGGATCAGATATCCTTCTCGGATGAAGACGTCCCTGTAGACGGGTGGGCACATAACAAGGCGCTGTATATATCAGCCAGGAGTCACGGCAAGCACATCTCCCACGTACTGATCGACAACGGCTCGGCATTCAACATATGCCCATTAGCTACGCTCAGAAACTTGGGCATAAACGAGGAACTCATCCGCACCTCCAAGGCTACCATCGGGGCGTTTAATGGGATGAGGAAGACCGTAGTTGGCGAGATCGACCTGGACGTCTTCATCGGACTTGTAGAGTTCTCCATCGGGTTCCAAGTCATGGATCTCCCGAGCGCCTTCGGACTTTTACTTGGCAGGCCGTGGATTCATACAGCTGGCGCAATACCATCGAGTCTACACCAGAAAGTCAGATTCGTGGTAAACGGGAAAGTGATAACTGTACATGGGGAGACAGATCTGGCGGCGTATCAGAGGAGTGCAGTCCCATACATAAAGCCAGAGCAGAAGGAGGAGGCTAGCTACCACTCTCTCGAGTTGGTGGCCGTTATGCACGCGCCTGCCGGGACTAAAAGGAGAATTCCTGAACCTTCCCAGTACACTTTGGCTCCTGGGAAAATATTACTGACGCACGGGTTTATTCCCGGACGCGGGTTAGGAAAGAATGGCCAGGGAATCCGGTCGCCACTGCAGTTAGACGTTAACGAGCGACGGACAGGTTTGGGATATACCGGTAAGTCCAGTGGGGGCTTTACTTCTAGAGGCTGAGGCAAGGGCCAATATGGAGGCTGTGGAAGCCTGGGAAGCAGAGTTGGACCATCCATCGGCTCCAAGGCATGGTAAGGGAGAGCTAGCATGATCAGCAGCCCTCTGGACCAGTATTTCTCGGGGTGCCCCAAGATGCTGGCAGACGAAATGATTCAGAACGCAGCAGAACCGGATTTGTCCAACCCGTTCTTAGAGGACACGATTAATGTCGTCATCGAAGGACTTGAGAAGGAATCCGACCAGCCTGAGTAAAGAGGCCCATTTTCCCTTATGCATTTTAATTCCCGCATGCTATTTTCATCCCTAGGCAATGCATTTCCCTTTCAATCTAAAAAAAATCAAATAAAAAAAAAGAGAAAGAAGAAAAAAAAAAGAATGCCCTTGGATCTCGGACCGTTAGTTCAAGTGGTGCATGCTGTAATGCGGTCCATTTTCTAATAAAAACCCCATGAATTTTGTTGGGGACATGTGGGATGACAAATCGGCCCAATAATGATACTCGGCTTCAGATTTTTGAAGTTTGAGGGCTGATTTCCCACATGATCCTTTGTTTCCTCAAAAATTTTAAGAGGGCGAGGGCATCTAATGAAATGAGGACCAATCCCCCTTCTCTCTTTTGCTTAAAAAAAACCCTTTTCAAAATGTTTTTGAAAAAATTCATGCATCTTCTTTAGTATCACCAACATACTGACCGTGCTTATGACATTCCAGGCATGCCATCCCTCACATGCATAATAGGTTAATACGTGGCTCAGACTACAGTGATGACTCCTCCTACGAGATCGAGGAAGAGTGCGAAGATGATGCCAATGATATCAGAAGAGACTGGGGCAGATATGAGGAACACAAACCACTGACCGCAGAGGACACTATTATAGTCAACCTCGGAGATTTTGAAAATGTGAAAGAAGTCAAGATAGGAGGAAGATTATCTTCGTCTGAGGCGACTCGATTTATCGAACTTCTCAAAGAATACCAAGATGTATTTGCCTGCTCCTATGCAGATATGCCAGGTTTGGACCCGAATATTGTCGAACACTCGCTCCCGACAGACTCGAGCGATCCTGCCAAGAAACAGAAGCTTCGACGGACGAAACCGAAGTTATCTAAGAAGATCGAAGAAGAGGTAATGAAGCTGCTAAAAGTGGGATTCATCGAAGTGATCGCTTATCCCGAATGGGTTGCTAATATCGTCCCGGTGATGAAGAAAGACGGAAGGGTCAGAGTCTGCGTGGACTATCGCGACCTGAATAAGGCAAGCCCGAAAGATGACTTTCTGCTTCCACATATAGATGTCTTGGTCGACAGCACGGCGGGATTCGACATGTTCTCGTTCATGGATGGGTTCTCTGGATACAACCAAATGCTTCTGAAGGAGGAGGACAAAGCGAAGACCTCGTTTATAACACCATGGGGCACCTTTTGCTATAAGGTTATGCCTTTCGGCTTGAAGAATGCAGGGGCAACGTACCAAAGGGCTATGGTGGCTCTATTCCACGACATGATGCATAAGGAGATAGAAGTATATGTCGATGACATGATCGCGAAGTCTAAACCTGGAGAAGATCACGTTCAGATATTGAGAAAGTTATTCGAACGACTTCGGAAGTATATGTTGAAATTAAACCCTGCTAAATGCATATTCGGGGCACGGTCAGGAAAACTTCTCGGGTTTGTGGTGAGTAATCGGGGAGTCGAAATCGATCCTTCCAAAGTCAAAGCGATACTAGACCTCAGTACTCCCACTACAGTTAAGGAAGTAAGAAGTTTGCTGGGGAGACTAAATTATATCGCTAGGTTCATTTGTCAGCTCTCCGATGTCGCGAAGCCGTTCTTCAAGTTGCTGAAAAAGGGAGCCAAGGTGAAATGGGATTCTGAATGCCATCAAGCACTGGAGAAGATCAAAAGCTACCTTATCTCACCACCGGTTTTGTTACCTCCCGTACCAAGGTCTCCGCTAACCCTGTACCTCACCGTTCATCAGGAATCCTTAGGAGCTTTGCTTGCCCAAACGAGTCCGGAAGATGGCAAGGAGCGGGCCATCTATTATCTGAGCAAGAAATTCACTGCATCGGAAATGAATTACCCCGCAGTCGAAAAGACTTGTGTCGCGTTAGTCTGGGTACTACACAGGTTGAGGCAATACACTCTTCATCACCGCATACAGCTGATGACGGAGAACGACCCAATAAAGTATCTCCTGGAAAAGCCAGCCCTAATCGGGAAGTTGGCCAAGTGGCAGGTTCTTCTGTCAGAATTCGATGTTAGAAGCTCAACTCAGAAGTCTGTAAAGGGGCGAGCTATAGCGGATATGTTGGCTGAAGATGCCCAGGGATCCAGTGTCCCAAGTGATGAAAAGGCGGAAGATCGCATTTCCAATCTGTCCGAAGGTGAATGGACGATGTATTTCGATGGCGCAGTAAATCTCGCGGGGTCTGGAACCGGGGCAATCCTTATATCTCCTGAAGGACAACATTATCCGGTCGCTGCAAAGTTGACATTCCCATGCACCAACAATATTGCCGAGTACGAGGCATGTATTCTCGGGTTGCAACTGGCCTTCACTATGAAAGTAAAGAAATTGCAAGTGTACGGAGACTCCATGCTGATCATTTTGCAAACCTAGGGTGAATGGAAGACCAAAGACTCAAAGCTCATCCCCTATCACAGGTTCCTAGAGGAGATGATTGAAGAATTCGAAGAGATCGACTTCGAATACCTGCCCAGAACTCAGAACCACTTCGCAGATGCCTTGGCCACCCTATCGTCCATGCTGCAGGTCACGGAAGGCTTAGATATTGAGCCATTGAGGGTAGGCATTATCAAGCAACCGGCTTACTGCATGGTGATCGAGGAAGGATTTGACGACCAACCCTGGTATCATGATATCAAGAATTATTTGCTGAAGGGAGAGTATCCTCCAGGGAGCCAGGCGGGAGATAGAAAGTACATAACCAAGATGGCTACCAAATTCTTCCTCAGCGGACAGGCACTGTATAAGAAGTCATTTGATTCAATCCTATTGAGGTGTGTAGATGCTAAGGAAGCAAACCTGCTTATGAAGGAGATCCACGAAGGGGAATGCGGACCACATATGAACGGCCACCTCCTCGCTAAGAAGATCATGAGGCTCGGTTATTATTGGATGACCATGGAGTCAGATTGTAACCAGCACGTGAGATCCTGCCATCAGTACCAGGTGTATGGAGATCGGATCAATGCTCCCCCAAATGAGCTTCATCAGATGTCTGAGGCCTGGCCATTCTCTATGTGGGGAATCGACATGATCGGGCCAATCAACCCTCACGCTTCAAATGGGCACCGCTTCATCTTGGTGGCGATAGATTATTTCACCAAATGGATCGAAGCCAATTCGTATGCCAATGTCACAGCTAAGAGCGTCGCGAAGTTCATTAAAAGGGATATCATCGCGAGGTATGGGACGCCTCAGGCTATTATCACAGACAATGGGTCCAACCTGAATAACAAGGTGGTTGATGATCTTTTGGACCGGTTTAAGATCAGACACCTTAACTCTTCCCCTTACCGCCCACAGATGAATGGAGCGGTGGAAGCGGCAAATAAGAATATAAAGAAGATCCTGGCCAAGACTGCCGAGAACTTTTGAGATTGGCACGAAAGGCTACCGTACGCACTAATGGCATACCGAACTTCAATCCGAACTTCGACTGGGGCAACTCCTTACTCTTTGGTATACGGCATGGAAGCTGTCCTTCCTGTGGAAGTGGAGATCCCTTCCTTGCGAATATTAGCCCAGGCCGAACTTTCGGAGGCCGAATGGATCCAACAGAGGCATGAGCAGTTGAACCTGATTGATGAAAAACGGCTGAAGGCTATATGTCATGGACAGGCGTACCAAAAGCGGGTAGCCAAGTCATTTGATCGCAAGGTAAAGCCCAGAAGTTTTATAGTCGGGGATTTAGTCGTGAAGAATGTGCTCCCTAATGTTCCTCATCCCGGGGGCAAATTCGCACCAAACTACGAAGGTCCGTACGTGGTGCAGAAGGTCTTACCAGGCGGCGCTCTAATTCTTTTGAATATGGACGGGGAAGAATTGGCAAATCCTGTAAATGCAGATGCTGTCAAGAAATACTACCCTTGAATAAGACGAGGATTTGACCAACTCTCGTACCCCACTCGAATCTGAGCCACATTGAGACCCATTACACACACTCCATGCATACATGCATACATTTGCATATTTTTCTCTTTGTCGCAGGTTCAAGAGAGATTCCCAGATGAAGGAGGCAACTCGAACAACTTCACCCGAACCGAGGGATCATGAAGAAGAGAGAAATCCGCAAGACAGGCTACCTATCAGTGTTCCGGGTTTGCAATCAAGGGTAAAAGTCGTATCGTTCCAATTTTTAATGCAAGAATGGACACTAACCCCTGAAATGTTTTGTTCTTCTCAGGTACCTCCAGCCGCCGCGAGCAGGTAAGTATCCCTTACTCTAAGACGTTCTGGTCTACTACGTCATGAACAATAAGATCACACCATTGACAAGATGCGTGAGGTAACTTCATTCGCACTCTCATTTAAAAAATCTTCGAAAACCTGACTTTCACATGCATCACGAATCCCTTGTGAAAGCTAATGTTGATGAAATAGGAATGAAATCTCCAAATGAGAACGATCAAGTCTGTCATGCTAGAGTAGACCGAAATCTGAGGGGGCCAACCACGCCCAAACACGTCCTTACACACTTGAGCGAATGAGTGAAAGGAAGGCAGGATAAAAAGCCTTTGTCCATGAACGCATGGACCATTTGCAATGATCACACGGATTGAAATGATAGAAGGCATTTTCATTTCTTTATCCTAAACACATAATGATCCGTCGCAAGCCCATTTTAGCCTGTAAAGGGAGAATTCAAAAGCAACCCTGTCAAGAACCACCCCCACACCGGGGCAATTTGGAGGTTCATCGGTTGGTTCCTAAGAGAAAAGATCAAGGTAAGACTTCATTGCGCTGACTTGCATCAATCTTTTCGTAGTAACTTCAGGTGGCATCCCGTGGAGATCTGAAACATCAAAGTGAAAGAGAGCAATTCATTTCTCTATCCTACACACTTTATCCTTTGATGAGCCAACTTGAACCTGCAAATCTTCATTTCAAAAAAACAGTTGGTGATCACCTCCCTACCCTGGGGCAATGCATATGGCTCACCAATAAAAGTAGGACACCTGGTGAAAGCAAGGCCAAAGCCCATCATTAAAGAAGAGCAACAATGCTTAAAAACCAGTCGAAGAAAAATGCAATGAAAATGTCAAAAGGTAATAGGGCTAACAAAAGCAAAGTGCCTGGTAAAAGCAAGGCCAAAGTCCTTCATAGGAACAAAAGCCATGATGAATGAAGCGCCAAAAGAAAACCTGTTGGCAAACGAGTGACAGGAACAAGGAAAACATGGAGCTTAGTTGAACATGAGTATCCAGAGAACCTTTGGGGGGGGCACAAGATACAAATTTAAACCCCAGCAGTTATGACAGTGGGTGATGATGCAAAGGTGATCACCAGCATATCATACCCCTCACTCAGAAAATGGCCTTTTCGAGCCCACCCTGAACCAATGTTACAACCTATCCCGAAAGCCTCTCCTGATTGAGACGTTTCAGATCAACACGAGATTTCACACGAGAGACTACTGCCTAAAGGAGTAAGTACAATCCAGTTTTATCTGATCTTCGAGGTTCTTGACTTGTAAACCCGAAGAAATCGCTTTTAGAATGCTGATTCCTTTTTGAAAACCTCAGGATGCCCACCTATTGCGTAAGCCTTTGACCAAGCCTACATTACGGTCCCTTAGAAGACCTTCTCTGATCAATCAGGTTGCATACACTGCAAACGGTCCCGAAATTCTTGGCATAGGTTTCGAGTGTTAGTTTGAGTGTTCCTAGAAATCTTTCCCCAGTGAGAAAACAAAATCTCTCAGAAACGAATATCGTGAGAAGTCCTCCCTGATAAAGATATTCCAGTTGATATGACCGATCGAACTCATCTGGAGACTTCAGATTTATTGATTCAAAATTATCCTAGCAAAGGATTTTCGATTACACGTGTAGGTTGCAAAATTGTCTTGATTAACCATCTTATGCGCCATGCATTTACTGAAACGAGTCCATATGACTCACGAGGGCATGGCTCATGTTGAAATTTGCATATGTCTGATGCATAAGAATTCTTTCCAAACTCTTTGTTCACCAAAATAAATCGGGTTCGAGCTTCTGTAGGATTCCTGGTCTTCCCAGATCCCAGAATGGCACCCTCAATGATAAGGTAAATCGGGTTCGAGCTTCTGCAGGATTCCTGGTCTTCCCAAATCCCAGAATGGCACCCTCAATGATAAGATAAATCGGGTTCGAGCTTCTGCAAGATTCCTGTTATTCACAGATCCTAGAATGGCACCCAAAGTCCTTGATATAGGCGTCGAGTCCTTGATATAGGCATCTCAATAGGGCGACCTACCATGCGGGTCAAATATGAATCAAGTTTTAATCAGTAGAATCCTTTCACTAGGAATCTACCATGGGGTGACCTACCATACGGGCCAAATCTGAATCGAATTTTAATCAGTAGAATCCTTTCACTAAGAATCTACCATGGGGTGACCTACCATACGGGCCAAATCTGAATCGAATTTTAATCAGTAGAGTCCTTTCACTAGGAATCTACCACGGGATGACCTACCATACGGGTCAAAAGTCAAATCAAGTTCTAATCAGTAGAATCCTTTCATTAGGAATCTATCATGGGTTGACCTACCATACGGGTACGAGTTCAATCACCCTAAGGTATTCTTATAACGAATCCTTAGGTCTTCATTCTAGAGCAGTCAATGGCGACACGAGGCAAGAAGGTAAGTTCCAGGTAACTCTCCTGACTCTTTCTTCTCTCCCTCTCCCCACATCAAAGTGAGCAGCATGGAAATTTAGACTTAAGCTTTCAAGGAGAAAACTAGAGTTGGATGTCACGACTTTTCACTTTTCCCAGTAGAGTCGGTTAAACTTCAAGTGTCACCTTGTCTTTAAGAGAGATCTCTCACGAGACCCCTCTCAAAGAGGGGCAGCTGTTGACACTCGATTTTTGGCTAATTTTATTTTTCAAAAATTCATAAACAAATTCATAAAAAGTGAAAAAAATACAAAATCAACTTTGGGAACCTCAGCGTAGCCTAGGGAACCAATTTTGAGCAAAAAATAATTTTCCTTATTTTTTGTATTTTTCTGCATTTTATTTTCAAAAATTCATTAAAAATCCATAAAAAGTGAGAAAATTGCAAAATCAACTTTGGGGACCTTAGTTTGGCCTAAGGAACCAATTTTGAGCAAAAAATAATTTTCCTTATTTTTCGCATTTTTTAATATTTTAGGAAATTAGGAAAATAAAAAAAAATTAATAAAAACAAATAGCATTTCAAGTCAGAAAATTACCAAAAAATAGTCAATATTTTTTATTTAATTTTTTATACATTTTGGATGAATAAAGTTTTAAAAATAAAGTCTGGAACCTAGGGTTTCTCTGTTATTTTCAATTTTTATAATATTCAAATAATTCTAGAAATTCCATTTTAGCTTTTTCATTTTCCATTTTTACATTTTTGGAGTCGTGTCATCCTCCTATATTTTTCAAAATTAAAATCGAGTCCAAAAGCCCTCAAAATCGTCCAATTTCGCTGAAAGGGGATCAAAGTGCAATTTCTGATTTTTCAATTTAGTCCCTAAAATCACTAAAAATGCAATTAAAAATTTTCTAGGGGGCTTAATTGAAAATAGGGCGACGTCACCCCCTAGATTTTGGCCTTCTGAATCCAATGGTGGCAACAATTTTTGCAAAAAAGGACTCTAAGACTTTGGATTTTGCAAAATGGTTCCTCAGGTTAAATTGAGAATTTGGGGTTTTTGCATAAATACAGAAAATTATCGGCTGAAAACACCATTTTCAAATAAATTTGACGTCCCTGAGTCCAATTTTGAGGTCAATTTTGGAAAAAAGTGAAATATTAGGGGTCAATTTGAATAAAATAGGTGATTTGGGTCAGTCGGGTCGGACTGGATCCGACCCGACCCGACCTAAATGTTCATCTTCTTCCTCGGCCAAAACCCTACGCGCGCCTTGGGTTTGAACGGGGAGACGTTTGTTGAAAAAACAGTGAAATTGACGAAGATTTTGGGGCGAAATCTCGATTCTGTTAACAGGTAAATTCCAAGGGAGAGATTTTAGGGGATTCGGAAGTTGGTGAGGGGGATTTGGCGAAGATAAAAAGAAGAAAGGACGCTCTGTTTAGAGAAAATTTTTCTAAAAAAAAAACAGGGGAGGAGGACCCGAGAGCTTCAAGAGTTGATTCAAGACAACCCAGGGAGGAGGAGGGCCTACGGATCGTCCCCAAAGCTTCCTGCGACTTCAAGGAAACTCCCGAAACCCGCATTGCGCAACTTCATTGCCGAACCGGGTGAGCTCCATTGTTGAACCTTCAGAGCTCCTCCCATGGCGGTTTCTGCATTCCTCCATTGTTCTTCGCATTTTTGGGCTTAAAATACTCCCACGGTTGTACCGATCCTATTTCCGTGTTCATTTCGTATTTTCAATGCACAAAAACCACTCGAGTCGGTCGCCTAAATCCCCCGTCGCCGTGACGTCTATAGGTTATTCTAGGTACCACCGAGCTTCGCGAGCATACAGGTAAGCTTATCTGACCTTTCTTGATGCTCATTCATATGCTTGTTTACGCTCCCTGTGTTGAAAACTGCATGTGGAATCTCGACTGAAAATTCGTATTGTGATGGCTCGGGTTAGCGTGATTTAGGTCAGGTCTTTGGCTAAAAATAGGAGATATTGCGCTTTGGGATATCTAGAATTGATTCGGCGTCAAAATCACGAAGTGTAGGCAACTTCTGGCGTCGAAATTGCGTTTCCGACGAGGCGCCGACGGTGGAACGCCGGCGCCGGTCATCTTCCCCGGTGAAAGGCCGACTCGGTCAACCTCCGTTGACCGAGTCAACGCCGACGTGGTGCCACGTGGTCCGACACGTGGCAGCCACGTCAGCGAATGTTATAATCATTTTCAGAAATAAATAACAATGGACGGCTAGGATCGAGTCATAGAGTTGATCGTGTTCGTCGATATTAGTAATAGGCTTTAACGGCCGAGATCGAATCTTCTTTACATCGTGGCCGTCGATCTTAGTAAACCAATCCAACAGCTGCGGAATAGCCACGTGTCACGTCTTTGGCCTTAGGATCTGTTATTTTAGTATTATTTTAGATAAATAAGAAATTAAATCCAAAAAAATACATAATAAAAATAAAAATAAAAATAAAAATAAAAATAATAAATAATAAATCAAATAGGAAATAAAATAAAAATGTAAAAATAGAATAAAAGAATAATAATAAAAATTCTGAAAATCTTATAAAAAAATTAGAAAATTTGAAATCATAGGGAAATGGATAAAATAATAAATAAAAATAAAAAATCATAGAAAGTTCAGAAAAATTGGTAAATTTGTTAAAAAATGTAGAAAATGCTTGGAAAAATTAGGAAAAGTGTTAGAAAATGAAAATAAAAATTCAAAAAATATATAGGAAATGTTCTAAAAAATAGGAAAATCACTAGAAAGTCTTAGAAAATCCTAAAAATTAGGGAAAATATCATAAAATAAAAATAAAAATTCCAGAAAATATAGAAAATGTTCTAAAAATATAGGAAAACCCTTAGAAAATTCTTAGAAACTTTGAAAAATGCTAGAAAAATTCTAAAAATTTCAGAAAATTCCAAGAAAATTCCAAAAAATCATGAAAATTATGGAAAAACCACATTTAACTAGTTTGACCTATTTTCATGGTTTTGGCTTCCTGAACCTTCCAAAATGACTATTCTGCCCTTCCGGTCAATTTGACCCAAATCATTCCAAATCATCCTCGAACCCAATTGGTATGTTTTCTAGGCCTTCCTAAGATTCCCCTAGGCCCGCCTTAACTGTGCATTTATTTTCATGATTGTGATTGATAGGATAGATACTCCCATCTGCATGAATACCTTAGACTCTTAGAGCCTACCTTACCCAATCCCGCCTGCATAAATTCCTCAGATTATGATATCACTCAACTTAGGTACCGAAAGGGCGTCGATAGTAGGATCGACGTAACAAAGTCCCCGAATCTAGATCTCTGGTTTTCGTGGGATCGGACGATTTCTCCCAATCGTTCGATAGGGTTTCCAATCATACCCTCCAATAAATGATTGGTGGCGACTCCTATGGTATGCACACTATTCACGTGCCACCTGACCACATTAAGGCCGACTTCGATTTAAATTTTCCTGACGCGATTTGGTATGGGCCTGGGAGGGCCCGAGCTGAGCCTAGATACCCAATGGGCCTAGCAATCCATTAGCTCCTTCGGGATCCTTGGAAAATCTCAGGAGGGTCGTGACAGACTGGCGACTCCACTGGGGACTTAGTTTAACCCATTAGAGGACTTGAGCCGATTAAAAAGTTTGGTGTTTTCTAACACATTTTTCTGCAGATGCTCTTGAAGGTGAGGTAAGTCCACTAACCTAATGTGTTAAATGTTCTTGCAGGTAGGAGTTATAAGGGGAGGAGTGATTGCTAACATGTCTTATGCAGGGTTGGAGTTTGGGTTTGTTTGTTTATTTTCTGCAAATAAGAAGCGCTGTTTGACATCAACTGCTGTGCATGCCTTGCATACTTTGAGGTTCACGATACTTGCACACACAAGTGCCTAAACCCAAGCCGCGAAACACTCTTCTTAGGTTGCCATAGATAGGGATCGATATGCAAAGCTCTAGCGTTTGATTGCGCCTGGGTTGACCATATTCGATCCCGCTCGCTGTCTGGATTAATGATTCTTTCCACTTGACGTTTGATTGCGCTTGTGGGCAAAGTTGTTGAATCAGACAGTGGGAGCCTTTTAGGTCCATACCCTGTCCCTCCTTTTGTTTTCTTTTCTAGAGTCAATTCCTCACTTGTCTCATGCGGATGTGATTTGGTCGGTTGGTATACCTAAAACCAAAACATTAAAGGGTGGTTGGTAAGGCTTTCTTATCTTCATTTCTGTACACCGTATATCTCATACATCATTTCATGAGTGAGTCGTCACCTTGATGATTGGTCTGAAAGCCACTTTAGGATAGAAGGATATTCTTCTACATACTTTTCGATGTTGTATTTCCGCATCCTCCTCGTCCTATTTTAGACCTGATGTATTAGGGATCTTTTGAGATGTATTCGCATACTTTCCCATTTCCTTTTCGAAATCTTTAGATAGGCAACGACTTTCATTCCAATCACCAAGGGATCCTAGCCAATTGCATAATTTCTTCGGAAAATCTGGATTAAAACCCTCTAACTAACTTCTTTTGGTTAAGTAGGAATGCTTTAATCCTTATTTCACTAGGAGAAAATATGAAATTGGGCTAGTGCATTTACATTGCATCTTCGTTATAACCCATGGTAATTAATTTTAGTACATTCTTGCATATTCATGATAGATGGGGAAATCGGACATTAAGATCATCCCGGTCCCGCGTAAGGAGCTTACAGCGTGGTGGAACCATCTCAACAGAGATAACCAAGCCTATATTGAAGAACGCCTGGGGCACTTGGTGGATCTCCTCACGGTCAATTACCAGCCCACCCTCATTCAAGCCTTGGCAAGATTTTGGGATCCAGAGACCATGACCTTCAATATTCGAGGAATAGAGATCACACCTACCCTGGAAGAGTACACAATGATCATCGGACTGGAGTTTGACGATCACATCGTGCGGCCTGTATTGGGAAAAGACTCTACCTTAGCCCTGTCTAAATTCCTCCGTCTCAAAACCTCAGAAATTGAGAAGGTCCTCAAATCCAACTCTGGCAGGTTCACCCTCTCATTCCTATACAACAACTATTCCTCCCTCCCAGTCGAAGCTGGTCTTAAACCGGCTAAAGTTTTCATCCTTGTCTTTTTCGCCTTTGTCTTATTCCCCACCTCCCAAACCACTTTCCATCCTTCCATGGTCCACGTTGTTAAACAAGCCTGCTACCGCTGGAATTACTCCTACATGATTCTAGCCGAAACCTTCCTTTCCCTAAACCGTTTTCAGCCAACCCAGAGAGGTACATTCCAAGCGTCCAATAGTCTTCTCTACATGTGGTTCACCTCGCACGTTAAAACCCTTAACCTTCGTGTCGGGTGTTACGAGATCAGCCGACATATACACCCACTCAGTTCCTTCCTGAAATGTCAGTCCATCGTCAAGCAACTATCCTTCGAGGATTGGAGAAAAAAACTAGAAGACCTAGAGCCGAAACAACTTCGCTGGCGCTTAACCTGGCCTAAGATCCTGGAAGCTCGCATCACAGGAGTAGACGGAGACCCTGTCCCTTTACTAGGCTGTACGGGTGGAACCGCCTACTATCCTATCAGGGTGGTAAGGCAATTTGGCACGCTACAAGAAGTCCCGTCGGCAGTACAACCAGGAGTCTTCGCCTTCGACTTGCCACGAGGTGAGCTTACCAAGGAAGCAAAGGCAGCGTACCAGGCCAAGATCGACCTCATCAACCACACCTTGAAGAATTCCCCACTGCATAGCGTGGAATGGCCGGACTACCTAGATGACGAGATGAACGTCCATCGAGCATCCAAGGACTACATCAAGTTGTTCAAGGAATATCGACAATCCTTCGTAGAGCCATACGTACCGGACTACATCGTCCCGCATTTGCCGGGAGTGGAGCCATATGTACCAGAGCACATGGGACCACTGCCGGCCGAAGAAGATGAAGACCCGCAGGAATGGGGCCCAGACGAATCGGAAGACAGCGAGAATGCCTTAGCCTCCAAGCGCCGTCGGATAGAATAAACGATCTCCCTACTTGATTTTGCTTCTGATTGTAATAGGATCATGACATTTTCATATATGATCATCCATCATCGTTTTCTTAAATAAAGTAATTACCATGGGTTATCCACCTTCTTGATAATATGCTCATACACGTTTAATGAGTAGAAAGACCGATTTCATGAGGCTAAGGCTCATGATCGAGTCTTTCCCCCCATTAACCATGTGTGAACATAGTATCGAGAAGGTTTTAAGTTCCTGCACTTTTATTCAACTCGCGAATCCCTGACTCGCTACTTTTAAAACAGGTAAAATTCTGTAGTCACGAAGACTCGTAGTAAGACGCGAAAGATGGCTGAAGAGCTGACTTCCAGAGTGACTGGCCTCGAGGATCAAATTAACTTGATGGCCGCCATGATGGCGGAAATGAAGTCAATGATGACTGCGCAAGGAAAGGCCCCAGCTGCACCCGAAGTTAACCCCACCACTTCGAACGATTCCGACACCAACCAGACCACTAGCACTGAATCTGAGAGGGACGTGCAATCCATTAACTCCCTCGCAATCCATTAACTTGGGCGTAGTGTTGTTCACATTAGGATCGTCGATGCACCGAATGCAGTTCGTTCAAGGAACCAGAACAATCATTGAAATCGTCCAGGTCTATATTACGGAATTCGTAATAGAAAGCTTCAACTCCTGGAGGACCCATCAGAGCCATACAAGAGCTTGAACTAGGAAAGGTTCACCTCAGCATAAGCACGAAAATATTCCTTTTCCCCCACGTGAAAATGCTTACTCATACTCCACTCGCCGAAAGGGACTTCAAGAGAGACCCCATGCTCTCTGTCTAACCGGGCTCATTTTCCTGCCACTAAGGGTTGTCGGCAAAAAGCAAAGAAAAGAGAGGGTAGTGTCAAGTGGAACAGGTCAAAAGTGCTATGGGGGTCTCGGATGAGAAGGATTGACCAGTCTCTGGTGGATAAGGGAAGAATAAAAAAAAAGAGAGAAGAAAAATTGAAGGGATGGGGAAGCTATTCGACAAGTTCATTAATGACTTTGACGTCGTTCATTGACTCACTCATAAGCATGGGTGCCGCGACTATTCGCGGAAGCACATGGAGGTGTCTCGAGAATCTCAGAACGGCATTTCAATGGCTGGTGAAGATCGACTGCAGAGCTGCCACGGAGAGGTTGAAGAGGGGAAACAATACGAGCTATGGACTGGCAGCTAGAGTCTTCACCTGGAAAGACACTACAAAAGAGTGTTGGAAAGAAAACTAATCTTGGCCAGCAACATGATTAAAGGAGCCAAAAAGAATAAAAAAAAGAAAAGGAGGATAAACGATCTACTCATGATGATTGTCTTGGGATCCAAGGAAAAAGAAGACAAACAGGTCATCGTTAGTGGATGAGACTTTCGGAGGCGGGGGCTGGAGGACACAAAAAAGAAAAAAGCAAACCAGCAACCGAAAAAAAAAAAGAGAAAGAAAGCCCTCCAACTCTCTAAGATATTCTTCGGAGACCTTGATGCAGAAGGGCGAAAGGGGAGTCCTAGATTGAGCGTTCTGCTTCCAGATGTCCATGACGGGCCACCGGATCACTCATCGGATAAGAACGAGTACTTGCGGGTGTGTCCTCCAGGGTCAAACTTCAACGTCTACCCTGAAAACCCACCTGAACTCAGGAGTGTAATCGAAGAAGCCTTCTCACATTTAGTCAAAGGCTGGGATTTCATGGTGACGTTACGCTATTTTCCTGCAATAGAAAGTGAGACAAATGGGATCACAGAGCACGAGGATGGGAACTGCATCATATTCGTGTTCTAGGATGAAGTTGGAGGCCTCATAACCTTTTCTTTCTCCTCTGGGAGGCTGGTGATTATAGGAAGCATCCAGAATGTTACGCAGAGGACTTTGGAGGAGGAAAGAGTTCATCGGGGATGGACCATCGGAGACTACCGGAGGTACTGCCGTTATACATCATTCCTTTGGAGGATGAGGTGGGATCATTCGAACGGGACCTTGCTTACAAAGGGAGTCTAGTCGATGGTGATACAAGCTCATTCGAAATATTGCGAAAGTGATTCACAAGCTGGAATTATTTTTGGGGTAGTATCGAATCTCAGAGTTAAGGTGGAAAGGATCCGCACTTCAGTTGCATGGGAGGGCATCCCAACTTGCATGGCTTTGTCGCGGATCAGAGTCAAATTCTTGAACTCCCCACCTTCTGCACAATACCCTGCCGGAGTAGAGTTTGCTAATGTCAGCTCGTTCAAGTCAATTCCAACATGATTGTCGCTAATGTCCTGAAACTCAGCGCTCTGGATCGTGTCAAATTTCACCCCAAACACATGATTGGTGTCGTGGCCGCTGCTGGTCTCGTTGAATACGCCAAGAAGTTATGAACCATACCTGATGCGTCCTGCAGCGACGACAAGAGACAGACGGAGGTGGTCTTTGACCACTCGGCCGACGACATGGTGTGCTCAGAACGTGGCTTCGTGCTCGAGTCACGGTCCATCGACGAAACCGCCGAGAGGAAGACCTTCGCCAACGAATCGGACGACTATGACCCTGTCTGTGTTGGCACTCCCACGAGCCCGCTCCTTACCGATGGCGGGCTGTCCACCGTGATTTTAAAGTCAAATGGGACCTTTGGGGAGTTCTCCTCGTCGTCGTTGGGTAGGTCGCAGAACCGCGGGTCAAATCTAGATCGCGGCCTTATTCTCGCTTTCAAGACCATCGTGACTATATCCGGCAGGTCGAGCCCTGTTGGAACCATCAAGGATCGGGCAAATGAGATATTAACTGAACACGCGTACATGGCGAAGCTCGCCGAGCGGGCCAAGCGGTATGAGTAGATGGTGGAATGCATGGAGATCCCCACCACCACCAAGTCAGAGGAGCTCACTGACGAAGGAGCATGCATGGACCCATGCAACAGTCTTGAAGCGGAGTGGACCACGACAAGTCAGGCCTCAAGACTAAGTTTCAGTTCGTCCCATTGCTTGGCTTTGAGCACCATCCAAGTGGCATACTCGGTCCTCAACAATAAGCTGCAGACGGCTTTTCATTCAGATCCTTAACTCGAGACTCCAAAGTAGTGACTTGGGATTCCAACATGGTGTCATGACTTTCCAATCCACTCAAATGCTTGTGTGGATCCAAGGGATGAAGGTCCTCCATTGGGTTTCATCTCCATGCACCGACTCGGCAGCTTCCTGATCTTGCGCACCACCCGCGAATGACGAGGAGAAAGTAGAATCACCCGCGAAGGAGGATATCGAGAGCAAGATGAGCACACACGATTCTGAACATGGACATATCATCGAAACGTGCGGAGATGTGTTAACCATGCGAGGCAATAATGCAGTACACCCGGTTGACATTAACGTCAGCGCTGGCACGGCTGTATCCACTCCAGCTCCCATAGTGCGCAAGGAAGTTAAGCATTTTCAAGAAATGAAAGCCCCAGTCTTTCCCAAGTCAAGCGCCTCTCTCGAGAACACCAATATCTTTGTTCATCCCGTGAAGAGGAAAGCGGTCGAGAAAGAGGATCACGGCAACGGGACCGCCACCGATAACGACATTAACAGCAACGGGACCAACAAGAAAATCAGAGGGACCGTGAAGCTAATGGAGAAGAATGCGTTGGACATGAACGACATGGAAGCCTCGTTGCTCGATCGGAACCACGAGTTATTCGGCAACGGAGTGTCCTTGCAACTCATCAGCACCGTCCATTCTGACCCTTCAAAAGGGATCCGAGGGAAACGTGGAAAAGTTGCCCACTTGGAGGAATGGATCAGAAGGATCACTTCTTTGGCGGTTGGACGGGCGGAGTTCGACGTTACCTTCGACTGGGACGAGTCCATAGGCATTCCAGTGGCGTTCATCATTAAGAGTCATCATCGCAGCCAGTTCTTTCTCGAGATAGTAACCTTAGAAGACGTCCCCGGTCACAGCACTATCAGATTCGCCTGCAATCCGTGGGTCTACCCTTCACATGGATACAAGTACGACAGAGTATTCTTCTCAAACAAAACCTACCTACCGTGTGAAATACCGGTGATGTTACGTAAGTACAAAGAGAGGAATGCCATGGAGGCTGTCTCGCTGGCATCCTAGAAAAAATGGAATAAAGGCGAGAGAGGAAATGGAAAAGATCAAAACATTTATCTACATGAACTGCTGTTATATGGTGGAGGGGCAATGTTTGATGCCCTGAGGGTGAGCCAGTTGATGAGATGTTCATATGTGCTACCTTGATAGGCATTCTGGCCACATGTTTCGTGATTGATGTTATTGGGGTTCATACCCCTTTTGGCTGCTTCGTGATCGATACTCTTGTACCGAAAGAGAGGGTCGAAGGGTTCAAGAGTTGGGCCATGCAGTTCATGGAGTGGCTTACTAGGAGGTTGAGCTTCAAGGATGGAAGGGTTCACTCGCTGGTTCGGATCATGGACTTAAAGAACATGCGCTCCCGGGGCGCGAAGGAGACGTGGGGCGTGCTCCGGAGCACCTTCCTAATGGTGCAGGATCACTACTTCGAGCTCGTCCGAGGACTACCCCATTGTGCCAGCTCGTGGAAAGGAACAATGGACTAGCGGGGTTGTGGTTGGTCTGGGGGTAGTAATTGGTACATGGAATATTCGTGGGGATGAGAAGATATGGAGGTTTTTGAGTAAACTTTCGCACTTGCTAAATGGTTAGTTCAGCACCGGACAAGGATAGAAGGACGTCACACTATTGAGCTGGACGGTAGAACCAGAGCTCCAGCCCTCTTTTTTTGCAAAAAAAAATATTTCGGTCTTGACCTCACATGTCAGACTATGATGACCTGGAGATTGGAGAGAGCAGCAGCAGCAATTATTTGTGGCAAAGCTTTGATTTTCCCATGAACGCCCCTTTTAGCCGACATAAAGCTAAGGCAGGATTTGAGACTGGGCCTGGACAGGTTCTTGAATTACTGGAAGAGCCCACAAGATTCGCCTCCGGGGGACTTCTCTCTCAAGCTTGATTCCCGTGGATGCCCAGAAGCTTTTCTCTAGGATCGGGGCACGGAGCCATATCAGAGCGGCCCGTAGATGAAGTCCGCAGTGGACATCAACCCAAGTTCCAGAATTCACATTCGGCCTCCTCGAGTTTGCGCAACAGTCAGGTAAGCCTCTTAATATTTTCTAGATGTTTGCTAGTCGATTGAATGGAAGTTTGAGTGTGAGAATATAGAAACCAGGTTTGTCGGAAAATTCATGACTGCTTGGGTTCAGGTAGGCTAGTTTTCGTCCTAAATTGAAGATTTAATTCATGTATGTTGGTGTAGAGTAGGTTTAGAGGAAAATAGGAGCTCGAAATGAACATTTTAGATCTCAGTTGCGATTTTCCGATGAGTTCGCTGGAAATATTGGCCGGCCGGCGATCCGTTAGTCATTTTCTTCGACGAGAATTGGCTGGTCAATATGGGTTGACCAGTCAATGATTTATTTTATTTTATTTTAAAGAAAACAATAAGAGAACAATAAATATATATAAATATATATAAGAAAAAGTATAAAAATGATAATAATAAAAAAATTTAGAAAATTCCAAAAATTTGTCAAAAATCTCAAAAATTGGGGAATAGGCTATTTTAACTAGTTTATCCTATTTTTGGCAGTTTTGCCCTTTTGATCTTTTCAAAATGACGATTTTGCCCCTTACAGGTAAATTGTCCCGAAAAATTCTAAAAAAAAAATTCTCTGAAATTGTGGAAAATAAGGAATGACCACATTCAACTAGTTTGACCTATTTTCACTTCCCGAGCCTTGAAAAATGACCATTTTACCCTTTTGATCAGTTTGATCCAAATCTTTCCGAGTCCTTCCAAATGATTTTTCATGAAATTGGTACCGAAAGGGCGTTAGAGTAATCTAGCGTAACCAAGTCCCCGAACTCATTTTCTCTGGTTCGCAGGAATAAAGTATTTCTCCCGATACTTTATTTAGGTGTCTAATCAGCCTACCATAAAATGATTAGTGGCGACTCCAAAATTAAAAAATCATTTGAACAAAAAAACCAAAGTCGCGATTTGGTAGAGCTTGGGAGCGCTCGAACTAGGTTAGTTAATTTAATTAATTAATCTGGTAATCCATTAACCTAAAATTGAAATTTTAGGTCGCGACAGCTTGGCGACTCCACTGGGGACTGGAATTTTTGAATTTTCGAAAAAAGACGGCACTAATTGGAGTACTTGAATTTTTTCGAAATTTTAAAATCTTTAGTGGACTTAGGCCGATAAAATTTCATGGATATCTCGCTTCTGACGATCTTGTTTGGGACTCATTCTTTAGGTGTTAAATGGTCTTGCAGATGGGAGTTATAAGGGGTGGAGTGTTTGACTAACCATTTGTTTTGCAGGTTTGGTGTTGAAATTGTTTATTTAATTTCGCACATTTTGAAGCGGTGTTTGCATTTAATTGTTGTGCATGTTTAATCGCTTTAGCACTACATCACACACGTCCTGTGGCCGGACCTGGGCCACTAGTTTTAGGATGGTATTGTGATTTGGTTTTAGCGTTCGGCGTGAGATCACGTCGAAAGTTAGCCCAGATTCAATCCCGAACCTCTTTTCAAAAATGAGTTTAAAAGTTAGGCCTCAGGCTTGGTAAGATTACCAAAGCAGTGGTTTTAATTTTTAGCTCGAGCGGCCGAAGTGGAGAGACCCGGCTAATCCTGATTACGTCGTAGGGGTCACGGCTAATCTTGATTATGTGCGCGAGATTGTCGCCTTGCCGTAAGTCTTTCGCTTCAATTTGTCAGCCTTTAGAGTAGACAGGTTAAGAATTAAACTCACGATTCATGTGCATGTCTATGTGACTTACATGGTATTTTTGACGGTGAAAGTAAGTTTTCTAAATTTCATCTTGTATTTATTTTTGGTTGGTCTATGTAGGTGTCGGTTAAATTTCGAACTTAACATCATAGCCATTTTTCAAAAGAAAATAAAATCAAATTGGTGATCCATTTTTGAAAAAATAAATAAATGTGGAAAAATTCCTTAGGGAAATTTTATCGACCAATGAAATATTTTGTCATATTTTTCCTTAACACTTCAATAGACCCAAAATTTTCTCATCAAATTTACCTTGAAAATTCATTCTGATGAAAAAGGAAATTCTTTCGAGAAATTTGGTAAATATCAAAGGAATTCGTTACATTGTTCTTAAGTTATAAAATCTGCAAGAAAATTTTTCTGAAGGAATTCACCCATGTTTTTCTAAGAAAATCCTCTCTAATTTTTCATAAAAATAAAAAATAAAATTGGACTAATATAAGAGTCATGGACCGGCCTTTCTTAGATCACATACTCATTATTTCCTTTACTTTTGCAGGGAATCGCAGGTACCCCAGGCGGGAGCAAAATTGGATTCAACAATACACTAGGAACAATCTTGAGGAATACGATAGGACGGATAATTACCGATACCTCAACTGATAATCTTGGGGGCAAGCGAAGAAATCAATCCTTCCGAAGTCAGAAACGTGTCAATCAGTCAACATGTACAAGCTTTGTATTTTGATGGGGCTGTAAATTTATCCAGATCGGGCCTGGGGACATTTTTAATGTATTAGAAGGGTTCATGTATTTTTGTTGAGAAAGCCGAGACTGTGTAATCAGAACCCATGGGGCAAGATTATGAACCCGACCTTGCGACGCCTTTCTGATTAAATTGAATAAAGGCTTGCCTTTTTACCTTCCTCGGATTCAAAACACATGGAATATTTTGGAGGATTAGTATTTTATTACCGAGCATGGCCCGCAATCATTTCTCCCAACGCTACAAGCGACCGACACATTCAAGTGGACGCCGAAAGAGATAGGCAGGAGTAAAGTGGGGCACGCAACGGGCAGCCTGGTTTGTTTATTAGAGCACTAATCGAGTGGTTGATTTGCAATAATTCACACGACTGACTCACGGCGCTGTGACCGGTGGGGGCCGCCACTGAACCCTTCGTCAATGTCCTTGATATCATCGCCGGTAACAGATAACAAGAACACCAAGAAGAGTGTTAAACCTCAACGTCTTCAGTACCGTAAATCATCCTATCATGCTATATGGGCGAAGAAATGGCAGGAAAATGAAAAGCACAAACACGTGAAACTTTCTCTTCATTCCATTCACCAACAAACCTTACAACAACTCACTGGGGAGGAAAAGTGAAATCAAATTGGGCCCTAATAAACATCACAAAGGAGCTCAGCTGGCTCTCCATGAAGTTGATGCTCTGGGTGTACCGGGCGTTCTCGGGATCAAGTTCCGCGAGCCTAAAGAAGAGGCGATCGCACTTCTCTTTAACCTGGGCCATAGTGGCCTCGTAATGCTCAACGGCAAACTCCAGGTCCGGAATCGCCGCCCTCTCGAAAGCAATGGTGAACATCCATCTATTGGCACATATATGGCGAGTTGCTCCAGTATCAATCCACCATTCCTTGGGGTTGCCCACCAAATTGCACTCGGATATCATAGCAGTCAGATTGATATCATCAACGCCATTGGAAATTTGTTTCACCACATTAGCTTGAGTATGCTTTCTCTTCTTGGCTCTACAATCCTTGGCACGATGTCCAGTTTTTCCACAATTGTAGCATTTGCCAATGAACTTTTTCTGGCCTTGGGTGGATCCCTCTCCAAACCTTTTCCTCTTCATGTTGGATTTTGGTCCGCCTTCAATAACATTAGCCTTAGAGACCTCCAGTTTGCTACCAACCTTCTTTTCAGAAAGTTTATTGTCCTCTTCGATCCTCAATCGAACAATCAGATCTTCAAGTGATAACTCCTTTCTCTTGTGTTTCAGATAATTCTTGAAATCTTTCCAAGATGGTGGTGACTTTTCAATGAAGGCAGCCACTTGAAATGATTCACTCAGAATCATGCCCTCGGCATGAATATCATGCATAATCACTTGAAGTTCTTGGACTTGACTTAAGACGATCTTGAAGTCGACCATCTTAAAGTCCAGAAATTTGCCGACTATGAACTTCTTCAATCCGGCATCTTTGGTCTTGTATTTCTTGTCTAGACTATCCCATAATTCTTTAGCCGTTTTCAACGGGCTATAAACATTATATATGGTATTGTCCAGACCATTGAGGATGTAGTTGCGACACAGAAAATCAGAGTGTTTCCACGCATCTACCGCAGCAAACTTTTCCTTATCCATTTCTCCCTCATCCAACTTAGGAGCATCCTCGGTGAGGAACCTTGCCAAATTCAAGGTTGTGAGATAGAATAGCATCTTTTTTTGCCATCTCTTGAAGTCAGTTCCATTGAACTTCTTTGGTTTCTCTCCATGAGTTGGAACAGACGCAACAGGCGTCATTGATGTCGTAGCCATTTCTATTACGAAAATAGAAATGATTGGCTTCTCAAACATACACTACAGTGAGAGACGAATAAAATAGTTTCTGAATGTGCAAACAGAACAGAAGCGATTGGTCTGATAACTTTAGATTGATACACAAATGATATGGAAGGAATTTGTCTTAAGATTGTTGTTGTGTATATTCGTTCGTGTATGTCAAATAGAAAGTAGTCAGACAAACCTGAATGACAAAGCAGACAAGAACTAAATTGGAGATGAAGATCCGAGCCCGACGAATTCACGTCGTGTCCTTAAGACAAATTCGTCCCCTCAATCGGTACCCAAGGTGTATGGACAATCGTCTCCCAGGATAGAACGGATCGCTCTTCTCAGAAAGTGGTACTTCTTTCAGAGAATACTTCGAACGCAACTCGGAGGAAAATCGCACAGAAAATGAGAATGAGAGTGTGTAGTTTTCGAACAAACCAGATAATATACTTAAAACGCATGCCTCAGTTTTTTATATTTGAAAACGAATGTAATATGTCGCCGAAGAGTCACGAATCAATTCAGGTTCGGTTATTACCGAATCAATACATACGTTCGGTGATCAGTTATTTGCGAACCCGAACCGGTGTCTTGAAGAGAAGTAATTCGGACACACTTTCTTATTGTGTCCATTCGAAAAAATAAAAAACTGATAAAATAAATGGGCCGAGTTCCAAAAAGATAAATGGATCCAGGCCCGAGCCCGGCCCGAATCGAGCCGAGCCGGCCGGACGGCGGAGGCGGCGGCGCGCGCGCGTGTGGACCGATCCAACTTTGTCCAAGACCTCTCTCCTCCACAAAAGTGGGGTGCCCCTTGGGGCCCAAACCCATTAGTGAGGCTCCACAATATAAACCCTTTTTCCATCTCTCTTCTATCCCATGTGGGACTATTCATTCGCCTTTCTCATTCACTTTTTTATGGGTTTTTGGGTTCCCAAAACCCAATAAGGACTTGGTGTGAATGCAGCGTTTCACCCCCCCCCCCCCCCAAAAAAGAAAAAAGAAAAAAATGAAGCGTTGAAAGTCGTGAAATACATGAAAGGATGTCCAAAACTGCGAATACTTCTACCTGAAGGTTGTAACATGAAGATGACAGCTTACTATACCATTTGTCCCACGTGCAGAAGGTCTCTTATTGGATTTCGTGTAAAACTAGGAGAACCGTTGTTTTCATGGAAATAAAAACAGTTAACCGTTACATAGTCATCGGCTGAATTTGAATATCAAGCCACGGCCAAGACCACTTGTGAAATATTCTGGATACAAGACTTGCTTCAGGATCTTGGCTTAAAAGTAAAAGGACCAACTGTCTTATTTTGAGATAATAATGCTGCTCTCAAACTTGCAGCGAATCTAATCATCCATGAAAGAATGAAATGGATAGAAGTTGATTGTAATTTCACTCGAGATAAAGATAAACTTCGAGAAGGAATAACCAAAACAAGAGGAATATGAACTACAGAACAGCCTACAAATATCTTTACCGTACCTCTATGTCAAATATAACACATGTATCCATTAGACAAAACTTAGCATTTCGACATATATTAGCCGCAAGTCTGATGGGGAGTACTGGAGGCAAAAGGAAGTTAAAAAAAAAAAGAGATTGGGTTTGATTGCTCTGAAGCTAAAATTGCGCGTGATCACATGCACCTGCATTTGCCACGTTAAACAAGACAGCCCTCGTCGTGATCGACGCAGAATACTGTCAGCTGCATGTCAAATTATGAGCAGTCGTGATTTCATAATTGCCCACACCGATGTTCGAATTTGAGTTACTATGAAATTTGGAAATGCCAAAAGACACTTTACGTCCGAGCAGCATCTTGCACTATGCCCTTCCAAGGGAAAATTGTCAAAAAAGTCCAAAACCTATTGCACTTTTGCCGATTTAATCCTAAACCTTTCAATCTTGCCGATTCAGTCCTAAACCTTTTCATATTTTGCCGATTCAGTCCTAAACCTTTCGATTTTGCCAATTCAGTCCTAAACCTTTTCATATTTTGCCGATTTAGTCCTAAACCTTTCGATTTTGCCGATTTAGTCCTAATTCTTTTCATATTTTTTCGATTTAGTTCTAAACTTTTTATTTTTTAAAAAATATCTTGGAAATAAATCCGAAAATTAAAAAAGTTATAAGAAAATTATAAAAATATATTTAAAAAAATTAAAAAATTAAAACAAAATTTAAAAAAATTTAAAAAAAAATTAAAAAAATTAAAAAAAAAATTAAAATTTTAAAAAAAATTTAAAAAAAATAAAAAAACGAGTGAGCCCTCGCCACTACTGCCCCACCATCGCCGGCTCGCCCATTTTTTCAGCTTTATTTTCAAAATATTTTAAAAAAATTTAGGACTAAATCGTCAATTTTTTTCTCTTTTTTCAGCTTTTTTTCCAAAATATTTTAAAAAATTAAAAAGTTTAGGCCCCTCACCGGCTAGCAATGGTGAGTTAGTTCTAAATCTTTTCATGTTTTGCCAATTCAGTCATAAAATTTTTAATTTTTTAAAAATATTTTGAAAAAAAGCTAAATAAAAAAAAACAGATGGGCGGCGACGGTGAGTTAGTCCTAAATCTTTTCATATTTTTTCGACTCAGTCCTAAACTTTTAAATTTTTTTAAAAATATTTTGGAAATAAAGCTGAAAAAAACGGGCGAGCCGACGATGGTGGGGGCAGCGGCGGCGATGGCTCACTCGTTTTTTAAATTTTTTTAATTTTTTTTAAATTTTTTTAAATTTTTTTAAATTTTTTTATAATTTTCTTATAATTTTTTTAATTTTCAGATTTATTTCCAAGATATTTTTAAAAAAAAAGTTTAGGACTGAATCGAAAAAATATGAAAAGATTTAGGACTAAATTCGGCAAAATCGAAAGGTTTAAGACTAAATCGGCAAAATATGAAAATGTTTAGGACTGAATTAGCAAAATCAAAAGGTTTAGGACTGAATCGGCAAAATATGAAAAGGTTTAGGACTGAATCGGTAAAATTGAAAGGTTTAGGACTAAATCGGCAAAAGTGGAATAGGTTTAGGACTTTTTTGACAATTTTCCCCCCTTCCAATGGCGATAGTATCATTCAGAATTTTATCACTACTCCTGAATCGCCTTGTACCATAATGGTTCCCGCCCCTCCTGATGCCGTTCACGAATATCATCTTTTCTCTTGTTTATAATGTCGCGCAAGAAATCGCCAACGCGGAGACCTTTCACGATGATCCATTCTCCAACGTGACAAATTACTGGGAATGAAGCGAAGACAGCGATGGGCACATCGTAAGAGCCATCCGAAAACATCCCCATGGAACCCCACCTATCCTCTAGAGTTCCAATAAACCGGTCATGAATTTGATTGCATATTGCACCAGCAGCATTACGTATAAATGGACTCCTTGCAAATTTTTTTCACACCTCAACACAACGTTGCCGTATAACTACAAAGAGTTCTGCTCTCAGCCATTCATCATCGTCATGGGTCTACTCACGGTTGCTTCATCATTATCGAGCTCCACCTTCGCATGGCTGATATCCGGATCTTTTCATTGTAAAGAAAAGAAAAAGGAATAGGATATTCTAGATTTACGACTTCTCTCAAATATCAAACATTTGAATTGACGAATTTTTTTTTTTTGTAAAGGTAAGTAATAATTGACTATCGAAACGAAAATACAAGCTAATGCCCGAAACAAACCTCGTACCCAATGCGACACATACGTGTATCCCAAAGGGTGTGAAGTTGTATCGGCAAATAAGCTACAAAAACATAAACAAGGCAGAGGGCAAAGACCCCAGCCAGGCTACAATCGAACCAGAGAAGAAACAGCAAAACCAAGAGCCAGACTACTCATGCTCAATCGAAAATGTCGGAAGGAAGGCCCCAATGCCGCTGGATGCGCCTGTTGCGCCGCGTATCAGTCACCGGTTTAAGGGATATAGCTTTGTCCATCACCGACTTAGTCAAATGTTTCTGAAGAGCTGGCAAAAAGAGAGTGTGGTTTCAGAACAATATGTTGTTCCTCTCCGACCAGATAAGATGGCACATCGCCGCGAAGGAAAACCGAGCTATTTTCTGGTAGAAATGCTGACCAGCAATAGCTCTAGAGGCCCAACGAAGATTATCCTGCCAGCCATGGTTAACCCAGACAAGGTTACATTTGGACGCCCAAAACCGAGCTAAAGAACCTGAGATACTACACCCAAAAAACAAGTGGTCAATTGAGTCAGGTCTCAAGTTACACAAAGCACAAAGTCCCTGATCTATTCTGCCATAACTGAGTAGCAGCACTTGAGTAGGCAACCTGTTCAGAGTTATAATCCAGAGGAGGAAGGCATGGCGCGGAATAATGGAACTATCCCAAATGAAGGAGTCCCAATATACAGTGGGACTTTTGACGCGAATATAGTCCCAAGCCGAGGAGACAGAAAAGGCTCCCGAATTGTGATCCAACCATAGAAACTTGTCACAGCTCTCTGGTACCAGCTGGGGAACAGATTCAGTCCAGGAGCAATACGTGGAGTACACAGCAGAAGGTTGTGGAGTCATGGAGAAAAAATCCTTCACTGAGGCCTCCCTTGCAATACCCGAGCGATAGATGTCCCTGTTAGAGAATAATTTGTAGAGTGGGCCTCTAGGATGCCAGTTATCGAACCAAAAGGAGACAGTATCCCCTTTGCCAATCCGCCAACGAAAAGCCATGTCAAAGTCGGGCCAAATGTCAAGGATTTTCTTCCAAGACCAAGAACAAACCGTAGGTTTGCCCACCACCCAAAAATTCTTCAACTTCAGAAACGTCGAATGAATCCATTTACACCACAGGGATTCTTTGTCTGAAAAAAGAAGCCATATATGTTTGACCAAAGCAGCCCGATTGTAATCTACCAATCTACGGATGCCCGGTCCACCTTCCGCCTTAGGACGGCAAACATTGCTCCAGGAGACCTTTGCTCCACCAACACCAAGTTCAGGACCTTTCCAAAGGAATTGTCTTAAGATACGCTCTATGCTTGAGAGCACCGATTCTGGGAGAGTGAACACACTTGCCCAAAAGACATGGATAGAGTGTAAGAATGACTTAATGAGCTGCAATCTCCCAGCAAACGATAAAAATCGGTGGCACCAGGATTGTGCTCGAGCTGTGATTGCATTAACCAGCGCAGTACAATCCTTCTTAGAAAGTCTAGACGCAATAATAGGTACCCCCAAATAACGAAAGGGGAGTGTACCTTCAGAGAATCCGAGTGAGTGAATAATTCCAGCCTTCAGATCATCCGATGCACCAGAAAAATATATCTCGCTCTTCCTCAGATTCGGATGTAGCCCAGACCAAGCAGCAAATCTGTGAATACCTTCTTTCAACAAGGATGTGGAGCATAAGTCAGCTTGAGAGAAGAGCAGTACGTCATCTGCAAAGAAAATATGTGACAAACGAGCGCTTTTGCACCTCCAGAAAAATTTGAAGGACGGCTGTTTAGTAATAGTATCCAGAATCCCTGAAAAAATTTCCATGACTAAGGTGAATAGATAGGGGGAGATGGGGTCACCCTGACGAATGCCTCTACCACTAGCAAAGAAGCCATGTAGTTCACCGTTAATCGCCACAGAGAACATGGGAGATCTCACGCAAGTTAATATCAGATTGGTGAGTTTTACAGGGAAGCCGAAAGCCTGAAGTACCAATTCCAGAAAATTCCAATCAAGCGTATCATATGCTTTATGGAAATCCACTTTCATAGCACATTTAGGTAAATAGGGAACATGATGAAAACCATTGAATAATTCCTGAGCCAACATGATGTTGTCACTGATGCGTCTACCCCTTACAAAAGCATTTTGAGTAGAGCTAATAACAGCAGGCAAAATCCCAGCTATTCTATTAGAGATGATCTTTGTAATGCATTTATACACCGTATTGCAACAAGCAATTGGTCTGAAGTCATTCAACTCAGAGGCATTAGGGATTTTGGGAACCAAGGAGAGGATGGTAGCATTAGTCTCCTTTAACAAACAACCCGTAGCAAAAACATCCTTAATCGCATATACAACCGATGGGCCTATAATCTCCCAAGCATTATGGAAAAAATCAGCAGTGAAACCATCAGGGCCAGGTGCCTTTCCTTTCGGAAGAGAAAACATGGCATTCCGTATTTCCAATTCAGTTACATCACGAGATAATAGATCAATCTGAGTGTCATCTAAAGGTCGAGCAATCACTGACCTTAATTCCTCCAGAGAAGGCGGTTCAGATGCAGGGGCAGCAGCTAGTAAATCTTTATAAAATGACACCACATAATTGTGAACCATAGGAGGGTCACTGATTAGAGCACCAGAGTTGTCAACGATCGATATAAGCCTGTTACTGGTGTGCCTTTTGTTAACGGATAGGTGGAAAAACTTAGTGTTCAGATCACCTTCCTCGAGCCACTTGATGCGAGACTTCTGTCTATAAAAGGACTCTTCACAGAGACGAAGGTCAGTAAAGGACTGCAGCCGACTCTTCTCTAGATCTGCCAGCTCTTGGTTGCTGGGATCAGCAGCTAGGGCGTCTTGGACAGCCAGCAGGTCTACCCTAGCCGAAGGTCATCTAGACCAGCTTCATTTAGGCAATCACCAAATTCGTTGTAGCTTGGCAACCAAGTGTTGGAACTCCCCAACCTGTCCGAGGGGTCTTTGATTGCGTTAAAGTCACCAAGAACGATCCAAGGATGAACCAAGTCCGCACTCCTGTGAATCAAGTCAGCCCATAAAGGACGTCTAGCAACAAAAGTATGATCAGCATATACGAAAGAGACAAAGCAATACTTATTCAGAGGAAGGAAGCGTAAAAAACCATGAATGGCCTGGGAAGAGAGAGCCTGCAGCTCAAAATTTGCACGCATAGGGTCCCAACCAATCCAGATCCTACCCCTATCAGAATGCTCGTAGTTAGCGTGCCATCTCCAACCAGGAACAAGGCGTTCCGAGATATTCAAAAAAAGAGGCTCCGGGACTTTAGTCTCGAGGATACCGATACAACACAGGTTATTAAACCTGACCATGCTTCTAATTTCCGCTTGCTTGAGAGGATTCATAAGTCCTCTTATATTCCAAGCACCAAAAAACATAAGCCCAAAAAATTACTTACGTTTCTTACCCCCTTTTTTTTTATTTGGGGGCAGAAGGGATAGCAGTAGGAGGGCTGCAGTTTGGATTGCTATCTGGAACACACTCCATAGTAGGGATCAACGAAGAGGCAGGAGCAATGGAGGTTCCCCCAGGGTCTTCTCCCTGTTTACAAAAAGACCTAAACCGAGTATCTGGAGGGGCAGGGGATGGAGAGTCCTCACTACCAACTTCACTCGCCGGCTGGCCAATGTCCTCTGATTCAGAAGAAGAGGATGATGAAGGGGATATAGGATCAGCCAGGGCAGCCAGGGCCTCAACAATTGTTACAGCAGTACTTTTTCCTCGCACATCAAGGCGTAGTGCAAGGGAAGTTGGAACAACGATGCAAGGGTGCTTACGATCCTTGAGAACCCTGGTCTCAAATTCATGCTGCTTAGGAATCTGATTGTTATGCATAGCAACATCCGGAGGCATGTCTTGCACATTAGGCACAGCAGCAGGCACAGCAACTTGAACATTAGTTTCCGAGCATTGGTGACCAAATATGCCACATTTCTTGCAAGAAACAGGTTTCCACTCATATTCAACCGAAATTGAGTAGGGCTCCATATCCTCATCTAGCAGGATTTGAACCGAGTCAGGCAGATGCTGGTTAGCTTTGACCTGAATACATACTCGAGCATAAGCTATTCGTCTCATCTTCTCCGTAGGAAGGTCCACATGGAGCGGCTTGCCAATGTCACTAGCTATCAAGCTGATCCCTCGGGCTGACCACAGAGAGGCGGGGATACCCGTAAGTCGAATCCAAACCGGCAAACAAGTGTGCTGTCCCCTTCTGAGCACCAATCTAGGGTGCCATTGCTGCAACATCATGGGGATTTTGGAGACCGTTATATGTCCCGTATCTAGCACTTTGCGTCTGAATTCATCATCCGAAATATGAAAGAAGTAAAACCCGTTAGCGTCTACAACAACATCCAGTAGTTGAGACCCCCAAAGATTCTTAGCCACCGATTCAGTCAGTCGGAAGGGAAGTCTCCTCCCAATGAAATAACCAACCAAGCAGGATTTCCATTTGGGATCACAATCATCAGGAATCTCATCCGGGATTCTAATAGCCGAACTACCATCAACCTTAACAGGGGGAATATAGGTTAGAGAGTAACCTTTCTCAGCTGCTCTGGCTACAGCAACCCACAACTTGGCCGGGGGGGGGGGGGGGGGGGGGGGTGCCGCAGCATTCGCTGGTCTCGGTGCTCTGGAGCGACCCCTGCTTTGGCTACGACGAGCAGGCCACACGGCAGGAGGTAGGTTGGCTTCAGAGAGCACCGTATCAGGCTGTGCAGAATCAGCCATATTCAACGGAGCACGAGATGAGCTTAGCCGGCCACCAAGGAATCCACGACCATCAACAGAGGGACGTCGAGGAGTAGAGTGGGGTTGTTTCTCCTTCCCAGCTCCCAACCCACGAGAGTCTGCTTGGCCGTCTACACCCAAACGGCCATCGCGGGAATTGGGTACAGTAGCCCATGTCCGCTTGGCCGAAGGAGGGGCTCCAGCATTGGCAGGGCGAGGAGCTCTGGACCGGCCCCGGCTTCGGATTCGGCGTACAGGAACCACAACAGGAGGTGGGTGAGCCTTCGAAGGAGGCACTTCAGGCTGTGCAGATTTAGCCCTAACCGAAGGAGCTTCGACAGAGCTTGGTCGGCTACCGGGAAGCCTTCTACCTTCAACCGAGACACGTTGCTGGGTGTGGGATTTACCAGCACCCAAGGATTCCGAGAGTGTGGGGAAGTCACCACAAGCCACCAAGCGAGATGGGTTTCCACCCGCAGAGGACGTCTTCGCGAGATTACCCTGTGCTTCTGCTCCAACACGAGCATCGCGGGACTTGGGGCGGTCCTTCAATGGATTACGAGAGGCCACAGAGGGCCGTTTGTCGTTTTCTATGCCCGCCGAGGGCGGCCGCGAGGAGGAGGCCCCGCGCGAGGTAGGGTTTTCAGCCATGGAACCCTTCACAGATCTTGAATTGAGGAATTGATTCACCCAATGATCACATATTTCACACGAGAATCCGCGTATTGCAACCCGTTAGCAATGAGACCCATTGCTCTCTCGTGATCCAGCCTAGTGAGACTAGTAATGTTTCTCTGAATTAAGGATGGTGAAGATCTCCTCAAAATCCCTGCGAGCATCGCTGCATTATTTTAGAGGAGATTTGTGCTATCAGAGAAACATTATCAGTTTTTACCAGACTAGATCAAGAGAGTGGGAATGGGGAACGGGAGCCGGAAATAGGAGATCGGCGGCTGGGAACTAGAGATTGGCGGTTGGCAGATGGAGAACAATGGCCGACAAATGGCGAACGACAGCCGGCTACAAGGACGCGAAAGAGGCGACTGGCAGCTGATAACTAGCAACACGAGAGAGAGAGAGAGCCAAGAAAAATTCTTATTTTTTCTGTTCCCGTTTTTTTTTTTTGGTCAAACTGTTCCAGAAAAAGAAAATATTCTACGTCTTATTTCCGGATCAAAGCTTTATCCTGAAAATAGAATAATGAAATTACCTCACCAAACGGATTTTTGTTCCAAACATGTTCTCCATAATAGAAAAAAAAAATAAGGGAATAGAACTATTGTCATGCACGCCCTACATTGCTTATTCTAAAAAGAAAACACCTAAAGAGGATGTTTGCGCTGGTGCCAAACACACAGCTAGCATGTACCTTGGTACACAATCGAGCAACCTCTTTAGACAGGGAAGGCCATTCCTTAAGGGAGACTTTGAGTTTATTTTGACGAGCAAGCATCGCTCGTAAAATATGAAGTTACGACAATGCATCGGCGGAGCATACATACATTAACTACAACGGACATAGGTTGAGAATTCTTGACCAGCCTTTGATACCTTTCCATAAGATATTACTCCGACCAACACAGACCCAGGTTGAGAATTCTGCGATAGTTCCATGACCAGCATTAAGAAACATTAATTGAACAAGAAGCACCAGAACGCAATTCCTCTGATACCTTGTCCTTCGTCGGTGGGCCCAAATAGATGGCTTCCTTCTTCCAACATAACAATGTACATGTCAAAGGCTGCGGTAGGAGGAGACGGAATCGGGAAATATAAATCGACTACGATGGACTAAACCTAACCACGAATTCAAACTGAAGAGTCATAAGAACCATTTGCCATTACAGGGCCATCTGGTTGAGAGGAAAAGCTCAATTGACATCTTGGACTCAAAGGAAAAAGGAAATATAAATAAAGAGTTCAAAAACCATCGAGCTACTTCAACAAAATTGGGTTGCCATATTTCTTATTCTAAAGAGAATACACCTAAAGAGGATGGTAGCAATGGTGCCAAACAAACAACTAGTATGTTCCTTGGCAAAAAATCGAGCAACCTCTTCGGACAAGGAAGGCCATTTCTTGCGTGAGACTTGAGTTTAATTTGTCGAGTAAGCATCGCTCATAAAATGTTTAAGTTATGACAACGAGTCAAGACACACACACACACACTTATGGCGATCATTTTGCGACTTCAATTGTGCGTTCGATTGTATTTAGCTGCACTATATCCGAAATGGAGCAGACGCAATGCCCCCTACTAATTGCAGTGGGAGGCCTTCCAAACACAAAAACAAACAATCACGGGAAAAAGAGCAGAAACTTCTGAAGTCGTCTAAGATCAGTAAATACTATCTCGTCCAATTTGGGTTCGTCTCGGGAAGTTCATTTTATTTTGGTATTTTCATGTTGCGAAAAACTGACATCCCCCGATAGATTCTGATGGAATCATTGAGATTCATGAATTTTCAGGCTTGAAATTCACTTGAGCAGAACCTCCTAAGGTTATATCGCAGAAAGCAATTTATTGCAAATTCCCGTCTCAAGATGGATAGACTGACCTTCACGATCGGCAGATGATATGCAAAAACCTGTCTTAGTTATGCTATTGCTAACCCTCGACCAGCAAAATATAATTCAATAGCCCTAGTTAATGTCGACGGTGGGAACCAGGTGTCGAGGCGAGTTAAAAATGTAAAGCGCTCATGATTGGAAGGGCAATTTGGGAGCATATAGGCATGATAAGCGAAGAGCCCAGACAATGAGGAATGATTCATTTTTTGGGAGAACACCTCAACTCGAGCAATCGAAAACAAAGACTCTTGTAACGTTAAACTGCACGCTCACAGAGAATTCCAACTTAAAACCCTATGGAAAGATACTATCTTTCATGATACAAACACCGATCGATTTGCGTAGCCCAATAGTGCAGACAAAATTATAGCATAGATTTGTATCTTTGAGAAGAATGTAGACGGGAAATCATAAGCGCCCAGCTTGTGGATTGCACACTTTATTGGCATACACATTTCCCGCGGAATACGAACAGCTAAAGCATCCTCAAAACAATGGCAAGCACGCTGGGAATCGTACATGCATCCATTCTCTCTCATACCTTAGCAGGTGACTCCATCCAATCTCCTCTAGCAAAGTGAGCTTTAGTTCAAACAGCTTCTTCTTCGGAGGGTCACCGTCTTCTTGAATCATATCATTCAGTACCTAAACCAAAATTAATTTAGAGCATGTAAAAATGCACCCATAGCTTAAAGTATGTTCCTCACGTTGAGATTATCTCAAAAGACAATATTTCAATCACAGATGAACTCCCCAAGAAGAGGTCGCGAACTGGAAATAACAAATATTTTAAGTCAGCCAAAACGCCACTTTTCAATGAAAGGTAGGTAGAGAAGACAGAAAAGCAAGCTTGTTAGCAGCTCTGTGGTCAAAAAGAAAGGAAGGAAAAAGTAAACTTGTCAGAGTTCCTTTCCATAAAACCAAAATCAAAACACGTATATGCAAGGAAGTTGATATCAAAACATCCAAGACATGAGACTATTAGAGCGAACTCTTTCATAACCACGACGTACTGGTGCAAAAGTACACTTGTATGCATACATGAGAACATCACTTGAGGTTAGTCAAATAGACAGCTTGACCTTGGTAGCGACAGTGGGAATTGAAAAAAGGTTTGGAGGAAAAATTGGAGGAAGAACACAGTACGAGTACTAGTGCTACTATTGCAGGGGAAACCATTTTCGATGCCGGCATTTTAGACATGCTAAAGAAGAAATCATAACAAGATAAGAAGCATCTTAGCTGGAAAAAAACTACAAATTAAACTTCTAGCATGAGTTGTTAGTGCCACTAAAAAAAGTACCTTCAGTGCTGTTCCCAGCCTTCCACAACGTTTCTCACGAATGACCAAGAGAGTGGCATACTTTGAAGACTTCACATTAACCCATTTCTTCAATTCCCCAAAAATCTCTTCAAACAGATTGGATGGGACACCAGGCCTTTGAACAGGTTCATCACCACTTGTAGCCACATCTGGCGAGCCTTCAATTGTAGCTTTCGCTGAAGCCTTCTCTTCCTGCAAATTAAGCGGTGAGAGAGAAAGTAACATGTGATTTTGAATTGCTCAATGCTATCTAATCTATTCATCACCATGATCAATTCAACAGATTCTGAAGATTAATAATTTCATGTTGGAGGAAAGGTGACACCTTTGACAGCATGGCAGCATTGGGAACCCTATTGCTTAACCGTGCACAGAACGTATCAGTCCAGAAATATTTTGACTGGGAAGGACACTAGGTGTAAAACAAGTAATGCAGCATGTTACAGTGAAAAGGATGATTTGTCTTATTCAGTAAAAATAGTATTTATACAATGATAACTTAATAAACCCTCCTAAAGACCACTTTACCCTTAATACTTCTAACACAGCACACATTTGCAGCACCATCTCAGTTGGCATACTTTGATTATCGAAGGATCTAGCCTAGCTATTGATATGTCATGAGGAGACAGATATCGAAGAGATTATTGATATAACCAAAATTTGATATTAGGACTGCACATAAATAATATGGAGGACTGCATTAGCACCTAAAGCTTAAAGACTTATATGTATGTCATGCTACTAATGTTATTCACAGGAACAGTTTGTCATCCTTACACTGATGAACTCAACTTCTGCTACTGCTAGCCCCTTCTGGTAAAGAGCTTCGGCTAATTGATCACGTATAGTCTCCATCTTCTTCTTAATATTCTATGCAGAAAGAAACAAGTTAACAAAAATACCTCATCCTTCGGAATCAGAAATCCATGAGCTATTGAGTATGAGAAGATGGGGCATCATAATTTGTTAGAATAAGGGTTCAAAACCCATCAAGAGCTTATAAGGGTGGGCTTGATGCATCTTCCAAGCAGTTACATTGAATTTTTTCTAGATAAGTTAAAGTGGCTGCATGGTACGGTAGATACAAACCTCTGCATCCTCATCCTCTGGATCACTTTTGAATGCAAAATACTTTGCTAACTCTTCTCTGTCAATGCTATTAATAACTTCATCAGCCCCATCAATTATCTGCAAAGTACCACAGCATGCACAGTAAGTAAACTCATTCCTCTCTTTGTATTCTTCTAATAACAAAAATATAGTTTACAGCATGATCAGTGAAGGAAAATAGAACATAAAGCCCAAAATGGTGCTCGAGGAAATCCTATGGATTGGACTTCCAGATTTACCCAACTTATATGCGGATTTCCCCATCAAAGTTCAATATGCAGAAATGAGGCACCAATTAGTTTTCGGAAAATAAATCTTTGCCTCAGCATGGAGGTGTTGGCCCCTTGGTTAGAAAGTCTTGAATAAGCCCTTCAGTTTCCAGTCTGCCTGTCTGAAACTGGCCTAATTTTTTTTATCATTTGTTGCTTCTCTACCGCCCTCTCGATCTTCACTTTCAATGAGAATTTGGCAAGCTTATGCATAAATTTGCAAGATCATCATCAGTTATCAATTAGCCTTTTTTCCAGGAATTTTGACAGACAATATCAGAACTCTTGAAGATAGGCTTTGGAAGCGTGCATATTAAGGGGTGGCCCAATCCTTTTGAGAGAAACAATACACAGTCCAAAGCCCTCAATTCTTCTAAAAAATCAACTAGAAAGGAAAGTGAATGCCCCACCCTAATCCTGCGAGATGGTAAGATTCCCAACAGGACTGAAGTGACCAAAAGAGAATTTAAAGCACTGCCCGGCCAACAAAAAAAATGAGAAAACGACTAAAAAGCCACACCTAGTATCTGAATAATATAAAGTGACACAATAATTGTTAAATTCAGGGACAATAACTATGAGGATGTCTGCTTTTGTGCTCGAGTAGAAAACAAGCCATTTATGATAGGTAAAGGGCTTCAATTCCCTAAATGGATGATAAAGATATCGAGTCCTTACTTCTTGTGGGCTTGAATAAGTTTGCAAACATTGAAGTACAATACTTTTCCAGACAAGAATAATTGGAAAAGTACAAGGGTAGTTCTTTTGGCCAGGGAATCATCAAGCTCAAGTATCAGCACACTGTTCCCTTGGAATTGCAGTCGCTCAAATCCTCTAACTGAGAAGACTCATTATTGGAAAAGAATATCCTATTATGTTTTCAAGTGATTGGAGCATATGGATATAACAGCACTTCTGTAAGGAGCATCTCTCAGAGAGATATCCATATATAACACTGACCCAAATATTTCCCCTTCCAATTTGTTTATAAAGACTTCAAATGCTAATCACCTTCTTGTTGTGGTGGATTTTGTCCTTGACATCACTCTGAGCGAGCAGACATTCCAAGATCTTGGCAAGCAGTGGTGTGTGTTTCGGGTACTCCAACTGCCAAAAGACAGGCCATGAGAAATTAATGTAAAGAACCATACATGATGTATGTAAAGATTAGACTGAAAACAGTGTACTTCAGAGTGCTTCTTGATCCAGTTATTACTTCACACTACTAATAAACATGCCCTCCTATTTGTTTGTGCGAAATTAGCATACTTTTTTCTATCCGATATGATAGCATTTCTTAATTTAGATTTTTGCAAAATACTGTTCCACGTCACTGCATATATGGGGAGCAAATCAATGCCATCATATACATCCTGCAGCATGTAGTAAGAGAGCTATCTCGGATGCAATTATGCAACAACAGCAAAAGATGTACTTCCCCTCCAACTACACATAAGGAACATCACCTTTAATTGAGTAACTAAGCCCTTCCACTCCAACTTCTCTTCATCATTCCCATGTTTCAGAGTTCCCAGAAACTTTATCTTTGCATCTCGAACCTGATTGATAACAAAACATGTTGTAAACAGCCATCCAATAGATAACAAACAGGTAACTTTAAATGAAGTCTGTGTCCTAGATCAGAACAACAAACTAAAGAATATCTGAGTAGCAGATGTATTTTGGTTCTGGTTGTTCTTTACCAGTATGACCATCATTAATCAAGTTATTGTACTATTAAAAGATTCTTCGTGTAAAGCAATTTCCTTTAAGATAAGCACATTATTCTCAATGTTAAAAGCAAAGTGCCCATTTGGACATCAAAAAGGAGAAATTTTCTTGAAAGAACATTTTATTATTTGTCGACATTCCATTATAGGATACGTGATTAAAAAAATAAAGAGTTGAACGTGCCCACTTAAGTGGTGGCTTCCAATTTCACCATATAAGACCCCCCAAAAAAATTGCACAATAAATAAGCAAACCAATGAGTTGATTGTAGAACCTGGGCACCACGATAAATCAGGTTAAATTCCCAATACTTTCAAAACAGAAGTTTTTTACCCGAAAAAAAAAAAAAAGTTGTCGGGTCTCTTACTAGTTAGAACGAAAAAGCCCAGTATTTCAAATAGAAACTGTGCAAAATGATACCGTCATGTTACGTTTACGTGACTCTGTGACATTTGTGAATTCCATTGGAAATTATTTAAATCGGCACAAACATGACTTTGATTGCAAGAGATTGTAAGAGCTCTTTTGCTTTTCAACTGGAGCCCATAACATTATACCCTGAGAATAGGCTCTTTCCTGTGGAAAAGCACATCAAACTATCCTTCCCTTAAAAATGCCAGTTGTAGTAGGTATGTTCCACTTAATGTACGATTCTAGTCAAGCAGTTATGTTTGGCAACAGCAAACCAAGCCTTATTGCCCCTCATATTCTTTTACATTCCCTTCATTGCTTGTCAAATGAATGGCATCTGATGCAGGAAATGCTGGATATTTCAAGCATGATGTAAAGAACGGTACTCACCCATAAGAAAGTCAATTACATGAATCAAATACAGAAAATAGTAAGGCGAGATCATTTTCCATATATTTTTGTCGTCATCTGATAGAAAAAGATGCCAGCATCAAGTTTTCCTCAGAACCTCACTGTATGTGGGTATAAGTCCATAGAAATCGGAAGTTGATTATAAAATATGGGCACAGATATAAAATTATACCAGACAGATGCCGCTATATATATAACAATTTAGATAAATAGCATATATATAACACAGATCTGTCGTTTTGCAAACATAAGTAGTTACCCAGGTATGACACTGCAAGTGCTTCCTAGAGGCATGTATGGAAAATATACACAAGCAAAAGTTGCTCCCCAAAAAAAAAAAACAACAATGGCGCAATCACTGGGTACCTCCTCCTGTAGGCGTTCAGAGACAGATTTAGTGCACCTTGATGAAGAAAATTTCCCCTTCTCTTCTTCAACCTTCCAAACATGGAGACAATTAAAGGTCAAAATTCAGTAAAAGCATCAAAAAAGAAGCAAACATTGGGATGGTCATGAGCAACCTTATTGGGTGGCACAATGTAAGAGATTTCGTAGGATGCAGGGTTCTTTGTGGGATTCTTTCCAATACCTTGACCAGCATTTGATAACTTTCCATAAGATATTGCTCCGACCAATACAGACCCAGGTTGAGAATACTGCAATAGTTCCATGACCAGGATTAAGAAACATTAATTGGAGAAGAAGCACCAGAATGCAATACCTTTGGGAGCTTGTCCTTGGTTGGTGGGCCCAAATAGATGGCTTCCTTCTTCCTACATAACGATATACATATCAAAGGCTGTAGTAGGAGGAAAGGCAACAGTGATACAAATTAACCATTACAGACTAAACCTACCCAGGAATTAAAACTGAAGAGTTATAAGAACCATTTCCCATTACAGGGCCATCTGGTTGAGAGAAAAAGCTCAATCGAATGATATCCTGGACTCAAGGAAATCAGAAACACAAATAATGAAGTTAAAAACCATTGAGCTACTTCAGCGACATTGGATCACTAGATTGCTTATTACTCGAAAAAGAGAACACCTAAAGAGGATGGTAGCAATGGTGCCAAAAAACAACGAGCATGTACCTTGGCAAATAATCATTGGCAGTGAATTACTGGCAATCATTTGAGTTTATAATAATCATTTCGACGTAAAAAGAGGAACATCAATATTTATGCACCTACCTTTAACTTTTATGGGTGCTAGCAGTAGTAATTTTTGACATGTCATGAGACAGAATCATGACCCGATCTGAAATATAATCATGCTCATAAATGGTAAAAGTATGAATTCAGCATATGTAACCCAAAAGTCACTGATGCAACACGCTTTACTAAAAACATTAAAGGATTTCAAGTCAACTAAAACATGTGATTCTTTAATCACATTCACATGACATCTGTGTCACAGTCATATATCCTTATTTTATTTTGATAATATCCTTTCCATGCAAAAATCAGGTCTAACTCACTAGTTGGACAAGAAAGATACCTTTTCCTCTAGATTTCTCTCAATGAACAGCACCAAGTGCTTCATTTTTTCCAAATATTGCACATTATCATGCCTGAAATCCAAAAAATATTATGAGAATATACCTACTTTATCTAGTCATTTCTCCGTAGATCCCTAAATGACCCAGTAAGAATAGAAGTTTGTTGCCGAGAACATGACATGAAGAAAGGCAGAGGTCGGCCGAAACTTACTTGGAAGAAGGTGGTAAAACAAGATTTAATGGAGTGAGAAATAAATTGGCGTACGGTCCATTTTAGGACGGAATAGAGAAAAGCTATTCACATTGTAGAAGAGAGGATTTCCTATGTTCCAGATTGCTATGTTTAGTCCTTTTCCTTTTTTTTTTCGGTATTCCTATCTTTGCTTTTATTTTAGTATATTTTATGTTTTTCTCTTCAGGTTCATCGACCGCCGACCCCAACTTGTTTGAGATAAAGGTGACGTTGCTGTTGATGTATCTAGTCATCTCTCATATAGCATGGATCTATTTGATTATTATCAAGATAAAACTTTTCTTGTCGCAGCAATCTATATTTCCCAGCAAGTAGATGACAGGTCACAACTTTCCACGATCTTTGCAGCATGTTTTCCTTTCAAGGATGCTTCATTTCACGCAATACAAAAGATTTTAAAAGAATCTAAAATTGATAGCAAAATTGTGTCTTTTTATTCAACATAACATGTGACCATGTTAATCTAAAGCAGGCGTGTGTCCATGCGTTTATAGGGAGGGGGGGAGAGGGAAGGTGGGGGTGATGCATGCTGCAGTTACAACCCAATAAATAAACTGCACCTTAGATACAGCTGTAAAGTGTATTCACCCTTTGGCAGCTTTGAAGATTCTGGGTATACATCACCCATGGCATGTACACGCTACAAAGGAAACAGGAGAAGATGTTGAAAGCAGAACATGTCATGATACAAACTGGAAGTACAATTTTTTACCCAACCAAAATGACACAACGCAAAATGTGAAACTGAACCTCAAGGTTAGTAAAGTTGTGAAGTCTTACTAAAACAATAAAATGCTCGCTACAGCATTGCAAAGTATGGATTTTCTCTTGGTTATGAGATACAGTATCTCTATACCCATTTTTTTTGTGGTGGTTCATAAATGGTTAATGCTGTCAATATCTTTCAATCGAAAGGATTCTGCACCATCATACAAAGGAAAAATCAAGTGATATAGTACCTTGTTCACATCCCATATCATATAGAACTGTGACTCGAACTTGGTGTCATATATTCGATTGTTGAGTAAAGGAATATAAGGTCTTAGTTCTGCTCCATCTTCCAATTTGAATTTGTAACTGCACAAGAAATCTCAGATGATCAACTCAAAAGAACAGCTCAGCAAGTTAAGCTTGACAACAAATTGTGAAGCTCCACTAACGTCAATGTCATGGCCAATATCTGTTTCCCTGAGGGTAGTTTGTCTCGAGTAGACGGGAGAGCACAAAGTTTTGCCTCAACAGGTCGGTATGGAACCCTCATCTGCAAAGACAGCAGATCAAGAAAACTGATTTCAGAAACACTTGCTTGTGATTTCTTGAATAAGCATAATGTGCTTTACCTTATTGAGGGTGGCAACAGGAGCAAGTTTCTCTGATGCAAGCAGAGCCTCAGCATCTATTCTAACTGGTGCTTCACTACCATCGAGCATCACTTCCTCTTTGTTGATGTCAATCCCATGGAAAACCATCTTGGAATAAACATGGTCCATGTAAGAATCTCCATAAGGTGCCTTTTCTTATAAAAAAAGTTCATAATATAGTTCTATAGAAATTTTTATCCTTTATATTGATCACACATCTTTAAGGTGTTGGCGTGTGACCTGGAGGTCACGGGTTCGAGCCTTGGACGCAGCCTCTTGCAAATGCAGGGTACAGCTTGCCTCCTTTCACCCTTGTGGTGGGGCCCTTTCCCGGACCCCCGCATCGCGGGGATGCTATCGTGCACTGGGCTGCCCTTTTTTATATTGATCACACATCTTTAGTAGCACCAATTTGCGACAGCAAACTGTTTGTTCACAAGCTTGCCCATCACAGGCCATCAGTGAGTGGAGTTTCCCCAATCACCATCCCATTCCAAACCCCAAATAGGAAGAAAACAAAGAAGGAATAATCACAAGATCGGTGCTACCTTTAAAGTGTGACTCCTACTGGTAATAATTGGGCGAGGGCAATCAAGCTACAAACACTAATTTCGGAAACAGACCGAATTGGCCATGTTCTAAAAAACATAAGGCAGAAAAATTTAATAATACATGATAATGGCCTATGCAAATGGAACTCTCCAGTCTTGACAAACCAAAGGAAGGAGATGGTTATAAAAGTCAATTACAGCCTCGAACATAGAATGTTTGATGTGTGAGATATTGTGAGATCACTGCCAATTGTTGTAAAAGCTTAAGCTATTAGATAAAGCTGTGGTTTAATATTTAATTACTCTTAACACTCCCTCTCATGCTTAGTCTTGTCTTTTTGTCAAGTACTAAGCGTCAAAATATTTAACTGGGGAGGTAAATGAGGTCTAGAAAAATATGAACTCGGAACCTTCTGCTCTGATACCCAGTGAGATTTTACGGGACCACCGTCAACTATTCTAAAAGCTTACGCTAGGCATGGTTTGATACTGAATTACTCTAACATTATGCATCAGAGTAATGCCACCCAGAAATTGACCGAAAATAACACTGCGTATACCTCCTTGTATGACACCAACAATAGCTCGCATATGCATGTTTATCAATGCATAGAAAACAAACAAGCAGATGAAGCATGACAATGTCAAATTTAAATGAATATGCTAACTCAAAATCCACTAAAGTAGCTTCATAGCCCTTTATCGATGCATTAAAAGCAACACAAGCAGATGAAGCATGACAATGTCACATCGAAATACATATGCTACCTCGAAATCCACTAAAGTAGCTTCATTGCTCCCAATTCCGCTAGACCAAAACTGAGCTACTGCTAATTCCATAGTGTGACCACCAACCACAGGGAAGGCAAAGCTTTGCGCAGATGGTGAAGAAAACGTTACCACGCTCTCCCATTTGACGGGCCTTTGCAAGGGGAGGAGCTGATTATAGAAAACAAGTCAAAGCAGTTCTTCATAAACTGGTGATTAAAGTAATCAGTGAATGTTGTACCTGAACTGTGTCAACAAAAAATCTCCGGGTTGTGTCAAACTCAGATGTTCGCATAGTAGCCTCAACCCATGTAGCACCAAATGGCACCTCGATGTATCTCCGTTCAATGTGACCTGTTAAAGCATAAAGCATAAAACAAAAACCAAAAAAATAAAAAGAAATTCACAATCAAACATCCTATTAAGTTTCATTTAGCACCGAGAAAGATTGGAAAATCATGCTATCATGACCTGAATTTGTTTCAAAAGTCTTTTTCCTTCTTTGTAGTATATGACTCTGCTTCCCCATTTCAGTGGGTCACTCAAGTCAGACTACAGCATCTTGAATGCTCAAGCAATCTAATGTTGTTATGTACAAACATAACAAATGAAAGTCGACTAGATCTTTCAAGTAAATGAAGACTGTGATGAAGACTGTAGATTAGTCACCAGTTTGGCACAGGGAATCAAGGGTAAATCTATAATATATACCATTACGCTATTGCTTCATCTGACACACTGTTTATCATAATCAAGTAGATATGCACAGTTTCAGAAGACACGACCAACGTCTCAAATATACACCTAACTTTTCACAATTCAAAGTGGAAAAGAAAAACATAGCTCTCATTTTACACTAATTATGTAAGTCAGTACTGCTGTATATGAAGACAGATTGATGTTTGAATGAAGACTCTGTATAACCTGGCTGAAATGACATCTTTGAATATGTGACAACAGGAGGCCGGCTCACTATGACTGAAGGCTTTGTTATAGTAACTGGTATTCTGAAAAGAGCACCACGCCATGGCGATTTGCAATCAACTCCATAAACTTCATAATAATGAAGTCCACTAGAAAGATTGCTGGGATCCACAACAATGCTGAAAAAGGAAGAGCAGCTCTACATTATTGTAACTTCCGCTAAGATACAAAATTAGCAAGTAATATTTTTCCCAAGTGTGTAGTAGCCTGCTTAGAGAGTTACGGTGCAGATGATTGGATAGCACTGAATTCACCTCCTACACAAGCTTGAGTAAACTTTAAAATCTACTCAGCTTCGAGCTAGCTGTCCTTGACTCAAAAGAAATGGAAATACGCTCACTACCCATTTTCTCTTCACTAGCCACCCAAAAAAACCATGGATTTAGAGAGAAATTTATCAAGGCTGAAGATACAAAAAAAATTTCCTTCCTTTCACAAACAGGAAAAGTAACATTTTCCAAATATGTTTTTCTCCGCCGTACTTTTCTGTTCCTCTTGTCCTCTCTCCCAAAAGCATTAAAGATAGACCAAGACTAGTTTCATGATCTGCTTAAAGGTCTGTTAAACTTGGAGAGCACAACCAGTGAACTCAATCTAGACATGAACATATCTACAAAAGAATAAGGAAGAGGAAAAAGGAGGCAATTCCTTGAAGAAAAACACAAGTCTACTATTCACTAATAATAGTTGCCGTTTTATTTTTGGCACATTAGTGTTCTGCATCGCCGACCCCAACTAGTTTGGGATAAAGGTGATGTTGATGTTGATGTAGTGTTCTGGATGCATACCGCATATAAATTTATATTGTTCCTTCTCAATTATTCAAATCGATTGACCAAGTTCTAGTGAAAATATCAGCAACTACACTAAAAGCATAAATCAAAAAGGCAAAAAAAAATTAGTTTTAAAACTTCAATGCAATAGAGTGATTTCATCAAGGATACAACAAAGTAATGCTTACTGACTTGAAGCTACGGCCGTTGTGAGTAAGCAATAGATACTCTGGAGGCCTTACAACAGCCTTCTCTGTTGAGTGTACCTCAATACACTCCTCAAAGGGGACCAGCTCTTCTAGATTGTTCGCACCTTCATGAAAATTTGGCTCAATTTGCACGGTCCACTGGTAAAGAAGAAAAAACAACTGCAATTAGAGAGCCGCAGTGGAAAAGTACATAAGTGACATGAAGGAACACCAAGTATCACATATCAGTCATCATCTTCAGCAAGACATGCTCAGCTTCAGACTTACGTTGGAGACATCAAGAGTGTGGAAAAAAAAATGAAATAGAAAGTAATTCAACAAATAGACCAGGTTTATGTGGAAATACATAGAAGTAGCTCTTTGAATTATAAACAAATACAAATCTTTAGATGTACTGAACCACATACATCTTGCACAAAAGCTACAAGAAGGCTTAACTACATACATGAGACAATTATTTTAAGTATTTTCTAGAGCACTGTAAACTTTTTCTCCCAAACGCTTTCCTGGAAGCTACACAACATCGTTCCACTTTCCCATACAGAAAAAACAACTAGTAATCAGACTTAAATCATAACTTGTATTTGAGGGGAAAGAAAGAATGTTAAAGAAGAAATCTAACTTGTTTTGAAGAAATTAAAAAAATGGATACAATCGCAGAGAGAGGGAAATTACTCTCCCCCAAGTGGGGGGGAGTGTGGAGAGGAAATCCATAACATTTTTACGTGTGCGACATCTTTGTCGAATTTTTTGAAGGGAAATCTTGCCATCTTCACATGCGTAATTTGAACTTCACATCTGCTCTGTCAACCTCCATTTTTCTTCTATCCAAGCATAAGAAAAAAGTCACTATTTCCCCATTTGCAATTTCCACCAGTTTCCTCCCATTCATTTTGTTTTCTCATCAGTTTCCAGAAAGCTTAAAGCATGACATTACGAATTAAATCACATGCATAATTGAGCGAAAATTACTCTCCCCCGAGTGAGTAAGATGTGGAGAGGAAATCGATAACATTATTACATGTGCAACATTTTTGTCGATTTTTTCAAAGGGAAATCTTGCCATCTTAACATGCGTACTTTGAACTTCACATCTGCTCTCTCAACCTACATTTTTCTTCTATCCAAGCGTAAGGAAAAAAAGTCACTATTCCCCCCTTCACAATTTCCACCAGTTTCCTCCCATTCATTTTGTTTTCTCATCGGTTTCTAAAAAGCTTAAAGCATGAAATTACGAATTAAATCACATGCAAAATTGAGCAACGGTCTTACATATGACACAAATAGCATTATGGCCAATAAAAATCTTTGTGGCTCAAGCAAAAGAATTAAAATGTTCAGGACAAGGAAAAACAAAGATATTTTACACGTAGGCATCCATTATGGACTAACTATAAAGTATTCACTCCACTGAACTAAAGAATGTAAGATTCAAAAAGCTACCTTTGAGGAGAATAAGACATGCAAGGATAAAAAATTTAATTCACTCCATGACTTTCATAAGCAACTTGACACATCCATGGCAAGGGATGTGCTTAGTTTATCCATAACCTCACCTCAGTAGATCGTGTGCAAGAGCTAGCCTCTCTAAGATAAATGCCCCGTGAAGTAGGAGCTACAAACAAAAAAAGCATCATATTGGCAACCTGATCAATTCCTCGGATACAGAATAACGTATATATTAAGCAAGTATAATCCACAAAACCACCAGCAACAGAAAAAAATAGCAGCAAAACTGAACCTCATCCAAGTATGGAGCAAAGGAGCACAAATTGCGTATATAAGTTATGGGAATGGATGGTGGAAAAGAGTAATAAATAGAAAAAGAAGATGCATTAAATGTGGCGAATCCGGTGTCCTCAATTCTGACCAGGAATCTGACTAATAGAGTCTCAAAATCTACAAAAATATAATACCATCTTTAGACTCGCAAACAAAGGACCACATTATTTATAATCTACTTTCACAATCATATTAATAGGCAGCCAGAACTTCATTTTTCTCCAAAAGACCCATTAAGCAGAAGTGTTGGTTCATTATACTCGTCAGCTTAGAGGAACAAATGATAAACAATGTATGACAAGAGTGTCTAATAAACAAACAAGGGGCTTGGTCAAAGCTTTCAATGGTCATATGGAGGCATGATCATTTAATTGGAGAGATCTAATACATGTCAACATTGTTCATTAACATTTAACAGAACATCTGGCTTTCATCTTGATAATTCCCTCAATTTTCAGCTGTAACACATAGAATCTTTTAACTTTATGTAACAGAATGTCACTATGTATGGTAAACCTTGTAACCTCAAGCATTGGGAACACTCTCTGTGACTGCGAAGCATTAGTCACTTGTTGCACAATTTCACTCAACCACAAGAGGTATGCCATCCCCAGCAAGTCATGACAATGATGCCACAGCGCTATTCTATGGAAAACCTAGTGCTGATTTCCACTTGAGCATCATAATTTACTGGATAATGGTACCAGTTACGCAAAATATCTGGATTCTCATCAACCACTAACGGTAAGCTACTCTAAATAAGGGCCATGTGAAACACATTCAGAACTCTTACTGTGCCATACTGATAGTGCACATGCTACAACGATATGGGAACCACTTGATTTTATATTCCCAAAAATAAAATGAGAAAGGCCTGTCATTAAAACTTACTTGATTTTCCAGATTGACTGATTTTCACTTGATACCAAACATGTGGAATGTTCTGAGACAGCTTTATGTACTCATAAGCCCTGAAACCCATCAATTGAGAGCAATGCTTAAAACTCTGAACTATCATTGCAAGTAAAATCAAGAGCCTCAAGCCAGGAAAAACCTAACTTGTCTACTTGCATGAGCCCCTGTCCAGATGTTAATTTGTCTTCAGGAAGGCTACCTACAGGAAGGCATGTATTCTCAAGGGCCTTCCGCACAGTATATGGACTCACAGGAATGCCTTCAGACTGAAAAACATAAGAGAACATTTTATTCAGTCTGACACTGAAAAGAGGTTAAGAAGCCAAAAATGGATAAGAACTGCTCTTTCTTCAATGTCACAAGCATTTCTAGCAGAACTACCTTCATAGCGCTGATGAGCAATGCAACCCCCCCACAAGCCGATGGAGATGCCATTGATGTTCCATTCATCAGCATACGACGTTGAAGAGTCCAAGTAGGTACTGGTGCAACAGCCCCACCAGGGGCACTTATACATACACCAAGATCACCATCAGCTGTCGGTCCTCTGCTAGACCTGCATGTGATTGGCAATTATGGGTGTTCCCAATGTCACAGCATAGCCACATCTTGCCCAGGAGGCATCACAGTCTAAGGCCAGAGTAAAGCAGAAGTACCAAGTATACTCAAGTCCTTCACAGGGAGGTTCAACTACAGCATGTGCACCAGCAGCCATAGCAGGGGATACATATGCACCGACTCCAATGATGCTCGAAGTGGTACCTCCAGGTGCTCCCACAGTACTCAATGCTGGCCCACTATTGCCAGCACTACTAACAAATATTAGGCGATGCTTATCTATTACCTATAGCCACATGATGATGCATAAGAATAAGTGAAAAGGCATAGGCATAAGACTGCAGGATTGGAAAGTCAATGTTCCTCACTGTCTCCATAATTAAACATCAAAATATGTGCCAAACATAGCTTAAGACAATTTTCTAACTATAAGTAGGCTTGGTCCACCTTAAGCCTTATCTTATCTATGACTTTATCAGCAATGCTGAGAAGAATATGTAGCTCTCACAGATGTACTTGTGGGTACTGAAGATCCTTCTATGTTATTGAGTATGAAATGTTAGTTGATGGATCTTCCCTTAACTTATTTATGAATCAAGATTGGTCTAACTGAAGGATTACTCAATCTATTATCTGATTTTTCAAGAGCTCGTAATTCTTGTTGGTAATGTCGATTTTGGAAATATTCATGACTATACAAAATGATACATGGGGTTCAGCAATACTAAAATGCTATTAAAAGGGAGTTATGTTCTACTGTTGGCAATGAACGAATAGCATATAATCCTATTTGCTCTATTTGAAGAGTATTGCCAATTCCTCTTACGTAGAAATTATTGTGCATGGGCATTCAATACCTACAAACAAACATCGATACCCAAAGAAGCCATGAAACACACAAAAACAGAGTTGGAACACGATAGAAACAGAGCTGGTATATCAATTACAATCAAAAGCAGCCAGGAAGTGTGGCAGTGTAGCTTTTGTGAATTTTCCTATTTGGCCTTTTCTTTCTATGAGATTTTGTAGGACCACTGCCAACTGTTCCAAAAGCTTAAGCTGTTAGATGAAAGCGTGGCTTAATAATTAATTACTCTAACACTCCCCTCATGCTTAGTCTGGTCTTTTTTACTAGTCCTAGGCATGGAAATATGTCATTGGGGAGGCAAATAGACGCCTGGAAAAGTTTGAACTTAAAACCTCCTGCTCTGATACCATGTGAGATTTTGTAGAACCACTGCCAACTATTCCAAAAACTTAAACTATTGGATGAAGGCGTGATTTAATATTTAATTACTCTTAACACTTTCCAATGAAAGAACGTATATGGAACAGATTTACATATCATCAACCAAATTCAACCAATGTGAGGTGCACTTGCATCCAAGAAACTCTTGAGAAAATGATGAATATTAGGACCATACTTCATTCGCAAGGTCAACGAAACGTCCATAATCAGGAAGCAATGTAGGTTCTCCAAAACTCATGTTGATCAGATCACATTTATGCTGCAGAAAGAATTGGTGAACATCATTAAGATCCTCCAAAAATTACGATAAGCATATCAACATGCCAAAACATTAATTCCTACCAAGAGAGTGCAGAGTCCAAGTTCTTTTTGTACAAGAGAAAACGAACATTAATCCTTACTCACCTCGACAGCAGCTATTAATGCCCGAATTAGACCAGTTCCAGTTTCCATTGAACCTAATCGTGAGTCTCCAATTTTACAAGAGATCAACTGAGCTCCAGGTGCAACCCCATTCAACATGGGCTCCTGCGAACGAGTATCCAATTAAACAGACAAATAGTTTGCAGCAATTGCAATTTAATGAAGTTCAAATTTCGCCGCAAAGACAGTACCTCTGGATGGAAAGCAGTAGCTATACCAGCAACATGAGTACCATGAGGAGAGCTGTCGGTTACAATGCTTAATATGTTCCCATCATCGTACACATTGACGACAAATGTACAGGCATCTAGCTTGCTAAACATCCCAAACTTGCGCTCTGTCCTGTAAGTCCCAAGAAGAAAGTTGGAGAGATCATCTTAATTGTCACTCTGTTCGTATGAAATTCAGCAAAAGACAAGGACGACATACAAGAAGAAGGTTGAGTATAAATTTCAGCTTCTAGGTCCCGCGTCCATTATTTCTTAAGATCTACTAACAGTGAATCATACTTATCTTGGTATTTCCCATTAGAAAACAGAACTATATATCAGAACATCATCTGCAACAACAAAATTTTACTCCACCTGGTACAGTCCAAATGCCTTCATACCTATAGTTAGTAAGGGGTTCAAACTCAGCAAGTTTCCCGCTCTTTGGGTCATCTTCAAGACTCTGCGTATCAAGAGCAACCCTCCAAACTTCTCCATCATGCCATACCACAGCGTCTATAATGGGGCCCATATCATCATAGCTCTTAAAGCATACATTGGGAATTTATTAGTCCAAAACACAAAAAGAACAATGTGAGAGGACAAAACATCAATATCGAAACTCACATCAGCTTGTTTTCGTAAAAGATCAACTCTATTTTGTAGGTCTTCTCTTGTCCTCTTCAAATCTGTATCCTCAAACTTGGCATGTTTCTACACAGGAAATGCCAGGCCTCATATAAGACAATGTTTATACAGTCAGAGAAAACCCAACTCATCTCGCTGAAAAAAAAAATGCCTGCACCTATCTACAACACTAACAACTTCTAAGAGGACACTAAGAAGCACACCTGTTTTCCTAGTATTTGAGAGAACAACCATGCGTATCAAAAGTTGAAACGAAGAGTGGAAATAACATTTTCCATCAAGCATTTGGGGGGGGAGGGGGAGGAAAGATGATACGCTCCATCTACAATCATCTCTTCAAGATCATGCTGCTGCGTATCCTAGACTTACTATAACTTGGAAACACAAACAAATAAGCAATAAATTATGTATATCATAACACATACTCCTCAAGCAACATTATAGACAACCTGATCAAATTCATCAACAGTCTTTACAGCATTGGCAATCTCTTCCTGGTTTCTCTCAACCCACTTCTTTTTCCTTTCTTTCTGCAAAGATGGACAATTCATTTAAGATGTCAACAGATAGATGAATATTACAAAAGTTAGAAACACAGGTACCTTCAAGCGAGATGTCAAAGTGTCTGTAAATAGCCCATAGACTAACTTACAACCCACATGCCAATCACCAGAAGGGTTTTTCCAGGATGTATTTATAGTGAGAGAGGCCCCTAGAAAGATACGAAACAGAAATATTGCATGAGGGCTGTGGTAAATTCGTATAAATGCAGAAAAACCAGATGAAAAACCAAAACAAACTCTGGAATAAGAACAAAAAATTATACCGAATGTGAACCTCGCCAGAACCTCGGATCGAAAATTTTTATTTTATGCCATATATCAGAAGAATTAACAATGTCAACTGTGATAACCAGCATCCAACAATTTAATGAAACAAGGACGATTCTACAGGTCTAGTCCACCCGAGGAAGTGTTTTACAAGGAAAAGAATCGTACTTTCCACAAATCTGAAAATTTTTTTGCAGATATCGCATTGCAAGCAAGCTACATCCAGCTCTAACCCACCCCAACCCCAAAACCACAAAAAGTAAGGTAAGTCTAGTTTTCAGAAGGCCCACAAGTAACACAGGTAACTCCCTGACATAAGAAAAGCTAAAAGCATTGAACATACTGCATTTCTCCACACAGAATTTATTAATTTTTAGATCAGACCATCAACTACCAAGAAAGAAAGGAAAGTATTAATATTTCATAGCTGCATCAAGGAATCACCTGAAGCTCCACGTATGGACCCATTTGCATCCGCCTTAACCACATTCGAGGTATCAATATCGCCACTCCCGGTGCTGAAGAGAGAAATGCTCGTGTTCATGCACTTTATTAATAGGAAGGTCAATGATGAAAATATTAAACATAACAAATTTATAAATACCAATCAAGAACATCTAGGATTTTAGGCTTCCCATCTGAAGTGACTTGTAATCCAGCTGCCGCTGGGTCGACACCTGTATCTGCAAATCCCGCTACCCATTCAGTGTGAGAGTCGCATGCAAAAGCATAATATCATACATGCACTTCAGCATCAATATGATCCCAACCAAGATACGTTTGAGTTTTCATATTCCTAGTGCAACTTAATAAAAAAAATAATAGAGGAGCTAGAGGGAAGCAAATAAACTCCAACAAGCACATGGGAACCGATTAAAAGTTGCATAGATTAAAACTATTTTTTATCCCAGTGATGACACAGTAGATGCAAGGAAAGGGAAAGAAGGTCCATCAATCAAACTGAACGATGAAATGCCACTGCGAACTCAGCGGTTAAGGAAAAGGAGACCACCACAACGTCCAGCTAAACAGCTTGAGAACATGAGTATGTTGGATACGAGGAATCGATCATGAGTTCCGCCACAGCCACAACGGGTTCATGTGCAAACCACTTCCGAGCTTCCAACGTTATTCACTTAATCAAATAAACAAGCCGCGACGTCAAATCTATTCACATACCACTTCCGAGCTTCCAACGTTATTCACTTAATCGAATAAACAAGCCGCGACGTCAAATCTATTCACATAGCAAAACGCATTCGCATTCATTCTCGGAGCTCAATTTGCTTATCACTATTACCAACGTCGCTGAGCTTCACTAGCTAAAACCATGTAGCGGCAACACAACCGCGCCGAGCATGACACGATGCTATCCAGCAACGAATAATTCCTAGTTCCTACTTCATTCGTCGAACCAACATCCTTCAATCAATCATCTGAAAACGTTAGATTCAAGTACCGAAGATAGCGATGACGGCGCCACGGCCGTCGTACTCCGGGTGATCCTCGACGAAGCGATCGGCGCCAATCTCCTTCTTCGGCATGAGGGAAGCCAAAAACGTGGACTCGTTCAGCTTGAAATTGCGGAGCGAACCATTGTCACTACCACCGCCAGTCGTAGCGTTGATTGAAGAGCAAGGCATGGCCCTGAGTCTTCTGCTGCCGCTGCCGCTGCCAGTATCCCTACGCCACTCTCTCTCCAATCGAGCGCCTTTTCTCTTCCGGTGATGATGGCGGGATCTCCTCAGTACGGAGCGAGCAGAGAGAGACTGGGGGAGACGCAAGCAACGGGAGTGGGAAGAGAGTGAGATTTTATACGCTGATGATGCGAATGCTGTAGTGTCGTGCATTGTGGGAAACGCGAGGGGCGTTTTGGGAAATGCGCGGCGGAGGCAGGTGGCGAAGAGGTTGGGGGCGGCTTCGAGCGACACCTGTTGATAGGCTTTTTCAATGGTGGGCTTGGTCGGGTGAGGCTTGGGATTGCGCGGTTCTCGTTTTTTGGCGAGAATTGCTCAGCCTGGCCCCGCGCGGCCCGCAATGACGTTTATGCCCTTTGCGTCGTGGGTCAGTTGAGAACAGGTGGTGAGTTTTTCCTCGTGTAAATGAGAATTAATCCATGTTTAAAAAAAAGGAAGAGATAATACTGTTGAAAATCCTAAACAAGTCCGCCGTGACATCAATATCTTAAAATTTTTATTGTGCCACCAGAAAAATTATGAAAAATGCTCATTGTGAATCCAATATTCAAATCTTTTTTATGTTACCAAAACCTCCCGACCTGAATCAACATAAAAAGAGGATCATGAGTTTTTGTCATATTGACACAAAGCTGGAGTATTCGTGACACGAAATGAAAAAACTCTAGGGTGTTTGTGTCACGGTAAAGATCAGGTTTCTTGTTATACAAAAAAAAATTGGAGTGTTGATGCCCCAATATGCATAATTTAGGAAAAATAGTTGAAAAATGAAGAGTTAATAGAATGACGCTCGATTGTGATGCATTAATAACCAAAGCAATACATAATGAAAAAATATTTGGAAAAAAAATGGAAAGGTACTAAAAAGAGTGGATCACGCTATAACATGTCAACAAAGAATATTCATTTTGAGGTATCAGATTATGTTGTCGGCATGATTGATTCTGAACATAGGTGAAACAGAGAGACTTGAAGGGCTGCAACGTCACGTTTGTCGTCGGCAAAAACAATCCTTCCTGTGTTTATTTAGACCCAATTTAGGAAAAATAGTTGAAAATTGAAGAATTAATAGAATGATGTTCGATTGTGATGCGTTAATAACCAAAGCAATACATTAAAAAAAAATTATTTGGGAAAAATGGAAAGGTACTAAAAAGAGTGACCAAACTATAACATATCGACATAATATTCATTTTTAACGACTTTTTAACGTAGTCTACTCGGTCAATTTAGACAAAAAAAAATTACTGACTTGATAGTTTAATCAGCATTGGACGTCGTACACAACACAATCTGTGGTTGATGTGGACAATAAATAGCGACCGAAAAAAAAAGGAAAAAAAGAACAGAAAACATAAAAAGAATTCCGAAACCTAGTCATTTCACACTTGAGAGAATTATCGAATCTCATTCTTTGTGGATAAATTATTCAAGTCATTTACTTCTTGAAAATAACGGGTCCCATTCATCTTTACACCGGCCGAAAGAAAGCAAAAAAAAAAAAAAACAACGGGCGTCAGATTCCTTAATGCACTGACATTTCCAAAATACCGTATGGAATTTGACAAGTAATGGCTTCCCTGGAATTTAATACACGAGAACATTCCAACTTCGACGGGTGAAAGCTGATGCGCCTATAGTGAAAGCTAATGAGCGAATGATGCGTCCGACCAAAAAAAAAAAAAGTGAATGACGTGGAACTGACTTGCTTTTAGATTCCTTAATGGGCATCAGATTCCTTAATGCACAGACATTTCCAAAATATTGTGTGAAAATTTGACAAGTAATGGCTTTCGGCTTTTCTGAAAAGCCGACGCGCCTACAATGAAAGCTAATGAGTGGCGTCCGACCAAAAAAAGTGAATGATGTGGAACCGACATGCTTTTAGGGGTGTCGAAACGAGCACGAAATCCAAAATCGAAAAAAAAATTTCGCGTATTATGATTCAAATAATGTGAAAATAACCCTTTTAATTTGTTAGTTCGTAAAAATAGCCTTCCCTAAGTACCTAACTAGAGTAAGAAAGCTTGTTGATCGTAACGAGGAAGGCAGAAGGATTAGAGCACACTATCCATAATTAAAGTTGAAAGAAAGCCCCCCTCCTTATCATTATAGGAATTTTTTTAAATTCTTACTTGCGTAAAAACAACGTAATGAGCACTTTATCTATATATACATATATATACACAAGGCAGCATTATTTCTACCCACTATGTGATTGAATCCACCCAAATTTCACCAAAAAGACAAAATTGCCCTCTATTATTCAATTAGAATTGAAAGCGTTGGTCAGCAATTTATTTACTTTCCTTTTTGGAGTTTTCTATATCAATATAGGATCTACTCACCATAATTGAGAATTTCGTATTGTTAGTTTTTATTTATTGTAGAATTTCCATTTATATTAAAGGCACTATGTTATTTTATTGCTATTTATTACTTTCACAAAAAATTATTTTGTTGAAATGATAAATTATGCAATAGAAAGATCGAGGGCAATGCTGAAAAAAGAAAAGCATGTGAAATGCTCGAAATTATGGTAACTATTCTAAATAGGAAAAGAAAAAAAATAAAGAGTAGGGCCATTGCTATAGAAAGATTGAGGGCAATTTTGTCTTTTTAGTATAAAAGTGATGGAGTCCGTGATTTAGGGGTTGGAAATAGTGCCGTGTGTGTATATATATTTCAAGTGAAAAAATATCCGGAGGATCAAGAAATTTAGGCGACACGTATCGAGATGCTTTTCGGCCCATAGTGAATTATGTATTGCGCTCTATATTCACTTTCACCGCTCGCTTAAAAACCTCAAAAGGTAGTCTGGTTCGGCGGCTGTACAGATTCTTACATTATTTGAATGATTTGATAAATTGGATGAATGGCTGAAAGAGTATTGCAATAAGATATCTCATCTCTTTCCCTATGCTATGCTGGTGACCCTTTTGGGTGATAAATGCAACGCCTAGTTCTTGTACATCCCCCACTTCTTGCCTATCCTTCAGAGAACAATCAATGTATGACAAGTTTGTCATGTCTCTTCTGTGACATGAACTGGTGAGTCCTGCGTGTCTGAAACATGCCATTCATCTTAGGGAAACAAAGATAGAGATGCTAGTCCAATTCCAAATATGACGCTGCCAAAGTACTTTGTATTTGTAAAATCGTTACCCGAGACTGGGATTAGGTTATGGCAGGTCTTGTCGCAGGGATACGGACAATCGATCTCCTTGCTTATCCTTCTGCTGTAGTACCAGTCACCGACTGCTTCAGATATAGTCTGGAATGGCATCAATGCATTTTAAACCCAAAAATAAAGGAATTTAAAATAAATTAAGTGCATGAAGCCAAAAAGGACATAGAAATGCTGCAAAATAGCAACAAATTGACGATTAGAATGACTCTCGTTGAAGGGAGTGTGTAATGATCAAACGCTAAGAATTTTCATGGGCAGGTTAATTTTCTTATGGATCGTTTGTGACCTGAGCAAGGAGGGTTTGAGGGTCAAATTGTTGATTTTTTTTCCTTCCTTAAAGCCACTGCATCAATTTCCACCGAAAAAAAAAAAAACCACTGCCCCAACACCTGACAAAAACTATTTTGTTCAGGACACAAGAACAGGGAGGAAATCATATTCAACATATGCAGAAAAGGTTTGGTTCTATCTCACACCAATTGTTCAATCTAATCTTGCATTTTTACTCAGCTTTCATGGACTGGCCCCTTTGTCATTTTGGATCTATTGACGATGTTATCTTACAAGTTCTCTGATGGAAGTTTATCTTCTTCCAATTGCATGAAAGTGCAAAGCATTTCATCAACCTAATCTGTCTTACATATTGCTAATTTATAGGCCAATGAGATATACTAGCCACGCGTTTAACCGACACCCTGAAGAAAGAGATAAAGATCAATACCTTGTTATTTACTTTTGGGGAGTCAACAGCCAGCCACGTTTCTTGTAACTCACTCTGGCAGTGGGCAAAACAAGAATTAACGAATAGGCCTCCTGTCCCCGAGTATTGGTAGAACATTCTTAAAGCGGCAAGCATGTCGTTCCTGAAACCTAAGAGGTTATAAAGTCAATAAATTACTTATGTTCAACGTCTTAAAGAAAAGTTCTATTGCACGCAGTAATATGAAATCTGCGGATTGTGTGGAGCACTTGGGGATGTTTGGTGAGATGTTTGTTCAGTCTTATATCAGCCATTAAGTTGTAAAACTTTTGTCTGGTAAAAGAAATAAGTTAAGGAGGAAGAAGCATGAAAACTATAGTTTAGTAAAGTGAAAGCAATTCAATCACCTTGCAATACCTCTAGCTGGCTGTCAGTGCAAGCAGCCGGATTAAGTTTGCAGCGATTCCAATGACCATGTACATCAGCAGAGGGAGGGACCAATATGTGATGGAACTGTTCAATTACGAAGTAAAGCCACTTGAAGCAACAGCCTCTAAAGAGTTTGGTGGGTTTCTAGCAAATCAGAGCATAGCAGAAACTTACCTGGTAGACATCATAGGCCGAGTTCAAGATGAAAAACGGTGTGGTGATGTACTTCAATGTATATTGTGGGAAGAAGCACTGCAAGAGGATGAGGTAAAAGTTATGGGGATAATATACCCCAGATTTGAGTTGAGGTAGTCAGCAGCGAAGAAACCGTACCAGAGTAGGGTAAAAGAGAGAGCTAGTGCAGTTCCTATCGAGATTCTTTTCGACACCCTGCATGGTAACTCACATGACTAAATACAATGCTTATAGTCGAAAAACTGTGATTTTCTATGCCCATCCTAATCCTTATTGCGTCATATCTTACCTAACTTCCAGCAATTGCTCCTGCGTTTATTTTTGCCAAACTAGTTCAATTGTTTAAATTGACAACACGACTTTGAATATTGAATATGCCCAATTTTCACCATTTCACATGCTCATGAAGATGAATTAAAAGACCAAGAAATAAGCTGTGAACAAAAGGGATATATTTTGGCTGTTAGCAATTTATAATTTAGTCCATGGAACCCAAGGAGGAAGATAAGGACCAGCTATGAACCTACATCGACCAGAAAGAGTTTCGTTTTATCCGGTATGTAGATTGAATCAAATAATCTAGTCAAAAGTAATTAGTACAGCCAATTTTTAAGATTTTTTGATGATGTCAGACCACATTATTCATAATCTGAGGGAAATCACAGAGCTTTACCTGTAGAGATACAAGATCATCGTAAAAGGACCTCATAGTGTGGTTCAAACTTATGTCCCTTCTGCAAAATGGAGATCAAGAAGCATAAGCATAAGTTCAGCGAGAAAAACACATAGCCAGAGCTGAGTTTTTCACAGCACATACTCGTCAAGAAAGAATCCTGCATCACTCAAGCACTTCACGCTAGCATTCCTTGGTAAGTACTTTGCGAAATTATCACAGTGCAAGAAGGATGCTAAACCACCAGCAGAGCAACCTGAGAGCAAAGCCTAAAGGCAACTGATTCAATTGGAATGGCTTAAAAAGGTCCATGGTGGCATGTGACAATGTAAAGATATCTGACGTGAAACCAGTATCAATTACTTCAAGAGGGATGGATATACCTTCTGAGCACGTCCCAACCCTTTGGGTATAAGATCAAGGATGGTTGCTTGCCAAATTTTTTGCCCTCTGAAATATAGCAATGAAGTCTGCAACATTGAAGGATTAGTCAGTACGAGTTGGGATTCAACCATCTAGCTTACTTCACTAAGTGAGAAAAAGCTCAGTAGTTGTGCATTATGCATTCGCAAATATTATCTGTGGACCTGTGGTCTGTGTTGCCTCTTGATGTCAATTTGGTTCTTCAAACAAATACTGTTATGAGGGCTAGTACTGCCGTTAACTACTGAGTCTGCAAGGCTCGCTCTTCCTAGTGGTATCTAGATGAACGAAAATTGGCTTCCCTACTTTCATTTGGCATCAGGTGATGTCATTATCCCAATTAATGCTAGATGGAAGGTACCTCCGCAAAAGATGGTGAATTACATATAGTTTTTGTTTCCACCAGTATAAACAATGAGCTTCCTGATGTTTGTTTTATCTCCTTTTCTATAACTATATCCAAGGCTTTTTGGTATTTCCATTTCCCTTCACTTAAATAAATCTCCTCCTTCTTGGTCTTGGAAGAACTATAAGTATGATATATATTCTGCTCCCAAATTTTGCTTCTTCCAAGTCGTATTTCTAGTTTATATTACGGAAGAGTGCAGAGCAATCCCATTTAAGGATTGATTTGGCAATACTCCGTGGTATACTCGATAGAATATTCTCTCATCTAATTTCACAAGTAATTTCATCCGTTGACATTTGGGGATGTACACTTTTGTAGCTTAGTCTCTCATATAGTTTTCTGACCTTTGAGGGACCGGAGATGAAAGACAATAATTCAGGCAACGACAGCTAATCGAGACAAACTTCTCTGCCTCAGCAAGCCCGTGACTCTTTTTCTCGCCACAAACACACTGGATGTTGGACCCTGTAAATTTATTGCTGAATAAGAGGACGAGTCAGGGACTTACACCATTGTTGAACTCTGCATCACCAGCAAAGGAAGCTCCATCGCAATACCTAAGCTTCACACGGTTCCAATTGTAAAAATCTGTTTCAACTTCAAGTTACTAAATATATATATATATATAGAAAGCAAAACGATCTAGGGATCCTCAATGCATGCACGAATAAAGCACACTGCAATAGGAAAAATATCAAATAAATCTCCACATTCCCATCCGGCATCTACGAACGAATTCTCTATATCCTTCTTAACAAGAGAGCGCTCAGATCTCCCTCAACTGTCTCTTTTAAAACAAACAGCTGCGGGATCCTTGCGAGACACACAAGGCCAACATCATATACAAGATCCTCTAACAATGGTCAAAGGAGGCCTCTAACATATAATGCAATATCACACTGGACTAATCTAGGGAAATTAGTACTAATTAACCAAAATTGTCCGTTGAGTAAAGTAGCAAACTCTTACTAATGTCATAGCCCAAAAAAAAAAAACTCTTACTAATGTCTATTTCAATTTGACACATTATTCAACAATGAATTTTGACACTCACTGCTCATTAATCGTAAAAAAAATTACCCTTCAGTCATTGATTCAGAAAATATTAATGTTCTAGCAATATAGCTAGTATCATAGCAACATGTACATCTTAATTCCAAACTGTCTTAACGAGAATTCTTAAATACTTACATTTACTTGAGTAGTGCCTTCAGGAAACTATAATCTCTTCTTAATCAGATGGAATGGAAACTGTCACATTTCACGAGGAACTAAAGTGAATCTCATCCAGAAACAAGTTTTATGCAGTGTTTTACTGTATTTGTCTTTATCCATCGCATCGTTCTAAAATGAATCCACACAATTTTTCTCCATCATTGCAGCAGAAAATTAATGCCATTAATCACTCATTAGACCCAAAAAAAGGTGAAAACTACTCATCAATTTATCGAACCATTGCTGTGGTGAACAGTGTGCAAACAACTCATGGTTTCGCGAGCTATTTCCGTTGCAGGTCCCATCCATATCCATACTCTATCCTGTTGCATTTATTGACTCATGTTATTGCTATATAAGATCTCATCCTCGATACATTGTCCCCCCCGAGAACGGGATCAGAGCCACTCACGCCAGAACAGATGAGGCATTCTAGCAATGCAAGAATCGCTTAAATTACGATATTTTCAGCTTGGAAGCCTCCTATTATAGACTTGAGAAATATACTCAAACTCACCGCGCGTCACTCATATGTAGCAAATTGAATTTTGATGCAAAAAGAATCCTAGCATGCCATAAAGATGCTTAAATCGTGTATTTATCCGGTTTCTACACCAAGTTTGCAATGATGTAATTTGGTTAAAGAAATGCACCACCCTATGGGCAGCATTGAGGAAAATTACTGAAAAAATCTTGAACCTATTACAATTGTACCAATTCAGTTTTAAACTTTTTCTTTTGACAAATTCCATTCTAAATCTTTTATAACTATACCAATTCAGTCCATTTGACCATCCGATAACATAATATTTTAATTTTTTATTGAAATTTTTTTATAATTTTTTTTTCTCTTCCCTCTTCTTTGTTAAGGTCCGACTCGCTAGCCTCAGGCGAAGCTTGCCCCCGCCAACCACTAGAGAGGGTGAGCCTCGCCAGCCCAAATCTAGCAAGGCCATGCCTCACTCAGCCACAACGAGGCTCATCGCAAGTTTCACTTGAAGCTGGAGAGGCTAAAGAAAGCAAAAGAGGGGGAGAAATAAATAAATAAAAATATTATGCCGTCAGTGCCGACGGGATAAAATTGACCGAAAAGACTAAATTGGCACAATCGCAAAAGCTTTTGGACTAAATTGGCCAAAAAAAAAATTTAGGACTGAATTGGCACAATCGCAATAAGTTAAAGACTTTTTTGGTAATTTTCTTGGCAGCATTGTGAATAAGAACCACCGGTAAAATCAAAGGAGTAGGACAAAAGAAATCATACAGGACGCCTTGTGGCGATTGGCCAGAGGTTGGAACTAGGAAGGTCCTAATGGACATGAGCTCGTCTGTTCAGTCCTATTATTGATCACGTGAAAGGAACAACGAAGGATGTAAGGAACATGGACGTGTCCTGAAACTTTCGACTTAGATTGACAAATACTGCTACATCAACGAGTCATATTCAATTCTTATTAGGAGCCAGCGACATCAGTGGGTACATCCACTTTGTCGAGTAGTCTTCAATACTTAGCATTATTTGTCCCAACCTACCCAAGTCTCTCTCTTCGTTGACAAATACCCAGGGATAAGGTTTACGTAAGTTCTTGGGCAAGACAGTGATGAACGATTTCGAACTTTCAGTCTCGTGAAACAGAAGACAAGGTATGTGGACCGCCAGATGGGATTATCACGTGAAAGGAAGATAGAGAAGGATAAAGAGAGAAGAAAACCGTAAGGACATTACTAAATTGGCACTCATGTGCTTGTGGAGGACAGTTTCGAGTTTAAGTTTTAAATGGAGAGAGCAGGTATCAGGAGATTTGTAGTTATGGCTTAAAAGGAGTCGGAAATCTATGAGGCTAAACCTAATCCATGATGTTGGTTTCCTTTAACTTGTAAGATTACCCGGTAGGGTCAATTATTGGCTTCAGTATTTGGATCCATAACTTACGTTAAAATTTAGGTTTAAAGTAAAAAGCAATCCTCACAATAGGCGGATTACCTAGGAGAAAATGCATTCGACTTGAACTCTTGGCTTAGGATAGCAAAGATCATTTTAACATGAGGCTGAGCGATGCTTTATATGTGTATTTTCATTACGAAAATTCCAATTTTCTGAGTATTGATTTTTTTCCCCTCATCTAGGCCCTTAACAAGTGCAATAAAACTACCAACCCGGATTAAGAGAGGCATTGTTGCTGAGTATTCCGGAAAAAACCTCCAATTTGCTCATGTAACGGGTAGATCCACGACGAGTTTTGGCTCTCTCCAAGCATGATGGAATATCATTGCACCACCCACCTCCCTGCCAAGAAATTTAAAGCAATTTAACTACAAATTATTGCATGAAGTCGAACAACCAACCTATATATTAAACAAAATTTATGTACACATTGAGCGAAATTTTCTTTCATTCAAAAGCACGCAGACGTGAATAACGAAGATTGGGTAGAGATTACACCATTGAGTTTTACTGGGGATCACGTTCGAGTCCCACCTCACCATCCTACTAGATTTAGCAAGATTTTACTCGACCCAGTATACTAAAATGTGGACTGATAGGAGCCCATTATGATATGGGAAATTTTCTTAGACTTAATTGAAGACGGATTGAGTTATTTGAGGCTCTGACCTGCTAGCCATTAGATTCAATTAATCTCATGTAAGGCTCACATATACAATGATTAGATCACTCAATTCATTATGGACAAATTTCAAGAAAGACCTTCGCCCGTAATGTACTTTTAAAAATCATCAATTTAATTTGGCATTTAAGATTAAGCATATGCAACTTCTTTTTCATTAACTCCCTCTCGATCCTACCCGTTCTGATGTCTAAACTAAAACGCAATGGGTGAACCGTGAACCTAACTCCGGAAACTAAACCAATCCTAGTCCTTTGCTTCGTGCGAAGTTCTCATAAAACCTTTTTCTTGAAAAAGAATTTCTTGCTTGGCTCACTCTAATAATCACCGTCAATTATGGACGCCCCACCGGACTCACTCTGCAAAAAAGTGCACGCAGAAAGCTGCCGCTCCGCTGACAACGCGCACCAGACACAAGACGAAACGTAAAGCGACCACAAACTACACCGTTTTGATTTCCCCGACCGTTCAATCATTCCATAAAGCAACTAAAGCAGTCGGCCAGTCGCCGACTGGATCTTGCTTTTGGAGCTCTCACGTCTCAGCAAGGAGCTGACAAAAAGCACAGACATGTGATGGTACAGCCACGTGATGAGTTCACTTCACTGCTCCGATCGACCTTGATCCAAATTTGTGCGTTCATTTCTCGTGAAGTATTAATATCTAGATTCAGCAAGTAGTGGCCACTGTAATTGATTTACCTCGAACTGTAGTAGCCAGTTGTGTGCTCCGGCGCCGAATCCTCTGTGGAGATGATAAGCAGGCAAGCTCCCATCCAAACAAACTGCAATTCGGATCGATCAACAACCAAATTAACACAACAGAAAACTTGCAAACTTCCTATCAGAGGAGCTGGAATCGATACATGCGTCATGAGCCTTCCATTCAATTTGCTTTCAAGTAAATCGAACTTACAGGCTCCGATGGCGGGGGCGTTGCGGACGAGAGTCATGCCCACCAGAAGCCGATTCTCCGAGGCCGAGTAAACGCACCATGGCGCGATGCCCAGTAGGACCGCCACGAGAGCTATCGGCTTCACCCTTCCCGTCCTCATCTCCAAATGCGCGCTGACGCGGGAGAGAGAAGATTTATTGAACAGCGAACGGGTAAGCAATGCGTCGTTATCTTCCACTAGGCTAAGGATGACCATGAGAAGGAAACAAAACTAAGAGACAATTATGAGAATCCTATACTCATGGCGTGGTCGCGGCAATATCATTCAATGCTTTGGAGCGAGTTTTGGCGCCTTTTCCTCTCCGGATTACGCAAATTGACGCCTCGATCGTTGGAAAGGAAAACAAACAGAGAATGGAAAGTTATTGCTTGCTTTTTAATGAGACGGACCTTTTTGACTGATCCCGTCTCCAAAGAGAAGCCAGATCAGAGCATGACTCGGAGCCGAAGCAGTAATGGCGTCTGGCGACGATTACAACAGCGAAGAATGGAAGCCTGTCTCCGACGAGGATTGGAGCTCGTTTCCTTCCCGGCGAAAGAAAGCTGGAGAACCAGAGGGCGAGACACTTCGGCAATGGCTCCCGCGAGCTCCTCGACAAAGTGCGTCGACTTCGATCCGAAGTCGAAATAGACGATGGAACGAACGGAGAAAATACGGAGGAGGAAGGGGGAGCGGAATGGCGAGGCGGGAATGGAAGGAGGGAGGCAGAGATCAGAGAGAGAGAGAGATTTGGTGGGGAGCTGGAGCCAAAATTAGTGGGCGCCGATCAGGACACACGAGTTCTGTGGCCAGATTCTGAAAGTGGAAGCTGACTTAGGTCCCTTCCTGCGCTCGCGCCACCACGGACCCCGCTCCCGTCGAGAAAATATCCGGTGCGCTCAGATTCATATGAGCCCGGGTATACCCCTCGTTATAACAGCCGGGGTCCACAGATCGTCCAACGGCCGATGTGAGTTGAGCTCACATGTACCGACCGCACCCAAGATTTTTCAGTTCGTATCATCCCGGCCTGCTAATGCTAAATGCTAATGGCGAGGCGACCAACTTGATTAATTGTGAAATTGGGATTTTTCACGACGTGGCCGGAAATGATATGAATATAGTGTAAAATGATCTGTCGTTGGGTGTAGCAAAAACAAAACATATTCTCTCGATCTTATGTCGTCTCAACATATTTACATTCAGTTTCAACACATGTCAGTTGGCATGATTCAAACTTTCAAACGAAGTAATTTGTTCTTTTTTTGAAATCCAAAAACCCCATTTAGATGGGTAAATTCCAAGCTCATGATTTACCCAACTAATTTTGCGAACTAAGTACCACGCAAATCAAAATAGGACCGGATGGGCTCAAACGAAAAATGCGGTGCAACCACTCCAACTTGTGTTGTGAGGCCCATCCATAGGTTTTAAACGAGTTGGATTCACACAGATCGGACTTAGTACCGTGGATTTTCCCTCGCATGGTCCCAAATTAGCTTCAATTACGTGATTAATAAGAAGGGACCACACGTCCAAAAGGATGATGGTGGTCGAATGACCTTTACTTGATGAAGCAATGAGCTTGATATAAATGGCAAAAGAGATTGGATTTGATGAGAAAGCACCCGTGATTCTCCAAAGAACCGTCTGTCGTTGGTCTTTGACTCATTCCAATTTAGAGAGGAATAACGCTCTCCATTCCTCCGCGAGTCGCTTTAGCGGGCTTGGTTTTGATATGTGGAGTTGACCTCTCTGCGGCTTGGGTTGGTTCGAAAAATTTATCGATCCTTGATTAAAAAAAAAAAACATGAATTGTACAAGGTGGTTTGATTAATAAATCGAATAGAAGAGCTATTAGCTATGTCTCTAGGGATTTCTAGCATGGAAATAGGATATTACCTATTCAAACTTTACCAATTACGTGTAAAGAGCCATTTGATCTTATGCCATTCTGGGTTTACTTTCCAAGTAAATTTTTACTAGGCACTTGATATCTAGGATATAACGTTTCTTTCATTGCGGAACACCTCAAATCTTCAGAAGCTCTTAAAATGTAGATTTTTTTAAGGTCATATAGGTGCTGGACTGTTGACTTTATTCAGAGTAATTAGCATTGATAAATTTTGAAGCGAAAGTTAACTGTCGACTTTTCGAAGCAAAACCAAGACAACCTCAGTATGCATTCTTACATTTAATTAATCTATAGGTAAGTTGCATCAAAGAGGCAAATCTATCATTCTTGATAGGGATGACAATAGGGTAAGAGCAAATACGGAGTTGCATCCTCGTCCTTATCTCCTACCCCGCAGAAGTCATATTTATGTTGCTCGTCCCGATCCTAGTGGGTATGCAATTTTCTTAGCCCCGTTCGCCCCATCCAAACCAACTTCTAGCTTAAAGAGGCTTCGAAAAACTTGCGAGCATTTTTCTTTGGTTGGAAAAAAGAAATTTGCGAGTTGAATAAATCACTTATGTAAGAAAAACACGAATTTGGAATTTCTAGATCTACAAACATAAAATCTAGTTTGGAAAAATTCAATGAAAAAATGGCAAGAAATGTGTATTAATATTGCGAGTATTCACGTTAATATTGCAATCCATGAGGAAAATAAAACCACATCTTCTTCTCATTTTTCAGATGCGTCAACATGAATTAGGAATGTTACATGAGATTTTGATCTATAATTTTTTTATATGAGAGGGCCTCGCTTATTCCTAGAATGATTTTCGCTAAAGTAATATTGCAAAGACAATTTACACCATAATCTTAAAAGGAATCTCACGTGCGTGGCGCGGGCATGATAACTACTATTGGCTTAACCCGAGCTTTATGCACCTACCATGGGGTTTCATATTATTAATAACAAAAGGAGGAAAAATATATCTTCTGCCATAAGAGGAAATTGGGCCAGGCCCAAAATCGTTAAATGGGCCCGACTACTTCCCCGTCCAGTCCGTCAATGGTTTGGATAAGGGCGTGCTCGCACCAAAACATAAAATTCTGGGGCGGAAATTTGGAAACTCTCAAATAATTGAGGGCCGGAGTGAAAATGATGCGTTACGCATCGTCTTTTCCCTGAAACGCTTCTCCGATAATGGAGCCCCCTCGATCAGAGAGAAGACTAGGAGCCGAGAGGTTTTTTCCTTTTTTCTGGAACTCTTCGAAGTCCAAGGTGAGTCAATGAACCGTAGCCCTAGCACCAAGCCCTCCAAAATCTTGTCAAGTTCGTGTTCTTTTAGCTGTAATCGCAGAAACATCGATTCCTGACTTCTGTACATGAGTGGAAGCTTGACTTGTCATTTTGAGTGCGGTGCTTCAAAGATTCTTTTTTTTTCTGGGTAGATTTGTCGCAGAGGAGGAATCAAACTGAAATCTTGATCGTAGCTTGCCGGAAAATGAGAGACCGAGCTAGTGAATGGAGGAAATGATACACTTTTCATTAATTAGACCGTGGATGGTTCCTGAATCTGCCTCCAGGACTGAATAGATGGAGAATGTGTTCAGATGAAATCGAATTTACAAACGATATGGTTGACTGAAATCGTCCTTGTTCTTTTGGATAGTTTCAGCATTTTCTGTATTCGCTTTGATTACAAGGGGAAATAAGCAGACCGTATTTTGCGCTTTTGGTTGTGCTATGCAGGATCTTTCTGGTCCAAGCACATCACTTTACCGTGCTCCTTGAAAGATGCGTTCTTCTTCCCTTTCGGAAGCGTATCAAATTTACTGTTCTTGTCTTGCTTAATTCAATGGGAGAAGACGGACAATTCTATTCCTTGCATCTCCCTTTACCCATACCGAATTAAGCAATAGTTCATATGCTGGCATGTATGTTGAGATCTTTGCAGGTTGGTATCTTGCGTCTTACCACTTTGCTTTGTCTCTTTCCCTACAGGTTGCATGATTTCTCCTTGTAACTGTTGGCGGTGGAAATGTTGCAGCTTCGGTAGCAAGCCCAGCATAATCACTTCTTTTGGGACGCTGTTTGGGAGCATGATTAATAGATCTGAGGTACAAGTCTAGTAATTTCCTTTGCTGATGGAGTCATTGTGGAAGCTATTGTATCTGTTGGAACCAGCCCCAGTTACCCTCATTTTGACGGCAATTGCTGTAACCTTTGGATCTGCTTTTCGAGCCTTAAATTATGGGAAAGAAATGGAGCGCAACCGAGATCTATCCGAAGCATCTATTACCTTGGACAGGTCCCAGGCACTGATGATTCCAATCATGAGCTCTTGCAGCTTGCTTTTGATGTTCTACCTGTTTTCTTCTGTTTCCCAAGTGCTCACTGCCTTTACGGCTGTAGCGTCCGTGTCATCCCTTTTCTTCTGTCTTTCTCCCTATGCAACCTATGTGAAGTCCCAGTTCGGTTTGGCTGACCCGTTTGTGTCACGGTGCTGTTCAAAGTCGTTTACAAGAATCCAGGGGCTATTGTTATTAGTATGCACTGGTACTGTTGCTGCTTGGCTTGTTTCGGGGCACTGGATTTTGAACAATTTGCTAGGCATTTCTATTTGTGTCGCATTTGTGAGTCATGTGCGCCTACCAAATATCAAGATATGTGCCATGCTCCTTGTTTGTCTATTTGTGTACGACATTTTCTGGGTCTTTTACTCTGAGAGATTCTTTGGAGCAAATGTCATGGTATCAGTGGCCACACAACAAGCTTCAAATCCTGTCCATACCGTCGCCAACAGTTTAAGCCTTCCCGGGCTACAGTTGATTACAAAGAAATTGGAGTTGCCTGTGAAGATTATGTTCCCCAGGAACTTGCTGGGTGGAGTAGTTCCTGGAGGAAGTGCTGCAGACTATATGATGCTAGGTCTTGGTGACATGGTGCGGCATTCTCCTATCTCATTTGTTTTTTGCGATTACTCTATGTCTTTCAGATGTGAGGTTTCAGATATTCCCATATTTCAGTGGCTTGCTGTTTGCCCCCTTCTGATTGTCTTCTTAGAGTTCTTATAAGATTGAAAGTGCTTGTTTGGCATCACTTGCCAACATGGATGTGTTATATTAGTATCTGTTGCAATTTGTTTATCCATCAGATAAGTAAAAGGTGCAAGGCCAGATTCATAGTTTTGATATTAGCATTTCTCTTCAGATGTCCACTATGAGAGAGTTCTCCGTTACGAGGGATTGAGATTTCTGGTTTGTCATTTGATTTTCCTTTGCTTGTTTTTGCAGTGTTAGGATTGATTTGAAGCACTACCAGTGTCTTCTCTCATGCATGTTGGTTTAGCATCTCCATGTTGTCCTGGCCCTTCATTCATTTTTAGCTTTTCATCTTTCGGTGAATTCATATCAAGTTTATGTTAGGCTCCTTTACTTTGTACTTGTTCTGTGAGTATGTTCTGGCAAAGCCAAATCACTTCCTAAGGCTGTGGTTATGCCCCCGCACCCTCCCCCCCCCCGGGGCGTGCGTTTTCTTTCTGGCTAACATTTCTTCAGCCTGTTAGGAGGCGCTTCTGTAGTGCAGCCTTTTTAATGTCATTTTTTTTTAAATGTTATAGAGTACCTTATCAAGGAAGATATTGTTTTAATGTTTGCTTTGCAGGCTATTCCTGCTATGCTTTTGGCACTAGTTCTCTGTTTTGACTATCGGAAAAGCAGGGATATAGTCAATTTATCGGAACTGCACTCTTCTAAGGCAAGCAAGTACATATGGTACGCCCTTCCTGGCTATGCCATTGGACTCCTAGCTGCCTTAGCAGCTGGAGTTTTGACCCATTCACCTCAACCTGCCCTCCTCTATTTGGTATGCCTTTTGATCTTATCTCACAGATAATTTGCTGTCAATATTTGTGGACAATGCCTCCTTTTGTCCTATTGTTTCTATGCATCTTGTTCTTATAGTTGGCCTGAGCCATAATGGTTGCTTTGGCATTATGACTGCTTAAATAATTTTGATTTGAGTGAGGCATATCAGATGTATTGTAAGAGCTGAGATGGTTACGGCAAAATGTGAATCTGAGTGCTGCCAAACTCATTGAAACATTCTTTGGTTAAACTCAGGTGCCGTCCACCCTTGGGCCAGTCATTCTCATTTCTTGGTTGAGGAAAGATCTAGCAGAATTGTGGGAAGGTACTACACCGAGCACGAGTGATAAAGGGCGCTCAGAAGAGGTTTGAGTGGCCAAAGTTGTAAAGTTAATTGAAAGGTTGACTACTATGCTTATCAGTTATCGCAAGTTAAAGCACCAATCTGAGCTGATGACTTACTTTGCGTCGACGCTTTACTTATCAATACTTCATAGAAAATGAGAGGATATAACATACGTTAGTTGACTGGATTTCCAACAATGTGCAGAAGACAGCTAAATTGCGGAATACTCTGACCAATGGATAATTTATCTTTCTATGATTCCCACGAAAATTGTACTTTCATCTTATGGTCATAATGTTCATTGAACCATGATAACCACTATCCTCACTACCAGAAATTTTCTTGGAAAAGAGATTACAAAATTGCATGAAACACTATGTTGCATTATTCTATGACCAAATTATTTCATGCAACACATTTTCTAATGCCTAACATCTTATCTCTTTTTGCATGTAACACCAATTTTCATGTATAAATATTTAGGGAGCTGATGGCAGACCAGCGCACCTATGTAAAGTTGTAATTCCCTTTGATCTATTCAGCATTTGGAATGCGCTTTTTTTTCAGTAAGGCAATCATATTAAATTCCACATATTGCAAATCTCTTCAGGGAAAATACTAGTAGTCTCAATGTTGAGGACTACGTTTCGGTAGCATGCTAATGACATTGCGAAAAACCCTTTACGCATCGCTCTGACAACTTACAAGAGGATTTTTTTTTAGGAGTCTTATTACTACTGTATTAGAAGATTAGACAAACTAATCCTGAAAAAAATGAATTTGAAGTCGTGTAGGATGATCGAGATTTTAACGTGGCTTCATTATTTTGGCCAAGCTTAGGCCAATGATCGATTGCCCTTGGAGAGAATGAATTTGAAGTCGTGTAGCATGCTAGTCATTGTCTTTGATCGATTCTAGTTTTCCATGCCAATCTTAGGCCAATGATTGATTTTGTGAATTGGATTAATGTGTCATCAACGGGGGTCTGGTTTGAGTCTAATTGGGAATAATTATCATAAAAGTCTTAATGTCGATTCAGTCTTATATTTTTTAATTTGGTCATCTAGTTTAAAACCTTTACAATTTGCAAATATAGTATAAGGAAAAAAATTACATAAGTTCAGAATATTTTTCAAAAATTTGAAAAAGTTATCCATATTAATATTAATATTGACGATTTTCGATTAAAATTGGACGAAGTAATTATATTAGCAAATCCGCATAATGTTTAGAATTAAATTGACATTCGTACGATAAATGTATGAATTTTTTTGGTAATTTCTCGAGTGTAATTAAGATGGGGATGAGCCCTTAAATGTCGTTATCCAACAAATTGGTCTGCGGGCTGTCAAATGCATGATCCAAATATTGTTGTTTGCGGCATTATAGCTGACTAAGGTTAAAAAGGTTTATTACCATTTTGGCCCCAAAAAGGTCTTTCAAAGCGGCCTTCCAAGCACAAAGGCCCAAAAGCCCTCAGATTCCAACGTGGAAAATTGGGGAAGAAAACCGCCGGAAAAAAGGTTAGGTGTCCGTTCGAAATTCCGGTGGTCGGAATCGGAAAAGCCGCCGTCCGCACGGGGAGGGAAAAAAAAAATTTCCGAGGAGCGAAAGCGTTAGGATAGGCAGACGAAATCCATCATCTAGCTAGAGGTAGAGAGAGAAACTTAGAAAGAGTCGAGTAGAAATGCTTTTGCTTGCGGAGACTCAGAGATAAAGACACGTCACTCTCTCTCTCTCTCTCTCTCTCTCTCTCGTGTTGTCCATACAAACGCCGAGCTAAACCCTTGGCCTTGCGGATTTCACCTCCCTCTCGAACATGTCTTCAGCGACTGCGACGTCTTCCCCGAGCTCTCTGCAGCTCCGATTGGCTCTCTACTGCTGCGGCGGTTCCCTGGAGCCGTCCCGTTCGATCCTCGTGAAGGCGCGAGTGAGAAAGCTTGGCCGACTGTTCCCGCGCCTCTCCATCGGTCAGAGTGAAAGCCACCGTGATTTGGGCTCTTGGACCGGTTCGGACAACGGCGCGGACGCTTTGTCTGGCTGGTCCAGTTCCGATGACGCCCGAGGATCTCTGGATTCCCAACGGAAGAAATGGTTTGGAGGTACGGCGGAGAAATTTGTTGTGTTATGCTTGCTCTGAGTAACAATGTCTCCTGGAATTGGAAATCGTCCGTAACTTTCTAACAAACGGGAAGGGGAAATTAAGGTCCGTCCTTCTGACGATGGTATTGGTGTTCCTGTAAGAGAATGATTTGATCGAGTAGTTGGGACCTAATTCAAGTATCTTTCGCGATGATGATTGCTGGGGCATGTGCTGTGCTTTGCGTCCTGGAAATATTGAACCGTCCATTAGTCTTCGGGACGATTTTGGCTCATTGTGAACCGTTCTCATCTTTTTCCTATTTTTCTCTCCTTTCCTCAGCCACCAATTCCGGTTTATTCTGTGCTAATAACACTTTTGAAGTAGCTTGCTTTCAGGGATTGTTGGAGCAGGAGTTATTCTTGCTGCTGGAATCACGTTTGCAGCGATATCTGTGGGGAAGAGAAGCACTTTGGGTGAGTTTTGATTTTTCTTGTGAAAATACACAGGACTGAGTTCATCTCATCCAATTGCAGCTGCCAATGCTATTGGAATGCAAGTTAATGACTGGCCTTCGTCATGATGCATTCAATCTTGGTGAAAACAGGACTTAAACCAGAGATGGAGCCCTTAACCACACAGCAGGAAGCACTGTTGGCCCCAGATGATCAGCACGTGGAGCTTGAATCCAACAAAAAGGAAGGTACTCAAGGGCACGACAACGTCAATCTGAGCAGTGAGTCAGGTATGAGTGATGATTCTCTTTCACTCCAAGAGCATAACGACTCTGTGAGCAGAAATAAAATGGAAGATGATGCTGATGATGGGATCCAATCTGGTACTGAAAATGCTAATAGTTCTTCCAAGGAAGATGATCTGCAAGATGAGTCGCCCGTTAGTGACAACTCAATTGCTCCTGAAACAAGTTTAGGTGTTGGTGTACTCCTAGAAGATGATGCTGTGGCTGCTTCAGCTAATATAGAGGCACGAGGTAACTTCAATGACGCTGCACCAGAATCCGCATCTGGACAGAAAGGGGACCTGATTAATAATAATTCAGCTGGGGAAAGTCTCACGAATTTCACTGCTGACTACAAGGGGGATGAGTCGTCGAAAATTAGTAGTTCAACTGCTCTATACGAATCTACTAAGCTTTATCACACCCAAAATGAGTCCATGGAGCTGAATGATTCGATTGGTTCCCACGTAGACACCATTTCAGAACGAGAGGCTGTGCCTAACAATGCGCTGCAGAAGTTAGTTCCAATATCTGCTGAAGAAAATCATGATGCAGAGAAAGCACCTCGGGTGTCAGTTGAGGTGATAAATTCAGCACTGGAGGAACATGACTCAAATAAACGTGTTTCATCTGCAACTGAAACTGGGGCATCTTCTGTTTATGCATTTGCAATTGGACAAGAAAAAGATGGGCAAGGGGCGACAGATGAAAGCACAACAGATTTTGCAACATCAAATTCGCGAAACACCTTATCCTATGCTGGTATACCTGCTCCATCCTTTGTTTCTGAAGCTCTACAAGTGAGTACCGGGAAGATTTTGGTTCCTTCGCCAGTTGATCAAGTTCAAGGACAGGCTCTGGCTGCACTACAAGCATTGAAGGTACTTTGTTCACTCTTTGTTAGCTCCAGCAATTGGGTTTTTACTTGATGATGATGGCAAGTCATTGCATTGTGAGAGCTAATTTATTACCTCTCTGGTGTACTTTTCCAATTAAGTAAGTGCACGTGCTATTCTTCCTCTTCTTTTATTGGGTGGGGGGCTGTTGGAAGCAGTGTAAAGCGAGCAAAGCAAGTTCTCCATGCTCAGTTCACTTAGACATGGTCAATTAGGAAGGGCAACTTTCCCCGTTGGGGCAGTAGAAAATTGATAGAGTAACTTTGCTCTGAGTTCCTTTGTGTCTTAACCTTACATTTCAAATTGTGAGTATAATGATAATCTGGTATTGTAGCTGTATTCAAATAAACTATTTAAAGAGATTATTCTTCCAGAGAACTTTAGTAGTGGAAAAGTTCTCGCTTTCTTTCATATGATTTCTATAATTTATTTTTTAGAAAAATTCATTTTTATTCCACCAAGTCTTCTTCAGAAACCTTTTTCCTTTGGCCTGTAAGATTGATCTAATAGTCTGTCTTCCCTTTTATAACAAGACAATATTGGGCCTTGCAAGCAATCTAATCTAAGTGCTCCACCACTCCATTCAGGTTATTGAAGTTGATGTCCAAGCAGGGGATATTTGTACACGTCGTGAATATGCTAGATGGTTGGTGTCAGCAAGTAGTGCTCTTTCAAGGTGTAGAGATCACATTCTCGTGATTCATTAAATGGAAAACTTTAACTGTCGATTTTGATTGCTAATTTAGATGACTAAACTTCTGCTTAAATGACCTCTGCGTCTTTGTAGAGATACAATTTCCAAAGTTTATCCTGCCATGTACATTGAAAATGTCACTGAGCTTGCATTTGATGATATAACACCTGAAGACCCTGATTTTGTTTCCATTCAAGGTGAGAAATGGTATTTCCTGTCTGCAACTTCAGCATGAAGTTGCTTCTATGTTCACGCCTTTCTTTGATTGCTCTGAAATATCAGGTTTGGCAGAAGCTGGGCTTATCTCCAGTAAGCTTTCAAGACGAGATATGATGTCTTCTCCAAATGAAACAGAGGACCCTCTCTATTTCTTTCCTGAAATGTGAGTAAAAACAACTATTCCTTCTCAATTGTTTCTTTTGTTGGCTCTGTGGAGGATTCTTTATGGCCAATTCAACATATTGAAAAATCTTCCACCACTGTTACCCTATAGAGTGTCAGCATGCACCTCGAGATATTAGTCTCTACTTTATTAGACCATAGTGGTTGCAGTAAAGTCGTTCAACCTCAATACACAAACTTGATAAAGCTTCTTTAGGGGATTAAGAGGGATAGATACACAAAGCATATTGTGATGTTTATAATCTGTCTAATGACTTCCCAGAATATTTTTTGACGCGTTTCTTTTCTTTTCTGTGCCTCGTATGTTTTCACTGCTGATCTTCTTTCTTGTACAATTGACAGCCCATTATCACGTCAAGATTTAGTCAGTTGGAAGATGGCCCTGGAGAAGAAACAGCTCCCAGAAGCCAACAGAGAGGTTTGCTCATATTAAGTTTTTGGTTTATACTTGGGTTTCTGGCCACTTATGTGACTTCACTTGCAACTTTTAGAAAAATTCTCTCTCTTTATATAAACAGGGCCTGTGCTGCGTATCTGGATTTATAGACATTGACAAGATTAACCCTGATGCATATCCTGCACTAGTAGCTGATTTGTCTGCTGGAGAACAGGGGATAATAGCCCTTGCATTTGGTGAGCCATATGACCTTGTCTGCTTGCGTGGAACCTTCATTTCAGCTTGGTAATGTATGTACTTTTTGTTTCGAGATAGGTTACACGAAACTGTTTCAGCCAGATAAGCCGGTTACAAAAGGCCAAGCAGCTATTGCTCTTACAACTGGTGAAGCTGCAGACATAGTAAGTGAGGAGCTTGCACGCATTGAAGCAGAGACAATGGCAGAAAATGCTGTTGCTGCTCATAGTGCTTTAGTGGCTCAAGTTGAAAAGGACATCAATGCAAGTTTCGAAAAGGTGCTCACAGTAGAAAGAGAGAAAATTGATGCGGTGGAAAAGAAGGCTGAAGAAGCAAGGCTTGAATTGGAAAAATTACGGGCTAAGAGAGAGGAAGATAGTATTGTCCTGATGAAAGAACGTGCTGCTGTGGAATCAGAGATGGTAGTTCTCTCTAGATTGAGGAGGGAAGTGGAAGAAGAGCTGGAAAGTCTAATGAGCAACAAGATAAAAGTCTCCTATGAGAAGGAGAAGATTGAGAAGCTTAGGTTGAAAGCAGAAAAGGAAAACCAGGAAATTGTTCGCCTACAATACGAGCTGGAGGTTGAGCGGAAAGCATTGGCAATGGCTAGGTAAGTACAGCATGATGTAACTAAGGGATCAACTGTGATAAATTACCATTTTCAATTTAGATGGTTTCCCTGGTGTGGCATATCTGTGTGTGGTTTCCTAAACTGTCTTTGGCAGTCCATCGACTCTTCCAGCCTTGCATGTATCGCTTTCCCGGTTAATTTCTCTGGAAATGATCCAATTCCTGGTTCCTTCATTATGCTTGAGGGGACAAGGTACTTCCATGTGATGATAAACTGCGCACTGCAGCCACTGCCGCTTTGTGCTGAAAGTGATGATCACTCAATTGCCTTCTTGGAAATTGTATTAGGACTCAGTTCATTCTCTCCATCCAAATACTACTGAACTCAACTTTGCATCTCATGTGTTGTTTAGCAATCATCGTACTTATGGAACTTTGAAATTTTGTTACGCAGGGCATGGGCTGAAGATGAAGCAAAGAGAGCAAGAGAACACGCGAGAGTTCTGGAGGAGGCTAGGGATCGTTGGGAGAGACAAGGTATCAAAGTCGTAGTTGACAGTGACCTGCAAGAAGAGACTTCTGCTGGTCTCACTTGGATCAATGCTGGAAAGGAGTTGTCAGTTGATGATGAAACTGTAAATAGAGCTGAAACTCTGGTGGATAAGCTCAAGGAAATGGCTGCAAAAGTTGGGGATAAATCCAGAGACCTGATCAATAAGATTGTCCAGATAATACTTGTTTTCATATCAAATACGAAGAGATGGTCCTCTAATGCCATGGAGAGAGCTGGAGAACTAAGATATGTTGCTGTTAGAAAAGCAAGGATATCAACTGAAGAGTTGCAGCAAAGCATTGCAAACATGAGCCTCGACCTCAAGGAGGGGGCAAAGAGACTTGCTGGAGACTGTAAGGAAGGGGTTGAGAAACTCACCCAAAAATTCAAGACATGAGCGCATAACCTTTTTCTGAAAGTTTCTCCATTTTTCCCGTGAGGTAATTAACTATGGCGGCCTCAAGAAAGCAAAAGTTACCGTTATGGAATTAGGGAACTGGTTACAGATGACCTCAATAATCCAGGATCCATGATTTTAAACTCCCACTTGTTTAAACTGTTTTGTGGGAGTATGTCTTGTGTAGAATAATTCATGTTCAATAAGATTGACTCCGCATCCCTATTCATGATCTGTTTTGGCTTCTACTGTGCTTTGTGTGTGCGCGTGTGTGTGGTGGTCGAATGGCAGTATGCACTTGTTCAAATGTCTCGAGTCAAGACTGCGGATCTGCCATTGACCCAGTGATGGTGAGTGTACTGCTGCCATAATTAATTTGTCCGTGTTGGTATTTGGTAATGTTTAAGTAGAATCCCTCATCTTGCCCTTTTTGTGTTCCCATACAAAGGTGAATATGATTCCTAATCAGATTTCTATGACCGAAAAGAACTCTGATGACGCTGTCAGAAAAAGCAGGGTGAGCCTTAGATTCTTTTTACTTCACAAGTTATGTTACGTCCTCATCACGTTTTTCACTGCCCCTCCGTGTAAACCCCTCCTGTCACAAAGCAAGAGGATATGACCAGTCCAAGTGTGTTAGATGGCGGAATTCCATGTCGTCATTAAAATCAACCGTAAAGGATAGCCAAGGGCATGACAAAAATCACCAGATCTTTCGTCAAAACAAGAACAAACTCTTATTACTTCCTCAGAGAAGCCCACCACTAAACATTCGATTCTTTTTTAATTAAAAAAAACGATTGAATCCCAATCCATCAAGCAATACCCATGTGCCCACAATCTCAATCATACATTGCCGCCAATACTGCTACACTAGGGGAACGGTCGATTTTAATTCATGTATCTATCTCATCAAATCAATAAAGATGGCATTGATAGCACAACTTGCTTTTCTCAGAGACTCGTTAGGAATCTTTCCAAAATTTAGAAATCCATAGGAGAGTCGAGCGCACATTAGTCCCCCGAGCTAAGACCAGAGTTTACAGTTGGATAGAAATGCCAAAAAATGTTTAGCTGCTGAAATAAGCAATGAACTAGCCCTTTGACACCCACTTAAATATCTATCAAGCCAGCCACTCCGTAAAGAGAGATTTGGAAAATGACATTGATAAAAACCTTCTAATAGTCAAACTTAACCACAAGGACATCACACACCAGAATCAGAATATCAAGCATCGAGCCAAAAGAACACTGCTGTCATTTTTAACCGCCTCGCCAGGAAGAAAGTTTCTTGAGCTTCTGTCTTGAACTAGCATAAGACAACTAAGCAAAGATAAAAGTAATCAGCTTCTACATGTGAAACAAAATCTCCGCAGCAGTTTGTTTCCGCAATGAACTCTCACTTCTTTTTCTCACCACCTCCAGCAGACCTGCAAAGGCAACACCGAGGATGATCAGGAGTGAACAGAATGAATCTCCACCTAGCCAGTCGAGCTAAATAAAAGAACACAACGTTCATTATCCAAAAGGAATTTACTCAAGTCATTAAGTGTTTACCTCATCTTTCTGAGAACATTTGACATCTCCTCACGCTTCTTCTTTGCCCTCTTGTGAGTGCCCAGCTTTCTTTTAGCTACCTTCAAAGCACGCTTGTCCTTTCCAACTTTCAAAAGCTCAGTGATCCTCTTCTCATATGGTGCGAATCCAGCAACTTCCCTGATCAAACTCCTCACAAAGTGGACTCTCTTGCTTGTTTTCTGCACATGCATCATACATAAAGAAGATCAAACTTCAATGGTACTGACAATTTTCTTCCTTTCTAACCGTGACCTTCGTGAGCACATCTCTTTCCTCCGACACATTCACAGTATGCACACCCAAAATCAGCTTTTGAAAACAATAACTCCACTAAGGCAATCTAGAAAAAAAAGAACTTTATTACCCAACATCCGCCCACAAAAAGATGGGGAATATCCATTTTAATCGTCACAATAGCTCAGGAACATTTATTCCATTTGTTCAACAGGTTGGAAAAAATTTCCCCGATCCATACTTAAAACATCAATTGCAATGCTGCGGGGACTTACCCCTTTGCGATCAGAAGGACGTGGTGCCAATTCCTTCTTGGTCACAATGTGGCCCTTATTCAATCCAACAAAAAGGCCGGTGTTTGGCTGCTTCGGAGCCATTTCCTGCTTCAGTCAATCCAACAAATTTGACTTCAGTGCATCGCAATGCAATCTATCAGAGGGCGATCGAAATAACCAGGACAAAGACAGGAACCTCTAACCCATAAACCACCGCGTCATTCATTCGTTCTGAACAGCGCAATGAACAACAAATTACGCCCTTATAAATGTCGGGAAATATGTACTAAAAACCATTTCGACGACTGAAATTCAAACAAACATGCAGATAACGGCAGCAAGGGAATCACCGAGCCACGGAGAAATCAAATACCAGCTTCGAGACAAGAGTAACAACACAAGAGTTCAAGCCAAAGACGCATGAGTACAAGGACTAGGTTATCACAGACTGAGTAACTCGAGCTGTCGAGATAAAATCAGTCTATACAACGAGTCCCAAAACGCGCACGATTCGAGCCAATACATATAAGCATTGCAGATTCAGTTTGTCGGAGCACGCATACCTTTCGGACGCGACGACGATCCGAGGCGGGTTGGAGAAGAACTAGGGTTTTGCTGGCGGGTTCTGTGCCTATTTATAGCGAGAAGCTTGTGCGGCGGAAATAAACGAAATGGGGGGTAATTTAGTAAAACACGCTGACTCCATTGCTACGACACCGTTCTCCGGCCCTCGGTCCACTCTTAGAAGTCAGCATCATAATTAGGTTTTCCTTTCTTCTCTATTTTTCATATGGTCAAAACCATAATTAGGCTCAAGTTCTATATATATCTGTGAAAGTTATTTGAAACGTTGATTAAATGTGAATCCAATTAATTTGTTATTTGGTATCTAGAATTTAGTTTAGACCTTTATATTATCTCTTATAATTAAATTCCCTTCATATTCATATACGGAAGTATAATAAATATCGTGAGTAGCTATAATGCTTATTGTTTACGTAAGTTGAACTGGGCCATTTTAATTGTGCCAAATTTACATTGAATAATAAATCCTTGCTTTAATGTTCACCTAATAGAGAATTAACATACTACCCGACCAATTGTTTGACTTTACTAGTTTAATTTTATCACTTTCTAAGTGTGATTCTTATTTTCAGGCATTGTTGCGTGAATGGAAGTGATGGATGGCTATCTTATTTTACTTACAATGCAAATATTTTTCTAAGTTGGGCCTCTAAGAAATGACTCGGCTCGTTATATTTAACAAACAAAAAACTATAGTGTGCATGATGCTATCTTGGTATATATGTAGGCCAAGTTAAATTAAATGGAAATATAATTTCTCAATTTGGGATCCCTAAGACCATTCAAAATATATATCATACATACACATTGAAATATCAGCAATTATGCGCAACGAAAAAGTCACCCACTTCAAGTGAAGAAGTTCGAGTTTCCCAAGCACAATCGACGAGGCTTAACAAGTGTCTTAGGACACTCTTTACCATTCCAACAATAAATTAATAGCAATCGGTTGTCAAGTGTCGTTGTAATTTAAGGCAGAGGTTTTGCTTTTTAGCTCGTGATCTCGTAGAAACACTCTCATTTACTAAAAATCTCAGTATTAATTTTGTGCACTTAACTTTTTTGATCTTATGACAATAAACTCGCGTCTCGGATCAATTCATGTGAAAAACAAGCAATTATGGCCAAGAACGACTGAACATGCCAAATATGTGTGTAGCCTTTTTCTATTGTGACAAAAATAGGATTTTTGATAGTATTTCGTCAATTCGCTCTGTTACTATCTTCGTATCAGCCCAAACGAATCCCATTGTGTTAACGTCGACAATTATCAATGGCTAGTACTTGTAGATCCTCGACCCCCTAAAACAACTAGCTTTCATTTTAATATCTTTTTCAAAGTGTATTCTCAATATCGAAATCATGCTATTTTCTCTAAGTAAGCGTCAAAAATTTCTCTACCTAGAATTTTCATTTTCGGATAAAGTTTTAGACCTTCCAGTTATAAAGGGAAATACTAACGGATGTCATTGTTGTCACGTGGGCCAAACGACGTGCATTTTTCCTCCTTTTTTTTTTTGGCGAGTTTGAAGATTATGTTAAACTTTTCTACTATGGTAAAAGGTTTGTCCTTTTTCCTTTTTTTGGTCGGTTTGTCCTTTTTTTTTTATTGCTTTTTGAAAAATCGTAAAAATTGTGTTGTTTGGGCTAGTTGGCCCAAATCATAAACCTATCCAATAAAATGTAATATTGGACTTGCGTGGCTGTTCACTAATGAGTCAGACGCATGGGCAGGGGAAACTAAGGCCGACAATCCCGACCTTTATCATAAGAGCTCTACCACGGTGCCTTGGGGTCAAGTTGTTTTATGGCATTCCATGGTCGAACTTATACCACATGCTAAAGTATCCCAAATTACTTGTCCACAGGATTTACACCTTATAAAGATATCTTATTCTGTCTATCTACCGGTTTAATCTTTTGGGTTGAATACTATAACAAAGAATTGGAGCTACTCCGGTCTAAGTTTAGTTCTCGTGGACGATACAGATTTGTCAAATTTCACCCGTCCTTTTCTAATTCGATTTGCACGTAATAGGGGGTTCACACGATTTATATGCTTTTTTTTTAATAAGGATATGTGCACCAAAAGCCCTAAAACTTATTACAAATGTGCAATTGAGTTTCAAAACTAATAAAAAAAATGCAATTAAGTCATTCCGTTAAATTTATCCAACTCAGCCATGGAAAATGCCGGCGTGACTTATTTAAATATTTTCACTTTCTTTTGATCAAGATTTCACTTTCTGTACGAATTTTATTTAAATTTAGTAAATTTAATAATATAAACCAAAAATTAAAAGAACAATCCAAAAAAACAAAAATGAAGTTGGAAACCAGCGGCCGCCATGTCGCCTGGTTTCCAAATTCTTCTTTTTTAGTGTTTTTTAATTTAGTTTTTTGTTTATATAATCATTCTCTTTTTGTCTTAATTTTTGGCTTTTTATTCATTTTTTGTCCTAATTCTTTCTACTTAATCTTAATAGAATCTATATAAAAAAATGAGATTTAAATCAAAACGACGTTGTCTTGGCTTTTTATTTCATGTTGTAGCCATGTTATCGCGCATAGAAGAGAGAAAATATTAGAAAAAAGCTACGCGAATAGTTTCCCTCAGTCGAGTAGGACGGAATTAAAGGAAGGATTTGTTACGCTAATTTAATAATTTTTAAAATTGAATTATATTTTTGCCAATTTCAGGGTTCAATTACATTGTCCTGAGAAGTTTTAAATTTTTTTAGCGTATATATTTCAATTACGCGAACAGTTTCCGCGGCGGCGGACTTGCATTTGGGCAACGATGGCGAGAAATGGAGTCGCTAGCTAGGACACCAAGAGCACAACTGTCGCCAATCATATCTCAACACCTTCCAGCATGCCCTCGTCGTCTTCTTCTTCTTCTTCTTCTTCTTCTTCATCAATCATCGACGCTGACCCTGAGGTTTGACTTGCAGGTAGAGCCATTTCGCTCACATTTCTCTCACCTTCGTCATCCTCCTCAGTCGATTGCTCCCATTTCGACTCTTGATTTGACCGCCCATTAGGCCATTGCTGCCTAAATCGCATTTTCAACTCGGGCGCACCATGCCCCATTCATTTGCATACCACAGAACCGGAAACACGACAATGAGGTCGAGAGTCCATGTTCCTTTCGTGTCTCGAGCTTGCGTTCTTGCCCGTGAAGTCCTCCTCGGTCCTCTGGATCACTCAGCGCTCGCGCTCGGTCCCGTTCGGTGAAGTTTTCTCTAACTGGCGATCTCTGGTTTTAGATTTTGCTGTTCGATTTTTGGATCGGGAACTGCTGTCGACGGCGCCACGCGGAACGGGGATCAGATTGATCAGATCCGTGCTTTGACGCGTGGCTGAATCGTAGTCTTAAATCTTCTTCGGGCTTTGCCCTGGCGAGTGGTGATTTTGGCTTCCTAGAGATTCATTCCTATATCGAACTCTAGAGTTTGCAGCTTGTACAGTCTATCCGGAGATTCTTGCTCGATTCTGATAGTGGTTTTGCTAGCGTACTTGCTTTTATTGGGAGGGAAGCTACTCGTGAATTCTCTATCTAAGGTTTCCCTCTCGCGATTTAACGTTGCCATTCATTGTGCAAACCTCTGACGATCGGTCTCCTGTGTACACATTGAATCGTCTGTGCCCTGTCAAAGTAAGCATCCTCTTGTTACCGGATAAACGGTCACATGGTAATTGATTTGTCCCTCGGGTAATCCAATTCCGGTTCTCACACAAGTTTCCAGAGTCTCTATTCCCGGATACAAGCATGACCACTTCACTAGCAGGCCATGTCCTTTAATTCCTTTGGATTGGAGATTTGCACACTCCCTATTGTCCTGGCCGGCATGCTTGGGTTCTAGGCATAGGCATCCATGTCATTGATATGCGGCCTCCCTCTCCTCGAGTGTGTCTACTGTCTGGCATGCGCTCGTTGGGCATGGAAGCGATGTCTCCATACTGCAGGTCATGACAGTGAAACTTGGGGCCATGCCAGTGCTGAAGAATTTGAGCCCGTTCCTCGCCTTTGCCGCTACATTCTAGCTGTTTATGAAGATGATTTACGGCACCCACTTTGGGAACCCCAGGGAGGTTATGGAATAAACCCGGATTGGTTGTTTCTGCGAAAAGATTATGCAGATACACGAGGACAGGCGCCTCCTTATATGCTGTATGTTGATCACGACCATGCAGACATAGTTCTTGCCTTTCGGGGTTTAAACATGGCAAAAGAGAGTGACTATGCAGTGCTCTTGGATAATAAATTGGGGAAAAGGAAGTTTGATGGTGGCTATGTTCATAATGGGTTACTAAAGGCTGCTGCATGGGTATTGGATGCAGAATGCGAGGTCTTGAAGGAATTGTTGGAGAAGTACCCTAATTACACATTGACTTTTGCTGGACATTCGTTAGGTTCTGGCGTTGCAGCATTGTTGACAATGGTGGTTGTGAGAAATCTTGACAAGCTGGGTAATATCGAAAGGAAGAGAGTCAGATGCTATGCCATCGCACCTGCCCGGTGCATGTCCCTGAACTTGGCAGTCAGATATGCAGATGTCATCAACTCTGTTGTGCTCCAGGCAAGTTCGTAGTCCCTTTGTTGTTCACTCTTGTCATTGAATGAAAGTGAGTACTCAAGCATCTCTACGTGTGGAGACATGCCTATTAAAGTTTAATTGGTATGGGAACTTCGGCATGCATTGCTCGTTTCTCTTTACACTTTTTTTTTTTTGGTCGAACCTCTCTTTACACATTGGTTGATCTAAAATCTTAAGCCACAACTGCTATTCTTCAAAGTTCTTGGCACTGTATACGGCTGGGCGGATGTAGTGTCGGATTCCAGGTTTCTTTTTGTTCTTTTTTGTCCAGTCGCAATATTAAATAGACAGCACTTGTGGGAGCGTCTCTCCTGGTGAGGTTGATAGCTGGCTCTCTACTTCTCGTCCATTGAACTCTGGTGAGATATGCCATCTTCCTTATTGAAATTTACCTCAACAACATCCAATTGCTTCTGCCACGGATGTAACCAATAAAGAAGGTGTTGAGATGGTGAATTGCTACTTTCTAAAGTCCCTTGCCAATCTATTCATTAAGAATCATTGTAGCGGCACTGTCTAGGTGTACTAGTTTTGAGATCGACTTGTTTGGTTAAGCATTTTGTCAGCAGCTATAGCATCATGGAGCTGCACTCTGCTAGTGTCTGCTATTCTGCCACAAGTAATTTTTTATTCATCTGATGGAGATTTTTCCATTGAATCAGGATGATTTTTTACCACGAACAGCTACACCCTTGGAAGACATCTTCAAGTCACTTTTCTGGTAGGGGCCACAGCAACATTTTCTGAGTCGCACTATACCAAAATGAGAACTTTAGTTCCATGAGGCAAATCAGAGCTTCCCTTCCTTCTTATCATGAGAGTATCAATTTCAATGCACATGTGGTTAGCAAAGAATGTTGAAGTGATCAAGACCAATGATGATGGACATCAAATTCATTTTTGGTCTCTCCCTTGAAAATATTGATGGATCTTCTTTCTCTTGTTGGACAGTTTGCCATGCCTCCTGTGCTTGAGGTGCATGAGGGATACCTGCATTCCAGAGGAAAAGATGCTGAAAGATCCCAGAAGACTATATGCACCCGGTCGCCTCTATCATATAGTTGAGAGAAAGCCTTTCAAGTATGTTAAGTCATTTAGAGAAGATATGGCATCTGGAAAGCATTGTCATACATTTGAAGTGCAAAGAGAGATTTTTTGTATTTATTTTGTCGAGCACGTGCACATAAGTCGAACAACTTCCTTGCATGATTATTAAGTAAAACTCTCTGACTTAAGGCAATATAGACGAATTTATGGTAATTCATGGTCCTCACGATAGCAGCATCTCTACTAGAAATTTGACTTATTAGTGCATCTACTATACAGTTTTAGAAAATTATTAATTTCCACTATGCCAGGATGGGACGATTTCCCCCAGTTGTAAGGACAGCAGTGCCCGTGGATGGGAGGTTTGAACACATAGTTCTATCTTGCAATGCAACTTCTGACCATTCCATCGTATGGATAGAAAGAGAAGCCCAGAGGGCTCATGATGTAAGTTTCCATTGGTATCTTTACTGCGATTGTGAAGCCAAGTTTACACTTTTTCATCTTTACTCATCTTAGTCACCTACCTATGGCACGAATGCATATGTTTGAGATGCCGCCTAACAGGTGAAGAGTTCTTTTTATGTGAAGTTGTGAATGGTTAACCAAAATTATTAGGATTGTGGACCGAGTGTGATACAACTTTCATGAAAGTAAATGGCGAAGGATGAGTTTCTAGGCTTATGAAATGTGGCAGAGATTCTGACGTCAAGATAGACATCCAGAGATTTGCATATATGGCAGTCTCACCTTTGTCCACTGGAAAACCTTGGCTGTTTTTTGCTTTCCTCCCTTGTGTCCGGTCCTTTCTCAGTGAAGTTGCACTGACTAGCAACAGACTCAGTCATACGTATCGACATGTATAAGACTAAACCAGAGCATATTGCATTATTGAGTACTGCTTCTCGATTATGTCTAGAAAGTAATAGTCACAAGATATTTCAAGGCGTGGAGCTGGCAGATGCAGAAAGCAAATATTACATGCATCTGTCACTTAATGATGTTTGTGTGCGTACCATGATGTCAAATTATGACTTGAGTCCTTAGAAAGACAAGCTGGTGAAGCATCAATGGTTTCTTCCTATTAGGCCAATCAATAATAATAAAATGCATAGTCCCATGGATGACTCCGGGTTTGGTTCCCTATTTAACTGCTTTGTCCGCGCAAGAAATCCCGATTTGGTATCTCGATTTTTTTATGAAAGCACCTTGCCAATTTTCCCCTCCAGCTGATGCTTGAGAAAGATCATATCATGGAAATTCCAGTCAAGCAACGAATGGAGCGGCAGGAAACAATAGTCAGAGAACACTCAGAAGAGTACAAGGCTGCTTTGAAGAGGGCAGTTACTTTGGCTGTTCCACATGCATATTCACCTTCTCAGTATGGCACTTTCGATGATCCAGAAGAAGGGCACGATTCGTACAAATCTGATGGTGGCTCATCTGCGGGCTCGTCCAAAAGGGAGAAAAAGAATGAAAGCTGGGATGTAGTGATTGAGCGTCTCTTCGACAAGGATGAATCAGGTCACACGATTTCTAAGAAATCTCATCGTCAAGAAGATTGATTGTGTGATTTGAGGGAAGACGCGACTTTCAAGTGGATGACTCCTGTTTAATACTTCCATTGATTTATTGGTACTTCATTTGAACTAATATTTGTAAGAAATTGGTTTGGCTGAGCAGTAGCGCTCATCGAGTTGCTGAAGCTTCGGTGCATAACTAGAGGACAGTGAGGACCGAAGAATAGAAAGATTACTCGGTGAAGTTTTAGCGATCATCTATAAAACGGGATGAAGAGAATGCAGAACAATAAATTAAGAGTGATGGTGCTTGATCTCGACCTTGGAGTAAGAGTATCGGTTCATTTCGATCCATCGCCCATGTTTTTTCTTCCTTGTTTTTTGGATAAGCTAAGAAATCCGGATTCACTGTCCATCTTCTTCCAATCTCCAGCTGATCTTTGAGGTTTGCGAACAGTGAAGCACTGGAAATTCAACTGCAATTTCGCACTTTCGCAGGAAAGTGTCTAAGCTATAGAATTCATTAATTATAGAGACTAGTTGGAAGGGTGAAAATGCCGTATAAAAATTTCGTAAATGGGATTAGGATGCTTAATATTGATGGTTAGCGATGGTTTCGTTTGGAGTATGCTTTAATATTCGACCCTATAGGAACAGCACACGACTGGACCAATAACGGAGCCTCTTAGTTGACATTCTTTTGGAATATGTTTTTGATTGATGGAAAAAAAAATTCTTTACCGGACTTTCAAGGGTTTGGTTTACTGAAAATAATTAATTAACGAAAACCCATTTACAGTTAGAGAAAAGATGATTTTCACAGAAAGCATTTTTAATTATCATTCATTTTCACCGGTGCGTTTGTTTCGATAAAAACTTCACAATAAAAGAAAATATTTTCTATAAAAATTATTTTTTTAAAAATGGCTATTTTTTATCTGTTTGTTGTGTGGTTTAGGAAAAATGATTTCCTTCTTCTTAGAAAAGGAAATCGTTTTCTGTCAACTTGGGCTCGTTATTTTCAGTTTATAGAAAGTGGATTCTATAAATCGATTAGCGTTACGTTGTTTGAAAAGATAATTTTTTGGAAATAATCTTTTTTCAAGCGCCCTGATTTTCTCGAATAAAGATCTAAAGTGAATTTTGTTTTAAGTAAGAGCTTGAAATGCTCTCATTATTTTAAAAAAGGATCGACTAAGGACATTTTCATCATTTAATTTAGTTTTTTGCTTTTTTTTTGTTGGGGCCGGCAATGGATCACTGGTGACTGGTGACCTAGTCCAAACATTCTTCAGCTATAGACGAGATGACCCTTGCCCAAATCTAGCGAGGGCGGACATCGCTTGTGGCCAACGAGGACTCGCCTCGATTAGTGAAGGCTCGTGATGGCCCCGAGTTGTCTCACCTACCATAGGCAAGGTCTGCCCTTGTCGGTGGTCGACCATTGTCTAAGGCTAGTCACCGGTGAAAAGGAAGGAAAAGAAAAGGGAAAAAAGACATAAAAAAAAGAAAGAAAAAAATTCAAAAAATGTAAAATGATGAAAATATTCTTGATTATGTTTTTTAAAAAAAATGAAATTTATTTTAAATTCTTATTTGAGGAAAAGAGGTTCTTCTGTCACGCCCCGGATCCACCTCGGGCACGCGGCATCCCGTTCCTAACGAACAAACCTCGCTCGCCTGGTTCTCTGATGCGATGTCCCAGGGTAACCTCATCGCGACCAGACGGCGTATAACGCGAAGCTCAGTTTGCGGAAACGTGCCTTCTAACCAAACATACAAACATGCAAAGATGGGGTAGTGTACATCAGAAGAGGGAGGACAAGAACAACAAACACAACCATATATATATATACCACTGGAGCGTTATATACAGACTGCCAAAAAGAAACAACTACAGTCCCCCAAAAGTGACGCTCCACTAGCCAGGTTCAGGACCCGGATCTGTACCCTAAACAGAATCACTCCTCAGGGTCATCTGGCTCCTCTGGATCATAGTCTGCATAGGGGTCGTACTCAGCGTCGGGGTCGGCATCCATAGGATCATCATCCACGTGTGCATCTACGACTAACCGTCCTGGTGAAGGCAGCTCCTCCATCGGCTCAGGGTCTACGAGCTCTCCTGGGTAAGTGGCTGGACGGAGAAGCCCTGGGTCGTCCTCCTCTGGAATCGGGACGTCAAAATCACGAACGGGTCCCATCATGCCAAAATCTCCCTCGACCCTCCATGCCTCGAATCGATAGGGAACAAACTGCGGTCTACCCACATCTACCCAGACAGTCGTCAGGTGACGGTGCCAGAGTCTAGCGTCATCGTCCAAATGGTGTGTGACCTCCACGATGATGTCCACTGGAAGTCCAAAAAGGTCGGGGGCGGTGCAGCCATCACTGGGGTTTGGGGTCTGAAAGATTGGCAACCAACGCCAGTGAGTCAAAGACTCAGCAAGCTCACCACTAATCCAAGCGTAGGATAAAGTATACTAGTGGGGTCGGTCCTATCCAGTAAACTAGGGTGTCAGGTTAACGGTTCAAGTACCCTCAATTGACATAGACACCCGACCCTAACGATTAAACAATTGAACTATACATGGAAAACAACCATAAACTGCAGACAGGCTATCAACAATTAATGACAGAAATTCACGATTCAATCAGATGCATGCTTTAGCCAGCCTCGACTGATCCCAATGGATCTTGCCTGCTTATCCCTCCACTTCCCAATTCGGGCTCATCCAACATGTCACAACTCCTGGTGACTCAGGCCAACTCAGGGCGTATGGGACCCAGATAAATTCAACAGGGAATCAATCACAGAGCATGCATTCATGTAAGTACGTATGCACAAGAGCAAAGCATGTCAAGAATTCAAGTGGGCTATCTCGTGCCTGCCAGAACAAGCTACCAGTAAACCCCAGTAAATATTTAATCTCCCATAGTCAATTCCCAAGTAATTTCCCATTGAGGTAATACTAGCATTAGAACCCATGATTGACATCTTGAATGCCCTTGGATTTCATTAATTAAGGTTAGCCCGGACTAAGGCCCATTTATTCGGGCTAAGATCAATTTGGGTCAGAGGCCCATTCTAAGGTTTAAGGCCCATAATTTAAATCTTGGGTTAAAATTATGAATTATGCCCATTATTAATAGTAAATTCGGGTAAGGCCCAAGCCCATTAGTTTAGGTGGGCTTATAAGGCCCATATTCATTAATTAAGGCCCAATTTAATAACCTAAGCCCATGTACATAATTGGGCTTCATATTTTAATATCCAAGAACATAATTTAGGCCCAATTATTCCAATTTTCGTCCATTAGTGGCCCACCATCCAAACTAGGCCCAATTTACTTTGTTTTGGCCCAATTTGCTTAAAATTTAACCCCAAACCCAATAGCATTCTTAAGGCCCGTCTTCTACACACTTGGGCCCGTAATTTACAGCCCCCAACAACCTTTTTGAAGCACATATACATCAGAATTTTCGCCCAAAGTAAGGCCCATTAAGGTAGGTTAAGCCCAAAGGTCCATTTTTGCTCATTTTAGCCAAAAATGGGTCCCCAAGCCCATTTCTATCATTGGGCCCATCCTTTAGGCGCCCATAGACTTCATTTCCAGCCCCAATGCAGCCCATTAAAACCCTATTCAGAATACCAAGCCCAAGGACTCAACCCATCTTGCTAATAGTCCAATAATTATTGATTAGATTAAGCTAATACACTAATTTATCAACCAATCCACTTGGAATAACACACAAATCAGCATCTAGGCCTAGCATACTCCATTCCTAAGCTAAGATTAGGAGTGTGGCTTACTAAATGAGGGCTGAGATCAACGGTGGAGGCGGCTTCACAAAGGCAGCAGAAAACCAGCACGCGCGAGGCTGATTCAGAAAGGATTTCCCGATGATTTAGAACTCATCTAGGGCTGATTCTTGCGCCAAAACGTCAAGGAAAGAAAGACGAAGAAACTCACAGTTGGTCCGGACTTCAACCGACGGGACGAAGGCTGTGAAAATGGCCAAAAACTGCCAGAACAGTAAACTGGAAAACATCCTGCACAGATTCCGGTTTTGCTCCTGTTTGAGGGTCGATCCGAGCTGATCTAGAGCTGAATTTTTGTGGAGAACTACTAGAGAGGATGATGAAGACGTGGGCGAAAACGGCGCCTCAAAAGGACAACGTTTGGGCAGCGAAATGGGCGGCACAATAGGAAGCACCGGTAGGGATTGACTCTGCCATTTGAGAGAGAAATGGGAAGAAGAGCTTGAGGAAGAAATGAGACGGAGATGGGGGAGCAGCCGGCTGAAACTTGCGTGGAGGAGGAGAGAGAGCTTCTCAAATTCAAAAGTCAAACTAAAATGTGAGTGGGATTAGGTAAAGGGTTATTTGACCTTTGATGGACTTGACTTGTACTTGACAAGATGTGAGTGATTGATTGATTGACATGCATTGGAAATTGAACCATGATTGATTGATGTGACAACTGATTTGACTTGCCTCGATTTGCGTGCCAAATGCACCGGTCGGGTCCCGAGCGCGAACTAATTTCGGACTGGAATTGATTTCGATCTATCGAATTCACTCTCAAAAATTCTAATTCATCTAATTCTAAGGACTGAGCATTTACCGGGGGCAGTTCGGTAATTTTCCATTCACTTCTTGCTTCACGAAGTACACCGGCTGTCTGCCCTTCTGGCGACATTTCTGAAACAAATTCCATTTCTCCATTGTGTTTATCCTACTAATTCGATTGTCCAACGTCGGATTCCACTTCGTGGTCAATTTCATTAAATACAGACTCTGTCAATATCTCAGACCCACGGGCGGCTGTTTGGAAATTTTCCCAGGTAGCCTTTCCCTTTTGGTCGGTCATCCCAGGGTAGCTAATCCTGAGTGAGTATCGATCAGAATGCACTAATGAAGTGTTTCCATTCATTTAGGAATTCCAATAAAATGGGTCGAATTTTCAGACTGTCACATCTTTTTTAAAATTTTACCTAAAATAATTCAATGAAAGTGGCCTTTACTAGTACATAAAAGTCCACAAAAAAGATCTTCGTTAAACTAACGACAAAAGCATCAAGAACATGGACATTTGCCATCTCCTTCAGCGACCGGGATCAGAGGGAAAGGCATCAACATTTCCAACTCCGATTCTCTCTCGCGCTCGATCGCCAATGGCATCTCTTCCGTCGATTTTTCTCGTAGCTTTCGTACTACCGCTGTCCAGCTGTTTCGCGGAGAGGTAAGAGCAACCCCATGGTCGCTTGCAATTCATACCTTTCCGGAGTGAGCGTGATCCGGTGCAGAAATGCTGCTGTCCTCCTTAATTCGGACATTGTTCGATGATCCGTGTCGCCTTCGGCTTTGGCACCTCATGCACTTATAGTTCGATTTCTAGAGGTTGAATCGGATTGCCTTTCGCGTTCAGAGTGTGCTGGTTTTTGCGCGCAGTCTTGTATTGTGGACGTTACTCGAGTTGTTTAGGAGTATTTGTTGACGATGGGATTCTGATATGAGCTTCGAGATTATATTTTTTAAAATTTCGCCGTGTTGCGAATTTTGCTGAGCAGTGAGCACAATATCAATGATGGATCTTGTCTTATTCATTTGGCTGCTCCAGATTCCCTTTCAACTGGAAAAATATCAATCTAACGTCACTTCAAAAGCCTCCAGACAATCGTTTGCTTGGATTAGTTCAATTTATTTTCTGCGGAGGTGATTCCCCCTCGTGAAATTGTTTCAAATCTCTGTTGCTTTTACTAATTAAGTCTAGGACATAAGCAGTGAGTTGGGAGTAGGGAATATTTTCCAATATCCTGGTATTGCCTAGAATTTGCTTATTGCTCCAGGAAAGAATGTGACACTTATTTGTGTTGATTCATTCGTCTTCGGGTTTTAGCTTTACATGATGCCTCCGGTAGTAGATCAAGCATTTCTTCCTTTCTCTTTGTCCAATTCTGGACCCTGGACTTTTGTTCATGATTATTTGGTGCCATTAAATTCAAAGAAATTGGTGTTTTATACTATTATTCTTGGCTTGTCTTCATGTTTCAGCAGCCGCAAGGAGCTCAGGTACAAGGAAGTTGACAGAGGTATGGCCATTGCAATGGGGAACTCATTTATTTCCAACAGAATTAACCCCTCACGAGTTGTACAGCTCTCGTGGCGACCAAGGTCAGGTACTTCCACTAGTCTCGCTCTTGTTATATGGATAGCGCCTTATTTCATGAATATACAGTTTTTGGAATTGTTGTTCATTCCGTATCTTTTCCCTTGCGTAAGGAGGAACATGTGTAGCATGTATATATCAATTCTCATGAGATCGTAAATGATTCACAGTGGAAACTTTTCTTTTCTTTATTTTATTTTATTTTATTTTTTGTGGTCAGAACTTTTCTTGATTTAAGCAGTATATAGACTTACTGCAAGGGGCTAAAATTTCCTTCCCTTGACAGGATCTTTTTATATAGGGGTTTTATGGCAGATGAAGAGTGTGATCACCTTAAGTCGTTGGTATATCTCTTCCTTCCCCGTTGTTACTATTGATCAATATGCATGCTTATGTGAAAACTTCTGTCGGTAGGTCCATGGCGTGAATAAGAACATGAAGAGGGATGATGATTTGGAGAAAGTTGACAGGCAAAGGCGTTCGTTGAGATCCGAAATTCCATCAGATCTATCAGTGAGTTTTTGACTTTTATGCATCTTCATTTCTAGTAAATTCTGCAGTTAAAGTTTTCAATTCGCTGCTGTAGCTTCTACCAGAGGTCTGGATAATCAAGGTTTATGGACGCTCGTCATGTCATCTCACACTGGATATGCTTCAATTGCAGTCTTGCTTTACTTCTTTGGCCGCAACTTGCTGTGTTGAGACTCCTCTCGTCAAGATCACTTATTGTGAATGATAGCTTAAAAACCTTGCTAGTTTATTTTATAATTTACCAGTTGTTGCATCTGAGATTTCATGACACTAGAACCCTAAAGTCCTCAACTTTTATGTGAGCTGTACCATTCTTTTAATGCTATCTTCTCTTGCCTTCAGAAGTATCAGATAGATGCCCTAACGCATTCCTTATTATTTATCCATATATAAAGCTTCATAGCAATGTCAGTTTGACATACTTGAAGCTATTTTCTTGCTAGGAGGGTTCATCAAATTGGTCGGGTTTGAAAATAACTGTAGTGCATAAGAGTTTCATTATCTTCCTCATTTCTTAGGAATTCACTTAAACTGAAAATAGTGTTGCTTTATAAAAGCAATTTATTATGAGGTAGTTAAGAAAAGTCCTGGATCCCCAGTATCATAATGTTTTTTTCTGGTTGATTGTCTCCTCTAAACTCCAAAGGGAAAGTTTCTCTCTTAGCAGGATAAGGGTAGTGAAAACTTTTGGAAAGCTGTTCCAGATCTGAGTTAAATTTACCGACAGTGTGCCTTTGCTTCTCTTAGGATGACATAGTGACAAGGATCGAGGAAAGGATTTCAGCTTGGAGTTTTCTCCCCAAAGGTACTTACTTCATGTAGTGCCAAATTAAGCCCTTGAATGGCTGCCTTGCGTACACAATCTGTACTAAGATAATGTAACTATCACGATGTTACAGAGATGGGCAGGCGCATACAGATAATGCATTTCGGGTTTGAAGAAGGTAAACTAAAGTATGATTATTATGGTAATGCTTCTGTGCCAACACAGACCAAGAATTTGATGGCAACAGTTATTTTGTATCTTTCAAATGTCACTCTGGGTGGGGAGATACTTTTCCCTGAGTCAGAGGTGAGAAGAGCTTAGCCTCAATCTATCCCTAGTACTTCTGCAATTGTAGTGCGAACTCACTTGTTTCCCTCAATTTGAGTATCTCAGCTGAATGGAAAGAGCTGGTCCGACTGTAGCAAGAGTGATGACATCTTGAGACCAATGAAAGGGGATGCTATCTTGTTTTTCTCTCTCCATCTCGATGCATCTCCTGACACGAGAAGCTCCCACGCCAGGTGCCCCGTCCTTGAAGGTGAAATGTGGTGTGCCACGAAGCTCTTTTACATACGATCCCTAGACAGTGAAAAGACATCTGTGGACTCCGACAGCGACGGCTGCACTGACGAGGATGCGAATTGTCCGAGATGGGCCGCCACTGGAGAATGCCAAAAGAATCCTGTATACATGATCGGCTCACCAGATTACTACGGGACATGCAGGAAGAGCTGCAATGCATGCTGATGGTGCCTTTAAACAGCTTTGCCCCGAAAGCTTAGGTTTTGACTTTTGAGTTCTTCACTTGTTTATCACGCAAGATGTATATGGTCGGGAAGAGTTTCAGTTTCTCATCGACTCCATCTGATGCTAAAGAGAGTTTCAGGTTCCGTGTCGACATTGGTGGGGTGCTTCAAGTCAGGATTTTTTAGAACAGCAATCAGTTGCTAATACGAGACGAAGCTACTCATGTCACGGAAACCATACAAGGATTTGGTCGTAATGGAATTTGATCCCATCGTTGTGATTCTTCTTTGGCATTTTGTGATCCACTTGATGTAGGAAAATGCTCACCCTAAAATACCTGCGCATTAGATTCATGACCAAACTACTGCTGGATGCAGACGATGGATTGGAGAACAGAGGGTTCTTAGGGGCGTCAAGAACACGTCGTGGACTAGGTAAGTAGAAGTTTCTCATCGTATTGATCGGAAAGGATCGTCCATCGATGAAAGAACGTTTCCGGGTGTACCTCACCGGAACTTATGTGATCACCACCTTGGACGGTTTAGAGCTGGCAACCAGAGCAAATTCTATCCCCTTTCCCAGATTCAGCGTCAGATCATAAACAACAGAAGGACCCGAAAGGTCGAAACAAAGCGTTACGCATAAGCCATCATCCACAACCACAGTGGGCAAAACTAGAACAACTTTTTATTTCATAACAAATGAGAAACAACACAATTGCCTAATCGATTTCATCAAAGAAATATCGTTTTGCTGGGATCGTGGACGATTTTTAAGCCTGGCAGCATCCTTCTTCCGATCTACAAGTTAGTCGCGATTTTGAGAGAATCGCAACGCATGGAGCGATTCGAAACCGAGAATCTTTGTCCACTCGATCGCCGACGCCCGCGAGGTCGAGTTATGGAGTAGATTCGACGGGGGAGACGGAGGTCGGCTTCTTCAGGGAACAAGAGGATTTGAAAGCTTCGATCTGCGATTGGCACTTCAGGTAGTCGCCTTTGTTCTCTTCCAAGCACTTCTTCAGAGCCTCCACGTCGCATGGCGACATCACCTTCTTCACGCCATTGTTCTCCTCCGCCTTCTCGTCCCGTTTCATTCTTTCTCCAGCTCGAAAACACAAAAATCCGTGTTTCGGCTGCTGCAGAGCGCGATCGAAGAGCCGAGCCCAGAAGACTCGAAACGCTTGCGTTTTAAGCAGTAGACCCATTCCCTTGGTGGGTTTAAACTTTAAATCAAAATCACACAGGTAAAATTGTGACTTCCTTTCAATCCGAACGTGGGAACCCAGGAAGGACACCTTTAGGGCCACAAGAAGAAAACTAGGTAAATCGTCTAAAGGAAATCGCTCCCGATGTTTAGTGATTTTACTTTCCCTGCTTGATTTCAACGACGACATGGGGTTCAAATTAATATCATAGTAGAATTTCTTTTTTCCCACTTTGTCCATGTTACAAGGACATTGTCAATCAAATAGATCACTACATATTTTCTTTGCTTCGGACATTAACAAACGAGAATTGGGATTACGAGTTGATGGGTATAGTTCGACCAACATTTTGACCCATCTAAATGCTCTAGGACTCCGTAGTAAGAGCTCGATTTCCAACACAGTTTTGTGAGATATATCAACAGAAGAAGTATTTTATTCTGGGGAAATAAACTGTTATCCACAAATTTTGTGCTTTGAGCATAAAGAAAAGAACCGTTTCAAGTGGAAAGTGGGGGCAGGAATTCTATAGAGAAGATGTACAGCGAAAGCTTTCTACCTGAATCACATAAAAACAGTGTCGTGAGCTATCCGTACTGTTGGTTAGTGGTAGCGCTATAAAAAAAAAATTTCTAGGTACGGGGAGGAGAAATGCAAAGAAAAATAAACCAATGAATAGCAAACACGTGTAACAATCGAGGCGTGCAACTCTTCATGATAGGTGCAGTTCCCTGGCAGAGATTGTGATCCGGCTTAACGGGAAACAGCTATTGGTTAAGCGCTAGAATGAAGCAAGGCTTGCATTTCCGGGAGCATCCTCCTTACGTTAGGGAATCTAGCATTCGCAGTGTCGACAGGATTCTTAAATATTCGCCACGGCCAACATATATGTCTAACCCTTCGGCGGCTCTTCTTTTCCCTGGCATCCACCTCTTCTAGCTGTCTCGTTAGCTCTTCTATCCGCTCCCGGAGCCCTGCCGCCCTGCTATCGGCCAGCTGAAGCGACCTTTCTGCTGCCTCCTGCGCGGCCATTGCAGCGGCTGCAAGGTCTTCTTTCAGTTTTAGTTTCCCATTTGATATGTCCAAAGCTGCCTTGGTCTTCTCCAGTTCTTGCTTCAGAATGATGACCTAACCAGTGTTATTTTGACCAACATGGACTGGTGAATACTTAGAACAATTACCAACATCGACTCCAAACGAAAAACCAGTGTTATCTTGACCACTGCGGATCCAAATCTCTATACAATTGAAAAATGATGGAAGACAATTTTGAACAAGTGCACTGAAACATCGAAAGAACATGGCTTTGCATCAGGGAGGCTGGAAGTCTAGAGTGCAATCTGGTTATGAGGGTCTATGAGTTGGCATGCTGCAAGAATGATGCTAATACATATCTTATAACTGGAAAAACTTAGTAAACAAGGGAGATGGATAACATTACTGATCACATTTCACAATCACTTAAACTACGTTTTCTTGTTTAGATTGATCTCAAATGACATAATAATCGGCCACTGCATTTATTGTATAAAAGTTCAGAGCCTTACGCAAGCTAAAATATTTTGAGATCAATCCAAACAAAATCTGGCAAATATAAATATAGCATTAATTTAATTTCTTCCATGGGGTGATGAATGAGAAGACAGCGATATTCTTCCTAGTGGAGCTGTGCAAATTATCCCAATCAATGCTAAATTTTCGGATAAAAGCCTTTGGAAAATAAAAGGAAAGAAGAAAAGTAGAACAGCTTAAGACGAAACATAAGAAGAAACTACCCGTTCAATTAAGAAAAATTCACTTCTGAGAGAGAGCTGTTACCACGTTATCACGTTCTTCAATTTCACTCTTCCCTGCTACCACTTCCAACTCACAAGCTTCTCTCCATCTGACAACCTCTTCTTCAGTTTCCTTGATTTCATTCAATAACTCCTCAACCTTTCCACAAGAAGCAAATTGAGTCAGCAAAAAATTATCCGGTTGCAGATGCTTACAGAGAACCCTTATAATCACTTGAATGACCCCCAACATTACATTTTGAGCTAATAGCCTCTCTCTTTCTTCCAACTCTTTTATGTACAGTGTGTTTTCAGCGATTTCCTGAGCTTGTTTGTTTGTAAGGCTCTGTAGACGCTCGGTATCTGACCTGATAGCGGAACAACAGCAATCACTCAAAAGTCACGCATTTAATCATAGAAAGGCGCTGTTTCAACATATAAGCTAGCTGTTCTGAGCATCATACTAATTTAGCGCTTCCCTTCAAAAGCTGGTCTCCTTGCAATGCTGTGTGAAAAAATCTATGAAACCGGATCAAAAAGGGGACTCAATACAGGACATTTGATCAACAATCATCCACTGCATAAGAGACTTCCACAAGAGCACTTTGCATGCAAGAGTGCAAGAAGGTTTGCAAAAGATAACTTATTCCAGCTATTATTACAAGTAAAGCCTAGGTACTCACTTGTTACAGATTTCAAATGTTCACAAAACTTAAAGCTTAGAGACACATCATAGTTCTCCGAAGGATGAATGGATTCGTGTAGCCCGGAAAAAGGTTTGAGATAAGAAAACAGTTTGCGAATTTCTACGTTTCTTAGACAATGCTCACATTCCATCTTTTGTGTTGTATCTTTCCTATACTTTAAAGAACGACTTTACATGACACAGGCAAACACCCTTAGCATGGCCGGAATCTCTTAACAAGTTAACAAATCAAAATAAGTCCTCGTGAGTTCCTATTCCACCTGGAAGAGAGAGCAAATAACAAGGAAAGGTATGGAGAAAGCAAATGTGGAATGTGCCATCCATCCTCTTGTACCTTGATTCCTCTAAAGATTTCCTCAACTGAGTGATTTCTTGCCTCAAATTCTTCATTATTCTCTCCACAGTTGAAACCTGGTTAAAAAAAAAAAAAAATCAGACAAGGGTATTCCCTTAAAGATTCTCTATTGGATTCTTTACAGACCAATCATTCACAATATTCTCTCACCAATCTAGTTTTTCTTAAATGTCAAAACAGATGCCAGTAATTCACCAAATTGAAATTAGAAAAGTAATTAATGACAGAAACCAGAAAAAAAAAATTGCAAGGACAACAATGAGTAATGCATGTTATATGCCAATGTTTAGAAGGATCATAATGTCGGCCAAAAGCAGCCACACATGCAAAAAACAGAGATAAATATGCAGACAGAGACACATGGAAGTGTGCCTTGCACACTCGAAACAATGCCTCTACCATGTGAAAGAAACTTAAATAGAGATCATCCTTTTCTATCTTTCTAGCTTATAACTCTGTTATGGCAGAAGGTTGCAGTATGTCGGACTTGTGACAACAGAAAAGATTGGCGCTGCACCTCCTAGAAGAATGTTTCTCAAGTTTCTCTTCAGCAAAGAATGTTATCATTTGTGTGTTTCTGGAGACGGGTCCTCATATGCACTATCAAAATGGATTTTCCCCGGAAACAATCACATGACAGAATCGGGAAGTTTCAATGTGGCATTGTGGATTATCATCTTTGCCGAACTCGTGCTTGCCCTCTCAATAATTGAATTTGTATTGAGAGTAATACTAAATGATTTGTACTTGTGCACCACTGAATTAGGATTGACCAGATTTTACCTGAAATAATACCAGACAGTTGACAATAGTGTAGCATTAATTGCCACAACAAAGAACGGGACTCTAAATGCAGTTCAAAGAACATTTAACTAGTGCATGTGCAGAAATGGATTGATCTAGACAAGAACTGAACATACCACACTAACGACTTCCTCCTCGCAGTCACTACCATCTGACTTACTCCCAGTACTAGATGCGCCTGAGCTCTCCATTGGTTGCTCAGCATTCCCACTTCCCATCATAAACCCGAACCCGACTCTCTGTAACCCCCTTTCAGCAAATTGCAACAGTGGCACCCTCTTCTGTTCATTAACCCCTCTCAACTTATTCAAGGTCTTCTCCACAGCCTCCTTCTCGACGAGAGCAATCCTCAACAGGCTACTGATATCGCGGTTTTCCTCCGTCAAACTCACCACGCTGTTCTCCAATTGCTTTCTCTCCTTTTTCTTTGATTCCTTATAACCATTGACTTTTGATTCCGCCATATCAACAAACCTTGTAACCTCCGATATTTCTTCCCACACCGATCTCAATTCTCGGTCTAGCTCTTCTCCTGTATCTAGGCTATCATCTTCTTCTTTCTCGGCGACCTTCTCGTCATCCAGACTCTCTATTATCCTCGCCAAGCTCTCCTTCACCGCCTTTATCGATTCTGCGATTCTGAGCAGAAACTCCTTCTGCTTCTCCCTCTCCGTCTCCAAACCGTGAAACTTGTCTCTGTACACTTCAATCTCGATCCTAAGCCCTTCTCTCTGCCTCAACTCCTCTTCAAACTTCGCCACAGACTCGTCTTCTCTCTCCGCGGCCAAATCCTCCAGCTCCTTAATCCTCCCGCGGAGCGAGTCCCTCTCGGTCGACAAGCCATCGACGGTTTCGTTCAAGCTCGCGACTCGGCTGATCGCTTCGTCGCGTTGCCGCTGGACGAGAATCAAGTCCTCCTCCATGGCAGCCGACTTCGATCGGAGTTGCTGGAGCGATTCGCGGCCGGATTCGAGCTCGGAGAGGAGGTCATGATCGGAGGCGGCGGCGAGAGTGGGGGTTGGAGGATCATGGCCGTCGGTTTGGAGATCGGACGGTGGTTCCGTGGCGGTTTCCATGGTCCATAGAGTGTCGACTGATGAGGGAGTTTCATGAACAAGGGAAAACCACCGGGAAACGTTTGGAGAAAGGAGTGAGAAAATGTGCGAAGAGATTCCGCGAAACTAACAGTCAAAGCAGTGCAGGGAAAAGGAGAGTCGGGCAGGTCGGTAGGTCGGGATTTGGCGGGTGTCATCGATTTTGGCCCGTTTGGTTGCAGAGAAAGTCGAAAAAAATGTTCGGAATGGAGACACGCTTATAATGGAATAGGGGTAAGTAAGACGGATTGACCGCACCGAATTAGATCAACAAATTTACTCCGGTTCTTGAGATCAGTGATTTAATCCTCGATTCTTGAAGGTGGAACCGTTGTTCAGGCAGTCTGATTTTTATTTCGAGGGAGAATTGGCCCAACTCGGATCGAAATTTTTTTTTATTTTATTTTTTAATTCATAAGTCGTTACTTAACTAAAATTTTACAAAATAAAAAAATGCATAACTTAAATCTGATTTTCTGATGAAAAGAGAAAAGAAAAGAAAACCTAATATTCAGATGACGTCTTTTGTTTCAAGTCCTGACCTAGTCTTATCCCCCAAACCAAAATTTATGATGACTGGTATCACGATTTCGGCTATTGCAGATGTTGCGAAAAATGAAGATGATGACTTTGTGTCGCGATTCCTTTCTTCAACTCTTATGGGCTCAATCGTCGTTGGAATTATGGGTTTCTTAATTTTATTTTAATGGTTCTAGTGGACTGCCTGAGAATCGAATCGGACTTGTGTTTCAATTAATCTACAATTCTAGGGACATTTAGTCCAGTCCATGGTTCTTAAAATTGGGCACCAGTACCATCGGTTTAGTCCATGATTCTTTAGGAAACCGGATCAACCTAGACCGTACACAGGACTTGAGTGACTCGCCCCAATCAATAAGTGGGGGAGGGGCGAAGAAAGTCGACCAGCTCCTTGTCTCTATTATCACTTTAGCACTGTAGGACCTTCTACCACTTCTACTAGCAGTAGCAGTAGCTTATTTTACTGCTGGCTGGACGTAAAGTAATGACTTTAAAAAAAAAAACATAATGACGTTTGGTATAACCCTAAAAATTTCTATTCTTATTTTTTTTATTTAATTATAATAATGTTAGTGCAGACTTATTGCTTATTTGATAACGTTTCTGTTCAAAAAAAAAATATTCTTATTGGAATCAATTTTTTTTAATCCTAGTTCCTATATGAGTTTTAGGGAATCGGGACGCGTTTGGTAACTGTATAAAATTTATATTCTATGAATAGAAATGTATTTGTTAATTACACGAAATTTCTGTTCTAGGCAATAATTTTTCTTCTCCATTTGTCATTTAAATCAAATAATTACGTAATCACATTTAATTACTTTCCTCAGACTCCACAATTACGATTCTCTTGCACAATGACATTGTTGACACCTGATTTTTAATCATTTTTTCTATTGCTAAAGTAATAAAAAATCCATAAAAATTCATAAAATTGAAAAATCAACTTTGGGGACCTTAGCCAAGCCTAGGGAACCAATTTTGACCAAAAAACGATTTTTCATATTTTCAGTATTTTTACGTATTTTTTATTTATTTATTTTCGAAAATTAATAGAAAATCCATAAAAATTCATAAAATTGAAAAATCAACTTTGGGAACCTTAGCCAAGCCTAGGGAACGAATTTTGACCAAAAAATAATTTTTCATATTATATATATTTTAATTTTTTTTAAAAAAATACAAAAATATTTGAAAATTTTGGAAAAATAACATTTGAGGCCAAAAAAATACACAAAGATAGTTAATATTTTTATTTTAAATCTATTTTCATATTGGCCATCGCAAATTCAGAAAAATCCAATTCGAGTCACGTGTTCCTTCACGAGTATAATCTCGAATCGGGCCTAAAAAAATTTAATTTGAGTCAACTTATTTTTAACTTTCACTTTTTATGAGTTGTGACATTGTCTTCTAATATTTTAAATTTTCATCTTGGCCCAATTATACCCAGAATGACTTAATTTTGCAAAAGGGCTTTAATTAAATTATGCATTATTTTCGGCGACAAGAAATGAGCTTAAATTTGACATGTGGTAAATTTTGGTGTATCAAAAATTGTGAGGAGATTTGGACTTAAAGAAATATATTTTTTCAGGGACTGAATTGTAAATACTTAAAATTCAAGGACTAGAGTGCAAATACCTAACTCTTGAAGGATTATTTTACAAATAATAAAAAGAAGAGTTAGTGGATAAATTAGAATAGAGAAGGGAAGATGAAGAAGAGGAGATGAAGAAGAGAAGTTGGAGAAGAATGGATGGAGAAAATAAGATAAGAATAGAGAAGGGAAGATGGAGATGAAGAAGAGTTAGTAGAGAAATTAGAATGGAAGATAAGAATAGAGAAGGGAAGATGGAGATTAAGAAGAGTTAGTGGAGAAATTAGAATGGGAGATAAATATGGAGAAGGGAAGATGAAGATGAAGAAGAGTTAGTGGAGAGATTAGAATGTGAGATAGAGATGGAGAATGGAAGATGAAAATGAAGAAGAGTTAGTGGAGAAATTAGAATGGGAGATAGAGTTAGTGGAAAAATTAGAATGGGAGATAGATGAGTAGGTTATAAAAGGAGGAAGAAGTGAGCTTGAGAAAGAATTCTTGGGAGAGAGAAAATTTGAAGTGTTTGGGAGGATTTTTTTTTTGAGAGAAAATTTTGGATGTTTGAGAGAGTTTTGGGAGATTGAAGAAAAATTTGAGAGAAAGAAAATACCAAAAGAGAGAGAATTTTGAAGATGATGGGAGTTCAAAGCTAGGGATTATCATCACAAATTCCTTCATCGATCAATATAAATCAAGAGTTCATCCTCGTCAACGAGCAAGCAAATTCGAGCTAAGTGTTTTTATTTATTCATTTGTTTATGGTTTTACTTGCAAATTAGCACAAATTGTATACACTTTCTCCATCTCCTCTTTTTTTTTTCCATATTTTATGTCAGGAGAAGGATATCTCTACGTCAACAGCAAAAATCTCGTAGATATGCAAAAATCGGCCCAGACAAGCTCCTAAGCTGTCCACCGATTTCTCAACTGATCTGTGACTAAAAGTCCCTCTTAATTCAAAAGAAACTCTCTATATTGGGAACATAGAGAGCGAAAATCAATTATAGAAATCCCTCCCAAAAAAATGGGAGATAAGTACTCTTTCCACTCTTCTGGTTTTAGGTGCAGATTAGCACATATTTTGTATACTGACATTTCACTCTATTTTATGTCAGGAAGCCGCAGCTTTATATCAATGGTCAACCCTATGGAAGCACAAAATCGGCTTGGAGGAGTCCTCAAGCGCGCACAAATTTCAAATTGTTGAATCAATTCGTTGTATTTTATTTTAAAGAATTCATACCCCAGAATGGAGAGGACAAAGTCCATCCGCAATTTAAATACCTACACCATAAATCCCAAAGGGAAGAGCCAAGCCAATGCTTAGCCTCCCATTGGAGGTTTTTACTTACAGTAGTTAAATACCTGCAACTTAAATACCTGTACCTTAAATCCCAAAGGGAAGAGCCAAGCCAATGCTTAGCCTCCCATTGGAGGTTTTTACTTACAGTAGTTAAATACCTGCAACTTAAATACATGTACCTTAAATCCCAAAGGGAAGAGCCAAGCCAATGCTTAGCCTCCCATTGGAGGTTTTTACTTACAGTAGTTAAATACTTGCAACTTAAATACATGTACCTTAAATCCCAAAGGGAAGAGCCAAGCCAATGCTTAGCCTCCCATTGGAGGTTTTTACTTACAGTAGTTAAATACCTGCAACTTAAATACATGTACCTTAAATCCCAAAGGGAAGAGCCAAGCCAATGCTTAGCCTCCCATTGGAGGTTTTTACTTACAGTAGTTTAAATACTTGCAACTTAAATACCCGTACCTTAAATCCCAAAGGGAAGAGCCAAGCCAATGCTAGGCCTCCCATTGGAGGTGTTTATTCACTGTCATGTACTTCCTATAATTTAATTTTTGAATCATCAGACCCAAAAGATAAGTAGGTTGTAATACTGCACAGAAGTCGTTAACACACTCCTTCTTTCGGCTTCAGAGAATCTTTAACACTTAAAAAAATATAACAAATAAAAATATATACCATCCATGCATCCTATTTAAAAAGTGAAAACACAAAAGAGAATACCCTACTATAGCCTTAGGAATAAACCAAGCCTGAGTTGCCGAATTAGGATATCCATGAAATTAAGGTACCGAAAGGGCATTAGTTTTAATTAACTAGTGTAACCAAGTCCCCGAGCTCCTAATCTCTGGTTCGCAGGAATAAATTAGTTCTCCCGCTAATTTATTTAGGTTTCTAATCGACCTACCAAGAACGATTAGTGGCGACTCCAAATTTTAAAATCATTTAAACAAAAACCAAAGTTGCGATTCTGTAGGGCTTGGGAGGGTCCGCGTTAGGTTAATCAAAACTAATTTACCTAATAATCCGTTAACCCCTTTTAAAATTTAATTAATTTTTTAGAGGGTCGCGACAGACTGGCGACTCCGCTGGGGAAAGGCTTTTTAAATTTTCGAAAAAAAGATACCAATTGGAATACTTGAATTTTTTCGAAATTTTAAAAGTCTTAGTGGACTTAGGCCAATGAAAATTTCATGGATATCTCGCTTCTGGCGATCTTGTTTGGGACTCATTCTATAGGTGTTATATGTTTTTGCAGGATGGGAGTTATAAGGGGCGGAGTGTTTGGCTAACCCCTTTGTTTTGCAGGCTCGGTGTTGGGTTTATTTGTTTAATTTCGCATATTTTTAGAAGCGCTGTTTTGATATCAATTGTTGTGCATGTCTTGCATACTCTGAGGATCACGACACCTGCACACACAAGCGTCTAAACCCAAGTCGCGAAATTCTTCCTAGAAAACCATAGATAGGGATCGAATATGCAAAGCTCTTGCGTCGATTGCGCTCGGGTTGACCATATTTTATCCCGCTCATTATCTGAATTGACAATTCTTCCCATTGTGATTTGATTGCGCGGAGGGTAAGGTTGTCAATTCAGATAGTGGGGGCCTTTTAGGTCCATACCCTGTCTCTCCTTCTTTTATTTTCTAGAGTTCACTCCTCACTTGAGTCATGCGCATGACTATGTGATTTGCATTTCTCCAAGGTAAAAGTAAGTTTTCTAATTTTATCTTGTATTTATTTTTGGTCGGTCCATGCTAGGTGTTAGTCAGTTTTTGAGCTTGATATTACGACCATTCTTTTAAAAGAAAATAAAAGTTAAATTTGTCCCTCATTTCTTTTTTAAAAAAAATTCTTGAAAAAATGATGTGAAAAAATCCATTCATGGGAATTTTATTAACCAATAAGGGATTTTTGTCATGTTTTTATTGCTTCAATAAAAATGAAATTTTCTTGAATAAATTTTCCTCTGAAAATTTATTTCAATAAAAAGAAAATTTCCTTAAAAACAAAACTCTAGTAGACATCAAGTGATTTTATCACATTTTTCAAATTATAAAAACTTGCAAGAAAATTCTTCTCGAGAAATTCGCTCATGTTTTTCTAAGAAAATTTTCTCTAAATAAAATTAGACTAATGTCTCGGGGGAATTGTATTGACCAATAAGAGATTTTTGTCATGTTTTTCTTGCTTCAATAAAAATGAAATTTTCCTGACAAATTTTCCTCTGAAAATTTATTTCGATAAAAAGAAAAATTCCTTCACAAAAAAAACTTTGGTAAACATCAAATGATTTTATCACATTCTTTCAAATTATAAAAAACTTGCAACAAAAATTCTTTTCGAGAAATTCGCTCATGTTTTTCTAAGAAAAGTTTCTCTAAATAAAATTAGACTAATGTCTCAGGAGAATTTTGTTAACCAATAAAGGATTTCTGTCATGTCTTTCCTGCTTCAATAAAAATAAAATTTTCCTGACAAATTTACCTCTGAAAATTTATTTTGATAAAAAGGAAATTCCTTCAAAAATTTTAGTAAACGTCAAGAGATTTTGTCACATTCCTTTAAAAAAATAATAAAAAAAGAGTAATAAATCTGCAAAAAAATTCTGTATCAGAAATTAACCCATTTCTTCCTAAGGAAATTTTTTTTTTCTGATTTCTCTATAAAATAGAAAAAATCAAATTGGACTAATATAGGAGTCATGGACCGACATTCCTTGTGTCGCATACTAATTCTATCCTTTTCTTTTGTAGGGAGATCCTAGATACCCCAGACGGGTGTAAATATTAAGTTCAATAATATATCAAGAATCATATTCAGAAATACCAAAAGACGAAAAACACTGAGGCTTCAACCGTTAATTCTGGGGGGCAAACGAACACTGTCCATCTTTGACAGACAGAGTTGTGTCAATCCGTGAACTTGTATGGGTAGTGTATTCTGATATGACGGTGGATTTATACTGATTAAATACGGGGGCATATTTAATGTATTGCAGAGGATCCCGCTGTCGCGACCCTCTGAAAATATTTTTATTATTTGTAAAGGGGTTAACGGATTACTAGGTTAATTAGATTTGACTAACCTAATGCGGACCCTCCCAAGCCCTACCGAATCGCAACTTTGGTTTTTGTTTAAATGATTTTGAAATTTGGAGTCGCCACTAATCGTTCTTGGTAGGTCGATTAGAAACCTAAATAAATTAGCGGGAGAACTAATTTATTCCTGCGAACCAGAGATTATGAGCTCGGGGACTTGGTTACACTAGTTAATTAAAACTAATGCCCTTTCGGTACCTTAATTTCATGGATATCCTAATCCGGCAACTCAGGCTTGGTTTATTCCTAAAGCTCTAGTATGGTATTCTCTTTTGTGTTTTCACTTTTTAAATAGGATGCATGGATGGTATATATTTTTATTTGTTATATTTTTTAAGTGTTAAAGATTCCCTGAAGCCGAAAGAGGGAGTGTGTTAACGACTTCTGTGCAGTATTACGACCTACTCATCTTTTGGGTCTGATGATTCAAAAATTAAATTATAGGAAGTACATGACAGTGAATAAACACCTCCAATGGGAGGCCTAGCATTGGCTTGGCTCTTCCCTTTGGGATTTAAGGTACAGGTATTTAAGTTGCAAGTATTTAAACTACTGTAAGTAAAAACCTCCAATGGGAGGCTAAGCATTGGCTTGGCTCTTCCCTTTGGGATTTAAGGTACAGGTATTTAAGTTGCAGGTATTTAACTACTGTAAGTAAAAACCTCCAATGGGAGGCTAAGCATTGGCTTGGCTCTTCCCTTTGGGATTTAAGGTACAGGTATTTAAGTTGCAGGTATTTAACTACTGTAAGTAAAAACCTCCAATGGGAGGCTAAGCATTGGCTTGGCTCTTCCCTTTGGGATTTATGGTGCACTACTGTAAGTAAAAACCTCCAATGGGAGGCTAAGCATTGGCTTGGCTCTTCCCTTTGGGATTTATGGTGCAGGTATTTAAATTGCGGATGGACTTTGTCCTCTCCATTTTGGGGTATGAATTTTTTAAAATGAAATACAACGAATTGATTCAACAATTTGAAATTTGTGCGCGCTTGAGGACTCCTCCAAGCCGATTTTGTGCTTCCATAGGATTGACCATTGATATAGAGCTGCGGCTTCCTGACATAAAATAGAGTGAAGTGTTAGTATACAAAATATGTGCTAATCTGCACCTAAAATCAGAAGAGTAGAAAGAGTACTTATCTCCCATTTTTTTGGGAGGGATTTCTATAATTGATTTTCGCTCTCTATGTTCCCAATATAGAGAGTTTCTTTTGAATTAAGAGGGACTTTTAGTCACAGATCAGTTGAGAAATCTGTGGACAGCTTAGGAGCTTGTCTGGGCCGATTTTTGCATCTCGACGAGATTTTTGCTGTTGACGTAGAGATATCCTTCTCCTGACATAAAATATGGAAGAAAAAGGAGATGGAGAAAGTGTATACAATTTGTGCTAATTTGCGAGTAAAACCATAAATAAATGAATAAATAAAAAACACTTAGCTTGAATTTGTTTGCTCGTTGACGAGGATGAACTCTTGATTTATATTGATCGATGAAGGAATTTGTGATGATAACCCCTAGCTTTAAACTCCCATCATCTTCAAAATTCTCTCTCTTTTGGTATTTTCTTTCTCTCAAAATTTTCTTCAATCTCCCAAAACTCTCTCAAACATCCAAAATTTTCTCTCCAAAAAATTCTCCCAAACACTTCAAATTTTCTCTCTCGAGAATTCTTTTCTCAAGCTCACTTCTTCCTCCTTTTATAACCTACTCATCTATCTCCCATTCTAATTTTTCCACTAACTCTATCTCCCATTCTAATTTCTCCACTAACTCTTCTTCATTTTCATCTTCCATTCTCCATCTCTATCTCACATTCTAATCTCTCCACTAACTCTTCTTCATCTTCATCTTCCCTTCTCCATATTTATCTCCCATTCTAATTTCTCCACTAACTCTTCTTAATCTCCATCTTCCCTTCTCTATTCTTATCTTCCATTCTAATTTCTCTACTAACTCTTCTTCATCTCCATCTTCCCTTCTCTATTCTTATCTTATTTTCTCCATCCATTCTTCTCCAACTTCTCTTCTTCATCTCCTCTTCTTCATCTTCCCTTCTCTATTCTAATTTATCCACTAACTCTTCTTTTTATTATTTGTAAAATAATCCTTCAAGAGTTAGGTATTTGCACTCTAGTCCTTGAATTTTAAGTATTTACAATTCAGTCCCTGAAAAAAATATATTTCTTTAAGTCCAAATCTCCTCACAATTTTTGACACACCAAAATTTACCACATGTCAAATTTAAGCTCATTTCTTGTCGCTGAAAATAATGCATAATTTAATTAAAGCCCTTTTGCAAAATTAAGTCATTCTGGGTATAATTGGGCCAAGATGAAAATTTAAAATATTAGAAGACAATGTCACAACTCATAAAAAGTGAAAGTTAAAAATAAGTTGACTCAAATTAAATTTTTTTAGGCCCGATTCGAGATTATACTCGTGAAGGAACACGTGACTCGAATTGGATTTTTCTGAATTTGCGATGGCCAATATGAAAATAGATTTAAAATAAAAATATTAACTATCTTTGTGTATTTTTTGGCCTCAAATGTTATTTTTCCAAAATTTTCAAATATTTTTTGTATTTTTTTAAAAAAAATTTAAAATATATAATATGAAAAATTATTTTTGGTCAAAATTCGTTCCCTAGGCTTGGCTAAGGTTCCCAAAGTTGATTTTTCAATTTTATGAATTTTTATGGATTTTCTATTAATTTTCGAAAATAAATAAATAAAAAATACGTAAAAATACTGAAAATATGAAAAATCATTTTTTGGTCAAAATTGGTTCCCTAGGCTTGGCTAAGGTCCCCAAAGTTGATTTTTCAATTTTATGAATTTTTATGGATTTTTTATTACTTTAGCAATAGAAAAAAATGATTAAAAATCAGGTGTCAACAGCTGCCCCTCTTTGAAAGGAAGCTCGGTAGAGGTTCATTTCAAAGACGAGATGACACCTGGATTCTTATCGACTCAATACAAGTAAATAAAAAGAGTCGTGACATGATTGTTCCACTGAAAATGAAATGAGAACCTAAGGATTCGTTATATAAAAAAACTTTAGGGTGGTTGAACTTGAACCCGTATGGTGGATCAACCCATGGTAGATTCCTAATAAAAGGATTCTACTAATTAAAAATTGAATTAAAATTTGACCCGTATGGTGGGTCATACCATTTGACCCGTATGGTGAGTTGTACCATGGTAGATTCCTAATAAAAGGATTCTACTGATTAAATTTTGATTGAGATTTGACCCGTATGGTAGGTCACCACGTGGAGATACCTGTAAGAAGGACTTGGTGCCTGTAGAAAGGACTTGGTACCAGTAAAAAGGACTTGGTGCTTTGCCTGTAAGAAGAACTTTGTGCCTGTAAGAAGGACTTGCTTTGCCTGTAAGAAGGACTTTGTTTGCCTGTAAGAAGGACTTTGTTTTGTCTGTAAGAAGGACTTACTTTGCCTGTAAGAAGGACTTGATTTGCCTGTAAGAAGGACTTTGTTTGCCTGTAAGAAGGACTTTATGCCTGTAAGAAGGACTTGATTTGCCTGTAAGAAGGACTTTATGCCTGTAAGAAGGACTTTGTGCCTGTAAGAAGGACTTGATTTGCCTGTAAGAAGGACTTTGTGCCTGTAAGAAGGACTTTGTGCCTGTAAGAAGGACTTGATTTGCCTGTAAGAAGGACTTTGTACCTGTAAGAAGGACTTGGTTTGCCTGTAAGAAGGACTTAGTTTGCCTATAAGAAGGACTTAGTGCCTATAAGAAGGACTTGGTTTGCCTGTAAGAAGGACTTGGTTTGCCTGTAAGAAGGACTTTATGCCTGTAAGAAGGACTTGGTGCCTGTAAGAAGTACTTGGTTTGCCTATAAGAAGGACTTTATGCCTGTAAGAAGGACTTGATTTGCCTATAAGAAGGACTTGTTTTGCCTGTAAGAAGGACTTGTTTTGCCTGTAAGAAGGACTTGATTTGCCTGTAAGAAGGACTTGATTTGCCTGTAAGAAGGACTTGGTTTGCTTGTAAGAAGGACTTGGTTTGCCTGTAAGAAGGACTTGGTTTGCCTGTAAGAAGGACTTGGTTTGCCTATAAGAAGGACTTTATGCCTGTAAGAAGGACTTGATTTGCCTGTAAGAAGGACTTGTTTTGCCTGTAAGAAGGACTTGATTTGCCTGTAAGAAGGACTTTGTGCCTGTAAGAAGGACTTGTTTTGCTTGTAAGAAGGACTTGTTTTGCCTGTAAGAAGGACTTGATTTGCCTGTAAGAAGGACTTTGTGCCTGTAAGAAGGACTTTGTGCCTGTAAGAAGGACTTGTTTTGCCTGTAAGAAGGACTTTGTGCCTATAAGAAGGACTTGATTTGCCTGTAAGAAGGACCTGGTTTGCCTGTAAGAAGGACTTATTTTGCCTGTAAGAAGGACTTATTTTGCCTGTAAGAAGGACTTGGTGTACCTCAAAGGGTGCCATTCTGGAATCTGGAAAGATCAGGAATCCTGCAGAAGCTCAAACCCAAATTATATTATCCTGTCGCTTTAGGAATAAACCAAAGAGGCAGAGATCAAAAGGTCTCGAACATTTCTGTCCTTGAGACAAATCATGCTTTATTGAAGAAGGTGGATACCTGTATGTACCGCAATGGATTCGAGTACCCCAACAACCGTCAGAATTCATTCTCTTGAAAGGTTCAGGTTGAAGATATACTTACCTGAGAATTTGGAAGAAATGCTTGGTGGCTTCTCGACAACCAGGCTTGTTCATTCAATAATCGCTGAATGAATTTCAAGACTTCGGAAGGTAGTTTGAACATTGGGAATGTGTTGCCTGTCAGGCAGTATCAGAGGTAACATGTGCAAGCATTTTCATCAATGAGTTCATTGGTTCATACAAAATTGTTCAGCTAAGTTGGCAATGATTAGAAGTAGTCTGTGTGATAACTCATGATGCAATCAATCAAAATGTGGATCATGCAAAACTATTCTGTCAAGTTTGCATTACCAATTCTATTTAAGGAGGTTCTCATAATATGAACGCCTCGAATGTAATCTGAATGGGGGACTTTAGTCCGAAGGGGCTTTCTCTCACTCTAGAGAAAGGCTGTTTATCTGTAGATTAAAATGTTAGACCCGTGTGTAGAAATGGTTTAACTTTCCTCATCCTGTTATGCCCCATTTTGCACATTTGATGTCTCCTATGCAGTTTATGCTCTAAGTTGGAGTTGGTAAATTAAACATGCGGAATAATCATACATAATTCGTGAAATGTGTAAACACAATGCCGATGTGACAATTTTTAGCATCATGTGTATTTATATAATGTGCAAACATGGGCGGATTTGAATTGCCCCTGGTATGTGGGTGGATTGAACAAATTGGGAAGCCCACTCCTTATGTCGAGGAGCGATTTGTCTCAAGTTTTGCCCCTGCACGATGAGGCATATAGGTGAGGGAGCATTTTGGTTTGTTTAGTGACAGCGACCGCCATGGTTTAGCAGTTAAATGCCCCCCATTTTTCACCAAAATAGATCTTGTCAAATGATCATCATTTTCTTTTGGATTTGTCTCCTCCAACATGTTACATGTTAGTATAAATATTTCCTGTAACAAGAAAAGGAGACATGTCAACCGGTATTAAAAGGGATAAATTGGAAACGATACTGATTTACCCTTCATCTTGAATGCCTTGGACAAGTCTTTTACCAATTTTGCTGGGTTGAGTTTTCTTCGACTTTTGTTGGATGCTTCACCATTAAGCCGAGAATGTGGCAAAATATTGACTTCGGTATTACTCGTCGAGTATTCCTGCTTGCAAAAAGAAATACACAAAAAGTTGTTTCATTTATTTATAATACATACAACATTCCCCACTTTGGAGATCGAACTCGGGATATTTCGGACCTACTGTCATCCTCCATACCATTCGGTCCATTGGACCATAGGTGTCCATGGGGTTTTCTTTTCAAGGGTTAATCCTTGGGGATAACACGGCCCTGTTGTATCACCTTGGGCCTTGTTACGATATTTCTCGAGGTAATTTGCAATCCCTGTTAAGAATGGAATAAAAAAATTCAGGACTCGAGATGATTATGTGCAAATTAGAACGATACAGAATTACCCATGTCTGAGATTGTTCGGATCTTTCGCTTGTATTTTTCTTTAACCGAAGCTGTCCATCCCGTGGTAATGTCCATGAGTTGATTTGCCCCCAATTTAGCCCGACCAGGAAATTTGGTTTTTGGATACAACTGTATTCTCGAGTCGCTTTTGCAAATTCCTGAAAATAGAAGGGATCAAATTTAAAACCGGAGCAATTTAAGGGTAAATTGGAACGATACGGATTTACCCTTCAAATTTACGCAGATTTCGTCTTGATATTAATTTTTTCGAGTTTGGTGCGGTTAACGGCTCCGAGCATTTAATAGGGGGGAAAGGGAAATGATTACTTCTAGTTTGTGCATTAATTTTGGACATCGACAAAAGGCGAGAACGTGCGATGAAACTAAGTAGACGTATTCGTCTAGGTTTAATCTTCTTCATGATGCTCTCGCGGGTTGCGGTAGACGATGATATCAAGAACATTAGAGAGGCATTCAGTTTGGCTTTCCACCAGCCGCCTAGAGACCCGCGTTCAATCATGTAAAGCTACCACCACTTAATTAGTGTGCCAATAAATTCGGCCATTTGTTGCGTGCCCCACTTCAACCGTGTTTTGTTTCTTTCGGTGCCCACTTGCTCTTGTCGGGCGCCTGTAGCATTGGGAGAAATACTTGTGGGTCACATTCATTAATAGAACCTCGGTCCTCTAAAACCCTCTGCGTGTTTCGGATCCGAGGAAATTTTAAGACCGGTCTCTGGTTGATTTAATCAGGTTAAGGTACTTATTTCATGGTTTCTAATTATATAATCCATATTGTCTTTCAAAAGACGCGGGATCCTCTGTAATACATTAAATATGCCCCCGTGTTTAATCTGTATAAGTCCACCATCATATCACAATACACTGCCCATACAAGTTTACGGATTGACACAACTCTATCTGTTAAAGATGGACAGTGTTCGTTTGCCCCCCTGAATTAACGGTTGAAGCCTTGGTGTTTTTCGTCTTTTGGTATTTCTGAAGATGATTCTTGATATATTATTGAACTTAATTTTTACACCCGTCTGGGGTATCTAGGATCTCCCTGCAAAAGAAAAGGATATAATTAGTATGCGACACAAGGAATGTCGGTCCATGACTCCTATATTAGTCCAATTTTATTTTTTCTATTTTATAGAGAAATCAGAAAAAAAAAATTTCTTTAGGAAGAAATGGGTTAATTTCTGATACAGAATTTTTTTTTGCAGATTTATTACTCTTTTTTTTATTATTTTTTAAAGGAATGTGACAAAATCTCTTGATGTTTACTAAAATTTTTGAAGGAATTTCCTTTTTATCAAAATAAATTTTCAGAGGTAAATTTATCAAGAAAATTTTATTTTTATTGAAGGAGGAAAGACATAACAGAAATCCTTTATTGGTTAACAAAATTCCCCCGAGACATTAGTCTAATTTTATTTAGAGAAAATTTTCTTAGAAAAACATGAGCGAATTTCTCGAAAAGAATTTTTGTTGCAAGTTTTTATAATTTGAAAGAATGTGATAAAATCACTTGATGTTTACCAAAGTTTTTTTTTAAGGAATTTTTCTTTTTATCGAAATAAATTTTCAGAGGAAAATTTGTCAGGAAAATTTCATTTTTATTGAAGCAAGAAAAACATGACAAAAATCTCTTATTGGTCAATACAATTCCCCCGAGACATTAGTCTAATTTTATTTAGAGAAACTTTTCTTAGAAAAACATGAGCGAATTTCTCGAGAAGAATTTTCTTGCAAGTTTTTATAATTTGAAAAATGTGATAAAATCACTTGATGTCTACTAGAGTTTTTTTTTAAGGAATTTTTCTTTTTATTGAAATAAATTTTCAGAGGAAAATTTTTTCAGGAAAATTTCATTTTTATTGAAGCAATAAAAACATGACAAAAATCCCTTATTGGTTAATAAAATTCCCATGAAGGGATTTTTTCACATCATTTTTTCAAAATTTTTTTAAAAGAAATGAGGGACAAATTTAATTTTTATTTTCTTTTAAAAGAATGGTCGTAATATCAAGCTCAAAAACTGACTAACACCTAGCATGAACCGACCGAAAATAAATACAAGATAAAATTAGAGAACTTACTTTTACCTTGGAGAAATGCAAATCACATAGTCATGCGCATGACTCAAGTGAGGAGTGAACTCTAGAAAATAAAAGAAGGAGAGACAGGGTATGGACCTAAAAGGCCCCCACTATCTGAATTGACAACCTTACCCTCCGCGCAATCAAATCACAATGGGAAGAATTGTCAATTCAGATAATGAGCGGGATAAAATATGGTCAACCCGAGCGTAATCGACGCAAGAGCTTTACATATTCGATCCCTATCTATGGTTTTCTAGGAAGAATTTCGCGACTTGGGTTTAGACGCTTGTGCGTGCAGGTGTCGTGATCCTCAGAGTATGCAAGACATGCACAACAATTGATATCAAAACAGCGCTTCTAAAAATATGCGAAATTAAACAAATAAACCAAACACCGAGCCTGTAAAACAAAGGGGTTAGCCAAACACTCCGCCCCTTATAACTCCCATCCTGCAAAAACATATAACACCTATAGAATGAGTCCCAAACAAGATCGCCAGAAGCGAGATATCCATGAAATTTTCATTGGCTTAAGTCCACTAAGACTTTTAAAATTTCGAAAAAATTCAAGTATTCCAATTGGTATCTTTTTTCGAAAATTTAAAAATCCCGTCCCCAGCGGAGTCACCAGTCTGTCGCGACCCATTAAAAAAAATTTTTAACGCGACCCTCTGAAAATATTTTTATTATTTCTAAAGGGGTTAACGGATTACTAGGTTAATTAGATTTGACTAACCTAATGCGGACCCTCCCAAGCCCTACCGAATCGCAACTTTGGTTTTTGTTTAAATGATTTTGAAATTTGGAGTCGCCACTAATCGTTCTTGGTAGGTCGATTAGAAACCTAAATAAATTAGCGGGAGAACTAATTTATTCCTGCGAACCAGAGATTATGAGCTCGGGGACTTGGTTACACTAGTTAATTAAAACTAATGCCCTTTCGGTACCTTAATTTCATGGATATCCTAATCCGGCAACTCAGGCTTGGTTTATTCCTAAAGCTCTAGTATGGTATTCTCTTTTGTGTTTTCACTTTTTAAATAGGATGCATGGATGGTATATATTTTTATTTGTTATATTTTTTAAGTGTTAAAGATTCCCTGAAGCCGAAAGAGGGAGTGTGTTAACGACTTCTGTGCAGTATTACGACCTACTCATCTTTTGGGTCTGATGATTCAAAAATTAAATTATAGGAAGTACATGACAGTGAATAAACACCTCCAATGGGAGGCCTAGCATTGGCTTGGCTCTTCCCTTTGGGATTTAAGGTACAGGTATTTAAGTTGCAAGTATTTAAACTACTGTAAGTAAAAACCTCCAATGGGAGGCTAAGCATTGGCTTGGCTCTTCCCTTTGGGATTTAAGGTACAGGTATTTAAGTTGCATGTATTTAACTACTGTAAGTAAAAACCTCCAATGGGAGGCTAAGCATTGGCTTGGCTCTTCCCTTTGGGATTTAAGGTACAGGTATTTAAGTTGCAGGTATTTAACTACTGTAAGTAAAAACCTCCAATGGGAGGCTAAGCATTGGCTTGGCTCTTCCCTTTGGGATTTAAGGTGCATGTATTTAACTACTGTAAGTAAAAACCTCCAATGGGAGGCTAAGCATTGGCTTGGCTCTTCCCTTTGGGATTTATGGTGCAGGTATTTAAATTGCGGATGGACTTTGTCCTCTCCATTTTGGGGTATGAATTTTTTAAAATGAAATACAACGAATTGATTCAACAATTTGAAATTTGTGCGCGCTTGAGGACTCCTCCAAGCCGATTTTGTGCTTCCATAGGATTGACCATTGATATAGAGCTGCGGCTTCCTGACATAAAATAGAGTGAAGTGTTAGTATACAAAATATGTGCTAATCTGCACCTAAAATCAGAAGAGTAGAAAGAGTACTTATCTCCCATTTTTTTGGGAGGGATTTCTATAATTGATTTTCGCTCTCTATGTTCCCAATATAGAGAGTTTCTTTTGAATTAAGAGGGACTTTTAGTCACAGATCAGTTGAGAAATCTGTGGACAGCTTAGGAGCTTGTCTGGGCCGATTTTTGCATCTCGACGAGATTTTTGCTGTTGACGTAGAGATATCCTTCTCCTGACATAAAATATGGAAGAAAAAGGAGATGGAGAAAGTGTATACAATTTGTGCTAATTTGCGAGTAAAACCATAAATAAATGAATAAATAAAAAACACTTAGCTTGAATTTGTTTGCTCGTTGACGAGGATGAACTCTTGATTTATATTGATCGATGAAGGAATTTGTGATGATAACCCCTAGCTTTAAACTCCCATCATCTTCAAAATTCTCTCTCTTTTGGTATTTTCTTTCTCTCAAAATTTTCTTCAATCTCCCAAAACTCTCTCAAACATCCAAAATTTTCTCTCCAAAAAATTCTCCCAAACACTTCAAATTTTCTCTCTCGAGAATTCTTTTCTCAAGCTCACTTCTTCCTCCTTTTATAACCTACTCATCTATCTCCCATTCTAATTTTTCCACTAACTCTATCTCCCATTCTAATTTCTCCACTAACTCTTCTTCATTTTCATCTTCCATTCTCCATCTCTATCTCACATTCTAATCTCTCCACTAACTCTTCTTCATCTTCATCTTCCCTTCTCCATATTTATCTCCCATTCTAATTTCTCCACTAACTCTTCTTAATCTCCATCTTCCCTTCTCTATTCTTATCTTCCATTCTAATTTCTCTACTAACTCTTCTTCATCTCCATCTTCCCTTCTCTATTCTTATCTTATTTTCTCCATCCATTCTTCTCCAACTTCTCTTCTTCATCTCCTCTTCTTCATCTTCCCTTCTCTATTCTAATTTATCCACTAACTCTTCTTTTTATTATTTGTAAAATAATCCTTCAAGAGTTAGGTATTTGCACTCTAGTCCTTGAATTTTAAGTATTTACAATTCAGTCCCTGAAAAAAATATATTTCTTTAAGTCCAAATCTCCTCACAATTTTTGACACACCAAAATTTACCACATGTCAAATTTAAGCTCATTTCTTGTCGCTGAAAATAATGCATAATTTAATTAAAGCCCTTTTGCAAAATTAAGTCATTCTGGGTATAATTGGGCCAAGATGAAAATTTAAAATATTAGAAGACAATGTCACAACTCATAAAAAGTGAAAGTTAAAAATAAGTTGACTCAAATTAAATTTTTTTAGGCCCGATTCGAGATTATACTCGTGAAGGAACACGTGACTCGAATTGGATTTTTCTGAATTTGCGATGGCCAATATGAAAATAGATTTAAAATAAAAATATTAACTATCTTTGTGTATTTTTTGGCCTCAAATGTTATTTTTCCAAAATTTTCAAATATTTTTTGTATTTTTTTAAAAAAAATTTAAAATATATAATATGAAAAATTATTTTTGGTCAAAATTCGTTCCCTAGGCTTGGCTAAGGTTCCCAAAGTTGATTTTTCAATTTTATGAATTTTTATGGATTTTCTATTAATTTTCGAAAATAAATAAATAAAAAATACGTAAAAATACTGAAAATATGAAAAATCATTTTTTGGTCAAAATTGGTTCCCTAGGCTTGGCTAAGGTCCCCAAAGTTGATTTTTCAATTTTATGAATTTTTATGGATTTTTTATTACTTTAGCAATAGAAAAAAATGATTAAAAATCAGGTGTCAACACCCGCGTCTTTTGAAGGAGAATATGGATTATATAATCAGAAACTATGAAACAAGTACCTTAACCTAATTAAATCAACCAGAGACCGGTCTTAAATTTCCTCGGATCCGAAACACGCGGAGGGTTTTAGAGGACCGAGGTTCTATTAATGAACGTGGCCCACGGACACTCCCCCGATGCTACAGGTGCCCGATACATACGAGTGGACGCCGAAAGAAACAAAATATGGATAAAAGTGGGCACACAACAGGTGGCCGGATTTATTACCAGCGCACTGATCGAGTTGTCATAGCGTTATTGTTCGTGATCTCAAGATGGATAGTGGGGGCCACCGCCGAACCCATCGTCAATGTTCCCGATATCATCGTCTGGAACAATTAAACAAGAACATCAAGAAGAACATTAAGCCTCGACATCTTCTGTACCTCAAATCGTTCTGTTATGCTATGCGGAAGAAACGATAGCAGGAAAATTAAAAAAAAAAACAAACAAAACACATGAAGCTTTTCTTTCATTCCATTCATCAAAGAGTATTACAACAACTCACTGGGGAGGAAAGGTAAAGCCAAACTGGGCCCTGATAACCATTACGAAAGAGCTCAACTGACTCTCCAAACAGTTGATGCTCTGGATGCACCGGGCGCTCTCGGGATCAAGTTCCGCGAGCCTAAAGAAGAGGCGATCGCACTTCTTTTTAACCTGGGCCATAGTGGCCTCGTAATGCTCAACGGCAAACTCTAAGTCCGGAATCGCTGCCCTCTCGAAAGCAATGTCTGCCGTAATGTCATCAAGTCTCTCCTGCAGCCAACCGCATTTGCACCTCATCACAATATTGCCTGGCTCCTGTTCGGCGTAAGTTCGGACCAAGGCCAGACGGTCCACCAACTTTCCCCTCTCACGAACCAGCCACGAAAGCTGATCGTTGGCAAACTTGAGGGCCTTTTTGTGATTATCAGCCACAAACGTAACTGTTGCCAGACGCTCGTGCCGGTCTCGGTAACGGGCTTTCACGACGGCGGTCACAAGGACCGTCTCATAAGCGCGGTTATAGGTAGCTAGAAAATTGATGAAGAGGGTCGAGAAGTTCCGATACTCCTTTCCCAGTTGGGTACCCTCAACAGAAGCAGCGTCTAGGGTCCTGAATAAACCGAGGATTTCAGCCTCAACGGTAGAGTTTTGGGCTATATGAGCGTAACCTCTACCAAGAAGATTGTAGAGTCTCTCCCACCCAGCCAGGACTTCGGCGGAGAAAGTATGGTTAGGAGAATTGGCCATTTTTGAAAGCAGATCACAAAAGAAAGGAGGAGAGAGGCGAGGCAGATGATCGGAATGCGAAGGCGATAATCTACTTCAGTTTAAATACTAATTTCAAAGGGGCGGTCCTTATTGGTCGAGTTTTTTTTCTATCTACCATTCTCTGTCGGCAACACCCCCATTGGCTCAAATTCTAGTCAAGCGGCAACCTCAAGCTGAGCAGACCCGACGTCTCTGCAGAAAAGTTGGACGGGCCGCCACCACTTTGAAAAAGAAAGAATAAAAAACGAGCTGAGTGGGAGACAAAGAAATTTTCGGCAGAAAAGGAGATACGACTCGTCTTTATTGGAGGACCCGCCAGTAAATCGACGGTGGAGATCTTGACAAGGGCCCTCTACCACGAAAAGAAAAAAGAAGATAAACTGAGCGAGAAACAAGGATTTCCCCTTTGATCAAAAGCTGAATATCAGATTTTCTCCCTCGGAAAATCTAATAGCGCTGCCCGTGAAGAGGGAAGTCGTTGCTATTGCCAGAGAGAGGACTTGTCCCCATTTGATAGTGAGAGTTCATTCGCAAGAACTCGCAGGAGAAAGATAAAGAGGAAGGAGTTCTCGTGGGAGAGGAATTCAAAATCTTCACCATCAAAGCATCGGTTTTCAAAGCCTGTTACGAGAAGCCATCGACGATCCCGTGATCCCTCAAGTCCAAGAAGACATCCTGAGGCGGTCTCGAGTCGGCAGTCCTTGTTCCAGAAATATGTCGAGCATTAGGGAAACGGGCGCATGTTCAACCCTGGTCGAAGCTGATGAAGTTCCTTACCCTGAGGGTCTACTGGTCATGGCCATTGACGGTAATCCAGTCTCTCTGTCAATCCTTGTTACCGTATTAAGAAAGTGCCGGTATAAGGTTGTAGCTCAAGCAAAGGCGACAGAGGCCTTAGAGATATTAAGGAGGAGTGGTGACCAGTTTAATATCGTCCTCACCGCCATGGTAGGGATTGACATGGATGTTTTCACTCTCTTGGAAGTCATCAATTCTAAATTAAACATGCCAGTCCTCGTAATATCGGCAAGCGATGATCAGCAAGCCATGATCAGCAAGCCATAATGAAAGCTGTCTTAAATGGGGCCCAAGACGTCGTAACGAAACCAGTTAGGGTTCAGATGCTTCAAAACATATGGCAGCACGTGGTAAGGAAGCAATTGCACGACCATGAGAACAAGCATCAAGCCTTCAATTTTGTTCCAAGCAACTGGAGAAAGAAGATGAGTTGGTCTCCCGAGCTGCATCGTATGTTTGTTAATGCAGTTCAGCAGGTAGGAATCGATTCGGCACGACCGCAACATATACTGGAAATTATGAACGTAGAGGGACTCACTAAAGCAAATGTTTCGAGTCATCTTCAGAAGTACAGAAAAAGGGTGAGAGAACACAATGCAGCTCAGAATCAAGAAAACCAAGGCGGGATTGATCCAAGCCTGAATGTCGAGTCTCCTCGCCACCATAAGTTCCGTAGGTTAGCATGGGGCGAGCCACTTCCCATCATCAACCAAGCCAGTAGCCGTGCCATCAATCCTCTGGGCGTTAATCAAAGTATCCCCCAGAATCACCCTGATGCTCTTCAAGAGTATAGACCGCAGGAGCAGTGTATTCAGATTCCTTGGTTTGAGCACCAACCTGTGGCTAGAATTCATCCCATGATCAGCGCGCCTGCGCAGCCAGAGAATCAGACAAGAAGTTATCCTGAGCACTTACACTTCTCTAATCCTCGAATGGAAGGAGTTTTTGGCAGCAGGACAGTTGGTGATCCCCACACTTTCTCGAGTAATGATGAAGGCTCCAGCACGAGAAGTCAAATTGCTCATGGCGAGGACAGAATGAGAAATCTACCGCCATCATTTGCCAACAACAATGCCCAATTCGAGCATCAGTTGCTGGAAGGTTCAAGAGATTACCCAGATGATGAGCTTACTGCCCTGGTCAACCAGTTTAGGGTTGACAGACGTCCCAAGCCGCGATCAGGAGCCAGTGAGTAGGGACTCTCAAACATCGGTCATCCACACCCGAACCAACAAGAGACTAGCTGATTATCGAAGAGCCATAGGAGAGGCAGAACTGACCTTGAATAAGTGCACCTTTCATTTCATGCTTAATTCCCCTGCGTATGATATTTCCAGCTTTCTAGGTATCTAGATTTAATTCAGGAGCAAGGGGGTAATTTGTTTTTTATCCCGTCGAATGCGTGAATCCCTTTTTATGCTAGACTCAGGGCGGATCAATTTGTGGCAATGTCGCTGACTGCCATAATGAGAAATGTTGAATGGCCTCACGTAGGGAAATTTCAAGTGAAAAGCCCAGGCGAGCTCGAAGACGGGTAACTGTGTGTCGTTTCAATTTACCCTCAATCGTTGCAAAATGCTAAATTGGATTTATTCCATTCTCACCCAGGGGATTGCAAATTGCCTCAAGAGTGTCGCAAAATGAAATGACCCAATGGAATGCGATAGGACTCATTTGCCTCGAAGGTAACCTTCAAATTAAAGGAGCCATCCGGTCTACGGACCCGATGGCATAGAAAATGATGATGGTCCAAGGAAACCCGAAAGAAAATAAGGCCCAACTAAGCAAAGCACTTACGTGGCAAGCTCAAAGTGAGGGCAACTTGGGACATACAATTCAATCCAGTCCAAATGAAGGAACTTCCTCAATTCAAATTCAATGGAAGTACACACAAGGGTAAAACAGTATCGTTCCAATTTTTCTAGAATATGAAGAACATATACTGTCGCATTCTCTTTCATTTTTGCAGGGGAAGTCTCTACTGGCCAGATTTTTCTGTCTAACATTCCCTATCAGTATCAGCTCCGCTACTCGTTTCCAATCTCGAGCCAAGCAAATCCGACGTCTCTACGGCAAAGCTAGACGGGACGCCACTACTTTGAAAAAGAAAAGATAAAAAATAAGCTGAGTGGGAGACAAAGACATTTTCGGCAGAAAAGAGATACGACTCGTCTTTATTGAAGAACTCGCCAGCAAATTGACGGTGGAGACAACAACAAGAGGCCCTATCAAGAAAAGATGGAAGGAGACGAGCCGAGCAAGAGACACGATAAGAAAAGAGGATTGAGAAAGGCCGGACCCTTGGAAGAAGCAATACAGTTGCTAAACCCACGTTTAATTTTAAAAGAGACGCCATGCTCGGAAGAGGGTCTTAAGGCATAGGCAATCGCTTAGAAAAATTCAAAGAGAGTGAAAACACCGGAAACGAGTAGCAAATCTTGAGAAATCATCAACCAAATCAAAGATGTCTCAACCCAATACTCCCGAGAGCTATCATTGCCTGCTAAATATGGGAGAGGAAGAGTTCGAAGCCATGTTTGGGATCGAGCCTATGGAGCCTGGCTCTTCCGCCGACGACGTCCAAAATCTCAGTAAAGATAAGGACAATAATGGTAAGGGTCAAAAGAAGCGTTACCGTCGCCATACTAAGGAGCAGGTACAAAGGCTTGAGGATTTCTTCAGAACATGCCCTATGCCAGACGGCAAACAGAAAATGGAACTGAGTCAAGAGTTAGGACTTGAACCTTTGCAAATCAAGTTCTGGTTTCAAAATAGGCGAACCCGAATGAAGGCTCGTCATGAGCACAACGAAGCCGAGTTTCTAAGAGTTGAAAATGAAAACCTCCGAGCGGAAAACAAGATGTATAAAGAGACTTTTGACTCCTCCACCTGCCCCAACTGCAATAGCCTCCTCCTCACCCTCGATGAAATGTATGATCTGAGGATCGAAAATGCACGTTTAAGAGGTGAGTTAGACCAGTTTATAACAGGATCGAGTTCTGTTGGAGGAGGGTACAAAAGGACCAATGATACTGGATCAGCATCAATACCTCCCGAGGAAGAAGGGACAGATTACCACCAAGCGGACATTGACGATGATCTTTTCGCCATAATCAACCAGTTTGATATCGGTAAAGCATCGGGACTGTGATGCACTTGTTCAGCCAGTGACCACGAGACCTTCAATATGGCCGATGCATACCTAATTTGGGATGAAGCCAGCTGATCATGGGAGAGCCTGCAGAGGAAGCGGAACTAATCCTGAATGAGTGAATGTGTTTTATTTCCTTGCGTGATGTGTTTTTCTGCTTTTGTGAATGTGTAAAAGCAAGGAGTAATAATCCGACTTCCCCCTATTAAATGCTCGAATCCGCCACCTCACCAACCTCGCGACGAATTGATGGCGAGTGAAAATCTGCATAAACCTGAAGGGTAACTCCGTATCGTTTCAATTTACCCTCAGTTGCTCCAAGTTTTAAAATTAAGCCCCTTCTATTCTCAGGAAATTGTAAATCGACCCGAGAACGCAATCATATCCGAATACAGGTTGGATAAAATTTGGGGGCAAATCAACTCATGGGCATTACCACGGGATAGACAGCTTCGGACAAAGGAAAGTACAAGCGAAAGACGCGAACAATCTCAGAAATGGGTAATTCTGTATCGTTCTAATGTGCACATAATCATCTCAAGTCTTGAATTGTCTTATTCCATTCTTAACAGGGATTGCAAATTACCTCGAGAAATACCGTAACATGGCCCAAGGTGATACAACAGGGCTGTTTTATCCCCAAAGATTAACCTTTGAAAGGATAGCCCCATGGACACCTACGGTCCAATGGACCGAATGGTATGGGGGATGACAGTAGGTCCGAAATATCCCGAGTTCGATCCCCAAGGGTGGGAAATGTTGTATGTATTATAAATAAATGAAACAACTTTTTGTGCATTTCTTTTTTACAAACAGGAATACTCGACGAGTAATATCAAAGTCAGTATTTTACCATAGTCTTCTCATAATGGTGAGGCGCCCAACAAAAGTCGAGGAAAATTCAATCCAACAAAACTGGTAAAAGACTCGTGCAAGACATTCAAGATGAAGGGTAAATCAGTATCGTTTTCAATTTATCCCTTTTAATACTGGCTGATATGTCTCTTTTTCTTTTTACAGGAAATATTTACACTAACATTTAACATGTTGAAGGAGACAAATCCAAAAGAAAATTATGATCATCTGACAAGATCTATTTTGGTGAAAAATGGGGCAAATTGATCACAAGCTCTGAAGCGAAAAAGCAAATATGTCTTCCTTATCTCGTTTGATTTCAAGAATAATTTCTCTGCTTTTTGCAGGGGCATTCAGCCGCTAAACCATGGCGGTCGCTGTCATTAAACCAACCGAAATGCTCCCTCACCCATATGCTTCATCGCGCAGGGGCAAAGTTTGGGACAAACCGCTCCTCGACATAAGGAGTGGGCTTCCCAATTTGTTCGATCCACCCATATACCAGGGGCAATTCAAATCCGCCCATGTTTGCACATTATATAAACACACATGATGCTAAAAATTGTCACATCGGCATTGTGTTTACACATTTCATGAATTATGTATGACTATTCCGCATGTTTAATTTACCGACTTCAACTTAGAGCATAAACTGCATAGGAGACGTCAAATGTGCAAAATGGGGCATAACAGGATGAGGAAAGGCAAACCATTTCCACACAGGTCTAACATTTTAATCTACAGATAAACAGCCTTTCTCCAGAGTGAAAGAAAGCCCTTTTCGGAATGAAGTCCCCCATTCAGATTACATTCGAGGTGTTCGTACTATAAGAACCTCCTTAAACAGAAGTGGTAATGCAATACATGATCCATATATTGATCGATTGCATCATGAGTTATTACACAGACTGCCTTTAATCATGGCAAACTTAGCAGAACAATTTTGCATGAACCAATGAACGCATTGATGAAAATGCTTGCACATGTTACCTCTGACATTGCCTGACAGGCAACACATTCCCGGTGTTCGAGTTACCTTCCAAAGTCTTGAAGTTCATTCAGCGATTATTGAATGAACAAGCCTGGTTGTCGAGAAGCCACCAAGCATTTTTTCCAAATTCTCAGGTAAGTATATCTTCAACCTGAACCTTTCAAGAGAATGAATTCTGACGGTTGTTGGGGTACTCGAATCCATTGCGGTACATACAGGTATCCACCTTCTTCAATAAAGCATGATTTGTTTCAAGAACAGAAATGTTCGAGACCTTTTAATCTCTGCCTCTTTGGTTTATTCCTAAAGCGACAGGAGAATATAATTTGGGTTTGAGCTTCTGCAGGATTCCTGGTCTCCCCAGATTTCAGAATGGCACCCTTTGAGGTACACCAAGCCCTTCTTACAGGCAAACTAAGTCCTTCTTACAGGCAAACTAAGTCCTTCTTACAGGCAAACCAAGTCCTTCTTACAGGTACAAAGTCCTTCTTACAGGCAAACCAAGTCCTTCTTACAGGCAAACGAAGTCCTTCTTACAGGCAAACCAAGTCCTTCTTACAGGCACAAAGTCCTTCTTACAGGCAAACCAAGTCCTTCTTACAGGTACAAAGTCCTTCTTACAGGCAAATCAAGTCCTTCTTACAGGCATAAAGTCCTTCTTACAGGCAAATCAAGTCCTTCTTACAGGCACAAAGTCCTTCTTACAGGCAAATCAAGTCCTTCTTACAGGCACAAAGTCCTTCTTACAGGCATAAAGTCCTTTTTACAGGCAAACAAAGTCCTTCTTACAGGCAAATCAAGTCCTTCTTACAGGCACAAAGTCCTTCTTACAGGCAAAGTAAGTCCTTCTTACAGGCAAAACAAAGTCCTTCTTACAGGCAAACAAAGTCCTTCTTACAGGCAAATCAAGTCCTTCTTACAGGCAAAGCAAGTCCTTCTTACAGGCACAAAGTTCTTCTTACAGGCAAAGTAAGTCCTTCTTACAGGCAAATTAAGTCCTTCTTACAGGCAAATTAAGTCCTTTTTACAGGCAAATCAAGTTCTTCTTACAGGCAAATTAAGTCCTTTTGACAGGCACAAGTCCTTTTTACAGGCACCAAGTCCTTTTTACTGGCACTAAGTCCTTTCTACAGGCACCAAGTCCTTCTTACAGGTATCTCCATGGGGTGACCTACCATACGGGTCAAATCTCAATCAAAATTTAATCAGTAGAATCCTTTTATTAGGAATCTACCATGGTACGACCCACTATACGGGTCAAATGGTATGACCCACCATACGGGTCAAATTTTAATTCAATTTTTAATCAGTAGAATCATTTTATTAGGAATCTACCATGGGTTGATCCACCATACGGGTTCAAGTTCAACCACCCTAAAGTTTTTTTTATATAACGAATCCTTAGGTTCTCATTTCATTTTCAGTGGAACAATCATGTCACGACTCTTTTTATTTCCTTGTATTGAGTCGATAAGAATCCAGGTGTCATCTCGTCTTTGAAATGAACCTCTACCGAGCTTCCTTTCAAAGAGGGGCAGCTGTTGACACCTGATTTTTAATCATTTTTTCTATTGCTAAAGTAATAAAAAATCCATAAAAATTCATAAAATTGAAAAATCAACTTTGGGGACCTTAGCCAAGCCTAGGGAACCAATTTTGACCAAAAAACGATTTTTCATATTTTCAGTATTTTTACGTATTTTTTATTTATTTATTTTCGAAAATTAATAGAAAATCCATAAAAATTCATAAAATTGAAAAATCAACTTTGGGAACCTTAGCCAAGCCTAGGGAACGAATTTTGACCAAAAAATAATTTTTCATATTATATATATTTTAATTTTTTTTAAAAAAATACAAAAATATTTGAAAATTTTGGAAAAATAACATTTGAGGCCAAAAAAATACACAAAGATAGTTAATATTTTTATTTTAAATCTATTTTCATATTGGCCATCGCAAATTCAGAAAAATCCAATTCGAGTCACGTGTTCCTTCACGAGTATAATCTCGAATCGGGCCTAAAAAAATTTAATTTGAGTCAACTTATTTTTAACTTTCACTTTTTATGAGTTGTGACATTGTCTTCTAATATTTTAAATTTTCATCTTGGCCCAATTATACCCAAAATGACTTAATTTTGCAAAAGGGCTTTAATTAAATTATGCATTATTTTCGGCGACAAGAAATGAGCTTAAATTTGACATGTGGTAAATTTTGGTGTATCAAAAATTATGAGGAGATTTGGACTTAAAGAAATATATTTTTTCAGGGACTGAATTGTAAATACTTAAAATTCAAGGACTAGAGTGCAAATACCTAACTCTTGAAGGATTATTTTACAAATAATAAAAAGAAGAGTTAGTGGATAAATTAGAATAGAGAAGGGAAGATGAAGAAGAGGAGATGAAGAAGAGAAGTTGGAGAAAAATGGATGGAGAAAATAAGATAAGAATAGAGAAGGGAAGATGGAGATGAAGAAGAGTTAGTAGAGAAATTAGAATGGAAGATAAGAATAGAGAAGGGAAGATGGAGATTAAGAAGAGTTAGTGGAGAAATTAGAATGGGAGATAAATATGGAGAAGGGAAGATGAAGATGAAGAAGAGTTAGTGGAGAGATTAGAATGTGAGATAGAGATGGAGAATGGAAGATGAAAATGAAGAAGAGTTAGTGGAGAAATTAGAATGGGAGATAGAGTTAGTGGAAAAATTAGAATGGGAGATAGATGAGTAGGTTATAAAAGGAGGAAGAAGTGAGCTTGAGAAAGAATTCTTGGGAGAGAGAAAATTTGAAGTGTTTGGGAGGATTTTTTTTTTGAGAGAAAATTTTGGATGTTTGAGAGAGTTTTGGGAGATTGAAGAAAAATTTGAGAGAAAGAAAATACCAAAAGAGAGAGAATTTTGAAGATGATGGGAGTTCAAAGCTAGGGATTATCATCACAAATTCCTTCATCGATCAATATAAATCAAGAGTTCATCCTCGTCAACGAGCAAGCAAATTCGAGCTAAGTGTTTTTATTTATTCATTTGTTTATGGTTTTACTTGCAAATTAGCACAAATTGTATACACTTTCTCCATCTCCTCTTTTTTTTTTCCATATTTTATGTCAGGAGAAGGATATCTCTACGTCAACAGCAAAAATCTCGTAGATATGCAAAAATCGGCCCAGACAAGCTCCTAAGCTGTCCACCGATTTCTCAACTGATCTGTGACTAAAAGTCCCTCTTAATTCAAAAGAAACTCTCTATATTGGGAACATAGAGAGCGAAAATCAATTATAGAAATCCCTCCCAAAAAAATGGGAGATAAGTACTCTTTCCACTCTTCTGGTTTTAGGTGCAGATTAGCACATATTTTGTATACTGACATTTCACTCTATTTTATGTCAGGAAGCCGCAGCTTTATATCAATGGTCAACCCTATGGAAGCACAAAATCGGCTTGGAGGAGTCCTCAAGCGCGCACAAATTTCAAATTGTTGAATCAATTCGTTGTATTTTATTTTAAAGAATTCATACCCCAGAATGGAGAGGACAAAGTCCATCCGCAATTTAAATACCTACACCATAAATCCCAAAGGGAAGAGCCAAGCCAATGCTTAGCCTCCCATTGGAGGTTTTTACTTACAGTAGTTAAATACCTGCAACTTAAATACCTGTACCTTAAATCCCAAAGGGAAGAGCCAAGCCAATGCTTAGCCTCCCATTGGAGGTTTTTACTTACAGTAGTTAAATACCTGCAACTTAAATACATGTACCTTAAATCCCAAAGGGAAGAGCCAAGCCAATGCTTAGCCTCCCATTGGAGGTTTTTACTTACAGTAGTTAAATACTTGCAACTTAAATACATGTACCTTAAATCCCAAAGGGAAGAGCCAAGCCAATGCTTAGCCTCCCATTGGAGGTTTTTACTTACAGTAGTTAAATACCTGCAACTTAAATACATGTACCTTAAATTCCAAAGGGAAGAGCCAAGCCAATGCTTAGCCTCCCATTGGAGGTTTTTACTTACAGTAGTTTAAATACTTGCAACTTAAATACCTGTACCTTAAATCCCAAAGGGAAGAGCCAAGCCAATGCTAGGCCTCCCATTGGAGGTGTTTATTCACTGTCATGTACTTCCTATAATTTAATTTTTGAATCATCAGACCCAAAAGATAAGTAGGTTGTAATACTGCACAGAAGTCGTTAACACACTCCTTCTTTCGGCTTCAGAGAATCTTTAACACTTAAAAAAATATAACAAATAAAAATATATACCATCCATGCATCCTATTTAAAAAGTGAAAACACAAAAGAGAATACCCTACTATAGCCTTAGGAATAAACCAAGCCTGAGTTGCCGAATTAGGATATCCATGAAATTAAGGTACCGAAAGGGCATTAGTTTTAATTAACTAGTGTAACCAAGTCCCCGAGCTCCTAATCTCTGGTTCGCAGGAATAAATTAGTTCTCCCGCTAATTTATTTAGGTTTCTAATCGACCTACCAAGAACGATTAGTGGCGACTCCAAATTTTAAAATCATTTAAACAAAAACCAAAGTTGCGATTCGGTAGGGCTTGGGAGGGTCCGCGTTAGGTTAGTCAAATCTAATTAACCTAATAATCCGTTAACCCCTTTTAAAATTTAATTAATTTTTTAGAGGGTCGCGACAGACATCTTTTTTGCCAAAATGGGGATACTTCAAATGCGGAAGGTCACTGGTGTAGAATGTTATTTCGACAATAAATCAAATAAGGTTTAGAAAAAAATTAGAATGCAAAATCAACAAAAAAATAAGATTGGCTAGTTGAATGGACCTATTTTCTTTTTTTTTAGTTTTTTTTTGGGAATTTTCGGAATGATTTATCCATGAGTGGATAAAATAATCATATAGGAGAAATTGAAAGACAAAATTATCAAAAATAGGATTGACCAGTTGAAATGACCTATCTTCTGATTTTTTAGATTTTTTATTTTTTAATTTTTTTTTATGAATTTTCATTTTTTTATAATAATTTTCTGATTTTTTTTTTATTAATTTCCAAATTTTTTATTTAAAAAAATTATTTGGACCAGGTCGGGTCGACTCGCCTCACACCTCGCAAGCGCTCGACAAAAGTGAGAGAAAACTATCGTTGCCTTTTTTTTCCTTAAAAGTGTTATTTTTCTTGATAAATAATTTTTTTTATTTCTCAAAATTGGTCCAGAAGCGTTCTTGGGAGTAAAATTAGAATCAAAATTATTTGCATTACCAAACATATTTTTATTCTTTTTTTTATTTTGGGGAACAGAAAAATAAATTTTCCCTAAGGACTTAACGATCAAGATATTCTAATATGACCTCAGAAAATCCAATGCCATAGTTAGTAATGGTATCAAAAACACTAAGCTAGATCGGATAGGCCGCGTCGTGAATAAATGATTTAAGGTAGCTTTGACAGTTCAAGTCAAATTGGGCAAATTCAAGTTGAGTTTTGGGTTTTTTTTTTCCATACTTTCTTTTTCTTCCCTTCTTACATGCATTCCCAAAAATCCTAAAAAAAGCACTACAATTAACCAGAAGATAATATTTAAAGATTCAACTTAAAAATATATAACTCCACCCTCCTCATCGATTGCCACCACGCCCGCCTCCAATAAACAAAAAATAGGACCTAATACATCTCAAGTGTAACATAATTCATATATGTAGGTACAAAGTATTTGAATACAAATTTAAATGTTCTTCTGTTACTATTAATCGTTTCATTTTGCATATGAATTTTTCAGTGCATCTTCTGTAAAATGTATCTAAGGGTCCTGAAAGAAATCTTAACATAAAAATGAAAAAGAAATCAAATCGGTTATTTAATTTGATCTTGATATTATTTGATGACAAGTATATTAAGGAAGCCAAAATTATTAATGGTCTTCTGGAAGGGAAAAGAAAAAAGCACCTCAACCTAAATTGGCTAGGTGACTTAGGTATATGTGATTTGGGTACTAGGTCAAGTCCGGTTACAGTAAGCTTGTTTATCTAAAATGACATCATTTCTTTTTTGTTTTTGGTAACAAAAAATATATGCGTGTGTGTGTCTATTTATATCTATATATATATTTCTTGCTTATATTCTAAATCTATTCCCCGACCACTGAATAGAAAAATGAACTAATGTACACAAACAAATTTCTCTTCTTTTTCTATTCCAAGGAACAAAAGAATGGAAAAATAGAGAAACATAAATATTATCAAACAAACCCTAAACTTCATGTTGTTTCACAAAAAAAAAAATTAATTTTTTTTAAAATAATCACTTGTATCCTTGAAATAATTAATATATTTTAAACTTTTCGCTTCGGGTTCATCGACTGCCTATTCCAACTAGATTGGGATAAAAGTGAAGTTGATGTTGATGTTAATATTGATCCTTGAAATAATTAGTCAATAATAAGTATTTTCATTATTGAAAATAATTTATGTTTATATATTTTTGTGGACGATGAAAATATTTTTTGTTCATTTATTTTTCTAAGTTATTCAAGTGTGGATAATATTTTTTAAATAATTCATTATCTACGGAATAAAGACACCCTAAATGTTGACAAAAATGTAAAAGACATGTATTAACAAACTTATATAAAAAAGTAAAATTTACTTTTTTTTGCTAAAATAAATTAAATGGCATGGTTATTCGATCATGTAAATATGCATGTCAGAAGTTGCATCATCATTTGAAGCACTACCCTCTTTTTTTTTTTTTTACAATATCAAGAACCAATTATGTATAAGTTAGGATCCAAATTTGCTCTTGTAAAATTTGTATCATTCACAACATGTTCTTGTATATAACTGTGCATAGTTATTGTGATTATCACAATTTTCACTTCCACTTTTATAGATAACTTGGTATACTCTTTAGAATCACCTTTGTTTTTTTTCAAATACACTAAAAGCTCGCTCAATTTTTTTTTATTGTAATGAGGAATTGACATGGTTGAACACTTTTTTTTTGTAACTTGTAGGTGCATGATCTCGTCTCCAAAAATGGCCCCTATACACAAAAAAAAAAATCAAATTTGCTATTTATATATGGTACTTTAAGAAAATTTTAATATTGGAAAAATATTAAAATTTTATGATATCACTAATTAGCGATGGCAATTTTTTTTTACTTTTCTAATTAAGAGAAGTAAAATTAGATTTTCATAAGCACGTTTTCATGAGAGTAAGAAATGCAAAAATGTAATTAATAATTCCACGACCTTTTAAGCGAGAAAAAAGTAATTGGCTATTTCCACTAGGTGCGCCACCTTAAATTCGAGACATATTGCCCGAAATTTGAGGTTGGGATCCTCAAATTACTTGTATCAAAACGAGTTGAAAATCATTTATTAACTCACCCATGACGATTGGGTCTTATATGGTTAGCTAAATTCTACTAAATGGGTTGATATGGGGTTGAGTAATAAAGTCCAATACAGTACCGGCTGTTATGGGTCTAAAGCCCAACTCACCTACAAGTCCCCTTTCACCCGTTTTCGAATTTAGGTTTAAGGTATTTGTGTGGGGAAACGTAGGCTATGGTTTTACCTTCTACTTCCCTTTTTTTTTCCCAGACATGAAAAATAGTGGATTTTTCATGCTTTAGAAACTCGTGAAAATTAATATATGATTTTGCGTGTCGATTATTATTTATTTATTGATTTTGAGTGAAGTTGGATATTCCATTGTGAAACTTGAAAAATTTAAGTCGCATACTTATTTGGAACCTTATAACATTCCTTTAAGTTTTATCTTTTCTACAATAAGCACATAGCATAAAATTTCTTCTTTTGAACTATCTAGGTGTCTTGATAAAGTAGGTCGAGTCACATATGTGTTGGGTACGAGTCGATTTGAGTCATTGGTGTTGTATCGCATATACACGAGTTAAAATATGCCGAATAGATCGATTTGAGTCGGATCATTTTTGGACTTAGACTCAAACCCGACTGACCGACATCAACTTCGACGCACTCTAGAGTTTCGTGCGTGCTTATGGTTGGCGGTCGATGAAGTGGAGTCTAATTTGGTCGTTTGGTCGTTGGTGGGGGCGGTGTGGTAGCGGCCAATGTTGGGGCTACTCCTGGTGCTGCGGTTGTGACTGGTGGTGCGACTCCTGGAGCCGCGACGGTGATTGGTGGATTGCAGCAGAGAGTCGTGGCAGCAGATTAAGGGTGAAGCGGAAGACTTTTTCTGCCAATTGTCACATTGAACATAGATATCAAAGTGTCGCGTCAAAAGTCTTTATTCCACTACTTTGGTGCAACCCAATAGAAAAATGAAATATGTAGTTAATATTAAAAAATCATAAAAACCAAAAAAAAAAAAATCGTATCGAATTTAAAAAAAAAAGGGCTCACGAGAGATTCAGTTTTTGAGTGAAAATGGCATATAATATGCTTAGTGTTCTCTTCAAGTGTACGTGATTGTTATCACCGCTATAACTCTCAAATACTTCACCGTGGGAAAGTAGAGGAGCTAATAATAAACATATGTTTTTCAATCGTTTTTAATTGTCACTTTCAAATCCTAATATTTAAATGCTAATTCACTTTAAAAAATCCTAAAATTTAGGTTCTCTATTAATTACCCAATTTTTTTTATCTAAAGAAAAACTTAAGCTTTAAGTTCAATCTCAAATTTGCCGAATTTTTTTATTAAAAAAATAAATAATTTTCGTTCTAATTTCAAATCTGTCTTCATTAACCCTTTGTCCGAAAATCGCTATTAGTGGTTTGATACGGCATTTTCACATCGGTAACAAATTTACATCAGCAAAACGACGTTGAAAATTATTTTCGCAATGAAACGTTATTCGATATGAAAATTAGAAAAAATTAAGGAAAACAGCACAAGATAATTGGACAGAGGATTAAAGTTAGAAAATTTTTACTAGACAAAAGATGTTCAGGACAGGAATTTGACTGAATCAAAATTCGAGACCTTTTAGGGGGATTAGGGGCAATTTAAAGGCAGTTTTATTCTCCCGTGGAAAATTAAAAGAAGGTTCTCAGCAATCAAGAGTCCACCAGGATTCCTCCACTATATCGATGGGTTCTAGAAAGGGGATGCCGTAGATTTTGTTTTAACGTTTGGTGTCCTTTTGGGCTTTCCTGATGCCCGTTCACATTACAAGACACCATCGCGCGGAAGGGTTAAAATAACTTTTTTTCTCCGGACCCGCGTCCAATAAAAATATCACTTCCTGGACGATTTACCACAAAACTTTAATTTATTTTTTAGGTCGAAACCTCATAATTTTAAGTTGACTGAATTTATTATTATCATTATTTTTTTTTTGTCGAAAACTGAACTAATTTATCAGTTATCTCTTGACAAAGTCTACGATTCCCCTGGGCTACATATGTACGAGCGTATAACACGCTAAAAACTCGCAAAATCCGGAATTCACGTCTTAAAACTTCCTTTCCTTATTTAGTTTACAGATTTACTATCCTGGAATGTACTAAAATTTGAAATGACTCAGAATTCAAATCACTGGTAACGAATAAATTGTATTTTTTTTGTCGCGTTGTACCGTAAACTTTTCTTTTCGGCATAACATATAAATTCTTATGCGGATTTTGAAATCGAAAATTATCTCATTAAAAAAAATTCACTTGCTATCAATGTCCATAAAAATAGTGCCTTTGGAAATTGGGTGCCGATATCCGGACCTATTTTGCTTTTTTTTTTTATATATTGGAGAGCGGTATTAACGGCATTTTTGAAATTTCAAGGTGCTATAATTTTCGTTCTTTAAGCAATTTAAGGACAAATTGATGCTGGCCAAACCGAATGCTTTACCCATTATACAGTAAATTGGAAATCATGAAATAAAAAGTCTTGGATTGTTATGTACTTCAAGTTACATTAAGTGATCATTACGAGTCGTTTTTGAAAGAATAAGAAGAAGACCCTTGAAATAGAGTAGATTCCATTCAGCCAAAAGAAAGAGCTCTCTGCTTAATCAACGGTGAAGATTACTTTAATCCAACGGCATGGAGGCTCAACATGGTAAGCAGCAGATGCACCCGCTTTTTTGTCCCCGAGTTAGCTCCGCTTTTCAACGCACCATTGAAAAGCTGCTTTCTTTTGTTTTCTTGTTTTAACTGGAAGAAGCGGTGACGCCTTCAGTCGATGCGATGACGCAGTGGGTCAAGTAGCCGGACTTTCGTCGTTGCATCGTCGGGGAAAGCATCCATCCATAGTATTGCTCCTATCAATCTGGCGCTTGACGCATTCGAATGGGAAGCGTCGGAGAGATCGAGGTGGAGGGCCGATGCCATGAGGCGGACACCGTCTTCGTCGCGGTGGGCCGGAACGTCGAGAAGTGCAAGACGACGTTGCATTGGGCGGCGCGGAACTTCTCGGGGAAGCGGATTTGCTTGCTTCATGTGCACCAGCCGACGAGTGAGTCTGCGCAATTTGTGGATTGATTGGCTTGGCTACTTTGGTTGTGATTAGCTTTTCCAGTTCTATGTATCCTGCAAACCGAATCGATTGATCGCATGTTCTTCCTGAGTTTCATCTCTTTGTCGAGCAATGACTTTGATTAACTGCAATACATGTTGCAATTCGTTCATATCGCGTATGATTATGGCATAGACTGTAACTGATTGAATTTGCTTGATAGTAGTAGCTTTCCGATTAATCTCTTTTCTGTTGGCAATGAGTGTTCAATTCACAGAATTGGTCGTAACTCTTTCAGTGCGAGGCAACAAGTAGACAGAAGATTCTCCTTCAATCTCTGTCTGAGAACTTGAGTAGTAAAACTTGTAAATTAGAGTTATGGCTCGGATTCATCAGCATATTTTGCTTGGCTGACTCATCCACGACATTTAAAATCTGCCATCATTTCAGGCCCATTAACCACTTCAATCGACAACGCATTTGTTAATCTCATTTTCATAGGAATATAATATTCCCCATGTGCAATATTTTCAAAATCATGTCCGTGTTGCTTAACGTGCAGAAAACGCCGAGTTTGCTGCCAATAAAGCAAAACAGTGTGCAGTTTATGACTTGCATGAAGTTGAGATGCGAAAAATGCCTGAAGTTCTTAATGAATACCTCGTGTTTCTTGCGCAGGCAGGAATGGTATGTTTTCTCATTCTTTCTAATCTGCTTGATCTAAATGTCTGACATTGATACGAGAAATTAAGAGCTGTAGCTGCTTCATAGTTATATCAGTCACATTCCTCAAGTAGATCCAAACAAGAGGACGTCTCAAATAAACCAAAGAAATTTCATAGTCGCAGAATCTTATATTCAGGACACTTAAAATTAAACAATAATGTGCGTGTCTTATGGCGAGCTCATAATATTAAGGCACTCTGATTGTCTATAATCAAGAGAGTGGCTCTCTTTCACGCAGGTAGACTTGGATAAAGTTTGGATTGAGATGGATAGCATTGAGAGGGGAATCCTGGAAGGTATAGCTCAATACAATATTAGATGGCTTGTGATGGGAGCAGCAGCTGAGAAAGACAATTTTAAGTAAGCCTTTTTATGACATTAATTCGTGTTCTTAGTGCTGTTATGTAGAGATGTTTGAGTCCCATAGTTGTTATATATTTTATTCCACATCAGCTGACAAATTTTGTAACTTACAGCATGCAGCAGTCTTTCTGTATCTAAATAAAGGTTCATCATTGCATTATACTGTAGTTTGGGTGGTTGAGTTCCGACGCTACTATCCTCTAAATGATCCTTAAACAATGACTTCTATGCTTGTCAGTTTTTCTGGAACTTCAACTTTTATAAATTTGGAGAGTGGTCCAGCTAACTTTCTTCGGCAATTACATTTTCTTTTATTTCTCAATATCATTTCCAAATTCATTTCCTCAGATATATTTTGGTTGATGGCTGGCCAAGTGCAGAGAGTTACTTTCCTTTAAGTGGATGAAAGTTCAAGAGCTACATACAGATGCCTAATGAAGGAAAATTTCTTAAAGTTATTGGCATATATTACTCCAATAAATGGAAAAGGGAAACATTATTTATTGGACTATGTGGTTGTCTTATCGACATCCTCCTGGTCATACATGCTGCTTAGGAAACAAATGTTACGTGGGTATTATTGGGTTCAATTTAACTAATTTAAGTTTTCAAATTTACTGAAACTGCAGAAACCTGACCAGGTTGGAGTCCAGAAAAGCAATATTTGTTTGCCAGAATGCACCAGATTTCTCTCAGATCTGGTTCATTTGCGAGGGTTGCCTTATATACACAAAGTAAGTTGGTCATCATGGTTTCCAGTCATTGAAGAATGTTTCATGTGTGAAAGCTTATATTAGTTCTCTATAGTGTTGTGTGTAATTCTTTCGAAAGTAATCATTGGTTCACTGTTTTTCCTGAAATTGGTTGTTCTCAAATGCTCTTATGTATTTTTACTGTTAGAACTCCATCCATTGTACTTTTTCACTGCATCTGACTTCAGATATCGGCACCAGGCAGCCGGAATGCTTGAAAACAGAACGTCCAACTTTTAAGCAAAAATCTCTTGATCGGCTCATGAATCCAGAATGCAGGATCATTCAGCGATCAAGATCTGGGGAGATCAGCATTAATAGCTCCAGGCGAAGAGAGTCTGAGGAGGCAGTGAGGCGATGGAAGGAGGAAGACAATGCACTAGATGATAAAATGAAGGCAATCTCTCTCTCTCTCTCTCTCTGCATCTGGTACTTTTCCATTTTAATTTGCTCAAGCTTTGGTGATGGTTTTAAGCTCTTGCATCTATATGTCTGTTAAAGAAGATAAATGAAGAATTCAGCTTACCTAGCTAGCAGCTTTGTTTTGCTTGAGAAATTTTACCATCAGCTACCGGCTTCCTAAACAGTTGGGCAAAAGTTAACCTTCTGGATTCCTTGAAGGGATGAGACTACTTAAAGATCTGGGACTTTGTTGATTAATTCTGCATCACATCGCATCCCAATGCAGGGCCGATCAGTGGCAATGTTATATGAGAAGGAGGTGAACGAAAGAACGAAGTTGGAGGAAAAGCTGGGAATCAAAAGACAAGAATTGGATATAGTGAAAAATGAGTACCATGAGACAACAAGACAAGTCCTAACAGTTCGGGAACAGAACTCAATACTCGAGAAACAAGTTCAAGAATCCAAGTTAATGGTGAAGGAGCTGGAGGAGAAGATCCTATCAGCTGTAGAACTCTTGATTACTTTCAAGGATAGACGAGACAAACTACGTGTAGAGCATCAAGATGCCCTGAAAGATGTAAGAGATCTGAGGAGATCAGCACAATTTGGAACTCCAAGCTTGTGTGGCCCGCAGATCCTCTCCTTTTCTTTTGCTGAAATCATTGAGGCAACGCATAATTTTGACCCATCTCAAAGGATTGGAGAAGGAAAATATGGAACTGTCTATAAAGGCTTACTCCGACAATTACATGTCGCTGTACGGATGCTGCCCTCTTTTGGTTCTTCAGGAACAGTGGATTTTCAACACAGGGTAAATTGATTGCATCAACAACTACTATCGTCTTGCTCTTTTTTTAATGAACAAAAGAGCATTGAAAACATCTAATGAGACTATGATTTTAGTCACCTGAAATTTTGCACTAGGACTGATTTTACATATGCTTGTTGGTTCAACTGCAGGTAGAGGTATTAAGTAGGGTGAGGCATCCAAATTTGGTGACACTTATCGGAACTTGTCCAGAATCTCAGTCACTTGTGTACGAGTACCTAAAAGCAGGCAGCCTCGAAGAACGCATTTCATGCAAAGGCAAAACTGCCCCACTTCCATGGAATATTCGAACCCAAATTGCCACAGATATTTGCTCTGCCCTCATCTACCTTCACTCCCATAAGCCTCCAATTATTCATGGGAATTTAAAACCATCCAAAGTCCTCCTCAATGCCAATTTTGCAGCTAAAGTTGGTGACCTTGGCATCTATTGCTTAGTTCCCAAGTATGAAAATTCTAAGATTGCTAAATCAGATGCTGAGAGTGGTTCTGAGGTCACTTCACTTTACGAGGATCCAGAATTCTTAGTGAGCGGACAGCTTACTCCTGAATCAGATGTGTATGCTTTTGGAATCATCTTGTTACAGCTTGTAACTGGAAGATCAACTTTGAGTGTTGTCAAAGACGTGAAATGTGCACTAGATAAGGGTAATTTTGATAAAGTAGTTGATTTTTCAGCTGGGGATGCGCCACTCGATCAAGCTAAATGGTTGGCTCAATTGGGCTTGAGGTGCTGCGAACAGAACAAGCTGAACCGCCCAGACCTTGTATCAGAAATTTCCAGCGTGATCGAGTCGATAAGGGCTTTGTCTATTGAATCAGCATCAAGTTCTCGTTCGAAGGAGCCTGGCAAAGCGCCTTCTCATTTTGTCTGTCCCATTTTACAGGTAAATGATTTGGTACACTCTTTAGTCTGTACATTCATTTAGTCGTGGAGCGGCTCATCTGCTGTTCCATTTGCATTAGGTGTACAGTCTACGGTGACTCATTTAGGCAGAAAAGCTAGAATTTTGAATTGCAGAGGGTGGGAGAAGCACAGAAGTCCAACTACTCTCTATCTGGTCATGAAGCATAATTTGCCATGTCGTAGGGTGTAGTAATTGGGGCTTTTGTGTGTTTAAACATTTGGATAAAATGGATAAAATGGCATCCGCATTTCAATGGGAAAAATGCATCAGTACATGTCTTTGTGAATTTCTGAGTAAATGGTTCTCCATGAGTTTTCAGGAAGTCATGAAAGATCCACTCATAGCGGCTGATGGATTTACATACGAAGCAGAAGCAATCCAGGGATGGTTGCACAGCGGTCATAACACGTCCCCGATGACCAATCTGAAGTTGGAGCACAACAACTTAGTCCCAAACCATGCCCTTCTCTATGCTATTCAAGAATGGCTAGAGCTACTGTAAAATCTTTACTCCTCCATGTACATCTACTTGTCTATCCACAGTCTTCTCGTACGATCCCTCGGGCCTTGATGCGAATTAGTTATACCGATTTCCGTAAAAATCTTGTTGTACAGAACAAAGAATTATTTTTTACTTCCTCCAATGGGATAGTTATCATCCGTCAGTTGTTAAGTTACCTCACTGGGAATTGCTGTCATTAATACGCTGTACTTTTGGACTGAGGCTACAATTTTTAAGGCAGCTGATTTGAACTCCATACCCACATTGTACTGTAATCGAAAAGTCAGTAGAGGCACTTAACACAAACGCAGGGTTGAAGGATCGTTCTGTCATTACAGCATCATATTTGCATTGGGCGAAGAAGAAATGAGCAAGGATATGGATGAGGAGCGGGAACTGCAGCCCTTTCTAAACCGTGTCATTTTTCTCTTTAAATCTAATGTCTGCAATAGAAGCTCATATTTTCTAGGGAAGGAGAGCAAAATAAATTCCCTCTCGGCGAACAATGTCCTTTCAGATACTTCTCCTTGATTTGGAATGCGCTGGGATGGAGAGGGGAATCCAACATACAAGATAGGATACCGCCGCCTTTTGTAGCCTAACCTCATCCTTATGGTATATCATGTCCCAGAACGGATGCCTTTCTTTTTTTTTTCTTTCCTCTGTACGGTTCCTTTTTTATATTTCATTTCCTTCTAAAAACCGTATAGAATTTGACCCAGAAAAAAAACCGTATAGAAAAAAAAAGGCAATGAATTCTGTGCTTATGAGCTGTGTACCGTATTCACAATCAAAGTAAAATTCTCATCTCTATGCATTAAGAGCTGAACTTCATTTTTGGTCACGGTGAAGTAATCATAAGAAGGTAAGAGATCTTAATTCAGCAAATTTCGGTTCATATTTTTAGGTAAAATTGGGTAATCATAATCACTTTTTTTTTTTTCAGATTACGATTTCATTAACTGATTTCTTTTGCTGAAGGGATACTAAACCCGACGTTATCATTTACTTATGCAAAGATAGGGTGTTGGATTGCAAGGCGATTGGAGGGGGGGCACTACGTTCGTGTGGGGTCAAAAAGAATCAGTCAAAATGCGAAAATCACCTCAGAATTGTGTACTCATTTCCAAAAGGAGGAAAAAAAAATCACTCTTTCTTCTTTTTCCGTTTTTCAAAACAAATTCTCTGACAATTTATGAACCGAAGTCAGCGTTGACCACGTGATGGCAGCGTGCATTGAGGCAGGACTCCACGTCAGCACGAGGAAGCTCGAACGAGCCAAACGTGACCATCCGTCACCCTCACCAAATTCACAACGCGCGTGCCTCGACCTCCGTCGAAAGCGCGCGTGAGGCTGAACTTGCCATGTCAGAATTAGGGAAATATGGGATTTTCCATTTTTCCTTTTTGCTCTCCCGCAGTTTTTTTTTTTCTCATTTTTCTTGCCGAGGAGGGTTCCAGTCAGTCCAGCCACCTTTATATTCCCTCGCACAAACGTTTTCCTGTCTCCCTCGAAACTCCTCACTCGCTCGCGCTCGGCCGATCGCTTTCTCTCGCTTTCCGGCGGTTTTCTCGCGCCTCGAACACTTCCAATCTCATTCCTCCGGCGAACACCGGCCGTGCCGATCTTGATCGCCTCCCTTGGCTCAGTGATCTCCCTCCTTCGTACGGACTGGTGAGTGAACTGATCCCTCTGCTCTACGTAAATCGCTTTTTCCACGTACTCGATCTGTCTACTTCCGTTTTTGCGTTAGTTATCCCTCATAGATCGCGCGCTTGAATAGTCTATCTTAGCTCGCTCTCCGGCAATCTAGTTTGACGATTTGCGATCAATTTTGTGCTCTGCGCGGCCGGTCAGAAGAACAAAATAAGGAGGAGGATAAGTAGATGGAGGAATTAGAGAATCTCCAGATTTTTACGATTTGATAAGCTTTGCCGTGCATAGAGGTTACCGAATCGTGGATGGTTCATTGGTATGATACCTAATGTAGATATGATTTACGTTTCTTGTCTAATTTCAATGTTAGAGTCTGTGTAATAGCAAGCTGATTTGATGTTCTCTAAGGTTTTATGCGCTTATTATCTTCTATAAAGCTGGTTGGTTGAGATCTTGCTCAAGTTAATTTTGGTTAAGACTGAGTGATTTTGAATTTGTCTTTGTAAGTATATTAGTTGTCATTTCACGCAGATAAGGTATTGTGCCAATTGGTCGTTGAGATTTGATGGCCATATCTTAGTTTCTCATGATGTGGGAGGGACATAATTTTGTGTGCCGGTGTACCCTGTTATTTCCATATAACTTCACATTGGTTGTGAAGGTGATGGCTCTTAAGTTTTTGGGCCTTTTCCTGCTACAATTTTCTTCCGTTGCTTGTCCTTCAAGCTGCTTGTTTAATTATTAAATGAGGTATTAGTTCTCTCCAGCGTGGGTTTTTGAATAGCAGCCTTTTTTAGGTCAGTGGTAGCATGATAGAAATATTCGTGACGTAGGTTGAGAAGTTTGGTGGTAATTGGGTTCATTTCCATTTTAATTATTTAAAAATTCATAAGTGAACAATGCACCATCTAGTATACCATGCATTCATGAAGATTTGACCTTGTAAAGAATGGAAGCTTGTCTATATTCAATAGTGTTATAGTATTGACGTGCACCAGGCAATTTGAAGGACGTAGAGTGTATGAAAGAAAGGCTGTTGCCTAGCTAGTGTGATTCACTGCTTAATGCTCTTGTGTCAAACAGAAGCATTTGTGGCTACATATAAACGGGTGATTATATTTTGTGCAATTGAGTATATTGGGTTCTTCTGATTTTCTTTTTGTCTTATTCACAGTTTAGATTAATGTCAGTTGCAAAAGTCAAAACATCTAATGCTCTTGATGGGATGAAAGTGGAGGACGGAAATGATTCTTTAAACACATTCATCCGGCAAGCTATAGGAAAAGAACCTCCTCTGTCCCTGCCGAGGTCTGGGGATATCCCAGTTCAGTGGATCCAGCTGCTTCATGCTTTAGATAATCAAGGTATCATCTGTGTTGGTTGTCGTTAAAGATTAATTGTCATCTCGAGTGAGCTATACTTCAGATATATGCTTTCTGTTAATTTGTTCAGGGCCTCGTTCTGCCTATCAAGAGATTATGTCAAATGGGTTTAGTTGTTGCTCTAAGTACAATTAGAGGGTTTTTTCTCCTTCCTGTGTCACTTACTTTACTCCCTCACAGAATGACCATGTGTATAATACAGAGAGAGAGGGAGGGAGGGATATGGAATCCTCAGTAGTTACACTCTGTTTGTGAGGACATGTCCAAGGGTAGTGGCCAAAGGAAAAACTGCATCAGTAAACCTAGAGTGGATATTAAACAGAGACACTATGTTCTTTGCCCTCTCCAGGTTGAAGTTCATCGTATAATAATATTTTGCTGTCCATTGGTTTCAGATTTGCCTGGTTGGCCACTGCTCTCTCCTTTGAAGATTTCTATGCAGAAGTGCGATAAGTGCAATCGAGAATTCTTTTCATCCATTAACTACAGAAGGCACATACGTGTGCATCATCGGCTAAGAAAGCTTGATAAGGTTGAGTTTTTTCTTTTCCCTTTTTAAAATCTGATAAGGTTGGGTTACAAATGTATATTCTATCACTAGAGCATTAACAGCTTCAGGAAATTGTCATTTTGTAAGTGCTACATGCTGCATCTGCTTTTGTGCTTACTCACTGTTTTCCTTGCTTAACCTCTGGCTTTACAATAGTGTTTGTTTTCCATCTTGTAGGATAGCTCCAAAAATAGAGATTTACTAGGAGCTTTCTGGGATAAGGTAACAACTAAGTTTTTGCCTGTTTTTTCCCCCCCTTGTGGTGCCTAAGTTGCATGATGGAGTAGCTTTTTTCTTGTTTTCTCCAGCTCATTTGGTATTTTAACTGCAGCTATCTGCGGATGAAGCAAATGAAATAGTATCCCTGAAAAATTCTACCATGGAGGTAAAGCTATACGATAACAGCATCTTTTCTGTCAATTAAATTTAAGAGGATAAGTTAGATTTGTTAGTACTGTGATCATAGAGCTGCCTAGAGCATATTTTTCACAAAATCAGTGAAGCCATCTTCAGGTAGATAGACTCAGAGCCCATGAAATACCTCATTACCTCATGAAACGAGTAAGATGTGAGCCAAACTCAGGTGAGTTTCGAAATAGGGATTGTTTGCACTTGATGCTGTTGGAATTGAACTTCAGCGTGTGTCATATCCACATATCCATATGCCGAACTGAAACCGCTAATGGAGTGCTGTTCACTCAGCACAGTTTTATATATGCCAATACCACTTAATCTCCTTTATCTCTGCTAAAACTCATTGATTTTTTCATGCATGCATATAGTTTACATTAAAGGTCCTCTTTTTCTTCATTGTTTTTCCTCTTTCTTTATTTTGTTCTTCCTGAGGAGTTACCGTTTGTGGCATGATTGGCACATCTACTAAGCCTTCCTTTCTGCTTTCATTTCTCTTTTTCCTGTAATCTTCCTTTTAAAGCAAGTTGTGGTGAATATTTTAGGATGTTCCTGGGGCTACGGTTATAAAATGTTTGGCATCATTGATACGGAAGCCTGGATTTCCTGTAATGCCGCAGTTTTGCATAAGAGCTGGTTCATCTCTTTTGGTGAGGGGAACTTTATTTATTTTGGTCCCCAACCTGTATTCCGTGTGATATCGATCTTGTCATGTAATAGTCTTCTATCTAAGATGTGATACTCTTGCAGGACATTGTCCAGGCTAGGCCTTTGAGATTTCCTCTATCTTCCCAAGAGCTGTTTGCCATCCTTGACGATGCAAGTGAAAAAACCTTTTTAAGTGGACCGACCTTATTGATGCAAAGATACATCTTTGATAAGGAAGTTGGAAAGATTGGTCTGGAAACAAAGAACTTGGTTGCATTCATGTGTTTCATGTTGGAACAAAAACTGGTAGAATGAGTTTTCTTTTCTCTTTTCAATTTACTGGTTGTGCTCTTTTGCTATCGTCATCACTGTATTGGACATGTTAGTCATTCCAGAAATTTCTGGAACACTCTGAGAGTTGTCATTGATGTGGAATACAGGGGCACTCATCTAATTGCTGTGATTTCTGATTGTGCTCAGGTTGAAGCGTGGCTCGCAGATAAAGATGCTGAAGCCTTGAGGTTCCAGAAGCTGCTGGTGGAAGAAGAAGAAGCTGCTCAGAGAAGGTGTGCTGTGCTTGATATTTATGTCTCTGGTTGTTTAGTTTGCTGTACTGTTTTGGCTTTGCTAACATTTGGAGTCATTTTCCGCTTCAGTTTGTCAGTATCACTTGAATATTTTTGGGTTGTTCATCATGCCATTCTTCTTTCTTTGATCTTAGTTAATGTGGGAATCATGTTTCTAACTCAGGTCTGTTTTCTCCCCGACCTTTCTATGCGGCTGGAAAGTATGATATGTTTTTGAGTCATGGGAGTGACTTGAAAAATTAATAGGTGTTTTAATCCTTGTTTGATTGCTTTTTCGTCATCAATTATACACTGGACAAACTTTGTGCATTTTGTGGAGGTTCTTTTTCTTCCTCTTTTTTTCCTTTTTTGTTGGGGGTGGGGTGGTTGTTGGAGCAAGTTTCTCATCTAAGTGTTCAAGTTGTCGAAGGTAGATCCACATCTAATGTGGCATGATTTGCTTTGATGACTGTAGGCAAGCTGAAATTCTGGAAAGAAAGAGACAAAAAAGGCTTAGGCAGAAAGAACAGAAAGCAAAGGATCACAAGAATGGGGAGAAGGTGAATCTGGAGGATAGTTTTGATATCACAGAGAATGAAGCTTCATCAGATGTCCCTGGAAATTTGAGTTCGCTAGAGTTAGACATTTGCATTACAGAAGCACCTTCAGATCCTGTACCGTCATTGCTCGAAGTACCCCAGCTTGCAGATTCTAAAGAAGGGACAGGCTTTGAGAATGAAGCAGGGCTTGGCAGTGATTATTCAGACGTCAATAGCTCTCAGAATGTTGAACCGCAAAGGGTGCTGGGAGGCAGTCTTCAACACCTACGAATTACCAGTTGGCATGTGCCTCGAAAACAGCATCCATTATCTGGTGCTTTGCAAGAATTCCATGGATCCAGTTCATCTAAGCCTGAGTTCAAGCATAAGCATGTAAGCCAGGATTCGAGAGCTGCCTATACACTCAACAACAAGAAAGTATGGAGTAGAAAATTAAAACCTGAGAAAGAAGACAAGAATTTGAAACTTAGAGTCCATGAGGCATTCAGCCCAGCTGGACTTGATAAGAAACGTGAACTTTTGATTGGCTCTATAGCTGTTGCTCTTCGAAGCCCTTGTAGCCCAGAAGATTCAGATAATCTGGTTGAGATAGAAAATGCTTATAGAGTGGAACGCCAAGTTCAGAAGCAGGACATTCATTCATTATCCGGTGGGCCTGACACTCTCCAATGCAGCGCTAATCTGCTGAGGGGCAAGCTCTGGAGGCCAGTGAGCAGGAATGGAGTCAAAGATTCTGTTATTGAGAACGGCAATAGAGCTTCTAAAGTCGATGAGAATGCTGCTGTGAAGGGTGATTGTCAAACACTCGCTGAAGAAAACCTGCTTATATCAGCTAGAGTTGATGGTAGTGATCATGGGAATGAGGACAGTTCAGAACGGGCTGGCATGGGAAATCCAGGAAACTTGGAGTTCTCGAGCCATTCTGCACGGGCTTTTCTTGCGGAGAGTGAGTTTAACATACTATTAGATATCAATTTGTCGGAACAGATGGCTCTTTTTATGTGCTTATATGTCTCATTGATAATAAATTTGCCTGGGTTTCTTAGATGGATTTTTCCTTGTCTGAACTTGCAGGATGGAAGGAAGCTATTGCAGCAGACCATGTAAAGTTGCTCTTGCTTCCTGAATCTGAACCTCCAGGATCCCCCGAGACCCAAATTGACTGCCAAGGATCTCCAGAATTTGCTGAACGCAGCATTCTTGGTAATGCAGAGAACTGGATCGTAAATTGTGGTAATTTTGGGTCTTTGGCATCTGGAGTTGCTAAAGTTGGCAATAGAGAGAAACTCGACAAGAGCTTTAAGAAAAAGTACATTCCAAAACAGAGAGGTGGTACATAGTTTGGAGGTAGCATATTTTATGATACAGGTGTGCAGTGATTATCCCAGACCAGTATTCTCAGCAGAGGTTCCAGTTTTACCGATGGTCTTCTGTGTCGTAATTCAAGGTTGGTTTGGCCGGAAATTCATTTTATACTTCCGTCCTTTCTTTTCGTCGCATAGCAGCAAAATGACAGAGAGTTTTACATTGTTTCTTCCATCGTTCTGGAATAAACTTAGGCCAGTCCAGTGCCATCGAGAAGATCTACTTGGCACCAATTTTTGCTGTTCCTCTCTCCTGCCCCCTCGATCATTCTCTCTATGTGCGCTATCTGGTTCAAGGCCAAGGACAGAGCGACAGAATGAAAAGCATTACAACTTTGATATGTTTCGAAATAGAATTGTTTTAGAGTTCTATGAGTCGTCGATAAAACTTGAATGTTGTGAATTGCTTCCAGAAAAGAATAAACCAATTGGATGTCTGATTTATGTAATCTGCCGAGAAACTTCCTCGATTGGTCCCATTGCATGAAACTAGTAAGACTCATATTCGATCGTGCAATCTTTTTTGCAACTTTGGGATGTGACTTGTGCAATTCGATCACAACCGATTCCTGGTTGTGGCTGGCGGGGTGTCCTATTTCTTCTCGCCGTGGATTGGAAAGATGGTTTACTTTTCCTTCTATCTGAATTGTTTACATTGTGAATCTGTGACGGAAGTAACCGAAGGTATTGGTTGCCTTCAACCGGTTGATAACCCCTATTGGTCCCTACTGATTCTCTACTTGGACAAAGCCCTCCCCTTCAAACGAAGATAACACCTGCTGACGTGAAATTACAGAAGGTGTGAAGTCGAACGATTTAAGTCCAAAAGTCCAATGACTGCTCGCTTTCGAATGCAGTTAAACGCCACGTCGCTGAAGCCCTTCGGCCGAGAAGGTGCCACTTGTGCGCCCTCTGCACTTCATGCCCCGTCGCCTTATCTCTCCTCTCCCCTCTCCTGATCCCTTTGACCAGGCAACACTCGCTCTCGCTTCTCTGCACGATCGTCCCATGGAGATGCTGATACTTTGCTCGTAATGCTTTAGTCTATATACCGATTTCTCGACAACTGGACCGCCCCGATTTTCTTATCAAACCGACATCACAAGGCCACAACAATGTCAGGCGGCGTTGGTCCCATCAATGACATTAGCCTCCCCAAAGACGACCGGCCCACCACACCACCCTCCTCCACCACCACCACCACCACCACCAAGCGCGGCTTCCTCAGCTTCCGCCAGCTCAACTCCCTCGCCGTCATCGTCATCCTCGCCGCCAGCGGCTTGGTGGGCTTCCAGGACCTAGCCTTCCTCGTCCTCTCCCTCGTCTACATCTACGTCCTCTCCGTTGTCGCCTTCCCCTCCCTCGGCCCTGCCCGGGAGCCCACCGTGTTCAACCCTAGGAATCGGGTCCTCCGCCTCTACGTCTCCTTCGCCGCCGTCGTTGGCCTCTTTCTCCCCATCGCCTACATCTTCGAGGGCATCTACGAGGGCGACAAGGAGGGTATGGCAGCCGCCGCTCCACACTTGTTCCTCCTCGCAAGCCAGGTCAGCATCGGACCTAGAAATGAACCAATATTTCCTGGTAACCTTCTTTTTTTGAAAAAAAAAAAAATCTCTTGGTACTTAATTTGATTTTCTGCGTCCGCCACCGAGACAGGTGTTCATGGAGGGCGTGGCGTTCTCGGCGCGGTTCTCCACACCGATCCGGGTCTTCGTGCCGGTGTCGTACAACGCGAGGAGGATCTTCACGCTGATGGAGTGGTTGGAGAGCGAGTTCGGGAAGGAGGGTGGCGACGGCGGCGGGTCGGCGAGGAGGATGTACGTGGGGAGGATCCTAGCGGCGGCGAACATGGCGCTGTGGTGCTTCAATCTGTTCGCCTTCTTGTTGCCGGTGTATATGCCCAGGGCCTTCAAAAAGTACTATGCTGCGTATTACAATGTCAAGGACGTGTAAAATGGATTTGTATTGCATGAGATCTTCGCGGTTTTCCTCAGATCATGGAAAAGTGGGTTTGTGCAAATAATGAAGAACCCTGGGACTGAATTTACTGGAGCTGCCTGTGCCATAAGAAATCGCAATCAAGACTTGCGGTCGAGATTTCGTTCTCGGTTGGCGCCTTTGCTACGGTGGTAGATTACCATGTTTTTCTTTATATGTCGTATTTTGTTGAACTAATGTCACTTAAAAGTCATTAATTTTTGTCGGAACATGATACTCGCGACTTTATTCTTAACCATACAAAACTCATTCAGGTGATGTCTAACTTATACTTCATTTGTAAAGGAAGCCCCTTCGAATTCTACAATGGACTCCGATCGAAAATTTTATTTTAGCATAAACGATGACACGTCACTTTATTTGGATCAAAGAAATCCATAATCAAGTACAATAGACTTGGACAGCACTTTACATTAATAATAAGTAGCGTGTTCGAGTGGCCTATCGATTTTACCAGTTGAGTGTCAGCACATAACAGTGCTGATACTCTTAAGGCGCGTATCTCGGCAACGACAACAAAAAGAAAAGTGAGGATTTTGCGTATTGCGAGGTCAGACCAAACAACATCTCGCGATATGAGTTTAAGCAGAAAGTCGCTGCCATCCCATTAAGGATTGATTTTGTTGCTCGCATGCGAAGGGTAGGCATGGTTTTGGGCGGTGTTCGCTGATTTACCTGCCGAGATCATGTACGTTGTTTGGCAGTAGACGAAAAGGGGAGAGTGCTTAGGCATATCGGCAGTCACATCCGTTTTGAAAATGACGGGGGCGTGGAAAGCGTTGGCCGCGTGCGGTGCCAGCATTTCCATGGTCAGGCTCCTGAACTCTAAAGCTGATAACTTGGCGCCTTTTACTCCACTAGTCACAATCCCGAAGCCCCACCACACGAGACCCAGAAAGTCTCGCTTTCCCTTCGCTTCTGCTTTCTCTTTGTTTCTTCATCAAGTCGGTGCGGTTTTGACAGGGGTTGCTGGATTGCGCATAATGTGGTGGTTCTGGCGAAGGGGAGCGTCGGGTTTCTCATCTTCTTCCACGGCCGAGGAGGTCACTCATGGAATCGACGGCTCTGGTCTCACCGCCATCGTCACTGGTCGCTTCTTCCACACTCTTCTCAGATAAACTACACTCAAAACCTTTTGTTATCCTAATGCCTATCGCCAAGACATTTCATGGGCTTTCGTCCGTTCGATGTGGAATTTGTTCTTTTGCTCCATAGCTTTCACGCCTCATGCTTAAAATTTTGTTCGCAGTCTTGTCTTGTCTGGTCGATCATACAGAGCTTTTGTTGTTTGATTACACTTTGCCGCTAGCAGGTGACCTATGCGTGTCTATAAAAGGACAAATGGCTGCTTATAATCCGATAATCTGGTTGTTCGGACTATAATTCCAACGATCGTGTGCACGCTTGTTTTGGCGCTTTAGTACTATGCTTGTCTTGATGGCACTGGCAGCATCTTGCAATGTCGTGGAATGAGGAGCATCTTGTCCTTTTTGGGCATGATGAGTTGATTCTTGCTTCTTCATGTAATTGCTATCCCAACTGCAGGAGCATCTAGTGGCATAGGTAGAGAAACTGCTCGCGTTCTTGCACTGCGCGGTGTGAATGTGGTCATGGGTGTCAGGAACATGGCTGCTGGCCGTGATGTCAGAGAAGAAATAGTGAAGGAAATACCAAGCGCAAAGTTAGACCCGATGGAATTGGATCTCAGCTCAATGGCGTCCGTTAGGAAATTTGCATCCAACTTCAATACATCTGGTCGTCCACTAAACATCCTCATGTAAGGAGTATTCAAATTTAAAACTTCCTCTGTTCTTTTCCATGGTAAAACATATTTTCCCCCTCCCAACACCCTCGAAAATTTCAACTCAAATGGTAACATGGGAGGGGGAATGCAGACAAATCAGATCCTTTGGAAGGTTCACATGCATACAGGAATGGACTAGTATTCTCTCCTCATTCTTACTTAATCCTCTATCTGAAAGTAACAATGCAGGAATTATGGCAACACCATTCATCTTATCAAAAGACAACATAGAGTTGCAGTTTGCAACAAATCACATAGGTAAAATGGCGTGTGTTTTATTGTTTATGAGAAACGTGCCTGGTTTCTGAATGTGAAATTTCCTCAATGATGGCATGCCTTGTGCGATGGACTGCTGCATTTTATCAAGCTTCAAGGATTTACCCATACTGAAATGGTCATTTAAGCTTTCTTCATCTCCTCTGGCTCTGCTGGAATTCTCTCTGCAGGTCATTTCCTTTTGACAAGTCTTTTACTGGATAACATGAAGAAAACAGCTCGTAAAAGTAGCAGGGAAGGAAGAATTGTGAATGTGTCTTCACAGGCTCACCGATGGACATACAATGAAGGCATCCGCTTCAATAAGATCAATGACAAGTCAGGGTAAGAAATGAAGTGTCATTTAGTACTCCATCAAAGATGATTAATGATGTGCGGCTCCTCCATATAAACAGTCTCGTGGAACAAGTGGCTCAGCAGTGCACTGTTCACTTCGGGTTTCCATGAATTCTGGAGGCTGGAGTATTTGTCTACTAAAGACATCTCGTCTTTTTTAGTCATTGCTGGCCACTGAACCTGAATGAAGTAATATGAAATTTATTTGGTACATGAACTTACTATAATCAAAGGGCTTTTCACTCCATTTGGAGTTATCCAGGTTCGTTTAAGGCTGTGTGGTACATCTAGCGATTCTCTCCATGCAATGAGCTGGGAAATCTCCAGAAAAAAGGCTGATGAAGCAAAAAAAATTTCCAGGATGACTTCTTGAGAAGCCTCTTTTCGGTAGGTTTACATCTTCCTGACTTTGCTTTCACTTCTCTCATATAGGTACCACGGATACAGGGCCTATGGACAGTCAAAGCTAGCCAACATTCTCCATGCTAATGAACTAGCAAGGAAGTTGAAGGTAAGAGGTTCTTTTGAGTTGCATTCAGATGGGACTTTCCGTAATGTAGTTGGAAAAATGAAAGAGTAGAAGAGTAGCTCTTAGTTTAGTCAAATAACTATGAGAGTACCAAGTAGTCAATATTTTTTGGGGCAGCAAGTGATCTAATCGACACTCAGCATTTCTTTGTCCTGTCATGAGCATGGCCACACATTGACCTTTTGCCTTCTTGGTGTTGATTTTGCCTTAATGATTCTGTTTGTTTAGTGTTGACGATTTTTTTAATATCTTAAGTACAAATTTGGATGGAGCATAACTCCCAAACAGCTTATAAATCATTATATTCCTGTATTTGGTTCCCATCAAGGATATTTCCTGGAACACTTTGGATGCCCATCAGATCAAAGATGCTATTCAATTACAAAATTGATTCAGATGCCCTATATGAGCTTATGTTTTTGTGATAAATTTAGGGAACATCTCTACTTATTAAATTTACTCTTTTCCTTGCATATTGATTAGGGAAGTTCTCAGACTTGCTGCATCAACTTCCTTTCTGCTTTACGTGGGAAAATTTCGGTTGTATAATAATTTCTTAGTCCTGCTGGAGTTGTCCTTTACCTTCCGTAAACATTGGAATCAGAAATAGCATCATGAAGTTAGTCTTTAATCTGTAGAGAAATCAAACTAATAGTACTTGGGATGACAATATTCTTCAAACAAATGAACCGCAGTTTTCTGTTGAAGTAAATGAAGGGCCAGCGGGAGTCACGGCAAAGATGGATTGCTGAGGACTCTTTCTTTGCTGGATTTGCCATACTGCTGGATATTGACATGTTTTGAATATTTTGCAGGAAGATGGCGTGAATATGACTGCCAATTCTCTCCACCCTGGAATAATTGCTACAAATCTTTTCCGACATAACATCGTATCCAACGGTATGTCCATTGCATCTCTGACTTGACATCTGACTAAGTTTGAGTTCTATGCTTGCTGCCCATGGTAATAGTAAAGGATTGAGAGAGTGCTTTGCTATTTGAAGTTTGAAACCCAGGGATAGAAAAATCATGCATTTTCTGTGAAAAAATACTCAGGAGAGAAGGGGGGAAAAAATAGAGTTATGCATTCTGCACCAGGAAGTGTCGTGTATTTTTAGTGCTGATCTATGTGTTTCATGCTTTTCATAATGCTTGGTTTTATGTTTGTGTAGTTTCTGAGCGTCTGGGTGATGCTTCTCAAGTTGTTTTGACTTCTTTTCGGTTTTGGAGGCATATCCTGACTCCCTTTCTATTCTAAGCTCATTCAATGAAACATCAACGTCACCTTTATCCCAAACCAGTTGGGGTCTAAGCTCATTCAATGAAAAACTTACTTAAAATACATTTTGCGCATGTTTTACTTCGAGCATTGGCGAATTGGTAAAAAGTCTAGTGCATCCTTCAGCTTGTGCCAATCTAGCTTTGGCCTTCTGTTTTGGTTTCATGCAGGTCTTATGGTGGGACTAGGAAAACTTTTGTTCAAGAGTGTTCAGCAGGTAAATCTGTATAGCGATAAGTCGCATCTGTCATAGCTAATGTGTGTTATGTACCCCTCTCCATGACTATGCATTGTTCGGAGCTAGTAATCCATATCACTAATTGGATGTTTAGCTGTAGAACAGACAGGAACTGTTTCTCCCAGCAGTTCTTTTTTTTTCCCTTCCTTCCTGAATGCCTGTGAACAGCATGCTTTTAGTTTCTGCTGGTAAGTTGCGCCGATGTAGTTATGAGTATGAGAGTACTTTTCTCCTAGTATGGAGCAATTTTTGTTGGCTTAATGTTGCTGTGATCAAGGAAGCATTACCAAGCACACCTAGGTGTAATTTCCTTCTCCATTTTCTGCGCACTGATTGTGTAGGGGGCTGCAACGACATGCTACGTGGCGCTGCATCCTCAAGTCAAGGGTGTCAGTGGTGAATATTTTTCGGACAGTAACTTGGCTGAGGCGAGCTCAAAGGGCAAAGACGTTGAGTTGGCCAGGAAACTTTGGGATTTTAGCATGAATTTGGTCAAGTGACGCATTTGGGATCCGCTGCACGCTGCTATGCTGGAAAACGAAACTCAACAATTCACCAAGCTTTTCGTATTATTTAGCGACTTCAACTTCAGCTTCAATCCGTGACCATGGATTGAGAGATGGAGCTTACTAACATCAAGCTGTACTGATGATAAGCTGAAACTTTGTCAGTGGTGGGTTTGCATCGATGGCTACCGCTTTGCATGTACCGACATCGGTCTCTGAATTCTGCAAACTGGCTCAAAGATAATTTGAATACCATTGGTGGGGTCATGTCAACCCTTACTCACATTTCCCCTTTAAGTATTTTAATTTTCAAAGTACTGATTATACGTAATGCAAATCTACCAAGAACTACAATCTTTTGTTCTATTTTGAGTACTTACAAGGATTCCAGGGACAGTATGTTCTATTCACTAGCATTCGGTGTTAAAGTGAAAGTTTTTAGGTAAAATTCATTTCTTAAAGTGATATCTTCGAAATAATCAAATATGAAATGAAGATAAAAGTAAAGAAGAATATTTTATATGCTGATACTTATTTGAGTCTGACCCAAGTTGTGGATTACGTTCCAGGGCACAGAATCATCTGTAAGATGGTAACTTTTCAATTGCCTTAGAGCAACTTCTTTTTTCGGTCGTAATTGTCTCAGTAATTTAATGTCCGAAACTTTCACTAATGGGATAATAATTTCCTTCCAAAAGTCGGTAAATGCAACTCAATTGTGGAACCCATCAGGCTCGCCTTGAATCTTTCCCAAAACGTGGAAACCGGTCAGACGCATGGGTGATTTATCACAACAGAAAGAAATTTGATCTCTTAATTCATCTGGGGTCATATTGTACATACAAGAAATGGTACAGAGTGATAAATGATGTTACATACAAGTGAAATGGCTTTGCCAATGATAATAAACAAGACTTTGCAGGCTCGGCAAATCCGCAGCTGCTTCCCGAGCAACTTCTAAAACCTCTGACTGAGCTTACCATTATCTGTACATAAGTGTGGACCCCCAAAAAATTAGTCCGAAAGCTGTATGATTTACCAGCTGAAACTTCTCTTTAGTTTGGCATGGCGACCTACCAAACCCGTTTCCCCAAGAGATTCGCATATGATTGACCGTTTTCAAAAAACCGTCCCATGAGCCAAAAGCGCCTCCAGTTGATCAAGTGTCGTCTATTCGTACTCTTACCTTCGAAGGAGTAAAGAGTGTACGGTACGGTACCACTTTTTACACTGAAAGGAATGACCTTCCCCCTTCCATGCGCCAACTCTGTCAAATAGCTCACCCCATCTTGCATTTGGACGATCAATAGTGTAACACATCTCTTGAGCTCTTATTCCAGGAATTCTAAAACCTCCTAGCATCCGTATTCCGAAAAATAGCCCCCTCAGTATCTCACCAATTGAACGCAGAAAATCCTGTTTAGCCAGACAAGTGAGATGACCTACTGGATGATTCAGTAAAAACACGAGTCAAGCACCATTGATCCGGCTAGGAAATGGAGAGCTGCGACCAAGATCCAGGGTCAGGTTTGCCTTCACATGATCCCTCAGGAGCTGCTGAGACACGCGATCTGCCAATACCAACTGTCCATCACGTACTTCCCTAGGAGGAGACCTCCCAAATGGCTTTCCCACAACACCATTATCAGAGGATGATAGTTCTGGAAAGATCTGAGATCCCACCTGCAATCCCCGAAACATTTCTGGGTTCACATCATGGTAAGGGGACCCACCAATGTAGTGGCTGTTTGAGGGCTTTGGAAAGCTTCCACCTCCCTCATTCAGGTAAAATGATTGCTTCATCTGATGAAATGGGAGAGCACCACTGCCACCTGTTAAAGGAGTGCATGAGCCTGAAGCAGTTCGTGGGCTAGAAATTGGTGAAGGCGACATTCTTCCGTTGAAATGTTGTGGTGCCCTTGCATGTAGAAGAGGGCTTCCGACGGGCGAGACAGGACATGATATGTTTCTTGGAATGTGCACGTCACTGTAATTGGGATGAAGAGAATAGAAAAAAGTTTGTCACAAACTATATTGTTGCTTCCAGACACATTAGAAGCAAAATGGTATAGGGAATTATACTCAACATGTACTTGTAATGGATACACGTAGATACTCTAATATGCTTCTGCAAGCGTATTCAGAGAGAGAGAGAGAGAGAGAGAGAGAGAGAGAGAGAGAAAGAGAGAGACAAACCTCACATGTGGACTAGGTTTTATTATTCTAGATGAATGGACTGCAAGTCTATCAGATTCAAAAGAGGAAGTGTTTCTTTGCTGCCCAATGCCCTGCAAAATATAATTGATTGGTAAAGTCATCACATAATTCAACCATCTCTAAGGAAGCACCATTTTTGTACCCAATAAAGGCATAAAAAGAACTACAAGGGTCCTACAGGACTTGATAAGACGTCCCAGAATTCATCACATGAACATCGAGAAGTCCTGATATTTCTACAATCTGCTCGATAATGATCTTTAAACAGTTGGATGAGCTTTTGGTTCCTTCCCTCCTCTATTCTCATAAGAATCCACGCTATTGAACAACCCTCATTTGCCTTTGCGTCTAGTTCATTTACTTTATCTCAAAGCATCATAACATGTACAGTGGTCTGTTGCAGCTCTTTCAAGCACCATGAAAATCGTACAGTATGATATACTAAGAACTACAAATCTGAAATTCCTAATATGAATCATAAATATTGAGTCCCTAACAGAAAACTCTGATTCAGTATGGTATGGCCATACTGACACTTTTATCTCCTCACAGCATATATCAGAATGAACCATATAATGCATCCCAGAGACTAATGCTGTTCATTCATTCGACTAGATGGACACACAATCTTGCACTGAAAGGGGGAAGCTATGATTCTTTTACGGTAGATTCACAGTTCGAATGACAGCCTCAGAATAATGAGGTAGCATTGCCCAATGAAGTGGCACCCACTATGGTCCAACGTGTAAGGAAAACAAGGTACCATAAAAATTCCTAGTTTCAGCCTATTATTTGTAAATAAACTAGTCAGAGAAACTACCATAGGTTTCGTTGGAACTGTAGCACCAACGTGTGGATCTGAAGGATCAGGCCCCAAAGTCGATCTTTCAATTGATGCAGCAGACTTCACGAAAGGATGGTCTAGAAGCTGAGCAGCTGTAGGACGAAGTAGTGGATTTCGTTGCAGACACTGCCTTACAAAATTCTTTCCATCATCAGAAAGGTGGTCTGGAATTGCTGGGAGTTCCTTGCTATTCCCTATCTTAAACATAGCAGCAACCTATGCATCACACAAAAAGCAACGAACATCATTCACCTTCAATGCCGAACTTAAAAAATGTGGGGTTCAATTTTATAAGCATCTTTCTGAATGACCAACCCCTTCATATTGGCTCCAAGGTGGTTTTGTTGTGGCCATTTCCAAGACAGTGCATCCAAGGCTCCATACATCAACAGCAAGATTGCAACCGTTGGAGTTCTTTATGACCTGGGCCAGATATCCAATTTAAACAATTAATTTAGAAAAATTGACAAACAAAGATTTTGTGATTGAGATGCAAATATAGAGAGTAAGTTACCTCAGGGGCCATCCAATACGGGCTTCCCTTAAAAGAAAGTGGACATGACTGTCCAGTTATCTGCAAAATTAAATATAATGGAGATCGGATTAGCAAAGGTGACTTCCAAGCCATGGCGGCCCTTTAACAAAAGCACAAATAAATACTACGCATGAATGATTCAAATCACACAAACAAGCATAACACATTACGAAGAACCATACGAGTATTGTGATTCAAGATTGTGATAATAACTCATCCAAGTATATACTCGCCACCATTCTTTTCTCTTTTCACCAAACATATTCTACAAACACATGGCTCCATCGATGCAATTAGCTTAATCAAGTACAGTAAATGTCTTCACTCACATGCTTTGCCATCCCAAAATCTGCCAACTTAACACGGCCATTCGGATCTACTAGTATGTTAGCTCCCTTTATATCCCTGCAGAAGAAGGATGGTCAAGCAAATCTGAAAAGAAGCTTCTGCTTTGGGGTAGTCAAATTACAAAGAGCTAGTTCTTGCCTGTGAACAGTATTCTTAGCATGCAAATAAGCAAGACCTGACAATATTTGTTGAGTATAACTACGAATTGCGAGTTCACCAAGTTGTCCATATTCTTGGAGAATCTTATAAATTGAACCACCAGATACATACTCCAGGTAGATATAGAGTTTGTCGTCCACCTGCTCAACCATTATATCAGAAGTTTCTAAATACATCCAGTACAAAAAGACCCCATCAATGCAATTTCATTAGTCAGGAAAAAAAATGTACTTTTTTTACATCAGCACCTCGAAAACAGACGAGTATTGGCATCAAGCCTAGCAAAAAGAAAGGAAAGAACTGAATTATGAACATACTGTTTCTGAACCATAATACTGCACAATATTTGGGTGCTGTAGCCGACTCAATAGAGCAATTTCCTGCAGAGCACAATAGCATGTTTCAAACGCTTATGACGGTCCAGAAGATGCAAGAGAATTTATAAGAACTGACAGACCACACAGAGGGACGGAATATGATTAAATTACCTGCATCAACTGTTTTGCACTTTCCCTTGATTTAGCATCATCTGAAAATAGTGTAACCTCCTTCATTGCACACATTTCCCCGCTTTCACTGCCAGAGTCAAACATCAAAAGGTCACATTTGTATGACTCTAAATATACATCTTAACTATTCTGAGTCTACATTCTCAATGTTCAAATCAGCCCTAGTCTAATCGATTATCATCAGCTCCTATTGTGTGTAAGGGGTTAAACCTATGGCAGCAAATGGATGTAACAATATTACCTATTAAAGCCAACATACACATGCCCAAATGTGCCTCTACCAAGCAACTTTCCCTTTTTCCAGCGTGAACCAGGGCTTGCTGGAGTTTCTGACCTTCCCGGACTCCGTGGCACTGAAGGAGATGTAGCAGCAGAATTTGGATGAGAGAAAGGTGACGGATTCGAAATTGCTACTGGAGGAAGAGGCAACCGATGACTTTGTTGTTTCCCATCATCAAGCCAGGTTGTCTGCGGCTCAACGGACGACCCTCCTGCCCTAGGATGTGTAGGTGTTACAGCACCACTATGAATACGAGAGCTAGGCCCAGGACTAGCCATCCGTGGACTCGGTATGGGAGAATACTCGGGGCTGCCCCTGCTTTGCTGCCAAAACAACTGTCCTGACAGATCACCTCCCATAGAATTGTGGCCAGAGTTGTGACCAGAACCTGGACTGGAACACTGGCCAGAGCCAGGGCCAAGTAGTGTAATATCTGTATAATGCTTTCCCGACCAGAAAGCCGAATTCACAACTTGATCAGTGCTAAACGCTCTCAATGGGCTTCTGGAAGGACTGGACATGGAGCTGTCTGGAGCACTATATAAAGTCCCGGAGTATGGAAGTTGCAGATTTGGTAAATGATTGTTTAAAGGTCTCTGCATGGGTGATGCGGGGGAAACATGATTGCCGAGCAAAAGGTTAGCTGGTCTTCTGGCTTCTCTTGGACATATATGGGCAACAGTAGGTTTCGGATCCTTGAATATCAATCTAAGAGAACAGAAAAGATAATCGTTTTTTCAAAAAACAGACTCATCTTACAAGCAGGGAGGTACACAGATAAACAATTAAGCGGAAAAAACAAATGTTCCAGCCAAACAATGGTGATTGTTTCCAGCAAAAAAGAAAAAATGTAATTGCTAGACACAGGCTTACCTGGAAGGACTGCATGCAGTAGTTCTGGCCCCATTATCATAGTCAGTTGCACATGGACTACGCTGCCGGGAGTCCACTGGATCCTCACTATCACTGGAGCCCTCACTGGACGCTGAAGCAGTAACCAAGTCTCCATCTAATTCAGCATGATCTGCCTTGCTACGTATACATGCAGGTCTGGGGAGAGGTAGAAACAGTTTGGGCCCTTTATCTGACCGAGGTTTTGGCACACTGATCCCAGAATCTGTACGACCTACAGTTGCAGGGTGAGGACCAGGAAGTGGAAGTGGCTGAGCAAGTGGCCTTTCAGCAAAACTTTGACATCTGGAAACTGCCTTGGTAGGAGAAGGTGATCGCGATTCTGCTCGAGATAATGATCCCTTCTCCGAGGCTGTGTCACAATGTCTTCGTGATCCTCCTGATCTGATGTTCACTTTTCCATCAGAAGGATTTTTGAATTTGCGATGCAATGTATCAATGAAACTCCCCTTGTTAGTTTTCTTCTTAGCATCCTTGGAGGATGACTTCCCCCACCATGGAGGCATCCTTGCACTACGATGCTAGTCACAGTAGCAAGTTAGTTTAACGAAATCAAACCCATCCATGTACACTTAAAATACAATTTAGAGCCTCCACATGATGTCACTGAAAAGACATCCACAATTATCTTTAGCCACAGCTAAGTTCGGAGCAAATACAAAAGCAAATACGCAATGCCTAGGAGGACCGAGCAAGCTTTAAACTAGAGCATGGATGAGCAAAACCAGCAGAAAGAATTGAACGCTTGCTTTGATTTACTGGGTTGTCAGAACTTCTTGTTCACAGTATGTAAATCCTGAAAACATGAAATAAGAGCATTTAGACATATAAATACCATGATTTCCAAAAGTAACATAAAAATTAACTAATCACTCAAACTGGAAAATCCATTTGTGCTAGCTTATCTAGAGGGTAGTCCTGAAATAGGACCTCTATCCAAGATCCAGTAGCTGCAAACAATTAGATAACCTAGGTCTAGTGTTTCCGTACAGAGGTTATTTGTTATCCTCAAGATATATAAGAAAAGTAAAAAGTATCTCATAACTAAGCAACACAGTCATGCCTCAGTCGCCGGATGGCCCCAACCCGGAGCAATTTCAGACGATGACAATCATATTGTGGAATAACTTGACCATTTCAATAAAAGATGTAAGAGTGAAGTACACCTATATGCCTAGTGTCCATTCCCCTATAGAGTTCTATGTTGATTATCACGAAAGAAGCGACTAACAAAAAAGATGCACAATTTTCTTCACTCTGATTCATTAGTATCATGGATTCACTGAAATTCGTCATTCCCCTATTTGGAGAAAAACAAAAATTCTTTCTTTAACGCATCAAGAATCTCAGAGTGGACGACAAACTCCGAAATTGCTGAACCTTCTTGATCATTCGCACCATAAGTAAACGAACTGTTACCGAAAGACCAGCAAATACAATGCAACTGACGAAATTTTTCAGAAAACCAGAGCACAGAGCCGTGATTCCTAAAACACCCACTGTCTTCTGTCATCATAATTCCTCCCGCTACCACACAGCGGACAACGATCTACACCCAATACAGATCTATACAGGAACAAGAACCACAAAATACATACACAAGCAGCTGATTTAGTTGATTCCCCAGGAATTCACCAGAATTAGAAATAGAAAACCCGGAGAAGAAGAAGAAGATGGTTTCACTGCTTACAGCAAAGCCTCAAGCTAAGCAACGCTAGCTGAGAGACGCTGATCGATTGCCATAAGATAAAGTTGCAGCGCTCCGAATCTGAAGCAAATAGCTACACGGAAGTGAAATCAAAACCCTAGTTATGCGAAGGAATGTGTTGGGAGGAATAAAGTGGGGGAGATTTTGAAGAGGATTTTGCGAATTGCGAGCCTGTGTAGAGATCGCGTACCGAAAGGGACTGAACAAAATGGAGAAAAGAGAAACCCCGTGTCTTTGTTAAGACATAAGTTGTCTCTACGTTGATTGTGAGTGGATTTTCTATTTCATGTTTTTATTCCGTAAAATATGATTTTCAATTTTCCTTTTCCTTTTTTTGGGTTATTTTTCTCGGGTATTTCATGTTTTGACTTCATGTCAATCTGAGAAGCTTAAAATAATTATTGACTAAGAATTATGGGACTTGAAAAAAGAAATTCCGTAGCACCCTCCTCATTTTTCAAAACAAATTTGACTCTCAAAGGAAAAAAATTATCATCATAATCATTTGTTATTTTTTTTTAAAATTGAGTAATGATACAGTCTCCGACTTTGAAGGGAAGTGGGAATCCGACTAATGTGGCCACAACACATTAACGCTTTTGCACTTGATAGCGAGATGGATAAGTATAATATAGAAAATCTATTAAACACCACCTATGCAATGTCACAATCGTGGCGTATTTACCTAGATATTAATTACATTTATATATAGATTAAACTAAATATTAAGACTCCATCATAACTCGCATGGCAGTCAATGCAGTGCAATAGCCATTTGTATTTCTTTCATTTGTTTTGCTAAAAGCATGAAAAGGTATTAAATAAATATGCAAAATAGGTGAGCTTGACCGAACTAGGCGAGGCTCTAAAATTCTATGATCTTACTCAAGTCTTATTGAAATATGCTTTTCGGGTACTTGTGGCTTGGGTCGAGTCCTAGTGGACTGTGAGTTGCCAAATTTATGATCATGTCTACTAATCAAGTTTAGGTGATTGCGCTTCCACTTTGAAGCAATTAGCTATATGGAAGTAAAATCAAAACCCTAGATATGTAAAGGAATCAGGAGGAATAAATTAGGGGAGATGTTGGAGAGGATTTTGTGAATTGCGAGTTTATGTAGAGATTGCGTGCAAAAGAAACCGAAACAAATGGAGAGAGAGAGAGAGTCTTAGTTAAGACATAAGTTGTCTCCACATTGATTGTGACTGGTTTTCCCTTTCATGTCTTCTTCCATAAAAATATATTTTAAAAGAAAATCTCATTCTCAATTCTTTCTTTTCTTTCTTTTTTTTCCCGTCGTATCATCGTCAGACTCGAAATCATTTTTCTTGGGTATTACATTTTTTTTGACTTCATGTCAATTTGAGAAGCTTAAATTAATTATTGACTAAGAATTATAGGACTTGAAAAATATTTCATAGCCAGCTTCTCATTTTCAAAATAAATTTGACTCTCGAGACAGAAAATTATCATCCTCATCATTTGTTATGTTTTGTTTTTTAAAAAACTAAGTAATGATACAGTCTTCGATCTGGTAACTTGAAGTGGGAGTCCGACTAACATGGCCATAGCACATTTGTGCTTATGCCCTTGACAGCGAGACTGAGAAGTATGCTGTATAAAATTTAGGATTAATACCACGAAAAACCCTAAACTGGTACGCTTGTGATAAATTTACCTCAAACTATTTTTTTGACCACGAAAAACCATAAACTGGTACACATGTGACAAATTTACCCCAAACTATTTTTTTGACCTTAAAAAACCCCAAACTGGTACATTTGTGACAAATTTACTCTCCGTTAATTTTCATTAAATTTAACGGTAAATTGCTTAGTTGGATGGCATGTGGCACTTCATAGATATACCGGTTTATGATTTTTACCCTCTGTTTATCATATGTTTATCAATGTAGGATTTTTCATGGTACTGAACCAATTTAATAAAGGGTAAATTTGTCATAAGTGTAATAGTTTGGGGTTTTTCGTGGTAAAAAAATTATTTTAGGGTAAATTTGTCACAAATGTACCAATTTGAGATTTTTTATGGTAAAAAAAAGTAGTTTGGGGTAAATTTGTCACAAGTGTACCAGTTTGGGGTTTTTCCTGATCAAAAAAATAGTTTGGGGTAAATTTGTCACAAGTGTACCGGTTTGGGGTTTTTCGTGGTCAAAAAAATAGTTTTGGGTAAATTTGTTACGGGTGTACCAGTTCGGGATTTTTCGTGGTATTGATCCTAATATTAAATATGCTTATTCAGTGTCACAACCGTAGCGTAATTACGTTGATAGTAATTACATTTATATATAGATTAAACCACATATTAAGACTCCATTACAACTTGCATAGCTTTGATGACTATTGTCAACGTAGTGCAATAACCATGGTGTTCGTTTCATCTGTTTTGCTAAAAAAAAGATTTATGCCCATCAACATAAAAAGGTATTAGAAATCTGTAAATTAGGTGAGCCCGACTGAACTAGGCCAAGCTCTACAACTATAGGACCTTACTCAAGTCTTGCAGAAATATGCTTTTTGGGTACTTGTGGCTCGGGTCAAGTCCTAGCGGGCCGTGAGCTATCAAGTTTATGATCATGTTTACTAATTACGTATTTTGAAATTGGAGACTCGAGCTCCAGAAACAATGATAGAAGTACCATCTCTTTGATGATTCTTTATTAAATGAACAGGTAGGATCACATCGGATCGATCTACACCTGACACACAAGTTTTAGTAAAAATTTTAACCATGTCCAGTATTGCCGTCGTGTCGAACATCGCAACAAACACAACGTAGCACAAATGAAAGGAAAAAAGAGAAGGGGAAAAAAAGAAAGAAAGGGAGGAGTGATTTGTCTTTTTTTACTTTTTGCGAGAAGCAAATAGGCAGTAGGAGCAACTACATGCTTTTGTCATCTCATTCTACCTCAAAGTCGCAGGAGAATCGCCCTTGTATGTGAAAGATTACGTTGAATTTTATGCTTTGCTATCGTTTAGATGAACTTCATGGAAATCATGAAGCAATATAGCTATTTAGTGAGGGCTTGTTGGGATGAGCATGGTTCTAAGGTAAGACTTGGAACTTGAAACTGGACAGAAAACCTGTCCGGTTCCAAGTTTTAAAATATGCAGGATATGCTTCGGATTTCAAAAATTAAAGAATCTATTCTGACGGGTGGATCCCGTTTCCAGATAAAAAGAACCTAGAACTCATGATCCGTAACAAGTTCTTATGTTTTTCTTAATCTATGTCTTTGTGTGATCCTACATATTTCATAGTGTTCAATAATGAGTGTGTAATCTGAAACTACTAGGTTGAGTTGAACTTTTGCTTTGTTAATATTTCATATTTGTTTGTGTGTCTCAATATGAGTTTGATCAGTGGATTACAGTAATAAATGGTGATCATTAAAGGTGATGATTCATTACAATTATTCAATTAAGAATACTGATAAAATTTGTTGTAGGTAATTTAAAACAATTTTAACTATAAATGTGGAATTAGAAGAATCTAAAATTAATATATTTCGTAACTTCTAAGCAATCTTTAGAATCAAACTTCAGAAATAGAAACAGTCTTTGTTATCTGAATACTTGCTATATTTGAACGGTCTTCATAAACAAAATCAATCTTCAAAATCTAAACAGAGATAATACTGAGTTTGATGTTGATAGAAACCGTGTTAATGCGCACATATAAGTCTTCATTCAAAAGTGTGGTTGAAGTTACATAAATGACAGTTCACTTAATCTAGATAATATGATTCAACCCATTTAGAAACAAATATACGATACTCTTGCCTTGAGTTTGAACATCCAACTAAGGTCAATATTCTCAAATACAATATCTTGAACTTCAGATGTATAATTCAAATGCAGTATATTGAGCTCCATCTTCTAGTCCCTTTAAGTGCATTGTCAATCGCGGCTCTACCTCACTATTCATCTATTCAATGTCTTTCCAAGCTTTATCGAATTTATTGTTCTAAGCTTGTTCACCTCTTCTTAGGTACCTCAAGCATGTAGATGCCTATAGGCCCAATGCCTTGTTCAACATTGATAGATAACTCATAACCTTTGAATGTTCTGTTAATACACCATCTGCATAACAGCTTGTGCTTCTTTTACCTAGTTCTACTCAATTAATAAGTACATTAGTAGCCTTTGATTATTTTGTCATCTTCAAAACATCATAAGAGAATTTCCCTAACAGAACTTAGGGAGACATTGGAACTAATCTTGAAACTAGTGAGGTTTTAGGTTTCAAGTTTCAAGATATGCATGATAGGCTTCAAGTTTCAAAAAATGAGAAATTTATTTTAACGAGTAGGTTCCAAGCTCTTGGTAGAAATCGTTAACGAGTATGCTGGGTATTACTTGAAGCTAGAGAGGTGCTGTTGAGGCTTTAATCTCTTGTTTGAAACTTTAATTATTGCATTCTACAGGTTTTTTTTTTTCCAATTTAGGATTTAAAAAAATTACCAAAATAGGTTTTAAAAAAATATATTTATCGATTTGCAGTCCGCGCGGCACTATTAATGTCGCCTGAGCCCCGTGCGGTGCTTAAAATGCCGTCAGGGCCCGAGTGATGCTCAAAATGCCGTCCAGGCCCGGGCATCATTCAAAGTGCCGCGCGAGGCCTAACACGGCATAGTGAATGCCGCACAAGTCGGTCCGACATTCTAAGTGCTGCGCAGGCCCAAGGCCCACATGGCCCAAATCCTTTAAATAATTTATTTTTTTATGTAGTTTAACATTTAGATTTATGTTAATTTTTAAATATAATTATTCCCTTTCCAAGCTTATTTTTATAACACAATTATCAACAATTAATTACAAATTTTATTAATATGCATGTTATTAATTCATTTAGTACATAAATAATTAATAAAAAAAGAATTAATTTTTCAAGATAAAATTTTCAAAAAATGACTAATTCATTAAGATAAAATTTCAATTAATATAATTAATGTAAATAATTAATTAATTTATTAAGATGAATATTTATTTAAATTTTCAAAAATTATTTACATAACAAATAAATTCATTACATACAAATTAATAAAATCTTCAATTAATTATTGCTAATTATGTTATGAAAATAAGTTTCAAAAGGAAATTATATTTGGAAATTTATATAAATATAAAATTATTAAAAAAATACAAAAAAATGAAATTAAAAAAATATAAATATAAAATTATAAAAATAAATAAAAATAAGAATGCTAAAAAAAGCTTCAAAAGGAAAAAAATATATTTAGAAAGTTATATAAATAAAAAATTATAAAAATAAAAAAATTTAAAAAATTTATTTCAATTAACTATTGATAATTATGTTATAAAAACAAGTTTGGAAAAAATTATATTTAGAAATTTATATAAATATAAATTTATCAAAACAAATAAAAATACGAAATTTTAAAAAATTATATAAATATAAAATTATAAAAACAATCAAAAACCGAGAATTAAAAATTTTAAAAGGTTACATAAATATAAAATTTAAAAAATTATTATTTTTATGAATATTTTTTCTTTATAATTTCTTATTTTTATTTGTTTTTATAATTATATATATATTAATTCCCTATTTTATTTGTTTTTTTTATAATTTTATATTTATATAACTTTCTAAATATATATTTTTTCCTTTTAAAACTTATTTTTATAACAAAATTATAAATAATTAATTTAAAGAAATTTTTTAAATATCGTATTTTATTTATTTTTAAATTTTTATTTATATAAATTTTTAAATATAATTTTTTTCCTTCTGAAGCTTGTTTTTAAGTTTTTTTATTTATTTTTATAATTTTATATTTATATAAGTTTTTTATTTCGTATTTTTTTTATTTTTATAATTTTTTGTTTATATAAATTTCTAAAATTTTAATTTATTATTTATTATTATTATTTTTTATAATTTTATGTTTATATGACTTTATAAATTTATTTTTTTTGATTTTATATTTTTATATTTTTATATTTGTTTTTATAATTTTATATTTATATAATTTTTTTAATTTCATACTTTTTTTATTTTTTTTGATAATTTTATATTTATATAAATTTATAAAGTTTTTAATTTCTTATTTTTTATAATTTTATAAATTATTTATTTATTTACTTACTAAGTAAATTATAATAATTGAAAATTTTATCTTAATGAATTAGTCATTTTTTGAAAAATTTATCTTAAAAAATTAATTATGTTTTATTAATTATTTACATACTTTGAATTAATTACATGCATATTAGTTAAATTTTTAATTAATTATTTATAATTGTGTTATAAAAATAAGCTTAAAAAGGGGAAAATTATATTTAAAAAGTTAGATAAATATAAATGTTAAACCACATAAAAAAAGAAAAAACAAATTATTCAAAGGGTTTGGGTAGCGCGGGCTTGTGGACGTTGGGCCCATGTGTCGCGACCCTCTAAAAAAATTTTAAATTTTAAAAGGGGTTAACGGATTATTAGGTTAATTAGATTTGACTAACCCAACGCGGACCCTCCCAAGCCCTACCGAATCGCAACTTTGGTTTTTGTTTAAATGATTTTGAAATTTGGAGTCGCCACTAATCGTTCTTGGTAGGTCGATTAGAAACCTAAATAAATTAGCGGGAGAACTAATTTATTCCTGCGAACCAGAGATTATGAGCTCGGAGACTTGGTTACACTAGTTAATTAAAACTAATGCCCTTTCGGTACCTTAATTTCATGGATATCCTAATTCGGCAACTCAGGCTTGGTCTATTCCTAAGGCTTTAATAGGGTATTCTCTTTTGTGTTTTCACTTTTTAAATAGGATGCATGGATGGTATATATTTTTATTTGTTATATTTTTTTAAGTGTTAAAGATTCCCTGAAGCCGTAAGAGGGAGTGTGTTAACAACTTCTGTGCAGTATTACGACTTACTCATCTTTTGGGTTTGATGATTCAAAAATTAAATTATAGGAAGTACATGACAGTGAATAAACACCTCCAATGGGAGGCCTACTATTGACTTGGCTCTTCCCTTTGGGATTTAAGGTACAGGTATTTAAGTTGCAAGTATTTAAACTACTGTAAGTAAAAACCTCCAATGGGAGGCTAAGCATTGGCTTGGCTCTTCCCTTTGGGATTTAAGGTACAGGTAATTAAGTTGCAGGTATTTAACTACTGTAAGTAAAAACCTCCAATGGGAGGCTAAGTATTGGCTTGGCTCTTCCCTTTGGGATTTAAGGTACAGGTATTTAAGTTGCAGGTATTTAACTACTGTAAGTAAAAACCTCCAATGGGAGGCTAAGCATTGGCTTGGCTCTTCCCTTTGGGATTTAAGGTACATGTATTTAAGTTGCAGGTATTTAACTACTGTAAGTAAAAACCTCCAATGGGAGGCTAAGCATTGGCTTGGCTCTTCCCTTTGGGATTTAAGGTACAGGTATTTAAGTTGCAGGTATTTAACTACTGTAAGTAAAAACCTCCAATGGGAGGCTAAGCATTGGCTTGGCTCTTCCCTTTGGGATTTATGGTGCAGGTATTTAAGTTGCGGATGGACTTTGTCCTCTCCACTCTGGGGTATGAATTCTTTAAAATAAAATACAACGAATTGATTCAACAATTTGAAATTTTTACGCGCTTGAGGACTCCTCCAAGCCGATTTTGTGCTTCCATAGGGTTGACCATTGATATAGAGTTGCGGCTTTCTGACATAAAATAGAGTAAATTGTCAGTATACAAAATATGTGCTAATCTGCACCTAAAACCAGAAGAGTGGAAAGAGTACTTATCTCCCGTTTTTTGGGAGGGATTTCTATAATTGATTTTCGCTCTCTATGTTCCCAATATAGAGAGTTTCTTTTGAATTAAGAGGGACTTTTAGTCACAGATCAGTTGAGAAATCGGTGGACAGCTTAGGAGCTTGTCTGAGTCGATTTTTGCATCTCTACGAGATTTTTTCTGTTGACGTAGAGATATCCTTCTCCTGACATAAAATATGGAAAAAAAAAGGAGATGGAGAAAGTGCATACAATTTGTGCTAATTTGCGAGTAAAACCATAAATAAATGAATAAATAAAAACACTTAGCTCGAATTTGCTTGCTCGTTGACGAGGATGAACTCTTGATTTATATTAATCGATGAAGGAATTTGTGATGATAACCCCTAGCTTTAAACTCCCATCATCTTCAAAATTCTCTCTCTTTTGGTATTTTCTTTCTCTCGAATTTTTCTTCAATCTCCAAAAACTCTCTTAAACATACAAAATTTTCTCTCCAAACAAATTCCTCTCAAACACTTCAAATTTTCTCTCCAAAAAAATTCCCCCCTCAAGCTCACTTCTTCCTCCTTTTATAATCTACTCATCTATCTCCCATTCTAATTTTTCCACTAACTCTATCTCCCATTCTAATTTCTCCACTAACTCTTCTTCATTTTCATCTTCCATTCTCCATCTCTATCTCACATTCTAATCTCTCCACTAACTCTTCTTCATCTTCATCTTCATCTTCCCTTCTCCATATTTATCTCCCATTCTAATTTCTCCACTAACTCTTCTTCATCTCCATCTTCCCTTCTCTATTCTTATCTTCCATTCTAATTTCTCTACTAACTCTTCTTCATCTCCATCTTCCATTCTCTATTCTTATCTTATTTTCTCCATCCATTCTTCTCCAACTTCTCTTCTTCATCTCCTCTTCTCTATCTTCCCTTCTCTATTCTAGTTTATCCACTAACTCTTCTTTTTGTTATTTGTAAAATAATCCTTCAAGAGTTAAGTATTTGCACTCTAGTCCTTGAATTTTAAGTATTTACAATTTAGTCCCTGAAAAAATATATTTCTTTAAGTCCAAATCTCCTCACAATTTCTGACACACCAAAATTTACCACATGTCAAATTTAAGCTCATTTCTTGCCGCTGAAAATAATGCAGAATTTAATTAAAGCCCTTTTGCAAAATTAAGTCATTCTGGGTATAATTGGGCCAAGATGAAAATTTAAAATATTAGAAGACAATGTCACAACTCATAAAAAGTGAAAATTAAAAAAAGTTGACTCAAATTAAATTTTTTTAGGCCCGATTCAAGATTATACTCGTGAAGGAACACGTGACTCGAATTGGATTTTTCTGAATTTGCGATGGCCAATATGAAAATAGATTTAAAATAAAAATATTAACTATCTTTGTGTATTTGTTTGGCCTCAAATGTTATTTTTCCAAAGTTTTAAAGTATTTTTGTATTTTTTTTTTAAAAAAATTAAATATATATAATATGAAATTTTATTTTTTGGTCAAAATTGGTTCCCTAGGCTTGGCTAAGGTTCCCAAAGTTGATTTTTCAATTTTATGAATTTTTATGGATTTTCTATTAATTTTCGAAAATAAATAAATAAATAATACGTAAAAATACTGTAAATATGAAAAATCGTTTTTTTGTCAAAATTGGTTCCCTAGGCTTGGCTAAGGTCCCCAAAGTTGATTTTTCAATTTTATGAATTTTTATGGATTTTTTTATTAGTTTAGCAATATAAAAAATGATTAAAAATCAGGTGTCAACAGCTGCCCCTCTTTGAAAGGAAGCTCGGTAGAGGTTCATTTCAAAGACGAGATGACACCTGAATTCTAATCGACTCAATACAAGGAAATAAAAAGAGTCATGACATGAATGTTTCACTGAAAATGAAATGAGAACCTAAGGATTCGTTATATAAAAAAACTTTAGGGTGGTTGAACTTGAACCCGTATGGTGGATCAACCCATGGTAGATTCCTAATAAAAGGATTCTACTGATTAAAAATTGAATTAAAATTTGACCCGTATGGTGGGTCATACCATTTGACCCGTATGGTGGGTCGTACCATGGTAGATTCCTAATAAAAGGATTCTACTGATTAAATTTTGATTGAGATTTGACCCGTATGGTAGGTCACCCCATGGAGATACCTATAAGAAAGACTTGGTGCCTGTAGAAAGGACTTGGTGTCTGTAAAAAGGACTTGTCCCTGTAAGAAGGACTTGATTTGCCTGTAAAAAGGACTTAATTTGCCTGTAAGAAGGACTTGATTTGCCTGTAAGAAGGATTTTGTGCCTGTAAGAAGGACTTGATTTGCCTGTAAGAAGGACTTGATTTGCCTGTAAGAAGGACTTTATGCCTGTAAGAAGGACTTGATTTGCCTGTAAGAAGGACTTTGTGCCTGTAAGAAGGACTTGATTTGCCTATAAGAAGGACTTGGTGCCTGTAAGAAAGACTTGGTTTGCCTGTAAGAAGGACTTAGTTTGCCTATAAGAAGGACTTGATTTGCCTGTAAGAAAGACTTTGTGCCTGTAAGAAGGACTTGGTTTGCCTGTAAGAAGGACTTGGTTTGCCTGTAAGAAGGACTTGATTTGCCTGTAAGAAGAACTTTATGCCTGTAAGAAGGAATTGATTTGCCTGTAAGAGGGACTTTGTGCTTGTAAGAAGGACTTTGTACCTGTAAGAAAGACTTGATTTGCCTGTAAGAAAGACTTGTTTTGCCTGTAAGAAGGACTTGATTTGCTTGTAAGAAGGACTTTATGCCTGTAAGAAGGACTTGGTTTGCCTGTAAGAAGGACTTTGTGCCTGTAAGAAGGACTTGGTTCGCCTATAAGAAGGACTTAGTTTGCCTGTAAGAAGGACTTGGTTTGCCTGTAAGAAGGACTTAGTTTGCCTGTAAGAAGGACTTTATGCCTGTAAGAAGGACTTGGTTTGCCTGTAAGAAGGACTTAGTTTGCCTGTAAGAAGGACTTAGTTTGCCTGTAAGAAGGGCTTGGTGTACCTCAAAGGGTGCAATTCTGAAATCTGGGAAGACCAGAAATCCTACGGAAGCTCAAACCCAAATTATATTCTCCTGTCGCTTTAGGAATAAACCAAAGAAGCAGAGATCAAAAGGTCTCGAACATTTCTGTCCTTGAGACAAATCATGCTTTATTGAAGAAGGTGGATACCTATATATACCGCAATGGATTCGAGTACCCCAACAACCGTCAGAATTCATTCTCTTGAAAGATTCAGGTTGAAGATATACTTACCTGAGAATTTAGAAGAAATGCTTGGTGGCTTCTCGACAACCAAGCTTGTTCATTCAATAATCGCCGAATGAATTTCAAGACTTTGGAAAGTAACTCAAACACCGGGAATGTGTTGCCTGTCAGGCAATGTCAGAGCTAACATGTGCAAGCATTTTCATCAATGCGTTCATTGGTTCATACAAAATTGTTCAGCTAAGTTGGCAATGATTAGAAGTAGTCTGTGTGATAACTCATGATGCAATCAATCAAAATGTGGATCATGCAAAACTATTCTGTCAAGTTTGCATTACCAATTCTATTTAAGGAGGTTCTCATAATATGAACGCCTCGAATGTAATCTGAATGGGGGACTTTAGTCCGAAGGGGCTTTCTCTCACTCTAGAGAAAGGCTGTTTATCTGTAGATTAAAATGTTAGACCTGTGTAGAAATGGTTTAACTTTCCTCATCCTGTTATGCCCCATTTTACACATTTGATGTCTCCTATGCAGTTTATGCTCTAAGTTGGAGTTGGTAAATTAAACATGCGGAATAATCATACATAATTCGTGAAATGTGTAAACACAATGCTGATGTGACAATTTTTAGCATCATGTGTATTTATATAATGTGCAAACATGGGCGAATTTGAATTGCCCCTGGTATGTGGGTGGATTGAACAAATTGGGAAGCCCACTCCTTATGTCGAGGAACGGTTTGTCTCAAGTTTTGCCCCTGCACGATGAGGCATATGGGTGAGGGAGCATTTTGGTTTGTTTAGTGACAGCGACCGCCATGGTTTAGCGGTTAAATGCCCCCCATTTTTCACAAGAATAGATCTTGTCAAATGATCATCATTTTCTTTTGGATTTGTCTCCTCCAACATGTTACATGTTAGTATAAATATTTCCTGTAACAAGAAAAGGAGACATGTCAACCGGTATTAAAAGGGATAAATTGGAAACGATACTGATTTACCCTTCATCTTGAATGCCTTGGACAAGTCTTTTACCAATTTTGCTGGGTTGAGTTTTCTTCGACTTTTGTTGGATGCTTCACCATTAAGCCGAGAATGTGGCAAAATATTGACTTCGGTATTACTCGTCGAGTATTCCTGCTTGCAAAAAGAAATACACAAAAAGTTGTTTCATTTATTTATAATACATACAACATTCCCCACTTTGGAGATCGAACTCGGGATATTTCGGACCTACTGTCATCCCCCATACCATTCGGTCCATTGGACCATAGGTGTCCATGGGATTTTCTTTTCAAAGGTTAATCCCTGGGGATAACGCGGCCCTGTTGTATCACCTTGGGCCTTGTTACGATATTTCTCGAGGTAATTTGCAATCCCTGTTAAGAATGGAATAAAAAAATTCAGGACTCGAGATGATTATGTGCAAATTAGAACGATACAGAATTACCCATGTCTGAGATTGTTCGGATCTTTCGCTTGTATTTTTCTTTAACCGAAGTTGCCCATCCCGTGGTAATGTCCATGAGTTGATTTGCCCCCAATTTAGCCCGACCAGGAAATTTGGTTTTTGGATACAACTGTATTTTCGAGTCGCTTTTGCAAATTCCTGAAAATAGAAGGGATCAAATTTAAAACCGGAGCAATTTAAGGGTAAATTGGAACGATACAGATTTACCCTTCAAATTTACGCAGATTTCGTCTCGATATTAATTTTTTCGAGTTTGGTGCGGTTAATGGCTCCGAGCATTTAATAGGGGGGAAAGGGAAATGATTACTTCTAGCTTGTGCATTAATTTTGGACATCGACAAAAGGCGAGAACGTGCGATGAAACTAAGTAGACGTATTCGTCTAGGTTTAATCTTCTTCATGATGCTCTTGCGGGTTGCGGTAGACGATGATATCAAGAACATTAGAGAGACATTCAGTGTGGCTTTCCACCAGCCGCCTAGAGACCCGCGTTTAATCATGTAAATTAATAAAGCTACCACCACTTAATTAGTGTGCCAATAAATTCGGCCATTTGTTGCGTGCCCCACTTCAACCGTGTTTTGTTTCTTTCGGTGCCCACTTGCTCTTGTCGGGCGCCTGTAGCATTGGTAGAAATACTTGTGGGTCACATTCATTAATAGAACCTCGGTCCTCTAAAAATCTTCGCGTGTTTCGGATCCGAGGAAATTTTAAGACCGGTCTCTGGTTGATTTAATCAGGTTAAGGTACTTATTTCATGGTTTCTGATTATATAATCCATATTGTCTTTCAAAAGACGCGGGATCCTCTGCAATACATTAAATATGCCCCTGTGTTTAATCAGTATAAATCCACCGTCATATCAAAATACACTACCCATACAAGTTTACGGATTGACACAACTCTGTCTGTCAAAGATGGACAGTGTTCGTTTGCCCCCCTGAATTAACGGTTGAAGCCTTGGTGTTTTTCGTCTTTTGGTATTTCTGAAGATGATTCTTGATATATTATTGAACTTAATTTTTACACCCGTCTGGGGTATCTAGGATCTCCGTGCAAAAGAAAAGGATATAATTAGTATGCGACACAAGGAATGTCGGTCCATGACTCCTATATTAGTCCAATTTTATTTTTTCTATTTTATAGAGAAATCAGAAAAAAAAATTTCCTTAGGAAGAAATGGGTTAATTTCTGATACAGAATTTTTTTTTGCAGATTTATTACTCTTTTTTTTTATTTTTTTAAAGGAATGTGACAAAATCTCTTGATGTTTACTAAAATTTTTGAAGGAATTTCCTTTTTATCAAAATAAATTTTCAGAGGTAAATTTATCAGGAAAATTTTATTTTTATTGAAGCAGGAAATACATAATAGAAATCCTTTATTGGTTAACAAAATTCCCCCGAGACATTAGTCTAATTTTATTTAGAGAAAATTTTCTTAGAAAAACATAAGCGAATTTCTCGAGAACAATTTTCTTGCAAGTTTTTATAATTTGAAAAATGTGATAAAATCACTTGATGTCTACTATAGTTTTTTTTGAAGGAAATTTTCTTTTTATTGAAATAAATTTTCAGAGGAAAATTTTTTCAGGAAAATTTCATTTTTATTGAAGCAATAAAAACATGACAAAAATCCCTTACTGGTTAATAAAATTCCTATGAAAGGATTTTTTCACATCATTTTTTCAAAAAAAAAATTTTCTAAAAAGAAATGAGGGACAAATTTAATTTTTATTTTCTTTTAAAAGAATGGTCGTAATATCAAGCTAAAAAACTGACTAACACCTAGCATGGACCGACCGAAAATAAATACAAGATAAAATTAGAGAACTTACTTTTACCTTGGAGAAATGCAAATCACATAGTCATGCGTATGACTCAAGTGAGGAGCGGACTCTAGAAAATAAAAGAAGGAGAGACAGGGTATGGACCTAAAAGGCCCCCACTATCTGAATTGACAACCTTACCCTCCGCGCAATCAAATCACAATGGGAAGAATTGTCAATTCAGATAATGAGCGGGATAAAATATGGTCAACCTAAGCGCAATCGACGCAAGAGCTTTGCATATTCGATCCCTATCTATGGTTACCTAGGAAAAATTTCGCGACTTGGGTTTAGACGCTTGTGTGTGCAGGTGTTGTGATCCTCAGAATATGCAAGACATGCACAACAATTGATATCAAAACAGCGCTTCTAAAAATGTGTGAAATTAAATACAATCCCAACACCGAACCTGCAAAACAAATGGGTTAGCCAAACACTCCGCCCTTTATAACTCCCATCCTGCAAAAATATATAACACCTATAGAATGAGTCCCAAGCAAGATCGCCAGAAGCGAGATATCCATGAAATTTTCATTGGCCTAAGTCCACTAAGACTTTTAAAATTTCGAAAAAATTTAAGTATTCCAATTGGTATCTTTTTTCGAAAATTTAAAAATATCTATTCCCCAGTGGAGTCGCCAAGCTGTCGCGACCCTCTAAAAAAATTTTAAATTTTAAAGGGGTTAACGGATTATTAGGTTAATTAGATTTGACTAACCCAACGCGGACCCTCCCAAGCCCTACCGAATCGCAACTTTGGTTTTTGTTTAAATGATTTTAAAATTTGGAGTCTCCACTAATCGTTCTTGGTAGGTCGATTAGAAACCTAAATAAATTAGCGGGAGAACTAATTTATTCCTGCGAACCAGAGATTATGAGTTCGGAGACTTGGTTACACTAGTTAATTAAAACTAATGCCCTTTCGGTACCTTAATTTCATGGATATCCTAATTCGGCAACTCAGGCTTGGTCTATTCCTAAGGCTTTAATAGGGTATTCTCTTTTGTGTTTTCACTTTTTAAATAGGATGCATGGATGGTATATATTTTTATTTGTTATATTTTTTTAAGTGTTAAAGATTCCCTGAAGCCGTAAGAGGGAGTGTGTAACAACTTCTGTGCAGTATTACGACCTACTCATCTTTTGGGTTTGATGATTCAAAAATTAAATTATAGGAAGTACATGACAGTGAATAAACACCTCCAATGGGAGGCCTACTATTGACTTGGCTCTTCCCTTTGGGATTTAAGGTACAGGTATTTAAGTTGCAAGTATTTAAACTACTGTAAGTAAAAACCTCAAATGGGAGGCTAAGCATTGGCTTGGCTCTTCCCTTTGGGATTTAAGGTACATGTATTTAAGTTGCAGGTATTTAACTACTGTAAGTAAAAACCTCCAATGGGAGGCTAAGTATTGGCTTGGCTCTTCCCTTTGGGATTTAAGGTACAGGTATTTAAGTTGCAGGTATTTAACTACTGTAAGTAAAAACCTCCAATGGGAGGCTAAGCATTGGCTTGGCTCTTCCCTTTGGGATTTAAGGTACATGTATTTAAGTTGCAGGTATTTAACTACTGTAAGTAAAAACCTCCAATGGGAGGCTAAGCATTGGCTTGGCTCTTCCCTTTGGGATTTAAGGTACAGGTATTTAAGTTGCAGGTATTTAACTACTGTAAGTAAAAACCTCCAATGGGAGGCTAAGCATTGGCTTGGCTCTTCCCTTTGGGATTTATGGTGCAGGTATTTAAGTTGCGGATGGACTTTGTCCTCTCCACTCTGGGGTATGAATTCTTTAAAATAAAATACAACGAATTGATTCAACAATTTGAAATTTTTACGCGCTTGAGGACTCCTCCAAGCCGATTTTGTGCTTCCATAGGGTTGACCATTGATATAGAGTTGCGGCTTCCTGACATAAAATAGAGTGAATTGTCAGTATACAAAATATGTGCTAATCTGCACCTAAAACCAGAAGAGTGGAAAGAGTACTTATCTCCCGTTTTTTGGGAGGGATTTCTATAATTGATTTTCGCTCTCTATGTTCCCAATATAGAGAGTTTCTTTTGAATTAAGAGGGACTTTTAGTCACAGATCAGTTGAGAAATCGATGGACAGCTTAGGAGCTTGTCTGGGCCGATTTTTGCATCTCTACGAGATTTTTGCTGTTGACGTAGAGATATCCTTCTCCTGACATAAAATATGGAGAAAAAAAAGGAGATGGAGAAAGTGCATACAATTTGTGCTAATTTGCGAGTAAAACCATAAATAAATGAATAAATAAAAACACTTAGCTCGAATTTGCTTGCTCGTTGACGAGGATGAACTCTTGATTTATATTAATCGATGAAGGAATTTGTGATGATAACCCCTAGCTTTAAACTCCCATCATCTTCAAAATTCTCTCTCTTTTGGTATTTTCTTTCTCTCGAATTTTTCTTCAATCTCCCAAAACTCTCTTAAACATACAAAATTTTCTCTCCAAACAAATTCCTCTCAAACACTTCAAATTTTCTCTCCAAAAAAATTCCCCCCTCAAGCTCACTTCTTCCTCCTTTTATAATCTACTCATCTATCTCCCATTCTAATTTTTCCACTAACTCTATCTCCCATTCTAATTTCTCCACTAACTCTTCTTCATTTTCATCTTCCATTCTCCATCTCTATCTCACATTCTAATCTCTCCACTAACTCTTCTTCATCTTCATCTTCATCTTCCCTTCTCCATATTTATCTCCCATTCTAATTTCTCCACTAACTCTTCTTCATCTCCATCTTCCCTTCTCTATTCTTATCTTCCATTCTAATTTCTCTACTAACTCTTCTTCATCTCCATCTTCCATTCTCTATTCTTATCTTATTTTCTCCATCCATTCTTCTCCAACTTCTCTTCTTCATCTCCTCTTCTCCATCTTCCCTTCTCTATTCTAATTTATCCACTAACTCTTCTTTTTGTTATTTGTAAAATAATCCTTCAAGAGTTAAGTATTTGCACTCTAGTCCTTGAATTTTATGTATTTACAATTTAGTCCTTGAAAAAATATATTTCTTTAAGTCCAAATCTCCTCACAATTTCTGACACACCAAAATTTACCACATGTCAAATTTAAGCTCATTTCTTGCCGCTGAAAATAATGCAGAATTTAATTAAAGCCCTTTTGCAAAATTAAGTCATTCTGGGTATAATTGGGCCAAGATGAAAATTTAAAATATTAGAAGACAATGTCACAACTCATAAAAAGTGAAAATTAAAAATAAGTTGACTCAAATTAAATTTTTTTAGGCCCGATTCAAGATTATACTCGTGAAGGAACACGTGACTCGAATTGGATTTTTCTGAATTTGCGATGGCCAATATGAAAATAGATTTAAAATAAAAATATTAACTATCTTTGTGTATTTTTTTGGCCTCAAATGTTATTTTTCCAAAGTTTTAAAGTATTTTTGTATTTGTTTTTAAAAACATTAAATATATATATAATATGAAATTTTATTTTTTGGTCAAAATTGGTTCCCTAGGCTTGGCTAAGGTTCCCAAAGTTGATTTTTCAATTTTATGAATTTTTATGGATTTTCTATTAATTTTCGAAAATAAATAAATAAAAAATACGTAAAAATACTGTAAATATGAAAAATCGTTTTTTTGTCAAAATTGGTTCCCTAGGCTTGGCTAAGGTCCCCAAAGTTGATTTTTCAATTTTATGAATTTTTATGGATTTTTTTATTACTTTAGTAATAGAAAAAATGATTAAAAATCAGGTGTCAACACCATGCGAGCAATTTGTCCATGTCCAAGAGAAGCCGGTTGGACTTATGAATGTGATCGTACCATGAAATATAAAAGTGATGTGTGATGGGAACTCGTTTTGAGTGACAATTAGATTTCTAATAGTTATGATCCCCAAGATATAAAGATCACTCGACCGGTTAAGGATAAAAATCGAAATAAACGAAGTTTGGAGCAAAATCCTAAAGGAACAACACTAGCCACGGATGGAGGATTTTGGGATATGAGAAATTCACCACCAAGTCCTAAAGGAAACCCACCAGCCAAGTATAAAAAACTTCTTGAACTTGGATAATGAACCAGAATAGAAATTCCCCAATTTGAGAAAATGTGACTTACATTCAAATCCAAGTCTGGTTCATTATATTAAAAAGATTACAGCTTTATTCATAGGGTGATTCTAAACAAAAGAAAGCGACTTTTGAAACCCTAGAAATGGAAATGAGTCTCGGTAAAAACTCATAAAAATTAAGACTAGATGCATTTAACTAAGACCAAATGCATGTATCTAATACTAGACTCGCTAGCCCCGAAAGCCGAATGGCCACATTAGAAGGTCAATAAACAGCCATGGAAATAGACCAGAACAGTCTCTAGTTGCTAGGTAGTCAATTGGCAGTCTCGAAATCAACAACAAACTGGTATGTGGACATCTTGGGAGTTGATCAACAAACGGTCCATTGGATCGACAACTTTCTTATAGAATCAACATCTTTAACCTTGAACCCATTGAATCAAATTGTTGCCGAAATTGGCCTTTACTAATACTTGCAAGAATAATAATCATGTAGAACTTAAGAATTGATCGATACAACTTGATGTTTCACATAAAATGCACTCAGCTCTAGGTGGGAAGTGAGCAAAATCAAGATTGATCTTTGATTTGTTCCCTCATCCCCAGAACAAAAAATCGGATAGGAATTTTATAGCAGAATCAGCAGGAGATTGTCTCGACTAAAATAACTATTGGGCACTCCCTGGTGCTGCTATTAGTTACTTCTCGTCATCCTATGAGTGTCAAACCTATAGCAGTTACAATAATGGTGGAAGGGACTCCGAACTTCAAGTGGTTCCAAAAGGACAGAGTGTGGCCATGATCCGGGGAGCGGCGAGCCTGCTCGCACACGATCAAGTTGGCCGCCGATCCGAGCAATGAGAGATTCCCCGCGACAGTGCTCACCCAAGCTAATATGAGCCACCACTTCTTCTCTTCCGCTGCTGAAGTAGCAGCCGCCGACCCTGCCACTTGGCCTCCGAGCAAGAGAACTGAAGAACGAAGTGTTGGAAACATTAAACTAAAGAAGAAAGGGAAGATAGAAACATTAGAATAGGAATGTGGAATTAACGTGGACATGCCAAGATAAGATACAGAAACTAAGGATAACCTTATGGTATTGTTTGCAGGGCAGAGGATCGATCAGCGAAATGTCGCATCAAGTACAACGAATTCTTAGGTCTTACTGAAACAGGATGGTGATGACGAATATGTTCTAGCAATAGACAACAAATCAATAATAGCCAAAAACACGTAAGAGTTCGGGTAATGCATCCATGTTGTCCTAGGGGTAAAACTTCAGAGCCTCCAAAGTTATTTCTATCATCTGTTAACTGTTTGGGTTGAAGTTTCTTGTCGGCACAATAGAAATCAAATCAATGTCCTTCTATTAGGCTAATTAAATGCCAGGCTCATTCAGGGTTTTAGCATCAGCGTACCAGTTGGCACATTCGAAGCGACATTCGACAAAACCAAAACGACAACAGCAAGAACAGCTATCCCGCTAGCGCGATTGACCTTAGCATGTGGCCCCATCCCGTCCCAGAGAGTGCTCGGAATTTCAGTTTTGTTGAACCCGTCGACCGTGATGAACATTCCACAGAAGAATACCAACAGAGAGTAGGAGACCTGCCAAAATCACAAAAGAAATGTCAAATTTCCCTTGTTGAGAAATCAGGCACATCGAATCCAGACAGAGACTATTTACCTTCTCCAGGCAAGGCAGAGCATCTTTAAAATCAAGAACTACGAGGGCCAGGGCGGCAGTAATAGCTGTCCAAGACATATTCCGACCGATCAAGAAAGAGATCAGCATACCGATGGTGACAAGATAAACACATGGTTTCCACAAAATCCTCTTATATAGTGTTTCCTGCCCCCCCAAACCCTTCACTGGAAACACATCATTCAACCTGTTGACGGATAGGAGGGGAGCCGTTTCATCCTTGTGAATTTCATTCTCATTTGAAGTCAAGCGGTTTCTATGCGACTTGGCTTGATTTGCATTCACGGCTGCAGGAGGGCTCTCTATGTCCATTATTGGCTCGAGCCGGGAGTTTGGTTCTTGCGAGTTTAGGGATGTGTCGTGCAACATTGTGGCGGGGGGAAACTGATGAGAAATCACTTCTTCCATGGCCACTGCTTCACCAGCTGCAACTTCTCCGTGCTTTTGAATGGAAAGTAGCTTCCAGTAAATGCATAGAAGAATCAGCCCATTGACAAGAATCCCGACCAGCGTTGCAGGAAGAAGTCCGACCATAAAACTCCCAAATGAGATCTTACTCCGAACAGCTATAACTAAATTTTGAGGATTCCCAATGGGAGTCACCGAAGACCCGATATTGGCACTCGAGGCGAGGGCAAGTAAAAATGGATCCGGCGGGAGATTTTGTTCACTTGCTATTTTGAGCACGAACTCAGTCAGAGCAAGACAAGCCGTATCATTAGTGAAGAGAGCACTTGAAATGGCAGAGATCAAGCAAATCCGACAAAGCAAGTCTGGTGCTCCTTTGCATTTCCAGGAGAGCAACTTACTGAGATGCTCGAACATATCGGCCTTTTCCAGATAGATGCTAACTACCATCGTCCCAAAAAGAAGGCCGAGGATTGAGAGGTCAATCGCATCATATGCTTCTTCTGGGGTTATGACCCGGAAAATCACCATAAGCATCGCTCCAAGGAGTGACCCTGCCGTTCTTCCCACAGGTAGGAATGGCACGGATGGGAAAACGGCCAACACCCAGAATATCGCAAGGGCAATAGAACCCAGAATCATTTTTTCGGTAGAGGCAAGTGCCATTTTTGGAAGATCTACAAGTTTCCCGAAATCGAAACTTCAATCGGCGAGGATATTAATTGCTATGAACTTCACCAGAGTCATCCTGACAGGATGCCATTATCCAACACAGAGAAAGCTATACGAACATCGCCACCACTGGGGAAGCTGTTAACTTCCGCCGCCTCCAAAACCTTTCAAGGACCGAAAAACAAGTAATAATTAGTTACAAGGTTAGATTGCCATCTTTTTCCCGGAAAGAAAGCCCCCATTAATGAACTACGTATTTGTATCTGGGGGAAAGAACTGAAGCCAAATTTAAATTTGGGCTGTTGTCTGCTGTTCTTTTTCACTAGAAAACGAATCTCAGGAGCAATCCCTCGCGCAAGGGACAGAATTGAAAAACTTAGACGAACTTCAGGAATCTTTTCACTGACAAAGTAAAAACGTAACCATAAGAGATCGAGGAAAACTGGCAAATCCCACTTTTCTGGTAATCCCTTTACTTACCAACCTCACATCAGTCAAATCCGGTAAAGTGTCAGCTATAACACAGCGAACTTTGGGACACATCCCAACGAAGACAGCATCAAAGTAGCGAAAATTTACCTCGCCCTTTTGATCGTTATCAAGCCCCAAATAACAGTAAAGCGTTCAGCAAAAATTTGGTTCCCAGTGATTCAAAGCTGCTCACAACCGAAGGAGTAGAATCCTGACTCTTCATCGCGCTACTTATTGCACAGAATGTTGCTCTCAGCTTGCACTGGTCATGTACGATATTTCAACAGAAATTTAAGAGAAAGCAGCACGTGGTGACATGAGAGCCTCAGCTCAGAAGTTCTTGCGCCTCCGGTCCACGTTTTTGCGCGTCAAATTTGAGCCTTCGAAGAAGCTTCCCCGAGCAGACACCAGACTTGTCTAACTTGGAACCGCTATTCTCTTGTTTGGCATCGCAAGTGCACGTATCGAACAAGTAATAAAGTGATGAATAAAAATATCGATTCCATAGAGATTGTAGACAAATCAATCAAATTACTTACTAAAGGTGAACAAATCTCAAATTTGTCTAAGCAATTAAAGATTCATTAAAACAATTGAAATCCTAAAGAAAACTAAAATAACCATGGCAGCAAACTAGAATAGAAAATAAAAATTCAAGCTAAATCTAGAAATTTCGAATATAAAGAAGCGAAGAACAAATGATTTTTATCAAAAGTGAAAAACGTTAGAGTATCCAATTTCATTTAACCAATTAAGATTAATTAACTAATCTCGTCATGCAATCAAATTGAATCCGTGGTGTTATGGTAGAACTTCCTAATTTAAATCATTATCTTTGGTTCAATATAGCAACCCTACTTTAATTTAGCAACCCACGCTTGGTTCATGTGAATTTAAGTAAATCAAAACGCATTAAGATCTATGAACATTCTCGGATTCAATTAACTACCTTCAATTTACTTATTGCCGAAACCACACAAACAATCTAAGATTTTCCTATCTATGTTGAATTCATGGCCATATATCAAAAACACTCGCATGGAGTCTCCTTTCACTCTCAAACGTGCAACAAAAATCATTCTAGTGGTGATCAAGTACTTAAAAGCATTAGGAACATGATAGATAACTCACCCATATGAATTCTAGAATTTCATAAACGAGTCTAGAAAATTAATCAATCATAGTTAAGCTACATGGTAGCTCAAACAACAAATAGTCTAGAACATAATGAAAATTAAACTAAGAACAATGACTAATCTAAACATGATGAAGACTAGAACAAGTTCACCCAGAATAATCAAGGATTGACTTTTAATTCGCCTTCTTCTTCTTCACTTGGCATACGGCATTGAGAGGAAGAGTAAACGAAACATCAACTTCATATGAAAAAGATGGCACCTTCTCCTGTCTTTTCTTCTCCTTTTTTTCTTTCCTTCATGTGTACTTCTTCTTATTTTCCATAGAAAATCTTAATCACACCAGAATAGGATTGAAATCAAAGATTTTTCTCAAATATGACTCATTCCAAAAATAAAAGTCCTAATCTAGCTTGGAATTTAAATTTCTCCCAAAGATATGCTTGATTCTTCTTGATTTGCAAATTTGCATGGATTTGATTTTCAATTTGGAAAGCTTCTACATCGTTTAGGAAGCTTATAGGCGCTTTTCCACGCGTTTCGTCCTCTTAAACCGACAAATTATAGAATTAGTCCTTACACCCCCTTTAACTTCAGTTACCTACAAAATCAACTAAAATAAAAAATATAGATATCAAATCCAATTAAAACTAATAAGTTTTAAGTCTAAAATAATAAATAAACTCTATATAAAATAGAGTTATCAAATGCCCAGAAACTTAACATTTTGCTGGTCCTTGAGCAAAATCACAACTGAAAACACAAATTTTTTATCAGTCATAGTTGCTCGAATTCTCAACAAAAAACATCAGAATCAAGGCACAAGTTGAGTTTAGCCCTAAACATGTAATCCGTGTGTGTGTGAAATCTTCAACCTATCAACTCATATGCCACCTAGTTAAATCCACATTGATATGGAAACCCTCAAACTGTGAATCCACTTACCCAAATCTCATAAGTTTGTCGTTCATTCATCTCTCCGCTAATGTAGACCATAAACTTAACCAAGAATCGATAGGTCTTAATAAGCTTATAATATGGCTTACCTAAGGGTTTGACAAAGAAGTGTTTAAGCTCAACTTACCCTACAAACACATAAATTCCATAGCTCAATTGATTTTCTAGATTCAACAATAGCCAACACCTTCTCTCTCTCTCTCTCTCTCTCTCTCTCTCTCTCTCTCTCTCTCTCCGCCGTCAACTTCTTTCTTTTCTGTTACTTCTCATTCCATGCTTTACAGCGAAGTTTCTTCCTGTGTCCCTCCTTATATAGTGCAATTCCAGCCCATTAAGTGTCCAAAAGCCTCACTCATGTTGAAAGTTGGACATGGGATCCGTATAAGCAGTACTGAAGAAGCAATGTACATATATTTCTTTTTCGCATGCTATTGACACCTGATTTTTAATTATCTTTTCTCTTTTAAAATTAATAAAAAAATCCATAAAAATTTATAAAATTAAAAAATTTAACTTTGGAGACCTTGGTCAAGCCTAAGGAACCAATTTTGACCAAAAATGATTTTTCATATTTTCAATATTTTTCGGTATTTTTATTTTTGAAAATTAATAAAAAAAAATCATAAAATTAAAAAAATCAACGTTGGAGACCTTGGCCAAGTTTAGAGAACAAATTTTGACCAAAAAATAATTTTTCATATTTTCAGTATTTTTTGGTATTTTTATTTTCGAAAATTAATAGAAAATTTATGAAAATTCATAAAATTTTAAAAAAATCAATGTTGGGGACCTTGGCCAAGCCTAGACAATCAATTTTGATCAAAAAATAATTTTTCATATTTTTAGTATTTTTCAGTATTTTTATTTTCAAAAATTCATAAAAAAATCAATAAAAATTGAAAAATTGAAAAATCAACTTTGGAAGCCTTGACCAAGCTTAGGCAACCACTTTTGAACAAAAAAATAATTTTTTGTATTTTTTTATATATTGTTTACAAATTAGGAAATATTTAATAAATAATAGCATTTGAGGCCACAAAAATACATAAAAATAGTCAATATTTTTTTAAAATCTATTTTCATGTTGGCCATCGCAAATTTTAAAAATCCAATTCGGGGTCATGTATTCCTTTACAAGCATAATCTCGAATCGGGTCTAAAAAATTCAATTTGAGTCAATTTATTTTCATTTTTCACTTTTAGGAGTTGTGACATTGTTCTCTAATATTTTAAATTTTTATCTTGGCCCAATTATACTCAGAATGACTCAATTTTGTAAAAGGGATTTAATTAAATTTTGCATTATTTTCAGTAGCAAGAAATGAGCTTAAATTTGACATGCAGTGACTTTTGACTAAGCATAGGGAGGTGTGTCGAAAATTGTGAGGAAATTTGTACTTAAAAAAATATTTCTCCAGGGACTGAATTGCAAATACTTAAAATCTCAAGGACTAAAGTGCAAATACCTAACACTTGAGGGATTATTTTGTAAATAACAAAAAGAAGAGTTAGTGGAGAAATTAAAATAGAGAAGGGAAGATGGAGAAAAGGAGATGAAAATGGGAAGATGGAGAAGAGGAGAAGAAGAAGAGAAAATAGAGAAAATAAGATGAGAATAGAGGAGGGAAGATGGAGATGAAGAAAAGTTAGTAAAATGAGAGATAGATATATGTTGATTTCTGATTTTTAATTACCTTTCCTATTTTAAAATTAATAAAAAATATGTAAAAATTCATAAAATTGAAAAATCAATTTTGAGAACCTTGGCCAAGCCTAGGGAACCAATTTTGACAAAAAAATGATTTTCAATATTTTTAGTATTTTTCGATATTTTTATTTTCGAAAATTAATAAAAAAAATCAAGAAAAAAAATGAGAAAATTGCAAAATCAACTTTGGAAGCCTTCACCAAGCCTAGACAATCATTTTTGAACAAGAAATAACTTTTCATATTTTTTGTATTTTTTTTAATATTTCTAAAAAATTAGGAAAATATTTAATAAACATTAACGTTTGAGGCCACAAAAATACGAGAAAATAATCAGTATTTTTCTTTTAATTTTCTCTTCATTTTGGCCAAATAAAATCTGCAAAAACCAAGCTGAAATCAGGAGTTGCTTTGTTAATCTCATTTTTAGATCAATTATACAAATTGTAGAAAATTCATTTTAGCTCTGTAATTTTTGATTTGTGCATTTCTGGAGTCATGACATTGTCTTCTAAGAGTCCAAATTTTTCAATGGCCTGAATGGGCATTTTTCATCGTTGTGTGCGATTTTCCGAATTCGGTTTATCGTTTGAAGCGTCTCTCCACACATTATTATTGTAATTTTGCATCGACGGCGCTGCTGGATCTCTTCGTTGTTGCGCTAATGCCAGTTTTGAAGCTACCTGGCCAAATCCATAACATACGAAAGCATGGCTTCCTTGTCGTTTCACGCTGTGCAGTATTCTTCTTACCTTCATCCTTAGCTCAGTACTTGGATGGATGTTCGTAAGATTCAATCGGGCCCATGATTATTTGCAAAGCCTAGTCTTGGGATGAGGTGCGGCAGGCAATCTCGGGAACATGCCACTGATTATCATTCCAGCAGTTTGTAGAGAAGAGGGATCTGAGCCCGAAGTTTCCATGCGCTGCGTTCATTATACTGGAGAAAACAGAAACTCATCGAAAATTGAAAGGTTGGAACTTCTTCCTCTACAACAATTTTTATCTGTCGAAAATCACGTCGAAGTTGATGTGTCGACGTTTGAGTGAATGAGAAAGGTCCACGTCCCAGCCAAGGCCAAGAAATTTCTGAGAATATTACGGACGAATATCAAACCCAAGAACGCTATTTGCACCTTCAACTATTGAAACGGTTTGCAAATGTGGGAGTAGCCGAGGTCGTAACAAGACAGGACAACCCATGCACTTATACTTGAGGCCGGTAAGGAATTTGGAGATAACACGTAGAAGCCAACAGAAATAAAAAAAAAAAAAATGGGAGAGTCTCATGCAATGTGGAGGACAGCATCATGACTCATGAGGGCCGCTCAAAACGAAAAAAAAAAAATAAAATAAGGGGGAGCAGCTTTCGGTGGGGGAAACAAAAACGTGATAGACTGGCAAAGGGATAAGATATCCGACTTTGTCTGGTTTCTATCGGTCAGTCCACGACCTTTGCTCGTGCGTGGAGAAAAAAGAGGTGGCAGCTGCAACGGCCACGAGGATGAAGTTTTTCTAGTCTGAAGTCTAGCTCCAAAGCGGGAATTCACGAAAGGGGGGGAACGGAGAAGTCGATGGCTCGCAGGAGGAGGAAAATGGTCGAGCTCGCCCCTCAAGTCAAAAAAAAAACCTGAACTAGATCCTCTCCTCCGTCATGAGCATATCCTCTCACACGGCCTATAACAGTCTCACCTCCGAGAACGGCACTTTGACCGCGCCTGAGAACTAGATCTACAGGTTATATCAGTGTTGAGGCGATCCAGAGCGTGCCGTTTGCTCGAGACGCGTCCCGAGTGCTGCGGGCCAGATGAGTTTGGTGTGTCTTTACTCCTACGGGGTGTCCCTCCGACTCGACAGCTATTGCACAAAGCCGTAGAGGAGCTGAAGAGATGCCACTTCCAGCATCAGTGGACGACCAACTTGCATTACAATCGAATCAAATGCGAGCGACATTGGCTGGACGATCCTCCCTCGGGTCATCATATATTGGTCTACAATCTTTAGCAAGGAGGCGGGGGGAGCCATTCATTCCAACTCCTTAACAAATCACCATGTCTAGACCTTCCACCTCCACCTTCTCATGCCTTCTGATCGTCCACAGTGTCCTTTTGTTGACTCTAGACAAGGTCTTCATCTCTCTCTTTGTTCTGCCCAATTTCTCTCCAGAGAATGGCCCGACAGATGGGTAGTGAAGTGAAGATTCGTTTCGCCATTTGAGGATGGACCTAGACAAGAAACCAGCCAAACCCTCCCCAGTCTCTTCAAGGATGCTCTCGTGCATGGAGTTTCAGTTTCAGCCACATCAAATGGCCAGGTAATAAGCGCATACCTCACCATCAAGATTGCCAATCCCAATAAAAACTCTACTCGACGATCCTCATGCATATTTCCCTAAGACCTTGACGCCAATATCCACAAATAATCCCGTTCCAAGGGGGGGTCCTGCGGTCTCTCTCTCTCTCTCTCTCTCTCTCTCTCTCTCTCTCTCTCTCTCTCTCTCTCTCTCCTCTGTCGAAAAGCACCATCGAATCCCCCATTTCGCCTTTGCCCAAAACAGGCTCACCTCCCGCCAGCTCGTCCAGCATCGCCGTTTTGGACAGGTGGTCACGGACGGCAGTGAGTAGCGAAATAGGTTCTGGAAATTTGCTCCAAGTCGTGGCCAACTACTTCGATGTGCTCGTGCTACCTCTCATCACTCTGTTTTATCCCCTGTATGCTTCGATAAAGGTGGTAGAGGCTACGTCTCGCATAGATGATCAGTCATGAACAGCCCTTTTCATAAGCGTGATGATGTGCTCGCAGTTGCTGGGAAGTATATAGAAGAACATGAGACCGAGGCACGCGAAAGGCACATTTTCAAGACTGAAAGTGCAGCTCAAGCTAGCAAAAAGAACAACTACACGACATTTGGCGATGACAACAAATACTGAAGTAGATGTACGTGGCCCATTCCAGTCAAAGCTGTGAGGAAGCCCGATATCAATGACGTAGACGGTCACATTTCCCAGTCTTGTCCATCTACTTCCTTTATCCTTGTTATGGTAATTGCTTACGGCCGAGAGTCGGGCGATGAGGACGGTGAACCCGTTTGTCTGCAACATATGCGACAAAGGCTTCCAAAGAGACCAGAACTTGCAGCTCCATAGGACAGGATACAATCTCCGCTAGAAGCTCAAGCAGAAGGCAACAAGGAGCTGATCCGGAGGAAAGTGTACATATGCCCGGAGGGGACGTGCGTGCGCCATAATCGCCGAAGGCTCGCCTATTGCGGAGGCTGCTGGTTTAGTGGAGTAGCTAATCTCTCGGATTTTAGATTCTTCATACTCGCCGTACGACAAGTCGAAGCCACGAGAACTTGGAGAACTCCGAAGCAAATTCCGAAGATGTTATTGTGCCGCCAATCGAAGGTGTTGTTAGAGGAGGGCCTACTTATGGACAAAATGACGGTGACTTTCATGATGCAAATCTGTTTAAGGAATCAACCAATCCCAGCAAGGCTCCTATAACGGATTTAGTATATATATGGTGCACGCCAAGCACAACGAATGTAGAACGCCAGGAAACGCCTCGGTTGTGGGAGCCGTCCAATCTGTCGGTAGCAGGGGAATAGATGGTACCCGTGGTGAAGCAAGGCAAACTTGTGGTGACGGAGTTGAATGAAGCAAGGAGGAGGTGAAAGCAGATGGCTTTGGTCGGTTGCACATGGCTGCGACCAGATGTGATGTCGGAACTATGGAGGAGTTTAAAGCAGCTTTCAAAGCACTCGAGCTCAAGACCAAGCAGCTGGAGTTCCCGATCAAGGTCTCGATCCTATGCCTCGTTTACGTCCTGACTTTCGTGGCCCGCTCATTTAGCGTCCTCCACTACGAGTCCACGATCCATGAATTCGACCCTTACTTCAACTACTAGACCGCCATGTTCTTGACCGAGCAAGGGGCTCACAAGAGGAACCCATTCCACGGCTACTACAGCTCTAATGGGGAGAACAGGTTTTGGATCCCAACGTCAGTTAGGATTCTTGTATGGCCCATGCAGCTCACTCGCGCCACCTAGAACAAGATCTTCGATACGTACAACAACATACAGACGCATATTGGAATGTCGAAAGGACTCAGACTCGCTGAAAGGCATACAATCCGCGGCAATGCTGGCTGGTGTAAGGCTGGCTGTAAGTTTGGACCTCATATAGGAAGAGCAAGAGCATGTATGTCAGATATCAAAGACACCGCGCGACACGAATGCCACAGATCTTGAAACACTCGGTGAAGTGCACAGGCTGGGAATCTCACAGTATGGCAACTCAGACCAGCAAAATGAGGAAGTTTGTAACCGATGGAGTGTTCTACGCTGAGCTCAATGAAGTCCTGACGAGAGAGCTCGCCGTGGATGGATACTCTGGTATGGAGGTCAGGATCGCGCCTATGCGGGTCGAGGCCATCATCGTAGTCGCCCGCACGTAAAGCGTTCTCGGAGAGAAGAGAGGGAGATCTGCGTTAATAGCGGAAAGTTTTGTTAATTAGATGTTGCCGCAAGAGGAAAAGCCGAGTTATCGTCCATGTTCATGGTCCCCAAGTTGAGGGCTTTTTTCCAAATTAGATTGAATAAATAAATTATTTATCAAAAGAGGTTTAAAAAAAAGATTTTTACCAAAAGGGGCCCGTGCGGCAGTTCGTCATGCAGCCCCCGGCCCGCACACAATGGGGCCTTTTTTTTTCGGTCACTATATAATATTTAGGAATTTATTTTATTAAGATATATCTAATCGTTTTATTTAGTATCTAAATAAATAAATAAAAATTAGTCATCAAGTGAAAATTATATTATTAAGATTTTAATAATTATTTTATTTAGTATGTATTTAATAATTTTATATTTACATAACTTTGTAAATATGAATTATTTTTCCTTTTTACCTTAATTTTTTTTGGGTAAGGACCTTTTTACCTTATTTGTATACCATAATTTTCAATAATTAAATTAGAATTTTTTTTTGAATATGTATGCAGTTATTTTATTGAGTATGTAAATAAGTTAATTAAAAATTATTGACTAGGCCGGCGATATAGCATTTTTTTATATCATTTTTTGTACGTGTTTTTATAATTTTATTTATATATCTTCTAAATATAATTCCATTTCTTTTGAAGAATTTTTTATAACATAATTATCAACCGTTAATTTAGAATTTTATTAAGATCCATGTAATTAATACTTTACTATGTAAATAATTAATAAAATTAGTCGTAAAATAAAATTGGTAAGATATGTTCACATATCCAAATTAAAAGAACGTGGATAACAAGCTTAATAAATTACTACCGTCGCACAGCTGCATTTTTTCGTAAATTTCAAATCTGTGTACTTTTTAAATAATTTTGTATTTAAACAATATACTGACGCACCGGCCTCGTGAATATTTTTAATTAATTTATTCGCATATTAAATAAACTTATTCCATACATATTAACAAAAATTACAATTAATAATTGATAATTATGTCATAAGAATAAGCTAAAAAGTAAATTTAATTTATATTTACAGGGTTGTTTAAATACAAAATTATTCAAAAAGTACACAAATTTGAAATTTACGAAAAAATGCAGCTGTGCGACGGTAGTAATTTATTAAGCTTGTTATCCACGTTCTTTTAATTTGGATATGTGAACATATCTTACCGATTTTATTTTATGACTAATTTTATTAATTATTTACACAGTAAATTATTAATTACATGGATCTTAATAAAATTCTAAATTAACGGTTGATAATTATGTTATAAAAAATTCTCCAAAAGAAATGGAATTATATTTAGAAGATATATAAATAAAATTATAAAAACACGTACAAAAAATGATATAAAAAAATGCTATATCGCCGGCCTAGTCAATAATTTTTAATTAACTTATTTACATACTCAATAAAATAACTGCATACATATTCAAAAAAAATTTTGAATTTAATTATTGAAAATTATGGTATACAAATAAGGTAAAAAGGTCCTTACCCAAAAAAAAATTAAGGTAAAAAGGAAAAATAATTCATATTTACAAAGTTATGTAAATATAAAATTATTAAATACATACTAAATAAAATAATTATTAAAATCTTAATAATATGATTTTCACTTTATGACTAATTTTTATTTATTTATTTAGATACTAAATAAAACGATTAGATATATCTTAATAAAATAAATTCCTAAATGTTATATAGTGACCGAAAAAAAAGGCCCCATTGTGTGCGGGCCGGGGGTTGCCTGACGGGCCCGTGCGGCAGTTTAATTGCCGCACGGGCCCCCTTTCGGTAAAAATCTTTTTTTTAAACCTCTTTTGATAAATAATTTATTTATTCAAACTAATTTGGAAAAAAGCCCCCAAGTTGACTTATCAAGTCATAAGCGTAAGTAAGATTCACAAGTTCATGGAAGGAAGAGTCCCTGTTGCTTGCATTCTAAAACCCTCCCGAGGAGATTCACAAGGCGAAGGAGGGGTAGCAGTGATCGTAAGAAAAGTCGCCGCGGTGCTTCTCTATGGTGATCCGTGGTCCAAGCAGTGCGCGATGAAGAACAAGGGAAAATCGGTATTCTTGACTGGCCCAGGTACGTAAGCTCCTAACGTGTGATTTGATCCAAATTAAAGGCTAGTTTGGGTTTAAGTGTGTTTTGGGTTTTGGTTAGATAGAAATGGGCTTGAACGGGCTGGTATATAGATAATGGACTGCTGATGGGGAGTGGGCCAGATAGGCTAATGGGGCTTTAGCTTTGATTAGGACTTTAGAATAAAAACTTGGGTTTTAGCTTGGGCTTCAGGTCCTTTTCTATTTCTTTACTTTATAAGGGCTGGGCTTCGATGCCTTGCCCAGATCGCAATTTTCGAAATTATATAATGATTAAATTAAAATATTAAAATAAAAAAATAAAAAAATCATAAAAATTATGAAAAAATAAAAAAAATCTTAAAAAAATAATAAAATAAAAATTTTAGAAAACATGGAAAATGTCAAAAAAAAAAGGAAAGGTCACCAAAAATTCAAAAAAAATCCCAGAAATTAGGAAACGGGTCATTTCGATTGACCAATCCTATTTTTGGTGGATTTTCATCTCGATATTTCCAAAATGATGATTTTGCCCCTTATGGGCAAATTGTCTCAAAAAAATTTCGAAATTTTTTTTTAGAAATTGTGGAAAATAAGGAATGTCCACATTTAATTGGTTTAACCCGCATTCACTTCCCGATCCTTGAAAAATGACCATTTTACCCTTTGGTCAGTTTGACCTAAATATTTTCAAATCACCCCAAATGATTTTTCATGAAATTGGTACCGAAAGAGCGTTGGAGCAATCCAACGTAACCAAGTCCCCGAATTCATAATCTCTGGTTCGCAGAAATAAATTAGTTCTCCCGCTAATTTATTTAGGTTTCTAATCGACCTACCAAGAACGATTAGTGGCGACTCCAAGTCTTAAAATCTTAAAAAAAAAAAACAAAGTCGCGATTAGGTAGAGCTTGGGAGAGCTCGAACTAGGTTAGTTAATTTAATTAATTAATCTGGTAATCCATTAACCTAAAAATGAATTTTCAAAGGGCCGCGACAATATAGAGAAGGGAAGATGAAGATGAAGATGAGTTAGTAGAGAAATTAGAATGTGAGATAGAGATGGAGAAAGGAAAATGAAGATGAAGAAGAATTAGTGGAGAAATTAGAATGGGAGATAGATTAGTAGGCTATAAAAGGAGGAAGAAGAGAGCTTGGAGGGAAGATTTTTTGGAGAGAAAATTTTGGATGTTTGAGTGAGTTTTAGAAGATTAAAGAAAAATTTGAGAGAAAGAAAATACCAAAAAGAGATAGAGAATTTTGAAGATGATAGGAATTTAAAACTAGGGGGCTATCATCACCAATTCCTTCATCGATCAACATAAATCAAGAGTTCATCCCCGTCGTTCGAGCCGCAATCTTAATCCACAAGGTGATACGAGGTCCGAATTCAGCCATCAAATTCGTCAAATCAGGTAACGATTCTAGCCATTAAAATCTTCAAGAATTTCGTTACCCAAATGGATTGATTTAAATCTCAATTATGTCATGTCGTACTCATATGTCTCCATATCCACATGTCAGATTCGTACTATAATTTTCTACAATTTAATTCTTGCACCATCAAACCCTAGAATGGGAAGGCTGACCTACCCACTGGTGATCCTTTATTTTTTGCAATTTAATTTCATGTAATTTAATTTCAGTACCATCAAATCCCACGATGGGTAGGCCGAGTCAAGGCCGAGTCCCTTGTTGGAGGTCCTTTATTTAATGCAACTTAATTTCAGTACCATTAAACCCCATGATGAGTAGGCCGAATCAAGGTCGAGTCCCCCGTTGGAGGTCCTTTATTTAATGCAATTTAATTTCCTGTAATTTAATTTCAGTACCATCAAACCCCATGATGGGTAGGCTGAATCAAGGTCGAGTCCCCCGTTGGAAGTTCTTTATTTAATGCAATTTAATTTCCTAAAATTTAATTTCAGTACCATTAAACCCCACGATGGGTAGGCCGAATCAAGGTCGAGTCCCTCGTTGGAGCTCCTTTATTTAATGCAATTTAATTTCCTGTAATTTAATTTCAGTACCATCAAACCCCACGATGGTAGGCCGAATCAAGGCCGAGTCCCCCGTTGGAGGTCCTTTATTTATTGCAATTTAATTTTCTGCAATTTAATTTCTGTATCATTAAACCCCAGAATGAGTAGGTCGAGCCACCTACTGAAGGTAGCAACACAGCGCAGAAATTGTTAATTCACTCCCTCTTGCGGCTTCAGGGAATTTTAATGATTTGAAAATACCAAAAAATGTCATTCATATGCATTCCATCTAAAAAGTGAAAATATAAAAAAGACGTCACCTCACTAGACCTTAGGAATAAACCAAGTATGAGTTGCCAAATTAGGATAATCATGAAATTAAGGTACCGAAAGGGCATTAGTTTTAAATAACTAGTGTAACCAAGTCCCCAAACCCAGAATCTCTAGTTTATACAAGTAATTTAGTTCTCCCGCTAATTTACTTAGGTTTCTAATCGACCTACCAAATATGATTAGTGGCGACTCTAACCTCTAAAATCATTTGAATAAAAATCAAAGTTGTGATTCGGTAGGACTTGGGAGGGTCTATATTAGGTTAATTAATTTAATCAACCCGATAATCCGTTAACTTGGAAATTTTTCCACTAAAAGAAAAAATGTTAGGGTCGCGACACACACTTTGCTCTTTCTTTTTTCTTTTTCAATTTTCTTAGATACGTCAAGAATTCGGAGTTTATCATATCTCAAAGAATTAAATATGTCGATAGGATATAGGGAAAACTGATGTCGATAAGCTCAGACTACATCATAAGGGTATCCAAAGAAATTTAGGCAATAGAAGGCTCAATGGTGACTAAGAATAAATAAACAAGGTTGGCTTGAAAGGCTCAAATGTTCCAATGAATGCCTAAATGATTTTCTTAATTGAGTTTAGCCTCGAATTTCGCCTCGAGAGAAAATCAGACAAATTTTAAAATCTAGTGAGTTTTGAGAGAATTGCATACTTCACATAAATCTTCTCTACGTACACATGACTCAAAAACAAGGAATAGTGCTTAAAATATGGATTACATGCTCAGGATCAAAACTAACTCACACATCAATCCCAATTTTGAACATAAAATATTTTGAAAAATTGCATCCAAATTTCAAATTAAGCAAAAATTTTACAAAAATTTTCAGCACAAATTTTATCTCCCACCCTAAACCAAAATGTAGTAGTGTCCTCAATGCTGAAAAGAAAAAAAAAATAAGGACAGAGAAACTCCCCTAGAATATGATGAGCACATGTTATAGGGGTAGTTGGGGTAGAAAGGTTAGAGATATTTTTGTCCCTACAAAAATAAACCAAGTAATTAGGGCAAACCATTATCGTGAGGATTCATTTTTGCATAAATGAATAGAACAAAATTAAGCTAAAATGCAAAAAATTAAAATGCTTGGGTTGCCTCCCAAGAAGCGCTTGCTTTATTGTTTGTAGCCAAACTCTTCCAACTCTTCTGGGAAGGCGAAAGCAAGGGAATGGTGGCTACCTATGAGTCAAAACCACCTCCAAGGTAGGGCTTGAGACATTGCCCATTCACTTTAAAGGTTCCCTCCTTGTCAATAGTAACTTCAACTGTTTCGTAAGGGAAAACCTTGGTGATTGTGAAAGGTCCAGAACATCTTAACTTCAACTTACGTGGAAACAAATGAAGATATGAGTTATATGAAAAAACTCTTTGACCTATATGAACTCCCTTCTTAGGATAGGTCTATCATACCATCTCTTCATCCTCTCCTTATAGATCTTGGCATTCTCATTTGCTTCATTGTGAAACTCATCCATCTCATTCAATTGCTACAATCTCTTCTCACCTACTGCTTGCATATCGAAGTTGAGAAAACATGATGCCCAATATGCTTATGCTCTAACTAAACCGGAAAATGACATGCTTTTCCATAAATAAGTTGAAAAAGTGACATACCAATAGAAGTTTTATAAGTAGTTCTATATACCCACAATAGATCATCAAGTTTATTTGCCTAATCCATTCTATTATGATTTATTGTCTTTTTCAATCTTCTCTTCATCTCTCTATTATAAATTTTAGCTTGACTACTGGCTTAAGGGTGATAAGCAGCAGTTACTTTATGTGTCATACCATATTTATGTAAAAGTGATCCAACTTGTTTATTCAAAAAGTTTGTGCCTTGATCACTTACAATAGCCTTAGGCATGCTAAACCTAGTGAAGATATTCTTTTTCAAAAATTTAATTTAATCACTGTCGCGACCCTAAAAATTTTTCGATTGGTAGAAAAATTTTCAGGTTAACGGATTATTAGGTTAATCCATCTAATTGACCTAATACGGACCCTCCTAAGTTCTACCAAATTGCAACTTTGGTTTTTGTTCGAATGATTTTAAAATTTGGAGTCCCCACTAATCATTTTTGGTAGGTTGATTAGAAACCTAAGTAAATTAGCGGGAGGATTAAATTACTTTTACGAACCAAAGATTATGAGTTAAGGGACTTGGTTACACTAGTTAATTAAAACTAATGCCCTTTCGGTACCTTAATTTCATGGATATCCTAATTTGGTAACTCAGACTTGGTTTATTCCTAAGATTTTAGTGGGGTATTTTTTTTTTGTGTTTTCACTCTTTAAATGGGATGCATGGATGTTATTTTTTGGTATTTTCAAAGTATTAAAAATTCCCTGAAACCGAAAGAGGGAGTGTGTTAACGGCTTCTGTGCAGTGTTACGACCTTCGACAGGTGGTTCGGCCTACCATTCTAGGGTTAATGATTCGAAAATTTAATTACATGAAGTAAATGACAATAAATAAAGACCACCAATGGATGGCTCAGCCTTGGCTTAACCCTCCCTTTTAAGGTTTAATGGTATAGGAATTAAATTACAGTAATTTAATTGACGATAAGTAAAGACCTCCAATGAGCGGCTCAGCATTGACTTGGCTCTTCCCTTTGGGGTTTAATGGTACTTGAATTAAATTGCATGAATTCAAATGACAGTAAGTAAAAACCTCCAATGGACGGCCTTGCATTAGCTTGGCTCTTCCCTTTGGAGTTTAATGGTACTGGAATTAAATTGCAGGAATTTAAATTGTAGTAAGTAAAGACCTTTAATAGATGGCCTAGCTTTGGTTTGGCTCTTCCTTTTGGGGTTTAATGGTACTGGAATTAAATTGCAGGAATTCAAATTACAGTAAGTAAAAACCTCAAATTGGCAGCCTAGCATTGGCTTGGTTCTTCCTTTTGGGGTTTAACGGTACTAGAATTAAATTGCATGAAATTAAATTACATTAAATAAAGGACTCCAACGAGGGACTTGGCCTTGGTTCGGCCTACTCATCGTGGGGTTTGATGGTACAGAAATTAAATTACAGAAAATTATAATACGAATGCGACATGTGGATATGGAATCATATGAGTATGACAAGACATAATCGAGATTTAAATCAATCCATTTGGGTAACGAAATTCTTGAAGATTTTAATGGCTAGGATCGTTACCTGATTTGACGGATTTAATGGCCGAATTCGGACCTGGTATCACCTTGTGGATTAAGATTGTGGCTCGAACGACGGGGATGAACTCTTGATTTATGTTGATCGATGAAAGAATTGGCGATGATAACCCTCTAACTTTAAACTTCCATCATCTTTAAAATTCTCTCTCTCTTTTTGATATTTTCTTTCTCTCAAATTTTTCTTCAATTTCCCAAAACCCTCTCAAACATCCAAAATTTTCTCTCAAAAAATATCCCCCCTCCAAGCTCTCTTCTTCCTCCTCTTATAAGCCACTCATTTTTCTCCCATTCTAATTTCTCCACTAACTCTTCTTCATTTTCATCTTCCTTTCTCCATCTCCATTTCACATTCTAACTTCTCCACTAACTCTTCTTCATCTTCATCTTCATCTTCCCTTCTTCATATCTATTTCCCGTTCTACTAACTCATTTTCATCTCCATCTTTCCTTCTCTATTCTCATCTTATTTTCTCTATCTTCTCTTCTCCATCTCCTCTTCTCTATCTCCTCTTCTCCATATTTCCTTCTTTATCTCCTCTTCTCCATCTTCCCTTCTCTATTCTAATTTCTCCACTAACTCTTCTTTTTGTTATTTACAAAATAATCCCTCAAGTGTTAGGTATTTACACTCTAGTCCCTGAGATTTTAAGTATTTATAATTTAGTCCATGGAGAAATATTTCTTTAAGTCCAAATCTCCTCACAATTTTTGACACACCTCCCCTATGCTTAGTCAAAATTCACCGCATGTCAAATTTAAGCTCATTTCTTACCACTGAAAATAATGCAAATATCAGTTAAAGCTCTTTCGCAAAACTGAGTTATTCTTGGTATAATTGAACCAAGATGAAGATTTGAAATATTAGAGAACAATGTCACAACTCCTAAATGTGAAAAATAAAAATAAATTGACTCAAATTGAATTTTTTAGGCCCGATTCGAGATTATGCTCGTGAAGGAATACATGACTCCAAATTAGATTTTTTAAATTTACGATGGCCAACATGAAAAGGGATTTAAAATAAAAATATTGACTATTTTATGTACTTTTCTGGCCTCAAATATTATTATTTATTAAATATTTTCCTAATTTCTAAAAAAACATATAAAACAAATACAAAAAATATGAAATATTATTTTTTTTGTTCAAAAATGGTTGCCTAAGCTTGTCCAAGACTTCCAAAGTTGATTTTACAATTTTCTCATTTTTCTTGATTTTTTTATGAATTTTCGAAAATAAAAAATATCGAAAAATACTAAAAAAATGAAAAATTATTTTTTGGTCAAAATTGGTTCCCTAGGTTTAGCCAAGGACTCCAAAGTTGATTTTTTTAATTGTATGAATTTTTGTAAAAATTTTATTAATTTTTGAAAATAAAAATGCTGAAAAATACTGAAAATATGGAAAATCCTTTTTTGGTCAACTTTGGTTCCCTAGGCTTAGCCAAGGTCCCCAAAGTTGATTTTCTAATTTTCTAAATTTTTATGGATTTTTCATTAATTTAAAAAAGAAGAGATGATTAAAAATTAGGTATCAACAGCTGCCCCTCTTTGAGAGGAAGCTCGATAGAGGTTCATTTCAAAGACGAGATGACACCTAAATCCTAATCGACTCAACCTAAGAAATAAAAAGAGTCGTGACATTTGATTTCTAATACCCCTCTTAGCAAGTTTCGATCCAGACCCGATTTGAGCAGGCTTTCATAAGTGAAGGAGAGATAGAGAGGCCTGCGACTGCCTGCTCGTTGTATGGTTGTTGCCTGACATGAATGCTCTACTGAAAGTGGAATGAGAACATAATGATCGTTATAAGAAAACCTTAGGGTGGTTGAACTTGAACCCGTATGGTATGTCAACCCATGATAGATTCCTAACGAAAGGATTTTACTAATTAAAATTGGATTAAGATTTGACCCGTATGGTGGATCACCCCATGGTATATTCCTAATGAAAGGATTCTAATGATTAAAATTGGATTAAGATTTGACCCGTATGGTGGGTCACCCCATGGTATATTCCTAATAAAAGGATTCTATTGATTAAAATTGGATTAAGATTTGACCCGTACGGTGGGTCACCCCATGGAAATGCCTGTGAAAAGGACTTTGTGCCTATAGAAAGGACTTTTGTGCCTGTAAGAAGGACTTGGATTCCTGTAAGAATGACTTTTGTGTGCATGTAGAAAGGACTTTGGGTGCTTGTAGAAAGGACTTGGTGTGTGCCTGTAGAAAAGACTTTTATGTGCTTGTAGAAAGGACTTTGGATGCCTGTAATAAGGACTTGAGTGTCTGTAAAAAAAGACTTTTGTGTGCCTGTAGAAAGGACTTGGTGCCTGTAAGAAGGACTTTTGTGTGCATGTAGAAAGAACTTTTGGTGCTTGTAAAAAGGATTTGGATGCCTGTAAGAAAGACTTTGGCTACCTGTAGAAAAGACTTGGTACTTGTAAGAAGGACTTGGGTGCCCGCAGAAAGGACCTGGTGTTGACACCTGATTTTTAATCATATTTTCTCTTTTAAAATTAATAAAAAAAATTCATAAAAATTCATAAAATTAAAAAATCAACTTCGAGAACCTTGGCTAAACCTAGAGAACCAATTTTGACCAAAAAATGATTTTTTCATATTTTCAGTAATTTTTTATATTTTTATTTTTGAAAATTCATAAAAAAAATAAAAAAAACATGACAAAATTGCAAAATCAACTTTGGAAGCCTTGGCCAAGTTTAGACAACCATTTTCGAAGTAAAAAATAAATTTTCCTATTTTTTGTATTCTTTATATATATTTTAGAAATTAGGAAATAATAGCATTTGAGGCCACAAAATATGTAAAAATAGTCAATATTTTTCTTTTAAATCCTTTTTCACGTTGACCATCATAAATTTTAAAAAAAATCCAATTCGAAGTCATGTATTCCTTCACAAGCATAATTTCGATCGGGCCTAAAAAATTCAATTTGAGTTAATTTATTTTCATTTTTCACTTTTAGGAGTTGTGACATTAAAGAAATATTTTTCGGGGATTGAATTGCAAATACTTAAAATCTCAGGGATTAGAATGAAAATACCTAACTCTTGAGGGATTATTTTGTAAATAACAAAAAGAAGAGTTAGTTGAGAAATTAGAATAGAGAAGGGAAGATGAAGAAGAGGAGATGGAGAAGAATGGATGGAGAAAATAAGATAAGAATAGAGAAGGAAAGATGGAGATAAAGAAGAGTTAGTGGAGAAATTAGAATAGAGAAGGGAAGATGGAGAAGAGGAGATGGAGAAAATAAGATAAAAATAGAGAATGGAAGATGGAGATGAAGAAGAGTTAGTGGAGAAATTAGAATGAGAAATAAATATGGAGAAGGGAAGATGAAGATGAAGAAGAGTTAGTGGAGAGATTAGAATGTGAGATAGAGATAGAGATAGAGAAGGGAAGATGAAAATGAAGTGGAGTTAGTGGAAAAATTAGAATGGGGGATAGATGAGTGGGTTATAAAAGGAGGAAGAAGTGAGCTAAGAAGGGGAGATTTTTGGAAAAGAGAAAATTTTGGATGTTTGAGAGAGTTTTGAGAGATTGAAAGAAATTAGAGAGAACGAATCCTTTTTTTCATAAGAGAGTCTTAAAGAGGTTTAAATCTAGATGTTACCATCACTAATTCATTTACTAACCAACACAAGTCACGAGTTCATCCCCCTCGTTCGAGTCGCAATCTTGATCCATAAGGTGACACGAGGCCCGAATTCGACAATCATATCTGTCAAACCACGTAACAATCATAACCATTAAATCTCGAGAATATCCTTGCCCAAATGAATTGATTTAAATTTCGATTATGTCATGTCGTACTCGTGTGTCTCCATATCCACATGTCGCATTCATATTTGTGTTGTCATTAATTCATGCGTATCCACCTAAATTTTTTTTTTCGACTGGTAAATCCTATTTTTGATGTTTCCACCTCTCGATTCTTGAGAAATGACAATTTTACCATTCTGGTCAGTTTAACCCAAACTTCTTCCCAATTATTCCAAATGAGCTTTCATAAAATAAAATGGTACCGAAAGGGTGTTAGAATGATCTAGCGTAATCAAGTCCCCGAACCCATTTTTTCTGGTTCGTAAAAATAAATTAGTTCTCCCGCTAATTTATTTGGGTTTCTAATCGACCTACTAAAAATGATTAGTGGTGACTCTAAATAAAAAATCTTTGCATGAGAAGAACTTAAGTTGAGATTCGGTAAGACTTGGGAGGGTCCGAATTAGGTTAGTCAATTAACCTGATAATCCGTTCACCCGATTTTAAATTTTAATAATTTTTTCGGGTCGTGACAGCTTGGCGACTCTACTGGGGACTGGTTTTTTGGAATTTTCAAAAGAACAAAGCACTAATTGGAGTATTTGAATTTTTTTCGAAATTTTAAAAGCCTTAGTGGACTTAGGCTAGAAAAATTTCGTGAAAATTCATTTGGTTTGCAGAATGGGAGTTATAAGGGGTGGAGTGTTTGGCTAACCTTTTGTTTTGCAGGTTTGGTGTATGAAATTTGTGATTTAATTTTTGAATTATTGAAACGGTGTTTACATTTAATTGTTGTGCATGGTTAATCGCTTTTGCAATACATCACACACAGCCCGTGGCCGGACCTGGGCCACTAGTTTTAGGATGGTATTGTGATTTGGTTCTAGCATTCGCCGTGAGATCACGTCGAAAGTTAGTCTAGATTCAATCCCGAACTTCTTTTCAAAAATGAGTTTTAAAAGTTATGCGCGAGATTGTCCCCTTGCCGTAAGCCTTTCGCTTCAATTTGTGAGCCTTTAGGATAGTTAGAATAAGGTTAAGCACGAGCTCACTCCGACTTTGGAAGAGTATAGCCTTGCCATTGGAAAACCTTTGAGTATTGATTTAATTCACCATTGTGTGGGAATCGATCCAATTTTCATTTTTGCTGATTTTTTGAAAATTTTAAAAGGAAATTGTCATATATGCCCTTTCTCATTCCTCGTTGAACTTTTTTATGAGAGCAATTTATACTTGCATAGCAGGATCTTTATTCTAGCTTTCTTCGAATTTGTGATCTTTTCGCTCCAAAAGGATTTTATTGGTCCATCCATGGCTTGGATAGCTAGGCAAGTTTGCAGTGGAATGAACTTTACTAATGCTATCCTGGCCGAGACTTTTATATCACTGACTCGTTTTAAGCAAAACAAGGACAAAACATTTCACGCTCCAGTTGGACTTTTGCAAATATGATTTTTCTCTCATTATGCTAAGTTCGGCTCAAGAATGACCATTTCACGGGTAAGTCAAGAGGAAAACCCAATTGCAAAATTTGAAGAGTTGCAAAAAAATATTGCTAGATTGTCTTATTATGAGTGGATTGATTTATTTAAAGATCCGAGTCCCAAGGTTTTTCTATGACAAGCTATATAGTTTCAAGTCTCTAAGGGTCGTTTGTACCATGGTGAGCAGGAGCCTATACTTCTTTTGGGTATTACCGGCATGACGCAGTATCATCCTCTCCGTGTGATACGACAATATGGAGTTTTACAGGATATTCCACCACCTTTGGGGCCAAACACTTTTCAAGTTAAATTCGTTGCAGGCGAGAATTATAGAACCGAAATTAAACATCTTGACCAAACTTGGCTCAAGTCCAAGACTCGCTCACTATTACTACCCGAGGAGGAGCTCGAGGGAAAGGAAAGATGTTATCATGCGAAGGCTCGGAATATTAAGTACCATTTGATTCCAACTCATATGTTTCCGAAGTTCCCGTTGATGATTATGAAGCCCACCCGTTAAGCCGAAATCGAGACCTATGCAAAGAAGACGTAAAAGGCGAACAAACAAATGAAGACTTTGGCTAAGGTAAATGCACAACTTCGAAAAGAGTTGGAGGCCCATTCGTCTATAGATTGCGTCGCTACAAAGAAAAGAAAAATAACTTGATTTGCCATGTTTAGGATTTTTGTTCCATGTTTAATTGCATTTTCATGACTTTATGAGCTTTTCTTGTAATAAAGGTAACTGTTCAGATATGCCTGTAAGAAGGATTTGGGTGCCTGTAAGAAGGACTTTGAGTGCTTGTAGAAAGGACTTTGGGTGCCGAAGGGTGCCATTCTGGGATCCGGGGAGATCAGGAATCCTGCAGAAGCTTAAACCCGATTTAACTTATCTCAAAGGGTGCCATTCTGGGATCTGGGGAGACTAAGAATTTTGCAGAAGCTCAAACCCAATTTAACTTATCTTGAAGGGTGCCATTCTGGAATCTGGCGAGACCAGGAATCTTGCGGAAGCTCAAACCCAATTTCACTTATCTTAAAGGGTGCCATTCTAGGATCTGGGGAGACTAGGAATCCTGCAGAAGCTCAAACCCAACTTAACTTACCTCAAAGGGTTGAGGTTGAAAATATACTTACCTGAGGATTTAGAAAAAACACCTAGTGGTTTTTTGACGATTAAGCTTGTTTATTCAATAATCACTAAATGAATTTTGAGACCTAGGAATGTAACTCGAACATCGGGAACTTGTTACCTGTTAGGCAATGTTATGGGTAACATGTGCAAGCATTTTTATCAACGAGTTCATTGGTTCATGCAAAACTATTTAGCTGAGTTTGCAATGATAAGAAGCAGTCTGTGTAATAACTCATGATGCGATCGATCAATATGTGGATCATACAAAACTATCCTATTGAGTTTGCATTACCAATTCTGTTCAAGGAGGTTATCATCGCATGAATACCTCGAATGTGATCTGAATGGAGGACTTTTGTCCGAAAGGGTTTTCTCTTGCTCTCGAAAAATGTTGTTTGAAAAGGAATCACTCAATCTTACCGTCACCGCATTCAGCAAGGGTTGAGTAATCTCGCAATTGGTACGATCACGCCGATTTAGAAGTCTTGATTATGACCATAATGTAGGCTGGATCAATGCTTACCAAAGGGGACTCTTTTGAGTCAAGGGCATTGACAAAAAGGTATTCATTATCTGCTCCGGGTTTACAAGTTAAAAACCCTGCAAAAATGAGAAAGAAATAGTCTTGCTTGTACCTTTTCGAGCGATGCTTTCAACTCTACGTTAATTCAAGTTCCTTAATTAGAAAAGACTTTCATGGGCTGTAACGTAGGTTGGGATTGGGGACCAAGGAAGTGAAATGCTTATTTTGGCCGAGGAAATATATGAGATGGATTTGACGTTGGTGATCATCGTATCTTTGTCACTAGTTTCAACTTTCTTAAAACAAACTTCTAAGGACACTATCGTTGTATTGAGGAAAGCGTTAACTTATGATGATACTGTCATAGCTCATGGATGGTGTAAACGTCAACAGTATATTTTGCAATCGGATTCCTTTAAAGAATTTTCTTTCGCAATTAGATCCCATTGGGAATTGCCTGAATGAGATGGTATGTTTTCACTAAATTTCTAAAGGCATTCAAAAATGAATATTGATTTGAATGGGCATTGACCTTGCTTTTGACTGGCACTTTGCTTTTTCATACTTAGGGATCGGCTTTTCTTCTTTTGGTCCTGCTTTTACCTTTTATCCTTTCTATTCTGTTTAGAAAAAGAATTTCTAAAAGTTGCGCCATATACAGATGCATATAAAAGATTTAGCGCACTCGAAGAGTTGACTCGGGAACTTTATGTGGACCCACTTCTTCTGAATTCTTCTGCTTTAAGATGGTGCCATCTTCATCTTAGACTTAGCAGTGATCACTAACGGGGTTTTAAGAGATGAATACGTAGGCTCAATTGGGTGATGCAAAGAATGAAAATGTATTGGATATAGAAATGAATGCTTTTCGTCATCTTATGGCGCTTGAATTATTGTATGAGGTTGAAAGCAAAGAAGCACTCAAAAATTAATGTTAGTCCAAGCAAGAAAATTTCTAACCATTTACCTCGTGCTATAGTTGGGACTACCTTCATTTAACCTCGATGTGGGGTGTTCTTGACAGGGGTTATGAAATGAAACTGTCACTCAAATGGGTTATCAACGATTACCTGTAGTATTTAGGATAGAAAAATGAATGCCTCTTTCCTTTCGGCTATCGTACCTTTCGCGAGAAAACCCATTGTCTTGGGGAATGTGGAACATGTTCAACACTCAACTCACTGTGGATTAAAATGTAATACGTGTGTAGGAATGGTTTGCCTTTCGTCATCCTGTCATGCCACATTCTACACATCCATTGTATCATGCGTGATTTATATCCCAAGCCAGGATTGGTAACATAAACATGCAGAAGAGCCGTGCATAAACCATGGAACGTGTAAGCACAATGCGGATGTAGCAATTTTTAAGCATAATGGATGTTTAAGATGTGTGCAAGTGTATCAAGAATGGGAGAATTTAAATTGCCCCTGGACATGTGGGCAAATCGAACAAATTGGCAATCTACTCCCTATATCGAGGACTTTTTAACTTTGCCCCTGCACGATGAAGTACATGGGTGGAAGAGCATTTGGACTTGTTTGATGATGACGACCGCCATAGTCATAGGTTGACAGCCCCTGTAAAAAGTGGAAAGATTATCATTGAAACCAAATGACATAAGGAAGACGCACTCCCCTTTTCACTTCAGGGTTTGCAGTCAATTTGCCCCATTTTTCATCAGAGTAGACCTCGTCAGATGATCATAATTTTTGCCTCCTCGGGGCTGTCTCCTTCAACATGTTAAATGTTAGTGTGAATATTTCCTGTAAAAAGGAAAGGAGGCATGTCAGCCAATATTAAAAGGGATATTGATTTACCCTTCATCTTGAATGCCTTGCACGGGTCCTTTTGACTTTTTCTGGCTTTCGTTGGACGCCTCACCATTAAGCCAAGATTTTGGTAAAATACCGACTTCAGTATCATTCGTCAAGTATTCCTATTTTTTACTGCAAAAAGAAAACATGCAAAAGATGGTGTCATTCGTCCATAATATTTACAATATTCCCCAACTTTGGGGATCGAACTCGGGCCGCTTCGAACCATTGTTCTTCCCCATGCCATCAAGTCCATTGAGCCGTAGGCGTCCATGGGGCTTTCCTTTCAAGGGTTAATACTCGGGATAACATGGCCTTGTTGCATTGCATTGGACCGTTTCCCGTTATTGTACTTCTCGAGGCAATTTGCAATCCCCATCTATGAGATTGCTTATGTCTTTCGCTTGTATTCCCTTTTTGCTTGAAGCTGTCTATTCAGCGATAACGTCCACGGATTAGTTTGCCTCCAATTTAGTTCGACCAGGAAATTTTGTTTTTAGGTATGACTGTATTCTCGGGTCATTTCGCAAATTTCTGAAAATAAAAGGGATTTAATTTTAAACTGGAGCAATTCGATGGTAAATTGAAACGATACAGAACTACATTTCAGGTTTACGCTGATTTCTACTAACCATTAATTTTTTTTTGAGTTTGGTACGGTAACGGTTCCGAGCATTTAATAGGGGGAAGGGAAACCATCATTTCTCGCTTATGAATTAATTTCAGACATCAATAAAAGTAGAAGACGTGCAAGGAAATGAAGCATATGCATTCGTCCAGGATTGATATTTCTTCCTTTGTAGGCTCCTCAATGATTAGCTAGCTCCGTTCTGGATCTGGTACACATCGGCCATGTTAAAAGTCCTGTGATCACCAGCTTCGAAATATGGGCTCCATATACATTACAGCCCTGGTGCCTCATTAAGATCAAACTGGTTGATCATGGCGGCGATCTCGTCGTCGACGCTACTTGCACAGTGGTGATGCATCTTCTCTTTCTCGGAAGGCATCAATACTGACTCCATAGACTCGGTCTTTTCGTACCTCGCTTCAACAGAACTTGATCCTGTTATAAACTGATCTAACTCACCTGTTAAACGAGCATTTTCGACCCTCAGATACCGCCTTTCGTCGAGGGTGAGAAGGCTATTGCAGTTGGGGCATGTGGCGGAGTCAAAAGCTTCTTTATACATTTTGTTCTCCGCTCGGAGCTTTTCATTTTTAGCTCTTAAGAGCTCGGCCTCATTGCACTCATATCGGGTCTTCATACGGGTTTGCCTATTTTAAAACCAGAACTTGATTTGTGAATGTTCAAGCTCTAGCTCTTGGCTCAGTTCCACTCTTTGTTTGCCGTCTGGCATATGGCACATTCTGAAGAAATTTTCAAGCCATTGTATTTGCTCCTCAGTGTGGCGACGGTAACGCTTCCTTTGACTCTTACTGTTGTTGTCTTTATCCTTACCAAGATCTTGGACGTCGTCAGCGGAAGGGCCAGGCTCCATGGTCTGAATCCCAAACATGGCCTCGAACTCTTTTTCTCCCATATTCAGCAAGTAACGATAACTCTTGAGAGTGTTGGGTTGAGACATCTCCGACTGGTTAATGGTTTCTCAAGCTTTGCTACCTTTCCTTGTATTTTCAACATCTTTGGATTTTCTGAGCGATCGCGTATGCTTTAGGCCCCTCTTCTGAGCACGAATGAGGATTATCAAGAGGACATCTTCTTTAAAATTAGACGTGGGTTTAGCAACTGTATTGCCTCTCCCGAGCGTTCTGTCTTTCTCAATTTTCTTTTAATCGTATCTCTCGCCTAGCTCGTCTCCTTCCGTCTTTTCGTGGTAAAGGGCCCCTGTCGTTGTCTCCACTGTTGATTTGTTGCGAGTTCTCCAATAAAGACAAGTCGCATCTTCTTTTTTGCCGAAAATGTCTTTGTCTCCCACTCAGCTGCCTTTTCAACCTTTCTTTTTTCAAAATGGTGGCGTCCTGCCCAAATTTTCCGCAGAGACATTGGATTTGCTTGGCTCGAGATCGCCGTCTGACTGGAATTTGAGCCAGCAAGGGTGTTGCTGACAGAGAATGACAGATAGAAAAGTCCGGCCGATAAAGACTGCCCCAGTGAAGTTAATATTTAATTTGGAGCAGATTATCATCTTCGCATTCCAATCCTTCGCTTCACCTCTCTCCTCTTCTCTTTCGTATTCTAGTTGTTAGTCTTGATTCTCTCCTCAATCTTGGAACGATAATGGCTAGTCTTCCCACATAGATCTTCCCGGCTGAAGTTATATTCAAATGGGAAAGATTTTACCATCTTCTTGGCCGAGGCTATATTTACATAGCCCATCATCCAAGTGTCGAAGCTGAGATTCTCTGTCTGTTCAGGGAGATAAATGCTTCTTCGGTTGAAGATACCAACTTGGAGAGGGAATACGGGGCATTCCCACACGTCTTTATCAATTTTCTGGAGGCTTGCCGAAATACCCATGAGACGGTCACCTTAGCCTGCGCCGCGAAGGCTCGCTATCAGGATCGATCTGAATGCTTGAAGTTCGCAGAACGCTCAGTTGCTCAATATAAGGAGGCTGTCAAGTCTGCTGATAAGCAGGTCTCACTGTTGGTTCACGAGAAAGAGAAGCTGGTGGAGCATTGTTGACACCTGATTTTTAATCATCTTTTCTATTTTAAAATTAATACAAAATCCATAAAAATTTATTAAATTAAAAAATCAAATTTGGGGACCTTAGCCATGCCTAGAGAACCAATTTTGACCAAAAAATAATTTTTCATATTTTCAGTATTTTTTTATATTTTTATTTTCGAAAATTCATAAAACAAAATCAAGAAAAAATAAGAAAATTACAAAATCAACTTTGGAGGCCTTGCCAAGCTTAGGCAACCATTCTTGAGTAAAAAATAAATTTTCATATTTTTTGTATTTTTTTAATATATTTTTTGGAAATTAAGAAAATATTTAATAAATAATAGCATTTAAGGCCACAAAAATACATAAAAATAGTCAATATTTTTCTTTTAAATTCCTTTTCATGTTGGCCATCGCAAATTTAAAAAATCCAATTCGGTATCGTGTATTCTTTCACGAGTATAATCTCAAATCGGGCCTAAAAAAATTCAATTTGAGTCAATTTATTTACATTTTTCACTTTTAGGAGTTGTGAAACTGTTCTCTAATATTTCAAATTTTTATCTTGGCCCAATTATACCCAAAATGACTCAATTTTACAAAAAGGGCTTTAATTAAATTTTACATTATTTTCAGTAGCAAGAAATGAGCTTAAATTCAACATGGGGTAGGTTTGTAAAAAATTGTGAGGAGATTTGGATATAAAGAAATATATTTTTCAGGGACTAAATTGTAAATACTTAAAATTCAGGGACTATAGTGTAAATATCTAACAAAAAGAAGAGTTAGTGGAGAAATTAGAATAGAGAAGGGAAGATGGAGAAAAAGGATGGAGAAAATAAGATAAGAATAGAGAAGGGAAGATGGAGATGAAGAAGAGTTAATGGAGAAATTAGAATGGGAGATAAGAATAGAGAAGGGAAGATAGAGATGAAGAAGACTTAGTAGAGAGATTAGAATGTGAGATGAAGATAAAGAAGATTTAGTGAAGGAATTAGAATGGGAGATAGAGTTAGTGGAAAAATTAGAATGGGAGATGGATGAATAGGCTATAAAAGGAGGAAGAAGTGAGAGAGTTTTGAGAGATTGAAAAAAAATTAGAGAGAAAGAAAAAAAAAAGAGAATTTTTTTTTTAAAGAAAGTTTTGAAGATGGTGGGAGTTTAAATCTTGGTGTTACCATCACTGATTTCTCTACCGATTAACACAAGTCATGAGTTCATTCCCATCGTTCGAGCCGCAATCTTGATCCATAAGGCGACACATGGTCCGAATTCGACAATCAAATCTGTCAAATCAGGTAACAATTCTAGCCATTAAACCTTCGAGAATTTCCTTGTCCAAATGAATTGATTTAAATTTCGATTATGTCATGTTGTACTCGCATGTCTCCATATCCACATACCGCATTTGTATTTGTGTTGTCGTTAATTTATGCGTATCCAAATAAAAAAAATTCAACTAGCCAATCCTATTTTTGATGTTTCCACCTCTCGATCCTTGAAAAATAACCATTTTACTTTTCTGGTCAGTTTGACCCAAACTTCTTCCCAATCATTCCAAATGAGTTTTCATGAAATAAAATGGTATTGAAAGGGCATTAAAATAATCTAGCGTAATCAAGTCCATGAACTCATTTTTTCTGGTTCGCAGAAATAAATTAGTTCTCCCGCTAATTTATTTAGGTTTCTAATCGACCTACCAAAAATGATTAGTGGCGACTCCAAATAAAAATCTTTGCATGAAAAGAACTTAAGTTGCGATTCAGTAGGACTTGGGAGGGTCCGAATTAGGTTAGTCAATTAACCTGATAATCCGTTCACTCGAAAAAAAAAATTAAATATTTTTCGGGTCCCGATAAGCGCCTAGTTTTGAATCAAACGTACTTTGTGCATGACCCAAGGGATGTTGTAATGAAGTTCAGATGTGAGTGGTTGGATGAGAGACTTGATGATCTAACGGCGGATATAGCCTTCGAGAGAGATCTGATTAACAACTTGAAACTCGTCGTTGAAAACCATGAGATGAATGCAGCCAGGCACAAGGGGAAATGTATCTGCCTGTTCTTCAAGATTGCAGATCTTGAATCCCAAATTGCTCAGTGTAGACAAAGCATCAACTTCATAGAGAGTCAGTTAAACTCTTTTGTTATACTTATTAGGGCTCAGTTTGGCTTTACTTTTCCTCCCCAGTGAGTTGTAGTAAAACTCATTGATGAATGGAATGAAAGGAAAGTTTCGGATATTTGTACTTTAATTTCCCAACTATCTTCTCTTCCGTATAGAATGATGGAATGATCTAAGGTATTAAAAACGCTGAGGCTTGACATTCTTCTTGATGTTCTTGTTAGCTGCGGTAGACAATGATTAAAGAAGCATGCGGCGGTAGCCCTCACTAGCCACCTTGAGCCCTAAAAGCTAATCACGTGAATTATTACAGATACGACTACTACGTCAGCGAGCCAATAGATGAATTAGACTACTTGTTGTGTGCCCCCACTTCACCCATACTTTGTTTCTTTCGGTGTCCACTCATTTGTATGGATCACCCGTAGCGTTAGATTAACGAAGCACCGGTCCTCAAAAGTTCTCCGTGTGGTTCGAATCCGAAAAAGATAAGAGGCAAGCCGTTGGTTAATTTAATCAAAAAGGCGTTACGAGGTCGGGTCAACATACTTGCTACATAGTTTTTTACTATACAGTCTATGCTTCTTCCAAAAAAGTATAGGAATCCCCCAATACATTAAAGATACCTATATGCCTGATCGAGATAAATCCATCGCCGTATCAAAATACATGTCCCATACGTACACATGTTCATCGGTCGACACGATCCTGTCTCTAGAAGGATCGATCTCTTTGCTTGCTCTCCAGGGTCATCGGCTAAGGCGTCAGTAATTTCTCGTTCTTTCGTATTCTTCAAGATTATTCATGATTTGTTATCACCGACAAACCCAATTTTGCTCCTATCCGGCATACCTATAATTTCCTACAAAAGTAAAGGAAATAATTGATATGTGATACAAAAGAGGTCGGTCCATGACTACTAAATTAGTCCAATTTTATTTTTTAATTTTATGAGAAATTAGAGAAAATTTTCTTAGAAAAACATGGGTGAATTTCAGAAAGAATTTTCTTACTGATTTTATAGCTTGAGAGATGTGGTAAGTGTTGAGGAAACTATCCCACTAAGAATTTTGATTCTAACAAAACTCATATTAGGAAGTCTAGTTAATTGAAGTATATCTTCCTTGCAAAAATCACGATGTGAAAATAGTTTTGAATATCCCGCAACTGGCGTTTAGGCTCAAGAAAGAGTCGTCACTGTAGTGCTTCTGAATGGTCAGAAGGAGGAACTATGCTTGTGCCTCTAAAGGAATCAGAAGGAGGAGTCTGCGTCTGAGTAATGGAGATGAAGTGTTTGACTGTCTCAAATGGATTCAGATGGAGGACAGCATTGCCTTGGAAGATCTCAAGAAGACTCATGTGAGACGTCAACGGTAAGATCTTTAAGAGCTCAGATTCACAGAGAAAAGCCGAATCAGATTCAGAGAGACTTCACATGGTTTGAAGGGTGTTTCTGAACGGATTCAGATTCTGCAGCTGGAGTTAGAAGACGCACGTTTGACAAGAGTCCGATTAATTTCGGAAATTACGGGAAGTGAAAGGATTTGATCTACAGGATGACTGTTCATCTTCATTAGGAAAAAAAATCCTTGATTGGATATTATCTTTCTTTCCTTCCTCGGAAGATTCAACATCTCATGAAAATGGAAATTGAAGATTTAGTTGTATGGGCGACTGAATCTGAAGTAACCAGAATCTTTCTTCAACGGGTGCCTAGCATCTTTTCAAGTTTATCTCGCTCAATCAAGGTTAATTGAAGATTGACGAGTGATCCCGTGGAGCACCTTGACAACGGCTAGTTTGAGGTGTAAGGAGCATAAAAGGAGAGTGCTGGTATTCGTTCTGGCAATTAAAGAGAAAAAAAAAAGACAAGTGAAAAAGACGAGCAAAACTGTTGAGAAAGTTATTTTAACTTCTCGTGGTTGAGAGAAGTTTATTGTAACCTTGCAATCATCATAGTGAAATTCAGCCAATCGGCTGTCATCATGGGAGAGTGGACGTAGGCTTACTATAGCCAATCCACTATAAATCTGTTTGCACATTTCTCCTTCTAAACTCTTTTATTTCGTGCATACTTGATCTATTTAGTTTCAATACTCAGTTTCTATGCTAGCTTGCGCTTATAACTCAAAATTTGTAGAAGCACCTATTTACCCCCCTTCTAGGTGTCGTTGCTAGCTACATCAGTAAGATCTCCTGAGGTTTATTAAATCTTCTGAAAGAATTTTCTTTTTTTATCAGCATGAATTTTCAGTGGTAAATTTGTCAAAAAAATTTCACTTCTATTAGGAAAGATATGACAAAACTTTTATTAGTCAATAAAATTTCCCAAAGGAATTTTTCCACATTCATTTGTTTTAAATGAGATACCAATTTGATTTTTATTTTCTTTTGAAAAAAATGACCATGATGTTAAGTTCAAAATTTAACCGATACCTAACATGGATCGACCAAAAATAAATACAATATGAAGTTAGAAAACTTACTTTCATCGTGAAAAACACCATGCAGGTCACATAGACATGCACATGAATCGTGAGTTTAAATCTTAGCCTATCTACTCTAAAGGCTGACAAATTGAAGCGAAAAACTTACGGCAAGATGACAATCTCGCACACATAATCAAGATTAGAGGTGGTCCCACGACGTAATCAGGATTAGTTGGGCCTTCTCACTTCGGCTGCTCGAGCTAAAAATTAAAACCACTGCTTTGGTAATCTTACCAAGCCTGAGGCCTAACTTATAAAACTCATTTTTGAAAAGGGGTTCGGGATTGAATCTGGACTAATTTTCGACGTAATCTCACGCTGAACGCTAGAATCAAATCTCAATACCATCCTAAAACTAATGGCCCAGGTCTGGCCACAGGACGTGTGTGATGTAGTGCTAAAGCAATTAATCATGCACAACAATTAAATGCAAACACCGCTTCAATAATGTGCAAAAATTAAATTCATATTCCCTCACACCAAACCTACAAAACAAGGGGTTAGCCAAATACTCCACCCTTTATAACTCCTATCTGCAAAACCATTTAACACCTAAAGAGTGAGTTCCAAGCAATTGCCAAATCAAATCAATTTTCATGAAATTTTTCAAGCCTAAGTCCACTATGTTCTTAAGTCTTTTTTGAAAATTAAGAACAAAGTCCCCAGTGGAGTCGTCAAGCTGTCACGACCCTAAAATTTTTTCAATTTGTGGAAAAATTTCCAGGTTAACGGATTATTAGGTTAATCCATCTAATTGACCAAATACAGACCCTCTCAAGTCCTATCGAATCGCAACTTTGGTTTTTGTTCGAATGATTTTAAAATTTGGAGTTCTCACTAATCATTTTTGGTAGGTTGATTAGAAACCTAAGTAAATTAGCGGGAGGACTAAATTACTTCTACGAACTAGAGATTATGAGTTCGGGGACTTGGTTACTTAAAACTAATGTCCTTTAGGTACCTTAATTTCATGTATATCCTAATTTGGTAACTCAGGCTTGGTTTATTCCTAAGATTCTAGTGTGGTGTTCTTTTTTGTGTTTTCACTTTTTAAATGGGATGCATGGATGGTTTTTTTTTTGTATTTTCAAAGTATTAAAAATTCCCTAAAGTCGAAAGAGGGAGTATGTTAACGACTTCTGTGCAGTGTTACAACCTCTGACAGGTGGCTCGACCTACTCATTCTAGGGTTGATGATTCGAAAATTTAATTAGATGAAGTAAATGACAATAAATGAAGACCACCAATGGATGGCTCAGCTTTAGCTTGGCTCTTCCCTTTGGGGTTTAATGGTACTTGAATTAAATTGCATGAATTCAATTTGCAGTAAGTAAAAACCTCCAATGGACGGCTCAGCATTGGCTTGGCTCTTCTCTTTAGGGTTTAACGGTACTAGAATTAAATTGCAGGAAATTAAATTACATCAAATAAAGGACCTCCAACGGGGGACTTGGCCTTGGTTCGGCCTACCCATCGTGGGTTGATGGTACAGAAATTAAATTACAGAAAATTATAGTACGAATGCGACATGTGGATGTGGAGTCATATGAGTATGACATGACATAATCGAGATTTAAATCAATCTATTTGGGTAACGAAATTCTTGAAGATTTTAATGGCTAGGATTGTTACCTGATTTAACGGATTTGATGACCGAATTCGGACCTCGTATCACTTTGTGGATTAAGATTGTGGCTCGAACGACAGGGATGAACTATTGATCTATGTTGATCGATGAAGGAATTGGCGATGATAACCTTCTAACTTTAAACTCCCATCATCTTCAAAATTCTCTCTCTCTTTTTGGTATTTTCTTTCTCTTCAATTTTTCTTCAATCTCCCAAAACCCTCTCAAACATTCAAAATTTTCTCTCCAAAAAAGTCTTCTCTCCAAGCTCTCTTCTTCCTCCATTTATAAGCCACTCATTTATCTCTCATTCTAATTTCTCAATTAACTCTATCTCTCATTCTAATTTCGCCACTGACTCTTCTTCATTTTCATCTTCATTTCTCCATCTCCATCTCACATTCTAACTTCTCCACTAACTCTTCTTCATCTTCATCTTCCATTCTTCATATCTATCTCCCATTCTATTAACTATTCCTCATTTCCATCTTCCCATCTCTATTCTCATCTTATTTTCTCTATTTATTTTTCTCCATCTCCTCTTCTCCATCTTTCCTTCTCTATTCTAATTTCTCCACTAACTCTTCTTTTTGTTATTTGCAAAATAATCCCTCAAGTGTTAGGTATTTGCACTATAGTCCCTGAGATTTTAAGTATTTACAATTCAGTCCCTGGAGAAATATTTCTTTAAATCCAAATCTCCTCACAAATTTTGACACACCTCCCCTATGCTTAGTCAAAATTCACCGCATGTCAAATTTAAACTCATTTCTTGCCGCTGAAAATAATGCAAATATTAGTTAAAGCCCTTTTACAAAATTGACTCATTCTAGGTATAATTGGTCCAAGATGAAGATTTGAAATATTAGAGAACAATATCACAATTCCTAAATGTGAAAAATGAAAATAAATTGACTCAAATTGAATTTTTTAGACCCGATTCGAGATTATACTCGTGAAGGAATACATGACCCCAAATTGGATTTTTTAAATTTACGATGGCCAACATGAAAAGGAATTTAAAATAAAAATATTGACTATTTTTATGTATTTTTGTGGCTTCAAATGTTATTATTTATTAAATATTTTCCTAATTTCTAAAAAATATATATAATACAAAAAATATGAAATATTATTTTTTTTGTTCAAAAATAGTTGTCTAAACTTGTCCAAGACTTCCAAAGTTGATTTTGCAATTTTCTCATTTTTCTTGATTTTTTTATGATTTTTCGAAAATAAAATACCGAAAAATACTAAATATATGAAAAATTATTTTTTGGTCAAAATCGGTTCCCTAGGCTTGGCCAAGGTCTCCAAAGTTGATTTTTTTATTTTATGAATTTTTGTAAAAGTTTTATTAATTTTTGAAAATAAAAATGCTGAAAAATACTGAAAATATGAAAAATCCTTTTTTGGTCAACTTTGGTTCCCTAGGCTTAGCCATGGTCCCCAAAGTTGATTTTCTAATTTTATGAATTTTTATGAATGTTTCATTAATTTTAAAAAAGAAAAGATGATTAAAAATTAGGCGTCAACAATCACCACTCTAGCATCATTGGAAGGCAAAACTGCAATCTCAACGCATTTAGAAACATATTCCACAGTAACCAAGATATATATGTATTACCATATAAAAGTGGAAAGGGTCCCATGAAGTTCATACCCCAAACATCAAACAATTACAGATTAAGATATTGTTTAAAGGCATTTCATGTCTCCTAGATATATTACCAGTTCTTTGACACCTATCACATGCAACTACAAAAAAAAAATATGTATCTCTAAATAGTGTAGGCCAATAAAATTCAAACTGTAAAAACTTAGTTGCAGTCTTGGTAGCACCAAAGTGACCACCTGCCTATTCATAATAACAATGAAAAGGAATGTTAAATACTTTTTTATTAGGAACACATTGCCTAATTACTCAATCAGCACATACCTTAAATAGAAAAGGATCCCTCCAAAGATAGTGTTTAACATCAGAAAGGAACTTCTTTATTTGTTAATAAGTCAATTCATGAGGGATAACCTCACTTACCAAGAAATAAATATAATCAGCATACCAAGGGGTTTTGATTTTGATAGAGAAGAGTGCCTCATCAAGAAATTCATTCAAGATTGGTCTTTCTTCCACATGGGCATTCAACAATCTAGAGGGATAGTCAAACACTTAGTTTTCAGTTCCTTTCTCATATTTGATTTTCAAGTTAAACTCTTTCAACAGTAAGATCCACCTAATCAACCTAGGTTTTGCATCTTTCTTTTCAAGAAAATACTTAAAAGCAAAGTGGTCAGTGTAAATGATGACTTTGGAACCAATCAAATAAGAGCGAAATTTATCAAAAATAAACAATACCATCAAAAGTTCCTTTTCAGTTGTGGCATAATTTAATTGAGCTCTAGGTAATGTGCGGCTTACATAGTATATGGTTCAAAAAATTCTATCCTTTTTTGGTCCAAATATAGCTCCCTAGGCCGAGTAACTAACACCACACTTCTACTCGAAAGTCAAATCCCAATTAGATGCAGTCATGATAAGGGCCGAAACTAACTTGTAAGTGTTTGAATAAGGATTCTTCTAGGGAGGCTTGCTGAAATTTCCAACAAAGTTAGTATTTTCAAGATAATGTGTAAAAGGATTACCTACCTAATATTTGGTTCTAGCATGGCTTCCATTGCAAAATTCACAAGTCAAGCCTTGAATCTTCAAAATTGAGTCAATCTTTTTGTTTAAAGTAGCAAACTATGCGGCAATGGTATTATTATCACCAACTTCATAAATTCCACTCAACTTTCTAACAAATAGCCTCTTAGTCGGCCATTGGCAGTTATTAGATGCCATCTCCTCTAAAAGATCAAAGGCCTCCTTAGGTGATTTGTTGTTTAACGTCCTCTAGCTGCAACATCAATGATAGACCTCAAATTCGGCATCACTCCATTATAGAATGTATACACCTACATTGAAACTAGTAAACCAAGATGTGGACAGTGTTAGGTGTAAGCCCTAAAATAATTACGTGGTGGTTATATTTTGGATATATTATTATAACTTCAATCATATTAATGGCAAAAATGTGTTCATTCATTATGTCACATTACTCTAATGAATAAAGTCCATAAGGTCAATTGTGACTGAGTCTATTCCTGAAACATCGAAAATATGTGTGATAGGTTATCGGTTAGACTGATTTTTAAACTATTCATAGTCAGTGGATCATTGAATGGACATCAATGATCCTATTGAGATTGTGTATTATAAACTTCACCATGGAGTATTAGACACTCAAGGGGATTACGACTCACAAGACATTTGACATTAGGTATCCAAGTTAGAACGCAAGTGCTCGTATCAGACGAGTTCACTGAACATGACAGATGCTAAATGATTAACAAGCATGGAAGATTTGAGTAGGGTCAACGTCTAATCGTTCACACTTTGGTCAAGTGTAAGTGATCCTTAGACCTGAGGTACAATACTGGCTTATTTATCGAATAACAATGGTTCACAAGTACGCATATTGGTAGGTTATCGATCTGCCTTTGTACTTGATAATCATAGTTTGTTTGCATAGTCAAAAGCGTGCGCAACAGTGAGATCTATCTCTTTATTTAAGTACAAGATTGATGTCCTATGTGATCTAATTGTGACAGTGTATGGAAAATCTTTGGCCAGGGTTGTGATTGAGAATGTCTCGAAAATATACATGTCAAATAGATTTGGGCATATGATCGAATTGGTGACTTGACTAATAATCCATAGTCTTGTTCAATCGGGACATGGTAAGACAGAATAATTGAATTACATTGCAGCCAATGTTGATATGTTCATTATGTTCTTACAATATTCACACTATCTAGGTAGTCATGATATTGTTAGATGTCATTAATGACTTATGGGACCTAAAAACTAATTACATACAGTTAGTTCTCTCGATGATACTATTTTGTTAGTATGTGTCATATTGCCAACTTAATGATGAACCTAGGGATATTACACACCATAATTAATGTATGACGACACTAATGTGAAAGACGAAATTGCAAAAGGATTTGTAATCATGATTATAGAGATTTGATTCTAATTTCTAATCATGAGCGAATAAGCATATGATGCAAGCATGACCTCAACATAATGTCAAACTAATGTGATATTTGCATGAATCACGAGATGATGAGATTTGTCATTTAAAGGATAAGAGATAAGATTTCTTATCTAAGTAAAGTCAAAGGATAAGAGGTAAGTTTTTTTATTTGATAATTGTCAAAGGATAAAGTTCGTTATCTAAGAAGTCAAAGGATAAGAGATAAGTTTTTTTATCTGATAATTGTCAAAGGATAAAGTTCGTTATCTAAGAAGTAGGCACAAACTACGAAACGATCACCATACGAGGATTAAGACGGGGAAGTGATGGTGAGATAGGGCAGCACAGCTGGCCAGCTCACGTCGGCCAGCCGCCGCCAATCAAAAGCTGTGGAAAGGGGCGACCAAACTAATTGCCCCTCCATAAATCCTAACCCCTATTATAGGGGTTAGGGGCAAAAGGTTTGAGAGGTTTTTCTTAGCTTGAACTCTCCTCCGTTCGTGTGAGTTTCGTGTGCTTTTTTTTTTTCATGCACGTGAGAGATTGTTCTCATATGAAATACTTGAAGGTCGTGAGATTGGTCGTGATCAAAAAAGGAAGAGCTTCCATCATCGCATATGAAGGATTGCTAGTACAATCATAGAGCGATCGTTCACAAGCTTCATATTCTGTTTGTCGCGCGATTAGTGGTGTGTCTGAACTAGAGGTCCAACGCTTTTAGGGCTCGAGAACATAAGAACCAAGTCAGCTCAGGCACACTTCAAAAGGTAAGCCTAAAACCCTCTTGATGTATGGTCTTGTTTTCGATTAAATTGCATGAATAACCCGTAAGGAAAATCTACTATGGGTTATGTTTATTTTTGCTGCGCTTGCTCTATTTTTGACGAATAATTTTTGAAATTTCCCTTGTATCGCGACCCTCCCGAGATTTTCGGATCCCGAGGGGGGGGGTTAATGGATTGCTGGGCCCATTGGGTATCTGGGCTTAGCTCGGGCCCTCCCAGGCCCATACCAAATCGCGTCAGGAAAATTTAAATCGAGGTCGACCTTAGTGTGGTCGGGTGACATGTGATAAGTGTGCATGCCATGGGAGTCGCCACCAATCATTTATTGGAGGGTATAATTGGAAACCCTATCGAGCGATTGGGAGGAATCGTTCGATTCTGCGGAAACCAGAGATTTGAGTTCGGGGACTTAGTTACGCCGATATTACTATCGACGCCCTTTCGGTACCTATGTTGAGTGATTTCCTAGTCTAGAGAGTTCATGCAGGCGAGATTGGGTAAGGTAGGTGTTGACACCTGATTTTTAATCATTTTTTCTATTGCTAAAGTAATAAAAAATCCATAAAAATTCATAAAATTGAAAAATCAACTTTGGGGACCTTAGCCAAGCCTAGGGAACCAATTTTGACCAAAAAACGATTTTTCATATTTTCAGTATTTTTACGTATTTTGTATTTATTTATTTTCGAAAATTAATAGAAAATCCATAAAAATTCATAAAATTGAAAAATCAACTTTGGGAACCTTAGCCAAGCCTAGGGAACGAATTTTGACCAAAAAATAATTTTTCATATTATATATATTTTAATTTTTTAAAAAAAAAATACAAAAAATATTTGAAAATTTTGGAAAAATAACATTTGAGGCCAAAAAATACACAAAGATAGTTAATATTTTTATTTTAAATCTATTTTCATATTGGCCATCGCAAATTCAGAAAAATCCAATTCGAGTCACGTGTTCCTTCACGAGTATAATCTCGAATCGGGCCTAAAAAAATTTAATTTGAGTCAACTTATTTTTAACTTTCACTTTTTATGAGTTGTGACATTGTCTTCTAATATTTTAAATTTTCATCTTGGCCCAATTATACCCAGAATGACTTAATTTTGCAAAAGGGTTTTAATTAAATTATGCATTATTTTCAGCGACAAGAAATGAGCTTAAATTTGACATGTGGTAAATTTTGGTGTGTCAAAAATTGTGAGGAGATTTGGACTTAAAGAAATATATTTTTTTCAGGGACTGAATTGTAAATACTTAAAATTCAAGGACTAGAGTGCAAATACCTAACTCTTGAAGGATTATTTTACAAATAATAAAAAGAAGAGTTAGTGGATAAATTAGAATAGAGAAGGGAAGATGAAGAAGAGGAGATGAAGAAGAGAAGTTGGAGAAGAATGGATGGAGAAAATAAGATAAGAATAGAGAAGGGAAGATGGAGATGAAGAAGAGTTAGTAGAGAAATTAGAATGGAAGATAAGAATAGAGAAGGGAAGATGGAGATTAAGAAGAGTTAGTGGAGAAATTAGAATGGGAGATAAATATGGAGAAGGGAAGATGAAGATGAAGAAGAGTTAGTGGAGAGATTAGAATGTGAGATAGAGATGGAGAATGGAAGCTGAAAATGAAGAAGAGTTAGTGGAGAAATTAGAATGGGAGATAGAGTTAGTGGAAAAATTAGAATGGGAGATAGATGAGTAGGTTATAAAAGGAGGAAGAAGTGAGCTTGAGAAAGGATTCTTGAGAGAGAAAATTTGAAGTGTTTGGGAGAATTTTTTGAAGAGAAAATTTTGGATGTTTGAGAGAGTTTTGGGAGATTGAAGAAAAATTTGAGAGAAAGAAAATACCAAAAAAGAGAGAGAATTTTGAAGATGATGGGAGTTTAAAGCTAGGGGTTATCATCACAAATTCCTTCATCGATCAATATAAATCAAGAGTTCATCCTCGTCAACGAGCAAGCAAATTCGAGCTAAGTGTTTTTATTTATTCATTTATTTATGGTTTTACTCGCAAATTAGCACAAATTGTATACACTTTCTCCATCTCCCATTTTTTCCCATATTTTATGTCAGGAGAAAGATATCTCTATGTCAACAGCAAAAATCTCGTAGAGATGCAAGAATCGGCCCAGACAAGCTCCTAAGCTGTCCACCGATTTCTCAACTGATCTGTGACTAAAAGTCCCTCTTAATTCAAAAGAAACTCTCTATATTGGGAACATAGAGAGCGAAAATCAATTATAGAAATCCCTCCCAAACAAACGGGAGATAAGTACTCTTTCCACTCTTCTGGTTTTAGGTGCAGATTAGCACATATTTTGTATACTGACACTTCACTCTATTTTATGTCAGGAAGCCGCAGCTCTATATCAATGGTCAATCCTATGGAAGCACAAAATCGGCTTGGAGGAGTCCTCAAGCGCGCACAAATTTCAAATTGTTGAATCAATTCGTTGTATTTCATTTTAAAAAATTCATACCCCAAAATGGAGAGGACAAAGTCCATCCGCAATTTAAATACCTGCACCATAAATCCCAAAGGGAAGAGCCAAGCCAATGCTTAGCCTCCCATTTGAGGTTTTTACTTATAGTAGTTAAATACCTGCAACTTAAATACCTGCACCTTAAATCCCAAAGGGAAGAGCCAAGCCAATGCTTAGCCTCCCATTGGAGGTTTTTACTTACAGTAGTTAAATACCTGCAACTTAAATCCCAAAGAGAAGAGCCAAGCCAATGCTTAGCCTCCCATTGGAGGTTTTTACTTACAGTAGTTAAATACCTGCAACTTAAATACCTGTACCTTAAATCCCAAAGGGAAGAGCCAAGCCAATGCTTAGCCTCCCATTGGAGGTTTTTACTTACAGTAGTTAAATACCTGCAACTTAAATACCTGTACCTTAAATCCCAAAGGGAAGAGCCAAGCCAATGCTTAGCCTCCCATTGGAGGTTTTTACTTACAGTAGTTAAATACCTGCAACTTAAATACCTGTACCTTAAATCCCAAAGGGAAGAGCCAAGCCAATGCTTAGCCTCCCATTGGAGGTTTTTACTTACAGTAGTTTAAATACTTGCAACTTAAATACCTGTACCTTAAATCCCAAAGGGAAGAGCCAAACCAATGCTAGGCCTCCCATTGGAGGTGTTTATTCACTGTCATGTACTTCCTATAATTTAATTTTTGAATCATCAGACCCAAAAGATGAGTATGTCGTAATACTGCACAGAAGTCGTTAACACACTCCCTCTTTCGGCTTCAGGGAATCTTTAACACTTAAAAAAATATAACAAATAAAAATATATACCATCCATGCATCCTATTTAAAAAGTGAAAACACAAAAGAGAATACCCTACTAGAGCTTTAGGAATAAACTAAGCCTGAGTTGCCGGATTAGGATATCCATGAAATTAAGGTACCGAAAGGGCATTAGTTTTAATTAACTAGTGTAACCAAGTCCCCGAGCTCATAATCTCTGGTTCGCAGGAATAAATTAGTTCTCCCGCTAATTTATTTAGGTTTCTAATCGACATACCAAGAACGATTAGTGGCGACTCCAAATTTTAAAATCATTTAAACAAAAACCAAAGTTGCGATTCGGTAGGGCTTGGGAGGGTCCGCGTTAGGTTAGTCAAATCTAATTAACCTAATAATCCGTTAACCCCTTTTAAAATTTAAAATTTTTTTTAGAGGGTCGCGACAGACTGGCGACTCCGCTGGGGACGGGATTTTTAAATTTTCGAAAAAAGATACCAATTGGAATACTTGAATTTTTTCGAAATTTTAAAAGTCTTAGTGGACTTAAGCCAATGAAAATTTCATGGATATCTCGCTTCTGGCGATCTTGTTTGGGACTCATTCTATAGGTGTTATATGTTTTTGCAGGATGGGAGTTATAAGGGGCGGAGTGTTTGGCTAACCCCTTTGTTTTGCAGGCTCGGTGTTTGGTTTATTTGTTTAATTTCGCATATTTTTAGAAGCGCTGTTTTGATATCAATTGTTGTGCATGTCTTGCATACTCTGAGGATCACGACACCTGCACACACAAGCGTCTAAACCCAAGTCGCGAAATTCTTCCTAGAAAACCATAGATAGGGATCGAATATGTAAAGCACTTGCGTCGATTACGCTCGGGTTGACCATATTTTATCCCGCTCATTATCTGAATTGACAATTCTTCCCATTGTGATTTGATTGCGCGGAGGGTAAGGTTGTCAATTCAGATAGTGGGGGCCTTTTAGGTCCATACCCTGTCTCTCCTTCTTTTATTTTCTAGAGTTCACTCCTCACTTGAGTCATGCGCATGACTATGTGATTTGCATTTCTCCAAGGTAAAAGTAAGTTCTCTAATTTTATCTTGTATTTATTTTCGGTCGGTTCATGCTAGGTGTTAGTCAGTTTTTGAGCTTGATATTAGGACCATTCTTTTAAAAGAAAATAAAAATTAAATTTGTCCCTCATTTCTTTTAAAAAGATTTTAAAAAAATGATGTGAAAAATCCCTTCATGGGAATTTTATTAACCAATAAGGGATTTTTGTCATGTTTTTATTACTTCAATAAAAATGAAATTTTCCTGAAAAAATTTTCCTCTGAAAATTTATTTCAATAAAAAGAAAAATTCCCTCAAAAAAAAAACTCTAGTAGACATCAAGTGATTTTATCACATTTTTCAAATTATAAAAACTTGCAAGAAAATTCTTCTCGAGAAATTCGCTCATCTTTTTCTAAGAAAATTTTCTCTAAATAAAATTAGACTAATGTCTCGGGGGAATTGTATTGACCAATAAGAGATTTTTGTCATGTTTTTCTTGCTTCAATAAAAATGAAATTTTCCTGACAAATTTTCCTCTAAAATTTTATTTCGATAAAAGAAAAATTCCTTAAAAAAAAACTTTGGTAAACATCAAGTGATTTTATCACATTCTTTCAAATTATAAAAACTTGCAACAAAAATTCTTTTCGAGAAATTTGCTCATGTTTTTCTAAGAAAATTTTCTCTAAATAAAATTAGACTAATGTCTCGAGGGAATTTTGTTAACCAATAAAGGATTTCTGTCATGTCTTTCCTGCTTCAATAAAAATAAAATTTTCCTGACAAATTTACCTCTGAAAATTTATTCTGATAAAAAGGAAATTCCTTCAAAAATTTTAGTAAACGTCAAGAGATTTTGTCACATTCCTTAAAAAAAAATAATAATAAAAGAGTAATAAATCTGCAAAAAAATTCTGTATTAACCCATTTCTTCCTAAGGGATTTTTTTTCTGATTTCTCTATAAAATAGAAAAAATCAAATTGGACTAATATAGGAGTCATGGACCGACATTCCTTGTGTCGCATACTAATTATATCATTTTCTTTTGCAGGGAGATTCTAGATACCCTAGACGGGTGTAAAAATTAAGTTCAAAATATATCAAGAATCATCTTCAGAAATACCAAAAGATGAAAAACACCGAGGCTTCAACCGTTAATTCCGGGGGGCAAACGAACACTGTCCATCTTTGACAGACAGAAGGATCCCGCGTCTTTTGAAAGACAATATGGATTATATAATCAGAACCCATGAAACAAATACCTTTACCTGATTAAATCAACCAGAGACCGATCTTAAAATTTCCTCTTATCCGAAACATGCGGAGGGCTTTAGAGGACCGAGGTTCTATTAATGAACGTGGCCCACATGAATTTCTCCTGACGCTACAGGCGACCGACACGAGCAAGTGGACGCCGAAAGAAATAAAATATGGATAAAAGTGGGCACACAACAGGTGGCCGGATTTATTACCAGCACACTGATCGAGTTGTCATAGTGTTATTGTTTGTGATCTCAAGATGGATAGTGGGGGCCACCGCCGAACCCTTCATCAATGTTCTTGATATCATCGTCTGGAGCAATTAAACAAGAACATCAAGAAAAACATTAAGCCTCGACATCTTCGGTACCTCAAATCGTTCTGTTATGCTATGCGGAAGAAACGATAGCAGGAAAATTAAACAAAAAAAAACACGTGAAGCTTTTCTTTCATTCCATTCATCAAAGAGCATTACAACAGCTCACTGGGGAGGAAAAGTAAAGCCAAACTGAGCCCTGATAACCATTACGAAGGAGCTCAACTGACTCTCCAAACAGTTGATGCTCCGGGTGCACCGGGCGTTCTCAGGATCAAGCTCCGCGAGCCTAAAGAAGAGGCGATCGCGCTTCTCCTTAGCCTGGGCCATACTGGTCTCGTAATGCTCGACAGCAAACTCCAAGTCCGAAATCGCCGCCCTCTCGAAAGCAATATCTGCCGTAATGTCATCAAGCCTCTCCTGCAGCCAACCGCATTTGCACCTCATCATAATATTGCTCGGCTCCTGTTCGGCGTAAGTTCGGACCAAGGCCAGACGGTCCACTAACTTTCCCCTCTCACGAACTAGCCACGAAAGCTGATCATTGGCAAACTTGAAGGCTTTCTTGTGATTATCAGCCATAAATGTGACTATTTCCAGACGCTCGTGCCGGTCTCGGTAACGAGCTTTCACGACGGCAGTCACAATGACCGTCTCATAAGCGCGGTTATAGGCAGCCAGAAAATTAATGAAGAGGGTCGGGAAGTTCCGATACTCCCTCCCCAGTTGGGTACCCTCAACAGAAGCAGCGTCTAGGGTCCTGAATAAACCGAGGATTTCAGCCTCAACGGTAGAGTTTTGGGCTATATGAGCGTAACCTCTACCAAGAAGATTGTAGAGTCTCTCCCACCCAGCCAGGATTTCGGCGGAGAAGGTATGGTTAGGAGAATTGGCCATTTTTGAAAGCAGATCACGAAAGAAAGGAGGAGAGAGGCGAGGCAAATGATCGGAATGCGAAGGTGATAATCTGCTTCAATTTAAATAATGATTTCACAGGGGCAGTCCTTATTGGTCGAGTTTTTTCTATCTACCATTCTCTGTCGGCAACACCCCCGCTGGCTCGAATTCCAGTCAAGCGGCAACCTCAAGCTGAGCAGACCCGACGTCTCTGCAGAAAAGTTGGACGGGCTGCCACCACTTTGAAAAAGAAAGAATAAAAAATGAGCTGAGTGGGAGACAAAGAAATTTTCGGCAGAAAAGGAGATACGACTCGTCTTTATTGGAGGACCCGCCAGTAAATCGACGGTGGAGATCTTGACAAGGGTCCTCTACCACGAAAAGAAAAAAGGAAGACGAACTGAGCGAGAAACAAGGATTTCCCCTTTGATCAAAAGCTGAATATTAGATTTTCTCCCTCGAAAAATCTAATAGCACTGCCCGTGAAGAGGGAAGTCGTTGCTATTGCCAGAGAGAGAACTTGTCCTCATTTGATAGTGAGAGTTCATTCGCAAGAACTCGCAGGAGAAAGATAGAGAGGAAGGAGTTCTCGTGGGAGAGGAATTCAAAACCTTCACCATCAAAGCATCGGCTTTCAAAGCCTGTTACGAGAAACCATCGACGATCCCGTGATCCCTCAAGTCCAAGAAGACATCCTGAGGCGGTCTCGAGTCGGCAGTCCTAGATCCAGAAATATGTCGAGCATTAGGGAAACGGACGCATGTTCAACCCTGGTCGAAGCTAATGAAGTTCCTTACCCTGAGGGTCTACTGGTCATGGCCATTGACGGTAATCCAGTCTCTCTGTCAATCCTTGTTACCGTATTGAGAAAATACCGGTATAAGGTTGTAGCTCAAGCAAAGGCGACAGAGGCCTTAGAGATATTAAGGAGGAGTGGTGACCAGTTTGATATCGTCCTCACCGCCATGGTAGGGATTGACATGGATGTTTTCACTCTCTTGGAAGTCATCAATTCTAAATTAAACATGCCAGTCCTCGTAATATCGGCAAGCGATGATCAGCAAGCCATAATGAAGGCTGTCTTAAATGGGGCCCAAGACGTCGTAACGAAACCAGTTAGGGTTCAGATGCTTCAAAACATATGGCAGCACGTGGTAAGGAAGCAATTGCACGACCATGAGAACAAGCATCAAGCCTTCAATTTTGTTCCAAGCAACTGGAGAAAGAAGATGAGTTGGTCTCCCGAGCTGCATCGTATGTTTGTTAATGCAGTTCAACAGGTAGGAATCGATTCGGCACGGCCGCAACATATACTGGAAATTATGAACGTAGAGGGACTCACTAAAGCAAATGTTTCGAGTCATCTTCAGAAGTACAGAAAAAGGGTGAGAGAACACAATGCAGCTCAGAATCAAGAAAACCAAGGCGGGACTGATCCAAGCCTGAATGTCGAGTCTCCTCGCCACCATAAGTTCCGCGGGTTAGCATGGGGCGAGCCACTTCCCATCATCAACCAAGCCAGTAGCCGTGCCATCAATCCTCCAGGCGTTAATCAAAGTATCCCCCAGAATCACCCTAATGCTCTTCAAGAGTATAGACCGCAGGGGCAGTGTATTCAGACTCCTTGGTCTGAGCACCAACCCGTGGCTAGAATTCATCCCATGATCAGCGCGCCTGCGCAGCCAGAGAATCAGACAAGAAATTATCCTGAGCACTTCCACTTCTTTAATCCTCGAATGGAAGGAGTTTTTGGCAGCAGGACAGTTGGTGATCCCCACACTTTCTCGAGTAATGATGAAGGCTCCAGCACGAGAAGTCAAATTGCTCATGGCGAGGACAGAATGAGAAATCTACCGCCAGCATTTGCCAACAACAATGCCCAATTCGAGCATCAGTTGCTGGAAGGTTCAAGAGATTACCCAGATGATGAGCTTACTGCCCTGGTCAACCAGTTTAGGGTTGACAGACGTCCCAAGCCGCGATCAGGAGCCAGTGAGTAGGGACTCTCAAACATCGATCATCCACACCCGAACCAACACGAGACTAGCTGATTATCGAAGAGCCACAGGAGAGGCAGAACTGACCTTGAATAAGTGCACATTTTATTTCATGCTTAATTCCCCTGCGTATGATATTTTCCAGCTTTCTAGGTGTCTCGATTTAATTCAGGGACAATGGGGCAATTTATTTATTATTATTTTTTTATCCCGTCGAATGCGTGAATCCCTTTTTATGCTAGATTTAGGGCGGATCAATTTGTGGTAACATCGCTGACTGCCATAATGAGAAATGTTGAATGGCCTCACGTAGGGAAATTTCAAGTGAAATGCCCAGGCGAGCTCGAAGACGGGTAATTGTGTGTCGTTCCAATTTACCCTCAATCGTTGAAAAATGCTAAATTGGATTTGTTCCATTCTCACCCAGGGAATCGCAAAGTGCCTCAAGAGTGTCGCAAAATGAAATGACCCAATGGAACGCGATAGGACTCATTTGCCTCGAAGGTAACCTTCAAATTAAAGGAGCCCTCCGGTCCACGGACCCGATGGCATAGAAAATGATGATGGTCCAAGGCAACCCGAAAGAAAATAAGGCCCAACTAAGCAAAGCACTTACGTGGCAAGCTCAAAGTGAAGGGCAACTCGGGACATACAATTCAATCCAGTCCAAATGAAGGAACTTCCTCAATTCAAATTCAATAAAGTACACACAAGGGTAAAACAGTATCGTTCCAATTTTTCTAGAATATGAAGAACATATACTGCCGCATTCTCTTTCATTTTTGCAGGGGAAGTCTCTACTGGCCAGATTTTCCTGTCTAACATTCCCTATCAGTATCACCTCCGCTACTCGTCTCCAATCTCCAGCCAAGCAAATCCGACGTCTCTACGGCAAAGCAAAACGGGACGCCACTACTTTGAAAAAGAAAAGATAAAAAATAAGCTGAGTGGGAGACAAAGACATTTTCGGCGGAAAAGAGATACGACTCGTCTTTATTGAAGAACTCGCCAGCAAATTGACGGTGGAAACAACAACAAGGGGCCCTATCACGAAAAGATGGAAGGAGACGAGCCGAGCAAGAGACACGATAAGAAAAGAGGATTGAGAAAGGCCGGACCCTTGGAAGAAGCAATACAGTTGCTAAACCCACGTTTAATTTTAAAAGAGACGCCATGCTCGGAAGAGGGTCTTAAGGCATAGGCAATCGCTCAGAAAAATTCAAAGAGAGTGAAAACACCGGAAGCGAGTAGCAAATCTTGAGAAATCATCAACCAAATCAAAGATGTCTCAACCCAATACTCCCGAGAGCTATCATTGCCTGCTGAATATGGGAGAGGAAGAGTTCGAAGCCATGTTTGGGATCGAGCCTATGGAGCCTGGCTCTTCCGCCGACGACGTCCAAAATCTCAGTAAAGATAAGGACAATAACGGTAAGGGTCAAAAGAAGCGTTACCGTCGCCATACTAAGGAGCAGGTACAAAGGCTTGAGGATTTCTTCAGAACATGCCCTATGCCAGACGGCAAACAGAAAATGGAACTGAGTCAAGAGTTAGGACTTGAACCTTTGCAAATCAAGTTCTGATTTCAAAATAGGCGAACCCGAATGAAGGCTCGTCATGAGCACAACGAAGCCGAGTTTCTAAGAGTTGAAAATGAAAACCTCCGAGCGGAAAACAAGATGTATAAAGAGACTTTTGACTCCGCCACCTGCCCCAACTGCAATAGCCTCCTCCTCACCCTCGATGAAATGCATGATCTGAGGATCGAAAATGCACGTTTAAGAGGTGAGTTAGACCAGTTTATAACAGGATCGAGTTCTGTTGGAGGAGGGTACAAAAGGACCAATGATACTGGATCAGCATCAATACCTCCCGAGGAAGAAGGGACAGATCACCACCAAGCGGACATTGACGATGATCTTTTCGCCATAATCAACCAGTTTGATATCGGTAAAGCATCGGGACTGTGATGCACTTGTTCAGCCAGTGACCACGAGACCTTCAATATGGCCGATGCATACCTAATTTGGGATGAAGCCAGCTGATCATGGGAGAGCCTGCAGAGGAAGCGGGACTAATCCTGAATGAGTGAATGTGTTTTATTTCCTTGCGTGATGTGTTTTTCTGCTTTTGTGAATGTGTAAAAGCAAGGAGTAATAATCCGACTTCCCCCTATTAAATGCTCGAATCCGCCACCTCACCAACCTCGCGACGAATTGATGGCGAGTGAAAATCTGCATAAACCTGAAGGGTAACTCCGTATCGTTTCAATTTACCCTCAGTTGCTCCAAGTTTTAAAATTAAGCCCCTTCTATTCTCAGGAAATTGCAAATCGACCCGAGAACGCAATCATATCCGAATACAGGTTGGATAAAATTTGGGGGCAAATCAACTCATGGGCATTACCACGGGATAGACAGCTTCAGACAAAGGAAAGTACAAGCGAAAGACGCGAACAATCTCAGAAATGGGTAATTCTGTATCGTTCTAATGTGCACATAATCATCTCAAGTCTTGAATTGTCTTATTCCATTCTTAACAGGGATTGCAAATTACCTCGAGAAATACCGTAACATGGCCCAAGGTGATACAACAGGGCTGCGTTATCCCCAAGGATTAACCCTTGAAAAGAAAGCCCCATGGACACCTACGGTCCAATGGACCGAATGGTATGGGGGATGACAGTAGGTTCGAAATATTCCGAGTTCGATCCCCAAGGGTGGGGAATGTTGTATGTATTATAAATAAATAAAACAACTTTTTGTGCATTTCTTTTTTTACAAACAGGAATACTCGACGAGTAATATCAAAGTCAGTATTTTACCATAGTCTTCCCATAATGGTGAGGCGCCCAACAAAAGTCGAGGAAAATTCAATCCAACAAAACTGGTAAAAGACTCGTGCAAGACATTCAAGATGAAGGGTAAATCAGTATCGTTTTCAATTTATCCCTTTTAATACTGGCTGATATGTCTCTTTTTCTTTTTACAGGAAATATTTACACTAACATTTAACATGTTGAAGGAGACAAATCCAAAAGAAAATTATGATCATCTGACAAGATCTATTCTGGTGAAAAATGGGGCAAATTGATCACAAGCTCTGAAGCGAAAAAGCAAATATGTCTTCCTTATCTCGTTTGATTTCGAGAATAATTTCTCTGCTTTTTACAGGGGCATTCAACCGCTAAACCGTGGCGGTCGTTGTCATTAAACAAACCGAAATGCTCCCTCACCCATATGCTTCATCACGTAGAGACAAAGTTTGAGACGAACCACCCCTCGACATAAGGAGTAGGCTTCCCAATTTGTTCGGTCCGCCCACATACCAGGGGCAATTTAAATCCGCCCATATTTGCACATTATATAAACACACGTAATGCTAAAAAATTGTCACATCTGCATTGTGCTTACACAGTTCATGAATTATGTATGACTATTCCGTGTGTTTAACTTACCAACTCCAACTTAGAGCATAAATTGCACAGGAGACATCAAATGTGCAGAATGGGGCATGACAGGATGAGGAAAGGCAAACCATTTCCACGCAAGTCTAACATTTTAATTTACAGATAAACAGCCTTTCCCCAGAGTGAGAGAAGGCCCTTTCGGATTGAAGTCCCCCATTCAGATTACATTCGAGGCGTTCATACTATGAGGACCTCCTTAAACAGAATTGGTAATGCAAGCTTGACAGAATAGTTTTGCATGATCCATATTTGGATTGATTGCATCATGAGTTATCACATAGACTACTTCTAATCATTGCCGACTTGGTTGAATAGTTTTACATGAACCGATCAACTCATTGATGAAAATGCTTGCACATGTTACCTCTGATACTGCCTGACAGGCAACACATTCCCAATGTTCAAACTACCTTCCAAAGTCTTGAAATTCATTCAGCGATTATTGAATGAACAAGCCTGGTTGTCGAGAAGCCACCAAGCATTTCTTCCAAATTCTCAGGTAAGTATATCTTCAACCTGAACCTTTCAAGAGAATGAATTCTGACGGTTGTTGGGGTACTCGAATCCATTGCGGTACATACAGGTATCCACCTTCTTCAATAAAGCATGATTTGTCTCAAGGACAGAAATGTTCGAGACCTTTTGATCTCTGCCTCTTTGGTTTATTCCTAAAGCGACAGGATAATATAATTTGGGTTTGAGCTTCTGCAGGATTCCTGATCTTTCCAGATTCCAGAATGGCACCCTTTGAGGTACACCAAGTCCTTCTTACAGGCAAAATAAGTCCTTCTTACAGGCAAACCAAGTCCTTCTTACAGGCAAATCAAGTCCTTCTTATAGGCACAAAGTCCTTCTTACATGCAAATCAAGTCCTTCTTACAGGCAAAACAAGTCCTTCTTACAGGCACAAAGTCCTTCTTACAGGCAAATCAAGTCCTTCTTACAGGCAAAACAAGTCCTTCTTACAGGCACAAAGTCCTTCTTACAGGCAAATCAAGTCCTTCTTACAGGCAAAACAAGTCCTTCTTACAGGCAAATCAAGTCCTTCTTACAGGCATAAAGTCCTTCTTACAGGCAAACCAAGTCCTTCTTACAGGCAAACCAAGTCCTTCTTATAGGCACCAAGTCCTTCTTATAGGCAAACTAAGTCCTTCTTACAGGCAAACCAAGTCCTTCTTACAGGCACAAAGTCCTTCTTACAGGCACAAAGTCCTTCTTACAGGCAAATCAAGTCTTTCTTATAGGCACAAAGTCCTTCTTACAGGCACAAAGTCCTTCTTACAGGCAAATCAAGTCCTTCTTACAGGCACAAAGTCCTTCTTACAGGCAAATCAAGTCCTTCTTACAGGCATAAAGTCCTTCTTGCAGGCAAACAAAGTCCTTCTTACAGGCAAATCAAGTCCTTCTTACAGGCACAAAGTCCTTCTTACAGGCAAAGTAAGTCCTTCTTACAGGCAAAACAAAGTCCTTCTTACAGGCAAACAAAGTCCTTCTTACATGCAAATCAAGTCCTTCTTACAGGCAAAGCAAGTCCTTCTTACAGGCACAAAGTTCTTCTTACAGGCAAAGCACCAAGTCCTTTTTACTGGCACCAAGTCCTTTCTACAGGCACTAAGTCCTTCTTACAGGTATCTCCATGTGGTGACTTACCATACGGGTCAAATCTCAATCAAAATTTAATCAGTAGAATCCTTTTATTAGGAATCTACCATGGTACGACCCACCATACGGGTCAAATGGTATGACCCACCATACGGGTCAAATTTTAATTCAATTTTTAATCAGTAGAATCCTTTTATTAGGAATCTACCATGGGTTGATCCACCATACGGGTTCAAGTTCAACCACCTTAAAGTTTTTTTATATAACGAATCCTTAGGTTCTCATTTCATTTTCAGTGGAACAATCATGTCACGACTCTTTTTATTTCCTTGTATTGAGTCGATAAGAATCCAGGTGTCATCTCGTCTTTGAAATGAACCTCTACCGAGCTTCCTTTCAAAGAGGGGCAGCTGTTGACACCTGATTTTTAATCATTTTTTCTATTGCTAAAGTAATAAAAAATCCATAAAAATTCATAAAATTGAAAAATCAACTTTGGGGACCTTAGCCAAGCCTAGGGAACCAATTTTGACCAAAAAATTATTTTTCATATTTTCAGTATTTTTACGTATTTTTTATTTATTTATTTTCAAAAATTAATAGAAAATCCATAAAAATTCATAAAATTGAAAAATCAACTTTGGGAACCTTAGCCAAGCCTAGGGAACGAATTTTGACCAAAAAATAATTTTTCATATTATATATATTTTAATTTTTTTAAAAAAAAATACAAAAATACTTGAAAATTTTGGAAAAATAACATTTGAGGCCAAAAAATACACAAAGATAGTTAATATTTTTATTTTAAATCTATTTTCATATTGGCCATCGCAAATTCAGAAAAATCTAATTTGAGTCACGTGTTCCTTCACGAGTATAATCTCGAATCGGGCCTAAAAAAATTTAATTTGAGTCAACTTATTTTTAACTTTCACTTTTTATGAGTTGTGACATTGTCTTCTAATATTTTAAATTTTCATCTTGGCCCAATTATACCCAGAATGACTTAATTTTGCAAAAGGGTTTTAATTAAATTATGCATTATTTTCAGCGACAAGAAATGAGCTTAAATTTGACATGTGGTAAATTTTGGTGTGTCAAAAATTGTGAGGAGATTTGGACTTAAAGAAATATATTTTTTTCAGGGACTGAATTGTAAATACTTAAAATTCAAGGACTAGAGTGCAAATACCTAACTCTTGAAGGATTATTTTACAAATAATAAAAAGAAGAGTTAGTGGATAAATTAGAATAGAGAAGGGAAGATGAAGAAGAGGAGATGAAGAAGAGAAGTTGGAGAAGAATGGATGGAGAAAATAAGATAAGAATAGAGAAGGGAAGATGGAGATGAAGAAGAGTTAGTAGAGAAATTAGAATGGAAGATAAGAATAGAGAAGGGAAGATGGAGATTAAGAAGAGTTAGTGGAGAAATTAGAATGGGAGATAAATATGGAGAAGGGAAGATGAAGATGAAGAAGAGTTAGTGGAGAGATTAGAATGTGAGATAGAGATGGAGAATGGAAGATGAAAATGAAGAAGAGTTAGTGGAGAAATTAGAATGGGAGATAGAGTTAGTGGAAAAATTAGAATGGGAGATAGATGAGTAGGTTATAAAAGGAGGAAGAAGTGAGCTTGAGAAAGGATTCTTGAGAGAGAAAATTTGAAGTGTTTGGGAGAATTTTTTGAAGAGAAAATTTTGGATGTTTGAGAGAGTTTTGGGAGATTGAAGAAAAATTTGAGAGAAAGAAAATACCAAAAAAGAGAGAGAATTTTGAAGATGATGGGAGTTTAAAGCTAGGGGTTATCATCACAAATTCCTTCATCGATCAATATAAATCAAGAGTTCATCCTCGTCAACGAGCAAGCAAATTCGAGCTAAGTGTTTTTATTTATTCATTTATTTATGGTTTTACTCGCAAATTAGTACAAATTGTATACACTTTCTCCATCTCCCATTTTTTCCCATATTTTATGTCAGGAGAAAGATATCTCTATGTCAACAGCAAAAATCTCGTAGAGATGCAAGAATCGGCCCAGACAAGCTCCTAAGCTGTCCACCGATTTCTCAACTGATCTGTGACTAAAAGTCCCTCTTAATTCAAAAGAAACTCTCTATATTGGGAACATAGAGAGCGAAAATCAATTATAGAAATCCCTCCCAAACAAACGGGAGATAAGTACTCTTTCCACTCTTCTGGTTTTAGGTGCAGATTAGCACATATTTTGTATACTGACACTTCACTCTATTTTATGTCAGGAAGCCGCAGCTCTATATCAATGGTCAATCCTATGGAAGCACAAAATCGGCTTGGAGGAGTCCTCAAGCGCGCACAAATTTCAAATTGTTGAATCAATTCGTTGTATTTCATTTTAAAAAATTCATACCCCAAAATGGAGAGGACAAAGTCCATCCGCAATTTAAATACCTGCACCATAAATCCCAAAGGGAAGAGCCAAGCCAATGCTTAGCCTCCCATTGGAGGTTTTTACTTATAGTAGTTAAATACCTGCAACTTAAATACCTGCACCTTAAATCCCAAAGGGAAGAGCCAAGCCAATGCTTAGCCTCCCATTGGAGGTTTTTACTTACAGTAGTTAAATACCTGCAACTTAAATCCCAAAGGGAAGAGCCAAGCCAATGCTTAGCCTCCCATTGGAGGTTTTTACTTACAGTAGTTAAATACCTGCAACTTAAATACCTGTACCTTAAATCCCAAAGGGAAGAGCCAAGCCAATGCTTAGCCTCCCATTGGAGGTTTTTACTTACAGTAGTTAAATACCTGCAACTTAAATACCTGTACCTTAAATCCCAAAGGGAAGAGCCAAGCCAATGCTTAGCCTCCCATTGGAGGTTTTTACTTACAGTAGTTAAATACCTGCAACTTAAATACCTGTACCTTAAATCCCAAAGGGAAGAGCCAAGCCAATGCTTAGCCTCCCATTGGAGGTTTTTACTTACAGTAGTTTAAATACTTGCAACTTAAATACCTGTACCTTAAATCCCAAAGGGAAGAGCCAAGCCAATGCTAGGCCTCCCATTGGAGGTGTTTATTCACTGTCATGTACTTACTATAATTTAATTTTTGAATCATCAGACCCAAAAGATGAGTATGTCGTAATACTGCACAGAAGTCGTTAACACACTCCCTCTTTCGGCTTCAGGGAATCTTTAACACTTAAAAAAATATAACAAATAAAAATATATACCATCCATGCCTCCTATTTAAAAAGTGAAAACACAAAAGAGAATACCCTACTAGAGCTTTAGGAATAAACCAAGCCTGAGTTGCCGGATTAGGATATCCATGAAATTAAGGTACCGAAAGGGCATTAGTTTTAATTAACTAGTGTAACCAAGTCCCCGAGCTCATAATCTCTGGTTCGCAGGAATAAATTAGTTCTCCCGCTAATTTATTTAGGTTTCTAATCGACCTACCAAGAACGATTAGTGGCGACTCCAAATTTTAAAATCATTTAAACAAAAACCAAAGTTGCGATTTGGTAGGGCTTGGGAGGGTCCGCGTTAGGTTAGTCAAATCTAATTAACCTAATAATCCGTTAACCCCTTTTAAAATTTAAAATTTTTTTAGAGGGTCGCGACAGTAGGCTCTAAGAGTCTAAGGTATTCATGCAGATGGGATTGTCTATCCTATCAATCACGATCATGAAAGTAAATGCGCAATCAAGGAATCAATCAGGGAGAAAACATATCACATCAAGTCAATCACAGGCCATGGGAAGCTTTAGGAGCCTAGAAAATACCTCAATTGGGTTCAAGGATGGTTTGGGATGGTCTGGAATGATTTGGGTCAAATTGACCAGAAGGGCAGAAGGTCATTTTAGGAGGTTCGGAAAGCCAAAGCCATGAAAATAGGTCAAACCAGTTGAATGGAGTTTTTCCCTCATTTTCACGATTTTTAGGAATTTCTACGATTTTTCTAAAATTTTCTATGATTTTTCTAGAATTTTTCAGGATTTCTAAGAATTTTCTAAGGATTTCCCTATTTTTTGGGCATTTTTCAGGAATTTTTTTTATATTTTTTTGGAATTTTCAAAGACTTTCTAAGGGCTTTCCTATTCTTTGGGACATTTTCTATATTTTCTGAGATTTTTATTTTGATTTTCTAAATTTTCTCTATTTTTTCAAACATTTTATACATTTTTTAACAAATTTTCCAATTTTTCTATGATTTTATTATTATTATTATTATTTTTTATTTTTTTATATTATTATTTTATTTATTTTCCAATAATTTCCGAATTTTCTAAATTTTTATAAGATTTTTAGAATTTTTTTATTATTTTTATTATATTTTTTATTCTATTTTGGTATTTTTATTCGATTATTTATTTATTTGTTTGTATATTATTATTTTTTATTTCCTAATTTTTTTGGGGACCGGGTCGGGTCAACTCGGCCCATCTGACCCGAAGGTCCAAACCTAGAACTAAGGACTTAAAACGACGCTGCTTCATTTTTTATGATTTTATATTATTATTTTTTAAAAAAAATTATCTAATTTCCAATATTTCCTTATTTTTTTTATTTTTTTTTCGGACCGGGTCGGACTGACCCGACCCATTCGAGAACCCGGCCCGAAGGCCCAAACCTAGACCCTGGGTAAACGACGTAGTTTTTGTTTTATTTTATTTTATTTTATTTTATCATTTTTTTAAATTTTTTCGAATTTTTTTAAATTTTCACTCTATTTTTTATTCTCCCGCCCACTTTAATCCTATGGTCATGAATCCCCCACGTGTCAACATCTCGGCCGCTCATCCTCCAAGTTAATCCTACGGCCCTGATTAAACCTCAAGAATAAATCCCAGCTGTCTATTATTTTTAATTTCTAAATTGATTATAAATTCGGATTTGAATTTTCATTCCCAGGAAATCCAAGATCGCGACACGTGTTTCAATCTCACCCGTCCATCCCAACCTACTATTCCCTACCGGAAGAGAGGATGAACAGTGCCGCCGATGGCACTGTTCATCATCTTCTCCGGCAAAACTCGCCGGAAACTCGCAAGAATACCTAAGCCGCACTAAAACCTTGCTAAAATCCCCTTTTTTTTCGATCCATCCCGAGTCTATGCCTCAAACGTGCAGTAATCTACAATATCTAGCCCTAAGATCGATCAAATGCTCGCCTATCTGTTGACACCTGATTTTCAATCACATTTTCTTTTCTTCTTTTTTAAAATTAATAGAAAATCCATAAAAATTCATAAATTTGAAAAAATTAACTTTGGAGACCTTTGCCAAGCCTAGGGAACCAATTTTGACCAAAAAATGATTTTTCATATTTTCAGTATTTTTCGGTATTTTTATTTTCTAAAATTGATAGAAAATCTATAAAAATGAGAAAATTGAAAAATCAACTTTGGAAGCCTTGGCCAAGCTTAGGCAACCATTTTTGAGTAAAAAAATAATTTTTCATATTTTTTGTATTTTTTTAAATATAATTTTTAGAAATTAGGAAAATATTTAATAAATAATAGCATTTGAGGCCACAAAAATACATAAAAATAGTCAATATTTTTCCTTTAAATCCCTTTTCATGTTGGCCATCGCAAATTTAAAAAATCCAATTCGAGGTCATGTATTCCTTAACGAGCATAATCTCGAATCGGGCCTAAAAAAATTCAATTTGAGTCAATTTATTTTCATTTTTTACTTTTAGGAGTTGTGACATTGTTCTTTAATATTCCAAATTTTCATCTTGGCCCAATTATACTCAGAATGACTCAATTTTACAAACAGGGCTTTAATTAAATTTTGCATTATTTTCAATAGCAAGAAATGAGCTTAAATTCAACATGCGATAGGTGTGTCGAAAATTGTGAGGAGATTTGGACTTAAAGAAATATTTCTCCAGGGACTGAATTACAAATACTTAAAATCTCATGGACTAGAGTGCAAATACCTAATACTTGAGGGATTATTTTGTAAATAACAAAAAGAAGAGTTAGTGGAGAAATTAGAATGGGAGATAGAGTTAATGGAAAAATTAGAATGGGAGATAGATGAGTGGTTTATAAAAGGAGGAAGAAGTGAGCTTGAGAGAAAAAAAAATTTTGGAGAGAAAATTTTGGATGTTTGAGAGAGTTTTGGGAGATTGAAGAAAAACTGGGAAAAAAAATTCTTTTGGAGAGATTTCAAGAGAAAAAAATTTTGAGAGAGAAAAATTCGCCGCCGTGGAACAAGCCTTGGCGACGCGACGGATTCATCTCCAACGAGCTCTAGGCGCATCAGCATGTGCAATTATCTGGTAACTCAATTTTTCGTGTTTAGATGACGAAATCTCGAAAATAAATGTACTGAACATTCGTAGATGACTTCGAGATCTTCGATTTGATATATTATGGCACGAAAATTGACGTCGTTTGCTATGTCAAAAGGGTCCCGAAATTGAAAGCAGAAATCTGGAAATATGGTGATTAGAACCTGAGATGGAATTTTTCTAATCTGACCTTTCACGCTAAATGATTTTCCATGGGTTATTCTAAACTTTGTTTCATAAAGACCTCTTCATGACATTTGTTCATAAGATCTTAATGCATAACATATAAAAAATAAAAAAATATTCATGCACGTTTCGTATTTTTAATGCATTTAATGAAATCATGCAATTCTGTTGGCGTCCTTGAGTCTCAGTGTTTTTCTGTGCGTGGTCATATTGATTTGTAGTTATCTTATGTTTAGAGTCTTCTTTTGAAACTTCACAAAAAATGAAAGTTGTTCATTGGGGTCTTGTTTAGTAGACTGGAAAGTTTGGTGCATTAATTTTGAGATGAGTGTCCATTTAAGCTTAATCCTGAAATATGTCTGTTCTGTGAAATTTGTTTGTTTGCTGCTGAGCTCTCATGAAAGACCATTTTCTACACGAAAATGAGTGTCTCTTCAATAAGAATGTAAAACATGAAAGTTGTCAAAGACACATTTTCCCATCCACATAAAAAATCTCAGAATTTTTACATACATTTCATTATTTCTTTTGTATTTTATGGTTACTGTTTTCTCCCTAAGAATGTTCATGGACAGTATGATTTAATTCGTATTTTTTGTGTTAATGCATTGGAAAATGTAAAAAATGGTCTCAATGAAGTTTAATCAGCACGTGTTAAACTCTCTTTGAGTTTTTGAATTGTCTTAACTCATTGGTGATTGTGCATGTCCGATTGGATAAGTTCATTATTTTCATTTGGCTTTCGGCCCGATGCTTTGAAGACTGGAGGATGACCGATGTCCATTCCGGTCCGTTTTGTTGTACTCTCGACCCACGAGGCTTGGCGACGGGTGTTTGACCGATGTCCATTCCGTTCCATTTTTGTTGTATTCCCGATCATGTCTCGGGTTTTATTTAATTGGTCTGTAATTATTCACCCGACGAGTTGCGGGTTTTATTTTCACTGTCCTTAGGGTAGTTTTACTTTACCTGCTCTCTCTTCACATCTTCATTTGCTTTGGGTGATTTTGCATTTTTTTATAATACATCCAAAATACAAAAAAAAATGTAGAAAATCCAAAAAACCAAAAAAAAAAAGGAAAATCTGAAAATACAAAAAATGCCATTCATGTGCATCTCATGTAGTATGTCTCATGTATGTTTGTTATGTTATCCGTATGTTCATATAGACATATCGTATTTGTTTGTTCTCGTATGCACGTCACGTACGCGACGTTTGCAAATCCACATTTGTCTGTTATGATATGTTATTAACCCATGCATATTCATTCAGAAAAATCAAAAATTTCAAAATGAGGGTTTTATCCCATCTTTTTCAAAAATGAGGGTTTTATCCCATCTTTTCAAAATGACGACTTTGCCCTTTATGGGCAAAATCGAAATGTACGTATTTACATACACATATCACTATGCATGTCACATATATATGTCACGTATTTTTATGGTGTATGTATGCATGTTACATATCGTATTCGTGCGTCTTCATACGCATGTCACATACGTATTCGTATTCGTCTATCCCCGCATGCATGTTGTATTCATACGCATGTCACGTATGCATATCATTCGCATGTCCACGTACGTATGTCCTTCGCATGTAACGCACGTATATGTATTCGTCTATCTCGTATGCATATCATATTCATACACATGTCACGTACGTATGTCGTTCGCATGTCATGTACGTATGTCATTCGCACGTCACGCACGTATTCGTATTCGCATATCTACGTATTCGTATATCATATTCGTATGTCCGTATTTGTGTGTCGTATTTGTATGTCAACGTTTGCGTTCATACCCTTTATGCATTTCATTTTAAAGTGAAAACAGAAAAAGAACACCTTACCAGGGTCTTAGGAATAAATCAAGTGAGAGTTGCCAAAATAGGATATCCATGGAATTAAGGTACCGAAAGGGCATTAGTTTTAATTAACTAGTATAACCAAGTCCCCGAACTCATAATCTCTGGTTTGCAGGAGTAATTTAGTTCTCCCGCTAGGTTACTTAGGTTTCTAATCAACCTACCAAAAATGATTAGTGGCGACTCCAAATTCTAAAATCATGTGAAAAAAAATCAAAGTTGCGATTTGGTAGAGCTTGGGAGAGCTCGAACTAGGTTAGTTAATTTAATTAATTAATCTGGTAATCCATTAACCTAAAAATGAATTTTAGGTCGCAACACTATCCAGCTTCACCGAGACCGACTGAATCTACCATAACGATGACCGGCAGAGAACAAAAATCGAACGAATAGAAAGCTTGCGAACCATGCTCTGAACGTATAATAGGATTCATTAGCAATCACCACATGGGTTTCAGGGGACTTACCAGCATCGTTCATAAAGCCCAGCTTCGCGCGAGGTGAGCTCGGAAGCTTAAGACGACTAAGAGGGGTTTGAAGGCCGACACAACAATTTATGAAACGGAATCAAAAGGGAAAAGGGGAAACGGAGTCAGGACGAAGCAAGGAGTCGATTGAACCTAATTTAAGGGCAAACGAATGAATGAATGAGGCTCGGCCATTGAAGGCCGAGCTCGAACTCGAGCATGGTATGTACCTGGTCCGGCGATGAAATCGCGTGCCGTGAGCTTCAGGGACTTCCTCGAGGTCGCGGGAAGCTTCAGGAACGATTTGCGGGACTTCCTTTGCTCTAGATTGCCCTGAATGAGACCTCCAATGTTTCGGTCCTCCTCCCCCTGTGCAAGCTCCGTCGTCCCGAAAACAGAGCCTCCTCTCCCTTTTTATACTCCGAAATTTTGCCTAACAGAACCCCTCCCAGAAAATCCCTCAATCTTCTCGTTTTGATCTCGCCGAACTAATCTCTTGATCTCTCAGAATCTCCCTCAACAGACTTCTCTTTTCAAAACTCAGGCGCGCGCAGGTTCGTGGGAGAGAAGGTGATAGTTGGGTCGGGTCGGGTCGGGTCGGGTCGGGTCGGATCTGGGCCGACCCAAATTACATATTTTCTTCAAATTGGCCTCGAATTTTTCATTTTTTTCAAAATTGACACCAGAACTAGGCTCAGGGGCATCGAATCTACTCGCAAATGGCATTTTCGGCCGATAATTTTCAGTAATTATGCAAAAATCCCAAATTTCCAATTTGACCCGAGGACCCATTTTGCAAAATCCAAAGTCTTAAGGGCATTTTTTGCAAAATTTGACGCCACCATTGGATTCAGAAGGTCAAAATCTAGGGGGTGACGTTGCCCTACTTTCAATTCAGTCCCCAGACAATTTTTAATTTCATTTTTAGTGATTTTAGGGACTAAATTGAAAAATCAGAAATTGCACTTTGGTCCTTTTTAGCGAAATTGGACAATTCAGAGGGCATTTGGACTCGATTTTAATTTTAAAAAATATATGAGGATGACACGACTCCAAAAATGTAAAAATGGAAAATTAAAAACCTAAAATGGAATTTCTAGAATTATTTGAATATTCTGAAAATTGAAATTAACAAAGAAACTTTATATTACAGACTTATTTTTTTCAAAATTTATTCATCCAAAATGGGGATAAAATTAAATAAAAAATATTTACTATTTTTTGGTAATTTTCTGACTTTAAATGCTATTGTTTTATTAATTTTTTATTATTTTCCTAATTTCTGAAAATATTAAAAATGCGAAAAATAAAGAAAATTATTTTTTGTTCAAAATTGGTTCCCTAGGCTATGCTGAGGTTCCCAAAGTTGATTTTGCAATTTTCTCACTTTTTATGGATTTTTTTATGAATTTTTGAAAATAAAATACAGAAAAATACAAAAAATAAGGAAAATTATTTTTTTTCTCAAAATTAGTTCCCTAGGCTAAACCAAGGTCCCCAAAGTTGATTTTTCAATTTTCTCACTTTTTATTTATTTTTTATGAATTTTTTAAAATAAAATACATAAAAATACAAAAAAAAAATAAGGAAAATTATTTTTTGCTCAAATATGGTTTCTCAGGTCAAACCAAGGTCCCCAAAGTTGATTTTTCAATTTTATGAATTTTTATGGATTTTCTAAAAATTTTGAAAATAAAATTGGCCAAAAATCAAGTGTCAACACCGTGCGAAACCAAACAGACAACACCTTAGTAATTCTTTAGACCTCCCCCATGCTTCATAAAGAGATTCACCATCCATATATACGAAAGTAGAAATATCATTATGCATCTTGGCAGACTTAGCAAGGGAGAGTACTTACTAAGGAATTTTTTAGCCAAGTCATTCCACATTGTGATAGATCCTACTCGAAGGGAAGTTAACAATTACTTAGCTTTGTCACGCAAGGAAAAAGGGAATAATCTCAACTTAATGACCCTATCAATAACGCCATTATATTTTATAGTGTCACAAATTTCAAGAAAAGCATCTAAATGGATATTGGGATCATCATTGGCAATCCACCAAGTTGGACTGCATTTTGAAGCATCCGAATTAGGGAAGAGTTAATTTCAAAATTTTTAGCTTGTATGGTTGGCCTCCTAATGCTCAATGTTGATCCTTGGACTGTAGGTGTGACATAATCCTTTAAAGCCCTCCTTTGATCTCCTATTTCGTCAACCATAATCATGTTGTTTTGCTCTCATCCCCACCTTAGGAAAGTGCACTCAATTTTAAGGTCAAGCTTCTCAAGTTCTCTCTGTTGGCTTCGAGTAGCGAGGGTTTGCAGTCGAAGATGAACCCTTGTCCTCTCTATTTCTTCTCTACTTTTTTTAAAAATCAAACAAAAAAATATATCAAATAAAATAGAATAAAATAAAGCTATACTAAATAAGAATTGCTTGGTATTAATAGTAATAGTTGATTTATCAGATCAATCCCCGACAATGGCACCAAAAACTTATTCTCTTGATTAGCAATGCAAGCGCATGTATTGAACAAGTAATAAAGTGAAGAATAAAGTATCGTTCCCATAGAGAATATAGACAAATAAATCAAATTACTTACTAAAGGTGAACAATTCTCAAATTTATCTAAGCAATTAAAGATTTATTAAAGCAATCAAAATTCTAAGGAAAACTAAATTAACCACAACAACAAACCAAAATAGAAAATAGAAATTCACAAACTAAACGCAGAAGGATACTTTTAGTGCCTTAACTTGTGTACGGAGATCACTTTGGTGCTAAAAGTTTCAAACGAATCATTTTAGTGCCAAGTCGGAGGAAAAAGGATCACTTTGGTGCTTCCGGCAAGAATTTCCGGCCAAAAATAATACGTGGCTTTTTGAATAATTATTAAATGCTGAGCTGTGAAATTTTGAGGAAGCCCATCCACGTGGAGCTTATGAAACGACGCCATTTCATCCGACGTAGCACCACGTTTGGAAACAACTTCGTTTGCTACAATAAGATGATGAAAAGAAGCCCAAAGACGTCGTCTTCTCCATTACATCTCCTCCATCGCGAAAGAGAAGGCCTTTGTGTTCTCCATCGGTGGCTTCACAGTCCTGTCGCACGTTGTGAGTTGGCCGTCATCGCTCGCCATCACTACGATCACTCGTCGTCGCTCCCCATCGGCAACTTTGATAGGTATGTGGCTTCCCCCATTTGTTGCGAAATTAATTTGAAAAGGAAAATTAGGGCTCCGATTGAATAGAAAAATGAGGGCTTTCGGAAGTGGAGCGAAATTAGGGCTTAGTAGGGCTTTCTCCATCTCTATGGTAGACTGAGAGAGGACTATGGCATTATGGGCGCATTGCATAGTACTGGAGGGTTTCGATGGGACCTCTATGTGAAAAAAAAAAATAGGGTTTGGTGATACACCCAATTTGTTGAGCAAAAAAGATAGAGCTCAATATGGACATCGGGATAACATTTTTGGCGTTTGTGATAAATTTTTGGGGTTTTTTTGCTTTGTAGGGACCTCCACGTCAAAAGAGTCCAGTGCCGTGCCAAGGAAGAGTGCTCCAAAGAAGAAAAAAGCTGTTGCAACTCCAAAACAGCCACCAACTACTAGAGCTGCTGCAGCTCGTGCAAAAAAGGTTCATGGAACAACAAGGGCAGTTGAAGTACCTACATTAGTTGAAGAACTTGCACGTGACGATGATCAAATACCTACAAGCCCAGTTGAAGAACCTAGCCGATGGATTAGAAAGAGTGCAAAGATCATGAATAAAGTGAAAAAGCCATCAAAAGGAAAAAAAATCTGGGGGGTGGTCCTTGTTGACTGAGTTTGATGTTGTTATGTCTTTTTTGTTGCCTTTTGACATGTTTGATGGGAGGTGAATGAAGGTGGATAGCATTACCGATTGATGTTCTTGTTTATGAAGGATCGGTTGAATATTAATGGCAATGAAATTTTTATATGTAGCTTACATTTTTGTTGTCGTGTTGTTCTTGGCTGATGTGATGTTGCTAGTGTTATGTCGTTGGTTAATGTTGCTGAAGTGTTGGAGTTTTGTCTGTGCATATTGAGTTATGCCGGTGCATCTGTAGCTTCGAACAGCGCACCAACAGTTGCTAGTGCAAGCAGAAGCAGCAGAGCAGCTGCAGTTGGTGCAAGGTGGTGCACCAGCTGCAGTTGCTGCAATGGCTACTGGTGCACCAGCTGCAGTTGCTGCAATTGAACCTCCAAGTTGCTACTGATGCACCAAGTTCGACTAGCACTGAACTGGTCATCTTGTAACTAATACTGGCACTGAAATGGCTATTTTCACTAAAACTTAGCACTAAAGTAATCATTTTTGATAAAAACTTGACACTAAAGTGATCACTTCAGTCAAAAATTGATACTGAAGTATTATTTTTTTAAAGCACGATTGGCACTACATTGATCACCTTCAACAAACTACTGCTCTTTCATTTGACCATCGTTTGCAGCAAAAATTGCAGCAAACCAGCAAATCACCAATAACCAACATCTCATTCACAAACAAAGCAAAAGAAGTTTACAATGCACAACAATTAATCTCATCAAAACTTGTAAATGTGCACAAGCAGTGAATGCCAACATCGACTTCAATAAGAAACTTTTATTCCATACAACAAAGGGAAACATCAAACCAGCAACACAATTACAAATTGCCTTTTACAAGTACATATTTCATTCATCTTCAACTATGGTAGACTAGGAAACCCATTCTCACCGTTCCCTTTACATTTGCCCATGAAAAAAGCTACACAACCGAATAATAAGATAATCAACGCTCGACAACAAATTCTTTCAATTTTCATGCTTGCAACTTTCTTCTTCAAATGGTTGGCCAAAGATGCTAAAGCTTTATTTTCGGCTTGCATTGACCGAACATCAACATCATCCAACTCGTCCACTAATGTAGGTAAAGGTTGATGTCGTCCTTCAAGAAGCTCCAATATTACCTTAGTCGCTCGTCCGGAGAATTTTGAATCAACCCATTTGAAATATTTGCACTTCAAGCCTTCTTTATACCTAGCACATCCATTGAATCGTCTACCCGAATTCAACGTAGTCCAAGATGTTCTTATTGGACTCGGTAACCCACAATAACAATAACATTCACCTTCTTCGGTTCGAGAAGAATTAGGGTTAGGGTTTGAGGCTTTGCTAAAGCCGCTGGTGTCGCTCGTGAAGCCCGCCATTTCCAACTCCGATCTGTCTTTGTTGTTCTTTGAAATTGGGGATTTTCTTGAATTGACTGATTTAGGGTTTGAGGTGCTGTTGAAGCCGCTCGTGAAGCCCTTCACGCGCTGCCTAAGGCTCTACTGATTTAGGGTTTCAAATTGGGGATTTTTCTCTTCAATCGGCTGATTTAGGGTTCTTATTTGAAGAACCATGTCCAAAACGACGTCGTGAAAGCTTCAGCTGCTGACTAGACTCTCCGGCGGCCACGTTAACTTCACTTATTCATAAAATAAGGCCACGTCAGAAATCCGGCGAACCAAATCGGAGTTAGCACTAAACTGATCGTTTTTTCAAAAATTTGGCACCAAAGTGATCCGTTTGAAACTTTTGGCACAAAAGTGATCTTCGTACACAAGTTAAAACACTAAAAGTGTCCTTCTGCCCAAACTAAACCTTGAAATTTTGAATATAAAGAAGCAAAGAACAAAGGATTTTTGTCAAGAGTGAAAAACATTAGAGCATTTGATTTCACTTAATCAGTCAAGGTTAATTAACCAATCTCCTCATGAAATCAAATTGAATCCATAGTGTGATGGTAGAACTTTCTAATTTAAATCTATCTTTGGTTCGGTAAAACAACCCTATTTGGATTCAGCAACTCACACTTAGTCCATGTGAATTTAAATAAATCCAAACGCATTAAGATCTATGAACGTTCTCGGATTCTATAAACCACTCTTGATTTAACTACTATCGAAACTACACAAACAATCTAAGATATCTCTATCTCTGTTGAATTCATGGCTATATATCATAAGCACTCACATGAAATCTCCTTTCAATCTCAAACATGCAACAAAAATCATTCAAATGGTGATCAAGCACTTAAAAGCATTAGGAACATGATAGATAGCTCACACATATGAATTCTAGAATTGCATAAACAAGTTTGGAAAATTAATCAATCATAGTTAGGCTACATGGTAGCTCAAACAACAAGTAGTCTAGAACATAATCAAAATTAAACTAAAAACAATGACTAATCTGAAGATGATGAAGACTAGAACAAGTTTACCAAGAATAATCAAGGATTGACTTTTAATTCGCCATCTTCTTCTTCACTTGGCATACAACATTGAGAGGAAGATTAAAATCGAAACCCTCATATGAAAAAGACGGCACCTCCGATTGTCTTTTCTTTTCACGTCTTTCCTTTTTTTCTTTCCTTCATGTATACTTCTTCTTGTTTTCAATAGAAAATCTTAATCACACTAGAATAGGATTGCAATCAAAGATTCTTCCCAAATACAACTCCTCCCGACATTAAAACTTCTATTCTAGGTTGGAATTTGAATTCCTCCCCAAGGTATGCTTGATTCTTCTTGATTTGCAAATTTACATGGATTTGATCTCTAGTTTGGAAGTTTCTACGTAGTTTAGGAAGCTTATATGCGTTTTTCCACGCGTTTTGTCCTCTTAAAAATCCTAATCTGACGGTGGTCATTGCGCTATGGTTGAAATGTGAAATTTTTCAAAATAAAAAATTATTTTTCAAAAATAAAAATCATTTTGTGATCGTGTGACCCAAGTTTGGCCACATGTCATGATCTCAGCCATCCAAACCGTTTTCTAAAAATTAAAAATTCTTTTCTGGTCCTACAATTGAGATCTTGCAACATGTCACTCTCTAAGGCGTTCGATCAATGACTATGGGGAAATTCGAAAATTCAATAAAACAAATAAAAAAAATATTTAAAAATTCAAATAAAAATATCAAAAACGGTGTTTTTTAAGATCGACTCAAGACCCTTTCAGTCTGGATTGGGCACCCGAGAAGCATGGGCCTTGTCAACTAGATTTGGTCTAAAAAATTAATAATAATAGATAAAATAATAATAATAATAAATCTAATTATCTTTAAAAAAATTAGAAAGTTCATTAAAAAATTCTTAAAATTTTGGAAAAATTCCAAAAAATTTAGAAAAATTTCAAAAATTAGGAAATGTGTTATTTTAACTGGCCAATCTTATTTTTGATGATTTTTCCATCTCTTTTTCTCAAAATGATGATTTTACCCCTTATGGGCAAATCATCTAAAAAAATTTCAAGAATTCCTGAAAAATCATAGAAAATGGGAAATGGTCAAATGGAACTGGGCAAACCTGTATTTCATAATTTCAACTTCTAATTCCTTCTAAAATGACGATTTTACCCTTAATGCGCAAATCATTCCCAAAAATCTAAAAAAAATCTAGAAAATCTCAAAAATTGAGAAATGGACATAATTAACTAGCCAATCATACTTCTAATGATTTTGGCTCCAAATCTTTTCAAAATAGAAATTTTGCTCATTTGGGCAAATTGTCTTTAAAATTAACGATTTTGCCCATTTGGGTTAATTGTCTCCAAACATCTGCAAACTCCTTTCAAATTTTAATTCTCCTTTTCTCTAAGTCTTTAGGGCTTTACTAGATATGTCATTTATTGATTTGATATGTTTTATCCACATATTCTGATTTCTCGATTTGAGCACTTATCCTTTTAAGATTGATAGATTATATATTCTCATTTACATGAACCCTTAGACTTTAGGACTTCCTCACTCTGATTCATCTGCATGAAAATCTTAGTTAGAAAAATCATTTAGTTAAGGTATCGAAAGGGCGTCAATGGCATTATTGGCATAACCAAGGCTCTAATCCCAAATCTCTGGTTCTGTTAGAGTAGTCTAGCTACTCCCACCTCTTGATGAGGTTTTTAATCTACCTTCTTCAAAGATCGGTGGTGACTCCAACAGCATGTACGTTTATGCACATATCACATGACTACACCTAAGGTAAAACTCAATTTTTAAATCCTGCCATCATGTGAGGTAAGGATCTAAGCGAGTTCAAGTCCACCTACGAATCACATTGGATCCCTAGACTTCAGTAATCACCCTAAGCTCCTCAAATCCTAATTAGACGAGGGTCATGATAGCTGTCGCTACCCAACGCCAACCATGGTATCGAAAAGTTTACGCTTTATTTCATTCTCAGCTATTGTTTAAATGAACTATATGGAAATCCTGAAGCAAGACAGCTATTCAGTGAGGGCTTATAGGGTTCAGCATGGTTCTTAAGTAGAACCTAAAACTTAGAACCATACGAGAACCTGTCTAATTTTAGGTTTCAAAGTATGTAAGGTAGGTTTCAGGTTTCAAAAATTAGAGAAACTATTCTGATTGGTGAGTCTAGGTTCCAAGTAGGTAGAACATAGAACCTAGAACCTGTGAGTTCTTTTTCTTTCCTTAATTTATGTCTTTGTGCGATCCTGTAATATTCCATGGCATTCAATAATGAGTGTGTAATCTAAAAATACTAGTCCGAGCTTAACTTTTGCTTTGTTAATATTTTATATTTATCCACGTGTCTCAATATGAGTTATGGTTAGCTTATTATAGTAACAAATGGCAGTCATGAAAAATGATGATTTATTGCAATCGTTCAATCAAGAAGATAGATGGAACTTGAGGAGACTCTAGAACCGACCCTGAAACATGTGACCAAGTAGGTTTTAGATTCAAGTTTTAGCTTTCAGGGTATGCATAGTAGGTTTCAAGTTTCAAAAAATGATAAATTTATTTTGATAAGTAGGTTCTAGGTTCCAAGCGGGAGTTGCTGACGTGGACGTTAGGCATTACTCGATGCTAGAGAGATGTTGATAGGGCTTTAGTCTCTTGTCTGAAACTTTGATTATCGCATTCTACACCCATGCCTGGAGTTGTGAAGATCACTATCGAAAATTTCAAATATGTTCGTAGCATTTGTCCATGTCCAAAAGAAGCCAGTTGTACTTATGAATGTGATTGTATCATGAAATGTAAAAGCGGTGTGTGATGGGGATCCATTTTGAGTGACAATAATATTTCTAACATATTATGATCCTTAAGTTATTAAGATCACTCCATCAGCCAAGGCTAAGGATTGAGATCAATGAAGTTTGCTACTAAGGCCTAAAGGGACAACACTAGCCACGGATAAAGGATTCTGGAATATGAAAAGTTCACCATCAAGTCCTAAAAGAAACCCATCAGCCAAGAATAAAAGACTTCTTGAACTTGGATGAAGAATCGGGATAGAAATTTGCTCATTTGAGAAAATGTCACTTACATTCAAAGGTAAGTTTGGTCCATCATATAAAAAAAGATTACAGCTTTATTTATAGAGTTATTCTAAACAAAAGAAAGCCAATTTTGAAACCCCAGAAACGGAAATGACTCTCAAAACTCATAAAATTAAGACCAAATGCATTTAACTAAGACCAAATGCATGTATCTAATACTGGACTCGCTAGCTTTGGAAGCCGAATAGCCACATTAGAAGATCAATTAATAGCCATGGAAATAGACCAGAACAGCCTCTAGTTGCTAGGTAGTCAATTGGCAGTCTCAAAATCAAAAATGAACTGATACGAGAACATCTTGGTAGTGGATCGAAAAATAGTCCATTGGATCAACAACTGTCTTATAGAATCGGCATATTTAACCTTGAACCCATTGAATCAAATTGCTACGGAAATTGTTTTTACTTGCAAGAATAATAACTGGGCTTGTGGAACTTAACAATTGATCGATAAAACTTGTGTAGGAACCAATAAAAGGAAGAAGGAATTTTGCGGAAGCTTGGAGGATTTAATTTAGAGAGAATAACAAAACACAAATGAGAGAGCAATACTACAAAATACCTTTGCCAAGGTTTTACACAAAGAAAATACAAGCTTTGTTCTAAGCTTGTTCTTACAAGAACTCTCAACTCTCTCTATATTTCTTCTCCTCCTTGATATGAAACTTACAAGAAAAACCACACATATTTATAGCCAATTCTATACCTAATTTTGCCAAACTTAAATGTCTTTATTTGACTACACCTAATTTTACCAAACTTAAGCACACCTAAGATGTCCATTTTTGACAATTAATAGTAAAAAATTGAGGCTTCTTCTTTTTTTGACTTCCTTCCAAAATGTATTTTAATATTTTCAATAGCCTTCCTTCCATAATGCCAAGCATCGTCTTCAATCTTTCGAACAAATCAACCTTCAATGGTTTTGTCAGGATATCTGCAATCTGGTCTTCGAACCTATAGAAATCAAGTTCAATCTCACCACATTTGACTAGCTCACGGATATAGTGATACTTGATGTCGATATGTTTGCTCCTGCCATGGAAAACAAGATTCTTGGCTAATGCAATTGCCGACTTGTTATCACATATTAATTTCGTAGGATCTTTCTGCTCATGCATCAGTTCACTGAGCATCCTACGAAGCCATATCGTCTGACAAGCCCCTAAAGCTAATGCCATGTATTCTGCTTCAGCTGTCGAGAGTGCAACAACTTGTTGTTTTTTCAAGGACCAAGAAATCACTCCTGATCCGAGAAAGAAAACATTTCCTGAAGTACTCTTCCGAGTCTCAGTATCACCTGCCCAATCAGAGTCTGTGTATCCAACTAGACCAAAGTTGTCAGTATAAGAATATAAAATTCCATGGTCACGAGTTCCACTGACATACCGTAAAATTCTTTTTGCTACCTGCAAATGTGATTGATACGGTTTTTCCATGTATCTGCTAATAATTCCCACTGCATAAGTAATATCTGGCCTAGTAGAAACCAAATATCTTAAGCTGCCAACAATGCTTTTGAAATAAGTGGAATTTATCAGCTTACCAGCTCCTTCTTTCTTCAACTCCAACCGTTCTACCACGGGAGTCCAAATTGATTTGAGCGACTCCATTTTCAATCGCTTCAAAATGTCATTAGCATATTTTTGTTGTGAAACAAATATGCCATCATCTTTCTGCTTCACTTCAAGGCCAAGAAAATAGGACATCGATCCCAAATCAGTTATCTCGAACTTGCTAGTCATCGCCTCCCTGAAGTCAGAAAATATTTTTTCACAACTACCTGTAAATATCAAGTCATCAACATAAAGGCACAATTATTATGTCACCATTGGTATTTAACTTGATATACAGTGTGTGTTCACACGAACACTTTTGAAAATCATGCTCTAGCAGGTATGCGTCGATACGCGTGTATCAAACACGAGGTGCCTGCTTTAGCCCATACAAAGCCTTCTTCAGTTTGTAAACTTGATCTTCATGCCCTTTCTTCTCATATCCCTGTGGTTGCTCCACGTAAATTTCCTCTTCAAGGACACGATTGAGGAATGCCGATTTCACATCCATTTGATGGATGTTGACACCTGATTTTTAATCATTTTTTCTATTGCTAAAGTAATAAAAAATCCATAAAAATTCATAAAATTGAAAAATCAACTTTGGGGACCTTAGCCAAGCCTAGGGAACCAATTTTGACCAAAAAACGATTTTTCATATTTTCAGTATTTTTCGGTATTTTTATTTTCGAAAATTCATAAAACAAAAAATGAAGAAAAAATGAAAAAATTGAAAAATCAACTTTGGAAGCCTTGGCCAAGCCTAGGCAACCACTTTTGAACAAAAAATAAAATTTCATATTATATATATTTTTAATTTTTTTAAAAAAAAAATACAAAAATACTTGAAAATTTTGGAAAAATAACATTTGAGGCAAAAAAAATACACAAAGATAGTTAATATTTTTATTTTAAATCTATTTTCATATTGGCCATCGCAAATTCAGAAAAATCCAATTCGAGTCACGTGTTCCTTCACGAGTATAATCTTGAATTGGGCCTAAAAAAATTTAATTTGAGTCAACTTATTTTTAATTTTCACTTTTTATGAGTTGTGACATTGTCTTCTAATATTTTAAATTTTCATCTTGGCCCAATTATACCCAGAATGACTTAATTTTGCAAAAGGGCTTTAATTAAATTCTGCATTATTTTCAACGGCAAGAAATAAGCTTAAATTTGACATGTGGTAAATTTTGGTGTGTCAAAAATTGTGAGGAGATTTGGACTTAAAGAAATATATTTTTTCAGGGACTAAATTGTAAATACTTAAAATTCAAGGACTAGAGTGCAAATACTTAACTCTTGAAGGATTATTTTACAAATAATAAAAAGAAGAGTTAGTGGATAAATTAGAATAGAGAAGGGAAGATGGAGAAGAGGAGATGAAGAAGAGAAGTTGGAGAAGAATGGATGGAGAAAATAAGATAAGAATATAGAATGGAAGATGGAGAAGAGTTAGTAGAGAAATTAGAATGGAAGATAAGAATAGAGAAGGGAAGATGGAGATGAAGAAGAGTTAGTGGAGAAATTAGAATGGGAGATAAATATGGAGAAGGGAAGATGAAGATGAAGAAGAGTTAGTGGAGAGATTAGAATATGAGATAGAGATGGAGAATGGAAGATGAAAATGAAGAAGAGTTAGTGGAGAAATTAGAATGGGAGATAGAGTTAGTGGAAAAATTAGAATGGAAGATAGATGAGTAGATTATAAAAGGAGGAAGAAGTGAGCTTGAGGGAGGATTCTTGAGAGAGAAAATTTGAAGTGCTTGGGAGGATTTTTTTGGAGAGAAAATTTTGGATGTTTGAGAGAGTTTTGGGAGATTGAAGAAAAATTTGAGAGAAAGAAAATACCAAAAGAGAGAGAATTTTGAAGATGATGGGAGTTCAAAGCTAGGGATTATCATCACAAATTCCTTCATCGATCAATATAAATCAAGAGTGCATCCTCGTCAACGAGCAAGCAAATTCGAGCTAAGTGTTTTTATTTATTCATTTGTTTATGGTTTTACTTGCAAATTAGCACAAATTGTATACACTTTCTCCATCTCCTCTTTTTTTTTCCATATTTTATGTCAGGAGAAGGATATCTCTACGTCAACAGCAAAAATCTCGTAGATATGCAAAAATCGGCCCAGACAAGCTCCTAAGCTGTCCACCGATTTCTCAATTGATCTGTGACTAAAAGTCCCTCTTAATTCAAAAGAAACTCTCTATATTGGGAACATAGAGAGCGAAAATCAATTATAGAAATCCCTCCAAAAAAAAATGGGAGATAAGTACTCTTTCCACTCTTTTGGTTTTAGGTGCAGATTAGCACATATTTTGTATACTGACACTTCACTCTATTTTATGTCAGGAAGCCGCAGCTCTATATCAATGGTCAACCCTATGGAAGCACAAAATCGGCTTAGAGGAGTCCTCAAGCGCGCACAAATTTCAAATTGTTGAATCAATTCGTTGTATTTCATTTTAAAGAATTCATACCCCAAAATGGAGAGGACAAAGTCCATCCGCAATTTAAATACCTGCACCATAAATCCCAAAGGGAAGAGCCAAGCCAATGCTTAGCCTCCCATTGGAGGTTTTTACTTACAGTAGTTAAATACCTGCAACTTAAATACATGTACCTTAAATCCCAAAGGGAAGAGCCAAGCCAATGCTTAGCCTCCCATTGGAGGTTTTTACTTACAGTAGTTAAATACCTGCAACTTAAATACCTGTACCTTAAATCCCAAAGGGAAGAGCCAAGCCAATGCTTAGCCTCCCATTGGAGGTTTTTACTTACAGTAGTTAAATACCTGTAACTTAAATACCTGTACCTTAAATCCCAAAGGGAAGAGCCAAGCCAATGCTTAGCCTCCCATTGGAGGTTTTTACTTACAGTAGTTAAATACATGCAACTTAAATACTTGTACCTTAAATCCCAAAGGGAAGAGCCAAGCCAATGCTTAGCCTCCCATTGGAGGTTTTTACTTACAGTAGTTAAATACCTGCAACTTAAATACTTGTACCTTAAATCCCAAAGGGAAGAGCCAAGCCAATGCTTAGCCTCCCATTGGAGGTTTTTACTTACAGTAGTTTAAATACTTGCAACTTAAATACCTGTACCTTAAATCCCAAAGGGAAAAGCCAAGCCAATGCTAGGCCTCCCATTGGAGGTGTTTATTCACTGTCATGTACTTCCTATAATTTAATTTTTGAATCATCAGACCCAAAAGATAAGTAGGTCGTAATACTGCACAGAAGTCGTTAACACACTCCCTCTTTCGGCTTCAGGGAATCTTTAACACTTAAAAAATATAACAAATAAAAATATATACCATCCACGCATCCTATTTAAAAAGTGAAAACACAAAAGAGAATACCCTACTAGAGTCTTAGGAATAAATCAAGCCCGAGTTGCCAATTTAGGATATCCATGAAATTAAGGTACCGAAAGGGCATTAGTTTTAATTAACTAGTGTAACCAAGTCCCCGAGCCCCTAATCTCTGGTTCGCAGGAATAAATTAGTTCTCCCGCTAATTTATTTAGGTTTCTAATCGACCTACCAAGAACGATTAGTGACGACTCCAAATTTTAAAATCATTTAAACAAAAACCAAAGTTGCGATTCGGTAGGGCTTGGGAGGGTCCGCGTTAGGTTAGTCAAATCTAATTAACCTAATAATCCGTTAACCCCTTTTAAAATTTAAAATTTTTTTAGAGGGTCGCGACAATGGATCCTCCAATGGTTTTGAGCTGCAAGTGCTAAGATCGTCCGAATGGTATCCATCCGAGCTACTGGTGCAAATACTTCAAAATAATCAATACCTGGCTTTTGTTTGTAGCCTTTCACGACCAGTCTAGCCTTATAACGATCCACCTGACCGTTGGGTTTGTATTTTGTCTTGTAGATCCATTTGACACCAATGGATTTCTTACCATGTGGTAAAGAAGTTAGCACCCATGTATCATTCTTCTCAATGGAATGAATTTCTTCATCCATTGCTTGGATCCACTTTTCTTCTACAGTTGCTTCATCATATGTTACGGGATCACAATCAGCAAATAAATAGAAATTTATCAACCTTTCGTCAGTGATTCTGTCACCATCATTGTCACCATATCTTGTGACAACATAATCCCTGAATTTCGCTGGCGTCTCCCTCAGTCGTTGTGAACGACGAAGTGGTGGTTCTGAAGCTGCTGTTGGTGAAGATGTACCATCAGTCGAAGATGATGGAGGTTCTTCTACTTCTCTCTCCAATGGTTCATTTTCGATGGTGATGCTTTTCTGGTCACCCTTTTGGTTCCAGTCCCAAGCTTCATCTTCAAAAAACTGGACATCCCTGTTGATAATTACCTTTTCAGTGACTGGGTTATACACCTTATAACCTTTAGTTGTGTCACTATAGCCAATGAAGATGCACTTCTCGCTTTTGTCATCCAACTTCTTTCTTTGTTCATTTGGTATATTGGGATATGCCACACACCCATATACTCGTAGAAACGAAACATCTGGCTTGTTGCCAGTCCAAGCCTCTTCTGGGGTTCTTTCAAGAACACTCCTTGTTGGACACCTGTTTAGTACAAATACAGCACAAGCAACCGCTTCTGCCCAAAAATTCTTAGGCAAATTTTTGGCTTTTAACATACTTCTTGCCATTTCAAAAATTGTCCTGTTCTTTCTTTCTGCTATACCATTTTGCTGAGGTGTATAGCTGGCAGTCAACTGACGTTTTACTCCATGAATTTTACAAAATTTGTCAAATTCATTTGAGGTAAATTCTCCCCCTCTATCCGATCTCAACGTCTTCAGATTAAAGCCACTATGTTTTTCAACATAGACTTTAAATTCTTTGAACTTGCCAAATGCTTCAGATTTTTCTCTCAAGAAATATACCCAAGTTTTTTTTGGTAAAATCATCAACAAAAATCAGCATGTACCTTTTTTGTCCGACTGATTCAACCTCAACATGGCCACATATATCTGTATGTACCAGCTCCAAAGGTTGCTTTGCTCTTCTGGCTTTCCCAACTGGAAATGATTCTCGATGTTGTTTTCCAATGAGACATCATTCACATGGACGATCTGGACATTCGATTAAAGACATGCCGGTCACCATCTTTTTCTGAACCAGTAGTTTTAGTCCACAAAAATTTAGATAACCGTATCAAAGATGCCACAGCCAGTTATTGTCTTTCATCATTGCTTGAAAACTCAAGAGATTCTTCATCTGAAGAGTCATGGGAAACATCTGGTTTTTCGTCATTTGCACCGTTGTGATCAACTTGTTGTTGACACCTCTGATGGTGCAAATTCCATTTTCAATGTGAATTTTGTGGCCTTTTTCGGAAAGTTGCCCAACACTTAGCAAATTCCAAAAAAGCCCTAGCACAAAGTAAACATCTGCAATAGCAACATTAGTATCATCTTTTGACATGATATTAATGTTACCTTTGCCTATCACGGGAATTTTTTATTTATTCCCGAAGTTGACTTCATCACGACTCGTCTCATCCAATTGCGAGAATAATTCCTTCCGGCCAGTCATATGATTGCTGCAACCAGTATCCAGATACCATATGTTGGTGTCTAGAGTGCTCGAATCATCCTTCTTACATGCTAACACCATGTATTCTTCAGCATCAGTGGTATGTGCGTGCTCCGCTTGCTCGTACGTCGCCTTTGCATGGCATTCGGATTTGTAATGTCCGAACTTGTTGCACTTAAAACACTTGACTTTTGATTTGTCACGTGTTTTAAATTTTCTGGTGAAATTGGAATTTCCACCTCTTCCTTGGCTTCCTCTGCGACCTCGACCTCCTTGATAGCTTCCTCGATTTGATGGAGCGATACGACTTTGCAAAGCTTGCTCAGAATACGAACCGATGGACTTCTGATTCATTCTTTGCTCATGCGAGCATAATGAACCCATCAACCGCTCCAACGTCATGGTTGATACATCTTGGCCTTCTTCGATTGCCGTAACAACGTAGTCAAATCTTTCAGTCAAAGACCTCAAGATTTTTTCTACGACTCGTACATCTTTGAGTGTTTCACCATTAACCCTTAATTGGTTGATGATGGTTTGCACACGATCAAAGTATAAAGAGATATATTCAGAATCATTCATGCGTAAAGACTCAAAATCACCTCGAAGTGCTTGAAGCCGAACTCTTCGAACACGATCATCCCCCTTGTAAGATTTCTGCAAAATATCCCACGCTGCTTTGGCGGTCTCGACATTTGATATTTTTTCAAATATCGTCTCCTCCACGACTGGAAAGATCGCATATAATGCTTTTTGATCTTTCTTTCGGGATTCCACCAACGAATTCTTTTCCTCCTTTCTCAAGGCATTGAATTCTTCGTTATTAGCTACTTCAATGTAGCCATTCTCCACCAGGTTCCACAAATCTTGCGATTTGAACAAAACCTTCGTCTGGACGGACCAGTTGTCGAAATTTTTCCCATTCAACTTTGGAATTTGAAATTGAACGGAATTGGAGGATGCCATAACTTGGCTCTGATACCAAATGTAGGAACCAATAAAAGGAAGAAGGAATTTTACGGAAGCTTGGAGGATTTAATTTGAAGAGAATAACAAAACACAAATGAAAGAGCAATACTACAAGATACCTTTGCCAAGGTTTTACACAGAGAAAATACAAGCTTTGCTCTAAGCTTGTTCTTACAAGAACTCTCAACTCTCTCTATATTTCTTCTCCTCCTTGATATGAAACTTACAAGAAAAACCACACATATTTATAGCCAATTCTATACCTAATTTTGCCAAACTTAAATGTCTTTATTTGACTACACCTAATTTTACCAAACTTAAGCACACCTAAGATGTCCATTTTTTACAATTAATAGTCAAAAATTGAGATTTCTTCTTTTTTTGACTTTCTTCCAAAATGTATTTTAATATTTTCAATAACTTGATGGTACACATAAAGTGCAGTCAGCTCTTGGTGGGAAATGAGCAGGAGATTGCCTTGATTAACATAACTATTGGGCATTCCCTAGAGCTGCTATTAGTTGCTTCTTGTTATCTTATGAGTGTCAAACCTATGGCAGTTACAATAATGGTGGAAGGGACTCCGAACTTCAAGTGGTTCCAGAAGGACAGAGTGTAGCCGACATCCGGGGAGCAGCGGGCCTGCTCGCACACGATCAAGTTGGCCGCCGATCCGAGCAGCGAGAGATTCCCCGCAACGGTGCTCACCCAAGCTAATATGAGCCACCACTTCTTCTCTTCCGCTGCTGAAGTAGCAGCCGCCGACCCAGCCACTTGGCCTCCGAGCAAGAGAACTGAAGAACGAAGTGTTGGAGACATTAAACTAAAGAAGAAAGGGAAGATAGAAACGTTAGAATAGGACTGGGGAATTTGCGTGGGCATGTCAAGAAAAGATGCAGAAACTAAGGATAACATTGTGGTATTGTTTGCAGGGCAGAGGATCGATCAGCGAAATGTTGCATCGAGAATGAAGAATTCTTAGGCCTTACTTAAACAAGTTGGTGATGACGAATAGGTTCGAGCAATAGACATCAAATCAATAAAAGCTAAAAACACGTAAGAGTTCGGGTAGTGCATCCATGTTGTCCTAGTGGTAAAACTTCAAAGCCTCCAAAGGTATTTCTGTCATCTGTTAACTGTTTGGTTTGAAGTTTCTTATCGGCACAGTAGACATCAAATCAATGTCCTTCTATTAGGCTAAATAAATGCCAGGTTCATTCAGGAGTTTAGCATCAGCATACCAGTTGGCACATTCGAAGCTACATTCGACAAGACCAAAATGACAACAGCAAGAACAGCTATCCCGCTAGCGTGATTCACTTTGGCATGTGGCTCCATCCAGTCCCAGAGAGCGCTCGGAATTCCAGTTCTGTTGAACCCCTCGACCGTGATGAACATGCCGCAGAAGAATATCAACAGAGAGTAGGAGACCTGCCAAAATCAGAAAAGAAATAACTTCGAAGTTCCCTTATTGAGAAATCAGGTGGGATGGGTGACCTCCTCGGAAGTCCTCGTGTTGCACCCCTTATTTTCATTAAACTTTACCAAAAAAAAAAAAAAGAAATCAGGCACATCGAATCCAGACAGATACTATTTACCTTCTCCAGGCAAGGCCGAGCATCTTTGAAATCAAGAACTACGAGGGCCAGGGCGGCGGTAATAGCTGTCCAAGACATATTCCGACCCGTTAAGAAAGAGATCAGCATGCCAATGGTGACAAGATAAACGCATGGTTTCCACAAAATCCTCTTATATCTAGAGGCAAGTGTTTCCTTCCCCTCCGAACGCTTCACTGGAAACACATCATTCAACTCGTTGACGGATACGATTACCTTGGAGGGAACCGCTTCATCCTTCTTCTGAGGAGCAGCATCAGGAAGCGTCTCTTTTGATGCAGTTGAGTTCCTCACAGAGGCAAGTGCACTGCTCGAGACCTGGTGAATTTCATTCTCATTTGAAGTCGAGCAGTTTCTAAGCGACTCGGCATGATTTGCATTCACGGTTGCAGGAGGGCTCTCTATGTCCATTGGCTCGAACCTGGAGTTTGGTTCTTGCGAGTTCAGGGATGTGACGTGCAACATTGTGGCGGGGGAAAACCGATGAGAAATCACTTCGTCCTTGGCCACTGCTTCACCAGCTGCAACTTCTTCGTGCTTTTGAATGGACAGTTGCTTCCAGTACATGCATAGAAGAATCAGCCCATTGACAAGAATCCCGACCAGCATTGCAGGAAGAAGTTCGACAAGAAAACTCCCAAATGAGATCTTACTCTGAACAGCTATAACTAAATTTTGAGGATTCCCAATGGGAGTCACCGAAGACCCAATATTGGCACTCGAGGCGAGGGCAAGTAAAAATGGATCCGGCGGGAGATTGTGTTCACTTGCTATTTTGAGCACGAACTCAGTCAGAACAACGCAAGACGTATCATTTGTGAAGATAGCGCTCGAAATGGCAGCGATCAAGCAAATCCGACAAAGCAAGTCCCGTGCTCCTTTGCTTTTCCAGGAGAGCAACTTAGCGAGATGCTTGAACATATCGGCCTCTTCCAGATAGACGCTAACCACCATCGTCCCAAAGAGAAGGCCGAGGATTGGAAGGTCAATCGCATGATAAGCTTCATCTGGGGTTATGACCCGGAAAATCACCATAAGCATCGCTCCAAGTAGTGACCCTGCAGTTCTTCCTACCGGTAGGAATGGCACGGATGGGAAAACGGCCAACACCCAGAATATCGCAAAGGCAATAGAGCCAAGAATCACTTTTTCGGCAGAGGCAAGTGCCATTTTTGGAGGATCTACAAGTTTCCCGAAATCAAAACTTCAATCGGCGTGGGTAGTAATTGCTATGAACTTCACCAAAGTCATCCTGACAGGGTACCAGAATCCAACACATCCAAATCTCTATGATTTTAGGTTAATTGATTGCCAAATTAATTAATTAGATTGATTAATTCGGTGCGAACTCTTCCAAGTTCTACCAAGTCGCAACTTAAGTTCAATTTCAAGGAAAAGATTTATCAAGGAGTCGCCACTAATCATTTCTTGGTAGGTTGATTAGAAACCTAAGTAATCTAGTGGGAAAACTAAATTACTTCTGCGAACTAGAGATTTTAAATTTGGGACTTGATTACATTAATTTTTCAATTGATGCCCTTTCAGTACCAATTTTCGTGAAAAGTGTTTGATTTTGGCAATTTTGAATAAATTCTCAAAGGTGCAATTTTTGGGTTTTCCTTTTTTATGAATTTTTTTTTGCATTTTAAATGATTTTCGAGATTAAATTAAATGGAAAATGAGGGCAAATTGGTTCGAGATTAACCTATAATTTTCGGATTTAATTTGCATTAATTCCCAAAATTTCAAGGAAATCTCTTACCCTATGTCTACATCTTTTAAAAGTTATGATGGATTCCAAAAGATTTTATTAAACAAATGCAATCAATTAGATAGGATTTTCTAGAAATCCTATCTTTCTAAAAATGATGAAACGTGGTTTTTAAGAAACCATATCTTGCTATAATTTTTTTAAAATTTTCTGAGATTTTTATATTTTTTCGAAAAAAAAATTATTTTTTTTCTTGGGTTCTCTTTTATGACGACATAATGAATTGAACTACATGCGATGCGTGTATTTCAATCTAAATATTTACGAAAATGGATCAAACATGCAATTATCTACATGACAAATGAAGTATGATGAAAGGTTCTAATGAAACCATTCTATCGAGAGCATATTTTGGGAGAACTCGATAACTATGAAGTTTTTTTTTATGTGGATGAGAAAATTTGACCTTAACAACTTTCATGTTTTGCGTTTTTACTAAAGAGGCACTCATTTTTGTTTGAAAAAATAGTTTTTTTCGTGAGAGCTAAGTAGCAAACACGCGAATCTCACAGAAATGAACACACCTCAGGATTAAACTCAAATGGGCATTCAAATCTCGAAATTTATGCACCAAACTTTCCAGTCTACTAAACAAAACCATAATGAACAACTTTCATTTTTTGTGAAGTTTCAAAAAAAGGACTCTAAACATGAGATAACTACGACTTAAAATGACAACACTCAGAACAAAACCCAAATGCAAGGTCCTCCACAAATTTACATGATTTCATTAAATGCGTTGAAAATATGAAACGTGCATGAATGTTTTTGTATTTTTTATATGTTATGTATTAAGATCTTATGAACAAATGTCATGAAGAGGTCTTTATGAAACGAAATCTAGAATAACCCATGGAAAATCATTTAGCGTGAAAGGTCAGATCAGAAAAATTCCATCTCAGGTTCTGATCATCATATTTTCAGATTCTGCTCTCAATTTCGGGACTTTTTTGACATAGCAAACGACGTCCATTTTCGCTCCATAATATATCAAATCGAAGATCTCGAAGTCATCTACGAATGTTCAGTATATTTGTTTTCGAGATTTCGTCATCTAGACATAGAAAATCTAGTTACAAGACCACTGGGCGTGCTGTTCCAAAAATAAAAGTCTGTGAACTTGCATCTCAACATCAACCATCATCAATAAACATACAAGTTCAACACATCTATGGCATATACATTCAACTACAGCAGCAAATGATCACTGGTTACTTCCAAACTCCTCTCATTTAAGCTCAAATAGTCATCCATTCGCAATCCTTACCATATATGCGACTACTAGGTTTGAGAAAACTACCTATCGTGGCGTGGTGAGTTGCGTTGACGATGAACCCGAGACAATGGCACAACGAAGGGAGAAATATTCCGGCCTCTTCCTCCCTTACTCTCTGCGGTCACTCTTCCTCTTTTCTCTCTCTCGGTCAAGTTCCGTTCGTGTTTTTCTTGTGTAATTTCTTCTTTTACCCCGCATCAATTTCGCCCATCATTCTTTCCGCAGATGCGTTGAAGCCTTCGAGCATCCAATGGCAGAACTTGACATGGAGTTTTCTTGGTTTTCAGGGCAACCCCTTTCGCATTTCCCCCTTGCGTTCCTCCACTCCATCCATTTTTCTAGTTCTCTGGTGGTGGATGCCAGAAGTGAGTATCACTTCTAAATTATATCTCCCTCTTTTTCCTTTCAGTGCAGCTCCCTTTTCTTTATCTTTCGGTGGCCGCTAAGACTCCACCCACCGCCCTCTTCTTTCTTTATGATTCTCCTTGCTAGCATCTCACCATCCTCACCAGAATTCTGAGTCAAAAGTCCAACAGAAGCGCCTCACACAGTCACCTCATGGCCTCCTCCACTCACCCCTGTTGTTTCCTTTTCTTTTCTCTTTGGACACGTCCTCTTCACGTTGGTCTCTCGTAATGTGCCTCCCACTCACTGTAGTAAGTGGGAGACCATGCTGTTTATTTTTATTTAACTCCCCGAAGTTCTAGGATGATGATCAGAAGCTGCCGAATGCTGGATTCATGCTCAGATCAGCTTGGTTGAAGGACTGGTGTGCACGTTGCTACTTGAGCATCAAACTTGATTGACAATCTCTGGAGCTCCAATCAGTAGTTTTATGAATTTAGCCATTTTATCTCCTCCCGTCAATGCAAAATGCAATGTAAAGAAAAATAAAATAAAAAAATAAAAAAAAATGAGATGCAGAGGAAACATTTTTTATGAGAATTAATTCTCGTTTTTGTGTAATAAAAATAAAAATTTAAAATTTAAGTGTCAATAGCTACCCGTCCTGACATGAGAGCCATAGCTCGAAACTACTTGCGCCGCTTGCGCAGCAAATTTGCCCCTTGGAAGAGGCTTTCCTCGACCAGACACGTGTAACTTGGAACCGCACTCTCAAACCTGCACTGAGAATTTTTCATTTTTAGTGTTTCAGCGCCCTTCCCCGGACATTACTGTTGGATCGGCTGGCACAGATTTATGTGAGTCTTGCTTTTCCCGGGAGATATGTGAGTGTCTTCGAATTTATCGTAAATGACACAAATAGTTTATAAACTTTGATCCGATGTGCAATATGATTTATGAACTTTGAATTTGTTCGATGTAATTTCTAAACTTTTGATGCATATTTAATTTAGTCCTTAGATTGTATGAAAATATTCAATATTATCCTTAAACTTAAATTAATGAAAGGATAGCCTTAAACATTTTCTTACAATCCAATAACCATATTGAACAAATTAAAAGTTCGGAGATCACATTGGATATTGGACTAAAGTTCAGAAATCACATTGAACAAATTTAATGAAAGATCATTTATGTCATTATCTCTCGTATTTGTTTAATCTTTTCGATCTCTAAACTCCCCCTTAACGATCGATTACGACGCGGCCAATTTTAATAGCCAGCGAATCATCAGGAGGTCCCAAATGAAATGCCTCTACCTGATTTTGCTCTGGCAATGAAGAACTCAAGCGAGATGAAGAGAAATTCTCTCTCGAGGCCAGCAGAGACTTCCTGGCTTTTGAACGTTTCTACCGTGGAAAATTAATTTGCACGAAGGGAGGATTACGGCGATGATGCATTCGCGGAAATGAAATGACCAAAAGAAAGGAAAAAAAAAAAAAGGGACCAAACATCGCTTATAATACATGTATGGGTACCGGCTGTCGATGGACAGTATAATAGTGCTTCATTTCTACTTGTTTCGCAAAAAAAAAAAAAAAGAAGAGTGATTTAGTAAATATCTTCTTAAAAATGATCGCACGGTATCGCTTGAAATAATTATCGCGGCCTAAAATTAAGCTAACACAAAGCAACGGCCGCATCGAGCTTTTAATAAGGGATGAAAAGCGAGCTGATTAACCTCGAAATCAAGGCCGATCCGCGGGTGGACGGACAGAGGTGAAACAACATCTTTAGTGGGGCTAAGGTCACGTAACAGGGATGGGAGAAACAGGAAAGCTTTCGGCCACCGTCCAAAGAATGGAGGAACGGTCCCCCCCCCCCACGATCTTCACGAGAAGGAAAACTAATTCATTCTTCCAGCACGTGCCTTCGTGGGTTGAATTTTCTATTCCCAATCGTGGACTCTTGCGGGCCATGAACTCCCCCTCTTCCTCGCAATTCCTCATTTTGTACTGGAGCTGCCTCCTCCACCCACGAATCCTCCACCGATATTGACGTGTATCTCCAATGAAGGGGACTCTCCACGATCTCTCCCCCTCCCCCCCTTTTGTGGCCGAATATTATTATGAATGACCGCCAAAACCCTAGGATTAGCTTAGCATTTGTAGAACAAAAGGTCCCCCTAATCTTAGTTGACGTAGGATTCATTTTTGACCGTTAGATTAAAAGTCCAGGATAAGGTTGGATTAAATATAGGCCGTTACATCAAAAATTCTAATATCAAAGAGTCCTATTTGGATTAGGACACCTTGAGAATTTCGGCCATGGCGGCGGATTCAGTGGGTGAGCCGAAAAGAACCATTGCTTTGGTGGGCTCATTCGCTTGAACTTGAATGAATTCCAATCGGGCCTTGATTGATCTATGGGTAATTAACTAAAAAGGCCATGAATATTTAAATGAGCAAAAATGGGCTGAATTAAATTTTAAAAATCAGGCCAAATCCATTATAAAAATTCGGCACCCCACGTACCTACTCTAGCCGAAAATCTCAGATTGAACTTCATTCATTCAGTCGCTCTATGAACATCAATGCAATGAGTGAATAATAAAAACAAACATGAAAAATGACTTTGATTTATTTTATTTTTTTATAAGAACTAGAATTAGTTCTTAATTTTCTATGTAAAGATAATGAATAAAAGGTTAGTCAAAATTTATGTGTGAATAATAGTTAGTTAATGAAAAATATCTCCATCACCAATAATAATTTGTGTATAAATATTTACATAGACGATAAAAATATTTTTGGTTCGTTTATTTCTATAAGTGATACAAATGATCATTTTTCGAAAAATATTTTCAAATCACTCATTTTCCGTTAAACGAGCGAAATCTTACTTGAGCACACAGACATTTGCATGATGCAGATCAAATGAACCAAACACGCCCCCACCTTGGCAAGACATTGTTTCTCTTGAAAAATTCCCCAGAGTCGCGGCTACGATGAAGAAGTGGACTACAATACATCTCTTTACTCAAAAAGGACTGCATTTCTACTTGCAGTTCACTCATGTCGTTCTCATCATTCATTTTGAAAGCAAAATTAGGATTCATCCGCTATCGGCAAAATAGCTCCGAATCCCCACGGGGGACACCACTCGTGTCTTGTATAGTCTGATTAGTATGATGAAATTATTAATCAGATACAACTACAACCGTCCAAGTCGGTCCGTCTTTGATTTAGAGTGAAACTATTCTGTCGAAGCTAGACCATGATGGTCTATGACCGCAAACAATGTAAACAACAGCTCAGATAGCTGGAGGGGGTCAAATATCATCCATTAACACTGGGCCACAGGCTTTATAAGACACGCAGGCAAGAAAAGGCAAACATGACAGCAAACAGCTAGAGATTATCTGGAAACCAGAGAATATCGTTATATCACAGCATTGAGCAACTTCACAGAACAAAGGCCTCGCTCACCCAGACAATAATACCTAGTCAAATCGATCGTCAATGATCCTTTCTAGTTTCTACAGCCTTCGTAGCTAGAAGGACTCGCTCGCTCTTGGCAAACAAAAATAAGTATCTACATTTACCGGTTTATACTGATCTAAGAGGATTCTCATCCAGACGAGACTAATGCTTATGAGACAACACTAAGGAATGTTATTGGTGATCAAAAGGGAAGTATTGACTGTAAATATCTTGAGAAGCCGCATGTTCTTGACATCTGACTAGAGGTGTGATGGAAGAAAAGTAAACCACAATCTTACAGATAAGCCTGGAATATAGTGAGTGAACCACTATTATTGTGTTCCTGTGCATCTCAATCAAACGTAACAAGACTCAAGGACAAAAGCAACCGCTGCAGATGGATAACGAGTCAAAACCATCATGAACACTTGCCGGGAATCTGATTGACACTGTCTGGTCCTTCCATTGTTGAGCCTACCAACCTTCCATCTGAAATAAAGAATACATCTTTCCTACCGAGTAAAAGATAAGGAATTATTGATCTGTTCTTGAAATGTTTCCCTTAGTAATGCACATGTCTAGAACTAATGGCCCTGAATGCCTTGTCTGTATCTCATATATATTATCCCTACCTTTCTGCCCAAGAAACTGATAGACAATACAGCATTAGTTCTTGCACAAACGATCCTAGCAATTCTACACTGTTTTTGAGCGACAAACATTTGACCCCACTAATCATCCATCCAATCCCAAGCTATGCACATGTGCCAAAGAATGTCTATTTCAACGAATGTTGAACCACTCATGAGAAGCGTACTTCCTTTTGAGTTCATGAGTTGATAGGAAGACAAAATTCTTAATGGGTGTCAGCTAACTTCTGGTTGCAGGAAAGGCAAGAAAGACCATTTGTTTTCGGGCTTAGCATCCTTCACAGCAACGTTGTCATTGGCCCACCATTCCGACCTGATAGCAGAATGCTTATGGAGATTTCTATCAGAATTATCGAAGTTGAACTCTTTCACTGAACCAAGTTTGTTGAGGCAATGCTTTTGACAGAAACCTCTGCCAGTCTCTCCTGGAGCTTTTTCAGCTTTTCCATCTACACCTTCCCTAATGCACTTCTCACAACTATTCTCAGCATCCATTTGAACTCTACCTCTTCCAGTGGTGCTTCCTCCCACTATTTCCTGTGAATATTCTCGATCAATAGAAGCAGCTGATTTACTTTCAAGACAACGGGCCACATCCTCACTAGTCAACTCAAATGAAATTCTGTGATGAACTACAGGCTCCTCATGTACAGATCCATCCTCAGTGCTCATCTGTTTATCGACCGGAATATCACCATCTTGAGATGGAGGCCCCACTCCATTAGGCGTCAAGCATCCAGAACCTAGTCTGGAACCTTGTCCGGCACCATCTGGAGTCAAAGCACCAGAACCAAGCCTTGAGCCCAGCGCCAGACCATCTGGTGTTAAGGATCCCGAGCCTAGCCTTGAACCCCACTTACGAGTGTTGAAGTGTTCAAAGCCCAACAGTTTAGGAGCTTCTCCAATTCGAAACCCAAAAACTGGGTATTTACCAGGGAAAGGAGAAGAGGTTCCGGAATTAGAAACCGTAGAACCTGGCGACACAAATTTGCCACCTGGGCTTCCTGGATAGATCTGATAAGGCTGAAACTCACACTGAGATAATGAAAACTTCTGTTTAGGCCCACTATTTCTTCGTGCACGTTCTAGCGAAGAAGTCAGTAACTGAGCAAATGGCACTTCAGGGGAAGAAGGTGTAGTCACTTGTAGTGATTCAGGAGGAGGAGTGAAAGAAGCCGTTGATGGCTCTGTGGTGAAGGTAGAAAATACAGGTGGTGACACCAACTGTGTTTCATAAGCATAAGGGCCGACCGAGAAAATAGGAGGAGGGCCACAAGGAGAGTGACTGACGGCTAGGGCAGCTAGTGATACTAATCCGACAGGTGACTGGGAGACTGAAGGAGGATCCGATTGTACAATAGATATAGGTGAAGAGGGAGGAGCGATGAACGGCAGAATGATGGCAGTTGAAGGTGGTAGATTCTGGGCAGCAGGTACTTCAGCACTGGGGACTACTGGTTCAGGGACAAGAACGGCATGGCCTATCCTTTTGCTATTTTTCTGATACCCAAAACACCAGTATCGGCTCAAGCAGCTTCCCCATCTTCTTTTCTGGAATCAATAGCATAAAGAGGGAATTCAGGCAAAAAGCATATAAAATTACAAATATTCCCCATTGCTTTTCCACTAAATAATCATCTGTTAGAGACGCTCAGCTTTAGATGATATCAAGCTCATGGTCTGATTAATGTGAGCGCACAATTCTGTGATACAAAATTACAAGGCCTGACCAAATGAATAGAGAGACCTCGATATAGTTGAACAATGAGGGAAGAAAGGAGGGATATTGGAAAAGAAGAGACCCAAAAATGGGCTACCACACTTCTCAATATCTCCTGGCCTCATGCCCTTCATTCTAGAGAGAAAAAGCCATTTGCGAATGAATCACTCAAAGTTGCTCCCCGGAGCAAAATATGGCAAGCTCGAAAGGAATTTTAATGAAGAAACATTGCTAACTGAGCTAAGAAAATATTGGCTAGTCATTCAAATATCCTTTAATCAGCAATATTACACACAACAGCCTCCGGAACATATTCTCGGAAGGGCAGTATGTTTTCTTAAAAAGAGTTCTGCCAGCAATCAGGAAAGCTCATCCTCAAATTTATTTGGATGTCTCGAATCACTATATTGAAATTGGCCATCTCCTCCAGCGACATTAGAAAAGAAAATCGAATAATAAGGTAGTTGGTCAGATATAGCCAGTTAGGCCACCGGTCAACAGTGTCTCATCTAGACCAACACCACCAGTTGGTGTTGCATCGACAGCACTAATTCCTCATTCGGGACCAATATGACCGACACAGTAAGGGTAGCAGCCGCATTTATAAGGTAGGACTTTCGTTACACCCTAAATATGACTAGCCAATTTGTCCCAAAAAAAAAAATTGAATTCACTCTGTGAACATTCACATGAAGGTTACAATGCTACTAGCTAAAGACCAGAGAGACTAGCACCTGCAAGTTGCAAGCATAAGTAACACAAGCCTCACAAGCATTTCCAGGCTTTGCTACTAGCTAATGGGCGCCACAAAATGAAGGACGAGAAAATTAAAAAAATGGGCGATTTGGACAGTGGACTAGTTTAATCATCGGGAAAGGAGAAACAGATGAAACGGGTTACTTTCTGTGTATATATATAACCATAAAGCTAAAGCTAAAAAGTAAAATCATTAGTAAGCTGCTTCCTTTTTCCAAGTTTTAGAACACACAGAGGCCACTAGATTTCCATTTTCCGTTTTGACGAGGACCACGTCCACGAGAGGTTCACCAGTCAATTGACTCGCTATTGAATTCTGAACCACCATCATAGCTTTTCTCTCATCCTCTCTTTCCTCCCGGTAAACAGCGGGGAGAGATGAAGGAAAAAACTCAAGGAAAAAAAAAAAGAAAGAAAGAAAAAGTAGGCAGCCAAGGAATCCTTAAGCAATCTGATGTATTCGAACTCGGTGCACTTCGGACACGAGTTTGAGCCCTATACTTGAATGAGAAAACAGAGGAATCCAAAAAATGACGACTCCACAGGCGCAACCATCGAACCAACAAAGCGAGATAACATCGCGAATTCCCAAAACATAGAAAAAGCATGGGAGTCCTAAAAGCTCTAGAGAAGAAACAATATAATGACCCGAGGAACGCGTGGACGCGCCTTCAGTCCGTCCACACAGCTCTCGAGTCGAGCAGATACCGATTCTACAGTCTTACCCGAACAGCGGCAGGTTGCGCGCGAGCCTCGGCGGTGACGATCGCGGCGGCGGCGGCGTTCACGGTGTCGACGCTGCTGTTGGCGGTCCTCATACTTGTCGACAAAGCCAAAAGCGCTGAAGCATGGAGGAGGTTCGCTGGAACTCGATCTGAAAATGGCAAAATCGGAGGTATATACAGGAAGGTAGCGCCAGAGGCAAGCTCGCTCTCTCTCTCTCTCTCTAGGTTCGGTTCACTCTCTCTCTCTCTCTCTAGGCTCCTGTGTCGTTATCCTCCTTCCCTCAATTAATAATTGCAACTTTGCCACTGGAAGATGATTACGACGGCCTCCCACACCATTGCTGCATTATTATCATTGTTAAACCCTTCCCTTCTTTTTCGGCTCCATGTGGAAGCTCAGCTCAGCTCTGCTCCCTGACATTGACCGCGAATCTACCTCCTCCAAAATCTTCCGTCGCAGCGACGGAAAGGGCCCAAAAAAATTTCTCAAAGCGCAGGACCGTCAAATTTAGCGACTGCGAGTCGCTCCACGATCTCCTCAGGTGGACGTGAGGTCGCAGCCGTTGAACTTCTCACACGTGACTGGACGGACCAGATGCGATCGCAGTATACGTTGTTTACCTCTCTCTCTCTCTCTCTCTCTCTCCCTCTCTTCTTTGGCTAATAAGGAACAAGGAGGCAGATTGATTTTAAATCTGACGGTCCCCGTCCCGTGTGCGTACAACGAGGTGATGATTCCAGAACAGATTGTAATTAGCTATGGCTTGTATTTGCCACGTCAACACTCTTTGGTGACATTTTGTATTGGTTTGCCGGACTTTCACACGGAACTCTATGCGTAATAAAATCTTATTTGGATATTACAAACAAACGACGAATTATGTTTACTTTTGGTGTTATCCAGATAAAACTAAGAGGTGGGAAGTATAAAAAAAAAGTTATAAAGTTATTGCATTATTACCATTAGTCCTAAATATTTTAATAGAATCAATTTAGTCATAAATTTATTGACGATTTACTAATATAATCCATCCGATTATTTTTTGCCAGAAATAGCTAATATGAACGATCTCTGTTCTAGGCAGCACAACTGTCGCTAACGTGGGCAGAAGCCCCAATTTTTAATTTTTTCTGAATTTTTTTTAATTTCTTTTCTTTTCTTTGTTTTTACAACTCTGGCCGCTCAAGGACTACGAACCCCTTGCATGAGCTAGGGCCTTTGTGCCCTTGCCTAGACCAAGCAAGGGTGTTGTAGCCTTCACCAACCCACAATTGGGATAAATAAATAAAAAAAAGAAGCAAAGGAAAAAACGAAAAGGAAGATAAAAATACAAAAAAATACAAAATCTAAAAAATAAAAATAAAAAATTTGTCAATGTTGGTGCCATCATGACAAGTAGGAAGCTGACATTTATATTAGTGATTTTAGGCTAAAATTTTTCAGATAGACTATATTGGCATATCGCCATAAGGTTTAGCACTAAATTGATTTAATTAAAATATTTAAGATTAAATTGGTAAAAATGTAATAAATTTAGGACTTTTTTGAAATTTTTCCCAAGCTAAGAGCTCTATCTTTTGATTCATGTTTTGTAGAAGCAATCAAGCTTGAGCAAATCTGATGCGGTATTATCGAGTAAGAAAATTAGTAAAACTTTCTTTATTATATACCATTTGGGTCTTGTTTGCCTTCTCTATTATATATCTACACGCTTTAGTATTATAGCAAACTGCGGTCTGCCGTGAGAGGTTGTTAGAATATTTGAATAGTGAACCATGATGCCTTTATTTATCTGCTCGAATTTTTAGAACAGTAAAAAGTGATCCAACAAGATTTTCCAACAAGCCCGTTCAATTTACGTCGTATTGATCTCAAATAGTAGAGGGCACACGGATCTCGTAATATTTTGACCAAGTGCCCGAGAGAGTCACAGTTTCACCCACCCTTGACATACATTTATTCACTATTCCATGAAGCAACAGATATTTTCTCTAACTCAGATAAAGAAAATGCTTCTTCTTTGATATTATACGATATCAGTGTACACAACAAAACATGTTAAACTTGCCACATTTTATTTGCCAAAAAAGTTTCATTTCTCACGAAATAAGCTGAGCCTAAAATTAATGTTGGATTTAGGGAAATTAACCATGGTTTTCTCCCCCCCAAAAACAAAAAGCCGTGGGCAGCATGCAATTTGTGAAATTAACTTTGTGGTAAAACTTAGTTAAAAAGAAAGCTGTTTTACCTTTTTGAGACGTTCTTTGCTTTAACAACAACCCCCCCCCCCCCAAAAAAAACCCAAAGAAAGGGACTGTACAAGAAAGGTGTGCACGTGTGGATTGCAACTTGTGTGATGATGGGTTTTGATGATCATGAGTAATAAAGTGACTTTTTAGCTTAAGACTTTACACGGCTATCTCTTTGAATTCCGATAATGATCTTCCATCAAAACCCTCCTTTATAGGTAGGTACTCTGTCCTTGTCTGCCTCTCTCGAGTTTATCTCGCCTTTTACCGGATCCTCTTCCGGAAGAAAAGATCATATCATTGAGACTTTCCATGGTTATGGAAAGTGAAGTTAGTGAAATGGGAAATCGGGTTTTCTTTTCCTATGTTTGGCTAATTATAACCGAGGCACGATGGAGATCGACACAGAAAATGGAAGAAAGAGAGAATATAATATTGACCGCTAATGGAGGTTTGAATTTCGCGACTTTTATATGGAGAAAATCCAAGCGATTTTACGTGCCATTGTGATTTTGAGATGTCGTCATATGCAATAATTTTGTTATGGAAATGTGGTTAAGCGGTTTTTGGGGGAAGGCTAAGGACATTGATGGGGTCCACCAAGGACATGCACATCTACCGGACTAAAACCTCGAATTAGAGATGGTGGGGTGTGGCTTAGCGGGGCTTAGGTCCTACGTGACAAACGCTAAACCGGCACACCACATGTTCGACTGGGGGAAGTTGGTGGCAGACATGAAGTTGGACATGCGATTGAGTATCTCGACACAGAGAGAGAGAGAAGCTTGGGATTAGGATTAGGATTAGGATTATCGTGAAGAATTTTTAAGGAACATTCTCCTTAGTGGTTTCCGCCTTAAATAAGGTACTTCTTGTTGCGTGACGCATTTCGTTATTTTTCGGACATGCATGGACGCTCCCGATTTACCACATAAGAACTCGTATCCTCTCAAAATCAAAATCAACATTTTGGAGGTAGTCACTAATCGAGCCTCTCGTCGCATAAGAAAACATCATCGTATGAGATTAAAGGGGAAAATTACCAAAAAAAAATTCATAAATCTATTGTAATTGTGCCAATTCGATTCTAAATCTTTTGTATTTATGTTAATTCAGTATACTTACACGACCGGTACTGACGTGGCCAACTTTTAATAATTGTTTTCTTTCTCTTTCTTTTTTTTTTTCATCCCTTCTTGCTCTAGCTGGCTGCCAAACCTAATGACCGGACAGAGACGTGGCTCGGCAAGGTCAACCTCGCTGGCAATGGGGATAGTGAGGTCAATCCTCCCCCAATCATGGTGAGGCCAACCTTGCTAGCCCGCGCCTATAGCTAGTTACATGGCTCAGCGGTTGGCTGGAGAAAGAAGGAAGAAGAAAAATAAAATAAAAAGAAAAAATAAAGATAACAAATTTTGAAAAAAATATTAAAATATCTGGTCATGTTAGCGCCGGCAAGCTAATTGAATTAAATAGAAACAAATACAAAACGTTTATGAATTGATTGGTAAAAAAATTGATATATGACTAAATTGATACAATTACAATGGGTTTACGACTTTTTTTGGATAATTCTCTCATGTTAAAGAGTTGCTCATTTCTCATCAATGGCGTGGTTATAAACTTGTGATAAATTTGGATTTTGATTTTAAGTGATACTTTTGCATTAGCTAATAAGTAAAGGCACGAGGACTAATCAATAGAGAAAAAAAAGTGATTTGATGATATATTTAATAATATAAATTCAACAGCTAATTCACCATTTGAATTGGAAAAAACATAAAACAAAAAAAGTCATCAATGTTGTATGAATGTCAATTCAATTCTAAATTATTTAATTTAACTAATTTAATCATAAATATTTTGATAATTTATTAATATAATTTTTCCAGCTCATTTTGACAAGAATCGTTATGGTAATTGACCCCGTCGCATTTCTTTTCTCCTCAAGGCAACCCCTCTTCGTTATTTTCAACACCTGATGAGATTGGCCCAGAGTCATCGAGCCGCCAACATATGCACAAGCGCCAACAGTAGAAAGCTCGTCGAATGACTATCGTGCTCGAAAAGCATAAACAGTGAACTGTGAAAAGTGCTGTACAAGTGCTATGGGGAGGCAAAAGTAACGGCGGAATGAGATTTAGCAGTCGAATCACGAAAGATATCGATCAACCATGTTAGATTGGTCTGGCCCAAAAAAAAAAATCATATTACTTTGGAAGAAAGAGAAAACTTTAAGCCAGAACGTGAAGAGTATGATTCTCCAAAATTAATGCCATTGAGAAACGAAAAAAATTGAAAGTGAGGGCCTCCGCTGGCCCCTAAGCTATGCCAATAATTACTCAAATTTTCCATTTAAATAATTTTAACTAGTGAAGCTCTTATTCGATTGATAACTTCTGTTTCAAAAGGAGTGTTTAATGTTGAAAATATCATATTTATTTTTTCATTGATACAGAACTAATTTAATTTAACTAGAATCAAGAGCACCTTCGTAACAACATTATTATTGATGGTCATGAAACGCAAGTACAAGTACTCTTCTACAGTCCCAATTGTTGGAGATACTAATAGAAGAATATGATCTTCTTGATTGAAGATCAAACTTGGAGATTTGGCCCTGATTGATTGAATTATCTCCTCATTTTAGGAATATACAAATTCTGTATATTTTCTTTCCTTTTATTTTATACTTTGTCAATACTACATAAAACCTCTATGTACTCTATTTACAGACGATGAATACAAGATAGAAAACTCTCTCTCGGCTACATCTTTACACCAACTTCTTTCACCAATAAATCATTATTTAGTCAAAAATTCATGATCAAACATCAAGGCGTAGCTAATAAGCACAATACACAAACAACGGGAGAATTACCAAAAAAAAAATATAAATATATTACAATTGCATTAATTCAGTTCTAAACTTTTTTTTTTCAATTTCGTTACAAACTTTTCGCATTATGCAAAATTAGTCCATTTGAATGGCCAACGCTGACATGGCATTATAAGTGCTATCGTGACCTTTTTTAAATTATATTTTTAAAAAATTATGATTTTTTTTTCAAACTAGTGAGGTCGTTGCAGCCCTTGTCAATCTGGAAAAAAAAAAAGAAAAAAAAAGAAAAATAATAAAAAATCAAATAAAAAGAAAATTATTATTTTAAAAGAGCATAGGATGTGCCACATTAGTGACGACCTGTCAAATAAACTGAATTGCCATAAATGCAAAAGGCTTATGACTGAATTGACACAAATATAATAGATTTAGAATATCTTGGTAGTTTTTCCCACTAACAAATTAGGCAATTAATAACTTAACCACGTGCTTATAACATATATTATAATATGTTGTGTGATGGGATAAGTTATTAGTTTATTAGTGAGTTATGAAGATATATTATTAACTTTTAAAATAATAGTCAATATACAAGATGAATTTATTTATAATATAATTTTTCATTTTTTTTAAAGAATATATAGTCTTAAAGTTAACATGACCATTTGTAAATTCAATTGCATATAAGAAAATTTATTAATATTTATGATGACAACTTCTACCAGGTTTGTAGTATTAGGATATTATTCGGAATACAAATTCAGAATGACCTTTCCATATAATTATTTAGTGCTAATGTTAAATGATTCAGAGTGACAAAAGAGATAAGCATGCGCAACTATATCTTAGTCTACCTAGCAATGCAAACTTATGTTTTTAGGCAATATTGCCATTTGGTAAAATTTCACACATTTTATTGGGCATATCTCTTCAATTCATTTGGATCTGACATTTAAGAAAATCAACTAACTAAAGCAATAAAATTTATTAAAAAATCATTTATCCCATTTCAGTTGGATGGGTCGTGGAGCAAAACCAATTGAAGGAAAAGGAAGCATTCCTTTACCCATAATGCACTTGCTGCTGTCTCCAACCACCGCCGTGGATTTTCTTTCCATATCTCTAAATTCCTTTCACAGCACTTTGATCGTTGCCTATTTGAGCGTCTTTCTCTCTCTCAATTGCTTCAATCCCTCTCATCTTTGTGTTGGATGGGTCACAAGAATGAGTATGTTTTTAATTATCTCAGTAGTTTGTAGGATAGTGTGATTCGTGATTTTGGAATTTGCCTGATGAAGGTATGACTAATTGCAGGCCGATGGTAACAATTATCCAGATAAAAATTACTGGTATTTTGAAATGTGACATTTCTTAATAAACGTCATAATAAGACAGGTCTGCATATGATCATAATTACAATGAAATTGTGTTATTTCAAATGCATTTCGCTATATTTCAGGGAGTAAGTATCAAAAGAAGAGGAAAATAGTGGTGAGTAGGAGATGATAACACGAGAAATGAAAAACTTCGGCAGAGTCTCCGGTCTTCTTATAGATAACACGAGAGCCTTGATAGCGTACAAGTGTTAAAGGGTAGGCAAAGTAACGGCCGGATAAGGTTGAGCAATAGGAGATGATAGATCGAGCATGTTAGGTTGGCTAGAACGTGAAGGGTATGATTTTTCCTTTAAATTGCCAATGTTGAAAAATGAATCTTAGAGGGCGAAGGCAACCTTCCCTGGGCTTGCCGATGCTTACAAATTCTTGCATTAAAATAATACCAGTTAAATTCATCGTTATTTCATTAATGTGTTTTACGTTAAAATTCAGCTAGAGACAAGGAGCATTTATTTCACGGAAAACTCCATGAATGATTTTTTTTTTCTAGGAAAAACGGTTTGGCTTTCTTTGTTTGATGATATGTGACCAGAAAGTTTTTTAGTGTTTGATTCTCATTTGAAAAATGATTTTAATTTTATAACTTTATCTGAGACAAAAAAAAATTTAAAATTTAAATTTTTGTATTATTATTTTTCTTTTTTTTTTCTTCTAGGTTGCCCGGCTAGGAAAAAAATACAAAAAAATAAAGAGAAAAGGAAAATAAAGATAATATAATATAATAAAACATTAAAATATTAAAAAGTTCGAAAGGAGCAATTTCCAAAGGTGCTTTCACCTTTTTAGATTGAGAAAATGAATATTTTTGTTGAACAAAAGTATTTTCTGTTGACTTATTATTTTTGACGAATCAAATAGTTAAAAGTCTAGAAAGCAAATTTTCATAAATCACTTTCACTCGAACAATCATCCTAAGAGCGAGAATAATATCAAGGTAGAATCTAGCCAATAGTTTCAAATTGACTATTTCATTAATAAGGAGGATGAAATTTGCCCGTATAATTTAACTTGGATCCAAAAGCTCTCTCACAACAAGATTTCGCGACCTATTAATGGTCATGAAACACAGGTATAAGTGTTCTTCTAGTTCGTCAAGCTGCTCCCTAAAGTTGCACTCATTTTCACTGAGCGTCGCTTTTCGATCGACTTGGATCTTGTCGTCCCCACGGTCGAGCCAAAATCGGACCATCGCACGCATGTGCTCGAACTCGTCGTCGATCCGAGCCACGAGCCGGCTAATGGTGTCCATATCCCTCTTCAATATGTAAGTCCCTTTGGCAGCCACGTCCAATTGAGCCAAGACTTTTCTCAAGCTCTTGGACGAGGCCATTTCGAACGAAGCAGCCACCGCTATAGCTGGCGCAGCCACCACCATCGCAAGACCGTGAGCCATGACGATTATAGTCAGTGAAGCGGTTACGGCTATAAGGAACGTGGCCGAGCCTTGCAGGAGCTTATTAATGGTCTTGAGCCTCGCTTTCGCTTTGTCACGGCTCGACTCGAGCCGGCTCAACAGCATGGAGCAACAGACTTGGGTGGATAGAATTTGGGTCGTAGAAGAGGAAGATGAAGTTAACGGGCTTTCAAAATTCGAGAATTCGGTCAAGCGGGTTAAGATGCTCGGGAATTGGTTCAAGGATCCGAATTGGGAGTTGCCGAGAGATCGAAGGGCCGATTTGAGGGAGCGGTATTGGACGCGCGTTCGGTCGAGGTCCTTCAGCAAGGCGCCGCAGAGGAAGGAGGCTTTGGCAGTTCCGGAGAAGTACTCCGCCAGGAGGGATTTCTGCGCGGGTCGGATGCGGGCCAAGTCGAGGATCCGTATGACGGCGGGCTGGTCCGGCTCCAGTAGATGCTCGGCGAAGAGCCGGTAGGAGGGGAGCCGAACCGCGGTGGTCGATCCGGCTGGGTCGCGCGGGGGAGGGTCGTCGTCGGAGAGTGCAAGGACACGTGCCCAGAACTCGTTGTATGATTCCGTGCGGAAGGCGTTGGCGTATTCCTCGCGCAAGTCCAAGCTGGCTTCTCGGCTTCGGTCTTTGGGCGCTGATCCTGTGAGCCGCCAATGACAAGGCCAATACAACAATAATGAGGAGGCTGTCCAACTGGTGTACAGTCTCTAGCAATGATAAAAATGGCCGAAAAGACAGGTTATGAAAACTAGATTATTCATCACGCCACCGTGGTCCCGACCAATCTAATAGATCTAATATTGATTCATCGGAGAATCAATCAATTACTCGACATGAATCCCATGTACGTTAACTCGATTTACTTATTATATATAAGAAATAATCATCTATTTCCTATTGATTCGATTTTATATATATATACATACATACATACATACATACATGCACATTTTTGAAAATTATAAGTTATTAACTTATCATTCTCAATCAAGAAAAAGAAAAAAGCTAATAGATCACCGATACGTGACCCGGTTAAATGATATAAGAAGTAATCAAAGACGACGGAGCAAGAGAGAAAGCACATCACCACAGCCCGGAAGCAATCTTTTGATGCGTGCGGCGATTTTGACCGCCATTCTTATAGCTCAAACCGGCAATAATCTCGTAACTTCTGCAACATGTGACGAAGAGCACATCACGGCTAAGAAAAGCTGAACAAATCACTAAAGCAAGAGAGGGGTCCTAAGAATTATTTGTGCTAACAAAGGGAAGTACCCGAAAAAAATTAGGGCGCCTCAAAGAGCACAAGCTAGTGGTTTGGAATCTCGTTTTTGTAGGTGGGGGAGGAAGTATAATTACAAGTGAGGAATGATATTTGTAGTTGAAGAAGGAACCTTTGCTTTCTTTGCCTTCTAAGATTTGGAGAAAGAGTTTCGAGCGGTGACCTCGTACTTGTAGTGCAAGTGAAGAAGACGGCGGAACTGTGCTCTTTTGTTTTGATCCGTAAAAGGGAAATGATGGGCTAACAAGAAGTAGTACGTTACGGTTGCAGGAGACGTTTCTGCGCAAGAATTGAGCTGACTTCATCTCCAAAACACGGGGGGGCAAAAAATAAATTCTCGAACCTATCGTACCACCCGTGCTTATTCAATTATCAACTTTTCAATTATATAAATTGGGGTTCGACCAGAAAAAATTTACATGAATTAGGTCCTAAACCTTTTGATGATTTGTCAATTGAGCTCGTCCGATCAATTTTTAATCGGAAATTCATAATGTGGATGTCAGCTATCCTACGTACCCCAATTGGCACTAAGATGAATAATTTTAATAATTTTATGGATTTTTTAACCTTTTTTCTTTTCTTTTCTTCTCCGTTCTTTTTTTTTTTTTTTCTCGAGGGTCGCTGGTCAACCCTTGCCTAGATCTAGGAAGAGCTACCACTACCTTGCCCAATGCCCAAATTGGGCAAGGGTGTTAGGGCCCTCGCCCAAAGCCAACAAAGGTCGGCCGACGACCTTTGCCGGCCCTTAGCCGTTAGCCCCCACACAAAAAAAAAAAATTAGAGAGAAGAAAAGAAAAGGAACAAAAAATTATGAAAACTCATTATTTAAAAATGCCTACATCAACACTAGCAACGTCATGTAGATAGATGTCATTTCGATGATTTCCGGCCAAAATTGACTAAATGGACGCCATTTGCAAAACATGAAAATGTTTTAAAGCTAAATTCATACAATTAAAAGGTTTGTGACTAAATTGTTACAAGTACGGTAGATTTATGATCTTTTTTTTTTTTTACTTTTCCCTCCTAAATAGCAAAAATTGGCCCCCCGCGTTCGACGTCGGAGATTTACTTATTAAGCCTAATCACGGGTCTAACAACCGAGTGGGCTGGAAGCTTAATTTTGGGCGAGGATGGGCCAAGCTTATTCACATTCTTGGTCCGAGGCTCCTCGTCCGCCTATTTTAGTAAGATCCGATCCACCAAAATTCAGTAATTTTACGAGGAATGTGGGATACGATTTGACGTCACGGGCGCACCGAGCTTGATTAGATGATTAGGATTAGGTCGACTCCTTAGGGACTAAGAAAGCATCATGAGTCGAACGGGGACAAAGAGTAAAGTTTGATGAGGGCAAAGTTTCTAATCGTAAGCTAATATTCAACCCTTCGAATACTCTCGAAAAATCAATTGCCTCGTCCCACCTGGTCTACCGCCGCTCTCGACCCGACCGACGAAGGTGGAAGTCGGCTCTCGTTTGGATTCTCCTAAGTGGGTTTTTCAAAGAAAACACAGAAATGGAGAAAAGGCTTCCATGTCACTCAGTCCACGTCGCTAGACACGTGTCGCCATTTTAACGAAGCCGCGTGAGCTCGCGCGCGCCACGTAGGCTGATAACGCGATGGTTGCTGACCCCTGAATATTTTCTCGATAACGTGAGAAAGTGGAGGCAAACTGCGGGGGGTTGTTGGGCGTGCTTTGGATAGCTGATTGTGATAACCAAAAAAAAAACAAACAAACAAACAAACGATCATGTCTGAACAGGAACGATCTAGACCGTTGAGGATAGTGAGTCCCGACAAGAATATTTATAGTCTTGGCGGCTGGAACAAAAAGCTCGAGGCCAGAAGAGTCGTTGAGGCCCAGTCAACTCGGCCAGGCCCGAGTTCGAAGTGTATGGTTCTAGGAAAGTGTCCTGCATTGGAAAGCTTTGTTGGCCAAATTGCGACCTCAGGCAACTCAATTCGCATTTTGATTTGACTGGGAATAGATATGGTCTTGGTTGACAAAACTTGAGCCTGACATCAATGGCTGACCTGACCCATTACCAGGACCATGACCGTTCATCTCCCTATTCATACAGTCGAAATCGCCCTTTTTTTTTTTTTTGTAACTTTTCTAGTTTGCTTGTTATATCTTTACATTATATCTTTTTTTCATGATGCCATGGGAAACAGTACCTGTAGATCAACCATTTTATTCGACCCAAAATATGAAATCGGGTTAAATTGAACTTCCAACTTATCTAAACTTATCTAAACCTGCACTTCGAGTTTCCCAAATGCTACGAAAACACAACCACCCGTAAAGATCCAAAAGGACATTACAGCGTGTCATATGAGTCTTCACATTTTGTTTTAGCCAGTCTCGGCATTTATTTGAAGAAGGAAACCTACTTAAATTGAGAAAATAATGTGGATAAGGCAAATTACTCAAAATTGATATTCTACTTAAATCAAGATACATACTCAAACTAAGAAATTTATTCAAATTAGAAAATCAACTTAACTAGGAAAACCAGCTTAAATTATAAATCTTACTCATATTGGGAAGCCGAATGAAGAAGGAAACCTACTGAAATTAAGAAAAAAAAATCGGATAAGGAAAATTGCTCAAATTTGAAAATCTACTTACGTTATGATACCTACTAAAACTAAAAAATTTATTTAAATCGGAAAAATTACCCAAATTATTAGACAAATTGGACTTAAAAACCTATCCAAATTAGAAAACCTACTCAAATTAGGGAACCAACTAAACTAAGAACTTACTTAAGTTGGGAAACAACTTGAATTAAGAACATTGCCCAAATTTGAAGACCTACTTACTTTAAGAGACCTCTCAAACTAAGAGACTTATTCAAATCCGGAAACTTACTCAAATTTGGAAACAAACCGAACTAAGAAACCTGTCCATATTTAAAGAAAAAAAAACTCAAATTTAGAAACCGTCTAAACTAAGAAACACAGCCTGACTAGGAAACCTGCTTAAACTTGAAAATCTATCTAAACTAGGAAACCAACTTAAGCGCTTGAAGTCTTGAAACTTGCCATGAAAATGTAATTGAGTATTAAAATTTACCAAAACTACAATCAAATCCTGAAACTTATCAAATCGATCCAATCAAATCATTTCATTAATTCTATCTATTTGGCTAATGAATATGCCAACTTGGCATTTTCATTATTATTTACTCTCTCTTTTGTGGGACTGACATGCCTAAAACATCAATGATAAGGCTAAAACAACATTGTTTTGGTCCAAATATAAATTTTTTTAATCAGATGATTATTTAAATTAGACAAAAAAAAATTTGAAAAAAAGGAAAAATGACAGGGCCTTGAGGGCCGGCGCCACTAGGGAGGGGTCGACCAGGGGTCGGCGAGGGCCGCCATTATATTTAGACCAAAACGACATCATTTTAGTCTTATCCTTCATATTTTCGCCATGTCAACGCCACATAGAAGAGAAAATAATTTAAAAAGTCACGACAGCACTTTTCGTTAGCTAAGTCAAACAAAGTTAGCGGAAGGACTTGATTGTAATTTCTTTGTAAGTTTTGAAACTCAATGGCACTTTCGAGATAAGTTTTAGGATTTTACACTAATCCCTAAACTTAAAAGCAATCCAAAAATCTGCTCAAATTAGGAAAATACTCTTTAACTAGGAAAGCAACTTGAATTTGCAAATTCCCTTAAATCACGAAATCTATTTAAGCTAGGAAACAACCTAAAAATATTACTCAAATTGAGAAATATTCCATTGGCCTTGATCAAATCGAATCGGCCTCGTTCTTCAAACGTCTACAAAACTCCATCCTGAACCCCCTTCTTCTCACGGCACCTGCCGGATCGTATCACAGCCGAAATCTTCCTTTGCTTGCATAAAAATCAAATGGATTTGGTGGATTGACGAGGTGCGCATAGGAGTCGATTCTCCGGCATCACCACTATGCTAAAGGGAAAAGGAATTATTCGCCACCGGCTACTTTTACGTTGTCTTTAAGCTTTTGGCATCCAAATAATATCCCTTTATCGACGACCCAAGTCAGTAGAAACCCTACGTAAAGGTTTCTCTCTCTCTCTCTCTCTATTTTATTTTCCACCCTCGGACGCAATTTTGCCATTTATTTGTTGCAAATCTTGGAGGAGAAGAAAACGTCAAGTTGACATAATTGAAAAATAAAATAAAAACTATAGAGTTTGCTTAGGCGTTACATTGGGTAAAAATTTGATGCATAAGGCACGCCAACATCATCCGCAAAGAAGCTCCTCCAGAAAACGATAAAAACTTTTAGGAAAAACGAAAGGACAGGGGGCCGGCTCCCTAGAAGTCACCGTCTCCCTCGTCGTAGCCGAGATCATCCTCCACCTTCTCCGCCGCGTCATCGGCGATCTTGTCCTCCAGGTGATCGAACCCCTCCGCGAGGGCCAGTCCACCGAGGGCCCCCGCCACCGCGCCCACAGCCAGTCCCGTCCCCATCCCCCCGAACTTGCTCTTCTTCTTCTCCTCCTGCCCGTACTGCCCGTACGCCGCCGCCGGCTCCCCGCCGTATGCGTACTGCGGCGCCTGCCCGTAGCTCGGCTGCCCGTACTGCTGCGGCGGAGCATTGTACCCGCCGTAGCCGTAGCCACCGGCCGGAGGCGGCGCCGCGTAGTATGGGTTGGGCTGCGGAGCCGCGTAAGGGTTGCCGTACGCCGGCGGAGCGTACTCCCTCGACGCCGGCGGCACGTACTCCCTCGACGCCGGCGGGACCCCGTAGGGGGACGCAAGGTAAGGGTCGGGCGCGTGATAACGCGGCTCCCTCACGCAGACCTTGACCTCGACCTTGCCGTGCGGGCGGCCCGAGGGGCGCTTCAGCTGGAGGCCGCGCTTGAGAGGGTCGCCGAAGCCGGCTTCGTCGAGGACGTCGCGGAGCTTGATCCGAGCGGATCCGATCAAGGGCTTGGTGTCCTCCTCGGAGCCGGCGTGGACGACGTCGATGTAGAGGGTCTTGTCCTCGATGGGGCCGGGGGGCAAGGGGATGACGAGGGTCTCGTCCCAGGTGGGAGACGTGTCGCCCTGGTCGTCGACCTTGGTGGAGCACTTGTTGCTGGGGTCGACCCAGAGGACGGCGTAGGGGCGGGTCGGGCCGTGGCGCCAGTTCACGTTCTTGAGGTCCCTGGCCGACGATACGGTCACCTCCAGTTCGTAGCGCGACGCCATATTTGGTGTTGAGTGAAGTCCACAAGATAGAGCGGAGAATGCCGAGGAACTGGCAAGTGGGGGGAATTTATCGGTGGCCTCGAGATGGGTGGATTAACAATTTGCCCTCGTGATTAGCGAAATACTACGAAAATGCCCCGCACGGAATATTCTCTTGGGAAATACGCTAAATAATCGTTCTTAAGCAGGTCGTTTTTTTTTTTTGGCTGGATGATGGGTTGATAGATAATTGGCAGTAGGAAAAGGACAAAATGGGTAAATAGAATAGCCAATGGCCATTGGCGAATCTGCTTTATTTTAGCCTTCGGCAATGTTTGGCCCGCGGTGTGAACGCGGTGTGTACGCGGGCGCACAGCCACGTGGGCTGGGGCCCACCACCCTTTTTTTTTTTTTGTGCTTTCCTCGGACGTCTCCGAAAGTCTCCTCCCACGTCTTTCCTTGAAATTCGAATAGGGTTAATAAAGTCACGCCAGCCGTGCGCTCTGGTGGCGCCGGACGCGAGCTTTGGTGTCCGAGGAGGAAAAATATTGGGTGCTTGAGTGGGGGCCATGCACTAAAATCCATTGATTAAGTAGGATGTCCGATTGGAATTGAGTATTTCGGGTCGGATCACAGTCCGATTTGGATACTGGACTGAAAATAAAGCCATGCACTGCGACGGTTCGAGCTCCCCGAACCGAAACGCAATGACCCAAGCGAACGCTATTGCCTCCGGTTCGTGGAGCCCTCAAATTTCTCTTCTTCGTCCACAACTTTTGCCTTGAGATTTGCACGTCGTCTCCTTCCTCTCAACCGTTTCCAAATCCTCGCGACCGAGAACACCTCCGCGCTCTCGACTCTGCACGTTTCATCCCCACCTGGATCTCCCTCTTTTCTCCGCCGCTATCGACTCCGATTCTGCCCATGTTATTGCTTCCACCGGGAGCTCCAAGTCCGCCTCACCACGGCGTGCTCCTCCCTCCATTGTCTACATCAACGATCTGGCCTTGAAGCAAGGACGGTTACTATCTATTGATTCGGGTTTTTTTTTTATCTCGACTCAAATTGCAGAGAGACAATAGAAAACAAAAAATACCTTTTGAACTCTGGTCATAAACACACTCCTTTTATTTTTCATAAAAACTCGTGTTCACAAGTTTCCTAGAAATGGCACTCGACGGTACATGTAAGCCCGTTTAATTAGGCTTTGGGGAAATACAAAAAATTTTCAGGCTAAAATGGTTTTTCGAAATACAAATACCGTTTGGCAAATTGTAATTTTAGAATGCATTGAGAAACAGTTTTGGCTTAGATGGTGTTTGGCAAAATTACACTTTGGAAAGTAATTTTTTTATTTATTTTTCCTTTAAAAAAAATTTAGCAAGACTCAACGACTAGTAGGAGGTTGGAGAGGCTAAATCTAGCTGCCGACAAGCCAAATCTAGCAACTTGGCCTAGGTTCGTGCGAGACGCCAGGGTCGCGCGAACCTAGGCGGCCGTTGTTAGGGTCGAATGACCTCAACCGAGGCTACCGACGCCAGATCTAGCTTTCCCTGCAATCACAATCAGCCTTGCTAGATGCTCGCCAACCTCTTGTCGGCCGCCTAAAACTTCATTGGAGACGTTGTGTTAGGTGGCACATTTTCGGCCGCCTAAAACTTCATTGGAGACGTTGTGTTAGGTAGCACATTTTCGGAATTATGATGGTTGAGCAAGAGCAAAGTTGAAAGAATTTTTTTTTTTTTTTGAATTTTCCTTCTCAAAATGTAACATTCTAAAGCATTTTTAGTGCACTTGAGAGACTTATGGAGATGCAATTGAATTTCTTCAAAATTAAGCAATAAAAGGAACCAATCCATCATTTGCATTTGATCAAGGAATTTTAGAACCTCAAGAGCCCTTTACTGAACGAAAGAGGACACAAAATCAAAAGAATGAGAGGAGAGAAGTACGATTAGCTTTTAGACATGGGTGAAAAGGATCCGGTACAAACGAGGAGCGCTCAGTCCGGAGACAAAACAACTCGCCGCATCGCGACGGATCGAGTACCTGAACCGAAACGCGATAACCAACACGAATAAACAGTATTGCTCCAAGATCGTGAAGCCCTCAAAATGTATCATCTCCGTCCACTACTTTTGCTCCAGATTTTTTAGTTCTCCTTTCTGTTTTTGGGGTTTTTTAAATCTCCTTCTTGCAGGGAGATTTCAAAGTCCCCTCCTTTCTCCCCTCTTCCGCTCCATCATTACCTTCTCCATTACTCTACCTCCTTTGGTCTCCGATGTCTCATTAGGGTTTTGGGAAATGAGAAGTCAAATGCGAAGAAGAAGAAGAAGCTGCTCCGTTTCTCTCTGTTTTTTCACGACCGCATCCCTTTTTATTTTCGCCCACATCGTCCCGGAGAAACCAACTCGTTACTCTGTTCCCATTCCGCCATTTGGAGAGCTCCTCTGCCGATAAGAAAAGGGAGGACTTTGATAAAGGCCAAAAGGGGAAGAAAACTCGAAAAGCGTGAAGGATAAAACCCAAGGATGGGAGGGACGTTTGGCGAATCTGCCTTTCGCCTTGGAAATGGAAATGGCTCTTGGCTGGTGGCTGTCGCGCGGAGTGGCGGGGAACGACGCGCACTTCCTTTCGGGTTGGGCCAATCTCTCATCTTCAAAGTTCCCGAAAAAGACGGCCTATCTATCTCCTTTTATAATTTATATTGCAACCACGGTGCGCCCTGGCACTCCAAGTCAGGATGGCCGAGTGGTCTAAGGCGCCAGACTCAAGTTCTGGTCTTCGAGAGAGGGCGTGGGTTCAAATCCCACTTCTGACATCTTTATTACTCTCCTTTTTTTCCTCCTTCCTGCGTGCTTTTCGTGCTAAAGATGCCAGCTGTATCCCTATTCTGATGGCTCCCGCTTTCATATGGCATCCTCAGCTAGCTTCAGCATGGTATCTTGCCCGCCCCAATTTCTCATGCGCTCCGTCGTTTTGCTCCACCTGCGAATGACATCGGATCGAACAAGTTAGAACTTTCGCTGTCATATTCCAGCTTCTGCTTTATCTTCATCTCAGCATATTAAGTAGCTTTCTTACACACATTTTTATTTACCTCATGAGATGGACAGGGGAAATAGAAATTCATCGGAATTAATGGAAATCCTCCTGGATGTTGGTTGTGTCCAGACGTAACCAATATTTTACCGACTTTCAGATTTGCAGGAGTAGCGTTACTTACTTCCTTCTTCCAGCTGGTTTTGTATAGCACCAGCAAAAGCAACAAATCATGCCACCCTAGAGACACTAAAAATGTTGAACTTTAGTCAGGATAGAGCTAGAATGAATAAATATGATGGATATAGAGATGTATCAGCTAATAAGAAGAATCAGCTGCGGAATAGTACCGTAAAAGCCAGCAAGTTTACCTGGCACCAACATGTGTGGGGGGAAAGGAAATTGTATCATTCTCAACATAAAGCTTAAAACTTTCAATTAATCATTCTCACAACCAGCTGCTGCAAATGCAGTTCTACTAAGCAGAATCTAGGGGAAGTAAATATTCTACCATCACGCCTAATTTTGCAGAGTAACCGAGAAAAATTCCAAGAGGAAGCCCAAAAGATAATAACAGCCCAAGTTTATGTGGGCAACTAGGTCTTGCCATCCATCCCCGACAACGACACCTGCAAAAGAAGTGGAGGTAGGGATAGTTTGAGTACACTAAGGTAAGCAGCGCGGCAATGAAGGTCGAAGTATGCAGTAAAGAATGAAAGCAGAGGCATCGAACCTGATATGACTCGCTGGACACTGTTTAAGACCATAGTTACCGCAAGCAGATTTGCTAGGTGAGACACCGCCTTTTGTAACTTCTTGCTGCTTGTGAATATGGTGGAAAAATGCTCTCTAGTTAGCAAAATAACAATCATGCAGAGAAGTCCGATTAGAGGAGACTGAAAAACTGTCACATAGGCACGGTATTTGGCCACTTTCGGATGTCCCAGCTCCAGCTCGTTTAAAACACGAACACTGAGAAAATAAAAACGGTTAATAGGACCCCATATTCGGATATGTCTGAAGAAATAAAAGACTTTGCCCAAAAAAAAAAAGGAGCAAAGTTATAAATTGGTGCCTGCCTTGAACATGCAACAGACAATTCACAAGAGGGAGAATAGGTCAGTCACCCGATAGCAGCATTTATTCTGATGAACAGCATTGCTTCCCACCCATTGAAGTTCATGCTGCAGTTTTAAATCCAAGGATGAGTACAGTGAATAAACAGAACAGAAGAACAAATGGAGACGGAAAAATGACAAGAGAGAATGAAGCTTATGCCTGATCGGCATGAACTCTCCAGCCGATCCAGCCGATCATATGTAAAATCACACTGATCACTCACCATATAGAAAGGGTACCATATCTCCACACAAAGCATCACCGCGGAGGCAAGGAAGAGCCTCACAAAGGCCCACAACTCCCTGAATGCGGACCAAGACAGGCCATTCTAGCCCTCTTTGCAAAACCACAAGACATAAAGAACCTGACCACCGTGATTCCCCAGCCCCTAACGTCATATGCAACAGCTGCACCACTAGTGCCCCATCTGAATACACTGATGAATAGCCAAAGTAGTCCAATGTGCATGATTAGAGCTATGAACCCAATCCAGGCGAGCGCGCCGACCTTGCTCTGGGCTTGAAGGAACTTCTGCATGGGGAAATTGATGGCGAGCGAGAACAATTGAGGGATTATTTGGAGCGTGAACTCTCCAGCTAGATCGGCTATTTCTTCCTGTTGACCCAGGATGTTTAGGACGGGAGTGGCGTATATATAAACAGGCAATAAGGCAATACACGTAACGGAAAGGATTATCCATGATCTCTGCATATAAACTCCTAGCAAGGAATCCTGCCCCGCACCATAGGCTTGACTGCAAAGCGTCTCCACTGCACTTCCCATCCCAAGCTGCATGATTGATCCATAAGACATGGTAAAAGGGGAAGACAATAGGGGTCTAAGTGCAGAACACTATGTCAAAAAAAAAAAAAAGTCTTCTGGATGTTCAATAAATATAAAACAGCGAATAGATACATTGAGACTGTCCAATGTTATTGCCATAGGATAGAACTACCTCAGCTTGGATTAGACGAGTAATTGCCATGTAATATCGTCGAAGTTTTGAAGAGAAAAGAGCTGAGCGATGAAAGGCACTCTTTTCCCATTTTCCTTTCCTGTTTCTCCTTTTTTTGTTGTTCTGTTCTTCTTCTTTTTTCTTTCCTTTCCCCTTTTTTCCCCTTCCACCATTGCAGGTCGTCATCCCCGTCTCCGTCGTCTTCTTCTTCTTCCTCCTCCAACAACTCCAATTCTCATTTTGAGTAACAGGGGAATCCATGAGTCCGCCGTCTCTCTCTACGCTCTCTCCTCCTTCTTCTCCTTCCTCCACCTCCTCCGCCAACAACCTTGCCTCCTCCTCTCTTAGCAAGTCTACGTCAACAACAAGCAACTCGCCTGCAATGACCCCACCAACGACAACTTCACCGAGGGCTTCATGTGCAGCGGCCTCCGCAACTCTTGCCACTCTTACGTGACCTTCCGATCCACCCCCTTCTACGCCTCCCTCGTCTCCATCTCCTACCTCTTCAACTCCCAGCTGACCACAACCTCCACAACAAGAATAAGAAGGCTCGAGTTCACAGGTCCAGAGGCGGGCCCTCGCCGAGATCCTCTGCCGCAATGCTCTAGTCGAGTACGTCCGTCGCCGCGGCCTCGACAACCAAACCGATCGGGAGTCACTCGAGCAAGAAGTCTCTTATCCTCTGCTCTCACCCCATTTCGGAGTTTCTCACCAAGTTTAGAACAAGGCGGTTTTCTTCCCGATTCTTGATCCTTCCAGCGAGCGTGGGCCGCTTTTTCCGATCAAATGGGCAAAAATGGGTGATTTTTGCTTCTTGTCGAAGTTTGCCGATTTTTGCTAAGTTGGGTCCATTCTTGATTTGATTCGGTGAAGCTCACGATGTCCGGAAGAGAGAGGAAGCTGAGGTCGGCAATGGGCGAGAGAGGGGAGAGGGAAAATAAAAAAAGAAAAGCAAAAAAAGAAAGGAACAAATTTTAAAATATAAAAGATGAAAATATCCCTCATTAGGTCTTTTTTTGAAATAAAAAAAGGCACTTCAAGCCTTTATTTGAAATAAAATTCACTTCAAGCCATTTTTTGAAAAATTGAGAGCACTTGAAACTCTTTTTTGAATTTTTCCCCTAAAATTTTGACGGTTCAAGACTCAAGAGAGTGATTTTGACTGATATGGACATGCGTAGCTGAGCTCGGACAATATCTAAATTCAAACGAACGATCATCGTTTTATAAGCTTTATATCGAAGACGCAAATCCGCTTCCTCAATAGCAAGTCAACCATTCGCGAACGACAGCACTGTAGAAAACAGTATGTACGGGAGAATGGAGATAGAAGCAATCATCATGGTGGTACCCAGATAGATAGATCAAAGGAAGATTCTTTTGTCCGTTAAAGCGATCAAAATACCCAAAACAACCACGTCTCTGACGATCAGCGTGAAATCGAGCGAGGAACCCGAATGCCGACATCTCCAAACACACAGAACAGACATAGATGCGGCTCCAAAATGAAGGTGATTCGGACTCCGACGAGGAAAAGGAAAGCCGACCGTGAAGCCGAAGGAGAAGGTGCCGATCACGGAGAGAGAGATCGCGACGGCAGAGAGCTCGACGTCGCCGATGTGCCCGACGAAGATGTTGGTGAACGAGTTGGTCCCGCACTGGCAGAGAATGTTGAACCCGATCGGGACGGCAATCTTCCACATCCTCACTGCCTCCACGCAGAACACCGTCTTCGCCTCCCGGAAGCTGCTCACGGGGGCGTAGTCTCCGTCTCCATCTTCGTCGCCGCCGCAGAGAAGCGGCGTCTCCATTGTCATGAGGTGGTGACAAAGTAAAGGGCGTGGAGCGTGTGCAGTCGGGACGAGGGAGGAGCTGTGTTTTTGGCGAACCGGTTGGCAAATGGATTGGTATGTTGTGCTAACCGGCCCCACTTCCATTTGTTACCCGAAAAATAAATATTTTAAAAAATATTTTCCGATAAACTACGGTTTGTATTACTTATAATAAGGAATGAACTAAAAATACTTTCATTACCCATCAAAATATTTAAAGATAAATTATTATCGATAATAAACATCTTTTTAATCAATTGATTATTTCAAACGATATAAATAATTAATTTTTCTAAAAAAAATTAAATAATTTATTTTTCTCGAAACAAATCAGAGATATATTTGAACAATACATAGAAAATCTTGGGTAAGCCCGTATTATCACGTTTGAATCAATGGACCCCACATTCTAGATTCTCCGTCTTCTCCATTACCCTCCCTCCCTCTCTCTCTCTCCTCTTTTTTTCTTCTTTCTTATGCACTGCATCATCAACGGAGCTGTCCAACTTTGACACGAGAATTCGGTTCCAAATATCTAGCCACGACCGGCCACAGCCACGACCAGGTGGGGCCGAGATTGCGACGGGCATAAATGGTTGATTAAGGACTATTTTATATTGGATTTGTAAGTTTAGAGTTTCCCAAATTTTTGAATGTTTTTTTGGTATCACGGGGTCATTTTCCCAGGATCGTAGGGGGGCATCTACCGGCCTAATGGGCCATGTTTCGTCCCTTCTCGCCGAAAACCCGGAGACGTGGGCCCGGACTAATGGGCCCGGGCAGTCTTCGCTTTTTCGCCCCTATTCCAGATTCCTGGTCCTATGGATCAAGAATCGGGTTTTCTAACTTCATGGCTTTCAAGTGGGCCAGGGCCCACGTCGGTGGGTTTATCTTTCGCTGCTACTATAATTTGCGCAAGACTGATGTTATCCTATCCCAACCAATCTCGTGATTTATTCTAAGATCTGTTTATTTCATGAAAAATAGGCGATTTAAAAAATATTTTTCAAGAAATAGTCACTTATATCGCTTTACAAAAATGAATAACGAAATTTTTTTATCGCCTATGAAAATAACTAGGCATCTATTATTATAGATTTTGAAAATATTATAGCTTTTTATAAAACATTTTTCAAATTGCTTGTTTTTCGTGAAATAAATGGAGCCTTAGGATTGGCCGATTTTGCGTCCTTAAATGACTGCGCATCAACAAACGAACGCAAATGGTAATGTAAGATACCACGGGTCGCGAAGTTGAAAGTGCAAGGACGGTGTGTAAATTAGGTGCCGTGCTCCTTTGTTATTTGTCCCGAGTCTAGTGTTGGATGGGTGTGGACTAGAGATGTGGAAGTGGGTATTGGCCTCGCTTTTTTTTTAACCCACGCATGATGAGTTGGGTTAACACCGGTTAAATTAGCTTGGTCGTCATGGATTTAGAGTTCTAAAGCCCGATCAGATATGAGTTTTAAATGGGCCTAGGTTGTACCCATTCCCAACCCACCAATCTCTCCGTGGGCGCCCAAATTCGTAATCCTCCCGCACCTAAACCTAGTAGGACAAGATCAACGGCCTCCGGTGCCGTCGCCTCACCAGCTAGTCCCACTTCGATCAAGACATCGTCCTCTCCTTTGGTTGCCTGTTCGCCCCTCTCCGACCCTTGGGATAGCGAGCACCACCTCTAGGATCACGCATCCAGTCATAAGCCTTTTATCTCTTTTTTTTTTTATCAATTCAATTTTAAACCTTTTGCAATTATACCAATTCGGTCTGTCCGGCCAATTTTAACCGATCGGCGTTTGCCTTCCGAAGACATGATATTTTAATATTTTTGGAAATTTTTTTTCCCCTCTTCCCTCTTCGGCCTCTTCTTGACTGGTGCTCTTTCGGATGTGGATCCGAATGGGGCGAGCTCATCAAAGCATATCCCACCCATGTATTATGCGCGGCCGTACGGGGAAAGGTGTCCCCGGCACACTGAGTTTGTCCTCGATCCCGTAATTGAAAGCCCACTAGACGATCAATAAGTGGGAATTAGGATGCTATTTAGGAGGGACACGCCATGTTCTCCTGAATTACGTAATTAAAAGTCAACTTGGCGACGAATCAGTGGGAATGGGATGTTGTTTAGGATTTCCATTTGTCGATTCCCCAGGAGAATTTTCTAATGGCAATCCTCAACGTGAGTTGATTTAGATTGTGGACCACCCTTTTTTTTTTTTTTGCCAAAAATGAATTTTCCATTTCACATAAAAAAGAGAGGCACGTAGTTTTCACTTTTCAAGATTAAGATGTAAATCCAACAAGAATTTTAAAGATAAATCAACTTAGAATAGTCTACTGAGACTCGTTCATTCCATAAAGATAGATTTGTCATAACATCAAAGCACAACCCGCGGCCGATCACCGAATCTTCCTTCAACATCGATAATAAACACACGTCGAGATTTCTCTTTCCAATAACTAGGATTTTGCCAAAAGGCAATGCGCGTCTAAGTCCCGCGTCCTCAATAGCATCGTATCGAGACAACAATAATACCAACAGATTGAAAGAGCACAGGGAGCCTTGTAAATATCATATTTATTTATAAATTGGAATAAGTTAGCGAGCACATGCATGTAGATTTAACTCTAGATCGAGGGAGAGAAAACCTACAAAAGAGATGCCGGTTAATACAAAAATCAATTTCAAATAAGCCAGCTACTAAAAGCAACGGCAAAGGAGTCTCATAGACTTGTGGAGCGCTCGACTATAAGAAACAATTCAAGAGCCGAAGTGAGCGTATCCAAAAGAGCAGGTTCTCTCGCACTTAGAACTCTTAAGCTCACAAGAAAAAAACTCTCCACTTCCGTCATCCATGAAAGTTGAGTTATAATTGCGTTTGAGATTGTGTTCTCTCGGTAAAAGGATGGTAGTATTGAGCTAGGGATGCTTAGGCTCAACTATATAGTCTTCTAAAATAACACAATTTAATTTTGTTAATGCATGATAAGTAAAAGTCCATCTGCAGGACATTACGTATAACCCCAAACAACACTCCTGATTGACACACGAGGCTTGCCGCATCAGAATTAGATCATCCGATGGCTCAATCGATTTTGCTCATGTGACATGCTGCATTTACCGATGGTAGATAAACAAAGCATCGAGAGTCGCTCCTTTCACGGCTTTGAGTGTATGAACCAAATTACAATATCGTGCCATTGAAAATTTGAAACCATAATGAACTTGAAAGTGAAGTTTCCTCAAACACAATAAATAAATAAATAAATAGCTGACTGTCGCGACCCTCTGAAAATATTTTTATTAATTCTAGGGGGTTAACGGATTATTAGGTTAATTAGATTTGACTAACCTAACGCGGACCCTCCCAAGCCCTACCGAATCGCAACTTTGGTTTTTGTTTAAATGATTTTGAAATTTGGAGTCGCCACTAATCGTTCTTGGTAGGTCGATTAGAAACCTAAATAAATTAGCGGGAGAACTAATTTATTCCTGCGAACCAGAGATTAGGGGCTCGGGGACTTGGTTACACTAGTTAATTAAAACTAATGCCCTTTCGGTACCTTAATTTCATGGATATCCTAATTTGGCAACTCGGGCTTGATTTATTCCTAAGACTCTAGTAGGGTATTCTCTTTTGTGTTTTCACTTTTTAAATAGGATGCGTGGATGGTATATATTTTTATTTGTTATATTTTTTAAGTGTTAAAGATTCCCTGAAGCCGAAAGAGGGAGTGTGTTAACGACTTCTGTGCAGTATTACGACCTACTCATCTTTTGGGTCTGATGATTCAAAAATTAAATTATAGGAAGTACATGACAGTGAATAAACACCTCCAATGGGAGGCTAAGCATTGGCTTGGCTCTTCCCTTTGGGATTTAAGGTACAGGTATTTAACTACTGTAAGTAAAAACCTCCAATGGGAGGCTAAGCATTGGCTTGGCTCTTCCCTTTGGGATTTAAGGTACAGGTATTTAAGTTGCAGGTATTTAACTACTGTAAGTAAAAACCTCCAATGGGAGGCTAAGCATTGGCTTGGCTCTTCCCTTTGGGATTTAAGGTACATGTATTTAAGTTGCATGTATTTAACTACTGTAAGTAAAAACCTCCAATGGGAGGCTAAGCATTGGCTTGGCTCTTCCCTTTGGGATTTAAGGTACAGGTATTTAAGTTGCAGGTATTTAACTACTGTAAGTAAAAACCTCCAATGGGAGGCTAAGCATTGGCTTGGCTCTTCCCTTTGGGATTTAAGGTACATGTATTTAAGTTGCAGGTATTTAACTACTGTAAGTAAAAACCTCCAATGGGAGGCTAAGCATTGGCTTGGCTCTTCCCTTTGGGATTTATGGTGCAGGTATTTAAATTGCGGATGGACTTTGTCCTCTCCATTTTGGGGTATGAATTCTTTAAAATGAAATACAACGAATTGATTCAACAATTTGAAATTTGTGCGCGCTGGAGGACTCCTCCAAGCCGATTTTGTGCTTCCATAGGGTTGACCATTGATATAGAGCTGTGGCTTCCTGACATAAAATAGAGTGAAGTGTCAGTATACAAAATATGTGCTAATCTGCACCTAAAACCAGAAGAGTGGAAAGAGTACTTATCTCCCATTTTTTTGGGAGGGATTTCTATAATTGATTTTCGCTCTCTATGTTCCCAATATAGAGAGTTTCTTTTGAGTTAAGAGGGACTTTTAGTCACAGATCAGTTGAGAAATCGGTGGACAGCTTAGGAGCTTGTCTGGGCCGATTTTTGCATCTCTACGAGATTTTTGCTGTTGACGTAGAGATATCCTTCTCCTGACATAAAATATGGAAAGAAAAAAGAGATGGAGAAAATGTATACAATTTGTGCTAATTTGCAAGTAAAATCATAAACAAATGAATAAATAAAAACACTTAGCTCGAATTTGCTTGCTCGTTGACGAGGATGAACTCTTGATTTATATTGATCAATGAAGGAATTTGTGTTGATAATCCCTAGCTTTGAACTCCCATCATCTTCAAAATTCTCTCTCTTTTGGTATTTTCTTTCTCTCAAATTTTTCTTCAATCTCCAAAAACTCTCTCAAACATCCAAAATTTTCTCTCCAAAAAAAAAATCCTCCCAAACACTTCAAATTTTCTCTCCCAAGAATCCTTTCTCAAGCTCACTTCTTTCTCCTTTTATAACCTACTCATCTATCTCCCATTCTAATTTTTCCACTAACTCTATCTCCCATTCTAATTTCTCCACTAACTCTTCTTCATTTTCATCTTCCATTCTCCATCTCTATCTCACATTCTAATCTCTCCACTAACTCTTCTTCATCTTCATCTTCCCTTCTCCATATTTATCTCCCATTCTAATTTCTCCACTAACTCTTCTTAATCTCCATCTTCCCTTCTCTATTCTTATCTTCCATTCTAATTTCTCTACTAACTCTTCTTCATCTCCATCTTCCCTTCTCTAATCTTATCTTATTTTCTCCATCCATTCTTCTCCAACTTCTCTTCTTCATCTCCTCTTCTTCATCTTCCCTTCTCTATTCTAATTTATCCACTAACTTTTCTTTTTATTATTTGTAAAATAATCCTTCAAGAGTTAGGTATTTGCACTTTAGTCCTTGAATTTTAAGTATTTACAATTCAGTCCCTGAAAAAATATATTTCTTTAAGTCCAAATCTCCTCACAATTTTTGACACACCAAAATTTACCACATGTCAAATTTAAGCTCATTTCTTGTCGCTGAAAATAATGCATAATTTAATTAAAGCCCTTTTGCAAAATTAAGTCATTCTGGGTATAATTGGGCCAAGATGAAAATTTAAAATATTAGAAGACAATGTCACAACTCATAAAAAGTGAAAGTTAAAAATAAGTTGACTCAAATTAAATTTTTTTAGGCCCGATTCGAGATTATACTCGTGAAGGAACACGTGACTCGAATTGGATTTTTCTGAATTTGCGATGGCCAATATGAAAATAGATTTAAAATAAAAATATTAACTATCTTTGTGTATTTTTTGGCCTCAAATGTTATTTTTTCAAAATTTTCAAATATTTTTGTATTTTTTTTTAAAAAAATTAAAAAATATATATAATATGAAAAATTATTTTTTGGTCAAAATTCGTTCCCTAGGCTTGGTTAAGGTTCCTAAAGTTGATTTTTCAATTTTATGAATTTTTATGGATTTTCTATTAATTTTTGAAAATAAATAAATAAAAAATACGTAAAAATACTGAAAATATGAAAAATCGTTTTTTGGTCAAAATTGGTTCCCTAGGCTTGGCTAAGGTCCCCAAAGTTGATTTTTCAATTTTATGAATTTTTATGGATTTTTTATTACTTTAGCAATAGAAAAAATGATTAAAGATCAGGTGTCAACAGCTGCCCCTCTTTGAAAGGAAGCTCGGTAGAGGTTCATTTCAAAGACGAGATGACACCTGGATTCTTATCGACTCAATACAAGGAAATAAAAAGAGTCGTGACATGATTGTTCCATTGAAAATGAAATGAGAACCTAAGGATTCGTTATATAAAAAAACTTTAGGGTGGTTGAACTTGAATCCGTATGGTGGATCAACCCATGGTAGATTCCTAATAAAAGGATTCTACTGATTAAAAATTGAATTAAAATTTGACCCGTATGGTGGGTCATACCATTTGACCCGTATGGTGGGTCGTACCATGGTAGATTCCTAATAAAAGGATTCTACTGATTAAATTTTGATTGAGATTTGACCCGTATGGTAGGTCACCACATGGAGATACCTGTAAGAAGGACTTGGTGCCTGTAGAAAGGACTTGGTGCTTTGCCTGTAAGAAGAACTTTGTGCCTGTAAGAAGGACTTGCTTTGCCTGTAAGAAGGACTTTGTTTGCCTGTAAAAAGGACTTACTTTGCCTGTAAGAAGGACTTTGTGCCTGTAAGAATGACTTGATTTGCCTGTAAGAATGACTTTATTTGCCTGTAAGAAGGACTTTATGCCTGTAAGAAGGACTTGATTTGCCTGTAAGAAGGACTTTATGCCTGTAAGAAGGACTTTGTGCCTGTAAGAAGGACTTGATTTGCCTGTAAGAAGGACTTTGTGCCTGTAAGAAGGACTTGGTTTGCCTGTAAAAAGGACTTAGTTTGCCTGTAAGAAGGACTTAGTTTGCCTATAAGAAGGACTTGATTTGCCTGTAAGAAGGACTTTATGCCTTTAAGAAGGACTTGATTTGCTTGTAAGAATGACTTTGTTTGCCTGTAAGAAGGACTTTGTGCCTGTAAGAAGGACTTGATTTGCCTGTAAGAAGGACTTTGTGTACCTCAAAGGGTGCCATTCTGAAATCTGGGGAGACCAGGAATCCTGCAGAAGCTCAAACCCAAATTATATTCTCCTGTCGTTTTAGGAATAAACCAAAGAGGCAGAGATCAAAAGGTCTCGAACATTATTATCCTTGAGACAAATCATGCTTTATTGAAGAATGTGGATACCTGTATATACCGCAATGGATTCGAGTATCCCAACAACCGTCAGAATTCATTCTCTTGAAAGGTTCTGGTTGAAGATATACTTACCTGAGAATTTGGAAGAAATGCTTGGTGGCTTCTGGACAACCAGGCTTGTTCATTCAATAATCGCCGAATGAATTTCAAGACTTTGGAAGGTAATTCAAACACCGGGAATGTGTTGCCTGTCGGGCAATGTCAGAGCTAACATGTGCAAGCATTTTCATCAATGCGTTCATTGGTTCATACAAAATTGTTCAGCTAAGTTTGCCATGATTAAAGGCAGTCTATGTAATAACTCATGATGCAATCGATCAACATATAGATCATGTATTGCATTACCACTTCTGTTTAAGGAGGTTCTTATAGTATGAACACCTCGAATGTAATCTGAATGGGGGACTTCATTCCGAAATGGCTTTTTCTCACTCTGGAGAAAGGCTGTTTATCTGTAGATCAAAATGTTAGACCTGTGTAGAAATGGTTTGCCTTTCCTCATCCTGTCATGCCCCATTCTGCACATTTGATATCTCCTGTGCAGTTTATGCTCTAAGTTGGAGTTGGTAAGTTAAACACACGGAATAGTCATACATAATTCATGAACTGTGTAAGCACAATGCAGATGTGACAATTTTTTAGCATCACGTGTGTTTATATAATGTGCAAATATGGGCGAATTTAAATTGCCCCTGGTATGTGGGCGGACCGAACAAATTGGGAAGCCTACTCCTTATGTCGAGGGGTGGTTTGTCTCAAACTTTACCCCTGCGCGATGAAGCATATGGGCGAGGGAGCATTTTGGTTTGTTTAATGCCCCTGCAAGAAGCAGATAAATTATTCTTGAAACCAAACGAGATAAGGAAGACATATTTGCTTTTTCGTTTCAGAGCTTGCGATCAATTTGCCCCATTTTTCACCAGAATAGATCTTGTCAGGTGATCATACTTTTCTTTTGGATTTGTCTCCTTCAACATGTTAAATGTTAGTATAAATATTTCCTGTAACAAGAAAAGGAGACATGTCAACCGGTATTAAAAGGGATAAATTGGAAACGATACTGATTTACCATTCATCTTGAATGCCTTGGACAAGTCTTTTACCAATTTTGCTGGGTTGAGTTTTCTTCGACTTTTGTTGGATGCTTCACCATTAAGCCGAGAATGTGGCAAAATATTGACTTCGGTATTACTCGTCGAGTATTCCATTCGGTCCATTGGACCATAGGTGTCCATGGGGTTTTCTTTTCAAAGGTTAATCCTTGGGGATAACGCGGCCCTGTTGTATCACCTTGGGCCTTGTTACGATATTTCTCGAGGTAATTTGCAATCCCTGTTAAGAATGGAATAAAAAAATTCAGGACTCGAGATGATTATGTGCAAATTAGAACGATACAGAATTACCCATGTCTGAGATTGTTCGGATCTTTCGCTTGTATTTTTCTTTAACCGAAGCTGCCAATCCCGTGGTAATGTCCATGAGTTGATTTGCCCCCAATTTAGCCCGACCAGGAAATTTGGTTTTTGGATACAACTGTATTCTCGAGTCGCTTTTGCAAATTCCTGAAAATAGAAGGGATCAAATTTAAAAACAGAGCAATTTAAGGGTAAATTGGAACGATACAGATTTACCCTTCATATTTACGCGGATTTCGTCTCGATATTAATTTTTTCGAGTTTGGTGCGGTTAACGGCTCCGAGCATTTAATATGGGGGAAAGGGAAATGATTACTTCTAGCTTGTGCATTAATTTTGGACATCGACAAAAGGCGAGAACGTGCGATGAAATTAAGTAGACGTATTCGTCTAGGTTTAATCTTCTTCATGATGCCCTCGGGGGTTGCGGTAGACGATGATATCAAGAACATTAGAGAGGCATTCAGTGTGGCTTTCTACCAGCCGCCTAGAGACCCGCGTTCAATCATGTAAATTAATAAAGCTGCCACCACTCGATCAATGTGCCAATAAATTCGGCCATTTGTTGCGTGCTCCACTTCAACCGTATTTTGTTGCTTTCGGCGTCCACTCGTATGTATCGGGCACCTGTAGCATCCGGGGAGTGTCCGTGGGCCACGTTCATTAATAAAACCTCGGTCCTCTAAAACCCTCCGCGTGTTTCGGATCCGAGAAAATTTTAAGACCGGTCTCTGGTTGATTTAATCAGGTTAAGGTACTTATTTCATGGTTTCTGATTATATAATCCATATTGTCTTTCAAAAGACGCGGGATCCTCTGCAATACATTAAATATACCCCCGTGTTTAATCAGTATAAATCCACCGTCATATCAGAATACACTGCCCATACAAGTTTACGGATTGACACAACTCTGTCTGTTAAAGATGGACAGTGTTCGTTTGCCTCCCTGAATTAACGGTTGAAGCCTTGGTGTTTTTCGTCTTTTGGTATTTCTAAAGATGATTCTTGATATATTATTGAACTTAATTTTTACACCCGTCTGGGGTATCTAGGATCTTCCTGCAAAAGAAAAGGATATAATTAGTATGCGACACAAGGAATGTCGGTCCATGACTCCTATATTAGTCCAATTTTATTTTTTCTATTTTATAGAGAAATCAGAAAAAAAAATTTCTTTAGGAAGAAATGGGTTAATTTCTGATACAGAATTTTTTTTTGCAGATTTATTACTCTTTTTTTTATTATTTTTTTAAAGGAATGTGACAAAATCTCTTGATGTTTATTAAAATTTTTGAAGGAATTTCCTTTTTATCAAAATAAATTTTCAGATGTAAATTTATCAGGAAAATTTTATTTTTATTGAAGCAGGAAAGATATAACAGAAATCCTTTATTGGTTAACAAAATTCCCCCGAGACATTAGTCTAATTTTATTTAGAGAAACTTTTCTTAGAAAAACATGAGCGAATTTCTCGAAAAGAATTTTTGTTGCAAGTTTTTATAATTTGAAAGAATGTGATAAAATCACTTGATGTTTACCAAAGTTTTTTTTTGAAGGAATTTTTCTTTTTATCGGAATAAATTTTCAGAGGAAAATTTGTCAGGAAAATTTCATTTTTATTGAAGCAAGAAAAACATGACAAAAATCTCTTATTGGTCAATACAATTCCCTCGAGACATTAGTCTAATTTTATTTAGAGAAATTTTTCTTAGAAAAACATGAGCGAATTTCTCGAGAAGAACTTTCTTGCAAGTTTTTATAATTTGAAAAATGTGATAAAATCACTTGATGTCTACTAGAGTTTTTTTTTAAGGAATTTTTCTTTTTATTGAAATAAATTTTCAGAGGAAAATTTTTTCAGGAAAATTTCATTTTTATTGAAGCAATAAAAACATGACAAAAATCCCTTATTGGTTAATAAAATTCCCATGAATGGATTTTTTCACATCATTTTTTCAAAAAATTTTTTTAAAAAGAAATGAGGGACAAATTTAATTTTTATTTTCTTTTAAAAGAATGGTCGTAATATCAAGCTCAAAAACTAACTAACACCTAGCATGGACCGACCGAAAATAAATACAAGATAAAATTAGAGAACTTACTTTTACCTTGGAGAAATGCAAATCACATAGTCATGCGCATGACTCAAGTGAGGAGTGGACTCTAGAAAATAAAAGAAGGAGAGACAGGGTATGGATCTAAAAGGCCCCCACTATCTAAATTGACAACCTTACCCTCCGCGCAATCAAATCACAATGGGAAGAATTGTCAATTCAGATAATGAGCGGGATAAAATATGGTCAACCCAAGCGCAATCGACGCAAGAGCGTTGCATATTCGATCCCTATCTATGGTTACCTAGGAAAAATTTCGCGACTTGGGTTTAGACGCTTGTGTGTGCAGGTGTTGTGATCCTCAGAATATGCAAGACATGCACAACAATTGATATCAAAACAGCGCTTCTAAAAATGTGTGAAATTAAACATAATCCCAACACCGAGCTTGCAAAACAAATGGGTTAGCCAAACACTCCGCCCCTTATTACTCCCATCCTGCAAAAACATATAACACCTATAGAATGAGTCACAAGCAAGATCGCCAGAAGCGAGATATCCATGAAATTTTCATTGGCCTAAGTCCACTAAGACTTTTAAAATTTCGAAAAAATTTAAGTATTCCAATTGGTATCTTTTTTCGAAAATTTAAAAATCTCTAGTCCCCAGTGGAGTCGCCAGTCTGTCGCGACCCTCTGAAAATATTTTTATTAATTCTAGGGGGTTAACGGATTATTAGGTTAATTAGATTTGACTAACCTAACGCGGACCCTCCCAAGCCCTACCGAATCGCAACTTTGGTTTTTGTTTAAATGATTTTGAAATTTGGAGTCGCCACTAATCGTTCTTGGTAGGTCGATTAGAAACCTAAATAAATTAGCGGGAGAACTAATTTATTCCTGCGAACCAGAGATTAGGGGCTCGGGGACTTGGTTACACTAGTTAATTAAAACTAATGCCCTTTCGGTACCTTAATTTCATGGATATCCTAATTTGGCAACTCGGGCTTGATTTATTCCTAAGACTCTAGTAGGGTATTCTCTTTTGTGTTTTCACTTTTTAAATAGGATGCGTGGATGGTATATATTTTTATTTGTTATATTTTTTAAGTGTTAAAGATTCCCTGAAGCCGAAAGAGGGAGTGTGTTAACGACTTCTGTGCAGTATTACGACCTACTCATCTTTTGGGTCTGATGATTCAAAAATTAAATTATAGGAAGTACATGACAGTGAATAAACACCTCCAATGGGAGGCTAAGCATTGGCTTGGCTCTTCCCTTTGGGATTTAAGGTACAGGTATTTAAACTACTGTAAGTAAAAACCTCCAATGGGAGGCTAAGCATTGGCTTGGCTCTTCCCTTTGGGATTTAAGGTACAGGTATTTAAGTTGCAGGTATTTAACTACTGTAAGTAAAAACCTCCAATGGGAGGCTAAGCATTGGCTTGGCTCTTCCCTTTGGGATTTAAGGTACATGTATTTAAGTTGCATGTATTTAACTACTGTAAGTAAAAACCTCCAATGGGAGGCTAAGCATTGGCTTGGCTCTTCCCTTTGGGATTTAAGGTACAGGTATTTAAGTTGCAGGTATTTAACTACTGTAAGTAAAAACCTCCAATGGGAGGCTAAGCATTGGCTTGGCTCTTCCCTTTGGGATTTAAGGTACAGGTATTTAAGTTGCAGGTATTTAACTACTGTAAGTAAAAACCTCCAATGGGAGGCTAAGCATTGGCTTGGCTCTTCCCTTTGGGATTTATGGTGCAGGTATTTAAATTGCGGATGGACTTTGTCCTCTCCATTTTGGGGTATGAATTCTTTAAAATGAAATACAACGAATTGATTCAACAATTTGAAATTTGTGCGCGCTGGAGGACTCCTCCAAGCCGATTTTGTGCTTCCATAGGGTTGACCATTGATATAGAGCTGTGGCTTCCTGACATAAAATAGAGTGAAGTGTCAGTATACAAAATATGTGCTAATCTGCACCTAAAACCAGAAGAGTGGAAAGAGTACTTATCTCCCATTTTTTTGGGAGGGATTTCTATAATTGATTTTCGCTCTCTATGTTCCCAATATAGAGAGTTTCTTTTGAGTTAAGAGGGACTTTTAGTCACAGATCAGTTGAGAAATCGGTGGACAGCTTAGGAGCTTGTCTGGGCCGATTTTTGCATCTCTACGAGATTTTTGCTGTTGACGTAGAGATATCCTTCTCCTGACATAAAATATGGAAAGAAAAAAGAGATGGAGAAAATGTATACAATTTGTGCTAATTTGCAAGTAAAATCATAAACAAATGAATAAATAAAAACACTTAGCTCGAATTTGCTTGCTCGTTGACGAGGATGAACTCTTGATTTATATTGATCAATGAAGGAATTTGTGTTGATAATCCCTAGCTTTGAACTCCCATCATCTTCAAAATTCTCTCTCTTTTGGTATTTTCTTTCTCTCAAATTTTTCTTCAATCTCCCAAAACTCTCTCAAACATCCAAAATTTTCTCTCCAAAAAAAAAATCCTCCCAAACACTTCAAATTTTCTCTCCCAAGAATCCTTTCTCAAGCTCACTTCTTTCTCCTTTTATAACCTACTCATCTATCTCCCATTCTAATTTTTCCACTAACTCTATCTCCCATTCTAATTTCTCCACTAACTCTTCTTCATTTTCATCTTCCATTCTCCATCTCTATCTCACATTCTAATCTCTCCACTAACTCTTCTTCATCTTCATCTTCCCTTCTCCATATTTATCTCCCATTCTAATTTCTCCACTAACTCTTCTTAATCTCCATCTTCCCTTCTCTATTCTTATCTTCCATTCTAATTTCTCTACTAACTCTTCTTCATCTCCATCTTCCCTTCTCTAATCTTATCTTATTTTCTCCATCCATTCTTCTCCAACTTCTCTTCTTCATCTCCTCTTCTTCATCTTCCCTTCTCTATTCTAATTTATCCACTAACTTTTCTTTTTATTATTTGTAAAATAATCCTTCAAGAGTTAGGTATTTGCACTTTAGTCCTTGAATTTTAAGTATTTACAATTCAGTCCCTGAAAAAATATATTTCTTTAAGTCCAAATCTCCTCACAATTTTTGACACACCAAAATTTACCACATGTCAAATTTAAGCTCATTTCTTGTCGCTGAAAATAATGCATAATTTAATTAAAGCCCTTTTGCAAAATTAAGTCATTCTGGGTATAATTGGGCCAAGATGAAAATTTAAAATATTAGAAGACAATGTCACAACTCATAAAAAGTGAAAGTTAAAAATAAGTTGACTCAAATTAAATTTTTTTAGGCCCGATTCGAGATTATACTCGTGAAGGAACACGTGACTCGAATTGGATTTTTCTGAATTTGCGATGGCCAATATGAAAATAGATTTAAAATAAAAATATTAACTATCTTTGTGTATTTTTTGGCCTCAAATGTTATTTTTTCAAAATTTTCAAATATTTTTGTATTTTTTTTTAAAAAAATTAAAAAATATATATAATATGAAAAATTATTTTTTGGTCAAAATTCGTTCCCTAGGCTTGGTTAAGGTTCCTAAAGTTGATTTTTCAATTTTATGAATTTTTATGGATTTTCTATTAATTTTTGAAAATAAATAAATAAAAAATACGTAAAAATACTGAAAATATGAAAAATCGTTTTTTGGTCAAAATTGGTTCCCTAGGCTTGGCTAAGGTCCCCAAAGTTGATTTTTCAATTTTATGAATTTTTATGGATTTTTTATTACTTTAGCAATAGAAAAAATGATTAAAGATCAGGTGTCAACACTGACCAATGGATTTAACGCATACACCTAAGTTTCGGATTTTTCTATATGCCAAATTCCGTCGTTACCGGTCCAACTCGCCCAGCCCGAATGCGAGCCTAGAAGGAGTGTGGATTTCGTGTGGCCTGACGCGCGCGTGTTCACACACACAACGCGCGCTCTAACCAATTAATTGTAATAAATAATTTGAAGGGTCCCACCAGGGATAGGGCGATGTGACGAGAATGCCCTCCGCCTCCGGTGCCACGAGCTTCGACTTTGGGTTTGGGGGGGGGCGGGGGGTGGTGTAATTCGTTTTTCTGTTAGGCAGTCTCCACCAACCCATAACCCGACGGCGTTTCCCTTAATTAAAGTACGGCCGCGGCAGAATGACGAAAATGCCCCCGAGATATGATTTGCTTGCCCTTTTTTTGTGTGGTTATCATTATTGGACACCGCGGGAGAGATGAATGTGTTGGCGCTCCGGCAATTTCAGGTGGTGACGAGACGATATCCGAAAAAATGTTGGCAAATAGAATTTCGAAATTTCAGAATCGACATGCAAAACTAGTTACCGTAAGTACCGAACGTCAATGCGAATGAGCGGTTGCACCACCTCAATCGAACAATCGATGTATACAATAATTTCTTTTACGAAACATCCTGCTCTCTTTAATATCTTATGTGCCTTAATTTCTATTGATGTGACCATTAATGATTGCTAATCTGAACCCATTATTCCAGTTCAATCTTTTTGGCTTAAGATATGAATTTCGCGCTTTGTTAACGAAGAGTTTGCACTTAAGAATGTGTAATGCTGATACATAATGCAAATTCAAAGTGAATCCTGGCGATATTGAACATGAGTTAAAAACCACCCTGCTTTAGGAACCAGCAAAAATTATCTCAGGGCTACGCGTTATGTCAACTAAAGTTCACAGTATTTGTCATCAAATTATGTTAGGGAACTGTGGATTATACAACTTATCCAAGTTCATCAAAGTTAAATGTCCCCACATAAAATAAAATAAAAAGAAAAGAAAATCTACAAAATGATGCGACAATTTTGTGGTGGGTACACAGTATAATCAATGATTTAATTTGTGGGTCCCACTTATCTCAATATCCTGTCGAAACTCACCATATTTGTTTACATGTATGTGGGAACCTACGTTTGGCGCAGCTTTGGGAAGCGACTTTGGACCTCTAAAGTCCAAGTTGAGGCGCTTTGGTAAAATTCTTTAGGATCACTTTGAAAGAAATCCAGCGCTGGCAAATCCAAAGCAGGTTTTGCAACATTTTCGGGAATCCCCCGCTAAGATTGGTGATTATTTTCAATTGCTCTTCCTATCCCTGCAAATGTACTGAAATCCCGACTTTTAATCCTAACCTGTTTGTCGAGGGTCGATCAATCAAGGGTCAATCGGCAGAGATGTGGTACGACGAGGCTCGTCCGCATGAAATATCGTTCGTCAAGGGACGACAACGAGGTCAAGATCCGGTGTGGCAAGGGGCGATTAGCACGAGATCTGGTCACTAAGGGTTGACCAGTTGAGCATCGACCGGCGGTAACCTAGCGTGGCGAGGGTCACCTATGGATGCCCACTTGGTCGATGGTTGCCTCTAGTCCCCACCAAAAAGCTCGCCCAATCGCCTGTTGTCTCCTTTTCCATTATTATTATCATTTTACTTTGCTTTACAATATTTTAGACCAAAATTTCAATTATCCAAACACTATTGGGGGAGAGGGACTGGTTTTGCATTTCTCCCAAGCCCTCCCAAGCTTATCCGTATACTTCCGGCATTTTCCCTTTGTTCATATATATATATATATATATGTGATAAACACGACATAGGTGGGACGGTGACGAACAGAATCACGGACCTGTCTTTTTAGGGCATCCTCAGCAAAGCCACTGTTTCCAAAACCTACCTTTGAAGATGGAAAAGCAAGACAAGGGGATGGGGAATTTACGGTGGTTCCGACTCTGGAGAGCGAGATTGTTCGGCAAGGAACAACTGGAACATCGAATATTGTTTTTTTTTTTGTCTGTTTTGAGGTGGACACGTGTCGTTCAGATTCCAAATTCGAGGAAAGTGGGGGGAATAAGAAGGTAAGGTAGCTCGGATTGGTTTTTCTTCAGTTTGCTAACCAATTTTCCCACAATCTTTTGCCCGCACGCAACCGGCTCCCCACCGGCCCAAAACATGCGTCTCCCCCCGCACCGTTTCGTCTGAAAATCGCAGTTTCACTCGGGGCCACCGGAGCGTGCAAATCACGCATTCGATGTCGTGAGCCGACAAGTGCGTGATGAGATGTCCTCTGGGCACGCACGACAGACGAAGGCGTACGCACTGACGTTAGAATGACCTTGGGCTCCGTAGAAGAAACATTTGCGCCGAAGTGTGTGATCACATTTGACGACGAACTTCGACCTCACGAAGAACTGAATGTCTACGAAGCTTCTTATTTCCAAATTATTAAATATCTATTCCGATTCTCCTTCACCTCTCATTCCACTCGATCCTTCCGCCGTTCGGGTAAAATTGCTGGTATTACATTCCGTCTCGGCATTGGATCATTGGAGAGCTCATACGATCTTGACACTACAGGCGGCACGACTAGCCGTGATCACCAAGCTCATTAAGGGCGTAATCACTCTCGTCTTTATCAATTGACGAGCGGTGACATGGGCGCTTTCATCATTTAAATAGATTTGATTTTCTCTTTAATTAATAGTGTTTTTTTGAGTCTATGAATCAATCTTTTAGAGGAAGCCCCGATGAAATCAAAAGAAGGGGAATTGGGAATAAATATGTGATTGACGACGCGACTGCTAATTGCACCACACATTTTATGTAACTAATCGTTCCACCTAACTCCTAACCCCTGGACAAATTAACTCCAACCCAAGTTCACGCATAACAGGCTTTCCCCGACAATTTAAGGCGCTTCCATCTTCTTTAACTGTGAATTCCAGGAAAAAGAAAAAAAAAATGTCGTTTGTATTCAATGCCCGGTTCACCATGTTCCAACCTACCATTACCCCGAGGTGGGTGGTTTGGCAGTGAACAGTATAGGAACTCGAGTGCGGATGCCCATTTACATGGACGATATTTTATGGTTAAGTTCAGGCTTTCCATCTATGCAGATGGTCCCGGCTCGAAGAGGTTTGCATGTAATTGGTCGGAGTCGAACAAGTGATCTCTAATTCCTGAACTGTAAATCCCCAACGCCATAATCCATTATACCAATCTCGAGGAGCTGATCCTGGTATTCGCTAATGTAACCTCGAGCTTCGGCAATCGTATGCAGTTTCATTTGAATTTGAGGCACGAGAAATTAATTTACCGAGTTTAGCACCGCTCTAAGCTATGGACATGGCATATGGCAATTCGTCCTTCGCCCTTTTAAAGGATGTGCAGAAAACTTTGAAATTTCTTACGCTCAAACCTTGAACTTAAAGCACAAGCGAGCTTTACTCCTCCCATCTTTTCAACTTTTCAACTTCGGTGGCGACACTTTCCCTTGTCCTCGCAGATGTCGTCCCGTGAAATGTTAACAGCATGTTTGTTTAACTGAAATCGTTATGATAAAGAAAAATACTTTTTTATGGAAATCGTGATCGAGGAAAAAGGGTTGATTTCATTTTGGTTAGTGATATGGAGGAAGTGATTTCCTTCTTGTCGGAAGGAGAAGTCGTTTTTTCTCAATTTTTACATAATATGATTATTTTTCTGTCATCCAAACACCGAAAAATTGGAAATAATTTTTCTTCAAATAAATGAACCCTAAGTGACTTTTATTAAGGTCACTGAGGATACAATACACATACACATACATATACATATGTATGTATCTATCTTTTGGCAATGATTGTTGTTGATTGCAGGACACATATATATACTTACACACTTTTGTTACCGAGTGATTTTTACGCCTTCGAGTCATCTCATCATTGTACTCGTAATTTAGAGTTTGTCAGGGATATTATTTCGTGAGGATCACCAACAACCAACAAAAGCTTTACATTGCCTAGTTATAACTAGCAATTTAGATTTCGAGACAACCAAGTGTATCCTTACAAATTCTACGAGCTAAGTTGCTATTGTCCGTACATATATGAAATATATTACCACGAGGGGCAGCGAATTGATTCGAAGGTGTTTTCTCGAACGAAAGACCGGACCGAAACGCGACGGCCTCCCAAATGAAAAGTCTGGAGCCTAAAGCCGGCATGCCACGAGACCCCCATGTTCTAAACAAGCAACCTCGTTCGATTAATGGCCGGGTCAAGGGCATAGCACGAGCATTTTGATTTTGGATGCAACAGGTCTCGCGTTCAGAATCTCCGACTCATATTCATCTAAAAAAGCCACGACCGGTTTCAACGCGGATGGGAAATTCGCTATTACACGTCGGGGGTTCGTTGTGAAAAAAAAAAAAAAGGAACTCTTGACATGGCATGGATTCCCATATTTTAATATGCGACGTGCGGCGGCAAAGGCGCGGCAATGGCAATACGGTCATTTTGATGCAAACAAAGAGTAGATTCTATTCCGTTCCATTAGTTTAGGAATTATTAATGACCAAATAAGCTTTTAAATTAAATCGACGGAAACAAATCTTTTTTTTTTTTTTTTCAAAATCTCGTTTGCGCTTTTTGGATCTGCCCCGGACTCCAGGGCGATATATTCTAATGGCTGGGGGTTGCCCAACGTAGACATCTTTCGGGGTTTCGGAAATTCCGTGTTCGGACGCAAAAGGGCCAGTGCGACGGACACGTGTCCGTTGCCCCACCCGGGAATCAACCGGGATCCGCCCGTTCTGTTCGCCGAAACCAGCTGTTGGATCCAGCTCGGAGGAACAGTAGTTTTAAAGGGACAGGCCGTGACGGACAGCACCGTCACAGCTCCATCGGTGCCGTCCCACGTCAGCATTGAGTTCCTAGGTTTCCCATCCCCCGTCGCCTTCTAATTGATTAGTCCCGTAACCGGTAAAGTCAGATGATCAGTTGCCGAAGCGAAAAAGATCATCTCGGGTCGTCAATCCCCACGCTCCCTCGCGACTCGTGGGCGCACGCGACCCGCCGATTCACCAACCGCAGCGGCTTTCTTATGACACTCCGGCCAATATCCCCACCTCCATTGGCGCGTGAACTGCACGGGAATTCCGAGGCTCGTGGGGGCACGGCTCGAGCCGGGGTGAATTTAAAAAAAAATAAAAGGAACGAGCTATAGGAAAAGAAAGAAAGAAAAAAAAAAACCTTCTCGGGGAGCAGATCTGGGGGACCTGATCGCCGTTGATTTGGCATACGAATTCTCGAGATTGGGGGAAGGGAGGTGAAACGGACGGCTGGGATTGAGGGGGGTGAATGCTTCGAAGGCCGACCTAACGTTTGCCTGATGGACCAAGAAAACCAAAACCAGAGAGAAAGGTAAGAAAGAGCTAATTGGAAATTGGCCTCCATTATAATTGTTATTCCAACAAAGAATCAATTCAACACCATAAAAACTGCACCTTTCTCTCTCTCTCTCTCCTCTCATGCGTTTCTCTATGTACCAACTCTCGTAACTCCCCCTCCTGTCTTCTTCTTCTTCTTCTTCTTCCTCAGCTCCCTCTGTTCCCCCAGGGAGAGAGAAACAGAATGTCGTCTGGCTTCTCCGGCGGAAGCGGCGGCGGCGGCCCGGAGTTCTACGCAGCCAACGGTGGGATGGGCGCCAGATCTATCGCCAACGCCATGAGCTCCATCAACGGCAACGCCGCCTCGCAGTCTCCCTTCCGATCGCAGCCGCAGTTCGCCGGGATCTTCCTACAGCCTTCCTCTCAGATGACGCCGCAACCGACGCATCCGCCGCCGGGTCATATCAGCAAGCGAACTCTCATGGACTTTCAAGAGAACCATACCTTGAACAGCCTCCTCTTGCGTTCTGTGAGGTCGAAAATCTCTCAGCAGTCCTCGCCGATTTCTCACCTGGACTTCTCCGCCGCCGTTTCTCCTCCCCACGTAATGTCCAGCTTATCGGCGCTGTCTTCGCCGGCGAGCTTCTCCGCCCAGAGGTACGGGGTTCCTCTCCTTCAACAGCTCAGGCCGCAGCCCATTGCTCTCGGTAACGGGGCGATCCCCGTGAGCGATCAAGCTCTGGCGGGAGTTTCGTTCGCGAACGTGCACCAGAACAGAGTGAATCCTAATCCTAACCAAGCCGAGACGGAGAATAAGATGATGAATCGTCTGCAGGAGCTCGAAAAGCAGCTCTTGGACGATGACGAGGACGGCGACGGGGACGCCGTCTCCGTGATTACTAACACTAACAGCGAGTGGTCCGAGGCAATTCAGAGCCTCATAAGTCCGGGTAAGAAGCAGATATCTCCGTCTCCGACCTCGTCTTCTTCGTCGTCCTCGCCTTCTTCTTCCTTGTCCGTGGCGTCGCCGGTTTGCATCTGCTCAAAGCAGTCGCTAATGGAGGCTGCGACGGCGATATACGAGGGCAGAGTAGACGTGGCTTCGGAGATCCTGACGCGCTTGTCTGCCGCGCCGAACCCCAAGGGTAATTCAGAGCAGAAACTGATGGATTACATGTTGTCTGCACTTAAATCGCGCGTGAGCCCCGTTGATAACCGACCTCCTGTGGCCGAGTTGTTCACCGAGGACCATATGTTATCGACTCAGTCCCTTTACGATCTGTCTCCTTGTTTCAAGCTCGCTTTCATGGCTGCCAATCTCGCGATTTTGGAAGCTGCATCGGAGCAACCCTCAGCTAGCAAGCTCCATGTAATTGATTTCGATGTTGGTCAGGCAGGACAGTACGTCAATCTACTCCACGCGCTGTCCGCGCGTCAGGCGGGCAGTCAATCCACCCTCAAGATCACGACGCTCGCAGATAACTGTAACGGCGAGGCGAGGCTCAGGAAGGTCGGGGACGGACTGAGTGAACTTGCGGCCCAGATGGGAGTTAGGTTAGAATTCAACATCGCGACGCAGAAGCTGAGCGAGTTGAGCCGCGACTCGCTGGGGTGCGAGCCCGACGAGGTTCTGGCGGTGAACTTCGCGTTCAAGCTGTACAGAATGCCGGACGAGAGCGTCTCCATGGAGAACCCGCGCGACGAGCTCCTCCGGCGCGTGAAGGGCCTGGCGCCGCGGGTGGTCACGGTGGTGGAGCAGGAGATGAACGGGAACACGGCGCCATTCACGACGCGCGTGGGGGAGGCGCTGGCGTGCTACGGGGCCCTGCTCGAGTCGATGGAGTCCACAGTGGCGAGGGACAGCAAGGAGCTGGCGAGGGTGGAGGACGGGCTGAGTCGGAAATTGCGGAACTCGGTTGCTTGCGAAGGTAGGGACCGGGTGGAAAGATGCGAGGTGTTCGGGAAGTGGAGGGCCCGGATGGGGATGGCTGGGTTCGAGTCGAAGCCACTGAGTCAACACGTGGCCGAATCGATGAAGGCGAGACTGAGCAGTGGGAACCGGGTCAACCCGGGATTCACGGTGAAAGAAGAGAATGGTGGGGTTTGCTTCGGCTGGCTCGGCCGAACTCTCACCGTCGCATCCGCCTGGCGTTAAGCTCCCACTCGCTCCCCCCACCCCCCGCGCACGCACTTTCCCGAAAAGTATTAAACCAAATTGCTATACGTATGTGTATGTTATGTACTATGGATGGCGATGGCGATGGCGATGTCGATGTGATATCTTTATAACGTGATGTTTTCAAGTTTCTATCTTCTTCTTCTTTTTTTCTTTTTTTCTTCCCCCTGAGAAAATGGGAAAAGAAAAAAATAGTAGGAGGAAGGAAGGAGAAGAGGAGAATCGCATTCCCCCCACCCAAGCAAATTGAGTAAATAAGAAAGAGATGTATGGATTTGAGGAGAGAAATCCCCGTGCGTTGCATTCAATTTCTCGCGTCATTCGATTCGTTTAGTCTGGTGCTGTATTGAATTCCGGGGCGCACTCTTTCTCTCCTTCCTTCGACAACTGTTGGGCTCCACCTGTTACGTCATTTCCTGGGCTTCATAGTTTGCAGCTAAAGCTCGAGCTCCATTTCGGCTCGGTCTTTTAAGGAGGAGAGAAGAGAGAGACTATATGTATGTATGTCGCGCATTATTCCATTTGTACCACCACCATTATTCTGCGCTTCCGGTTTTAACCCCTCCTCCCGCCAAGCGATTCACGCTGCAGGCTTTTCACACGGGCGCCTTCTTTTTCTCTCTGTTCTCTCTCTCTCTCGCTTTAAGGTTTCGAGGGTTGTACGATTGGAGCGCTCTTGTCACAGAATCCGCTGCGAATTAAACTTGGCATGTCTCTCCTAAAACGGAGGGCAATCGCACTGCTAGATCTTGGATTAAACGGGAATTAAGAAAGTGCACTCGAATCTTGTCACCGAGTACGCGCGTGTTGTGGCTCGCATCGCAATGCGCAACATGATGTGCTTAACGTTATAGGCTCCCCAATCATAGCCTAAAAGACAATTCAAGTCTTAACCCGACGGAAGGGATGAATGTTTACCCGAACGCTAGATTGTTTCGTCTTTGCCGTGGGTATTAAATAATGAAAGTGCCGACGCTAGCGCGGTTGCAAAAAGATCCGAACTTGTCAAACCACCTCTCTCAACAATTACATCCACTTATACAGAAATCGCATGTTCTCTGTGACTCGATTCGGGAATAGGAAAAAAAAGAAGAAAAGAAACATACAACGATATTGGTAGCTTAGGGGGGCAAACTCATATTGGGGGTTGTGAAGTATGTAGACTGAGAAAGGGAAAAAAGGGGGGGGGGGGGTCAATGTGCGTGCAACTTTACCCCTTCTAGGAATAGAAGTTTCGCATGGAGCAATTTCCTTATAATTGTCTTAATTCCCGTCTTAGGATATTCGATGTTCTTACATGATCCGAATACGTGACCTTCTTGTAATGGAAAATTCCTAATCATTGACCGAGCTGTGAGTGGACAAACAACCTTTATTCTGGACCGAGGACATATAGCCAACCTACTCCGTTGCGCTCGTGAAGTTTTTCTCTTGGCCAGAGCGGTTCTTTGTCGGCATATGTAAAAAAGAACGAGAAAAAAAAAAAACAAACAAAACGCATAGACGACTGCGAAGGGAGAATGTGCATTGTGGTTGCATGACGCTTTCGCGATTCCCAGCGAGAGAAAGAGTCAAGAACCGTGTAATTCAATTTTTAAACGGGGAAAATGTTTAGAATAGACAAGGGCCTTTGAACAAATTCCAGTGTGGACATTTCCTCGAGGAATCTTCCATGGCCGTATTCCAAAGAGACCGATTCTTCGACCCAAAAAAAAAAAAAAAGGAAAGAGGAGTGGGGTGGGGTGGGGTGGGGGCAAGAAAAAGGGAAACTATAAACAAGTACCATCAAGTGCGTGAGCGGGGGCGTGTTTAATTTATTTGTAGATATAAAAAGGCGGGTAGGCTCGGTACAAAAGGAAATTTTTTTTTTTGAAAGATACCTGTTAAAACTAGTATCGTTTGATGCTTTCGCCGTTTTGCGCTATACATAAGATTTGTTGTATGGTGAAGGAAATATTAAAATACCATTAAGGACGATCCACGTCAATGTTAGCCATGTCAGATGAGATGGTCGGCATCCATGTCATCAATTTTCGATCGGAATTTGCGATCGGCTCTTTTGACAGAGCGTCAAAGATTTAGGATTCGATTGGCAAAATTGAAATGTTTTTATGGCCGAATTGATAAAAGTGCAGTAAGTTGAGAACTTTTGGACAATTTTCCCAATATTTCCACCGTTTATAGTTGATGATTTTGTGATGTTATATATATAAGTCAACGTTAAATTGGGGGATGCGGTGTGCCCGAATTTTTGTGCTTGGCTTGATGGGTTGACGAGAATGAGGTAAAATCATGCGTTGACGTCGATTTTTGGGTCAACGATGAGACACGAGAGAATCGAGAAAAGCATGCGTCCACTATGAAAATTCGACTCCGACGAGGATGGAATCAAACTTGAATATGCAGAGCATGTTTCGTGCCAAGTCCACGATCGAAAGTGGGAGAAGGCCAAGCGTGAATTTGCGTTGTGTCGTCCCTTCGGAGGGAAAAAAAAGAAGAAGTTAAAATTAGAAAAGAGGAAAGAATATTTCGCGATCGAGTGGCACTAACGTTTCCAATTATACCGGTGGAAGCTATGTCTAGATTCTCGAGGGTGACGGCTGATCCTCTAAATTTATTATTATATATATATTTCATGGCATGATAATCCTGTTATCGATTTTTATTTTTATTCTTTTTTATGGATTTTGGTGAATAGAAAAAAATCATAAAGTTTTTGCAAGAAAAAAAAAAACCATCCCATCAATCCTAATTTATCGTTCAATTCAAAACTTTTCAATTTTATTAATCGGACGCCAATTTAATTAAGAACTTTTCAATTTTATCAAATTTGTGCGAAATTTCACTGTAATCCTTCCGGGTCACCGCTAACGTGGTAGCTCAGTCATTGCCGGTTGTCATGAATGACACATCGCCATGTCAGTGAACATTTTTGGGACTGATTGGATAATTTCCCCTAAAATTTCGCTATTCGCTGTATATTACTGCACCTTTAGGTTGCATTCAGCTAGGGGAAGACTTCCATGATAGAGGAAAATATTTTCTGAGAAATCATTTAAAAAATTATGACTCATTTTTCTATGTTCAATGGATATGTGAATGTAAATAATTTTTTTTTAATTTTGGATCATTTGGAAAATGATTTTAGTTTCATGACTTTATCCGAGAAAAAAAAAGTAATGTTTTTATTTTTTTTTTCACTTCTTGCTCAGCCTATGGTCAGCCACAGGCGAGGATGAGCTTGTCCTTGTCAGAGGTCGATAGAGTTGCAGTGAACTCGACGAGTCACCGGCCTCTAGCGAGGCTTGGCCTCTTTAGCTAGGGCGAGCTCGTCCTCACACGTGGCCAGTCGTTGGCCGTCGCCCATGCCGGCCACCGATCGAGGAAGAAGCAAAAAAGAAAGAAACAAATAAGTAAATTGAAAACGAGGAATATCAATATATTAAAATACTAAAGCATTGAAAAAATGTGGGAAGTAATTTCAAAAAAGTGTTTTCGCCTTTTTAAACTTATGAATTTACTTTCCTAATTTTACGCATGAATATTCCGTTGACCGGAAAAGATAAAAGGCGCTCTTGGTTAACTAGTCATTTTCGACGAGTTAAATGGGTGAAGTCTTGAAAAACTAATTCCCAAAAAGCAATTTTTTCCCCGAAAAACGAACTACCCATGATTTTGGTGTATGGACAGAGGGATTGTGCATATCACCTGTATTTGGCGTAGAGGGATAAATGCCACAATCATTCGTACAAGTCCCATACGGGATGCGTAAATAAAAAGTTGGGAGAGGGTCATAATGTCCCAAAACCTAGAGATAAGGCAAGCAGCGCCGGTTCTCATGATGAGCCCTTTGGTGATCTACACAATGTGGCGCCAGAGATTAGGTGAGCTCAAGTAAAGTACGTGCCTTTCGGACCAACCACTCGGTACGTGTCTATTTCCCCGACTTTTGTTCGGCTAAGCTAAGGAATGCACGCGGGCCTTGTAATATTTAGCCCGCGTCGACGAATGGCTCTCTAGCAGGGCCTAACCTTCTATACCACGATGAGCGGAACGCTTGCGATTCCGACATAAGACCCGGCGCAACGGCGAAAAAATGAAAAATAAAAAATAAAAAAATCGTTTAATCATTTGGGGCTAGTAATTGCGGATCATAAAGGTTCCAACCGCAAGGCCATTTCCACGTAACGCAATAAATCTGAAAGGCCAATCGATCCTCCGCGGGTGGGGATGATGAACAGGACAGAACACGACGCCGGGGTTCGTTAGAATTAGTAACGGGACAAACAAGTCAAACAGCGGGGGCCCCACTAATCCGGAATTTTTTTATTTAATAAAAATTAATTAATTAATTAATTAATTTTGTTGTTGCTGTTGCTGCGGTTGGAATTCTTGGATTGGTTCATGAGGGGGAGAAAACGGAGAGTGGAAAGCAGCGAAAAGGGGGCGTAGCGTCAAAGCCGTCTTGTTTTCCCCCTCGTCGTTTTGTCCGAACTCCTGGGCAACCACATGAGGCTGTGCCCTGCCCCTAAAAAAGCATCTGCGAGATCGCTGGAGGGAGGACTTTGAGTCGATTGGGCTTGAAAAGAACGAAAAAAAGTCAACAAAGCGAGCACAGAAGCTTTGGACTCTCTCTCTCTCTCTCTCTCTCTCGCTCTCGCCCTCGGGGTCACGTCCGTTCCACTGTGAAACTCGATTTCAGCACTTTTTTGGATACAATCGATCGTAAAGATCGAGCATTGTAGATTTGCATGTTTGTTTGGTACACTTCCCATGTGCCCAAGTTTGAATTTTTGGGAGGAGATGATCAAATTGGACAAGTAATTGCTTGCCACTAGGGAAAAAACAAACAAATTTTTTTTTTCACTTCATCGTTAAGGTCTGGAGCAAATTTTATTTTTATTTTTTCAAATTCTTTCTGTGGAAACAAGTTGCCTTTTTTGAGAGAATGGGTGAAGCGGCTGCAGGTATAATTTATCCCTATCAAGAGGGCCGTGATTGGATGATCATTGGGAGAGGAGGCCAGTGGAGGTGGTCGCAAGAAAGTCGTGTTGGCGAGGGATCTCTGACTGATGCGATTAGTGTCGTTAGTTGGTCGGGTGTTAGTGGTTTCCCAAATCATAATCGGCGGTATGAGAAAGCTCTAGCTAGAAACTCCCCGCTTCACATGAGCCGCTCGACCGTGCGGAGTGGGCTTCCCTCAGGGGAGGTCGGGAGTATCATGAAAGGGGGTTTGATGAAGAAGACCGATGATTTTTTCCATTCTAATTTTTCAAGTAATGGACTATGGATTGCGAAGTCGAAACAGTTTTACCGGGCCCAATATCGTAGAGAGGCTTGACTAAGGCCCATGAGCCCAACAATCCAATATGAAAATTGAGTATTTGGATCTAACGGCACGCAATCCACGACCCGACCCGACCCTCATCGTCTGCAGCAACCGCGCAACTGCCTGCGTTCAGAAAACCTCATCTTCTCCAAGGACGCGCTGCAAGACTGAAGCTGGGTTCAGCAGAGCAAAACCACGAAAATGGTGGCGTCGCTCAGGCTTCCGTCCCTCACCCACTTATTCAACTCGCCCTCTGCCACCATCGGCCGCTGCTCCAAGGCGGCGTTCCGGCGGGGCCACCACCCGCGCCCCCCGCTGGCCGCTGGCTTCTCCGCTCAGAGCGCGGCCGCTGTCCCTCCGGCGACGGAGGAGCGAGCCAGCAAACAGAAGTCGCGGGGCGAGGATCGAGCCGTCACGCCGAGGTCGCTGGATTTCAACGCTTGGTACCTCGACGTGATTGAGCACGCGGAGCTCGCTGATTACGGTCCTGTGCGAGGGACGATGGTGATAAGGCCGTATGGTTACGCGATTTGGGAAGCTATTCAGGTGTTTTCTCTTACTTGATGGACTGCTTCCTTTGTGTAATTTAGGGAATTTGTTGATTTTTTATACAAAATGGTGCAAGTATTGATGGTGTTTCTCATCGAAATGCAGGATTATTTGAACGTCAAGTTCAAGGAGACTGGTCACAGTAACATGTACTTTCCACAGGTCTGGTTATCGAATCTTACTTTGCTTATTTTGATTGACATTAATCTGCGGTTGCTTGTTAGTTTTCATACTTGTCTCTTCTTTGCCATCTCAGAGTGTCACGTACGAATTTCCTGTATAGTTAGTTTGTAATACTGCTCTAGGTCTATTAGAAATCGATGCATTGAATCAAGTTTGTTTATTTTTTCCCCAATTGTCTCTTTCTTTGTAAGTGCGTTTTTCAACTGATGGATCCTGTGTTGTGGTTCTAGTTCATTCCATACTCATTTATTGAGAAAGAAGCTAGTCATGTTGAGGGTTTCAGTCCAGAATTAGCAGTCGTGACGATTGGCGGAGGAAAGGAACTCGAAGAAAAACTCGTGGTACATGAATTGAAACACCATTATTGCTTTTCTATTCCCCTTGTGACTCTCATTTCCCAAAAGTAGTCAAGCTAAGCCGATATGCAGAGTAATTTAAACTCATGAAGAATTGTGGCCTGAGTTTTGGCTTTGATTGTTGCACTTCCTGAGGTTGTGGCAGGTTCGCCCTACTAGTGAAACCATCGTGAATCACATGTTTACTCAATGGATTCATAGTCATCGTGATCTTCCTCTCATGATAAACCAGGTGAGGGCTTTTTTTTCTTCTTTCCCCAAGCTTTTTATGTTTCCCGTATTCTTCATGGAAGTTGATTATTGATCTGCAGAAATGTTTCTTTGTTTCTTACGTCTTGCCTTTAACATTGCTAGTGGGCAAACGTCACAAGATGGGAGATGAGAACTAAGCCATTTATTAGGACTCTTGAGTTTCTATGGCAGGAGGGTCACACTGCTCACGCAACTCCTGAAGAGGCTGAAAAGGAGGTCTGCACCTTTTCACACTATTCTTGACGCAAGAGCTTAGTTGTCATCTTTTATTAAAGGGGTTTCTGATGCTCAATCGCAGGCTTTTCAGATGATTGATGTCTATACAAAATTCGCTTATGAGCAAGCTGCAATACCTGTTATTGCAGGTCGGAAATCAAAAGTTGAAAGATTTGCTGGTGCTGATAGGACATATACAATAGAGGCTATGATGGGGGACCGCAAGGCTTTGCAGGCTGGCACAAGTCACAATCTTGGACAGAACTTCTCTCGAGCATTCGGAACACAGGTGGGCTCATGCTTGTTTTCAGGCATGCCAATATGTTTTGTGATAGCTTTGTGATATCCGTTTTGCTGCTTGTCTTGTCTTGGGACACACCATTGAGTAAGCATAACCTTGATGCAGAGGGGGGTAACTACTCTATAGTAGTTGATGTGATTTCACTTATTTACTACCTTCGGGAACTTGCGACACCGTTCGGATTTAATTGGGTCAGTTTTTCCTGGTGCAGTTCACTGATGAAATTGGCAATAGGCAGCACGTGTGGCAGACTTCATGGGCTATCAGCACTCGCTTTGTTGGCGGTATAATCATGACTCATGGAGATGATGCTGGTCTAATGCTTCCTCCAAGACTGGCACCAATACAGGCAAGTGCAAAGGCCTCTTAGGTATTTGCAGCTCTAAATACTCTATCCTGCCGAATGTCTAGCTATTGAAAGAAAGCAGAAAAGGAAAGGGCAGTTGAATGGTAGACTTCCAGGGTCTGCAAAATTCGATTAGTGCTCTCGAAAGTACTCCTTTCAATGTTTCTTGTGTAAAAGCACACTTAAACAAGTATATAATAATTGAGCAACAAAATTATAAACAAGATCTACTCTCTGCAGATTTGCCAATTTTGGGTGCAACTCATCCTAAAAATGGTCCAAATTGATTCCCCATAGAGCACTCTGATGTGGATTTAGGATGTATCTTCCACATGCAGTTTTCCATTTACATGAAAGAAGTACAATTGTTTGGAACCAAATCCCGAAACTACATTCAAACTGGGTATTGGATATAACTAGTCCAGTGGCATCACATGGGGGATCATTCTAGATCGATTTCTTTATTTGCCTTTCATCATCGTGGATTTCGTTGTTCGCTATCTAGTTACTGTTTCTCTTTGACAGAATATTGGCTGCATGTCACATTTTTCTCACTAGTTTAGTTCGTCTGTCTAAGTACTCCCAGGTGATAGTCATACCAATATATAAGAAAGCTGATGAAAAATCCGGAGTTATAAGTGCTGCTTCATCTGTAAAAGAAGCTTTACAATCAGCTGGGGTCAAAGTTAAACTCGATGACTCAGAACAGAGAACACCGGGATGGAAATTCAACTTCTGGGAGATGAAGGTTTGTTTTAACTTCTAAAATCGTTGTTCATAATGTGAACTTTTCGGTCCCTGGTTGTGGTTTTCGTGGATGGTAATTTTTCTTTCCAAAGCATCTGCATCTGCCATTCACTTGTGGAAATGTGGAATGAGCCTCCTCTTGCTTGTGACCATGGAAGACTTTTATTCTATAAGATATCATTGTGTTTCTTAAGTCCCATTAGAAACCTGGTTTTGCATGTCACCTTGCACCAGGCCTTATTCATTGCTTGGAGAAAAAGAAGATGAAAGTGTGCATTATGCTAAATAATCACCATTTATTACACAATATGAAGGGGCATGCATTTTCAGTTCTCATTTTCGAAGAAGAGCAGTCATCCACTATGCTGTTATTGGATAACCTAATAACTGCTTTTTATGTCGTAGGGAGTCCCTTTAAGGATTGAAATCGGTCCTCGTGATGTTTCAAGTGGGAGTGTAGTTGTTTCCAGGAGAGATATTCCTGGAAAGGAAGGAAAAGTGTTTGGAATTTCCATGGAACCGGCTGTTTTAGAGGCTTATGTCAAAGATAAGTTGGATGAGATCCAGTCGTCTCTTCTCCAGAGGGCGAAATTATTCAGAGATAGGTGCATTCTTTTGCTTTAGCCTGGACCCTGTTTTTGAGCTTTTGAACTGAATGCAAAATCCATATTAATAATGGAGATTGGGAACTTTCACTTTGATCTCATGATATCCTTGATCTTGATGCCCTTTTTTATCTCAATATTGAATCAACAAAAAGCATCTCCTAATATTGCTTATTCTGGAGAAATTGCATTACTCTGACTATGTTGCTGCATGTTCATAGTCTAATGTTTTCATTTGTTCAGTCAATGTGGTTGTTGCACCAGAGTTTCTGATGATAATTCTTGTGATGACTGATTTTCGTTCGAATAGGGAACACCAACACACAATGAGAATTGTCATGTTGCCTTCTGCTCATCTAGTTAGTGCTGAGCAAAAGTTCCAGTTTAGAGATTAAAATAAATGACAACACTTAAACTTTATGAATTAGATTACTAGAGGAAAAAACATTTTGCCGAAGGTTACAGGTTTAGAATCAAACAAAAAGAGGATGCTTTTTCGTTGCAAATTTTAAGCTCTCTAGGTCCTCACTGTTATTATGCTTGCAAACACCTCCGAATGTGCTAGATTAATTTCTGTATTGGTTTTAGAGAAGTTCAGTCAACCATATTAATGTTTTAATAATATCCTTGTCGTTAGTTAAATAGGAAAAAAAAATCCTGTGTTTAGCTGTAATCTTCATCTTCTGCAATATTATTTCTGCTCAAGTTTATTCAGCTGTTTGTATTTAGTGTAGCATACACTTTGTGCAGGAACATTGTGGACGTGAGCTCCTACAACGAATTGAAAGAAGCAATTTCCCAGGGCAAATGGGCAAGAGGCCCTTGGTCAGCAAGGTATCTAGTACAATCATCTTTTTCACGATGGTTCTTTTTTGTGTACATTCGTTAGACCTGTGCAGAGAATTCTGTAAGCGCATTTGCTTGGCTTCCTAATACCATGGCTGACATATGGCTACAGTGACCAGGATGAGTTGAGAGTTAAAGAAGAAACTGGCGCTACAATCAGGTGTTTTCCTTTTGACCAGCCAGAAGACATCAAGACATGCTTGATGACAGGAAACCCAGCCAGTGAAGTTGCTATATTTGCAAAGTCATACTGAAGATACAAAAAAGCTCGTCAGAGCATTAGAATTATGTTGTATGGTAAAGCCATCACCTAAATATGGTTTTCGGAGGACTTCTTATCAAGGATACAGGTTGGATTGGCTGAAAGAATGTGCAGCCCTTGTTGTAACGCATGGCATCAGGGCTGGTGCTGATCATACACCTACCGGTATTTCACTTTGTTCTTTACCATTTCAATTTCCGCGTTCTTCAAGTTCTTTGGAACGGAAAAATTGTCTGTTCTCCACCGGTACTTTTTAATATCTGGTCATGGCAGTTCTAACTTCACATTTCGGTGATATCAATCCCTCCATTGGTTTTTGTCGAGACATGCCCCTGATCAACACCAATGACATTGCCGGGTGGGACATTTCAGGAGAAAAACTCACCAATAGTTGTTTGGAGGATGTAGCGAGAAGTTGTTAAAAGTGTATTGGCCGACGTGACCAAATATAAACCGGGTGGTGTGGACAATGGATATACTCAGCTATGAGCGCCTTTCTCATCGCATGCTTTTGCCTTATCTTTATCGACTTTCGCTTGATAGCGTTCGCCCTCGATAATGGCGTGGAAATATTTCCCGGTTCGAAGACACTGATTTTGACCCGGCTGAAACACAAAAAGCAAAAAAAAAAAAAAAAACAAGACGCTTAATTTTATCCGGCCCATTCTGTCTATTGAACCTGAGAATCGAACATATTTTCACGATGAAACTAATCTATGTTTGTGTAGAAAGACAACAGATATGTAGATTCTTGGGGTCACCAGATGACCCCATGTAGTTTCTTGATGTCACCAGCTAAAACTGATGGACTGGAAGTGTAGGTTGGCTACTGACCCAGATGAACATATTGCAGCTACATCTTGTCTCAATTTCCAGGGACCACTAGCCAGCACTCCGATGCTCGACGCTTCAATGCCCATGAATATCTCTGCAACCAAAATTGATTTAAGTTGATGTTTCACTGATGTTTCCCGTTAGAAGCTTGCCCAATTAATCATGAGCTAGTTTTTTAATCTGATTTCTTCCTTCCCAAGTTCAAATATATTCAATGACTTAGAAACAATTCAGAAGAAATTCTCACTCTTGAGGTCGGGCCTTTTGCCGTAGTGCACATTGGTCGATTGAATGAGAGTTTGGCGAGGGAGGCTTTCCAACTCCCAGTCACCACCGTAGCCACTGGCGCCTGGTGATGCTGCTGTTGGAGCATTCATGTCTTGTATCTGCACCACTTCTCTCGACCTCTGTTTCTTGTTCCAAAGGAAAGCACCGGTGGCACTCGCAGCTATCGAGACGCAAGCAAACATCACGTACAGAGCAGCTCTCGAAGCATCCAAGTACATTCCGTTCGAGTCGCGTTCGGTTGGGTATATGTAGTACCGCGTTATAATTCCGACAAGTACAAGGAATATAAGGACGGATGATGAAATTATTAGTCCTAGCCACAGCCAGCTTCTGCTACCTAAAACTGCAGAAACTGGTGCATCGTTTGTACTAGGCTTAAGCCACACCGTTCGGATGAGCTCCTGATCATCTTTTACAGTCTCCTTCTCTCTTGTCACATATGCTTCAATCTGAAGGTGAAGGAGGGAAATGTCGAGATTTGTGCCCGAGTCAGGGAGGAGGAGTTCCAGCATGGCTAGATCAAGTTCTTTCTTGAAAGCACATATGAGAAGAATTCGTGGAGCCTTATGAGTTGCCGTGTTGGCTGCGAAGAGGAGCTCCCGAATGATGGAGATGAAAGGTGTGATGCCACTCCCTCCACTAATCATCACCAGCATGTCGTGCCTGTAGAATGTTTCGGCCATCTTGATCAAGCTTAAACTCACAAGGCATCTAAGCTGAAGTGATTGGGAATGATACTCAATGAACACATAACGGGCGCAACGATCACTGGCACTTTTCCTATGTCCGAAAGTGAATTTAATCCAGATATCTAACAGGTCTAGTTATGGTGTTTTGCAGCGTTTCTTTGTGATGTCAAAATATTACTATTTTTTTCCCGCAAATAGCTGCTGCTAGAGGACTCACCTCAGTAGATTGGTCGAAGGAGGTCCGTACGGTCCTTCAAGCGAAATCTCGAGCCTCTCTACAGGTGAGGAAGAGGATAGGATCTCATACAACATCTTAGTCCATCTCCCTTCACTTTTCACCACTATACTTAGCTTGTCGGGATCCAAATTACTGCTTGATGTTATAGTGAAAGGATGCCATTGCAGCTTCGATATGCTAGGGACGTTGAGAAACGCTGTGCTGGTTGGAGTATAGCTCAATCCTGAAACCAGACAAAGGAGGAATTAATACGGCGAAAATTAATGCAAGTGGAGGCAAAAAGATTTTGCAGATCAAGTTGGTATCTCGACTCTACCTGGACTCTTTGAGAAGTTCAATTCAACTGCTTGACAGGGTAGGACCCGAGTGCAAACAAGCCGAATCTTCCGTCGTGATTGCAAGAATCGCAGGTATCGATCGATTAAGAAGAGGTAGAACCCGGGAAGCATGAGGCAGGCAGTGGAAAACCCGACATGAAGTACGAAAAACAGGACGAAAATGATGTACAGGTAGTGACTGTAGAAGAAGAGTTCGAACATCTTTCTCCTAATGCGCTGGAACGCTGTCGCCCACATCACCACTCCGGCCAGTAACGATATTTCCCCCGCCACGTTGGAAACTCCAATCTTTTGCCATTTTATCATCTGTAGCCCGGATCAAGAGGCTTCAAGCTTTTTCAAATTTGTGCAAAGCCGTGGCAGAAGTCGCTTGTAAGTTCAGTATAGCAAATTACCTCTGAGATCTGGTGAGTGTCGGCCCAGAAGATGGCATAGCACAAGCCATGCGCGGTAAAGAGAGCCATGGTGATGTGGCCGAACCAGATGTGGTACTTGACACTCGCCTCAGAGGTCACACCGATGAAGTGCAAAACTGAGGATCCTCTCGTGACTGGGAAGAACAAGAAGGCTAAGCAGATGTTCCCAACCAGGCCAAGCAGCAGAGCTGCACTGTCCAGCTTAACTTCCCACCTGCCAAAAGAAAATTCCGATTACTTTTTGCACAGCATTTACATGCACCTTAACGTGCAAAATTTTGAAGATCGACGTACTCACATTCGCTCCCGCACTCGGATCGCCTCTTGCGCGACATTTGCAAACATAGCATGCACGTAAGAGGAGAAAGACCATACGAGTAGAGCTAAGAACATGGTCAAGAGGGCGAGCTCTATCCAGGAAACGATTCCTAGAGGGCCTTTGACCAATGCCGGCATCTTCCACGAGTCGTAGCGGGAACTCCTCCCCTGCACTCTGTCGACAGGGCAAAAAACATAGCATGTCATCGGCGTTCGCTTGAATTGTGAAGAGAACAATTTCTGGCAGGGATATGTTTCCAGGGGAACAGAGTAGATCACCTCGAGTCGCTGCGATCTGCGCCTCTCGTCCCTAGATGCGAATAAAAAGCACTCAACGTGGCAATGAACAGAATGGGGAAGGCATAGATCAGAAGACTTGCTCCTGAAGGAAAAACAAAAAAGGATTGACAGAAGTTCGGCTAGACCTCTGGGTTTCTCCGTTTTCTTTCATCCTTACAATTTTTCCTTCCCCCCCTCCCCCCTCTCTCCCTCGTTTGAACAATTGAAAGTGCACAAGAAATGCAAGAAACGGCAAGAATTCATGCCGTAAAGAGGGCAAAATGAGCTAGAGTTTGCTACTGCAAGACAGATTAAGTATGAGAAGAAGTTACCTTGTTGTCCGAAGTACGTGGAATGGGTTCTGCTGAGAATGTTTGGCATCCAGCGCAAGTAAAAAATGTTGGTGGGCATCATTATCAGTATCAAAACGTACCCAAGAAAGACGACCATGATTAGGACTTTCATGGCTAATCTCACCACCCTCTTCATGCCTTCACAACAAGCGTCTTCCATCTCTCTCTCTCCCTCTCTCTCTCTCTCTCAATTTGCCATTAACATTCCCTCCAGGAGCATCATTATATAGCAAAGTTCGTTGGGAACAAATGATTGATTACCTTAAGCAAAAGCGACGTGTGAACTAACGGCAAAGGACGCCCGACTAACGTCCCATCCATACCGAGGCGCTCGTGCCGAATCACTGCGCAGCCCGCATCACGTAACAAGGGTCAATTCTAGCGAGCACTTTTGGGAGGTAGATAGTTTGACTCCAAGGTGAGACGGAGAGACCATGTAATCTTTTGGAGACAGAGTAGCATGGCTTCATCCTTCCTTCCAACGCAATATTCGTTAATGGCGAGCACCTTTTTCGCTGCGGAAGTAATAAAGTTATCACGCAGCATCGCCTTCCTTGTGAACCCTCCTTGTTAAAATGATAATCTCTGGCGGTCATTGAAGATATTATCAAAACGATATGATTCAGCCCAATAGTATCGGACAAGAACAGGTTCCGGTTAGGACACTTCAACCTTAATTTGGGACAAAAGAAATAGACTCGGTACATACTTGATGCTCTTGTCGACGTAAGAACATACTGTTGTCGTTATTGTTATTATTATAGATGTCATCATCGAAGAATCCGGGCCAGCCCGTCTCGTCATTTGCATTGAGGTGCATATTCTACGTCCCCCTCCTCTAGACTTTGCTCCATTGATCACTCCTATGCACACTTTTGTTCCACCCAACGCTAGTCTCGCACGGCGAAAAGGGCCGTTCACAATGTCTGGCATTGGATCTCTTACAGTCTCAGGATGTGACCCGTTAAGTTGTTTCGTGAATAATGTAAATTTATTGGCTCCGCTGTCTGAAAGATGACTCCGATTTAAGCTCCTTGTCCAATTCGTATCTTTCAGCTCCGCGACCGGATCGTTTTGATTGGAGTCGACAGAAGGGGAAATGAATGGATTTCAAGGGTAAATCATGGATCACATAAATCAGCTGACGCACATACACAGAGGAATGCAAAGCGATGACAACACGGAAACACAGCCTAGTTATGCTTGATACACACGTTGTCCCCGTGCTTAATTAAAGCTAATCCATCATCACCGGTTAAAGCTGATGGACCCAAAATGCAGATTCTCTCCCGAACCAAGAAATTGTTTAAAAAGGCCCAAACTTATCGCACTTTGGCCAATTTAGTCCTAAACTTTTAAATTTTGCCAATTGAATTGTGAACATTTTTGACATTTTGCTAATTAAATCCATTCAGCCAATTTTCATCGATAATTGCTGACTAGGATGTGTATACCATGTAGAATGGCTGGCACTGATGTGGATAATTTTCATAAAAAATTATATATATTGTCAAGTCAAGTCCGATAAGAGTTGACCACCCCTCTTGTCAACGATAGGCTAGGGCCACGTCTCTTGCCGAGTAGGACGTTCAACGTCTACGTTAGTTTCGGCCACACCACATAAGATGTCCGGTGTCCATATCTGCGACTTCTAGTTAAAATTAGCCGAATAGACTTAATTGGCAAAGTGTCAAAAGATTTATGATTAAATTGGCAAAATTTAAAGATTTCGGGCTGAATCAGCTAGAGTGCAATAAACAGTTATTTTTGGGCAATTTTTCCCTCCCAAAATTTAAAGGTGTAGGGTTGTTGTTGGTTGGCTTCACGGATGATCTCGCCGGCCATGGACATAAATGGCCCGATGCCGGTTCCTCCGCCCACCATCACCAGCTTCTTGAGCCTGCGTAAGTTGGCCCAGTCAGTGCTCAGAGATGAGCTTTGCGGACAACTGAGAGAGTAGTCTTTAGAACAAGAATGCTAATGGAAGTCGCAATCCATTTACTATCTCGACACAATGCCTACCTGCTCATCAATATAGAAGTTCTGTTTGTGTTATCCATTTATGTATCTAACCCTATTAGTGCAATGAAAAATTATTGAATAGATTCATTTTATGGACGACGTGATGGACAGAATCAATCAAAGTTCAAAAGGCAGACATTACGTGAAACTTTTATTTTTTGAAGTGGGACCAAGAAGAGTCTTCCACTATTTCTTGATATGTAAGTGCCATAGTCTATTAGAAGAAGCCGGTCTAACAACTTTGGTGGCTCAACCTGAAGGGTCAAAGGTGGTCGTGCTTGCAGGCTTTTTTCCTACTGGACATTTGTATTCATTTAGGTAAGAGCGTCTCTTCATCACGTACCCTCATATGATTTTAAAAAAGAAATGGAGGCTAAGCTATATATAAGTTTTGCTCCATCAAATATTTTCAATCGCGACACGCGCTTGGACTTTTGGCAAAGTTCAGCTTGATCATGCCAGACGGCAAGAGGCGCGCGGTGAGTAATCTGGCGCGTTGCCGTGACTGTAGGAACCTCAAGCGTCGATCCACGATGAAGAAAAAAAATCTCTGGAATAACCATGCAGAAGTCTGCTACGTAGAAAATGATGCAGAGTTCGTAGAGCTGGTGGGTGTAGAGGATAACTTCCAAGATTTTTCTGCGAACGGGGCCGGAAGCTTGCAATCCACACGGCCACCGTGAAAACCATGGCGATCTCTCCGGCCACGTTCGATACCCGGGTGCCGCTCCATTCTAGCATCTGCAACAATTGCCCCATGATTATGTGCAACCTTGCGCTTGAATTCAGATTCTCAATATCAACGGTGTGCATGGAACCACTTCCTATCCAGAATATTGGATTTATGAGGATATTGTACCACCATTACTTATTATCTTTGCTATATTTCCATTGAACAGGAAAGTTCCTATCCTCCATTTTGATAGAGACAAGAATATGGTTTCTTATATTAATATAGATAAAACATTTGTCTCCTTTTAAAGCATAGAGTATGCTCATTCGGTATAGTTAGTCAATTTATGTAAGTATCTGACATCTAATTTTGCGGGTACAATAACCGTCTTCAACTATTGTTGAAGTACAACAAGGCCCTTGAGTGAATGGATAATTGGGGTGGTCATCATTTTAGGATAGAATCGGTCTGGTTTCATGCTTCAAAGTATGCAATGTAGGTTCCATGTTTCAAACATTAGGGAATTGATTTTGACAAGTAAGTTCCACGCAACTTGTCTTTGTGTTTTCTTTTTCCTTTGTGTTTTTGCGCAATCTTGTGGTGTTCCACAATATCTAAAGATGAGTTTGTAATCTAAAATGCTAGTCGATGTTTCTATTTCTAGAGATATCTATGAATGAGATTTTTACTTTATTGATGTTTCATATTCATCGTGAATCTAAATAAAAGTTGTGGTTAGTGAATTGTAACAGCAAATGATGATTAACTGCAATTATTCAATGAAGGATATAGGTGAAATCTAAGTAAACCTTGAAATGGACCTACAAGTTTCAATTAACGAGTAGATTCAATTATGATGAGAGAATGTGTACCCCCATTTACATTTTTAGGAGGACCAAGTGTGAATCTAATGTTAATTTATAGTGTGACTAGATACTTGCACAAAATGAATATTTCAATTGATCGTTAAAGAAACCCAAAGTCTGAGCCCGTTAACGTATATAGTTGGACTTCCATTTACTAAAAAATTTGAACTAATAAATTATAAGCTAACTAGTGGTTACTTTACACCCTTTCCCAAAAAAACTTTCCTCCCTCTCCCCCTTCTTCACCCTATAGTTTCTAGTCGCCAGCAACTAGTTTTAGGGAGAGAGAGAGAGGATCCCTCTCCCCACCCCTTCTTCTTAAGGTGTTTTGCTTCTCTACTTTTTCTTGTTTTTCTCCCGTTTAGCGGTTTTTCTTTTTCGATTAGTCTAGATTTGAAAATTTTTCTCATCTGTTTTGAGTAAATTTTTATCCCGATTTAGTTTAGATTTGAGATTTTTTGCGTGTATGTTTTTGAGATTTTGCTTTTCTTGAGTTTCATTGGTAAACGAGTTCAATTTTGAAGATCTATATTTATTCAACCTTTTTACTCTGCTTGGTGATGATGTTGGGGACATCAAACATAGGCGCGTATCGTCGAAAAGCAAAGCCGTAGCATCTGATGGAGTTCTCGGTGTGTGCCCATTCCCGAAGACAGATTTAGTGATTAGTTGTCGATTTTGGTATGAAAAAGTCTTAGACATGTTCTTTGATTGTGTGACTTATACCATTGTTATGATGATTTCTTTTATTATCTGAAGCTTGTTTTGTTTTGAAGCTGTTTGAGATTTATCTAGGATTGAAATTGTGCTCTTTAAACCGAGATATTTCTAACTTATATTTCGATCAATGAAGTGAATGAAATGTTATTGTCTAAAAAAAAAGTTAATTGCCAACTTGCCAACTATGATATATTAATTACTTTACATTACATTAATTATACAATGTGATACTTTTTAAATACAACTCATACATGTATCTCACTAATAAGGATAGAAAAGATGGAAAATAACATGGAACTAGATCATATGAAAAGATATGAAACCAAAAAATCATCTCTTTGCTTGTGCCGCAAATGCCATTGATTTCATTCCATGACCGTATGGATTGATTGGAGTGGACAGAGGGGAAATAGATCTGATTTCAAGTCTAATCACATCACCATTCGTGACGATCAATTCCCGACACGCAAGCACGGATCACACAAATCAACTGATCCACAGTCTCACACCAATAGACACAACCTAGTCATGCTTGATTAACACGTTGTCCCCGTGCTCAATTAAAGCTAATCCATCATCACCAGTTGAAGCTGATGGACTCGAAACGCAGGTTCTCTTTCGAACCGGACGCACATATCTTGGCAACCTAGTGCCTCATTCTTCTGGGCCCGCAGACAAAGACCACTGTGTCGGGCCCTTTACTCCGATAGTAACTCTGCAAAGACAAAATTTCAAAAGGGCAACAAGGAAAACCAAGAAAAGAATCGGCTCCTTGAAATATGAATCTAATCAAGTGCCCCTCTGTCCTTAATCAGGCTCGACAAGCCTGCACATTTGACACAATTTGGGTCTTTTGGGCTGATATCGGGATCGATATGACCCCTTTTCGGCCAATTGGGCTTCGCCCCTTAGGCCTGTTCAGGCCTAATACCGGGCTTCAAGGGCCATGCTCCGATTCTCTATCACTTACACCTAAAGCCGTCAATATGGGTTAAAGACCCATATTTGACTTATATTTTGTATAAAATGGGTCTTATATGGGTCATTAACTTTTGAAGGACTCACTAAAAATGGACAAAAAAAGTTGAAGTGAAATTAAATGGGCCAAAATTGGGCCATGCACGAAACCCATTTTTGACCCATATTGAATCCATTTTCGACCCATAACCCCCACAAATTATAAATGAGCTTAGGATCTCAAAGCCTAAATTTTCTTCTTATTATTTTTTTAATTTTCTATTTTTACAAATGGACCCATGGCGTCGTCCATCGATCGCCGTCCGTCAGTCGCCGCCAGTCGCCATTTGCTGCTGCTTGCCGTTTGTCGCCACTCGCGGTCTACCGCTGCCGTCCACCGCGGCCAGAGAAAAATGAAAGAAAAACAAAATAAAAATACTTTTAAAAAATGATTTTAATAATAAAATATTTTATTTTAAAAAATTCAAAAATTCAAAAAGTTAATTTTTTTTAAAATAAAAAATTTCACTAGATTTTTTATTGCATGAAAGTATTTTAGTAATATCATTTTTTATTTTATTTAATATTTTTTTATTATTTTATTTTCTTTTTTATTTGATGTAAAAATTTTATCTGATAATATATACATGTGAAAAGCTTAAAATAGGTTAAATGAGTTATATAATTTTTCTTAGAATATTAATGTGATTTGACAATATAGGTCAAAATGGGTCATGACGGATATAGGTTGATTACGGGTTGGATCGAATATGGGTCATTGAATAGGGGTCAAAACGGGTTAGACGGGTCAATATAGGTCGGACCATATTCGACCCGACCCAAACCCGACCCGACTCACCCATTTGACACCTCTACTTACACCCATATGTTGTTAAACTAGGAAATTTGTAAGCTAAGCAAAAACTTTTCAAAACTGCTAACTACGTATTATTTTTTACCATTCGATCTTCCAATTAATAAGTGCTTCATGCAAATACGTGGTGATCATGTGTAAGTTTACGATTAGGATTGTATGGTCTTTGACGGTTGTAATGTACACGGTCAAGAATGTCGGAAATGCGTAAATTATAGTTGTAGAAGATATCACACAATAATAAGCTTATTTTTAAGTCCAGGCCTCGCCCCGAAATGCCCATTCGTAGCTTGAGCCAGCGACTGATGGGGAAGGCTCTCCACCTCTCTCTCCTCAACATTGCGGAACCACGACCCGGGTGATGCTGCGGGGGTCGGGACCTCCACACTCTTCACTTGCCTCCCTTCGACGGCGCCCCCTTTCTTGTGCCACAATTAAACACCAGTCGAGGCCAGGAACACGCAAGCGCACATCGAGAACATCTCCCAATGCGTCCGTGCTCAATCGGGTAGATGTAATAGAGGGTCGCGACCCCCAACAAGGGAAGGAACATGGGGAATGAGGTGCCTATGGTGGTGGTGCCGAGCCAGAGCCAGGAGTGGGAGCAAAGGGCGGGTGCGATGGGGGAGTCGAGAGGGTCGGGCTTGAACCAGATGGTTTGGATGAGCTGCTGCTGGTGGTCTTGGGTGACGTAGCCCTCCACCCGGAGGTGGAGTCGAGGAGGGAGGTGGGAGGAGGGAGGGAGAGAGAGAGAGAGGGGAGGCAAGAGGTCAAGGACGGCGAGGTCGGCGGACGACGTCTCAAAGGCGCATATGAGGAGCATGTGCGGGAGCCTTGATGAGGCAGCTGTGTCGGGGTAGTTGTTTGTTGGCTTGGCGGATGATCTCGCGGATTGTGGAGATGAACGGAGTGATTTTGCCGCTTCCTCTGCTCAGCATCACCCGCGTCTGGTGCCCGCATAAGTTCGTCCAGTCAGTACTGGAGATGAGCTTTGCGTTCAATTGAAAGACTAGTCCCTAGAGCGAAAAAAGCTGATTGAAGCCGCATATCCGTTTAGGTTCTCAACACACTGCCTCCCGGTTATTTATCCTTTAAATGTCTGATTCGGGGGAGATAAATGCAGTTGTCATGGCCGGTGGTAGATGCGCTATCAACTTATTGTATGTAAACATACCGATTACATCAAAGACATGTCGAGAAATTAGAGGAGGCATTGACCTAAGGAATTGAGAAGAAGCAAGCAGTTCCTCCCTAGGGTCCTTCCAAAGAGACTTGGATATGATCAAGAGAAGAAGAAGAAGAAGAAGAAGAGAGAGATTGGAAGAGGCGGTGAGACCAGCTTCGTCGACATTTGAAGGCCACGGAGAGCCGGTCAGGCTCCACGTTGCTGCTGGATGTGACCGTGAAGGGGTGCCATTGCAGCTTGGAGATGCTTGACGTGCTTATGAATGTGATGCTCGTCAGGTTATATTTCACTTCTGCAACTGATAGAACAAACTGGCTTTGCATGTAAACGACCATGCAAAAGATGACTTATAACCCAAAATTCGATGGAAATTTGCATATGGCCTGGTTCCTTCCATAATCGATTTATGTATCTAGCTCTACTAGTTCGATGTCAAACTGTTTAATAGATTTATCATGTGAATGACGTGATGGACAGAATCAATTACAATTCAAAAAGTAGATATCTCGTCGAAACTTTTATTTTTGAGTAAGGCCAAGAGTGTAATACATTGATTTTTGATATGTAAGTGCCATAATCGATTAGAATAAGCCGGTATAATAACTTTTTTTTTTTTTGCTCAACTGTACTTAAAGGCTCGAAGGTAGAGATACTTGTGGGCTTTCGCCTGATGGTCATTTGTATTCCCTTACCAAGAAACGTCTCCCCGTCATGCACCTCGTACGATTTTAAATTAACTGGAGGCTAAGGTGTTTGTAAGCTCACTCCATCAAAGTATTTCAATCGCCACACACACCTGGACTTTTGGCAAAGTTCAGCTCGATCATGTCGGAGGACAAGAGGTGTGCGGCGAGTAATCTGACTCGTCGCCGTGACCGTAGGAACCTCCAAGTGCCGATCCACGACAAAGAGGAAAATCCCCGGGCTAATCATGCAGAAGTAGGCTTCGCCGACGTGCAAGACTTAGAAGATGATGTAGAGTGCGTAGAGCTGGTGGGTGTAGCAGAAAACCTCGAACATCTTCCTGCGAATGGGGCGGAAGCTCGTAATCCACATGGCCCCCGCGCCGCGAAAACCGTGGCGATCTCTCCGACAAATTTCGATACCCATGTGCTGGTCCATTCTAGCATCTGCAAACGACCGCCTCATGGTCATATGCAACCTTGTGCGTATATTAAGATTCTTAATATGGACAATGTGCATGGTTGAGAGGACTCGAGAAGGATAATATTGAAAACCACTCGATTGACCTTGGCCCATGCACCAACCGTGGTCCTGATCTCCCGATCCCAAGCTTCGGCGTCCAGGGCCCGGCTGGGACCCGGACCCAGGCCTGGGTGTCGGGGACCTAGGCCTAGGTCTCTATAGACCCGGGCTGGGGCGCTAAGGAGCCGTGCATAGGCATTGAGTTCTCGAGCTTGGTTCTGGCGGACCTAAGACCAGTGGCCATGCTCACACTGGAGTCCAACTTGATCCCATGGTGCCTGTGTCGGGTTCCTGGACTACCTATGCACAAGTCACTCGCATCGAAAAGGTTTATTGTCTACTTAGGATAATTATTATTTTTTAACAAACGGCATAAAATATTTTCTAATTCATTTTTAGATACATAAATAATATTTTTGATAAATGAATTCCGAGAAATTTTTTTTATTAAATATTATATTTTTCACAAAACAAGCCAAACCAGCTTGAACTTTCATCCTCTCCGCAGCCAACGTAGCAACCACATAATGTCATCCCATGGATTAACGACGTCGCTAAGGGGTGTCCCTATCAGAAAGAAAAGTTTTGCCCACTAAATAGAATGGCCATCGCAAATTGACTTTCTTTTCTTTTTTAGTCTCTTTGTCAACTATTAAATTTGAGTTTCAATAACTCCTGTGTGCATGCAGCCATCTGTCTTTTGGGAAAATTGTTATAAAAAAAAAATCTCAAACCTTTCCTTACCAAAAAAAAATCTCAAACCTTTTGTACTTTGACCGACCTTAAATTTTTTAAGTATGTTGATGCAGTCCTATATATTTTCACATTTTGCCAATTTAGTCATATTGATCATAAATCATTGAGTGGATGCCGGCGGTCCTATATGGTACCGTCGGTGCTTACGTAAATAATTTCTAATAATATTTTCCTTTCTTCCCTTTGGCGTACCCTGATGTCAAGTGAGGGCCACCCTCATTGCATCGGGTGAGGGCAACTCTTGCCGGTGTCGGGCCGACAGTGGCGGAGGGTGATGGCCGTAAGTAAAAAAGAAAAGGAAAAAAGAAAAGAAAAAAATGGCGCTGCAATATCTTGATGTCATGTCCAGAGGACATGAAGACTTCCATTTCTTTTGAATGGAACTTGGCAAGGACAATAATATTCTCAGATATGTTGAAACCAAAACAAAAAAGAAGAAAGAAAGAGAGAAAGATATCGAAGGAGTAGTGATATTTGGAAACAGAAAATGACCAAGTAAATAAAGAAAAGAATTGTGGATGCCTGGAAATGTATACCAGAGACATCTGATGGGTGATGCCCCAGTAAATGATGAAGCCAATGGCGTGGAGAAGGACAAGGAGGTTGGAGATGTGGCCCAACCAAATGTGATACTGGATGCTTGATTCTGATGTGAGTCCCATCAATGGCAAAATCGATGACCCTCTTCTCACTGGGAAGAACAAAGATGCCCAGCAGATATTCCTGACATACCCAAGCCTCAGCGATATGCTCCTGAACTTGGCCTGCCACCTGCAGAGACGCCGGGAGACCCATCAATGGAAGCTAAATGATGAGTTCTCATTAGCGTTTGCTTTTGAACTTTGACAAAACACCAGCACAGTGTGTGCTTTTGGTGAAATGTTAGGATTAGGCCCTCAGCGGAAACAAAGCCGAATGAATTGTGCTTAGCTCCTTGCACTTCCACCGGCCCTTTATCCACATGAAGGTGGCCACTGTAACTGACATATATGTAATTGGCAAGAGACAAAATCAAGAGAGCGGTGAGCATGGCTTCAAAAGCGAGCTCTGTCAGCGTGACAATCCCCAGCGTAGGCATGACCAGAACTGGTTGTCGCAAGAGGGCCAAACGTCCAGTTTTGCTGGCACTGCAAAATCATATCGAGGTAACTTTATCATACAGCCAATGTTCTTAAACTCTGACGTACGTAAATAATGATATAAGATGGCATGTGAATATAATAGAATATATTTGTAAATGAATAAAATAGAAATTGTTGTAACCTTTTAGTGTAAGGTTCATCGGATTTCTTCTGTAAATGGAGGTAGATACAGCCAAAAGCAGCAATGAACATTATAGGGAATGTTAGGAGCAGAAGATTTATGCCTGAACAGAAGTTGCTATGCAATCAAATGAGAAAAAGAGACAGAACATCAGGGAAGAAAAAGAACACTCCAGAGTGCACAAAAAAATTAGTTATCCAATAGTAAGTACAAGAAAATCTTGTCGTGTTTCATATGTATATGGATCAATATATGTATATACTGGTTGTGCTATAAGCATGGGCAGGTGAATCGGAAGCGGAAAACATGAGAAGAAAGGAAAGCCAGAGACCTTACCCTGCCCTTCATAGTAAGTAGAATCGAGCTGTTTGTTGGCGGCCAGCATGATCCATGTAGTTCTTTCCCCAGACTCAATCGTGAGTTTTCTACTTCGTTCCAACTTGCTGCTCTTGGAAGTAGTCTGGCGTCACGATGGAATAACCCTTAAACATTTGTCAGTTGATTAGGATACTCGTTGAATGGTTAAAACTCCTCTGAACTTGGTAACAGCAAAAAGATATGATACTGAACTCTTTGCTAATAAGGAATGTGAAGGAACTCGACAATAGCGACGGGGGTTTGCTAGAAGAACTTTCACTATCCATATCATAGTTTAAACAGATCGATATGAGGACTATTTATGCAGAGAAAATTTATCTATGAAGTGATTAAAAATATCTAGAGATATTTTGAAAATGTCGAGCTCCTGTTGGCTTAAGACAATTATATCGCTTCTTCTTTTGGTTGTGCTTGATTACCTAATCATTGATGCACAGTGCACATATTTCACTTGACAGTACAGTTGACCTTCATTGAGGCACTTCAAGTACAGTTGACTTCGCATTTCGAACCATGATGGTATTGTACTGGTATCACACACGCTAGATGGCAACTTGGAAGCGAACTTAGGAATATATCAACCTCTTAGTCGACTGTTGGGCATTTAATAATTAGATGAGATCGGAAGGGTCAATTTACACCCCGTGGGATTGTTTCTTCTGAGATCTGAATCATTGCAGCCATTTTGTGTGGAGCAATATGTAGTGCTGATCTTGAAACTTTTATCCCACATTTATGTACTGCCACAAAACATGCACGTGCGCATGCAAGCACAGTGACAAATGATGTGGGGGCGCTCAAGACTAACTGTGTTCACTAAACTCATTTTTCTTTAAGTAGAGTTAAAGATAAGTAAACCACAGCAAGATTGGCAAATGAGATGCTCATGGTTCTTCTACATGTATCTTAGAACAGTCAGTCCAAAAGATATGCCTAGAAAAGTTGCTATTGAGACTCCAAAAATGCCGGCAAGAATTCCGGGAACAACGAAAGAATCCCATCCTTTGGCAGTGGCCATCCCACAGGCTGTCGTAGGGCCTCCAATATTGGCATTGGATGCCAAAGTCAAAAGCTTCAGATCAAAGCGAAACAGCTTTCCAAATCCTAAGATCAAAGCTAGATGGATGCTCACTTGAGCTAGAGCGAACATGAAGATGCTAGGAGCTGTGTTGATGACATTCGAGATGCTACCACTAGCTCCCACCACAGCAAAAAAAACCTGCAGAAAGAATTATCCAATTCCATTTAAAGCAACATCCAACAAAGAAGCTCGGGACAAAAGAAAATTTCACAAAGCTATCCAGGGTAAGTGATGGTAAATGAGAGTACCCAACCCAGACACTGCATTTTAGGATGTCAAATCCTCTAATCCACATCAAGCTTAGATATTTTGATTCAAAAGTTTATGCTGGGGGAACTTCCTCATCAAAAGAATCCCTGCAGCCGTTAGTTTTTATTCTCAAGAATATAGACCGACAAAAACCTGGGTTCGAAACTGGTTTTAAATAGGGCTGACTAGATTTTTTCATCAAACAACAGGGTAGATGCTGTCATATCAAACCTTGCATGTTTTCCTGTGCTTATGATGGAACTTTGGGATGCAGAACACCAACAAATCTATAATTGCACTAATGTGATGCATAGTACTAGTTTTGCTACAGAGCAGAGAAGATGTGAGATGATTGACTGCAAGAAAGGAAGAATCAGATATCGCCTAGCGGCGAGGCTAAAGATAACCCTGTTTAGTCCGTTACCTGCATCAGAACCAGCGAAATAGCATCACCGGAATGTGCAAGGGAACCAAATTGGGCAGGAAAAGTAGTTGCTAAAATGACAACTAGAGCGGTTATAATTGGCAGACCTCCTCCTTGAATTCCAGTTAACTTTGCTATGTAAGTTCCAATTTTACATATGGCAAATGCTGTAGCCATGGCTGTAGCAGTTTGTAGAAGAGGGATCTTGCCTCCAGAATCCAACTCCGGAGACACTGAAACATCTGCAAATAGAATTTCCAGAAATTGAAGATCAATCAGCTTGTGCTCCAATGTGATACTTATGAGCACTATTGTCTGAGAAGTAGTATGTGATTCAAGGAGTTGTATGCGTTCAAAAAAGGGTATACTAGATACAGACATGTTACTGCCTAAAATTTCTAAGAAATCATAAAGACTAGACAATAGAGAAGGCTACACAATGCATTACCACTGGGGGATTTTGAAGTCTCAGGAGGTACTTTGGAGGCCAAGGCGAACAATATCATGAAGTATACAGCACATATGACGTTGTCCACAGCAACCCCAGCAGCCACTACTGATGGAGAAATTGAAAGAGCCTCGGAGATTGCGACATAATTAACAGCTACAGGAGTCATCAAGGCCCAATATAAGGGAAGAGAAAATATCTGTCAGTCATGACATCAACTTTGTGAAAGAAATGGACATGTTTGATTAAATAATCAAGAAGTGAATGTAGTTCTAGAATTAGGAAACCGCATAATAGCTCAGGCATAACTTCACCTTGAATAGGGAACTCAAATACACAAAAGCATAAACATGAAAGTGGATAATCAAACTGGATAAAATATGTCATGTCAGGCATTAGCTCCATCACACCATGTTGTAAACAGGTAAACATATATATATATATATATATATATATTTGCATATCATATCAGGCGACTCTTATGAAAATTTCTTTATAAAGAAGACAGAGCAATATAACTAGAAAATCTAAAAACAGGAGACCTGACTATGGAAATGATCAAGCGAGATAACAACAAGAAATAATTTTTTTATATACTTTTTTAAGGTCATGAGCCATAAATGTGACAAGACCAGAAAATGAACAAAGAATCACATAGATGGGATGTCATCGAGCTAATATATAAGATAACACAGTCAAAAGCTACCAAAATGAATGTACAGTAAAGAAAAAGATCCGTTCTTCAGAGAGCTTAGTTATATATAAATTTCTGCAACAGCATTTCCTTGGCACTCACATCCGCCAATATAGCTTCCCATAAGAGCAGCAGCAATCTTCCAGCTATCTTGACCAAGCGATCTCATTGGCACTAGCAGAAATGCCACAACAGTACCGACTACAGTGGCAACTGTGATGATTGGAAAAACGAAAGCATTACTCCGAAAAAGTCCAAGCAAAAGATCATTTTATAATATTGCAAAGAGTAATGCAGAGTCATAAATCTACCGTGGATAATTGAGAATGAGATGGCTATGGTCAGATAATGTAATTCTTGCATAAATTAAATTGCGTTACTATATGAACTTGAAGAAGAGATAGCTTCAACAAACTGTTGAATGGTATCGAGTGCTGAGTACATGTCATTGCAGGGAAAGAAAGGATCAACTATTGGTAAGAGATTACAGCCGCGGGAACATACAAAAAAGAAAAGAAAAGAATTAGGGAGGTCTTTGCAACGATTTCTTATTCTATCCATGATGTGGCAGTCCAACTTGGACTGAGTTTCATCATATGCCCTCCTTCTTAAAGCTACTGCAATTACCTGAGCCGAGCAAGAAAGCCAAGAGCAACTTCCCGGTGGATCGAAATACACGGCGCAAGTCCGCTCGGAACAATAACAATGGAATAGTTAATGGCAGCAGGAATTCCAACACTGTCGAGTAAGCAGGCGCTTCACAAGGAATGATCCCAACATTGCTCGCCGCGAGCCCGATCAAAGTGCTGACCAATGCAGCACTCACCATACTCCCAATATTGGTCTTCTCAGACCTTGCATCAAGTTAACGAACTAAATCACCCCATCTCTCTCTTGCATTGCCAAAAACTACCACAAACTGTCAAAATCGCTTGTTCGTCCCGTCCCTTTTTTTTTTTTTTTTCCTTTTTCCTTTCAAGTACTTATTTAGCCAACTTACTCTGTGCTGAGTAGCTAAAATCTGACGGCAAACGGTGCAATCCATGAAAGAGCAAGGAGAGATACCACTACCAGAGACCAAAAGCGCCGGTGGCGAAGAGAGCGGTCCACATGCCCCACTGATCGTCGGCGGAGATAAGAGGCTGCTTAATCAGCGACCTAACCTTCCACGCCCCATTCAAGCTTAGGAGCGATGTGTTCGGCACTGTTGGAGGTGAAACGACGGAGCTAAATGGGGATGTGCACGCCTGGCCGTGAGCAACGAAAGTGGAGCGAGCACCGGAGGGCGATAGGACCGCCGGGCGGTGAGGGAAGCGTCGTGGCTGCGGCGGAGACAGAGAGAAAGGCGTCGCGAGTGCCACCGCCGTGGCGGAGGAAGCCATCGATGGTGTATGAGGCGCGATGTTCGACTGCCTCAGACGAGCTCATCAAACGAACCGCAGATTCGCGATCAAAATCCGTTGCCCTGCTGTGGCATTGTCCGTAAGATTTTAATGTCTGGCTTTTGTTTTTTATGTTTTGTCGGGACACGTGAGGTCATTGGCCAGGCAGCCATCTTCTTTTTATTTTTTTTCACACCATATGAGTTGGAATCTAATCGTTTTCTCACGCAAGGAGCAAAAGCTTCCAAAGGAAATGGATCATATGCATTTTTTTTTCCTCGCTGATTATGATTTGTCTCTAAATTAATGTTCTTTAAATTCAAGTCGTGTCGGTTCGCGATGAGAGCCGTGGTGTGCTTCCGTTCCGCCTCGAGAGCTCGTCGATGGGAGCTTTGGGCGTTCGTATGCCGCGACTCCGGTGGAATGATTAGTAGATGGATTCGCCCTCAGCCGAGCAAGTGGAAGCCATGGCCCTAGTCGAAACCTTCTCTTTACCTCTCTCTCTCTCTCTCTCTCTCTCTCTCTCTCTCTCTTCTCGCCCATTGCAATAGGGAAACCAACTCTGTGGCCAATTGAGTTGTTGAGGCTTCCGGCATGTCCTCTATCAATTGGGTCTTGTATCGCCCATTAGCTCTTTTTGATTTAATTTGCTCTGAAGCTAGGGACTTGCACTCGCTAAACTCTTTTAAGTGAATATTATCAACATTTCCCGACCCCAAAAAAAAAAAAGAATTCAAGCCATGTTAATATTAATTTACGTCGATAGCTTAATACATATCATACCTAAAATTGAATTTTGAGTGACGATGGGGGCAGCTTGATACTTAATCCTTTAGAATTTCAAATTACGTAGATGGTCGGGGTCAGCTCTTCGCTCACTTCCCTCATGTATCAAGTATACATTACAACATCTTTCCCGGGAACTAAACTCCATTCTCGCAAAGCTGGAATGTAACTTTTTTCGGGTGCGTAGAGAAAGAGAGACGACTTAACTTGTACGTTTCGTGTGGTGGAAAACAACAAAAGCAAATTTTATTGCGATATCAACTATTGAATGGCTAGAGTAGTTAGCGCGCATGACAACCATTCTGTTCCAGAAATAATTTCTGGAACAGAAATAGATTTTTATATTTCTGCCAGAAATAAAAAAATTTTATTTTTGGTTTTGGGCCAAAATCTATTTCTAGAATAGTTTTTTGTTCCAGAAATAGAAAAACAGATTTGCGTTGCCAAACGAGTTTCTGTTCCAAACCTATTTCTAAAATAGGTTTGGAATAGAAATAGCGAAACAGAAACGTTCTCATGCGCGCTATTAAACACCCCCCCAAAAAAAAAACAATTCTCATCTTCAAAACGATCTTTCTCGTATTATCTTCTATTAATGCATTGCAAATGCAAATATGGTTTGAATTACCACAACCCGAGATACTCTATTAGTTTTACGAAAAATAAATTATTTAAAAATATATATTTTTAAAGATTATAACTTGCATTGCTTTAAATAATTTATTAATGAAAAATATTTTTATTCTAGGATAATGTTATTCCACAAACAGTCCATAAACTTTGACTCAATATGCAATATTATTCTCGAACTTTTAAGTTCAATATATCCATTAACTTAATATAGTCTACAAGTTATATGAAAATCTTCAATGTTATCGTTGAACTTGAATTTATAGACATACAAAATTGAACGTTTTCATATAATCTAGAGATTAAATTGAACATATACAAAAAAAAAAAATTCAAGAACCATATTAAACAAATCAAAAATTTAGAAACGACATTATACATTAAGATAAAATTCAAAAACCACATCAAACAAATTTAAAGTTCGGAGACTACATGAATATTTAATCAAAATTCATGAACCATTTATATCATCCACCCTTTCATGGCCAATAATAATTTATAAATTTCATTCATTTATCTCTATTATATATAAGAGATTGTCTTTAAAAAAAATATTCACATTATCCATTTTTTGCAAAACAAACTATGCCTCGAAAACAACTTTTTTAAGGTCCAATGAGCAGATACAGAGTCACCCTATTACACTCGCGAAAGGGTGGTACCGGAATCTCGCAGAGCACATCAAGTTACAGAAAATAAAACATTCTGAAACCAGGAGGAACAGCTGATAATTTTCTCCATCGAAGAAAATTACACCACTGGAGTCTACATGTCTCTGATTGTCAAACTCATAATTCAAATACAGGCATAAAGATAGCTTAAGAACGCCGGCAACACTACTTTTTTTTTTTTTTTCAATCTGATAGGTAGCAAATGCAGCGACTTTGACGGATATATACACAAGAAAACCATCATCCAAAACCATAGTTAAAGCAAGCCTTTCAGACTGCAATGATATCTTGGACGATGGCCTAACCTCTGAGCATTCCATTCAGAAGAATGGTGTTCACATCCCCATCTTCTCTTATCCGCAGAGACGAAACAGCCTGTGCTGCAATTAGGCCAGGCGAAAGATCTGTAGAAGCCCAACCTCCATTCTTGATGAATTCACCATGTATATCATGTCCATAAGTTCCATCGGAACATCCCCAGTCACCACCTCCAAAGCCACCCCACTCAACTCTAGAATCTTGAGAATGTGAGATCCACCCAACTGGGTCAAGCGCGTAGTTTAGGCTATGGTGATAAGGCACATCACCGTTCCTTCCATCCATAAAGAAGTTAAAATGGCCATTGGAGTCCCAAGGATTAAAACCCTCATTTTCTTCATTTAAGACGATCTTACATGCATCATCTGAGTCTTCACCGAGTAGAACTTGCAAGGCAACAGCCTCGGCAATTGCAGCACCCTCTTCATCAAGCTTTTGCTGTTCCTCTTGTTTCTTCAGTTTCTTCTTTTCTAGCTCAGCACGTATAGCTGCAGACGTAGCAAGCGCTTTCTCGAGGCGTCTCTTCTTCTTCTCAGCCTGTTTGAGTCGATCCAGCTCATCCTTCCCCTGCTTCTTTTTTACTTTCCTCACAACAGGTTGCCCTTTGTTTTGTGCTGAGTTATCCATGATAACTACCAGACTCTAGTAAGTTTAGTGTTTATGACTGCTATTCAAATGGAGATTCCTCTAAAACATATCCAATTAACTGTTATTCTTTAAGACAAGTCTTCCTTTTGCCGAAGTATGTAAACCCTAAATTACTATTTAGTAAGCCTAACGTAATGCCCAAATGTACAGAAACTACACCCACTCAGGTCTGTAGGAATACCTCATCTTACGGATGACACATTCCCAAACGGAAACAACGGGAGAGAGCATAAGAGCAAAAAGGTAAGCGCTCGAGTTCCCATCCCTTGGCATCATTCTCCCTAATTTTCCACAACCCTTGCATTTGCCCATCGTGCACTATAGGTAAAGACCAATGAACCGAACAGCTGAAGCGACTCTTACTGTCCAGATTTGAAAGCTCACATTGGCCTGAAAAAGGCAATAAGGAAAAGAAACAAAGTCAGCCAACCATCAAGCAATATGGCTCAGCACAAATGAAGGAAGCACGTTATGGTAAAAATGCACAGTACCAGAATGAGCCTGCTTTAATGGCAACTTCCAAGACAGATTTTTTAGCTATGTCGAGACCCAACAAGAGAAAGTATAAACCGTTCAGTCCTATAAAGAAAAGCATTTTGAAAAATAAAAGCGCGATATTGGCTATAGATTTAGCGGAATGCTTCTGAAAAACTTGATGCATCTCTATCCGCCAATGAATACAAGGTGGGACTCAGATGAGAGGAAGAAGGGGGGACAAAACAATTAATGGGGAGAGAGAGAGTTCCAGCCTACAACACTAAAAGCAGCATCCTACACTGTAAGATCCTCAGGACACGGATCCTTCACAGCCAAAAACTTTACGTGTGTTTTAATGTCTCGTTTGAATCTTAAAACTTGGGAAAACAGCTAATGATTTCAATCCACGATTTTTATAGCGTACAGCGAGGCTTAAGAGGAATGCAATTGCACACGGAATTAATTTAGGAATTTAACCAAAAGTGACACCTTTCCACGGAAGGATCTTGAATTGAGAGTGTCGTCCTCATGAAATCTCGGTATATTAACATATCAAATTCAATTGGTCGATTCTCAATTATCCAGTTTCAAGCCTGCGCTCAATTGCATCGGAAGCTATTACATACACTAGGAATCTGAAGGGAAAAATACAGATCTAACTCGGATAATACATCAGAACCCTAAATTGAACTTCATTTCCAAGCAGGCACATTCACCTTCGAAAGCAAAACTCCACTGGACTTAGACAGGAGCGAAATTAACATCAGATCCAAAATCCCCAGAACCACGAGACAAAAACGCAGTAGACAGGTGAATTGACCCAAAATCCGAAAAAGCACGACCAACAAAGAACAATTCCTGAAATTCGAGGAGGAGAAAAGAAGTGAAAAGGAAGAAGAAACCGCACCTGATGATGTGGTAGGAGGCGAACAGTTATCTAAGGCAATCTCTGTGGCGTAAAGCAAAGCAAATCAGGCTTCGTTCAAGTGGAGTTCAGATCGAGAGAGAGAGAAAAAGAGAGAGAGGTGAAAAACTAATATATGAAGGAGGAAGAGGAAGCAAAAGCGATAAAGTAACTGATCACAGGAGAGAGGTGACGCGAACGGAAGCATAGTCGTGTCAACAACGAATGCCAATGGGACACGTGTCGCCTTTTGCCCCGCTTTTGTGATTGTGGGAAAGGGTAAATGGGTCTAGGTAGTCTGACTTTTCCTTCCAAGATTAGCAACACTTTGGTGGACCTGGGTACACACGAGCCCAATGCATTCACCCGTCGGATCACATGGGCCCCAAAGAAGCCCATGTGATTCAACGGATAAGATTCACTGAGCTCATAGACGCCACAGACAACGAGGATCCTCCCTGGGAGGGTTAACGGCGTGTCGCCTTGGTGCTCTGAAACGTGGCGCGTTCCCCCTCAAGATAAGAGCATATGCATACGTAGGGCACTGTCGTCCTGTTACGAAGAGATAACTGTATTAAAAACTCTAAAATTTATTGTAAATACAATTAAATATTAAAATTTAGCAAAAGTATAATCGAATTCTAATTGATGTAATGTAATTTTTCGTTAATTCTATTTAATTTGACTAACTGATATGACTTTTTAAATATTTATTCTCCACAACAATGTGGTCTTTTTATCCAAATCTAATGTTTAATATATTTATATTAATCAAAAAGTAAGGTTGAAAAAAAAAAAAAGAATCCAAAAGTTCAACTGAGGGCACTGAAGCCCTCGCAGACCCCGCCCCACCACCACCGGGAAGGGCCAGCGACGGTGGAAAGGGTCGGTAGGGTTCACCCGGCCCCAGTAGGCGAGGGCCACCACTGGCTGGGTCAGCAGAGGAAGAAGGGCCCGAGTTCAGATATCGGCAACGGAAGCCGACGGGGTTTGAAGGGAGGCGGTGGCCTGTGCGTGACGCCATCCGAAGTGGGTGGTGCACAAGGATTTCAGAGCAAAAGAAGGAACAAAATCTAGACACGGTGCGATTCAAACGGAGTCTGTCGGGATTCTTTATTCGGGTAGTAAAGGGTCGGGTCGGGTTGGTGGGTTTTTCAAACTCCTCTCGTGGCACAAATTTGGGGGGATGTAAAGAAGATTCCACCGGGGCTTGATGAAGGAAGCTTGATCACCATCAATGGAGCTTTTAAAGAATGAATAGGCGTGACGGTGCTGATGACCCTCCCAATGGTGGTGGGGAGGCGACGGCAGCTTTCGTCGTTGGTTTTGAACTTTTGACTTTTTTTTTAATAATCTTACTTTTTAATTAAATTGAATAAAACATACATTAAAAATTAAATTTAGACCAAAACAACGTTGTTTTAGTCATGTTATCGCCTTGTAAGAGGGAAAAAAATATTTTAAAAAAATGTCGGCATTTTTCGTCAATCAAATTGGAAGGAATTAACGGAATAATTCGATTGCACTTATTGCAAGTTTTAGGAATTAATTATATTTTTCGTGATAAGTTTTAAGGTTTACAATGAACATATCCCTTCGCAAAATAAATTACTGTTGTGATGCTCAAATGTCATTTTGTAACCCTGTTTGTTTTCACGGGTAGATTGTCCAAATCTTGTTGCTTGTGGATACCAATCATAGTCCTTACGTTCATTGCTCTTAAAATCTAAATGAGCATGAGATCTATCACAAATCACTGATGCCCAACATTATCATTTTGATCGCGCGATCCCTAAAGGAAAACGAAAAAAAAATTAACTTAAATTAAATTCGCAATGACTCATCGTGCATATTTTCGGTGGAGACGAATGAAGCACAATCACCTGTTCAAAACAAATCGAAAGACCGTGGTCTAACGGCTCTTTTTATTTCACGAAAAATGAATGACTTGAAAAATATTTCCTTAAAATTGATTACTTATATCAGATACAAAAATGAATGAACAAAAAATATTTTCATCATCCATGAAAATAATTAAATATAAATTGATGTAAATGATGAAAACATTTTTCACCGGTTAGTTATTTCAAACGACAAAATAGATTATTTTTAAGAAAATATTTTTAAATTATTTATTTTTTGCTAAATAGACGGAGTATATAAGTATTTTTTTTTTTGGGTTCCAGGGGGCTTGTTTGACCTTACATAGTTATTTTCATTTCCTTCGTGTTTAGATATAACTTTTGCACGTGAAATGAAGCACAACATTATTATTAGAATCTCAATGAACAGCTTAATTTAGAAGCAACCGAGAATTTGCATGGTATACTGATCTGGTAAAATGGCGAAAAATAAGTTACTCTTCGTCCGACCAAACTGAGCGGTTCTAATGTCATTTTCTTTCGAAAAAATTACGGACAAGGGTTCCAAATAACCAATTTGGTCTGCAAGAAAGGCACATAATCGCTAGCTGGCTAGATTTTCCCTGGTCGACTTTTTTTGGTGACTAGAACATGGGCAATTTCGTCGAAAAGTTTCTGATTTTATCCAAATTGAATTCAGGGTTCATGCTGATCAATTATAGATGGCAAAAAACCTAAAAATCGAAAAGGCCCAAATAAAATTTATTGATTTAGGTGTTCTCCCTCTCCTACTACCTTAAGGTCGCTGGCTGACACTAAATCGCTTCTCACCCCTCTCGAGTCCCATCATCAGCTGGAACGTTCGTTCATCCGAATAAAAAACAGGTGGCTGTCACTACCACAACTCAATTATGGAAGCTAGGACTCGCGTGACAATACTTATACTTTAGAAATTAACGTTTGATTAGAAGTTAATTTTTTCTATTTATGATTTTGAACAAAAGTTGTTTTTTTTTAGGAGAATTTTTTTTTATTTTTCAAGTGACTGCAAAACTACTTTTGAAGCGAAAAAAAATGTTTCAGAAGTACAAATATGAAGTTAAATAATCAAACGAATTTCTACCCAAAAAGTGTTGTCATGCACGCCCAGTATCTGCTCTATCCGAATCAACTACTACGTCGTCAACACCATGCCGGATATGGGTGGAGATGCTAATATCATATGTAAAGGGGTAGAATAAATGTCAAAGAGAAATGTAGAGTTTCAGACAAGAAAAACAAAAAAGGAACTTAGGTACAAAACATTTCCACTCATATTTTTTTTTTTTTGACAAAAAGTGCCTCGCTTTGACAAGAGGCATAACGATGTAACAAGCCAGTCAGCGTAGATTTGGCCCATTGACAAGTTCGATTTGTTATTTAGGATTAACTCGATTACTTCAATCTTTTATTTGAACATGGATTGCTTTGGGCTCTCTTTTAAAAAAGCTCTTCAAATCATTATTTTGAAATTTCCCTTTATTCACGATATCATTTTTCACTTAAAAAACGAAAAATTACAACTTCTTCATTCAAGAGAGGAAAAAGAAAAGAAAGGTTACAAATGTCATTATTTTTTTAAAGAAGGGCCTGAAATGCCCACCTCAAAAAAAAAGACATGAGGTAAATATTATTTCAAATAAAAGCCTAAAGTAAATATATTAATCTCAAAAAAGGATTGACTCACTCTAGTCAAAGGCATTTTTAGACATTTACTTTTATATTTTTCTTTATTTTTTTTTCTTTTTCTATTTTCTATTTTTATTTTTTTTAAAAAGTACAACAAGAAAAGAAAGAGACACAAGTGGGAGGGCTAACCTCCCGCCGACCAGAAGCGAGGGCCGACAGAGGGCCCTCGGGCCCTCTGCTGCTTTGCTTTCGCTTCAGCTTCCGCTTCCTTAGATTTGCATTCTCTGTTCCTCAAATTGAATTCTCCGAGCCCTGCGTCATTGCATTTCGTCTCCCCACTCCAAAGATCCCATTGCTTCGCTCATTGTCCAGCTTGCGGACCCTTTAAGTTCGCTGCGACGCCTCCCATGGTGAGGCTCCGTCGTCTGCTTGCCCTTCTCCTCCTCCTCCATCTCGCGCTCTCAATAGATCCACCTCAAATCCCGCCAACCCCCATGTTGACACCTGATCTTTAATCATTTTTTCTATTGCTAAAGTAATAAAAAATCCATAAAAATTCATAAAATTGAAAAATCAACTTTGGGGACCTTAGCCAAGCCTAGGGAACCAATTTTGACCAAAAAACGATTTTTCATATTTTCAGTATTTTTACGTATTTTTTATTTATTTATTTTCAAAAATTAATAGAAAATCCATAAAAATTCATAAAATTGAAAAATCAACTTTGGGAACCTTAGCCAAGCCTAGGGAACGAATTTTGACCAAAAAATAATTTTTCATATTATATATATTTTAATTGTTTTTAAAAAAAAATACAAAAATATTTGAAAATTTTGAAAAAATAACATTTGAGGCCAAAAAATACACAAAGATAGTTAATATTTTTATTTTAAATCTATTTTCATATTGGCCATCGCAAATTCAGAAAAATCCAATTCGAGTCACGTGTTCCTTCACGAGTATAATCTCGAATCGGGCTTAAAAAAAATTAATTTGAGTCAACTTATTTTTAACTTTCACTTTTTATGAGTTGTGACATTGTCTTCTAATATTTTAAATTTTCATCTTGGCCCAATTATACCCAGAATGACTTAATTTTGCAAAAGGGCTTTAATTAAATTATGCATTATTTTCAGCGACAAGAAATGAGCTTAAATTTGACATGTGGTAAATTTTGGTGTGTCAAAAATTGTGAGGAGATTTGGACTTAAAGAAATATATTTTTTCAGGGACTGAATTGTAAATACTTAAAATTCAAGGACTAAAGTGCAAATACCTAACTCTTGAAGGATTATTTTACAAATAATAAAAAGGAAAGTTAGTGGATAAATTAGAAGGGAAGATGAAGAAGAGGAGATGAAGAAGAGAAGTTGGAGAAGAATGGATGGAGAAAATAAGATAAGAATAGAGAAGGGAAGATGGAGATGAAGAAGAGTTAGTAGAGAAATTAGAATGGAAGATAAGAATAGAGAAGGGAAGATGGAGATTAAGAAGAGTTAGTGGAGAAATTAGAATGGGAGATAAATATGGAGAAGGGAAGATGAAGATGAAGAAGAGTTAGTGGAGAGATTAGAATATGAGATAGAGATGGAGAATGGAAGATGAAAATGAAGAAGAGTTAGTGGAGAAATTAGAATGGGAGATAGAGTTAGTGGAAAAATTAGAATGGGAGATAGATGAGTAGGTTATAAAAGGAGAAAGAAGTGAGCTTGAGAAGGGATTCTTGAGAGAGAAAATGGGAAGTGTTTGGGAGAATTTTTTTGGAGAGAAAATTTTGGATGTTTGAGGGAGTTTTTGGAGATTGAAGAAAAATTTGAGAGAAAGAAAATACCAAAAGAGAGAGAATTTTGAAGATGATGGGAGTTTAAAGCTAGGGATTAGCATCACAAATTCCTTCATCGATCAATATAAATCAAGAGTTCATCCTCGTTTACGAGCAAGCAAATTCGAGCTAAGTGTTTTTATTTATTCATTTATTTATGGTTTTACTCGCAAATTAGCACAAATTGTATACACTTTCTCCATCTCCCATTTTTTCTCATATTTTATGTCAGGAGAAGGATATCTCTACGTCGACAGCAAAAATCTCGTAGAGATGCAAAAATCGGCCCAGACAAGCTCTTAAGCTGTCCACCGATTTCTCAACTGATCTGTGATTAAAAGTCCCTCTTAATTCAAAAGAAACTCTCTATATTGGGAACATAGAGAGCGAAAATCAATTATAGAAATCCCTCCCAAAAAAATGGGAGATAAGTACTCTTTCCACTCTTCTGGTTTTAGGTGCAGATTATCACATATTTTGTATACTGACACTTCACTCTATTTCATGTCAGGAAGCCGCAGCTCTATATCAATGGTCAACCCTATGGAAGCACAAAATCGGCTTGGAGGAGTCCTCAAGCGCGCACAAATTTCAAATTGTTGAATCAATTCGTTGTATTTCATTTTAAAGAATTCATACCCCAAAATGGAGAGGACAAAGTCCATCCGCAATTTAAATACCTGCATCATAAATCCCAAAGGGAAGAGCCAAGCCAATGCTTAGCCTCCCATTGGAGGTTTTTACTTATAGTAGTTAAATACCTGCAACTTAAATACCTGCACCTTAAATCCCAAAGGGAAGAGCCAAGCCAATGCTTAGCCTCCCATTGGAGGTTTTTACTTACAGTAGTTAAATACCTGCAACTTAAATACCTGTACCTTAAATCCCAAAGGGAAGAGCCAAGCCAATGCTTAGCCTCCCATTGGAGGTTTTTACTTACCGTAGTTAAATACCTGCAACTTAAATACCTGTACCTTAAATCCCAAAGGGAAGAGTCAAGCCAATGCTTAGCCTCCCATTGGAGGTTTTTACTTACGGTAGTTAAATACCTGCAACTTAAATACATGTACCTTAAATCCCAAAGGGAAGAGCCAAGCCAATGCTTAACCTCCCATTGGAGGTTTTTACTTATAGTAGTTTAAATACTTGTAACTTAAATACCTGTACCTTAAATCCCAAAGGGAAGAGCCAAGTCAATGCTAGGCCTCCCATTGGAGGTGTTTATTCACTGTCATGTACTTCCTATAATTTAATTTTTGAATCATCAAACCCAAAAGATGAGTAGGTCGTAATACTGCACAGAAGTTGTTAACACACTCCCTCTTACGGCTTCAGGGAATCTTTAACACTTAAAAAAATATTACAAATAAAAATATATACCATCCATGCATCCTATTTAAAAAATGAAAACACAAAAGAGAATACCCTATTAAAGCCTTAGGAATAGACCAAGCCTGAGTTGCCGAATTAGGATATCCATGAAATTAAGGTACCGAAAGGGCATTAGTTTTAATTAACTAGTGTAACCAAGTCTCCGAGCTCATAATCTCTGGTTCGCAGGAATAAATTAGTTCTCCCGCTAATTTATTTAGGTTTCTAATCGACCTACCAAGAACGATTAGTGGCGACTCCAAATTTCAAAATCATTTAAACAAAAACCAAAGTTGCGATTCGGTAGGGCTTGGGAGGGTCCGCGTTGGGTTAGTCAAATCTAATTAACCTAATAATCCATTAACCCCTTTAGAAACAATAAAAAATATTTTCAGAGGGTCGCGACACCCCACACTTAGAGTTGTTAATATGGGTCAAAGACCCATATTTGGCCCATATTTTGTATAAAATGGGTTTTATATGGGTCATTAATTTTTGAATGACTCACTAAAAATGGGTCAAAAAGGTTGAAGTAAAATTAAATTGGTCAAAATTGGGCTATGCATGGAACCCATTTTTGACCCATATTGGATCCATTTTTGACCCATAACTCCCACACAACTTACAAATGGACCAAGGGTTTCAAAACCTAAACTTTCTTCTTATTTTTTATTTTTAATTTTCTATTTTACAAATGGATCCATGATGTCGTCCGTTGGCCACCGCGGTCCGCGGGCACGGTCATTGCTGCCGTCCGCAGTTGCGACCACTGTCGCGGTCGCCGCCACCATCGTTCGCGGTTGTGGTCGCCGCCGCCGTTCGTGGTCGCCGCCGTAGTTCGCGGTCGTGGTCCACGGTCGCTGCCGCCGCAGTTCGTGGTCATGGTCCGCGATCGCCGCCGCCATCCGCTGTCACCGTCGTAGTTCGCGTTCACGGTCGCGATCGTGGTTGCCGCTGCAGTTCGTGTTCGCGGTCGCGATCGCCACCGATGCGGTTTTGCCACCAGTCGCCGTTTGCCGCCGTCTGCCGTCGGTCGCCGTTTGCCGCTGTCTGTCGTTGGTCGCCGTCTGCCGCCGCCGCCACTATTTTTATTACATGAAAGTATTTTAGTAATATTATTTTTTATTTTATTTAATAATTTTTTATTATTTAATTTTCTTTTTTATTTGATGTAAAAATTTTATTTGATAACATATACATGTGAAAAGCTTAAAATAGGTTAAATGAGTTATATAATTTTTCTTAGAATATTAGTGTGATTTGAAAAATATAGGTCAAAATGGGTCAGGTCGGGTATTGGTTGATAACGGGTTGGGTCGGGTATGGATCAATGAATATGGGTTAAAACGGGTTAAACATGTCAATATGGGTTGGACCATATTCGACCCGATCCAAATCCGACCCGACCCACTCATTTGACACCTCTACCCACACTTGAGCTCCCCGTCGACGCCTAAGCTCAAGCTCCGAGCGACGCCCCTCTGCCGGCTTCCCTTCTTCCAGAAGTCGGAGCCCTCGAGAAATCACTGTCCGTCCCCGGGCCCTCTCCTGACTCTGACCTCCAACTATGTATCTTTGTTTTTATTTATTTATTTAAAAAAAAATTAGATTAAAATGATATTTTGACAAAATTATCCTTAATCGACCAATCGACCAATAAAGTGAGATCCTTATTTAAAATAATTATAATCACTTCAAATTTTTATTTGAGATAATAATAATGCTTTATATACTTATTTGAAATAAAATTCATTTTAAATTTTTGTTTAAAAAAAAGTGTTTAGATTTTTATTTAAAATTTTTCCAAAAAAATATATCGATGGCCGCTGAACATACCCACACTCTCCGTCCACACTGGGTCGCTCACTCGGCCTCGCACCACTTCCATTTCTGTGTCGTTCCCTCGCTGCTCAGCCGTGCTCTGCTCCGCTCCGCCCCGAACCTTTCTCGCTCTCACTCACTACCAAGCAATGCTTTCTCTCCAACTCTCCTCCCCCACGACGCCCAATCTCTCCTCGACCTCAAAGCTCTTCTCTTTCTTCAATCCCATGAAAACCCTTAAACCCGTCCGGCCCAAACACTCCCCGCCGATCCGATCCGTCCTCCAGTGGAACCGGAAGCCCCAGTTGGCCGGCGAAACCCCTCGTGTTGTCGTCATCACCTCCGGCAAGGGTGGCGTCGGCAAGACCACCACCACCGCCAACGTCGGCCTCTCCCTCGCCCGCCTCGGCTTCTCTGTAGTCGCCATTGATGCTGATGTCGGCCTCCGCAACCTGGACCTCCTCCTCGGGCTCGAGAACCGCGTCAATTACACTGTGGTCGAGGTACTTAATGGTGACTGTAGGCTTGATCAGGCTCTGGTTAGGGATAAGCGCTGGTCTAATTTCGAATTGCTATGTATTTCGAAGCCGAGGTCGAAGTTGCCGATTGGGTTCGGTGGGAAAGCATTAGTCTGGCTTGTTGATGCATTGAAATCTAGGCAAGAAGGGTCTCCTGATTTTATACTCATCGATTGTCCTGCTGGCATTGATGCCGGGTTTATCACTGCGATCACCCCGGCCAATGAGGCCGTGTTGGTGACAACTCCGGACATAACGAGCTTGAGAGATGCGGATAGGGTCACTGGGTTGTTGGAGTGTGATGGGATCAGGGATATAAAAATGATTGTGAACAGGGTCAGGACTGACATGATTAAGGGAGAGGATATGATGTCGGTTCTCGATATTCAGGAGATGCTGGGATTGGCTTTGTTGGGGGTGATACCGGAGGATTCTGAAGTGATCAGGAGTACCAATCGAGGGTACCCTCTTGTGTTGAACAAGCCGCCGACATTGGCAGGTTTGGCTTTCGAGCAGGCTGCTTGGAGACTTGTTGAGCAGGATAGTATGAAGGCTGTGATGGTGGAGGAGGAGCCGAAGAAGCGCGGGTTTTTCTCCCTTTTTGGAGGCTGAAGTTAAGGTTTTGCTGGAGTTGATGATGCTTTAAATTCATGTTGAATGAATTCTGGTGGGATCAGCGTTGGAATGTTTCGGAGTACAAGTATCTGCTTGTGGATCACAAGCTGCCAGTTACTTGTCCAAGAGTAGAAAAAATTGTCAAGCTGTGTATACTTGGGTCAGTGTGTCTATCCCTTCTGAGTTAATGATTTTTGTGTTGGGAGATCCGTTCTTTTCACTTGTTAGCTAGATGACTAGGGCCTGTTTTTCTTCGTGTTCAAATGGCTTTCTTCTTTAGCCCTATTGGTTTGGTTGGAATCCTTTTGGTGACTGAATTAGGAGTCACCGTGACGATAGCATTCTTGTAGATCAAGTTGAATTGATTGCATTAACTTGAGGTACTTTCTTGTGAATGCTAGATTGATCGTCTATGGCATACTTCAGTTCAAACTCCTCCCTCCCTTCGAAACTTGCACAAACTGGCACAAATGCACAAAAGAAGCTCAAAAGAATGAAATATTCATTTCTCGTCAGCAAAAATATTTGATCTTCTCATCCTAAAATTGATTAGCTTGCTTCCAACGAGCAAACAGGAGATGTGGAGGGTCATTTGTGGACCTGAAATTGGCTATTATCCACAAAGAATGTCTATATTTTTAGGTTGGGGTTCGTTAGTGTGCTGATCTTACAGCAGATTTGTGTGTGATCATCTCGTCTCTCACTAAGTGATGAAGATGTTTCTCGCGGTTTAGGAGGTCCCGGTCCCGCCGTCCTAACACTTGCAAATTATACCCGGACAGAACTGCCTGACCACCGGAGCATTATTAACCTTTTTGCCCATGTCGTTTTGGGCGTCTTCTGCTTGCTTATGCCGTTGCCGTGAGAGACGGACATTGGTGGGACCTGGTAGACGTGTGCGTGTGGTGCCACACCATTGTCGAATGAGGATCGATAGGTTAGACAATGCCACAGCAACATCAAGGTCTATTGATTCTGCCCGAAAGATTCCTCGGTGGTTCGAGATACGCAAAGGCATGTGGCCAATGGGTGGAACCAGCCCTGGATTTCATCTTCTCGATGGATTGCCGGACCCAGGAAGTACAATGGTGGTCGTCTCATCAATTCGCGACAGCTGAAGGGGATTTTTCAGAATAACTTCCGCCCGGTCTCCCTCAACTTATCTTGACCCGCTCAATCTAAATCTTTGCCTCCCTCACTACCTATGGCGCTCTTTGCATCTTATGACAAAAAAATGGAGCTCAAAGATGAGCTAACTCGATGGCATTTCCTTAGTTTTTTTGTCCAAAAAAAAGGTAGTAGAGTCCATGACATACTCAACTTGGAGTTATTTAAACCCTCCGTCGTTTTTCGTTACGAACTATACCGGTTTTTTTGAGACCAGAGCCATCAAACACTCGGCCATCTCTTCGAAAAACGATATCTAATCTAACCATTCTTCTAGACTATGGCCTTAGTCAGTTCTCAAAGTTACATGCATGCCCTCCCTGCCCTTTTGGACATTAGAACAAAAATGAAGGATTGGACAGTGCTCCGTTCCATTGTGTCTTGGCGACGGTTCTGTTCTTGGGACCAATTACCATCGCAACTATTTTTTTTCAATTACAAAAGATTCGATCAAGACTGTAAATTTCCCAAAACCAGCAGCGAAATCATACGTCTAGACATCCGGAGTTTCCAAATTCGCTCATGGAATTAGGAAGCTAGTAATATCTAGGAGTAAAATAGCAGATGGTGCTTTGGATGGAAGGGTGGAGCAAATCATGTATCATTTTGGTAACACTTCGGCCGGACAATCGGAGATTGTCCATATTCTTCCTTTATACAGAGCTGAATACCTGCCATGACTGTGCCTTACCAAAAAATAAATAAATAAATAAATACCTGCCATGACTGTTGCTGCATGCCATCCAAGTTGATCTTTACTTCCATTCACGACCGTGTTTACAAAAAGAACAATAGAAGAGATTATGAAATTAACCCGATTTAAGTGCAGCCCAGATTTGATTCTATAAAGGAATATCCGTTTGTAACTTCAAGGACCATCTTCATTCATTCACGTCGTCATCTTCATCCTCGTCCTGACGACGCAGCTCTTGGTTTTTAAGATTCATTGCTTCGTTCGTCATACCCTTCTCGTCGTCTTCGGCTTAATCGTCTTAATCCGTCTTCTGCGTTCTTACTTTTGTTTATTTTGTTTCGAAACAGATGATCATGACGTTGCCGAGGGTCTTGCCGTTGCCGCTCCTGCTCCTCCTTTCGTCCCTGCTCTCGGCGAGAGGAAGAGAGTCGTACGCGGCGATCGGTTGCCGGAAGCACAGCGCGTCGCTGGCGGATTTCGGAGGCGTCGGGGACGGGAGGACGTCGAACACGGACGCGTTCAGGCGGGCGGTCGCGAACCTGAGCGGGCAAGCGTGGGACGGTGGGGCGCAGCTGGTGGTGCCGGCGGGGAAGTGGCTGACGGGGAGCTTCAATCTCACCAGCCACTTCACGCTCTACCTCGAGAAAGACGCCACTCTTCTAGCATCCCAGGTATATGCTTATGTGTGGTGGCGATTACGAAGGGCGCAAAAAACAAAGTTGTTGGCTTTGCATGGTTTATCCGAGGAATCACGTCGCCGACCGCAAGGTCTCACGTCCGATTCTTCATGACAAGGTCTAAGGCTATATGAAGTCCACTTGACTAAATCAATCATCTCTTTCGTAAAGCAGTGGGATCCGAGCTGGAACGTATAGAAAAACATAATTCATCGCATGTTTTTTTGGGGAAAAGTCTGTGTTTGGAACATGATAAGTAACGAACAGCCTCTGTTCCATCTGCTTGTCATGTCTTTTCTCATGTTAGGCTATTTTCGTTTCCTGGAAATTGTTTCTTCGAAACGAACGGAGGCTCAAACACGGAAGAAGTTTCATACTCTTAACTGCTGGTTTTGCTAATTATAGATTATCGAGCATTTGTTCTCAACTCTTCGTGTGTGTCTCCGTACACAATGGACTTTGAATATATAATGTGGGCATGCGCCGTGACCAAGTGCGGGATATACGCATTATATTATATGTACAGGATGAATCGGAATGGCCGCATCTGCCGATCTTGCCATCGTATGGGAGAGGAAGAGACGCTCCTGGCGGACGCTTCAGCAGTCTAATTTTCGGTACAAATCTCACTGACGTAGTGATCACAGGTAGATATACCTAGTCAAGATTTGGCTTTGTAATCGAGTTCACACTTTGATAAGATCCAATCATCTGAATTTTGATTAAATTTCTGGTCGAGAACTTTATTGAATGGGGTTTTTTTGCAGGAGATAATGGCACCATAAACGGACAGGGTGCTTACTGGTGGGACAAGTTCAAGAAAGATGAACTGAACCTTACTCGACCTTACCTTATCGAAATCATGTACTCGGATCAGGTCCAGATAGCTAATCTTACCTTGGTTGATTCACCGTCGTGGTTCGTTCATCCAGTTTACAGCAGGTTTGGTCGCTTCTAAGTCGCACTCGGAGCTGCGAAAATTTGTCTTAAAATGTGTTTGAATCTTTTGTTGGTTTGAGACTGCTACTGACTATCGAAGTGATGATTGCAGCAACATTTTGGTTCAAGGACTAACCATCCTCGCACCAGTTGATTCTCCGAACACAGACGGAGTAGACCCTGGTTAGCCTTCTAGTTTTATTGCTCCTGATTAATTTCATGTTCTTTCTTGCTGCTTATCAAGTGCCGGTTTTCAGTAGCTGCTGTTAGACTGAGTACAACTTGGAAATTATCATCTTTTCTAATGCAACTCATAAGTTCTTAGCTATTAGTTTAATTCCAATCCTCAGATTCATGCACGAACGTCCGAATTGAGGATTGCCACGTAGTGTCCGGAGATGACTGCATCGCAATCAAAAGTGGCTGGGACGAGTACGGGATTAAGTTCGGAATGCCAACACAGCACGTGATTATAAGACGGCTTACTTGCATTTCTCCGGACAGTGCCACGATAGCTCTTGGCAGTGAGATGTCGGGTGGAATCCAAGACGTTAGAGCCGAGGATATCATGGCCATCAACACCCAGTCGGGTGTCAGAATCAAAACCGCTCCCGGAAGAGGAGCCTATGTCAAGGACATTTTCGTGAAGGGGATGATGATGAAGACCATGAAGTATGTGTTTTGGATGACGGGTGACTATAATTCCCACCCTGATCCTGGGTACGATCCTAAGGCGCTACCTGTGATCCAAGGCATAAATTACAGAGACATCAGGGCTAAGAATGTGACTTATTCGGCAAGACTTGAAGGAATCAAAGGAGATCCTTTCACTGGGATCTGCATTTCGAATGTCCATATTGAATTGAGCGAAGAACAGAAGAAACTACAGTGGAACTGCACAGACATAGCGGGAACGACAAGCAACGTGACTCCTGTGCCTTGTGACCTGTTGCCCGTGAAGAAACCGGCGATAGACTGTCCTTTTCCTACGGATAGGCTGCCAATTGAGGATGTGGAGTTGAAGACCTGTTCTGTTCCTTACAACTATGTTCACTAGTGTTTCCAGCGTTTAAAGAGCAATGCCTCACAACAATCTGTGCGCCGATGCCCTAGAGTTGCTACAAACTTGAGTGTCTGTTTGCTTCCATCTTTGTATGATCCTTACAATTGTGCGGTACCTTAAATGATTTTATCTACAGGAATATTATGGCAGGATAATTTCTCTCCTCCTAGTAATTACCCAAAGGAAACGGAACCAAATAGATGTTTCCTGCACAAGTACAAGAAGTTGCCTTCACCTAATCCCTTGCTTCTAGATCAAACCAAACCAAATGGGGGCTCGCTGAATGAAATGACTGATAAATTGCAAACAGAAATAACATAATGTTACGAGTTAATGCGCGGATAATATAATCTCCGATTAGCAAATCCCTCGTCTCTAGCATGTGAACTACATCCCCCATTTTAGGCCTGTGATTCAAATCCGGATCAACGCATCTTAGAGCAATCAGAAGAACCCTCTTGAGTTCCTTCGAAGAAGGCCCTTCGGGTATTTTAGAATCAACCACATGTTCAGTTCTCCGGTTTGCAACCATGTACTTCAACCATTCAACCAAATGTACCTGTCAGCAGAAATCAAATTTTAAGTCGAAGCACCCTTGGATGTTACCATCTGTCACCGTTGCAGACTTAGTTGATTTGCAGTTCCATAGGCCTTACTTGGGGTTGACTTTCATCTACAGGGAGCCTCCCTGATAATATCTCCATCACAAGTACTCCAAAGCAATAGACGTCATAGGCTGCTGCTGCATAACTGATGACTCACAGGAATTTGAGTCAGTCATATGAACAAGTACGTTTCATGAATTCGTTAGATCAAAAACCGATGCTTGATCGGTAAACTGTTTTTACCACGATTCTTCGCTTGACACGTGACTCTGCTCCGGTTCATAGAGCTCGGCCAACCCGATATCAGAGATCCTTGGATTCCACTGATGATCGAGCAGTATGTTGCTAGATTTGATGTAGCAATGGACAAGCTTCGGTTGTGTGTCTTGTGTGTCCTCGTGAATGAAGGCCAATCTGCAAGAACTTGTTCCTCAAGATAGCAGTCATAAATGATCGTAAAATCTAAGTTTAAGCTCGGGAAACGCACCCTTTTGCCGTTCCTCGGATTATATCGATCCTTTGACCCCACGTTAGAGGACTGACCTTTCCACTACAGTCATGAAGCCACTGATGCAGATTGCCATTATCAACATACTCATAGACGACCACCCTGATGTGACGATGATTCAACTCAACATTTCAACATTCTGTCCAAAGTAATATTAGAACGGTGTGTGCCTAGATGTTACCTGTTATCTCCATCGGCGCAGTATCCGAGCAGCTTCACGAGATTCTTGTATCGAATATGCGATATCACCTCCGCTTCCCGCTTGAATTCCTCATCTTCCAGACTGAGGAACCACAGAAGCTTTAGTAATATAAGCCAAGACTTCATTTTTTTTAGCAATTGACCAACCAAAATGAATGCGTTTATCCGGACTAAAAATCAGTTCCGGTAGTCACTAACTCATTCCATGATCTTCATAGCATGGCAACGCTCTGAAGCTACTAAATTCCGATATCTATTTCCGAGGCCTACCGTTGTTCGTCGCACAGATTCAATTTTCATTAATTTATCAGGAGTTCCTAAATGTATCCAGCTACAGAAGAAGTTTAGTACCTGCCGCAAAGCAATCTCTTCACTGCCACTCTTACATTATTCTGCAAAACCCCCTGGTAAACAACCGCATGGTCTCCGCATCCAATCACATTCTCAACAGCGAATCCATTCGTCGCGAATTTAATCTCATCGAGCGCGAACCTCGTCTTCCCCACAACTGATTCCGAATCAGCCAAAAGGCTTGTCCGGAACATCCCACTCTCAGGAGCCGGAGCCGGAGCCGCCGTCCACTGATCGAAGAGGACGGCTTCCATTTCAACCTCGGAGAGGCGGGACGAAGACAGGAGTCTACCATCGAACGATGAAGCTCTCAGAGCGACACAAGGACTCTTTACGGCAGCGTAGGGGATCGACACCCAGGAGCGAGGCCTGGACTGCTTTCTGCGGTAGCAGCAAATGAAGAGAACGGGAATCAGAAGCGAAACGATAACGACGACCGAGAGTACGAGTATTCGGATCGGCAAACGGAGTCCGGACAGCGGCAGGGTGTGGTTCGAGAGCTGTTTAGCCGAATGAGACGAGTTCGACGACATGATTCGACGGTGGCTTCAAGAGAGTGAAGGGAGATGAACAGAGCTTTGAAGCTGAAGTGGGGAGTAAGATTGAATTTCACCCGGAGTTTTGCTTTTCAATATGTGTCAAGCTGCTTTCAGTGGCGCGAGATTCTAGCACTAACCAAATCGCCGTTCGTTCCCAAACTTCTCGGAGAAGACCGGTTCTTTTTCCATTGGCCGTTGAGGCGCCGCTTACCTCGAGACCCGTCGTTGTTGTGTTTCCCTGGTTCATCGTACCGATACGAATCATAGTTAGAAGCAATACGATAAATTACAATAATTATATGATTTAAAAAATAATTTCCTAAGAACTATTGCTTATCTTGTTTACAAAAATAAATGAACGACAAATACTCATCAATTAATACTAGCAATTATTTTGATAAAAGTCATAAATCTATTGCAATTGTCTCAAATCAATTTTAAATACTTTTTAGTATTATACTAGTATTTTTTTTCTTCATTTTTTTTTTCCTAATATGGCTAGCGAGGGTGTCCTAGTGACCCTTGCCGGCCACTTTAAAAGAAAAAAAATGAGTTCCAACATTTATTAAATAATTATTAAAACTTGTCTACATCAGCGATTTTCAATCAAAAATGATTTGAACGAATTGAATTGGGACAAATGCAAAAGATTTAGGACTCAAGTGGCTGAGAAAAACAGTTGAGATTGAATTGTCATAGTTATAATAAGCCTAGGATATTTTTGGTAATTTTCTTCAATTATCTCTAGAAAAATATTTTTTAAATCATTCATTTTTCGCCAAACAAATGAAATTTTATTAATTCAAGAAAATTTAATTAAGGACCGCAAAATGCTAAGCTCCACATGAAATATTAATTAGCTACGTACGTTCGTTAAAGATCGCACAGGACGCCAAACTTTTGCCAGGCCTCATATGCTGAAACTCCGTGGGTTTACATAAACTTCTGGAAGTATGGTCGACGCAGCCAAATTCAAAATTGTCGTTCATTTTATGTCACAAAGGAGAAAAGCAAATCGGTGTTCCTCTTATCTATGGGCGATTAATGTGATTTCATTGCTCGGAGTCGGAGATAGAAAGGCCCGTCTTCAGTGGGAAAGTGGACCGGGTCTATGGAACAGATGAAACGCTCTCACCGATCTAAACCTCATAGAACAAGACATTCTACAAGTTGTCTATACCATAATGAATTTTGCCCTGCAACGAGTAAAGCAACTCGTAATTTGTCTAAATAAAATCTCCACTTGCTATGAATTTCTGAAAGTGGCTTCCATCCATTCAAGTCGTTGACTTTAAAAAAAAAAAAAAGAAGAAGAAAAGAAGAAGGAAATTGGCTAATGGATGTATTCAGTCCTTTTATGCCTGGTAACCAGCATAAGGTAGAAAGTATAGAAGAGACGAGAGAAAGAGAGATCAAATTTTGTCAATGTGAAAAGGTTTTCATTTTCTTTCAACTTGATGCCGCTTAATATTTTCTTTACCATGATTGTATGTTTCTCAGCGACGGACACCGTAAATCCGAACACTACAACCCCGAATTTGCCAACTCGTTTGTAGCACAACTAACCATTACTGTGTAGTGAATGACTCTTCCGTCAGACTATGGCTTTCCGAAATTGAAAGGCATCCGCAGACATATTCGCTCGATGACTCCATCATCAAACCGCCTTTTTACAGGATGCAACCGGATCTCATAGAGCTTCGGCCACAATTTTCCAGTTACTGCACACAAAAATGCAGATTAGTGTATTGCAGCAATGTAAACCAGGGCAGAAAACTATGACAAAGTCTCATCTTAAAGCATTGCCCATGAATACACATCTCCGACAGAAGAGCATGCAACCTTTTCAGTAAATTGATCACCAAATGGGTTGGCTTGTAGAGACACGGACTTGAGGCTATGAAGAGTACATGCTGGAAAATGCAGGTTGGAGATGGGAGCTTACCAAAAAGGCGCTTCTCTTTGCTATCCCATGCTATGCCATTTAAAACATCAATTCCCTGGCAGACCACAAAATGCCGACATCTATGAGACAAGTTAAATAGACAGTAACTTTTCATACAATAAGTGAGCAGATGAAATAATTAATTTTCATACGGTCGGAAAGGAGAATTTTTTTTTATGAAATGCTGCAGATAGGCATCACTTGTCACAAAAAATGACTAAACCCATGCAGGTTATGGACCAAATACTCTATTAGATTTACAAAAGGCCATCTCATCCAGACACAAGCGTTCATGCTTTCCTGGCCAAGCCTTGTCTGAATTCCCCAAAAAGAGCGTATTCAGTATCAAAGCCGGCAAAGTTGAAAATTTTAGATTGCATCATTTCATCTCAGTTACTTACATTATATCCCGCTGTTATCAATCCTTCCCTGTGGAGTAGAGAGAAATGCAGTAAGTTATTAATATCATGAGGCAACTCAACCATTTCCAGCTCGTGAAAAAGTATCAAGGGCTCATGAATTGACACCTCAAATTTTGAAGAAGTATCCAGCCAATTACTTTGCCATCTTTATAAGAGATTCTTGCAATGCAGTCACTCTGCACAATACGAGAAGGATAATCCAATAGATTTAAGGCGATGGTTTTAAGGACGATCTCATCATTTAGGCGCAGTGATCATAGTAGAATATCAACTTAACAATGTAACAGATAGCATTTTGCACTCATATAAGCATTGCTATGAGTCAGAAAATAACAGTATTCAAGTATTTGCGACTCAAGGTGTGACCGTTCTTCCCCAGAAATTGGGACTTGAAGCAGAGAGGAAATTTTTCAAGCAAGGTAAGATTGCCATATTCACATGTCAGGCTCTCTCCCTGCCTACAGTACTGTGGGAAATAAGTCTTTACCTGCCATATGTTTGCCCAAACTTCCCCGTCAATATACTCCAGCTCATTTAGGTTGTGAACTTCATGTGTCCCGTATCTGACAACCTGTTTACCCACGACTGCAACAAAGATTGCCGCCTATCAGTATAAAAATCTCTCTGTCAACGGAAAAGGTTGCAACGATGGCGTAGGCTTGATGAAAGAAGGGACGAGTTAGAGCACCTCTGAAATTATGAGGATCGATCTGATACAATGTTGAAGTTCCATCACTTCCAAATAATATTTTTCCATCAGTTGCTAGTCCCCAACCATCTTGCATCTCATGAGTGAATTTTTCAAACTGCACCAGAGCGAAAAATTATGAATAAGTTGGTATCCAAGAAGAACCCCACTCATAAGCTCCGACAGCACCACGAAGAAACAAGGCAAGATACAGAGACTTAACAATGGCAACGGCAAAGGCAACGTCAACAGCTGGCCACTAAGGCAATAGGTGTCAGAGGGAGAGAGGCACAGCAAAACATCACAAGTCGAAAGCTAACATCACCTAATACAAAAGCCTTTGCAGCAATAATGATAAATAAACTATGACTAAATCTTCTGGGATAGTAAATCTGAAAGAGGTGGATTCAATGGGGACAAAAAGAGAAGTTATTTTTTCAAGAGGAAGTATTTTTCCCAAAATCCCTTATTTTAGGGGTGTAGACTCGGTTAAGTCATATGCAACAATTCCTTCATATTAGCACTATGCCTTATCTTCCATATGGCTGCCACCTTAAATTTCATAATCTTCTCAACAGCTTCAGTCCGTACATAAAATTAACAACTGCATACAGGCAGCTGCATAGAGGAAGTAGTGGTCGTGCAACTTTTGAATAGTTACATTGTCAGATAGAAAAATTGATGATAAACTTCGATCAAATGGCTATCTTTCTATTACAGCCTTTGGGGGTACAGAATAGCCCGTAAACAGGAATAGGCTATTTCTTAATCTGAAAAGAACCCATCAGGCAGGCTGATCCTAATGACTCCCTAAGATCAGAAGACGACTTATGCACATAAGAATTTCAGAGCGCTCCCTTCTTAAGAGAAAACTTATTCAAATATGCCAGCAACAAGAAACTTAATTGTCATAACTATGTAAAAGTAAGAGGCGAAGCACACACTTTGCTTAAATTATTTCTGTCATATATGAAACCAGTTTTCTTCAACCAAGTTACTTGAAACAGCCTACACAAAAGGATGAAAGGTACAAGATTAGCATGCAGAGTAGGATCTTTGAAATAAGAGCAGTGCAAATCACAAAGAAACAAGGAAATATGAGAAATAGCAAAAGTAGTTCAGATAAAAGCAAATAAAGGCTGCATCATATTGGGGAAAGCCCCTCTTCCAGACACAAACAATTTTCTAATTTAAAACAAATTATTTCATTAATGGGATCCTACTAGAGCACTCCACCAACTGTTCAAGTTGTTCAACAACTAAATATGTGCTTATGAGACTGGAAGGAAAGTTTTAAAACTTATCCTCCTCCAGAAAGAGATAGGGGTTCCGCTCCTCTGTTATAAACTATCCAATTCAATGCAACCAAACTAATGTTTACTTTCTCAGAATAAGGAAACATTACAAGGAGTAATGCTCAGTCATACTGTAGGTGCAAATAGTCATATTGCTTTCAAATATCACGGTTTTTAACTCCTAACATTCCTTGATTATATATCTCAATACTTTGACACAAGATTGTTGATGTTCTCAATTCAATTGCTTTTTATTCTTTTCTGATAACAGACATTATTCCTTTGTTTCTGTTTGCACGATCCACGCATATCTTATTCATAATAAATGACTGAAAAATTAATAATTATTTATTCCTTTACAACTCTAGTTTTCTTTATTGTCTGTGATATTGAGAGGGAAAAAACCTTGATTATTTAAATTACGATAATTAATTTTCATATCCTATTAAAATGCAACTTCCATCTCTATATTCTTTTTGAGAAAAGGTTGAATTCCTGAATTTTGTAACTAGAAGATTCATCAATTGCATTAGGTGCCATTTTGTGTCATTTCACAACAATTATAAATTCACAGTGGCATTGGCACAATATTTTGAGTTGTGTGTCTTAGAAAGTCCAAATGATTCCCATTATTCTATAAGACAATGCAGATCCCCTTGCTGATTTGCATAGCAGTCTTTGTTCCATCAAGTATATCAATGACAATCCTCAGCCAAAAAGATAATCATACATGAGTTCAAGGTCCTTCTACTCTCGACATAATGCCAATACTCAGAAACCAACATCAACTTTACTTTGCTAATTTGCTCATGCATAACACCAATGCTACTGACATTTTGACATACCTTTCATCAAGAAGAGTCAAACCTTCCCCAAAGTAAGATTCATCCATCATTTGTAGTGCCTCAACCTATAAAAATTTGGATGGTTGGACTGGTGAAGCCAGATTCAAAATCTAAGAAAAGCCGAGGAAGGTATTAAGAACAACGGTAATTAGCAATCTACTCCAAGTGACATACTCATGATAATTCTATAATATAACTGATGAATGGTTCAATTTTCAACTATCTTGTCCGTTTCATTCTAATATACATGAAATTGTCACTGATGTTTCATATAATTCCAATTGAATCTAACGCAAAGAGCTGCACAAAAAAGTAACATTCAGGCAATGAGAGAGAAATAGCATAGCAACGTACCATCCCACTCTGGAGAGCTACCTTTCGAACTGATGACTGGAACAGAAAAGCAAGCAGTTGAGAGATGAATCATGTGCCAAAATTACAGAGTTGCATTATGGCATGGAAGAAAGTAAGAACAAAAGTGAAGGGGAATCCATTTGAGTCATGTCCTCAGACAGTGAACTTACCTGCCCAGTAATACCAGTCGACTCATACAAAGTATCATTTTCCGCATAAAGAAGCCCCTGAAATTCACAAATCATAAGCATAACGACAATTTGCAAAAGGAAGCAAAGTCATTCGAATTGTAACATTAAATTGGCATCACAACTTTTGTACTGCTTGCTTTCCGCTAGAACATAAATGAACAGCTCGCAATATACTATCGAAAAAGATGTAAAAACAACCCCCAATTCCACAATGTGCAAGGTTAGAAGATGTGCATAAACTTGTTATCAGTAATCAGGACTTCTACAGCTGCGCATGGTACCAAAGGCGATTGGAGTTTTTACAAGTGCACAGATAATGGGTTCCAGATATGGTCTCGACATACAATCTACGAAATTAAGCGACACCCGCAGTTGTGAACAGGATTTGGATGAATTAAGGAATTGCTTCACAAAACTAGTAAGGTTAATACAGTCTATTTATGTCAAAGAAATCAAAAGAAAAAACGAACGGCAGCGAATGGAAAAATTGATGAGAAATGCTGGAGAGTGTCAATTTAGCCTACATCCAGCGAGAAATCAGTATGAATACCTGAGTGAAGGCTCGGGGATCGTGAGGAAACTCGCGCACTACTTCGATCGAATATACGGTCGGGGACACATCACCGTTCGTGAAAATTCCCCACCTGTTCGAGTAAATGCTCGCGAAACCGACAGCGAACAAGAGCAGGAACACCGGAAGCACGAAGGCGACCCTCCTGTATCCGGAATCAGGACGCCGCGAATAAGACACGGGGGAGGCCATGCCGTTGTCAGGCTTGAGCTTGGGTCGCCTGGTGATCCTTTTCTTAGCCCCCATGAGTTGTGGATCTCATCGAGGAACAAAGGAAGAATCCCTCACGAGCTCCAAGTGGCTGGTGCTGCGAGGCTCGTCGGCCACGGGAGCTTCACTCTGATCTAGGCGACGGTCACTTTGGCATCTTGAACTGGGAGAGGTGGTCAGAAAGGAGGGGCAAGACAACGTAGGAAACAGAGCAAGGGAGGGGGTTTGGTTTGGAGAAATATTTTCAAGCGCGTGCTCATTTTTTTTTTTTCGGGGGCATGTAAAGGGGCAAAGCAGAGTTTGACCCCCTTTATCCACGAAAAATTTGTCCAAAAAAACTTAAATTTATTTATTTTTATCAATTTAATTTTAAATTTTTTAATCTTCTCAATTCAATCCTAAATTTTTTTTAATATTGTCAACTCAATCTTAAATCTGTTCATGTTTTAACAATTGAATTTGAATCCACCATGGTCCGATCTGAATTAACCCATTTAGCCCGTGTTGATTTATTTACGAGCAATACAAATCTAATGACCCTTAATTGATCAATCCATATTGCTGAAAGATTTTTATATATAATACAATTCTAGAAAAATTCACGTCCAAATTGAGGTGAGAGCATGGAAATAAGCAAGCAAGAGAATTATAAAAGTCGATTAGATCAAAATAAGTCAAGAACCCCTTTAACACTCAAGCTGCATTTTGTCATATGAATTTCTAGTCAAGGTAGGATATGAAATCTCGGGATTTTACCATATCCTATCCATTATTTGGTGAATTATAATAATGAAATCGGATATATCCATATCATATTATATTCATTGTGTGGTATTTACACATGTCATGTAAATGAACCTAGAAATTCACCAATGGAAACTATAAGAATATCTCATAGTTCACTACCAACTCTAATAAGAAGAGAAAATATGATCATTCAGATTTGTAATTACAAAAAGTTTTGCCTCTATCGTTACCTTCGTTAACTTTCAATATTAACCATAAAGTTATGGAGGAGAATGAATTTAGAACATCTTTCTGCTTTTACCAACAAGAAACTCATAAATAAGAAGAAATTTTCACTCTCTCGCTATTTTTGTAGAATTTTGATGTGAACTAAAAGAGTGGTGAAATTTCAACATGAACCAAAAATACATAGGATAGGGAGATAAAGATTTATAATTTTTTTCTTTTTAGAAATTTGATTGCCCCACATTCTTCGAGAATTAAAAAGATCATTTTCAAGTTCGAATTTGATCTTTCAAAATCTACATTCTTCTACTTCATTTTTATTTACTTATTTTTTTTTACTTCTATATCTCTTTTTCATTATTTTTATTCCATTCCATTATTTTATTTTATTTTTTTTAATATTAGAATTCAAATATAATTCATATTTATTCATTACTTAATAATTTTTTTATTCGAGGAAAAAAATCGTTTATATTATAAACATAAGAAATCCTATCCACTTTTATCTCAATTCTTACCTGGGATAATTTTATCCAGGGTGTATTTTCCTTATATCCCACTTAATCATATCCTAGGCAGGAGCCAAACACAGGATAGGATAAATTTTATCCTAGCCTGATTTTTATCTTAACCACCAAACGCAGCCTCGTATTATCTTAGGATTTACCATTTTAAACCCATCGAATGTCCATTAGATCATAAGCATGGCCTATCACTCCATTTTATAGAATATTTTTGGGAAAAATCAAGCCCGCTAGAACTTTTCGAGAGTTTCTTCTAGGCATTAGAACTTTTCTTTTGAGCTTCATTAATTGAGGTTGCAAAATAGCTTCTTTGCTTTATTATCAAAGCATTATCTGTTTCACCAATCGAAGCTTATGTCCGACTGCTGACAAAGTCTTAAAAATTGGTTGGTTAGTGGCGACTCCAACTAGATAGGAAACTTAAATTAATCAATTGAATTCCCACAATGCCGTGATCAGTGCGGATTGGAGAGAATTTGGGATAGAGCATCTCGAATAAAGGGACCGCCCATTCCCCACTCGACATATAGTTAAACCCACTCTCTCTAAGAAGACCCCCCTTAGGGAGGACACGGCTGTACACAGTAAACTAATTCCACGAGGTTGTCTTCAACTTCTGCACATGAATAGGTGAAATCTTGGCCTAGGGCTTATTTCACAAGTGCACGCTTACCATATTGAAAAAGTTATCTGTCGGGTTTTCTGCAAACTTGCTTAAACCTGTTATTTCTAGGCCAAGCTTGAAGTAGAGGGGATGAATGTGCTGAAGGCCAGTAAGACGGAGGAGCTCTTTTTGAAGATGCAAAGCGAGCTTGAAGAAATCTACGGGCTTTTTATGAAAATGGGTTAAATTTTTTTTCTTTTTACCGATTTGGGTTTTGTGGCGAGGAAATTGCGAAAGAGGGGCTTGTTCAGTCGTCCTACCACCGAACATGAAAAAAAAATAAATAAAAAAACAAAAAAACACCTTGTTCGGCACTAAGTGCCGAACAAATAAGGATTTGGTTGGGGGGGAGGGGGTTAGAAAATTATAAAAAAGACAAACAATCAAAAAAATTCTAAAAAATTTTCATAAATCTCAAAAATTAGAAAATTGACCATTTTAACGGGTCGGTCCTATTTTTTGATGGTTTTCCCTTTTAAACATTTCGAAATGACAATTTTGTCCCTTACGGGTAAATTGTCTCAAAAAATTTCAAAAGTTTAAAAAAAAATTCAAAAATTAGCAAATGGACCATTTTAATTGGCCAATCCTACTTTTAAGGATTTTTCTCACCTATCTTTTCAAAATGATGATTTTGCCTCTTATGAAAAAAAAAAAGTGTTCACGAAAAAAATAGTCAGTATTTTAAATGGATCAGGCATTGAAATAAAAATCGTTGAATCTATAAGCATTGAAAAATCATATTTACAAGCTTTAACGAAGCCTGAGGATCCAATTTGGAAGAAAAGTAATTTTTGAAATTTGTCCTAAATTTTAATATTATTTTTCATATTAAGAAAATATCCAAAAATAAGAAAATAGATTTCGTAGACTATAAATATGAAGAAATTGCCAAAATTTTATTTTAAAAACCTTTCTATGTTGGACCATTTAAAATACTGACTATTTTTTTTGTGAACACTTTTTTTTTCATAAGGGGCAAAATCATCATTTTGAAAAGATAGATAAGAAAAATCCTTAAAAGTAGGATTGACCAATTAAATGGCCCATTTCCTAATTTTTGAATTTTTTTTGAAAACTTTTGAAATTTTTCGAGACAATTTGCCCGTAAGGGGCAAAATCATTATTTCAAAATGTTTAAAAGGGAAAACCATCAAAAATAGGACCGACCCGTTAAAATGGTCAATTTTCTAATTTTTGGAATTTATGGAAATTTTTTAGAATTTTTTTGGTTTTTTTTCTTTTTTATAACTTTCTCACCCCCTCCCCTCTCTTGTTTGTTCGGCACTATGCCGAACAAGGTGTTTTTTGTTTTTTTTTTTTTTTTTACATGTTCAGCGTTGGGACGGCGGAACAAGGGCTTGTTCGGCGACCCTAACGCCGAACAAGCCCCTCTTTCGCATTTTCCTCACCGCAAGATCCAAATTGGTAAAAAGAAAAAAAATTTAACCCATTTTCGTAAAAAGCCCGAAATCTACAAAGGTGCTCATATGGACGTGGATAGTGATGCGGCAAGATAAATAAAATTCTCATCAGCCTTATAGAATTTGGTCTCGCTCATTCTTCCCTTTTTCCAATATAGACAAGAAATACTTTCAATTGGCATTACCTTCCTCAAGTACTATAGCATTTTTCAGGAGGTGCAAAACTAACTAAACCCTAGGATGAAGAAGCATCCATGGAATATTCATCCCTGCATTTCAGTTGTCATTTGTGGCAATCAATTTCAACTCGTGAAATAGAAATTTGTCGTAACCGAGTTCCCACCCCCATGTCCGTATTTCTAGTAAGATATTTTTACCTTCAGCAGTCTCTTTATTCTTGAGATATTTTACTTTCCTCCCTTGTACACGCATCTTTTACCTTGTTTACATTAAGGCCCATCTTTTAGGAGGAAATCAACATGCAAACTCCTTGCTCTGAGGCTAACCAAAAAATGCATGCGATGTATGGTTAAAAAATGTTTTCAACATGCACTTGCAGGCAATTAAAGGCTATTACGATATTAGAATCGAATTACTTGACATTAATTGGAACGTGTCATGTGGTTCATTGAGGGTAGATAGTACAAATTTAACCTCTAGAGTGAAGAATATCGAGTGAGCACTATAGAAATGTGACATTAGGGATTTCTCTTAACCGACTAAATGCGATCATGGTATTAGATTAGATATTAATCGTCACCAATTGATATAAATCAAGAGGCCAAATGAGGGACGATAGTGTTAATTTGACCTCTAAAGTGAGATTGTCAAAACCATAGTGCAAATTATAGCTAAATTTGGAGTTTAATGTACATAATTAAATTACCAAGGACAAAATGGACATTTTTACCCTATTATGGCCAGCCAACCCTTGGAACTTGGGTCAGATTTTCACTCAAGTAACTTCATGATTGACCTCTTTGAGCTATCATCTTATAAACCTTTGCTCAATAGAATTTCATGATAATTTGAATCTTGCACTCAATCTCACTCCTTTTCCTCTTCTTTTCTTCATTTGGCTTACCATCTCCCCCCCCCCCCCTCTTTCTCATTTTGTGCCATTTTTCACTTTCATTTTGCTCACAAAATTCTCTCCAAAGAGCTGTTGAGATTGGGTTGTTCTTGTGGTTTTAAGACAAGTTCTTCATCTTCTCATTATTTCTATGTGATTTGGTGTTGCTAGATTATGGTCCGTTTGAAGTTTATAACTTAGTATAGATTAGAAATGACAGCGATGTTAATCCTATGGTCTTGTATGCGGTTGATCATACTGTAAAAGCGTGAGAAATGGCCATGTATGCGGAGCTGTGAAGCTGTTTTGATTTTGAGTCTAGTCTAACCCCCATGCTTGTTATTTTGTACCGTTTTCTAGGAGCTTTCTATTAGCAAAATGCAAAACATAAAAGTTGATAGTAACATCCTAAATTATAATATAAATTAATTTAAGAATTTTTGGAGTTCTTGTGCTCAGCTAATTGACCTTGTATTTTCACGGTTTTGTCTGTGCTAAATCCGAGTCTGATCTAACCTTCTGTGCTTGTTATTTTTGTACCGTTTGCTGTGAACTTCTATTAATCCGCAATTTTAATTGTTCTTTCATTAGCCATTGCCCATGTCGTGCGCTTTAAGAGGTCATACCATACTAAACAGTTGGGAGATTTAAACTGTGACGATTTGATTTAGATGCAATTGTCTCATTAGCCTTATGATTTTTCATTCTTATAATTCGCATAATTGGATATTGGTTTGAGCAAAAAAACCACGATCCAACCAAACCGGACCGGACCGTCCCCAACCGGCTAATTTTGGATCATAACCGACGGGTACGGTTCGGTTTCCGGTTTCAATTTTCCAAAACCGATGGGTATCGATTCGGTTTTCGGTTTTGGGTGGCAATTATCCAACCGATCCACCTGAACCGGTGTTTATATAATATAAATGGGCTAATTATTTTAATGAAACAATCTCTTAAATGCTTAACACATCCGTCCAAAAAAAAGAGCTTATACCCGCAAAATGAAAAAAGACCCTACCCTAATCCAACTCTCTTCGCACTCAGTCGCTCTTGTGTACAATTCAATTGCACATTTCTTTCTTTTTCTAGTACAGTGGGTAAATTGTCACTTAGCTGGTGCCCTTAAGTTGCTGAGAATTTTGATTTACAAGGTAAAAATAGGAAAGAAAAGTTTTAAGTCTACCATTATATAGCTTTATTGAGTCATATTTGTGGAATTAGCATTCAACTTAATTTTTTCATGAAACGAGCGGGTGACATTAGGACGATAACTAGGATCCAACCAAGAACCGGACTAAACCGGTGGTTCGGTTCTCGGGTGGATCCATGGAATAAACGATTGGTTCACGGTTTGTATTTTACCGAACCGGTACCTAACGAACGGTTTTCGGTTCTAAGGTAGAACCATCTATCCTGTGAACCGATCACCCCTAATTGAATAACAGCCTTCCTAGTATTTTACTTTCTTTTCTTTTCTTTTTTTTTTGGGTGGGACCAATCTTATTTTTAGTTTGAAACTCAGCATTTTCACTTGGTGGGGAAGGGTGTTCAGCAGGCTTAGGCCCAAGCTTCAGCAGGCCATCAGGCCCGTGTAGGCCTGGTCTGGACTTTGGGCTTGGACCAAGTCTACCAAACCGTTCGGCCCGTGCAGAGTAACAGTTGTTCGCCTCTTGGGGTGCGTATAATAATGTTTATTTTTCAAACTTATTTCTGGGATGGGTTCGGAACAGAAATATAGTTGATGACATAATTTCATTTTTATATAAATAAAAATAAAAAATTTTCTCAACACTTCTTCTTTCTCGCACACGATCGTCTTCTCTCTCTCTCGTCTTTGTGGCCATCACGTGGCCATCACTGTCTGAGGCTCAATGATTAACAACAGTAGAAATTTTATATTATTACCAAATAAATTTTTATTTCGAAAATAAAAATTTTATGTGATTTCTTTACCAAAAAATTCATCCCGATTTAAATATTATTGCGAGGAACGAAATTGCGCATCGGGAAGAAACTAATCCCAGTCAACCGGAAAAGTAATTTAAATTGTGTCCGGGTAGAACATTCGAGACTCGCGACCTGGACGAACCTTCTGGAGTTCTACAGACTTCGCAACGGGGCTTAGGGCATCTCTGTCCTCGTCAACGTCAACGACGTCGTCGCATGGAACTCTCCAGAACGCACGCTTTCCGTCTACTTCGCGCCAAGCCTCTCTGTATAAAAACCGTCGCCTTCTCCTCTCTGAGACAGAGTAGGGATCATCTGAAGTTCATCGATTCAATCGTCCACATTGCGTTCTTTTTTCTCTTGAGCTCTCGTTTCGCCCGATCGTGCTTCCTCTTCTAGCGTGCGGGGATGGCGGATGTGCAGATGGCCGATGGTGAGACCTTCGCCTTCCAGGCGGAGATCAACCAGCTCCTGAGCTTGATCATCAACACTTTCTACAGCAACAAGGAGATCTTCCTTCGCGAAATCATCAGCAATTCGTCCGACGTAACGTCCCTCTGTCTCCTCCTCTTTATTTGCGAGTGTGTGTCTGTGACTGTATGCGTGCCTTGCACCCCATTGAGCTCGCTCAGTGAATGAGACACCTGGTGCGGAACGAGTTGGAATGCTGAAAGATCACACAAAAAGCCAAAAAAAAAAAAAAAGAGCATCAAGTTTGGATTTCACTGCTTGTAGAGTGGTCAATTTTTCTTGTCTCGAATCACTTTGCGTCGATTTGGGAAGAATTAGTCGGGTGTCGCCTGTACTGCAAGTCCTTCGATGAATCTCTGTGTAGGTGTACGGCCATTAGCCAGTGGTTTGAAGGCTATTATCATATTCGGCCTTGATGATCTCTTAGTAAAATGTAGCGGCAGGATATATTCAGGGGATGGATTTGGATGATTTGATATGTCTGTCTATGGTGGAGTTGGGTTAATTGCCTTGAAAACCGAACTAAAATTGGTTTTGTTGCGCAAAAAAATACAGGCTCTGGATAAAATTCGTTACGAGAGTCTCACGGACAAGAGCAAGCTCGATGGACAGCCCGAGCTTTTCATCAGGCTTGTTCCGGACAAGGCTAACAAGACCCTGTCAATCATCGACAGTGGTATCGGCATGACCAAAGCAGGTGAGATATACTCGCCTAATGAGCTCTTTCATGTTCTTTTTTAGCGAAATGATTTGCTTTGGACAGAGTGTAACCTGGCTCTTTGTTTCGAGCAGATCTTGTGAATAACCTGGGTACGATCGCAAGGTCTGGGACCAAGGAATTCATGGAAGCATTGCAGGCTGGTGCCGATGTTAGCATGATTGGCCAATTTGGTGTTGGGTTTTACTCGGCTTACCTCGTGGCTGAGAAAGTCATCGTGACCACGAAGCACAACGACGATGAGCAATACATCTGGGAATCGCAGGCTGGAGGTTCCTTCACTGTCACAAGGGACGTCAGTGGAGAGCAGCTTGGCAGAGGAACCAAAATCACACTGTTCCTCAAGGAGGACCAGGTAGGATATTTTCCTGACTTCCAACTGGATTGTGCAGCATATGTATTCCTTTAGCAGGGTATGCTTTATCTGTTTATGCCTGGCTTTCTGTTGACAGTTGGAGTATTTGGAGGAGAGGAGGATCAAGGACCTTGTGAAGAAGCATTCCGAATTCATCAGTTACCCCATCTACCTCTGGACCGAGAAAACAACTGAGAAGGAGATAAGCGACGAGGAGGATGAAGATGAACCCAAGAAGGAAGAGGAGGGGGATGTTGAGGATGTTGATGAGGAGAAAGAAGATAAGAAAGGGAAGAAGAAAAAGATCAAGGAGGTGTCGCACGAGTGGCAACTCATCAACAAGCAGAAACCCATCTGGATGCGAAAGCCGGAGGAGATCACCAAGGAGGAGTATGCTTCCTTCTACAAGAGCTTGACGAACGACTGGGAAGACCACCTTGCAGTCAAGCACTTCTCTGTCGAAGGCCAGCTCGAATTCAAAGCTATACTCTTTGTTCCAAAGAGGGCTCCATTTGATCTCTTCGACACCCGTAAGAAGATGAACAATATCAAACTCTATGTCAGGAGGGTGTTCATCATGGACAACTGCGAGGAGCTTATGCCTGAGTACCTTGGCTTTGTGAAGGGAGTTGTCGATTCCGATGACTTGCCACTCAACATTTCCCGTGAGATGCTGCAGCAGAACAAGATTCTGAAGGTTATCAGGAAGAACCTTGTGAAGAAGTGCATCGAAATGTTCAATGAGATTGCAGAGAACAAGGAGGATTACAACAAGTTCTACGAGGCTTTCTCTAAGAACCTGAAGTTGGGTATCCATGAGGACAGCCAGAACAGAGCTAAATTGGCCGACTTGCTCCGCTACCACTCAACCAAGAGCGGCGAGGAGATGACTAGCTTGAAGGACTATGTCACCAGAATGAAGGAGGGCCAAAAGGATATCTACTACATTACTGGTGAAAGCAAGAAAGCTGTTGAGAACTCGCCGTTCCTGGAGAGACTCAAGAAGAAGGGTTACGAAGTGCTGTTCATGATTGATGCCATTGATGAGTATGCCGTTGGGCAATTGAAGGAGTATGATGGGAAGAAGCTGGTATCTGCCACGAAGGAGGGCCTGAAACTTGATGACGAGACCGAAGAGGAGAAGAAAAAGAAGGAAGAGAAAAAGAAGTCCTTCGAGAACTTGTGCAAGACCATTAAGGACATCCTCGGGGACAAGATAGAAAAGGTTGTCGTGTCCGACAGAATTGTGGACTCCCCTTGCTGCCTGGTCACAGGAGAGTATGGTTGGACTGCAAACATGGAAAGGATCATGAAAGCTCAGGCCCTCAGGGACAACAGCATGGGAGCCTACATGTCTAGCAAGAAGACTATGGAGATTAACCCTGACAATGGAATCATGGAGGAGCTGAGGAAGAGAGCTGAGGCCGACAAGAACGACAAGTCAGTGAAGGATCTCGTGATGCTGCTCTTCGAGACTGCACTCTTGACCTCGGGTTTCAGCCTCGATGATCCCAACACTTTCGCGGCCAGGATCCACAGGATGTTAAAGTTGGGTCTTAGCATTGACGAGGATGAGGTGGAAGGCGATGATGCCGATATGCCTGCCTTGGAGGAGGATGGTGCTGAGGAGAGCAAGATGGAGGAAGTGGACTGAGTTGCCACACAAAATTAACGCAGTTTTGTGTTCTTGGCTTTCTTGTTCCTTTCTTCCTCGCACTACTTACTTTGGATGATGTCTGTCAAACGTTCCATGGTAAAGGAAGTGTTTCCCTAAGAGTCTCCGAGGTCATGTTGTCTTTTTTCGATGTGAACGAGTGAAGACATAATACTCTAGCAACTGCATATGTTTCCCGTTCTATCTGTGTTTTTACCTAACTACCGAAATTTTTCCCTCTGCATATTTAAGTGAAGACGCCACGAAATCGTTTTTCATCCCATCAGTGGCATCAATTCTCCAATATTTGTTTTTTTTTTTTTTAAGATTCTGGCTTCGCTTGCCGTACAGATCGAATATACACAATTTGTCAAACGCTACATGAAGGTAGCTGCTTTCTTCACCTTTTTACTTTGCTTGAATTCTTGATAAGTTGGACAAGCAGAAATATCAAAGAGCCGAGCGATCACAGTTTAAAAAAGTATGAGCAGTGGCGCTGTCAATTTAAAAAAATATAAAGTTATTTACTAGGGGGAGCAAAACTTAAATACAAAGAAAGCTGCAACTGTACAGACTGGCGCTCAGCTCCTGTTCAAATCAGTTAAAAGTCGGCCGAAGAATCGGGGACTCCGGCACTAGCACTGCCTACTTTGTCGACTATACAAATCTCACATTATTTCCTTCCGGTAATATATAATATATGTGTATATATATATATATATACACACACACCTAGCAGACCCACCATATGTAACTACGCACAGACCACAACCTTGTCAGGCTACTTTCGAATTACTTTGATCTATATCCCTGTGACAAAACAAGAGACTGTACCGACAATCTTATAGCCCGAGAATCGACGCCTCTGGTTTGGCGACCATGGATATTAAGCGTTTGGCAATCCAACACTGGCAAGCACCAATTTATCTCTTTTTGCATCTCTCCACAAAAATTACATGACATTGTCGGGTTGATCATCACGAGAGTCTTCTCCACTACCAATATGAGCATCTATCTCGGAGGTTGAAAGCAACCTCCTCTGAAACAATTCAATGAACACAGTTAAAAACAAAGTCGCATGCCAACAGAAGGCTCACAGCTCATAAACCCAAACCACCCCAGCAATTTCACATAAAGAGAGAATTTCACCTGACGAATTCCAGATAAATGAAAAATGAAACATAATGAATGTTTATCAGTAAGTACCCCGACAGAAGCAAATAAAATATTCAACTGTCTGTGCATGTTGTGTGTGCCGAGTGCACCTGGGGGAGAGAGGGAGAGAAGTTCTACTCACATGATCTTCAAAGTCTGGGCTTGTCAGATTAATGGATAGATTTCTCATCAAGAGAAGCACCTATAACAAAGAAATGACAACATAAGTCTGAAAAGCATGGGAGGCGTGAGCGGTTGGAAAAGAATTTTTCCCATGACCTTAAATTCAAAAGAACCCACATAAAACTAAAAATCATGCGATTGTTTATTATTGGTTGGGCAAAAAACAGAACCGCAAAGCATACAACTGCTCATTCCGATCAAGATGTTTGAAGCCAAAAGACAATAATGAATGTAATGAGTACTTCAGGGTAAGAAGCTCAAAGTTAGAACAGTTAGGGCGAGGATCCTGACCAAAAACCAATAAGCTGTTTTTTTTTTTTTTTTGGGAAAGAAAAACCAATAAGCTGTTTCTGTTTGTCAATTCTAGAATTGCTGATACCAGAAACTTAAATTCCCATACTTTTGTACTCCTCTCCAGTTTATTCCACACTCCATAAGCCTCGAAGTAATCCACTTCACACACTCAAATAGAGCACACATTTGCTCTTTAACCTTCGACAATTTAGCTGTTTCTCACTAAATTTTAGAGATCCTACAGTTCAAGAAAATAACAATAACAACTCCGAAACCATCCAATGACTAGGACACTAATTCTAAAAAAAACAAACATGATGTATTTACTAACAGAGCCTTAACTCTTGGTTGAGGAAGTTACCAAAAAAAGAGTTTCACAAATTTGCAAGAGCAGAAGGGCACATACGGTTTCAACGTCTATAGGATCCATTTTTTTCAGTTTCTGCACATGACCAGAGGTGTTCGGGTCAAAGACACTGCCAATGAAACTGTATACCTGAGCGAAATCAGGTAAAACTGCACCACATAGAAAGAAAAATTTGTTACTAGTTAGTATAAATGCTGATGAATGAAACTCCCAACAAAAGATGATTCACCTAAACTATTAGGGGAGAATAATTCCATGGTACATGCAACTCGCAACATTATTACAACAGCACAAACACCGACTTGTGAGTTTTCAACAACAAACAAGCAGCAAAAATATGCACTGTCCAGAATGGTGCACCAGGCCGCCTTCAAAACTGAATTAACATATGACAGCAATTTAGTACATGGCAATACTGTAGCCCACTTAGCGGCAGCTTTAATATTTCAACTTTTAGCACCAACCCTTCAACTTTCTTAATGAACAAAGTGAATCCAGAACCTACATTTGGTGCAAACATTTCCCTTCCAATGCGTATGGAAGCCGAGAATTTGGGGTGGTTAAAATGACTCTTAGAATATGAAAAGAAATTAGAACCAAAAGTTGGTAAACGATGATGCACCCATACAGCTGAATGTCCAAGAAGTGCACAGCAATGAGCAACTGACTAAGCACTTGGTAGGGGCAGCTAATTGAGCTAAGAAGAGGAGCCACACTGTTGTAAATCCGCATAATATGCACATATACAGCTGATCTAAAAGAAGAAATAGATTTAGATTCATCCAGAACTTGCATGATCGTAAATCAAGACAACTGTCCACAACTGAGAGCTACATATACAAATCAACTAAGTTGCCAACTGAAAAGAAGTACCTCTATGAGTAAGTCAGAAATACCCAGAGTTTTGAAATTAGCCTGAAACAATTTGTATTTGAGAAGGTTGGAAGGGATGAAGAGATGGATTCTGTACCCCTAAGTGCAGTGGCATTATGACCTTGGTCAGTTGCTTCACGAGTTGGCTGTGTTCTCGGAGTGCTGTCAGTGCTACTACAGGAGTTATTGATCACATTTGTGCCTGAAAAACACGTCATTATTGATCAAAATATAGTGCAAGAGCTCTCTATATAATATAGAAAGTTGCCAAGGTCACTTCTTTGGACAACAGTCTGCTTTGGACAAGCGAATTTGATGCACAAACCTTTTGTTGGGCAGGAGAAACTGACTGTCTGCACTGTATTATTCGTCCAAGAAGACACTGGAGCATTATTAACAGGATTTCCAAGAACTGAAGAGGAGTCGGGCCGAAGAACATATCCAGTTTCGAGCAGTCCCGGTGAAGCATGAAAAGCCCCTGAGGCTTGTGCTGGAACCAAAGCTGCCACAAATGACTCATTAGTCGTAACAAAAATAAGTAAAAGAACTTTCTGGATTCAACTCAGCATCAATCCATTAATCTATTTTAAAATTTTCACCATTTTTTGAGGCTTTTTGAGGATATGGATGAGCAGCCTTCCTTTTTGGTCGAGGGGGAGGTAGGTGTTCATTTGTGCCACTCTTCTGCACTTTCAGAAAGTACTTCTGAGCATGACTGCGTATCTGCACCCAGCATGTGAACACGGATCAGGGCAACTTCTAATATTGCTAATATTATTTAAAGTCCTCACACAACCATAAGGTCTGCAATCACAAAGCCATCACTCTCCATTCAACTTATCAGTAGATCCACATGGGTCATATCAACAATTAACAGAATACTAATGAGATGCAAGGCTACAATTCAGAATATCGTTGTGATAATGATAGATATGCCACAAAACGCTTTAATTATCTGAAATTAAACCAATAATTTCATAAATCTTTCCATACACTGAATGAGTAAATGGATTAAGCGCTACCTGGATCACTGTCTTTGACCCAACAAAGGCTTCAATCTTTTTCCAGTCACGGTCAAAGCTGTAAAAGCATTGACGAGAGTATGGGACTTAGCCGATACACCAGGATAGTCATAAAAGTAGACAATCAAATGAGTTTCAACCTTAACAAAGCAGTCTCTAAATAGCATCAACAAGCTGATCAAGCAGTGCATTCTTGGGGAATGCATGTTTAAGTTTTAATAAAAGTATACCTTTGCACATACCAAAGACAGTTGAACATAATCATTAACCTGGAGAATCATAAAAGCAGGACTACAATCATGCATTGTAAGATAGCTAATTTCTCGAGCCACTCATAAGTCGCATCCCAATTCCTCCAAAACTCTCCATGTACGTGGATTCATTTTAAAATGATAAGCAAACAAATTTCATTTTTAATTTAGGTAAATCAGCTGAAAATCTGCAAAATAACAATTTCCATATTGCATTCTATAATTTAATCCAATTGACATATACCAGCAATGTTCGTATCCTGAGGAAGGGCAGATCTTTCTCCTCTGAACCAGAAACTACAATTTATCGTTGGTAATATACAGAAAATGGAAATTCTCTCTTCACTCAGTTTCCGTATTTTCCTGGGGCAACGGAAAACAGTACCTGAGAAAATCAAGCTAGGCACTACCATTCCTCAAGTCCAGATCGACACAACACAACCATTACACTCATTAGAACGCGTCAAATTACTGCGCAAGTAAAGTTCCTCATCAATAAGTTCAAATACACCCGAACCCGCCCACCAATTAGCATCCACCATAAAAGTGCCGTGGAACAAACCCGCAAAATAGCTCAAACTACCCGCGCCCGCACAACCCCAAGCGCTTCACGCGCCGAAACCCTATCCCTAAGGGCGGAACAATTCAGAGTCGAACTTACAGCTGAAGTGCCTCGAGGAACTTGTCGTGCTCCGGCTCCGTCCAGCTCTCTCTGGATTTGGTGATGGTGTAGGGTTTCCGGATCTTCTTCGCCAGATCCTCCGACGAAGACGAGGTGGCAGACGCCGTCGCATTCGCCGCCGAGAAAGGCCGGAAGCCGGGGAGCGCCATTCCGTTCGGATCCAAGTAGAATCCTTCGGCCACGTTCGGGTTCTTGGACACCATGAGACTGGGTTTATGGAATTTTCAGTGAGACTCGGAAAGAAGCGAGAAATGAAAATGCAGCTCGTGACGGAGGGGTAGCGCGAGGAGCTTATATAAGGGTGTGCGGGCTGCTATCTCCTGCGGTCCGCTGTTAGGCGGTCTATCACACGTGGCCCAACCAAACGTCGCCACGATTCCGAAGATGATTTGAGCGGGAACATTTTCCTTCATAAAATCCTCGTACTCCTCGGTTCCATCTCATCGCATCTTTTCGAGTGAACTTTTTTCCCCGTTGCCGATGGAAGCGCAGTGAAAAACGAGGATATTTTCACAAGGGACGACCTTTTTTTACTCACTGATATTTCCAGTGAAAATCGGAGTAACCGTTGGTTATTTAAGAGATTTTGACGTAAATAACTTGGATTTATAATTAAAATAGAATACATAATATATTCGTTCATTTAGTATGGCACGTTACAATTACATTTACTTAATTTGTTCATTTGTGATTGGCTTGACTTATAAAAAAAAAGAAAATCCATCTACTTTCCTCATGACGTGGCCATTCTCGTCAAATAATTCGTTTGGAATTTATAACGATCTCCTTAAATTCATTTCTGTTCTAATTAATGCGCTTACTGTGTGCTACTTAGCTTGATGGAGGATTGCAATCTACTGGCCATCTAGTGCAACAAATCATAGCTATTGAGTTGCAATTTTTTTAAGTCTCCGTTGCACGGGAATGCATGCTACTTTCGAATTAAATACGGTTAGAATGCACAAGATGCACACTAAACAATAGAAATAAGAAATTTATGAGCAAATTCAAACAGAAAAGACCGTTCGACGTTCAAACGCGGATTTTTCACTACCTTTTTTTACACATTAGCTGGAGTACAAGAAACAAATGCAAAACATTTACGGTCAAAGTCACACAAACTAAGAAAATGGTTGAAAGGAGCCTGAAATGCCTTTATAGTTATGAAAAGGAAGTGCTAAAATTACACGGTGCATGCATATTAGACGCGGGCAAAATGGAATCCAGAAGGAGAGACTTGTTTCTGCGTGCAAGAAAACCACATAAATTTAATCACTCAATCAACTATTGGTGCACTTATTTCGTGAAAAGTGAATAATTAGATAAATATATATTTTTTTAAAATGGTCATTCGATAAACTTAAAGAAAAAATTGAATAAATGATATCTTCATCATTCACGCAATGTTCGGATGTAAATTGTCATCGACAATTTAAAAAAATATATTTATTTTTTAATAATTATTTCAAGAAATATAATTGGTTATTTTTATGAAAATGCTATTCAATTCACTCGTTTCAAATGAAGAGGGACATCTCAGTTGCGTTAAGTTTTGTGGATCGGTAGATGCAGCGGAGATGTACGGAGCTGAAATTAGAACCTACGAAAAGGAGTACGAGGGAGCAGTGTGGGTAGGGAAGCAGGCGATTGCATCCCCGAAGCCGAGCTCCCGCGGGTAACGGAAAAGGGGGGGGGAGTTGAAACGACCCGGGGGGAGTGAAGTCCTGGACTCAAGGGCCAATCAGAAGCGGATACGTGGCTGGCGTTCCAACCCCAACCCCCTTCCGCCCTTCGGCCTCATGTTCATCACGCCCGCCGGTCTCCAGTCTCGGTGGACGACAGACAACCGCCACACGATGGTCCCATCCCCAAACGCCACAATCTCCTCTTAGATATTTTCCCGTGGTCCCTGCGCCGGGTTGGGGTTAAATTAATAAAAAAAAAAAGGGAGATTCTTCTTTTTCCATTCGCGGAGAGATCCGTCCACGAGATGCGAACAGTAATTATTCCTTTTTTTTTTTCATTCTTCTGTTTTGCTGTCAGAGATAACGAGTTTGGAACAGAAATTCATTTAACAATGCTACGAGGATCAATACACAATAAAACGAAGTAAAGCGTAAAAGCAGCGAGAAATAAAAATCGAGATACGATAGTTCATCTCGGTTCACCTTTAAATTATAGTTATGTCAGTAAAAGATTATACTATAATTAGAATCATACAACTCTCATTACATCACTTAGTTACGAGCGAAAAAGAATGTGTGTGTATATATAACAATAGTTATTCACGAGCTAAAATTCAAACTGCTAATGAAAAAAATAGAAGCTTAAATCGTAAAAACCCTTAAGTGTTTAAAGGGCGTTGTCCCTTTGATACCCTCGTCAAGACCACTCTCTCGAATCATCGCCCACTCATTATAAAACGAGACTCACGTGCATTTCTGTCATAGGGAAGTATAAACCACACCCCTAACAAATGCAATATCATTTTTATATTTTCGGGACAAATCTTTAGCCCAAAAATAGGTTTGGAACAAAAATAAGCAATAGAATTTTGCTACTTTTCCTTTTTTTTTCCTAATAAAAAACAGAAATATTTTCCCTTCTCGTCCGTCCCCGACCAACGTTCGCTAGTCATCGGTCATCAATCTCCGGTAGCTAGTCGTTAGCCACCATCCCCCGGTCATTGATAGTCAATTAGTCCTCGGCCGTCATCCGCCAGGCATCGATTACCATAGGAATTTTATGTTGTTATCAAATGAATTTTCATTATGAGAATAGAAACATTGTGTCGTTACCAAAAAGCATGTCTTTGGTCAGAAATTCATCTGGAAAATAGAAATAGAAAAATTCAATTCATATGATAATATTATGGCAAAGGGGGGATTGTTATTAGGAACAAAATGGTCATCGTTCGTGTCCCCATGGCATTCATCCACGTTCCGTAGCCCAAAAAGCGTGGCCATTGCTACATTTGGGCCAACCGGGGTAGTCGCGAGAGATATGGCAAGAGATCGAGTCCGTGATCGTTGTTCTGATAAAGCAGATTTCCTCACGTGGAGGCGGGGGCTACGCGAATTTCTGTTTTTCCAGGGAAATAATAAACCCCGTGCTTTCATGAGTTATGTGGGCTTGGACCAACTTTCAGGCCCAACTAGAAGTCAGCTTCCTCACTCGGGGGAAGGCCCATTGAAAGCTGGCCAGTCACCCTTCGAGACGTCCCCAAAGGTCGGGCCCAATGTGTTGCGCAACTGCAATCTGCCCATAACACAAATTTTTACATATGGATTTCAGAAAAAATAACACAAATGGCAACTGATTTTTTTTTTTTTTTTGTACATGTTCAATTTAGTCTCTAAACAACTCCGGGATTTGCATCTCAAACCTCTTAGGCCTACGCAGCAGCCCACCTGTGCCACCCATTGCCTCGCCTCTAAAATCATGACAAGTGTCTCGCGTCCCCTCGGCGTTGTTCCGTTTTCCTATAGCAGAGTCACAAACGACCCTTCCGAGGATGTACAGGGGTGCTACTTACCATAGCTCAGAAAGAAGAGGTCTCTTCACCATCTCCAATGGAAAATGTCAAATGACATGGGGGAGCACGTGCTTGGAGAAATTTTCTCCGGGCATCGGCTGCTTTTCCTCCGCTGGGTCCGACTGATCAAGTAGAAAGTGAGGGAGGGAATCTTTTCACCATCTTTCAGCAATCTAATATATAAAATGATCATTACAATAGGATTAAGGACCATGGCTCTCCCATCACCCACTAGCTCACGCCCCCAAGTCACTCTACTCTCACCTTTTTTACGTCTTTTTTTTTCTTTTTTCTTTTTCAAAAAACAAACGAACATACCTAAATACGTTTAGGGATGAGCAAATCAGACTGACCGAATTGGGATAGATGGTTTGGTTCTCGATTCTAGAAGGTGGTGGTTTGATTCACGGTACTTAAACTTGGAACAAGTAGCCGAGTAGTCTGATTCCCGATTCCAATGGCATAAAACTAGACTAGATCGGTCGGATCGGACCGGTTGATTTTTTTTTATTTAAAAAAATAGTAACCCTAAAGTTTACTAAGCAACGGATCAAAACTATCATGCACTCTTGCAGGGCCAATATATACTTTATTCAACCTTTTTTGGTGGGGTAAGTCTTTTTATTTCAACCATTTGAGTTGTCTTGCGTTTCTACATTCATCTGGTTCCATTCTTGGTGCTCTCTTCCAAATTTGGGAGTTCTGCAGATGAAAGCTGAACTAATTTTGGGTTTATTTTAGACCAAAATCTGATGTGATAATAACACTAGCTGCTTAACCCACTGAATGTTGTTTATACTTTTTTTTTCATCAATTTCATTACATATGTAGTCATGAGTAAACATCACATCAATCAATTGCGGTTGCTTTTGCTATGAATACATTTCACTTAATGAAGTTCAAATTATGTTCACATTAAGGTGGGTCGGAAGGAATTCACATTAAATGCAGAATTTGAACTTCATAGTAAACATCACATTAGGGTGGGTCAGGAGGATTGGCTACAAATAATTTTGTTCCATTATTTTTTTTCATCTTACCAGTTTCAAGAGATCGCCTGAGAACTGGACCAGACAAATAATTCGGTCCGGTTCCCAATCCTTAGGGTGCCCGGTCCGATTTCTAGTTCCAGAAAATGAGAACAGGGACCACCAGTATGGTTCCTAGCTGTTGAGGAAAACCAGATCGGACTAGATCAAGAATCGCACCCATAGATATATTAGATTAATATCCCTATCTAATTGAAAAGTGATATATTCCTTTTCATAGGGAAATTGTTGATACAAAATATAATAAATTCAAGCAAACGGAGCCTAATACATTCAAAAAGATTAGTAAACTTCATGTTGATGTTGCCATCATTGCTTAGACCGTGCTTGCGACTCTTTGATCTCATTGTAACGTCATTTAATCAACATTACGATAAGTTAAACTATTAGGATCGTTAAATATTGAAACACGATATAAACTATAGCACGAGTGAATTGAAAGCAAAAGATCCCATTTAATGATGTTTAATCGAAAACAAATTAAATGGTTTCATCATAGGCGCATTGAGTATTGACAATATCAAACAGGAATAATTATTCAAAAAGTCTTAAAGCCATCGTGCGACTGTCAATTCATTCCTAAACTTTTTAATTTGAATAATTTAGTCTTAAATATTTCGATAATTTATCGATGTAGTTATTTCGGTCAATTTTAGCAAAAAATAGCTAGCGTGGAAGCTGGTCATTTTACGTGGTACAACAAGTGCTAAGTGGGCAATTTTTGTAAATTGATATATATATCTATAATTTCCCTGTTTCTCTTTTCTTTGCGACCCTCGCTTGTAGTTAGCGACCTCCTCGGGCCATTAGTGAGGCCTTAGAGACCAGTGGAGAGAAATAGAGATGAGAAATTCTAAAAGAATTTGAAAAAATCAAACATATCGGCGGTGCTTGCCTTAGAATAGCCATGTCAACAATTTTTCGCCAAAATTAATAAAAATGACTATATTGGTAAATAGTCAAAAGATCTATAATTAAATCGACCAAATTAAATAAATTTAGAACTAAACTAGCTGCGGTACAAATTAAAACTTTTTGGCCAATTTTCCGAATCAAATGTCTTCTCAACAAGCAGAAATACATTAATTGGACATATTCTATTAAGGGCGGGCTGTGGGTTAAAACAGATAATATCATCTCTATTCTACATATTTGCAGATTGCTTGGATTTATCATATGCTATATCAACGATTTTCCCTATGAAAGGAATATACCGTTTTCAGTTAGATAAGGACATTAATCAAACATATCTACGTATGTTCGTTCATTTTCTTAAAAATAAAATAAATAAAAAAGAGGCGAAAAAAGGTTAGAGTAGAGTGACTTGGGGCAGAAGTTAGTGGGTGATGGGAGGACCTCGGCTATTGATCCCATTTTGATTATCATTTTATATATTTGATCGTTAAAAGATGGTCAAAAGATTCCTTCCATGACTTTCCAACGCATGCTACGGTCGGTCGGACCCGGCGGCCGGATACCAACAAGAGACCCGTGATCGATTTTGAGATCTTACCGCACCAACAAGGAATGAGTCCCCGCTCAGCATATGACGACTTCATCGAGCGTCACCCTGCTTAGGTAAGACGACCCCCCGCCCTTGACGTGGATCCGAGGGCGACGATGGGAAAGTATTGGGTGCTCCTGGAGCGCCAGCACATCTCTGAGTCAGACCACTCAGAGATCGCCACGTGCAAGGTGGGCCCCCTTCCCCTCTCTTCTCCTTCTCTGTCACTGTTATTCTCTCTCTCCTCCCCCTCCGTTACTATGTGGCAGATTCTCTCTCTTCCTCCCTACTTTCCTTCTACTTCGTTTAGAGAAAAGAGAAAACGAAGACCTGAGGTCCCGGTGACCTTTCTTTGCGTTCGGCAGGCATGCGAAACAGGAGAATCTTTTCTCTGCTCCGTGGGAAAAACCAGTGGACGAGAAAAATTAAAACTTTAAAAGGTTTTGCACTTGAAAATGATGAAACCTTTCGTTTCTCAAGAACACTGACGAGACTTTGTTCTACTGGGTCAAAATCAGATCTGCAGAGAACAATGTCAAGATGAGCCTTTATGTAACACCAACAATGGCGTTCCCTTCTCAAGAGCGTACCTTTCTTTTGTGGGCCGCTTTTTGTTTTATGGGGAGGGGGGAGGCGGGGAGTGGAAGCGCTCTGTAAGCGAGGAATTCTCGAGCCGTCTAGAGCCCAGGCACTCTTTTCTTGCGATGACCATTTTGTCCTCGCGCCGTTGCCCTTTCTCTTTCTGTTTCCTTTGTCGTCGTCTACAACTTTCCATTTCGCCGATATTCTCTCTCGCACACGGTGCCTGACCTGTTGGTAACACGTACGAGGGCAAATCCGTCCGAGTGTTTTAGTCTCGCCTCGTTCGTCGACTTGACGACGGCGGTGGCGCAACTGTACAAAGCGGTGTTGGCGGTTCGACGGCAATTACTATGCGGGTTTCTTTTTTTTTTCTAGCTTATGTTAATGCAGAAAATGCCCTCAAGAAACCTCCTCTTTTTTGTTTCTCCTTTGGATGCTGTTGTGATGTCTTTGTTGGGCGTGTATGTACCTTGTTCGTTTTCTCTTTTCACTAAACGAAGAAGAAGAAAAGAGAAGTAGGGAGGAAGAAATTCTGCAACGCAATAACGGAGGGGAGGAGAGAGAGAGAAGTGATTTAAAAGGTGGGACCAGCTTGACACGCGGCAATCTCTGAATGGTCTGACTCAGAGAGATGCGCTAGTGCTCATTGCTGACGATGAGTGGGTGGGCATCTTCTTTGGATTTCTACATTCCGCTGACTGGTGTTGACTTACTTCTCTATTAAACCGTCTCCATCGTCTTTCCGACAAGCTCGAGAGTTCACGTGCTCTGTCCAAGCTAACTCGAGCGAGGGGGAAGAGCCAACAGAATTTTCTTCAGTCTACTTCGGAACTCCGGCAAATACAATGCAGGTACAGTGCCCTTCTCCGAGCTTTGTCGGGTCGGGTCTAGTTTATTGTTCTCGATAAACTGCGGTGATCTCGATAATGGTTTGGCTTTGGCGCAGAAATTTACTCTCAAGGTGGACTGGTCCTGCGAGAAGACCAAGAAGAAGGCCATCAAGATAGTCTCCGAGAATAAAGGTCTGGCGACTCGCGACTCGCGACTTGAATACGTCCATTCGAGACGAAAATAAGTAGACTGTTTCAGAAATATTTCTTTTTGTTTCCTCATGTGGTCGTGTAGACGTACAAGGGTTTGCTGTGGACGACGAGAAAAAGCAACTGACGGTGGACGGGGGCGTGGATCCCATTTCGCTCGTGAAAAAGATGAGAAAGAAATTCCCGACGGAGATTGTCTTCATGGAGACCGAGGCCTCGAGGGCGCTTGAAGCCTCTCGAGCGCCCTCGGGGCCTCAAGCCCCGTCGGCGCCACCAGAGCCTAACCCCGGCTTTGTTGGTCATACAGCCTACGGACACTCATATCCCCCCGGTCCTTACGACTGGGCACAGTGGCCGTACTGGGATGGCTATGGCCCTCGGTAAGGAAAACGTTCGCGGCTACGTGGAAGGACTTCGCGAGAGGTTTGGCTCTGCTTGTACTGCCTTCATCTGTATCGCTCTGCCCTACCGTTTGTGTGTACGATAAATTTTTTTTTTCTTTTTTGTGATCGGAATATGTACGATAATGAACTGTTTGGTTTGGTGTGTCATCGGCCTGACTAGAAAAGATTGCATTATTAGTCGAGCCCCCAGAAGGCGGTCTCCAAAGCCAGATCTGGGGCTCGGACAAGTAGCCTGGGGAGATATTGGGATCTGGAAGATCTGCACGTGAATTGATATGAAAAATTTCTTTGGCTTTGAAATTTCTGTAGGCCCTTTTCTCTCTCCCCTTTTAGGGTTTTCTCCAACCTAGCCGCCCCCAACGGCAAATTTTCCGAGGGTTTCTGCCTTCGCATCTTTGAGAGTTTCTCTGCCTTTTGGATTTTTTTGTTGTGTTCGTAGAGGACGCGATCATCATTCTTGTAGCTCGAAGCGTGAGAGCCTCGGAATAATTTACTTTCTCCCGATCTGCTCGCTCGCTTGCTTTTGTGCTTACTCCAGATTATTGAAATGCTCCATAAGTTTTCGAGGTTCCTTTACTGTTAAATTTTGGAAAGTTTGAAAGTGATTTTGTGTTTAATTAGTACATATCTACTTTGTGGTTTTTCTCGCCCGATCTAGAATAAAATCTAGATTTAAGTGCTCTTCTATCGCGATGTAAATACAGATTTGGGATTTACATAGTGTTCTCTGTGTTTCAACTTTTTGGGGTTGTGTTCTCTATACGGTAATGATTAGGGATGATTAGTTCCAGAGTGAGTAAGTTCTAGACTTAGAATTTGAAATCTACCATATTTAATCGATTTTTATTTTTTGAAACCCGAAGCCTATCCTGTTTTTCTTGGAACTTACCGTGTTTTTTCGAATTGATTTCAGAGTCTACTAGGAAAATTGCTTAGCTTTTGTTCTTTTTTCTTTTCAGGAAAATAATATAAGTATTAATGAAACGATGCAAAGTAAAAGATTAATACTAAAAATTACTATTCACCAAAAATTACGACGCCTATTGAGTATGTCCATGATGATTGATAGCATCATGTTCTTCACTGTGAGTCACTAGCAATTGATGATTCTCTTGTTGCTTCAATAAATTCCCTGAGGCCAACTCTATCCAGTGAAGGCAACACTGAGGCCATTGTTTCATCGTTACTAAACCACTGTATCCTTAACAGAAAAAGAAATATCCTACCACATTAAATGGCGACGAGGGTTCCTGCGGCGGAGCTGAGGTTGCTAGCTTGTTGTTGCTTAGATGGTTTCAACCGGGTGCGTCGTCATTGGGAACCAGAAACCATACCGATTTCAACTGGTTCTGACAATTTGGAATCAGGAACCGACTCGACTCCAACGGGAACTGGACCGGACCCCTAATAATAATTCTGGTGACGCCAAACTTAGGCATGCATTGCCTTCGAGCAAAATCATAGTTACTAGAAAAAAGATTTCTCGACATGTATTCGTCACCGATGTTGATCCGAGATTTAGCAATCGGCCGTTATTTATGCTTCGATGCTACAATAGATCCATCTTTATGAAATGAGCGAGTTTTTACAAGTTGTACGGAAAATGAACGTGAGGTACGGGAAATGCTCCAAGATGCATGCATCGGAGACAGCTTCCTTGGAGGGTCATACACCAACCGAGCCGCTGTTTGAGGTTTTTTGTCGTCTATTTCCATGTTAAAAACGATTTATCTATGATCGAAAATCCAGTTAAAATCGACGAGAGATAATCGTACGAAGCCTCTGCTTATCTGTATTACGAAACATGTTAGTCAATGGACTGTGCGTGCACAATTTCCACATAATCAATTTCTTATTGAGTAGAATAGATGGGGAGACCATATGCATACAAAGAGCGATTTATACACACGCATGGAATTTGACTAAGGAGATAAACATTGAACCCACGAGCGAAATAAATCGGGCACGATTTAGCAAAAACTTAAATTAATAGGTAGAGGTCGATGTATGAAAAAATAGATAAAATTCGTTTGTATGCATTAAGCAACTTAGACGTGCACCGCATTCAGGCAAAATCATAGTTACTGAAGAGAGATTTATTAAAGCGCATTCGTCACCGATGTTGATACGAGATTTAGTGAACGGCGCCTATTTATGTTTCGATGCTATAATAAATCCGTCTTTATGGAATGAGCGAGTTTTTACGAGGTACATTAAGCTGATTTACTTTTCAGATTTATTTATTTCAGTTTCTTTATGGGATTTGCATCTTTATGTTGAAATTATGTATCTCTCATTCATATGAAGTGACTATTTTATTTTCAACCAAAAAAATTTGATATAAACAAGGTGTTTAGTTATAAATAAATAAATAAATAAACCCTCTATTAGTGACCTCACGTTACGGGAAATGCTCCAAGATATGCATGCATCGGAGACAGCTTCCTTGGAGGTTCATACACCAACTGAACCGCTGTTTGAGGTTTTTTTGTCGTCTATTTTCTCGTTAAAACGATTTATCTATGATTTAAAAAAAAATCGTTAAAATCGACGAAAGATAATCGTACGAAACCTCTCCTTATCTGCATTACGAAATGTGTTAGACAATGGACTGCGCACGCACAATACTCACATAATCAATTTCTTATTGAGCAGAATAGATGGAGAGATCACATGCATACAAAGGGAGATTTCTACGCATGTGTGGAATTTCACGGAGGAGATAAACACTGAACGCACATGCGAAATAACTAGGGCACGATTTAGCAAAAACTTAAATTAATAGGTGGAGGTAGATCATAGATAAATTTCGTTTGTATGCGTTAAGCAATTTGTTTGGTTCTCTGGGTGTCTGGACCCCTGACGGACGCGAACTAGAAAGAGCGGAATTGAAATTCGCGGCACCAGTCCATTAATTTGACCCACGTTTTTTTTTTTTTTGCTCTTCTCCTGTCAACTGACTGGGTTCCCTGCAATTAGGACCCCCCGCCAGAGCTTTCCCAAGATTCCCAGCTTACTCTATTCCCACTTGTCTCCTTCTGCTCATCCCACTCCATTCCTCCTCTTGCAAAGAGCAAGCACGAATTGCTTCTTTATGTTCCCGTCACTCCTCAAGCTCGAGTGGTTCGTTTTGTGTTCCTTGTACCTTTTCTCCATGTGGTCCGAAAGCAATATGATGCGAAGGGCCTACCAACGACAGCAACGTCAACCGCCCAAGCAGTTATCCACCATACCCCCATCTTCTGATTATCCCTCAAATCATTACTATTGGAATCTCGTTCAATGTGCTTCCTGATTAACAGGTAGAAGCCTTATGATGCGCAAAAAAGGGCCGCGACGCAACTTTTTTTTTGAGAAATTGGGGGTGGAGACGCGTGAGAATGGACTAGGGTTTCATAATCATGTGCAAATACATAACAGATACGGTGGCTTGTAAAATAAAATAAAATAGGACTTAAAAAAAAAGAAACATACATACATACAGAGAAGCGGTCTCCAAGCCAGATTTGGAGCTCTGACAAGTAGCTTCCGGAAACACTGTGATTTGAACAGAGCTGCATGTGAATTGAAATGAATAACGGAGTTCAAAAGCCTAGTGTTACGGAAAAATGTTCCTAACGGCATGCATCTGGAGGCAGCTTCCCCGAAGGTGCACCCACATGAACTCAGCTGCCATTCGAGGATTTTTGTCGTCTATTTCTTCTTTTAAAACCATTTATTTGTAATCGAAAACCATTTAAAATCCACAAGAAAGAATCTCAAAAACCAAATATCGAGAAGAGCAGCATATCTATAATTTAATGTGTTATCCCATAGGTTGTGCACGCGTGGTACCCACTCGAATTAATTTCTCATTAAGACGTTAAAGTTTAAGGTAGATACCTTGTTTGAAAGTGCGTCCAACAACTTAAATTAATAGGTGCAGCGACTAATAAGCAACTTGTTTGACTGCTTTCTTGTCTCGAACCTTTGCACGGATGCGAATTAGAGCTGATTTGAATTCGCGGTGCAAGACCCCTAAATTTGACTAATATTTTTCGCTTGACTCGGGGCGACTAGATTCGTCCTAATTAAAAGCCCCGTCGCTTTCCCAAGATCCCTATCAATTCCATTCGCACTTCTCTTTCCCTCCTCCATTTCTCGTCCTGCGGAGAGCATAGGGGCAAGCTTACCTCTTTAGTGCGCCTCACGAGCTCGGCTAAACAATGCAGGTCAGGATCTTTATTCCCACGTCAACTCTCAAGCTTGAGTCTTCCTCTTTGCGTTCCTCGTAACTTTTCTTTATGTGGTCCGAAACAGGAAAGAAAAAAGAAAAAAGAAAAAGAAAAAAACAAGAACATCATTAGATTTATGACGTGGTTACGTTGCCATCTTTGTCTTGGAACAGAAAGCCGTTCTGAGGGTGGGATGGGGCAACGAGAGGGAAAGGAAGAGGGCTATGAAGATGATCTCCGGGTATGAAGGTAACCCCCCACAAGACTCCCCGTCTATATCCACGCGATCCAAAACAAAACTGCGTAATGATAGCCTCAGATCTCGAGCTTCGCGGTTGAAACCAGGACCATGGGTTCAAATAGAACGCGTTGCTCTTTAACAGCGTGTCTTGCGCTCCACATGTTTGCCGGTTTAGCTAATCTAGAAGTGGCTCCGGTGGCTGATTTGCAGGCATACAATCGGTGGCCGTGGACCTGGACAACAAGAAGGTGACGGTGATTGGGGACATGGACCCGGTATACCTAGCTGAGAACTTGAGGAAGCGATTTGACACGGCCATCGAGTACGTGGGACCGAAAGAGACTCCGACCAGGCAAGAGGCCAGAACCGAACAGGCTAACCCGGACACCAACGTCAACATCCCAACCAATCCTTACCCGGAAAACGTAGCTCCCCCCTACCACCCGTACCCATATCCTCCTTACCATAATCCAGCCTACCCATTCCCTTCTTATCCCTATTATCCTTTTTATTAGGATCTCGTTCAAGAGCGTTCGTCCTGGAACGAAGTGCTTCCAGTTCCAGATGAGCATCTAAAAGCCTTAGGTTTTTTTTATGCTCAAGTTGTCGCGATGTATCTTTTTGTTTTATCTTCGATGTCGACTTTTATGGGTGTGACAAGCGAAGTTTGGACCTTCAAGGCCTCTTGTTGCGCCTTTTAGCATTTATGGATGCCAGGAGAAATGCTTGGCCGGTATCATTCGGCTAGGCTAGCTATGGTGATTTTCTCTCCACCTAGTAATAAAAAGAAAAGACGCAAGCCTCTTTCATGGTCTTTTGACATCTTGGTGGGGGCAAATAGTTAGGTCACTCACGGCGGACTCCTTAGTCGAATTGGACACGACTACTTCTAGTTTATTACATGTCTCGCTTTTCGCTTTGAGATCGTAATCTGTCGCGTCATCAAGGTTGCGTAATTTCAATTAATAAGCGCTAGTTTATTGCATAGGATCAAGAGGAGCGTCAGCTCTCGACCACATTACGTATCGCATCAGAATACCTTCATGGACGGTGCGTGGCGAGTGATGTCATAGAATATTTAAGGTTGTTCCGCGTACCAAAAGCACTTCGCACTGGTCAAAGACACAGAGCTCCTTTTTTTCGTGATCATGACCTCGCACAATCCTAAGATCCCTCCTCATCCCGTTCTTGTCCCAATCCTACGTAAGTTGATAAGAACAAAGGCTAAAAAGATATTTACATTAAGGGTTGATGAGTTGACTGCGATCCTTAAGATTGAATATGTGGTATCGTATCTGTCGAGCCGCCAGTAATGACCTTCTTCCTTCTCTTTTTGCCCACTCAAGAAATTGATGACTTGTGATGGGAAAACGACCCACGCGAATTTGACTGACCCATTGAGAAAAATGGCATGTCTTCTTTTTGGGTTACGAAATCTAAAGTTGAAATTTCAGACATTGTGTGTGACCCAAGTATTCTAGATCGAGTTAATTAAGGCACGAATATAACTATTTTATTTTCGGAGAGCAATTTATGGCTTAAAATATATTTTTTTCGATTTCTATTCATTGAATGAGTTTTTGAGCAGAAAAACATGTTTGACAACGGCAAGAAATTTTTATTTTTTGAAATAAAAAATTATTTGATAACATTATAAATTTTCTCCGATTGAAGTCCGGTGGCCGATGGAAAGTAGATAGCGGCTAGCGACTGGTACGCGGGATGGCGAATTATCGGTTGGAACTTGTCAAAAGGGTAGTACACACCGGAGGGGACATCAATAAGTGGATTACAAAGAGGAATCGAGACATCTGACCAACTACTGCAAAGGATTTTTACAGGAAAAGTTCTGTTTTTTTTTTTTACGAGGAATTCTGTTTTACTTTTGGACGGTGACGTGCTTTACTATGGTGTTGGTGCGTGCGTGTCATTTTATCCTGAAAATGTTGTTTTCCCTATCGGGATCCGAATCAAGCAAGAGGTTGATTTGATGCTTTGTGTCATTTTTCCTTCCCAAAATGCAAATTATGTTTTGTGACACGAGGTTGGTATCCTTACACGTCTTTGTAATTGTGTTGGAACCAAAGTCGGATCAAAATCTTTTGTGTCGTGTAGTATTTCTGTTTGTATTTCGGCCAATCTGAACCGTCGATAACAAATTCATTTTTACATATCAATCATTACAACATTCACTATTTTGCTTCTCCATCTCTTATACGATTTGTATTTAGCAACATCGAGCGATAACCAAGTTGTCTACCCACGAAATCTACATGAACGACGGTCTAACTCATTGCTATATTGTATCTCGGTAAATAATTTACCCAAACCGCTTGACTTACGGATAAGATGATTTCGGGGTCGATCTAGCAAACAATTGGAACTTCTTAATTACACTAATGGAATGTTAAGATCAAAGTATATGTTTATTCCTACACTAGATAAATGCGAATGTATGTGCCTATCCGATCTCGGTGGTTATTTGAACAAACGAAAACATGATCAATTATTCTTTAATCATTCAAACGAAGGATACGTCCGCAACTCTGATTCTTAAAGCCTTTTTAGCTTGACAGATGGGAGCATTCACCGAACGATTAAACGGGAAGGTTATCTATCTTTTTAGTCTACATCGAGTGGGAGGAACAAGCCGTGGGCCGTTGTTAGTGGTGATGAAGCCATTTACTCAAGAAAGTGACCTATTATTTTATAATTAAAATAATTGAGTTATTTGGGCCAAAGAAAAGGGACTTTTACAAACAAACAAAAAAGTACAAAAAACCTAAAGAGGCAGGATCCGATTCGCCCGACCAAGAACTAAAAGGATCCGACCCCACAGTCAAACAATTGAAAATTGCCCATTCTCAATGCTTTATGCCTTTGAAAACCCTTTTCTCCCAAAGCAACAATTACCAGGAAATTTATTGCATTGATATCAATTCAATCCTAAACCTTTCAATCGGACTAACTTAGTTCTAAATATTTTTGCATTGGTACTAATTCAATCCATTCGATCAATTTTAACTAGAAATTGCTAACGTGGATGCTGGCAATGTCATGTAAGATGGCCGATACTGACGTGGACATTTTTTAATAACATTTTTTCTTTTTTTCCCCCTTCTTTTCTTTTTCTTTTTTGAAATTTGGAGATTGGTCGACCCTCGCCCAATGGTGACAAGCGTTGCCGACAATCCTTGCTAGCCAATCTCCAAGTTTCCAAAAAAAGAAAAATATATATTTAAAAATATTATTAAAAAATATTCACATTAGTGCCAGCCATTCTATGTGATATCGCCAAGATCTACGTTAGCAATTTTCAGTCAAAATTGGTCAGATAGATTGAATTGGTACCAATGCAAAAAGTTTTAGGACTAAACTAATTCAATCGGAAAGTTTAAGATTGAATTGATATTAATACAATAGATTTATGACTTTTTTTTATACTTTTCTCATATATCAAGCGAGCGAAAGTAACTATAGTAACAATTAGAGTCCAAATGATTCAACTGAATAGGCCGAATACGGAAGGGTCATAAGTTCATGGGCAATAAAGATTAAGGCTTTATTTATTTAATGAAAAATTAGTGATTTGAAAAATATCTTTTTTAAAAACGATCACATACATCGCTCACAAAAATGAACGAATAATTTTTTTTCTCATTATCTATGAAAACGTCTAAGTAAAATCTGTTGCTAATAATGAAAATACTTTTAATCGGTGAATTATTTAAAAAAAATATAAAGGGTCATTTTAGGAAAATATCTTCCAAATGACTTATTTTTATGCTCAAATTGTCGCGACGTATCTTTTTGTTTTATCTTCGATGTCGACTTTTATGAGTGTGACAAGGGAAGTTTGGACCTTCAAGGCTTCTCGCTGCGCCTTTTAGCATGTATGGATGCCAGGGGAAATGCTTGGCATCAATCGGCCAGCCTAGCTATGGTGATTTTTCTCTCCACCTATTTAATAAAAAGAAAAGACGCAAGCCTCTTTCATGGTCTCTCCGGACATCTTGGTGGGGGGCAAGTAGTTTGGTCACGGCGGACTCCTCGGACGAATTGGACACGACTTCTTCTAGTTCATTATTGGTCTCGCTTTTCCCTTTTGAGATCGCAGTCTCTCGCATCATCAAGGTTGCGTAATTTCTCTTGACAAGCGCCAGTTTATCGCACGGGGATCATGAGGAGCGAGAGCAGCCAGAAAGTTGGCAAGTTGCTCTCGGAATCTTGAAAATTCTTAAGACTGTCGCTTCCACTGCTACATCACATGTCTCGACCGTATTACGTATCTCATCAGAATACCTTCATGGATGGTGCGTGGCGCGGGGGGGGGGCATAAAATATTTAGGGTTATTGCCGTGTCCTTAAAGGCGCCAAGTCTTTGGAATGTCTACGTATCAAAAGCACTTGGCACTAGTCAACGACACAAAGCTCCTCTCTCTCTGTTTTTTTTTTTTTTGGTGATCGTGCCCTCCCACAATCCTAAGATCCATCCTCATCTCATTCTTGTCTCAATCCTACGGAAGTTGATAAGACGCAAGGCTAAAAAGAAATTTACATTAAGGGTCGATGACTTGACGAGGTGAGTGTGACCCTTAAGTTTGAATATGTGGTACCGATGCACAAGGGACGACCTTCTCCCTTCTCTTTTTACCCACTCGAGAAATTGATGACTTGTGATGCGAAAACGAGCCTCGCGAATATGATTGATCCATGGAGAAAAATGGTAGGTCTTCTTTTTGGGTTGCGAAACCTAAAGTTGAAATTTCAGACATTGTGTGCGGCCCAATCATTTTATCATTTTATATTAAGTTAGTTAAGGCACGATATAACCATCTTGTTTTCGTGAGCTATTTACGGCTCGAAATATAATTTTTTTTATTTTTTTTTTGGACGAGTTTTTGAGCAGAAAAGCGTGTTTATAATCACACAAATTTTTTATTTCTTGAAAAAGAAATTTATTTAGTAACAGTATAAAATTACTGCAGTTGAAGTTCGGCAATCTGGCGATATGAACGCGGGATGACGAATTTTCGATGGAAACTTGTCAAAAAGGAAAAGTACACATGCGAGGGAGGGGACATCAATGAGTGGATTACAAAGACGAATTGATGAGACATCGGACCAACTACAGCAAAGGATTTTGACGGGGAAGGATCTGACTTTTTCCACGGCGAATTCTGTTTTCCTTTCGGACGGTGACGTGATTTGCTTTGGTTTTGGTGCACACGTGTCATTTCATCATGAAAATGAAGATGAAAATCTTGTTTTCCCTTCCGGAATCCGAATCGAACGATCCGGTTCGGAATGGGATTGAATCCGGAGGGCAAAGTTAGCACCATCTGATGCTTGGTGTTCTTTTTTTTTCCCCTCCTTACACGATGCAAAATTATGTTCTGTGGACACAAGATGTCGGTATTCTTATACGTCCTTGTATTGGAGCCAACGTGGGATCAAAATCTTCCGTCTCCGTTCGAATTTCGACCAGATCTCAACCGTCGATAACACGTTCGTTTCCACTATCAATCATTACAACACTCACGTCAACTTTTTTGCTTCTCCATCTCTTGTGAGCCGTTCAAATTTGCCTGCGGACCAAGAGATGGTCTGCATCCATCCTATTAAGGGAAATCTACATCGAGCGGGAAGGAGAAAAGGACAAGCCGTGGGCCGTCGTTAGTGGAGATGAAGCCATTTGCTCAAGAAAGTGACCTATTATTTTATAATTTTATTGAGTTATTTGGGCCAAAGAAAAGGGCCTTTTAAAAAAAAAAAACAAAAAAGAGGCTGGATTCCTGACCAAAAACTGAAAGAATCTGACCCAATAGTCAAACGATCGAAAATTGCCCATTCTCAATGCTTTACGCCTTTTGAAACCCTTTTCTCCCGAAGGAACAATTACCGATGATAATTTTTTTTTGATCGAAATTACCGATACTTAATCAAATTTATAAAAATTTCAAATGATTTGTTTTTCGCGAAACAGACGGAACCTGAATTTCTTATAATCTAATTCAGGATTGGCCAGTTGAGCGTCGAATTTTCGAGTCTCGATCCGTAAGAAACATCCGTGTCAATCCCAGCATCGAGCGAGATGAGCCCCGGCATTCGGAGATTGGAACGACCGTGCAAGTGGTGGAGGAGGGTGGGTGATGCTACCAAACTCCCTATCAGACCTACCCCGAGAGCTTTCCTTGTACCCTTTTTCCACTGACCCTTTGCTAAGCCGCCCTTCCGCCCCGCACGATTGAAGAACCAACGGTCCACAGCAATTGGGCACTCTTGCTTATTTTTTTTCAACGCACCCGACCCCACTTGACCGTCGCCACTTGCTTCACGCTGCTTCTTTGAAACTACGACGAAGGCAGAGCCTCCTTTTTGGAACCCTCTTTCCTGGCCGAAGATAACGTCGAGCAGTTTGAAACGACCGCGTTTAGATGAAACTGCGAGCTTTAATGCTCAGTCCCGCGAGACTTACCGCCTGACACCAGTTGCATATCTTTGACTGAAGGTGAAATTGACTTGGGTTGACTAATGAGTATATAACACACCCCCCACCTTATCGTTCCCAAGTTCTTATCACACGCTCGCTTCTTCCTCTGCTCGACTTCGTCACTCCTCTTTCTCTCTCTAATTAAGCGAAAAGAGAGGAGGAAAAGCCAGCAGGATCCTTAGGCCTTTGTCTTTGAGATTTTCTCATTTTTTGTCGAATTGCGCAGTTATCAGTTCTGTCAAATTCAGCACGATTACAACAAACATGCAGGTAAAGCTCTCACCCTCAGGTGTTATGTGAACTTTAGGAATCGAGCATCTAATTCTTGTTCCCTTTAAACTTTCTGTTGCGATCTGGGACTTTCGCTTGTAGTGGTCGACGAGAAAGTGGTCCTTGTTGGGCTAAAAGGGATTCATTTTGACGTTTCTGTGCTGTTTGTTTTGGTGACAGAAAGCGGTGTTGCGGCTGGTGGATTTAAACGATGAGAAGGCCAAGAAGAAGGCCATGAAGATAGTCTCCGGATTTGCAGGTATCGAACGGATCAACCACCCTTCTTCTCGCCTCTGTCTCTCTACTTCTATAGAAAGGGAAAATCCCAGATCTTAATTTTGTGCAGTTAAGAAAATCGAGTCAAAACAGAGCGTAAATTTGGGCTGTGTACGTGCAGGGGTCGATTCGATCGACATAAACATGAAGGAGAATAAGCTGACGGTTACCGGAGCTATAGATGCGGTAAAGCTTGCGGGGAAGCTGAGGAAGGCGTTTTCCGCGGAGATACTCTCGGTCGGACCGGCCAAAGAGGAGGCTCCGAAGAAGGACGACAGCAAGAAAGACAATCAGGGCAAGAAGGACGATCAGGGCAAGAAGGACGATAACAAGAGTAACAAGAACGAGCAGTCGAAAGACCCAAAGTTCGATCCGGCCCGAGGCTACCCGTTTCCATACGGGTATCCTCCGCCGCTACCACCCCCGTACTTCTACGGAAGAAACGTAAGTGCTCCACCACCCCCGTACTACTACGGAAGAAACATAAGTGTAGAAGAGGATCCAAATGGCTGCGTCATCTGCTGATCCGACGTTTTGCTCAGATCTTCTGCACAGAATAAGCAGATTTGGCAAAGGAGAAGATCTTGAAACCTGGGTCAAGTGCTCTGGAAACTCTTCTTTACCCGCTTCGGCTAAAGACTATTACCCTGTTTAGAGTTCTTGTGTGTACATAAGCGTATCAAATTCTGGGATTGATTGTTCTTCGGTGTTTAGCTGAGGATTTTGAGTGTACTCTGATTTTGATGCCACGGAATGCGCTTTTCTCGATTCGATCTGTCTTTCTTCTTCTTCTTCTTCTTCTTCCTTTGTTGGACTCCAGAGACTAGCTGGGCAGTGATAAACAGACAAAAAGCAGCCATGGTTTGATCTTTTGGGTGATTAGATTGGATGCGTCAGAGGGGCAGAGCTTCCGCATAAACTAATTTCCATCTTTCAGTGAATCAATCAGTGCATTGGATCGAGAGTTGGAATCTTAAAACAATGCAAATTGGACAAAATGAGAAGAAGAAGAGGAAGAAAAAGAAACTGCTGCGAGCCCTCCTCTCCCCAATATTGTAGACATGTTATTTCACATCAACAGATTGGTTTCCCAGCAAAGCAGACGGAAACTAATGTCTCGGTTCTGCCCAAACTCAATGGTCTACTGAGTTTGAGCATGTGACAAAAGAAATTAAATCAGTAAATCATACAAGAATGATGAGCCCCAAGAGAAATTGCCCTATAAATATATAGCTATGTTGGTTTCGTTGGTGTAAACTCGGGGAGAGTCATAAGATTTTCTTTGTTTTGTTCGAACCAAACACGTGAGAAAACATGTCTCTCTTCTTGCTGGCTGGGGTAGGCAAAGCACGACTTAAATTTGCCAAGCACAGTGCAAGATGTTTTAAAGATTACGCAAGTGACACGGTCCGGGCGAAGAGGCAAACCCGAAGAGGTTTTCGGAACGAAGAAACGATCGTGTCTTGCGGGAAAATCTCCTAGAGAATCCTAGAGAATTCTGGAGGATTCTAGAAGGGGCAATATTGTAATTGTACATTATTATTATAAGGAAAGTTAGGTGGGAGTTAGGCGGGAACCCATCTCCACCGTTAGATCAAAGGGGAGATCTACGGTTTGTATCGCACGAGAACTTGTATATAAGGGGCTCTCCTCCCCTCATTTATATCATCTCATTCTCACGAGTAATTGAAATCCAGAGCTTCTCTCTCTAGTTTCTCTCTCTAGAGTTGTGAGGCGAGTGAGGTGAGTGAGGGGAAGGCTGACTTGGGAAGGTTTTCCTAAGGCCGCACGAGCGATCGATTGGTGATTCGATCGGCCCGTGACAAGTGGTATCAGAGCCAACGTTCTAGTGCGTAGCCAGGTTCATCAAGGGGTGTGATGGATCCAGCATCTGAGGCAACTGCTGCCCAAGGGAAGAAGGCCGCGGAGGAGCGTGGTCGTGATGCTGAGAAGGCCAGCAAAGCTCAGAAAGGTCGTGCTCGATCGAGTTCGAGGGATGCGATGGGACTCTTGGAGACTCGGGTATCGAAGATGGAGGTCGTACTCGCAGAAATCCAAGGCGTGATCGGGGATCTAGCCGAGAATGACGCTGAAGGAGACATGTCCGGGAAGGAGGAGCTCGAGGCCGGGGTGCACGAGCTGAAATCCGGCATGGGGGAGCTCCGAGGCGAGATGCTAGGTACCTTGGCATGCACCGCTGAAGAACTCCGATCGGAGAACGATAACTTGCGAGCCCTGGTCGAGGCTATGCGCGGGGAGCTGGACGCGCTCAAGGTGAAAGTTGCTGAAGTGGAAGCTGCACGCGTGAGCGGGGTGATCACCGTGCAACCCACTCCACGAGTCGATGCTCCGAAGCCTAAGGAGTTCAAAGGCTCAAGGGTGGCCAAGGACGTGGACAACTTCCTATGGCACGTGAACCAGTACTTCAACGCGACGGGGATTGCTGATGATGCCCTAAAGGTTAGTACTGCTGCTATGTATCTTACCGAAAACGCACTATTGTGGTGGCGTCGTAGGTGCGATGATCGGAGTGGTGGACCGATCACCTTGTGGGAAGAGTTCGTTGCCGAGTTTCGCAAGCAGTTCTACCCGGCGTATGCGGAGGAGGAAGCCCGAGAGGAACTCCGACGCTTGGAACAAAGGGGAAGCGTTCGGGACTATGTGAAGAAGTTCTCGGAGCTGCTGCTTCAAATCTCGACGATGAGCGACACCGAGGCCTACTACCAATTCCTTGGGGGCCTCAAGCCGTATGTGAAGCAGGAGATCAAGCGTTGCAATGCAATGGATCTCGCGTCGGCCATGGCTGCGGCCGAATCGATGGTGGAATACAAGCCGACTCCAGTGAGCAAGCCGGACTTCCACCCAAGGGAAAAGAGCGTTGGTGGGGGAGATCGTGGGAGATCCTATCGCCCAACCATTAGCAAGCCACCAACCGCTCCACCTAAAGCGAGGACGGAAGCCTCAAGTAGCGGAAGCAGTGGAAAGCCCGAGAAGAGGCGATTCCAAGTTAAGTGCTTCTTGTGCGACGGACCGCACTTTGCACGCGATTGCTCGGCCAAAGGGCAAATCGCATCGGTGATTAAAGCTAAGGAAGAGGAGAAGAAGCAAGCCGAGAAGGACGAGACGCGACTCGGATCCTTGCGAGTCCTTAGCTCGATCAAATCCAAGAAAGCTGGCAAGCCTAAGGGGATGATGTTCGTGGAAATGAAGATCGGCGACACCACGATGAATGCGTTGGTGGATACGGGGTCATCCGATCTATTCATCTCCGAAGAAGCTGCGAAGAAACTCGACCTTAAGGTTGAGAAGAAGACGGGATGGCTGAAGACCGTCAACTCGAAGCAAGTGCCCATGTGCGGGGTAGCTCGAGGCGTGGAGATCCACATTGGTCAGTGGACGAGCAAGGAGGATCTCGAGGTAATCCCTTTAGACGACTATGATATTGTCATGGGATTGGGATTCATTGACAGGATCGAAGCGATGCTACTTCCGTTCGCGAATTGCATCTGTGTGCTGGATGAACGGAACCAGTGCGTGGTTCCAATTCAGAGGAAGTCGGGAGGCAACCATAAGATGCTCTCGGCCATGCAACTGTCCAAGGGGGCTAGGAAGGGCGAGGAGACTTTCCTTGCCGTGCTGAAGGAGGTAGATCCCAAGGATGGGATGGACGATGTCCCGAAGGAGGTGATCCAAGTCCTCAAAGCATTCAAGGACGTGATGCCTCCGGAGCTACCGAAGAAGCTGCCGCCTATGAGGGAGGTGGATCATCGGATCGAGCTAGTATCGGATGCTCGACCGCCTGCGATGGCACCATACAGAATGACGCCTCCAGAACTTGAAGAATTGAGCAAGCAACTGAAAGGATTGCTTGATTCCGGATATATCCGTCCATCGAAGGCTCTGTTCGGTGCGCCGGTCCTATTTCAGAAGAAACATGATGGATCGCTGCGCATGTGTATCGACTACCGGGCGCTGAACAAGCTGACGGTGAAGAATAAGTACCCGATCCCGCTCATTGCGGATCTATTCGATCAACTTGGAGGAGCAAGGTGGTTCACCAAGCTGGATCTTCGATCGGGATACTATCAAGTACGGATCGCAGAGGGAGATGAACCAAAAACCGCCTGCATTACGAGGTACGGCTCGTACGAGTTCTTGGTCATGCCCTTCGGCTTGACAAATGCACCGGCGACGTTCTGCACGCTGATGAATAAGGTATTACAACCCTTTCTCGATCAATTTGTGGTTGTATACCTGGACGATATAGTCATATACAGCAGAACGCTCGAGGAGCATATCAAGCACATCAAGCAGGTCTTCCAGGTTCTGAGAGAACATGAGCTGTACGTAAAGCGCGAGAAGTGCGCCTTTGCCCAGCAGGAAGTGCCTTTCTTGGGGCACATTGTGGGAGATGGACGAGTCCGAATGGATCCGGCCAAGATCGAGTCGATCGAAAGTTGGGAGCCGCCGACGAAGGTAACCGAACTTCGGTCCTTTCTAGGCTTTACTAACTATTATCGACGATTCGTTAAGGGCTATTCGAGCATTACCGCTCCGCTCACGGATATGCTGAAGAAAGACAAGCCGTGGGAGTGGACGGAGCGCTGTCAAGGGGCGTTCGAGAGACTAAAGAAGGCTATGATGGAGGAGCCGGTCTTGGCGCTACCCGATTGTTCGAAGCCGTATGAGGTAGAAACTAACGCTTCTGATTTTGCAATTGGAGGTGTTATTATGCAGGATGGGCATCCCGTGGCCTACGAGTCACGAAAACTGAACGAGACCGAGAGGCGGTACACCGTTCAGGAGAAGGAGATGACGGCCATCGTGCATTGCCTGCGCACTTGGCGTCATTATTTACTGGGATCGAAGTTCGTCGTAAGGACGGACAATGTTGCAACGAGCTACTTCCAGACTCAGAAGAAGTTGAGCCCGAAGCAAGCTCGCTGGCAAGATTTTCTAGCGGAGTTCGACTATGTGCTCGAGTACAAACCGGGGAAGGCTAACGCTGTGGCGGATGCGCTAAGTCGAAGAGCAGAACTGGCGTCCATGAGTCGGCCAGACTGCCCGCTGGTGGGACGGATCAAGGAAGGGCTAAAGCATGATCGAGCGGCACAGGCTCTCTTGCATTATGCAAAGGAGGGCAAGACCCGAAGATTCTGGTGCGAGGACGACCTGTTGTACGCAAAGGGGCGACGACTATATGTCCCGCTCTACGGGAATCTAAGGAGGGACGTCCTTCGCGAGTGTCACGACTCGAAGTGGGCCGGTCATCCGGGAGTCCACCGCACACTAGTGCTGGTGGAGGAGCATTATTTCTGGTCGCACTTGCGAGACGACGTGGAGGCCTATGTTCGAACTTGCCTGGTATGCCAACAAGACAAGTTAGAGCAAAAGTCGCCTGCCGGCCTGCTGGAGCCATTGCCCGTTCCAGAACGCCCATGGGAGAGCGTCTCCATGGACTTTATCGTGGGATTACCCAAGTCCGAAGGGTGTCGGACGCTAATGGTCGTGGTGGACCGATTCTCCAAGTACGCGACGTTCGTACCGGCCACCGACGACTGCCCAGCCGAGGAAGCGGCCAAGTTATTCCTGAAGCACGTGGTAAAGCACTGGGGTGTACCACGGACGATCGTGAGCGATCGTGACCCTCGGTTCACGGGGAGATTTTGGACCGAGCTATTCAAACTACTCGGGACGGACTTGAACTTCTCAACGAGTCTTCATCCTCAGACGGATGGCCAAACCGAGCGGGTGAACGCCTTATTGGAGGTATATCTGAGGCACTACGTGAGCGCAACGCAACGAGATTGGGCGAAGTTGATCGATGTAGCACAATTCTCCCACAACTTACAACGTAGTGAATCGACCGGGAGGAGTCCGTTCGAGATAGTCATGGGGCAACAACCGCTCACACCGAGCGCGATTGCGTCGGGCCACAAGGGGAGTAGCCCGGCCGCACATAAGGTTGCTGAGGAATGGCACGAGCAAGCTGATCTTGCTCGCACATGTCTTCACAAGGCGTCCAAGAGAACGAAGAAATGGGCGGACCAGAAGCGAAGGCATGTGGAATATCAAGTCGGAGATCAAGTGCTATGCAAGTTACCGCTGAGGTACAAGGGTGTCCATAAGGCGCTACTCCGACGATACGAGGGGCTATTCCGCATCACGCAACGGATTGGCAACGCTGCTTACAAATTGGAGCTCCCGGCCAAGTTGAAGATTCATCCGGTGTTCCATGTAAGTATGCTTAAACCGTTTCATTTTGATGAAGGGGATCCGGATCGAGGGAAATCGCAACGGGCGCCGATCGGGGCTAAGACTTCCTATGATCGAGACGTCGACTGCATCCTGGCGGATCGAGTCGTACGGAAGAGGTATTGCGCGCCCAAGAAGGAGTATTTGATACGATGGAAGGGACTCCCCGAGAGTGAAGCTACATGGGAACTTGTCGATTCACTATGGCAGTTCCAAAAGCAGGTCGAGGCGTACCTGGCAGAGAGCGCGACGAGGGCGTCGCCAGAATAGGTGGGGGAGAATGACACGGTCCGGGCGAAGAGGCAAACCCGAAGAGGTTTTCGGAACGAAGAAACGATCGTGTCTTGCGGGAAAATCTCCTAGAGAATCCTAGAGAATTCTGGAGGATTCTAGAAGGGGCAATATTGTAATTGTACATTATTATTATAAGGAAAGTTAGGTGGGAGTTAGGCGGGAACCCATCTCCACCGTTAGATCAAAGGGGAGATCTACGGTTTGTATCGCACGAGAACTTGTATATAAGGGGCTCTCCTCCCCTCATTTATATCATCTCATTCTCACGAGTAATTGAAATCCAGAGCTTCTCTCTCTAGTTTCTCTCTCTAGAGTTGTGAGGCGAGTGAGGTGAGTGAGGGGAAGGCTGACTTGGGAAGGTTTTCCTAAGGCCGCACGAGCGATCGATCGGTGATTCGATCGGCCCGTGACACAAGCATCTTGGGAATGTTAGATACAAACGAGGATTTATTCTTTAGAAGAAATTAAAACATCATATTTTATTTTATTAATAGAAACATTATGTTATAATTTGTTAACAGGCAATGGGCCATCCATGGTTTTGCTTCCCCAGAATCAAACTGAAACCCTAGATATTTTGGTGTGCAAGTTTGGAATGGTGCTGAACCCAACACAGGATATTCCCATCACAAGTCATCTTTCGGTACTATTGTCACTTAAGATTACCAAAAAAAAAAAAAAAGTCTTCAACACACCATAATCATGTCAATTCAGTCCCAAACCTTCCAACTATATCAGTTGAGTGATAAACATTTTCACAATTTGTCAATTAAGTTCTCTCGATCAATTTTGGCTGGAAGTCGCTAACCCCTTGATGAGGGCCACCTTGGTCTCGAGGAGAAGAGTGCGACCCCTCGCCTACATCGAAGGATTGACTATGACCCTCCCAGCGACTGGTGAGGGTTTGCTGGCTCACGCTCAATGATCGACGAGGGTCACTTGCGATCCTACAATATGATTTTTATAGTAATTTTTTCTTTCACAAGGCAATGATAGACACCTTTCATATTCATTTGCCAATTCCTCTCTTCTCCCCCAAGAAAACATTTCTTTTATCCACTTATGAAAAAAAGAAGAAGCACCATTTCTTGGTTCTTTGTTTCACATAAAAAGACCAAGTTGGATTTTTCTTGAGCCATAGTGGCTCTAAGTGCCTGAACTATCAAGGGGGTGCCCAACCCTTGACAGTTCCAAGCAATAATGCTCATTTGTAGCTCGGTGGCTTATTAGGGCAAGCCACCAATGCCCGTATAGATAAGTCCTCAATCGAGATGATAGGAGTTTCCATCAAGTTTGACTCCTCCAGCGTAGTAGCATTCAGCCTTTGACTATTTTTCTTCCCTCTCTTTGACTTCCTGTTAACTGTTTTTATCGTGGCCCTCTTTTGAAGACTCTTGGTCAAGCTGGAATGAAGGGAGTAGCAGACCTAATTCTGAAACCAGATGCAAGGTGGGATGAACCTACAGTGAGACGCCTCTTTGATGAAAAGACTGCCGACGAAATCCTATCCATTCCTCTCAAGACGGCACTCCCAAAAGACAAGCTAGTCTGGATAGAGAAGATATCTGGAAATTTCACTGTGAAAAGTGCCTATAACGCCCTCAGGGACAGAGAGCTTGGCTCCTCACCTCATCAAGCTTCGACCTCCTTTCAGCCATCTCGCAGACTATGGCATAGAATCTGGAAAGCCCATGTCCCCCCAAAGATTAGGATGTTCCTATGGAGTATTTGTCAGAATGCTTTGCCCACAAAGGAAAACCTTTGGAAGCGAAAAATTATCCCACAGCCTCTTTGCCACCTGTGTAACCGAGAAGTGGAAACTACAGAACATATTTTCCTAATCTGTTCGTGGACTGAGAATATTTGGCTTGACCCGAAGTTCTCTAGAAAAATCCAACTACTGAGTCGCACGAGAATGGACGCATGGCTTCAGGAGTTTATCGAAGATCCTACCCTCTCACCCTCTCTAGATTCGGTTGCAGCCATCCTTTGGTGCATATGGACATCAAGAAATAACGCAGTTTTCAAAGGTATTACCCCCTCGACGCATCCAAATCTGAAATTGAATGTAGACGCTTCCATCAGCAAAGACTCTTTCTGTGGTGCCATCACCGGGATACTTCGAGACTTAGCAGGTGTTCCTCTTGACGGCTTCACAAAAAAAATCTGAGCTTTATCACCATTGCAGGCGGAAGCACAGGCTCTGGTTCGTGGATTAAAACTTCTAGAGTCGTGGAGAGAGAAAGACAAGCAAATCTTGATGGAATCTGACTCAAGTACTTTGGTAAAAGCAGTCAACGGCGAGACCGAGTGTTGGGAGGCTGAAGTTTTCATCTTTGAAGCCCAAGAGATTCTGGCCCTCCTGCCTTTTATTTCGGTGGCCCATTGCACCAGAAGCGCAAATGTAGCTGCTGATTGGTTAGCTAAGCACCGGCACTCCAATAGCCTTCCGTCGGCATGGGTTTCTTTCCCCCCGCCCCCGCTTTGGAATCTTCTTTGTTCTGATGTCTTATCTCTTAGTTCTTGTTGTTTGAACAATTTACCACTTCAGTAATGAAATCTCCCTTTCAACCGAAAAAGAAGAAGAAGAAGAAAAAAGAGAGTATCTCATGCAAATATTCATGAGCTGAAGTGATTATCACTAACATTTCTATATCACATGTATCGACCAAATTGGGATCATTTCCCATTAAACTCCAATAATAGAGTCGAGATTTAGAAAACATTAACGTCATGCCGTGTCCTTAAAGGTCGCGTCGGTATGTGAATTCTTGACCTACTAAGAGCTCGAGGCACTAGCCAACAGCCATCTCCCTTTTTTCCTTCGTCTCCCTTTTTTCCTTCGCGTCCCTTCCGCAATCCTAAGATTCTACCTTATCTCGTTCATGTCTGATGCTACCGTAAGATGATAAAACTAAAGGCTAAGAGAAATTAATATCAAGGTGGTGGTGTGGGTTCGATTCTTAGGTTTTAACTATAAGATGTCGATGAGCCCGGTCGAGAAATTGATGACTTGTGATGGGAAAACAACCCCATACGTGTTTTGATTGATCCACCGAGAAAAATTTTGAGGTTTTCTTTTTCTTTTTTTGCTTTTGGGTTACGACATCTAACGCTTTCCCTTCTGTTAAATTGTTGAAATTTCGGACATTGTCTATGACTCATCATTCTAGATTAGGTCAATTAATGTCACAGCAGCCGAATTTCAAATTAGAACTAGTCAGAAAGGTACACACCTTTCTCACTTTATTTTTTTTAAATTTAAACTTATTGCAATTGTATCAATTCAATTATAATTTTTTTTTCCGTCAATTCAATGCTAAATCTTTTACATTTCTCCTAATGCAGTTCATATTGCCAAATTTGACAGGCTGATGCTACCGTAGATGCTAATGCCAACTGAATTGACACATTTATAATAAGTTTAGGACTTTTTAAATAATTTTCCTCCTGACCGTCCAAAAAGAAAGAGATGGCATGTTGGTAATTGGTCTCCAGATAAGGAATTGAGTTCTCTGGTCAATTACTGAAAGGATTTATGGTAGGAAAATTCTGATTTTCACGAGTAAAGCTCTCGTTATGCATGTGTGATCTTCAATTCTAAACGTGATTTACTTTGGTGTAGGTGCATACATGTCATTCTATCATGGAAAATATTATTTTCCCCACCGGTATACAAATAAACAATATCTTTTGGGATGACATTAAATCCTAGGAGCAAGTTAGGTCCATTCGAGGCTTCATGTCATTTTTCCCTTGCGCGATGCAAATTATGTTTTGTGACACGGGAGGTTGCTACTCTCGAGGTCTTTGTGTGAGAACCGACATAGGATGAACATCTTATACCGCGCATGCTCTATGGACTAACTCGTTACTATATTGTATTTTAACCTATAATTGACCCGACCAGCTTAATCAATGGTTAAGATCGTATCCAGCTCGTTCTAATGAGCGAAGCAGTAAGAACGACAAATGTGAGCCGTTGGCAGAAGAGGTGAAGCCATTTGCTTAAGAAAGTGACCATTTATTTCTAATAAATTCACTTTTTTGGCTCAAGAAAGCGATGGTTTATTTCTAATTAATTCGCTTTTTTGGGCCAAGAAAGTTAGCTTTTTTTTCCTCTGAAATGTAAAACCCTATTCATTAAGATTTTAATATATTAAATTATGTATTTATTTAATATTTTAAAATTTTAAAATAGTTAGACAGTGATATCACAAAATTTTTTACTATTAACGAGATCATAAGATTTGAATTGATAAGTCAAACGAGCAAAAATTGCCCATTGTCTCTTTTATTTTTTGTGGCATTCGAGACATTCTTTATAGCCATAATTAACCAAACAAGCTAAATTAATTATGGAAAAGCCTAGTCGAGAATATAATATATATATATATATATATCGGGCAGGGGCAATCATAATCCCATATCAGCAAAACACGTGTTATCACAAAACAAGAGCGGCAAGTCCTATCATCCTGTAATTCAGCCAAGACAATCCGAAGACTGGCCTTATCCTGATTACACAATAAGACATCTCTGCATGAAAATTGAAGTCAACCGCCGACTCCTTCTCACGTCACCTCAGCATTTCGCTTTAGCTAGAGGGCATTAAAGTATTCCAACTTCTACAGTATTGCTATCAGTTTCTTCACCAACAAATATCCCAACCCTCGAGGCTCGAGCTGCCAGGAGCATCCAACACACAAGTCACTGGATCGAGCAAGCTGAGCTACGGCGTTCGAGGCTCGGAACGACTGTGCAAGTGGCGACGGTTAAGTGATGCAATCAAAAGGGACTTTTACAAAAAAAAAAAAAAGGGACGGAAAACCTAAAGAAGGTGGATTCGATTCGCCCCGACCACAAATTCAAAATATCCAAACCGACAGTCGAACAATCGAAGCTTGCCCATTTTGAATGCTTTATGCCTTTCGAAACCCTTTTCTCCCGAAGGAACAATTATCAATAATAATGTTTTTGGCCGAAATTATCAATAATTAATCAAGCGAGCGAAAGTTTCAAATGATTCACTTATCGCTAAGCAAACGAAGTTTAAGTTTCTTATAATCTAATTCAAGCTTGGCCTATCGAACGCACCCCCAAAGACTTCGGGGTCAAATTTTTTAGTACGGATCTATGAGAAACATCCAACGTCAATCCCAGCATCGAGCAAGCTGAGCCACGGTATTCGGAGCTTTTTTTTTTTTTTTCGGGTCGAAGACGGCGTTCGGATCTTGGAACGACCTTGCAAGTGGTGGAGGGTCACATACCAGAGGAGCTTCCGTGTACCGTTTTTCCACCGACTCTTTTATTGGTCACCCTTCCACACCGCACGATTGAAGAGGCGAACCAACGGTCCACAGCAATGGAGGACTCTCGCATTTTTCAACGCACCCGACCCCACTTGGCCTTGATAGGCTCCCTAAACTCTTGCCACGTGTCGGCCTTCCGCCACACGCGCCACGCAACCTATGTTTGCGTCTGGCGGCTCCTTTGAAACTGCGACGACGGCAAAATTTGGTTAAACATGACTTGGAGTAAGTACTTGAAATCTGAAGAATCGAATAGGTAGGAATCGATAGATTTCAAGTTTTAATATATACAGGGGAAGTTTCAGATTCTAAATTTTAGGAACTTTATTTTGACGAATAAGTATCAAGTTTCACGTTGCAATCGAAACTTAAAATCTGAAGTAAGTTTTTATATTTTTTTTCGTGATATATATTTTCGCGTCATCTTTTGATATTTTAGGATATCCGATAATGAGTATGTAATTTGAAACTACTTTATTATTGTGATTTTTGTTTTGTTAATGTTTCATTTTTGTGTGTCTAAATATGAATTGTGATCAGTGAATTTTAACAATAGATGGTGATAATTAAATACGATTATTCACTACAATCGTTTAAATATAAATATATGCAAAACCTAAAATCGATTCTAAAACCTGTGATATAGTAGGTTCTACGTTCTAAGGTATAAAAGTATGTTTCAGTTTTCAAAAATTGAGAACCTATATAGATAGGTAGGTTTCAAAGGTTCCGTTCAAAGGTTCTTTTACGGAACCTGAAACCACTCACCTCTAAGGCAAAACCTCCTTTTTGGCACTCCTTTCCGGTGAAGATAACATCGAGCAGCTTGAAACGACCGCGTTTAGATGAAACCGCGAGCTTTAATGCTCAATCCCACAAGACTCTCCTTACCGCCACTTACATATCTTTGCCTAAGGGCGAAATACTAATCTCCTATATAACAGTTCCCCCCTTATCGTTCCCAAATTCTCATCACACACTCCCTCGCTCCGTCCTCTGCTCGACTTCTTCACTCCTCTTTCTCTCTCTAATCAAGCGAAAAGAGAGGAGGAAAAGCCAGCAGGATCCTTAGGCCTTTCTCTTTCAGATTTCTTGTTTTTTGTTGAATTGCAGAGTTATCAGTTCTGTCAAATTCAACACGCTTACAAAAAAACATGCAGGTAAGCTCACACCGTCAGGTGTTATGTGAACTTTAGGAATCGAGTATCTAATTCTTGTTCCCTTTAGACTTTCTGTTGCGATCTGGGACTTTTCCTTATGGTGGTTGACGGGAAAGGGATCCTTGTTGGGCTAAAAGGGATTCATTTTGACTTTTCTGTGCTGTTTGTTTTGGTGACAGAAAGCGGTGTTGAAGCTGGTGGGTTTACACGATGAGAAGGCCAAGAAGAAGGCCATGAAGATAGTCTCCGGATTTGCAGGTATCGAACGGATCAACCACCCTTCCTCTCAACTCTGTCTCTCTACTTCTATAGAAAGGGAAAATCCCAAATCTTAATTTCTGCAGTTAAGAAAATCGAGTCAAAACAGAGCGTAAATTTGGGCTGCGTGCGTGCAGGGGTCGATTCGATCGACATAAACATGAAGGAAAGTAAGCTGACGGTGACCGGAGCTATAGATGCGGTGGAGCTTGTGGGGAAGCTGAGGAAGGTGTTTTCCACGGAGATTCTCTCGGTCGGACCGGCCAAAGGGGAGGCTCCGAAGAAGGACGATAGCAAGAAAGAGGGTCAGGACAAGAAGGACGATAAGTACGATCCGGCCAGCCGCTACCCGTTTCCACACTGGTATATTCAAGCTCCTCCGCCGCCGCCACTCCCGTACTTCTACGGAAGAAACATAAGTGTGGAAGAGGATCCAAATGGCTGCGTCATCTGCTGATCCGACGTTTTGCTCAGATCTTCTGCACAGAATAAGCAAATTTGGCAAAAGAGAAGATCTTGAAATCTGGGTCAAGTGTTCTGGAAACTATTCTTTACCCGCCTCAGCTAAAGATTATTACCCTGTTTAGAGTTCTTGTGTGTACATAAGCGTATCAGATTCTGGGGTTGATTGTTCTTCGGTTTTTAACTAAAGGATTTCGAGTGTACTCTGATTTTGCTGCCAAGGAATGCGCTTTTCTCGAGTCGATCTGTCCTCCTCCTTTGTGCTCCTTTGTTGGACTCCAGAGGCTCGCTGTACAGTGATACAACAGTCAAAAAGCCGGCATGGTTTGATATGTTGGGCGATCAAATTAGTTGCTTCGGACGGGGGGAGCTTCCGCATAAACTAATTTCCATCTTTCAGTGAATCAATCAGTTCATTGGAATCTTAAAACGTGCAAATTGGACAAAATAAGAAGAAAAAGAAACTGCTGTGAGCCCTCCTCTCCCCAGATATTACAAACAGGTAATTTCACATTAACAAATTGGTTTCCCTGCAAAGCGGACGTAAATTAAAGTTACAACTAGCCATCAGTGCTCCGTTGAACATTGTCATCATTGCCAATAACTCGGTTCTGCCCCAGTCATGGTCTGCTGAGTTTGAGAATGTGACAAGAGAAGGTAAATCAATAAATCATACAAGAATGATGAGCCCCGAGAGAAATTGGCCTAAAAATAAAGATATGCTGGTTTCGTTGGTGTAAACACGGGGAGACCTATAAGATTTTCTTCGTTTGGTTCACACGAAGCACGTAAGAAAACATGTCTCTCTTCCTGCTGGGTGGGGTAGGCAAAGCACGACTTAAATTGCCAAGCACAGTGCACGATGTTTTAAAGATTACGGAAGCTTCTTCAAAAGTCAGAAAAAACATCCAAAGGAAAATCTTTGGATACTCTTCGTACTTAAGAGTACAAAAAAAAAAAAAGTCCTCGGCACATTATAATTATGTCAATTCTATCTTAAATCTTTTAATTATATCAATTGTCGGCCTCGGGAGAGGACTACGACCCCTCACCTGCATCGAAGGCTCGACCGCGACTCTCTCAACGACTAGTGAGAGTTTGTTGGCTCTCGCTCAATGACCAGTGAGAGTCACTTGCGACCCTACAATATGATTTTTACAATAATTTTTCTTATTCTTTTCACAAAACAATGATAATCATAGTTAAAGAAAGGTAAAAATTACCACGATCATCATAAGATACACCTTTCATATTCATTTGTCAATTCATCCCTTCTCCCCGGACAAAACATTTCTTTTATCTGCTTATGAAAAAGAAAAAGAAAAAGAAAAAAAATGGAGTATCTCATGCAAATGTTCATGAGCTGAAGTGATTATCACTAACATTGCTACATTACATGTATCGGCCATATTGGGATTATTTCTCGTCAAACTCCAATCATGGAGTCGAGATTTGGAAAACATTGGCGTCATGCCGTGTCCTTAAAGGCAGTGTTAGTATATGAATTCTTCACCTACTAAAAGCTCTAGGCGCTACCCAGTAGCCATCGACATAGAGCTCCTTTCTTTGTCGTCGTGTCCCCCCCCCCCCCCCAATCCTAAGATTCTACCTCATCTCGTTCATGTCTGATGCTACCGTAAGATGATAAAACTAAAGGCCAAGAGAAATTAATATCAAGGTGGTAGTGCGGGTTCGATTCTTAGGTTTTGACTAGGGCCGAGCATGTTTCCAGGGTAGAACCGAGAACCTGGAATCGAAACCTGTGTGAACCTATTTGGTTCCAAGTTCCAAGGTATGTAGGGTAGGTTCTAGGTTCCAAAAATTGAGGAACCTGTTCTAGCGGGTAGGTTCCAGGTTCCACCACCTGTACCCTGGATTCCAACATAAATTTTTTATTTATATATATCTTTACACAATCATATAATGTTCTATGACATCCAATGATGACTATATAATTTGGAGCGAAAAATGAAGAACCTGTTTTGATATGTAGGTTTTAGATTCAAAGTGGAACCTGAAACTGCTTACCCCTACTTGAAAATGATTGCTTGAAAGAGAGCGTGTGAAAAATGTAGCTACCCTGCAAAATTTCTTAGGACTGCATCATGTTTCTTGCCTATCCCAACTTCATTAAAAGCCTTTTTTTTAAATAACAAGCCTCTCCATTGATCGATAGGTTCTCGGGTACCCTGGAACCGGACCCTGGAACCTGTAACAGGGTAGGTTCTAGGTTCCGCGGTTTGAAGGGTAGGTTCTAGGTTCCAAAAAATTAGGAACCTGTACTAGCGGGTAGGTTCCAGGTTCCAGGTGGAACCTACTCGGAACCTGGAACCGCTCACCCCTACTTTTGACCATAAGAGTCCGGTCGAGAAATTGATGACTGGTGATGGGAAAACGACCCAAGACGTGTTTGATTGATCCACAAAGAAAAAATTTTAAGGTTTTGTTTTTGTTTTTTTGCTTTTGGGTTGCGACGTCTAACGCTTTCCTTTATGTTAAATTGTTGAAATTTCGGACATTGTCTGTGACCCGGTATTCTAATTAACGTTGTGGAGGCTGAATTTCGGATTGGAACCGGTCACAAAGGTACATAGCTTTCTCACTCTAAATTTTTATTTTTTATAAAAAAAATCTTAAATTTATTGTAATTGTGTCGATCCAATTACAATTTTTTCGTCAATTCAGTGCTAACTTTTTACATTTCTGCTAATTTAGTCCATACAGTCAATTTTGACAAGCCAACGCCGACGTAGATGCCAATGCTTATTGAATTGATACAATTATAATAAGTTTATGACTTTTTTGGTAATTTTCTTTTCTCACCTCCCAAAAAGAAAGAGATGGCACGCTAGTAAGTGGTCTCCATATAAGGAATTGAGACCTTTGGCCAATTACTGAAAAGGATTTTTGGTAGGAAAAAAATCTTGATTTTCGCGAGTAAAGCTCTCATTATGCACGAGTGAGATTCAATTCTAAACGCAATTTACTTTGGTTTAGGTGCACTCGTGCCATTTTATCATGAAAAATATTGTTTTCCCTATCGGTGTACAAATCAACAATATCATTTGGGATGAAATTAAATCCGAGGAGCAAATTAGGTCTATCCGATGCTTCGTGTCATTTTTCCCTTGCGCAATGCAAATTGTGTTTCGTCACATGAAAGGTTGCTATTCTCGAGGTCGACGGACTAATGCGTTACTATATTGTATTTTAACAGAAAATTGACCCAACCAGCTTAATCAAAGGTTGAGATCACACCTGGGTCGATCTAATGAATAAAGCAGTGAGGACAAACGTAGGCCACTGTTAGTGGAGGTGAAGCCATTTGCTCAAGAAAGCGACCGCTTATTTCTAATAAATTTACTTTTTGGACCCAAGAAAGCAGCCTTTTATTTCTAATTATTTCACTTTTTTGAGCCAAGAAATTTAGCTTTTCCGAAATGTAAAACCCTATTCATCAGGATTTTAAGATATTAAATTACATATTTATCTAATATTTTAAATTTTTTAGACTAGTTAGATAGTGATCTCACAAAATCTCCCACGATCAACCTTGACAAAACCGAAAGAACCTAAATCGACAGTCGAGTGGGCAAAAATTGCCCATTCTCTTTGTTATGAGATGACACGTATATGGTTTATGATCCTATCCTGTCATGTCTAACTCCAAACATGGTAGATCCATTGAATGGGAAACAAAACCAAGGTGAGCGAAAAATTGTGGGGGTGGGTTCATTTATCCTTTAATTTTTAAGGAGACTTAGGCCCGGGCTACAAGAGGAAGTTCCCTCATTTTTCTAGTTGGAGAACATCATCAGCCAAGGTTTTGACCCTTTCGTCCGGGCCTCGTCAAGCGATGTGCAGCTGTCGGGCAATTTCTCCCCGGGAAAACGATCACGATGTCTCAACGCCGTGTACATCTCAAGCACGTTTCACGAATCGCCCGACGCATTAATTAGGTTGTAAGACCAATTATCATTTCATAATGAAAAAGAAGTCGTAGGGCATTGAAACTGTCCTACAAATAAATAAAACATCATGCGGGTCGTGCTCACTTGACGGGGGCGTTCACGTGAATGGGAAAACCTCATGCAAAGCCTAGGTCAAATGTCGGCTGCTGCTCATTCTCCTTGGGACCGGTTTGTCCGTTGACGCTGTGAATTAACAAGTCAATAACGATTGCAGTCAGTGAATGGGATGATAGATTTCCCGTGATGAGATTTTACGAGCAATTCCGCCGCCGTTATGTCTCTTGCCTCCTTTTCCGGTTACTACTACCCGTCCGGCATTGCTCTTTATATAATGGCTCCGTCCAAGGAAAGTATGCTTCTCATAGGTTTCTCCACTCTTTTTACATATAATTTCTTCTCCTTGAGAATGTAGTAGATAGCGAAGGTCTTTGCTTTTGGCAGCAGTTCAGCACCTTTGTCTCATCAAATTAGGAATTTGCTACCGTCTTTTTTTCTATGAGTACATTTTACGCCGCCCCTATTATGACATTTCGTTTGTGATAAGTTTATAACTTTTTCTCATAGTTTGCTTTCCTCATTGCCCAAAAAGGGAAAGAGACGGCACATTAGTAAGTGGTCTCCAGATAAGGAATTGAGACCTCAGGCCAATTACTGAAAAAGGATTTTCTGGTTTTCACAAGTAAAGCTCTTGTTGTGCACATGTGAGATTCAATTCTAAACGTGATTTACGTTGGTTTAGGTGCACAAGTGTCATTTTATCATGGACCAATTAATCAATGGTTAAGATCATAGCCGGGTCGATATAACGAGTAAAGCGGTAAGAACAAATGAGGGCCTTTGGTAGTGGAGGTGACGCCATTTGCTCAAGAAAGCGATTTTTTTTTTTTTTGGTGGGGAGGGGGAGAAGAATCAAGAAAGCGATTGTTTTTTTTTTTTATAACCATCAAGAAAGCGATTGTTTTTTTCTAATAAATTCAATTTTTTTGACCCAAGAAAGCGACCATTTATTTCTAGTCAGTTCACTTATTTGGGCCAAGAAAGTTAGCTTTTCCGAAATGTAAAACCCTATTCATCAGGAATTTAATATATTAAATTATGTATTTATATAATGTATATTTTAAGTTTTTAGAATAATTAGACGGTAATCTCATAAATTTTTTCATGATTAACTTGATCGAAAGGATCTAAATCGACAGTCAAATGAGCAAAAATTGCCCAACAATGATCTAAATCGACAGTCAAATGAGCAAAAATTGCCCATTCTTTTTGTTTTGTGGTGTTCAAAACATTCTTATATATATATATACATAATTAATCAAACAAGCTAAAGTAATTAGGGAAAAAGAGATGTCTTGCAAAAGAGGACGGGAAAATATATATATATATATATATATATATATATATTTGAGCCGGGGTGATCATAGTCCGAAATTAGCAAAACTCGTGTAATCACAAAACAAGATCGAAAAGTCCTATCATCCTATAATTCAGCTTAGGCGATCCAAAGATTGTACTTATTTTGATTGTGCAGTAACACATCTATGCATGAAAAATTGAAGTCAAGCATTCATTCCTTCGTAATCTCAACATTTCGCTTTAGCTAGAGGGCATCAAAGTATTCTAACTTTTACCATATTAACTACCTAAAAAGGGAGCATCATGAGTTTCTTGAACAACACAACGCAATTCGGTGATGGCGGATGCGACACAAATTTTCCCAACCCTCGAGCTGTAAAAAGCAGCCAACGCGAATCGCTGCATCCGGCAAGCTGAGCCACGGCGTTCGGAACTCGGAACGACTGTGCAAGTAGCGGAGGGTGAGTGATGCAGCCAAATGAAATCCTCCACCAACCCCGAGAGCTTCCTTGTACCGTTTTTCCACGCCCTTCCTCACCACAAGATGGAACCGATGAATCGACGGTCCATATCAACATGGTGCACGCTTGGGTTTACGTTTTCCACACGCCCGACCCCACTTGACCTTGACCCGGCTCCCCGCTCTCTGCAAGGCGTGTCGATGGGCAGCTTCTTTGAAACTGCGAAAAAGGCAAACTTCTTTATGGGAACTTTGCCATGCCGGAAAAGGGCAATCGGTTCCAATTAGATTCGATTCTCCTAAAAAGATCAGCAATCTTTGATTTCTAATTTATCGGAACTCGAGATTGGACCAAGGGTCCTTGAAACTAGACAGGACCGGACCGATAAATGGATTGGACCAGATTGAACTGAAAAGAAAAAATAGAATTTTTCCACTTTTTCCACGCTAAATTGAATTGAAGTGCCAAACGCGAAGGATAGGAATAGGCATATTAGAATTTGCATGCGAGAGAATAGTGAGCAAGATTGAAGGGCCAAAGAAGGCGAAGATAGTGCAACAAACCATAATATTTTTACTTTTATTTTTTTTAAAGACCGGTCCAGTCTAAGTAGTCCGATCCTATATCCCTGAAATTGAGAATCGGACCGGAACCCTTTAGAATTAGGAACTGGATCATCTACCTTGGTCTGATTGTGATAGTCCCGATCTGATTGATGCGATTTGCTCAGCCTGCTTTTAGGTAAGCTTGAAATGATGCCATTCAGACGAAAGTTGCGAGCTTTAATGATCCGCAAGCAGGTGATCCAGTTCCTGATTCGGGTTGACTTGACTCCTGTATAACTCCCCCACTAATCGTCCCCGAGATTCTCATCATAAACACACTCATTTGCGTCTTCCTCTGCCCGGCTTCTTCACTTCTCTTCTTGGATAAATGGGGAGAGAGAGAGAGAGGAGAAAAAGCCACCAGGATTCTTAAGCCCTTTCTCTTTGAGATCTCCTTTTGATTGAAATATACGAATTGAAGCTCTGTCAAATTCAACACGCTTACAAAAACATGCAGCCGCAGGTAAGCTCTCGCCCTCAGTTGCTCCATAACATATTCTCAATCGAGTATCTAAAATTTTTTATTCCCTTTAGCCTCTCTTTTGCAATCTCGCACCTTTGCTTGTACTCGTTGAAGAGGAAGTGGTCCTTGTTGGGCTAAAAGGGGTTTGTTCTGACGTTGTTCTGGTTCTTGTTTTGGTGACAGAAAGCGGTGTTGAAGCTGGATATTCACGACAACAAGGACAAGAGGAAGGCCATGAAGATAGTCTCAGGATTTGCAGGTACCAATCTGATCAAGCTTTCTTCTCGCACCTGTGAAATCCGAGCCAAAACAGAGTGCGAATTCATGTGCAGGGGTCGATTCGATTGAGATAAACCTGAAGGACCAGAAGCTGACGGTGACCGGAGTTGTGGATCCGGTGCAGCTCGTGGGGAAGCTGAGGAAGAAGCCGTTTAGCACGGACATACTCTCGGTCGAACCGGCCCAGAAGAAGGACGAGAACAAGAAAGACGATCAGGACAAGAAGAAGGACGATAACAAGGGCAAGGCAGATCCGGCCAAAGTCTACCCGTATCCATACCCCTATTATCCTCCTCTACCACCCCCGTACTACTATGGAAGAAACATGAGCGCAGAAGAGGATCCAAATGGCTGCGTCATCTGCTGATTCGATGCTTTGCTCGGATCTTCCGCATAGAATAAGTAGATTCGCCAAAGGAGGATATGAAATTCTGGGGTTGATCCTTCTTCTTCTATGTTAAATTGAGGCTTTTGAGTGTGCTCTGATTCTGCTTCCAAAGGAATATTATGATGCTTTTCTCGATTCCATCTGTCTTTTCTTCTTCTTTGCTCCGGGCTCGAAAGACTCGCTGTGCGGTGAACAACAGAGACGCTGTCCCGATTTGAGTCTAATTTTTTCAATTATTTTCGTATTCGTGATGTTAAACGAAGGCCTGACTCCAAATTTGTTTAAGAACCAATCAAGTCATGCATTGGATCCCGAGTTGGGATCTTAACCGTGTGAATCGGACAAAACAGAAGAAGAAAGAACAAGAAACTGCTGCGAGCCCTCCTCCCTCGGCCCCAAATATCTCACCTGCTTAAATCTCTCACTCCTGACGAAGTGCCACGTTGCTGATTGGCTAGATGTCCACGTCACGCGACAGCAACACGTCATTCTAAGTTAACAGATTGATTTTCCGGCGGAGCAAAAACGTAAACCTCTCGCTAGATGTCCACGTCACGCGACAGGAACACGTCATTCGACGTTAACAGATTGATTTCCCTGCGGAGCAAACGGAAAACCTTGAGATATAACTAGTCATCGATGCTCAGTCGAACAGTGTGGCCATTGCCAATTTCTTGGTTCTGCCCAGGTCAAAATGGTCACTTGAGTTTGAGCCCGACTCTCTTCTTGCTTGAATAGGCGAAGCACGACTTAAGGTGTTTCAAAGATTTCGTAAGCTTCTTTGAAAATATGGCATGATTAACCGTGTGGGCGGTTCGCATTTCTCCTTTTTCTTTTTTTTTTTCTTTTTTCTTTTTTTGGGTCGCAGGTTTGGCATTTCTCTACTCAAACAATAAGATAACGGAATAATTGGACTCACGTTTTGTTCAATCCAATATTATCTCCTTCGTAATGCTAGAAAACAAGATCAGAAAGTCCTATTATCCTGTAACTCAGCTGAGACGATGCGGAGATTGTACTTACTCTAATTACGTAGTAGCATATCTATGGATATTGAAGTCAAGCATCAACTCCTTCGCATGTCACTTGGCACGTCGCTTCAATATTTCGATTTACCTAGAAGGCATTAAAGTATTATGACTTTTACAATATTGTCTAACTAAAAAGGAAGCGTCATGAGTTTATTGAACAACAGAATGTGTTGCGTGAAACTAAGCGATCAAATAATAAAAAAAAAGAATAAGATGTACATGATTCGATCGTAAATACCTAATCCACGGGTAAAGTAACAACGAATTCTACTATAGAACAAGCGATATACGGAGATCACAAATCGCGCTCGAGTAACTCAAAGACTCTCGGTGTTTTCTAACCCAATTACATCAAATAACGTACACGGTGTTTAGCTCCCAATTTCTCACTAAATAATTTCTCGATCTCATAAAAGAATTATACATAAATTCTTACTACAAAAATTTCTTGACTAGAACACAAAATACGTTGATGTAATTCCTTGAAGTAAGACCCCGCGATCAAGCACTTGACAAGCGTTGCTTCAAGACCTCTTCACGTCAACAACGGCGCTCTTCAAGATTCCCATAACAGTAAATTTTATATATATATATATATATATATACAGGGGATGGATGAAACCAATATTAATCCGACTCCTATAAGGAATCGTTGAAAACCCACGCTTCCAGAAATTTGTAATTCAGAGATCAGCGACGACTTCCCTGTCTAACTTTTCTTCTCGCGGTCAAAGTCCAACTCCAGTGTGGACACTTCGTGCAAAAATTAATTCAGTCTTGAAGAAGGCAGCCACGAGGTCCAATTTGGACTTTCTTATCCACCACTTCAATTTAAATCGAGTTTTCGTCTACGGGCTTTTATGTTTTAACAGAATGCAATTCGGGGGTGCCGGATTCGACACATCCAGATTGCTCCAACGTCAAATTTTGCGAACCCTCTTATGACCAAAAAGAAAAAGCTGTAGTAATAAGCGTCCAAGGCGAATGACCGCAAACGAGCAAAGCTGAGCCACGGCGTTCGGAATCGGGAGCTTCCTTGTACCGTTTTTCCACCGGCTCTTCGCTGGCCGGCGTGGGCCGCTTCCTCACCTCATGTCGGAACAGACGAATCGACATTCCACATCAACAATAGCGCATCCTTTTGAGTTTGGCTTTCCACACACCCCGATCCCCACTTGACCTTGGCCCGGCTCCATACCCTCTGCGACGCGTGTTGATTGGCAGCTTCTTTGAAACTGCATAGAAGGCCAACTTCTCTCTGGAAACTTTTGTCCTTCCGGGTTAGCTTGAAACGACGCCGGACAAGACCCTACTTGACAGACAAGACTGAGGTGAAATCGACTCGGGTTGACTGGACTCCTATATAGCTGCCCCCCTTATCGTCCCCGAGATTCTCATCATAAACGCGCACTCATTTGCGTCTTCCTCTGCTCGGCTTCTTCACTTCTCAAGGGCAGAGAAAAGGCCAGCAGGATTCTTTAGCCCTCTCTCTTTGAGATCTCCCTTTGATTGAAACGTACGAATTGAAGCTCTGTCAAATTCAACACGCTCACAAAAACATGCAGGTAAGCTCTCGCCCTCAGTTGCTCCATGACATAGTCCCAATCGGGTATCTAATTTTTTTTTTTAAAAAAATTCCTTTTAGCCTTTCTTTCGCGACTCGCACTTTTGCTTATACTGGTCGAAGAGGAACTGGTCCTTGTTGGGCTAAAAAGGGGGTTTGTTCTGACGTTTTCTGGTTCTTGTTTTGGTGACAGAAAGCGGTGTTGAAGCTGGATATTCACGACAACAAGGACAAGAGGAAGGCCATGAAGATAGTCTCTGGATTTGCTGGTATCAATCTGATCAAGCTTTCTTCTCACGCCTGTGTCTCTCCACTTCTATAGGAAGAACAAATCCCATGTCCTAATTACTGCAGTTAAGAAATCTGAGTCAAAACAGAGTGTGAATTTATGTGCAGGGGTCGATGCGATTGACATAAACCTGAAGGACCAGAAGCTGACGGTGACCGGAGTTATGGATCCGGTGGAGCTCGTGGGGAAGCTGAGGAAGAAGACGTTTAGCACGGACATAATCTCGGTCGGACCGGCCAAAGAGGCCGAGAAGAAGGGCGAGAACAAGAAAGACGATCAGGACAAGAAGACGGACGATAACAAGGGCAAGGCAGATCCGGCCAAAGTCTACCCGTATGGTTACCCCTATTATCCTCCTCTACCGCCCACGTACTTCTCTGGAAGAAACGTGAGCGCGGAAGAGGATCCGAATGGCTGCGTCATCTGCTGATTCGATGTTTTGCTCGGATCTTCTGCATAGAATAAGTAGATTCGCCAAAAGACAAGATCGTGAGATCTGGGTCAATTTTCGGCTGAAAATTATTTGTACATGGAGTATATGAGATTCTGGGGTTGATCCTTCTTCTTCTATGTTAAATTGAGGATTTTGAGTGTGCTCTGATTTTGCTTCCAAAGGAATATTATGATGCTTTTCTCGATTCCATCTGTCTTTTCTTCTTCTTCTTTGCTGGGGACTCCAAAGACTCGCTGTGCGGTGAACAACAGAGGCGCTGTCCCGATTTGAGTCTAATTTTTTCAGTTATTTTCGTATTTGTGATTTTAAACGAAGGCCTGACTCCAAAATTTGTTTAAGACCTTGAGATATAACTAGTCATCGATGCTCAGTCGAACAGTGTGGCCATTGCCAATTTCTTGGTTCTGCCCAGGTCAAAATGGTCACTTGAGTTTGAGCCCGACTCTCTTCTTGCTGGAATAAGGTGTGTCAAAGATTTCGTAAGCTTCTTTGAAAATCTAGCATGATTAACCGTATGGACGTTGTTTGTATCAATAACTCCAAATACTAAATGATTATTATTCAAATGTCCACTTGGGAAATATTACATTGTTTTGTGGACGAATTGTACCGATAGTACCTATCTTTGTCATAGAAAGCTTGTTGATAGGACCCTAACAGAGGAAAAATAGTTCATATCATCACTAGCGTGATAACGTCATCTAAATTATAAGCTTGTTGGCTGCCCATCCAATTTGGGCAAAACTTATCTAAAAAAATTCAAAATCTATTCCACTTTGATTAATTGAGTCCTAAACCTTTTAATTTTATCAATTGAATCTTAAATCTTATCATTTTTTTTGCCAATTTTGACTAGAAATCGATGACGTGGATACCGGCTGCCCTATGTGACACGACCATCGTTATGTCCACAATTTTTAATAATTTTTAAATATTTCTTTCGAATTTTATTTATTTTATTTTTGTTTTTTTTTTCCTTCTTGGGTTAAAGGGTGGGCAACCTCCATTGCCCCTCGCTGTGTAGCTAGTGAGAGGCCACAGCGAGAGCGGCCCTTTGAATAGAAAAACAAAAAATATATATAAAAGAAAAAATATAAATGAAATAAAAGTTCAAAAAAAATAGTAAAATTTTAATTGTTCAACTCTTTGACAACATGAAAAAAACCAAAAACTCTGCCCTCCCTCTCTATCTATCCACGACGAGATGAGTTGTTTATCATTACGATCGGTGTCCAGTGGAAGTGCAGCGATGTATGTAGCTGAGGCATCCTAACGGATTGGTAATTATCAGCATTGGCTGTACCACATAGGACGACCGGCGTCCATTAGCAATTTCAGGTCAAAATCGGCTTGGCGAATTCAATTAAAAAAAATTATGAAAAGGTTTAAGACTCAATTGGCAAATTAAAAAGGTTTATGACCGAATTAATAAAAATATAATGTGTTTGAAATTTTTTGGAGAATTTTTTTTTTTCTCTAATTTGGACAAAGGAGTTGTGGAGTACGATTAGGGCTCGGGAGCGGGGCTAGTGGGCCAGCGATAAATCACTCGTGCTATAATCGACGGGATACTTTTGTTCTTTCGGTAACTCTTTGGCACCCAATTTTTACCGTTCGACTAATTCCCACGAGTACGTGTGAACCGTCCGTCCACTTGCACCGGGCACGGCCCCACGGCTCAAAGTCCGCCCACTTGCATTGGGCACGGCTCAACCAACAATTGGCAGGCATGGCTCTCCAATGTTGATATGAGCAAATGACTCTATCATTTGAACTTTTAATCACTCACCCAATAATCCCTTTGAGTTCCTCACCCCGACACATGCAACCGCTCTAGAGGGACGTCCATGTGAGCCCAAACCAAAATTCCCAAATCAAATTTGCGGATGTCATATTCCCATGGACAAGCGTGCCGAAAGTAACCCGCACTACTACTCAACTTGAAGGTCGCGCCGCACTAATGCGAACTCACGGCTTTTGGAATTGGAGCTGCTGCTGCTGTTGCACATATTCCTTTGGTTCTAACTCCATGGATGCATGTAAGGTCGCGCACATTAAATGGACAAGACTACATACTAGAGATACCGTGATTTTGAATGCACGATCCTTCTCGCTCAAAAATTCGAAGCTCAATCTTGCGGTCGAATGCCTGAAATTGATGGGGACGGATGATAATTGCCGTCGATGCTCGGTCGAACATGGCGATCATTGCCAACATCTTGGTTCTGCCCAAGTCAATGATCAAAGTGAGTGTACGAGCATGTGACTAGGAAATATAACACATAATACAAGGTGATATCGGGCCTAGGTAAGTCCTTAACACATAATATAGTTCGTCCGACATCTCGATATCCCTCAGACGCTAAACAACTAGAAGGTATTTTCCGCTAACGGGGGAGAAAGAAAGGAGATGTGATTGGCTAGTGGGGTCGCAGGTCTCTAGGCACCAGTACGTTATCATAATGAACGCATCTACGGAGCTCGCAGTTCCTGTACATCAAATGGATATGGATACCGAGGTCTTCTTTTTTGGCCAAACCAAGCCAGGCACCGGGCAAGATTTTTTCTTGGAGATCACGCGAAGCTTCTATGAGATGACAATATGGACGGCTTGAAAATTTGACATTTTAGTGGAATAATTGGGGCTTTGAAAAATCCTACGTATGAGAGGATTAGGTTGTTCGGATCAATAGCTCCGACCACAAGATTTATTCAAATGCCCAATTGCGAATATTAAATTGCCTTGTGAATCGACTCTCTTTTTTTTTTTTTAAATACTCGTCGTTACCCTAGAGCTCAGGTTTCTGATTAGAACCGCAACAGAGAAAAGAAAAATTTATGCAATCCCTGTCGGTCACCCATCCAATTTGGACCGGGGGGGGGGGGTTGTTGAGGAGTTCGGTCGCTACCTTTCGGGGCTTGCGGTGGCAGCCAGCGATATCGGATTCGTGGAGGTGGAGACAAACATCTTGGGGGTCCGCCATTACATCAAATTCTATACAAATTAAGGTCTTGGGGATCACGATCGCCAGTCATCAAATTCTATCCATACCGATGGTGGGGCCCACAAGTTTGGATTTCGAGTGGCTCTGGCCGTACTCCTTGAGGGGCACGCGCGCGCGGGTTTTCAAATTGATATGACCAGATGAAGCAACCTGCGTTCGCCGACGATCCACCCCATTAGATACGACCACGTTTTTCGTCTTTCGCGTTTTGAGATTCTCTCCCTCGCCCCCCATTCATGCGTGGGTCCCAAACCCGTCGAGGTCGAGACAACCCAACGTTATTAGAACATTGTCACATATTAAAATGTCAATGGCCTCCTGGTCGGACACGACACCTAATTAAGAAAGCGACGACGTGATGAAAAAGGGTCATTTATGTATCTTGACAATGTTGAAACAAAAATAAGTAAATTAATTAATAAATCTCCCTCGGCTTTCGAGACGATATTTTGAGTGGTTTCCGACAGGTCATAGAGAGAGCAGTCGTAAGGCCCACCTCCTCTTGTGAAAAATATCTTGCAGAATACTAGACTCTACCAAAAAAAACTTCTCCACTACAATTTTAGCCCCCTTTTTTATCAGCCTCAAACTTCCGCCGCCCTTTGGGATATAGGTCTAATTAGACGGTTTGGTATCACCACGATTGATTGTTTTTGCGACCCCACAAATCGACTTCCTATAAAGAATTTGTATATCGACCGGTCCAACAACTTATGGATCTACTACTGAATCCCAATCACGAGGCATGGGCCGCTTCTCTCTTTTCGATTTTACTGCCCCAATAAAGGGACTTATTCTAATGTTTTTCATGAATATTAAGTTCCGAAAATAAAATTCATTATTACTATATTAATCGATTAGTAAGATTATAATATCTGACTAGTCACTTTTTTATCATGCAAAGCGACTTGGTATGTAACATGCATAGGAAGTGGACAAAACTAATCACATCATAGTTCATACGAAAAATCGTGTCGATTCACATACTTAAGTAAGCTTTTGTGAGCACGACCATTGACGACCGCGAATGGTGGGGCTCCCAAGTTCCTACGTTTGGTCTTCCTCTTTCCAGAGCTCGGCCCAATTCCTCTGGGCCTCATCCAACCCGAGAACCGACCCGGACTTATCCGGGTCCCAACTGCTCGACAGCGTCCCGTACGCGATCCCCAGCGCCGACGCCCCGAAGCACAGCAACGTCGTCAGGAACGGCAGCCACCGAGGGACGTCCAACAGCTCTCGCTCCTTAAGCGCCCCGAATACGTTGAGCAGCGCGATGCCCGCCGCCATCGGGACGCCCACGAACGCCAGAATCCGCCCGATCATCCTCCCGAACACCGCCTGCGGGATCTGGTCGTCGCCTTCACCGTCGTCGTAGTTGCTTTCGCTCGCGTCGTGTCTTCCGGCGGTGGGACGGGGTTTTCCGGGCGGCCGCGGGGGGCCGGCGAAGCCCTTGGCTTTGGCGTGGAGCTTCCATGGGTCGAGCGGCGGAGGGCGGCGGCGGTTCGGAGAGATTGAGGAGGAGTGCGTAAATGAGATATGCGGTTGCGAATTTGACGTGGAGTGTTTCGTGGAGAGCAATGGTGGTTTTGAGGTAAATAGGAGAACTTCCATGGTGGCTTGCTGCTTCAAAGTTCACATTTTTTTTTCTCGTCACACGACAATATCACATAGATTGGTGCCTTATCCCGAAGAATCAGTGGACAGACAAAGCCTTCCTTTTAACTTTTTTTCATTAGTCATATTTGCCACATAGCCATGTCTGACAGCGATGTAATTTTTTTTTTTTTTGTAATCATGGGTTCTAGATTGGCTGCTCATACCGCCGAATTACTTTGCCGTCTCTACGGATCTCTCAGAACGTTGAATCTGAGTATTTTCTTTCCTTAATCTACAGAAGAAGTTTGACACTGATATGCTCGGCTTGACAGCTGATTGCGTTGCATGGCTTTGTAATACTGTCCTAATTGTGCAGCAGGCGAAGCTTGCTTAATCATCTGCGATGCGTCGCGCCGTTCCCCAGTTGCCATTTTCGCACGATGCCTCTAACAAATTTGCACGGGTTGCACCACAACGAGAAGAATATCGCCGACTAATACATGCCATCATACTTCTCTGGGGCGACTCCGAGATTGAGATTTTTCTTTCCTTATTGGTGTTTATGCGAATGTTGTTGGATTCGTATGGGGCAATTACGAAATTTTTTGTCAAATCAAAGCAACGCAACCGAATAAAAATATAATATGTACGTGGATCTTCCTTAGAAACAATTCATGCATTCCAATCGAAAACTAAATTATGCATCAAAAAGGTTCGAGGCTTACTCAAGGAGTGCACTTGAGCAGACTTAATTTCTTATGTTTTTGAGCTTCACAAACGTCAAGTCTTTAGTTTTGACATACTACCAATCACATGGCGACGGAAGACATTCGCTCCTTGGTCGTGCCAGCGGCCCTTGAGATGTGATGCATCAAGCTTGATATGTAATCACGAACAACTTATGACTCTCGAATGTTTCGTGTGAGAACAATTCTTGCACGTGCACGAAAGAAAAACCACACAAAGAAGCACAAGAACTCACACGAATGGGTGAAGAAAACAAGGGAAAAGTCCTTCCTTCCTTTAGCCCCCAAAGGGTAACCTGTAAACCGCCCTATTGTAGGGCAGTTTTGGGTGGTGGTCAGCTCCCATTGCCTTTGACTGAGTCAAAGGCGGCGTCGCCGCCTGTCATGTCCTATCCCGCATCGCTCTGATGTTTGTCTCGCGTGTTTTCGCTTTTTTCTCACTTCGTCTGACGGATAACAAACATTATCCTTTGACTTTTATTAGATAAGAAATCTTATCTCTTATCATTTTATAATTCGTGCAAATGGTACATCAGTACGACATTATGCTGAGGTCATGCTTGCATCGCATGCTAATTCTTTGTGATTCAGAAATTAGAATCAAATCTTATTTGATCTAATTTTTCTTGACTATCTTTATAGTCATAATTGCAAATATCTTTGCAATCATGTTTTCCATTTTGGTATCATCATGCATTAGTCATGGTCTGTGACATTTCTAGGTTCACCACTGAGCTGGTAGTAGGATGTATACTAACTAATTAGTATTGCCACGAGAATTGACCATCCTTAATCAATCTCTGGGTTCTACAAGTCATAAGTGACATCTAACAATATATCATGGCTACCCAAGCAGTGTGAATATTATAAGAATATAATGAATCCATCAACTTTGGTTTACAATGCAAGCTGATCCTCCTGTCTCATTATGTCTCAATCAAATAAAGGTCATGAGTTATAATCAAGCCACCAGTTCAATCATATGTATCAATCTATTTGACGTGCAATAATACGAGATGTTCTCGTCAACCCTGGTTAAGGATTTTTATGCACTATAACGAATATATAGCATAGGACATCAATCCTGTATTCAACTGAGGAGACATATCCCATTATCGCACACGCTTGTGCTTTCGTATGCGAATGAACCATGACTATCAAGTACAAAGGCAGATTGACAACTCGCAAATATGCGCACTTGTGAACCATGATCACTCGACATACAAGCTAGTATCATGTTTCAGGTCGAAGGATCTTTATACTAGATCAAAGCATGAACGATTAGATGTTGATCCTGCGTGAAGCTTCCATGCTTGCTAATTGTTCGTTGTGTGTCACATTCAGTGAATTCAATCGAACTTGTTCGAGTATCCGTGTTCCAACTTAAATATGTAATATTTAATGACTTGTGACTCGTCATCCCCATCAAGCATCCAATACTTAATGGCGAGGTTGCGAACACTAATCTCAACAGGATCATTGACATCCATTCAATGATCTATTGACCAAGAACAGTTTAAAAATCGTGTTTAATTGAAACTTATCACACATATTCTCGACGTCTTGAGAATAGATTCAGTCACAACAAATCTTATGGACTTCATTCATCTAAAGAGACGGGATAAGATGAATGAACATGTCTCACCATTAATATGATTGAAAGTACAATAAAATATATGGTTGTTTTGGGGCATACACCTAACAAATGTTGCATCAGCAAGACCTTCATGATCAGGCAGGATAGTCCAGCTTCTCATATGACTTCCTTGAGATCTGCCAACAGGAAGAGATATGATGAATATTTCTCGAACCTGAATTCTCGTCGCATCAGTAAAACATCATGAGTATCCCTGTAACGATGGTGACTCTAGAACTGGATTTGCTAGACAGAGAGGTGGTGAAGATGGCTCGGATGCTCACCTCAACTACTCAAGGAAATGGGTCGATTTCCTCCTCCTTGTCCTCAGGTAAAGGTCATATCAATAACGCCGAGCAGAACGTGTTGATAAAGAGGTCATTCTCACGCTATGAGGTGGCAGTTTTTTTTAGTAGCTAGTTAGATGCTAAAGCATATTCTTTATATAATTTTGTCTTCTATAACTCTTAAAACCTTCAACAGAGAATGACAGAAGGTAAAGCAGGCAGCGGCAAGTGTTTTGTTCTTTTGTGTTAGTTTGGCCCTACAAAGATATAGTGCACGCATGTATTGGCTAATTCGACGCACCTTATTCCATTTCACTGAGGGTCTGCTTCAGATTGATGAATTGATAAGTTTCTATTCAACCAAGAAGTTCGTTTATCTAAGTGCAACTCAACCGAAGTTCTCTTCCCTCTTGAGATTTACCGGTGTGCTAAAGTGGCTGAAATTGACACTGCAGACCCTCACAAGATTAACGAAAACTTCAACTAGACTCAGTAACACAAAATATGGAGTGCTTCTGCTTTTTGAAAAAGAAGTTACTTGACATACCTTGTGAGGTAAAGGAGAGTTGCAAATTGGCAATGTAGAGCCAGCTGATGAATTGACTGAAGCACCAGGAGAGGCATATAAAACTGGTCTTGCGAGCGGTGACCGAACGTATGGGGAAATGGGTGAATTCAGTATGGCAGTATATGAAGGTGGAGATGGCTCTGGACTTATCCGATGGATGCGAGAAAAAGGTACCCTTCCGGGTGATCCTAATGAGGCTCTTGAAGATGGCAGATTGATCCTGATCCTGATTAAAACAAAAGAAGAAGAATGTGGAATGATAACCAAAGTAGTGTAATCGATGCCAAAAAATTGAAAACGATGCTCAGGCTGGGATGATGTTGCATAACAAAAGGCGATTGTACTCACTTGTTATGGAGGTCGACATATTCATCAGTTTCATCCAAGATTTTTTCCTTGAAAAGCACAAGTTATGTCATTACCTCACTTCATACACAATGGTTGAGAGGGGGAAAAATAAACAGTATATTGGGAGCGTTGCATTTCGCCCGGAGCTTACCTGTATGAGTTCCTCCATTACGTCCTCCATGGTTATTACGCCAATGACCTCCTCATCCAAGTTTCCCGGTAGAGATTCTGAATCTTCTAATGAGATATTCGCATCGTTGTATCCGGCCCTTCCGAACCGTGAAGGCAGATCTTTGTACATCTCCATAACGTCTGCCAAAGCGGGGCTCTGAGATTCAAAGTCAGTGGAATATAACGGCGATGCGACTGCAGAGACGTTGATTCCCTCACGGTGGCTTAAGGGAGAACAGAGTCCTGCAGATAAACTGACATAACTTTAGCAATTCTGAGGAAAAGTCCATGTAAATGTCGAACTATAGCCAGAATTCAAGTTTCCGTAAGGCGAGCAAGTGTCGTTACCTTTCTTCAGTTCTTGATTCCGTTTCAAGTTCAAATAGGTATTTGCCATGGTACTCCCCGGCTTGTCAGAAAAGTTATCCCCGTTTTGGGCACCATCTTTGCTCTTAAGGACAATAGCCATGTGGCTGTGACCCTTCCGGAACAGAGTCAGTATGTCGTACAATGGCCAATCCTCACGCACTCTGTTGCCGAAGAAGGAAAGAATTATGCGTTGATTATAGAAAGAGTCCAGCAAAGAAATTTGTCATCTGAAAGAAAGATGTTGGGGAGATAAAAGAATTCAAGAAGGGCACGAAGATTCTACCTAGGAATCCTCCTGACAGTCATAAACTTGATTGGGGTCTTGTCTTCAGGGCGACAGAAGATCATATTTTTCACCTATCAAAAAAGAATGCTAGACAGATTAGATGAATATCAGACATTTGCCAAAGTGAGTAGTTCAAGGAAGAATAATTTCAAGACCATATATTTATACTGTTTTACTGCGAACAATGGTGACGAAAACCTGCATTCCTTTGCCTTGCTTTACCTGTTGGTCCTGTTCAATGATACTGTTCATGCGTCCCTGAATCTACCTTCGAGATGCTACTTTAAATTCTGCTACTCTCACTGCTCTAGATGGTTCAATTCAATTTCGGTTAAGCTTCTCCATTATACGGATCCTAACCTCATAGCTTCAGTGAAACTTAATGCAGATAGAGATGCCTCCTTGAACCAGACATAAAGCTCATCCACATTTGCTTACCAGTATCAAACCGATTATATTCGTATGGGTCCCCGAGTAGACAGGTATCCTGCTGTGGCCTTTACTTGCAATGAGTCCCATCGTGTGTCTAAAATGAAAACAGCAATGTGATTACCATGAGAGGATTATGCGAATTTGCTAAGCCAAGCTGGTTAAGTAAAATATCAAGTAACGTACATGTCGAGTTTGGAATTTATATCAAGCGAGAATATTTCAGATATTGGAGTCATTGCATCTCTTGCAGTTTTCTGTGTCAAGTCCAAAGCGCCCGTGATTATGCTTGTTTCATGATGCGACAAGTCTCCTCCTTTTCCCGCCTGAAGAATGATCATCACTTATCAGAAGATCAAGATTGCTAAAAGGCACTGAAACAGAATGAAGATGCCTTTGATGGTTGATATGGTGGCAGACGGAACAAAGGAAGCCAACCTCGTTTGCATGCAGATCCACCAAAGTCCTCAGCTCTGCTCGCCTATATATTGCCGAATGCGCCCTCCCGAGAAGCCAGTCCAACATCTATAGTAGGGAGGAGAACAAAATAACGACGGTATATCAGAGATGCTGTGTTTCTTGCGACAGATCCTGCTTCCTAAAATTGGATGAGAAACTATGGTTTTAATGTCCCAAACAACTGTGAGGCAGGTTCACCAGAGAAGAGAAAGGCTATCATACAGTTTCTCAGAGATTTAACCGTGCGAATTGCCTTGGCTTCATATTATATCGACCGAGTTCCTTAGCCAGAATTAGTAATCAACATATTTCCATTTTCTTTTTGATCTACAATCCTTTGGGGAGGATCAAAGTTCGTATATACTATTGGCTCTACGTTGCTTAGTCCACTTAATCTCCCGTCAAGTCCGTACAGAATGCTGGGACTTTATGGCCTAATTCCTCAACCAAATATCGATAGTGTAAACTATAAAGCAAAAAGGTTACCTTGCTTATTGGGTATGATACAGGGAGGAAGACCAAGAGAAGCAACCGAACAAAAGCCGATAATCTCGCGCCGAGACTGAGTCCATACCGAGAACACACGGCCTGTGGGATGATCTGGAGTTCAAACAAATGAAGGCAGGTGAAGGAACTTGTTTTTCTGCAGTTCTTTTTGTCTATAAAAATAGCAAGAACTAGTGATAGTTTACCTCTGCAAAGGCAAGCACTAGGGTGACCGACACTAGAATCGCGGCCCACGACGGGAGAATTGAATCCAGGAAAATGGGAAGTGCCTTTCATGACCAAGAACAAATTAATAGTAATGGATCAGTGGTCATAAGTTTTCTTGCTAAACCCAAAATTAGAGAAAAGAAGTGCACAAACCTCCATTGCCAGTGATTTTCCCACAAGAAGGGTGCACAAAAGCAAATGCTCGTTCTTTACGAGCGGTAAGATCCTGGCTAAATATCAATAGCCCATGGCAGAAGTAACAAATACAGTAAATATAACAAAAGAAGCACATTGTTAACAAGAAACGGTGTAGATTTGCCAAGAGAAAGTTATAATTCACAAGAACCTGCATTTTTCCTCTCTTGAGGCTGTCCAGCCTTGATGAGGACCTCGAGATCAACTTGGCTAAAAGAGAGGAGTCCCAAAGCGAGCCCGGAAGTGATGCCGGCAAATATCACTAGAGCCAAAGAAATAACTAGAAACACCCAGAACTCTGGCTTGCAACACGGTACATCGTCCGATCTCATTCTCTATAGGCGAAACGTGATCTTACAAGGCCAAATAGAAACCTGACCTGAATTGGAGTGCTACTTGCAATGATGATGAAGTGATTATAAAGAGGCCTGGCCACGAGCTGTCAAAGAACGAGAGTTATGCGTAAAACAACGAGAAAAGATTAAAAGTTTGACAGGACGCAAGCTTGGCCAAAAATTCAACAGGCCCCCTCAAAATCTGGGACACAGAAATGCCAAAGGACCTGCTGTCTGCTGATTCTGCAGAAAGAACGAGCTTTCCGTAACCAATAACTAAACATTAAACATTACATAAAATCTCTCCTTTGGGCTAAGGAAGCTGCTTTAAACATAAATCTATTGAATGAATGCGACTGGGGTTTTGGCTACACACGTTAAACCGACATGCTAGATAGATGTCGCCAAACTTGTCTTGTAGCTACTGAAATAAGAAATGTGGCCCCAGAAGGGAAATTGATAGCGCCTTCTCAACACATTACCTAAGCAAGTCCTTATGCATAATCAAGTTATCAACCTGCCTCGTGACTGACTGGGGTGGCTAGTATCTGTGTCTGCCCTCAGATTCCAGGATCCCTGGACACATTTTCCACGGCACTTGCTATTTCAGAATGCTAAATTAATCGCGGTCCACTTAAAACTCGAGATGGACTTGCTTTTGGAGTAGGTGAGGATGGACAATGCACGCGCAACCAATTCTCTGCTCGTTCGACTGGCAACGTGATTATTTCCGTGAGATTATCACAGGAGACATAAGTTGGGAGTCTAGGAATATTCTGATCTTCCAAAAGATCTGCGCATGGTGAGCATTATATAAATTTTTTCCAACTGTTTTTATGCTTTTGTTTTCTACTTGTCGGACATATACTTACTCGAAAAGTTGCTTAACTACCAAAAGCAATTGCTTCCATAGGTCCATAACATGTTAGGTCAAGAAAAATCCGGAAAAAAGCAGCCAAGAGACTTCACCAGAAAACATTTTCTTTGGAGGTAGATGGTGGCTGGTTTCTGCAATTATATGCATGCCATTGCCAGGTAATCTGAAGACTCAAGCTGCAGATACTCTTTATGAAAAAGAATATATTATCTTGCTCTCAATCTGGCATGCTCCAAAACTGCAATGCTGAAAATTACAAATTCACTTCTTTGTTTATCTAGGGGATCTAGTAAACGGGGCGGCGTCTGCGCACGCATGCCGGGTGCTGCCGAGAGAAGCTTAGAGCAAAAAGCATCTCTGATACTTAGCAAAATATGACTTTGTACCAAATTATGTTCACCTCGTCACGACGTAGGATAATCCGGACTTTTGTATTTATCGACGGATTTGTTAACATTAGATACGGCTATCAGTGGGACATAATATTGGACTCGTCCATCGTATACAGGTTCCGCAGCTTTTCTTGAGAGACCGGCGTTTTTCGAACAATCCTAGGATTACAGAGATCGATTTCATAAATCAACTTACAAAGTGAATTGGCAGAGTCTGGGATGTTCTTCCGTATCACTTCGTAAAGAGAGTTGTGTGTTTTCCTGATGATATTCTTCGCATAGTAACTACTACTGTGCTTTTAAGGTACATCAGCCTCGTATTGTAGCATAGTTTCCTTACATCGGTTTACCGAGTTCATAAGCTTTAGTCACCGCGTGGATGCCACGACTTTAATCCTAATGCCGCAGAAATTGTAGTCGATATGTGAAGAAGTGTGTTATTCGAAGAGAACTCGTCATAAAGAAATGACTTGGGGGTTGCACTGGCCAAGTAGTAAATTGCATGGTTCGAGAGGTCAAACACGCATCATTATTCAATTTGATACCAAGACTATCTCGTCTCGTAAAGCTTTGATTTGGACAAGTTAACTTGATCGGGTCGTCGATCGTCATCGTTCTACCTTGGAGTCGAAAAGGAAGTTCCGGAGAGAACAATTGGTGGCCCGGGAGCCAACGATCGAACGCTTGCGCCAGAATCGGCCGAATAAAGCCAAGTTGAATACGTGCCCGCAAAATGAAGGGAACGGCGTGCGAGATAATTACTGAGAAAGGAAACCCAAGTGTGTTACTAATGTAATAGTCTTTTGGTGATTACGAGAGTAATATCATGTCGCCGGGCACAAATTTTCTTAGAAGTGGACTTCACGATAATTTTTTATTTTTTATTTTTATTTTTTATGGCCTTAGAAGAGGTTGTTAATCTCATAATGGATTAATGATAGCCACCATAATCATTTCTCTAACTAGAAATATAAGCTAGCCCGAGGCATTTTAAATGTTAGTTTGCTTTTCATGAAAGGAAATCAGCTGCTTGGTTTCTACTAAACATGATTTTTCGTTGGCTAGATCAGACCCGACTCGTCGTCTGTCTCAATGCACGTGTGTCGCACGTGCGACCTTATTTTCTCGTCTCTAACTCGAGTTGCAATTCGCACCGTTTTGTTGTATCGATATGTTCAGAGGATTTGTATAAAGCCCTCGTGGAGGAATCTCTTAGTTCGCGTGAGTCGCATCTTTTTGTTGGCCCGCCCGTTGGCCCGTCGTGGCCGGCCATGTAGTGGGTTGTGCCAACTTGGTCACGGCCGAAGCCACGACCCACGTCACGGTCCAGGCCATGCACGACTCAAATTATGTTTACAAGTGGCCAACGACCAGGCTGTAGCTGTCATCGCCCAAAAAATTTTTTGAAGAAAAAGGGCCCAGAAAGAAATGGATCGACCGGGCACGTTTGTCGCCCCTGTTCACGACCAACTCCGAGATTTTAGCAAGTCGGGCGCATGAATCTCGAATCCATCGCAACAAATTTGTACTTTAGGGATCCTTGTATGCAACGGGAGATTTCACCGGATCGAATGGTCTAAACACGCGTGGCGAGTGCAATAATATCTTCGAAATAAACTCAATCAATAGGCTAGCGGACTTCTAGATCCCGTCGGTCGAAGGAAAATAGGCTACTCGAGAGCAAACAATTCTCTTCATGGATTTGATTAGTGTTTGCGTGCGCGATTCAAGATATTTGCATTTTATGAGATGTTTGCGGATCCAACCCTTGTTGACCCGATTAGTAGCTAATTTTGGCCCGAAACATAAGATTTGCGATCTATGTTGTTTATTAATTCAAAAATGTCATTAGCTTCTCTTTTGAATTTTCGAAACCACCCATCAACAAAAATGTCATTTCGCTTCGCTCGCTAATCCTCTTTCCCTCCATTTTCAAATTGGCTTTTCCTTACCTATTACTTAGGTGTATTTTGAACTATGGTATTTATGAGATGTTCGCGGGCCCAACCCTTGTCGACCCGACCAGAGGCTAATTTTGGCCCGAAACGTAAGATTTGTAATTTATATTATTTATTCATTCAAAATGTGAATTTACGAAATTACCCTTCAACAAAAATTTCATTTCGCTTCACTCTCTGAGAAAATCCTCTTTCCCTCCATTTTCAAATTGGCCGCTCTCGAATTGATTCGCTTTCGTAAAACCAATCCCGCGTTCTCCTCTTACTTCTGCTCTTTCGCTCTGGGGATAGAGTGGGGAAAAAAAAAAAAAACAAGAGAAGCTTCGGGAAGAAGATCGCTCACCGGTGCGTCTCCAATGTAAGTGCGATCCCAGTTTCCTCTCGTTCGAAGAGCTCAAGGTCTCTCTCCATGGACTACGTCGACACATTGTTCAAGTGCTTCAAGTGCGGCATCTCTCCTCCCGGTACTTTCTCCTTCCTCGATCCCACTCCCAGTGGCATACGCATGCTCAGAGCACTCGCTTCATCTGAGTAGATTTGCTCGATCCGTTACCGATTGGTGGATTCGAGTGAGTTTTCGAGCTGCCCGTAGTGGATTAGGTCTGAAACGTCCGTTACTTCGTTCCGGCGTGCGGTATGCTGTAATGGGGAATGCTGACGGTTGATTGAGTGAAGGATATTATGTTTGAATGCATATGTGCTGCGGTCGATTCTGCTTTGCCTGTTCCGTGCTCTCTTCGTGACATTTGTTTATCGATCTTATCAGAATCGGCCGTGAGAGAGAGGAAGAGATTTAAAAGGAAATGGCAGGAAGGGAGGTCCGTACACGAAGGCTCCACATCAAGCGCCCTCAGTCCTGGATCATCAGGACAGAGGCATGAGGAGGCAACGGACATACAGCCTTGCATGGAGAAAGTATCGGATGTAGGTGATATTTCTCCTTTCTGTTGAATTTTGGGTCCACAGATGAATTTGTTTCCAAAGGGATTAGCGAAAGAATCATTTTTCTATTTGTTTTCCCTTTTGCTATGGCATTTAAGCTCTGTATTTAAATTTTAGTCTTTGTCGTGGCAAATGCTGATCGAGTTTCCGGTTGTGACTTCTCAGCTTGGTTCAACAACAGTCAGAGCACACAAGTTTAGCCAAAGGAAAAGGGTGCATATTTCTCCAGTGGTGTTCTATGGGTCTCCTAATGGCGTGCCTCCAAAAAGACCATCTAGTTTGCTGCGATTGCTGAATGAGATACGGGTTGATCTTGCTGCACAATATTCATCAAAGCTAAGGTCCTTGTATGTTTTCACGTATTCCCTGTGCATGCACTTTGCTTCCATTTCCAGCAGCTTTTCCTTTAAAATATCTGGCTTTGTATCTTCCTTGATTTTCCATGAGAAATTTCACGACTTTACAGGACAACCTGTATGTGCACTACGCTTGCATTTGGTAGTTGAATAACCCGTTTCCTTTCCTTTTCAACCTTAGAAAGGAAATATGGGCCACATTCCCAAGGCAAGAGGAAGCAATGAAGTTTGCTAAGGCTCATCCTCAGGTTCATGTGTTCAGTTACCAAGACCATTGTAATGGCCAGAGAAGATTTCTCGTATCATCTTACCAGGAATTCTGGAAGAGGTGGTAACCTTTTACTTGCTGTCTTGGGGTGCCCATGTTTGGTATTGGTGTTCTACTTAACACTGCATTGTGGTATTCTTTTCAATTAGGTACAACATCATGGATCCAAAGTTACGCCACCATTATGAAGTAATTCAGGAGGTGAGAAGCTGTTGCTTTCATGTTCATTTGCATGCTGTGAGTTGTATGCGAAACGTAGGATGACTCTAGAGAGGAAGCATCTCTCCACGTGATTTGTCAATTAAGAGTCTCATTGGGATGGTTTAGGATTTTCTCCTTTATTATTTTTTTACCTGTTATAGCCAGTTCTTAGTTCCATCTTTTGCTTCTAGCTCTTGATTGTTTTCAAGTGTCGAGTAATAAACTGAATTAAAAGCCATAAGTAGAAGGAGGAAGTACTATGGACAAGGTGGCAAAATCAGTATTGGACGTGATTTCATCGAGTGTACAATAGCGCTAGTACTTGAAAGAAGCATTTGAGGGCATTACTTTATAATTTTTATCTAACACATAATGTAATAGTACGTTGCTTGTCACTTGGGTTTTCGAAATGTAAATTTGGCTCTACCATCAACATATTCTTTGCCAGGGTCTGCCTTGTCACTTATACTTTGATTTGGAGTTCAATAAGAGGGAAAATGCTGATAAAAATGGAGATGAGATGGTTGATCTTCTGATATCAGTTGTTTTGGAGGTGTTGCTTGACAAGTACTCAATCCAAGGAAATGTGGAATGGGTAGTTGAGCTTGATTCTTCAACTGAAGGTAGGCTGACTTTGAATTTTCCTTCTGTTGGCTATTATTGCATTAGCAGTCACGGGTGGTGTATGCAATATTCAATCACATATTATAAGCTACATCTCATTCTGCTGAATATTTGTATCGACATAAAAACTTAGACACCCTATTGAGCCAGAGTACTTGTTCTTTTTCACGGTGCCTTCTAGCTAAATTTTTCTATTATTCTTCTTGAGACCCTTCACATTTGATGTGAGAGAACTCTGCTAGGTTTATGGTAGAAAAGAAGCTTCGACTAAGATCTCTGGCACTTGTGAGGTCCATCTTTGTCTGAGCAATTTAGCATTTCATTTTTGAGGTAAACTGCACTTAAATGCAGTTATGAAGATGGAAATCGAATGATGCCTTTCAATGACATACCTCTTTTGGAAGTTGAATCACCATTGATTTCATGGATAGGATTTACTGGGAATATTTGTAGGCCCTGGTTATCTTACATTGAGCTATATAGGCAAGATTATTCAATTTATTTGTACAGGGTTGAGTTCACTATGATACTTAATGTGAAGGAGCATCTAGTGTTGGAGCTGCATGGGACACTACCCGGATGCTTTCTTGCAGCAATGATTTTTTTTTTTCTTTCTGTTTGAAGTCAAATATTTTACCTTGAGTCACAATTTCAAGACATAATGTCAGAGGGAAGGGGCACCTGAAAGGCTGGTTAACTCTATGAACGCTTCAGATTCTTCTTGAGGCCTATTAGTTTAGAATGAGGTGTTTCTTCTGGATATAGTTAGGTCTGGAGTCACAGATATCTAGACACATGAGGGATTTTTTATTGGAGCAAAGTTTTGCATGTTTTCCTTGCTCATAATTTCACAGTGCAGGGTCACTGGAGTGTACTGGTTGAGTGATGTTCATAGCGCAGCCAATAGGATTTACGCATAGTACACTAGAACTCTTTGTCAGACTTGGAATGATTTAGAGATTCAGGCACAGAAGAATCTGTAACTTGATGAGTCAGTATGCGCCTTCTGATTCCAACATCTGCCTATTGAAACTCTAGGAATATCTCATGTGAAACCTTTTCCCCCCTTGTATATGTTAAATCTTCTCTCAGAACATAACAAGTTTGTTGCAATATCAGTGACAGCACTGCTTGTATGCAGCAAAATTTTCTCGTCATTTGATTCTGAGGATACCAATGACTGCTTTTAAGGACAACTCTCATGTGGGTGCATTTGTTTCAGAGGTATGCTCCAGTGAGAAGCTTTAGTTATTGTGTGGAAGAGAAAATTGCAAATTCGATAATTCCATAAAGATATTGGTATCATGCCTTTCGAGTTATCCACCTATTCTGAGATATTTATCCACTCAGAATTGACAGATGTCTTGAACTCTTGCATAAGCCGCTTTACAGCCATTCTCACAACTTTGCCGAGCTGCAGGAACTCTGTGTGCGTGTATGCGCGCGGCAAAGGAGAGGGAGGGGTTGTACTTTTGTCAATGCACACCTTTTTGGAGAAATATAACATTGCACACGGCCATGATGTTGTAATGACCATTTGACAGGTATGCTCGCGGATTTCTAGTGCAAGGGAGACAGACAAAAGATACGAAAAATTGTTTGTCAAGAAAGATCCCAGCACATCAACATGTCAAATTTTTGTGGACACTGCTGTCTATTCAAGGAATCGATGCTTTCGTTTGGCTCTGTCATCCAAGGCAGGCAAGAGTTCTGTCCTTCTGCCAACCAGGCGTTTCAAATGCAAGGACATGGTACGTTACTCCTTGTTGTTGAGATCTAGTGACTTGTGAGGCATCGTTGGAACATGGCTGTGGTGATCTCTTTCTAGTTTGCTCAAAATGTTCCTCAAATCTACCTACAAAGGTCTTCTCTATGCCTCTAATTGAGAAGGTTAGACGAAGACATAAGAAGATGTGCATATGCACCCAGAAAGGAGAATTAAATATGACAGTGCTTGAAACAGTAGTATCTCTCTTTCACAGTTGCTCTTTATAGGTTCATTTGTTCTTGACACTCAAAATGCACTTGCTCTCTCCTGACAGTCTGAGGAAGAGATGTTCGTGGCTTCTTTGATCTGCAGAATGGATGTTGATTGTCAGAAGCTCTTAGTCTGCAAAATGGAGTTAGATTGTGCAAAGACACTTCAGTTTGAGACTGAGGTAGTTACAAGTCTGAATTAGTTCTTGTATATGGCCCCATCATCAACTATATGCACATGATTTGCCGGACTTTTCATTATCAGCGAAAAATTAATGATCCTGAATTGGTGGAGCTAAGATCTGGAAACATCTTAGCATAGGTTGTCGAGTGTGCTAGAACTTTGTGGTGGTCTCTCATGCGATGGATTTTTTCTCCCTTAAGCAGGTGAATGGTGACTTTGGAAGATACAGTCTTGCTTCGCAAGAGCTTAATTTCAACTCTTTCCTTAGTGATAGTTCGGCGAATTACTTCCTTGGCAAGTCACCATTCCCAATGTTAGACAAATTCATAGAATCTGTGGCCTCAATTGGATCTGTATCAGGTGATTGCTTCTGTCTTACTTTCATATAAAAAGAGGGATGGGTTATTTCAATTGCTTCATACATAGTTCATGGATAAGTTGAGAATGCGGATGATATCAAAGTTGCTAACTTTTTTGCAAACATAATTAAGTTGTATCTAGCTTTTCTAAAGTGACAGACCTGAAAGAATTTTAATTCTGATTAATATGTCTGATTTGAAACCAAGTTACTGATCGGCACTTTCTCCTTCATTAGCAGTAGCGTCAAGAAAATGATCTATTGAAATGCCTATCCTTCTCGTTTTCTCCTATAATGCTGATGATTCTGTCACACCATAGGTAAAATTCGAAGCTGGTACTGGTTCTCAGCGCATGGACTCATGGTTTACAGCATGTCAAGGAGCAGGTTCTGTGAGCGAATAGGCAGAGAGCATAAAAGCAATCACGGTATATGCTGTCTTTTTAATGGAAAATCTCTTATGTTGATTCATACATTTTAAGTTTACCTTTGGGAAAAACAAGCTTATCTTTTCCCTACTTGGAGTGATGCAGTTATCTACGTTGTTGATCTGAATCTGGCTGCATATTACCAGAAATGTCATGATCCTGATTGCAAGGGTACAGATAAGTTCTGTCCTACATTTGTCCATTTGAAAACTTTTTTTGTGTGCAAAAATGAAGGTAAAGTGAGCTTTGTAATGGCCTAGGTTACCGCTCTCCCTTGCGTCCGATCCCAGAGGATATTGTGCCTGATCTATCAGCGTTCTTTGATCCGGGGCAGATGGCAAATCCTCCTGATGTAACGAAGAATGTGCTTGACGATGATGAAAATACAGCGAGTTGCTCCCCTATGGATGCTTGGTGGCTCGAAGCCATTAGAGTTGCAAATGCTATAGAAAACCAACAGATCATGGAGTACGACAGCAAGGTTGGTCATCCACTCTACTTATTCGTGTAAATTTTTTAGGATCTTCAAGAGATGTAATCCTAAAACCCACCATATTTAGCTAAATCACTGGATGAGATAGAGAGAGAGAGAGTTCTGCCGGACGAGCAGGCTGGTCAAATTGTCTATAGTATGATACACATCTTGCAGGAGAACAATTGTGTGGATGAAGAGGAGGACTGGTGGGTGGATGTAGAAACGGACATACGTCAGGTTGAGCTTGAGCTTAACCATTCCAGTGGCTCATAGTTGCAATTATGCGGGAGGAAATTTGGTCCTGCTTTGTTCTTCTGCTTGCAGACTTGAACAGGGGTAGCACTTTGTGTTTCCTTTCAATTCAATCTCACGAGGAAAAGAGCGGAAGACTAAAAGTACTTGCCGTAAAGATGGGATTTTCAAGGAAAGCACTCTCAGCCCTTTTATTTGGTTTGACAATAATTTGCTAGGCAGATGGCATTGCAGAAGAGCTATGCTATTCAAGTTGAACATCGGGCCGAGAATCCATGCCAACCACTAACAGATGGTTTAATGGAACAGTCGCGGTATTTGTGAGGGGAGTGAGTCGGACCTTCTCGGACACCAAAGACGAAACTTGTTCTTGCTCCCAATTTCAGGTTCACCTCACCCAATGATCGTTCATCTAAGGGAAAGCTACAACTACTTAAGCTGTTCAATGTCGTGCCATATTTGACGAGGTGTCGTGATGTTTTTATCACAGCACTTAGCACTTAGGTACTACTGAGCAAAGCTCTCTGATGAGTGGGACATTTTTACCCTTTCCATGTATTGTTAATTTAATTTCCTAAGCCATGTGACTTTTCCATTTTCGGATTTTCTACTGTATATATTCAGGTTAATCTCAAATCTGCACAGTCCGTGTTCATATCCGACTCTGTTGTGGTTCTTGCAAGATCTGGTTGGGAATCGACCAGAACCTATCACAGGTCTATTCAACTCACTCGCCTCCAAGATCAGTTCAGTGAGCCAACCATGTGTCGAAAAAGTAACATGACAAACAGCCAAGGGTCGGATGATAAATGGCTCTGAAGAAGCATGATATTCGCAGCTTGCACCGAATACAAGTACAGAGCTCATCTTGGGTTTTCCTTTTCATCTTTCCTTCTCCATTTTTTTTCTCTTTTGCACTGGAGGTGCTAAGTTAAGCAATCGAGAGCAATACAACAAACAATTCCGCACCAGTGTTGAAAACTAGAACGTTTCGTTTCATTTTTAATGAGCCTTCTTCTTCTTAGGTGGCTTGTGCTGGACCCTTGGGAATAGTAGATTATTAAGCTGTCTCTCTGCACTTTGCTCTGAAGTGGCCTGCAAGGACAATACTTAGAAGAATGAAATAGCGACTACAGAAAAACACAATTCGGGTTTTGGTAAGTTAAACATAGAAGCAATGGGAAAAAGTGATGGATAACGACGTATAAATGAACATTCCTACAAGTTATGAGCTCAGTGAACCCACCAAAGGGATTAAGCTCTAACCAATTCAAGCAAGGGAGAAAAGGAAAAAAAAAAAAACAAGGAAGCTCCTCTGGGGTTTTATTCTTGCGTTAGCTCACAGCTTCCAAAGGAAGTTTGGCTGAGGCTGGCAAACCATAAACTTTAGAAAAGGACAATCAAGATTTACAGCGACTCCCAAGAAATGCTTTTTGGCACAGAAAGAGCATACCCTTGTGTCAAATGCAAACCGCAATGTTAGAAGTTGTGTTCCTGAGCAGACTCTTGCATCAAAGCCAAGAGCATCAACACCAATTATCATAGCCTCCTGTCAGAAAGGTAAAAAAAATCTCTCTTACTATCCTGGGGAAGGATATCTGAACTCAACAAAAGTATCATAGTAACTAACGGCAGCAGCAATTCACATCAGGAATCAGATTTTACAAAATGGCAATAATTATTTTCAGGGTTGAGAATGACCAGGTCACTTCAGTCAAAATACCAATTCACGTTGTGTTCCCAAAATTGGGGAAATTGCATAGAAGTACAAACAATTTCAGTTGATGCAAACCAAGCAATGAGAAGTTTTCAATCGACTGAGACAATTCATTCCCCAACAGTAGTGATACTGGAATGCAGCTCAAAGTATCGCAGCAGCAGTGGCACACATATGCAGCTCAAGCACCACAACAACTTCTAACTACCAGTCTCCGTATCTTACCTCCACTTGAATTCCCTTGCATCTCCAGCAGAGAGACTTGAGGGCTTGGATAGTCTTCTCTTCGCTAGCTTTCAATCGGGAGATAATCTTGGCAGCGGAGTGAGCAATAGCATCTGGTTGCGCTTTCCTGAAATCTTCTACTTCAACAGTGTGCTGCATAGGGTTGAAGAGCAAAAATTAGATAACTAGGACATAAAATCATCACAAGCTATTACTCTAAGAGAGGAAACCACGCATGATATTTCAAGATCCAATAACCGCTACTGAAAGCATTCCATTTGATCTGAGACATGAGAATGTATTTGGGCTTTTAGTTCTGAAGCTAATCACCTCTATCTCCTCAAGCCAAAGTGTAGTATTGAGAATGACAAACTAGATGATGGCCATTAATTTAAATGCAGTCAACTTTTGTGTTCCCTTTCTTGGGAGGTGGGAGGAGGGAAGTAGGGAGGGAATGGGAATAACTGAATGCATGCAAGTTCAACAATGTCTGGATCAATTTGGGTACAATGTAAATCTCCTCGTTTTGCTGCCTTATTATAATGGCTCAACTACAGTAAGAAATATATGGAACAGAAGAGGTTACAATGTGAAAATGTTTATAAACGTGTGGTGAAAGCACATGATCCTGCCGCACAAAGAGATCACTTACAGACCCACAGTCAGCAAGTAGAATGGGATCTTCAGCAGCATACTAGAATATCTCGAGAACATACCGGGTGACCATGTACTGAAAGCAGCTGAATATTAATCATCTCGAGCTTGTAAAGTGACTTCCCACTCCTGGGGCTTCCATTCTTGCTGAGTTCCTCTGCACTAATGGGGCCATCTTCAAGTGAACTTTCTTGTCCATCAGCATCAGTGGTACTAGAATCTACTTGTTTGTCTTCAAGGACACTCCCAATGGGATTTACTTCGGCACCGGAATGGTGACTAGATAGGTGCCTCTGATTGGTGGAATGTCCCTGAAGAAGTGCAGGGCTTAAAAGGCCCTGTATGACAATGCCAACAGGAGGCCGTTCCATCCAATTAACGGGGTCATCTGAAGCAACCTGAAAAAAGAATTCTAGTGAAAGTGGAAACTAAACAAAAATAGAGATAATGTCATATGTGTTGTTATTTCATGATCTACAATACTATAAAAGCATTCAAAGTTTTTGGTGCACCAAGCTTCCATCGTTCTTGATTTTTGTTTCAAATTGTATTTAATCGTCCAGGACTGAAACTCTAGCGGCATTCGGTTACCTCAGCCAACTTTTTGGCAAAGTACATGGGGTGAGAAGATCTCATCGTCTCCAACTGTGCCCAATCTCCTGGATCTCCATCAGATTGGTCCTCATCATCCTCATCGTCAAGGACAGAAACCCAGTCCTATCACAGGTGACAAACTAATTCAGTGACATAGCAATGTTCCCGTTGTGTCGACATTTCTGTTTTTCTATAAGGGAAAGTGTAGCAATTGTAATTGTAACTTCACATGAAAAGATATAAAATAGACAAAATGCAATTCTTTGGCCTCAAAAAAAAAAGCAATTTGATTATTGTATGAGAAATGGAAGACAACACCAATAATGAAGAAGAGTTAGAATCACAGCAGCAAGGTGTGTAAGAAGGTATATTTTAGTTATGTTATGGAACCTTCTCCTTCTATGAGTTTAAGTAAACTCAAAAGTTTACCTCAGTTCCAGCTATAAGACTTAAAGAATTTACATAAGATAAACAGAGGTAGAAGGTGAGACACTAGTACACAGTATACACCAAATACGAACTAATGTAAAAGTGTCCTCTTCTAAAGGAATGTAGTATGACACGAAAAAAAAAATTAATAATGTTAGAACGTGTAAAATAGAAGTGTGTCTCCCTGATTTACAGATATCTACATCTAAGGAGTTCATCATCTCAGATATGATAAGAAATAGATAGATAGATTTCATTCCAGAAAACTAGAGGATAAAAACACTATAAATAACACAAGATAATAGGGAACTGTAAACCATAGTAAGCACATAGTGGGGACAATATTAAGCAGAAAACTAAAGTAAAAAATATCACATGATACGACATTATTACAAAGCTTCTTTGTATCTGGAAGTATGTATACCTCTCCATAATCATCATCTTCACCATCCTCATCCTCATCCTCATCATCTTCAATATCACTATCTTCCTCCCCAATCTCCTCGATCCCAAACTCAATATCGGCAGGACCTGATACCTCCATCCCATTGAGCATTTCCGTGGTATCCAAGCCTATTATCACTTGCTGCATTTTATATCATAGACATTAGCTAAGCTAACAACAGAAGCATTTTTGAGTAATTCTTGCAGAATGAATCGCAAAAACATCATGCTACTTTTTCGAAAAATAAGTTGTGTTTGATACTCAACTATTGCCGGTCAATAAACTATGCCACCGTTTGAGAAGCAAGACTTCATATTATACAAGCTTGAATACAGTGCACAAGCATATTTCTAGGGGAAAAAGGGCATACCACAACATTACCCTCCGATGCTAGTGTTTGAATAATATCCTCATCATTGTTTACCTGAAAGTAAATATCTGCAAATTGCCCGAGCTGAGCACATACTTTTTTTCATTTGGCACAGGGAAGTAAAACCAGGACTATAATTTGAACAAAGTGGACTTCGCATACTTACTTCCCTGTTCATCAGTCCCATAAGGCAATTCTGACCAAAGAATGTTCTCATGGATTTCATCATCAACCATACCAGAAAACAACAGGGTCGCTTTGGTGTTGACCTGAACTCAACACACTAACAGAAGCCACTAAATAACAGCAAAAGCTTCAATATGAAGTCCGGCCTGTGATATATAGCAAAAATACCTCGACAATCGTCCTCGTGGTTTCTGCGGCAGTAAGTGTTGCATCCCCACCGGATGCTAATTCAGCGATATCCTCAAATGGATGATATCCGGCCCTTCCATTGCACCTCGCTGGATCAGAAGCAGAGCCCAAATGCTCTGCAGTAGCTCTAACTTTCTTCCTCACGACATTTTTCTTTTTTACGAGAGAACCGCTGTTGAACCTCTGGTAACTGTCGCAGTTAACCGATCTCGCTGCTTTCAAATCCAAATCAATCTATTCCAAAACAGTTTTTATCCACAAAAAAGCCTAAGCATCAAGCACTCACCACGGTATGTCGAAGCTGCCAGAGTGCGAAATCCGGCGAGAGCCCGCGAGGACGCCGGGACACTCATCGGAGCTCCAGAACGAACGGTGACCTTTGAAAGAAAAAAAGAGAATCTAAATTTGCTCCATCAAGTGGACAACACTATGCCTTTCTCTAGTAAATAAGAAAATGTATGAATATTACAAGAACATCAACATTCGAGAAGAATTGAGCTAGTGTTCAATGTTTTAACTGGAAAACTCTAGTACGAAAATGAACGAAGAAAAACAGTTGCAATCGCCATTATCTCAGCAAACAAAACAGAAGGAAAAAGAAGAGGAAGCAACCGAGTTACAAGTTATGGCGGAGGAGGAGCAAAAGCTCGAACCGGAGGCGAACCGGACCGCCATGGCCGACTCAATCATCGTCGGCGGAGCTGCTTCAGCTGAACGGGAGAATCAAGATGCGATGTGGCGCGAGATCATGTGCTGCACAAGCGCTTTTCCCTCTTGTCTGTCCGCGTTCGTTCCGAGCCAAAAAGGTCGAAGCGGATGAGGTGATATCGTTTCGTGCTCGCCAAAACGCAACCCGCTTAGGTGGCGCCGCTCGCTGCAAAAACGCGCGACGTTTTAGCCCGATCCCTTTGCCTGCCTCGTATCGTCCAGCACAATCCGGGCTCCGCCCAAAGGAGCCAATTGGAGACCTGGATCAGGATATCGCGTTGGACTCGAGAGAATATCCACTTTCCATGAAAATTTTTTCATAGAAGATTACTTTAGCTTTTAGATTATACCATTTTTGCAACAAAAAATATAAAATCCCATTACTCAAACAATTGATATTTTTGTGCTTATTGCACTAATTAGCATTTGAATTTCGTACATCATGAGAAATCTCTTACTCTCTATTCTTTTCTCTTTTTCCCAATCAAAAAGTGTAACAATTTCAAAACTCAAGAGGCTAGCAAACGGATTACTTCTTGGGAGGAGATAAATGTAAACAACTAATCATAGTCACTATAAAATCAAATAAAATGCTTCCCATGATAAAATATACCGTCCCAATTAGTGCTTGTAATGATATAGAAATATTTATTTAGGCGGTCTTCCCTAAAAAAATGTAATTTTTTAAAGAATTAAAAAGGAATCTATTATGAATGTCATGAATAATCCTTATTGTCTTGTTTTAAAGGGAAATAAAACTCACTATTTAATGTTTATATATTTATAATTGACAGCAAAAAAATCAAAATCAAAATCTGGAGGAAGCTTTTATGGGCCCCATTCATTGCTGAGAGGCGAACTTTAGGCCCAACCAGAAGCCCACCTTTCGTGCCCAAACCCAAAGCTCACCATTGCGATTTTCGGAGTTCGGACTCGACTGCGACGGATCTCCCTCTTTCCACTGTTCATGGCGATAGAAATTTGCTGGTGACGGTGGGCGAGAGAGAGAGCTCTCGACGGTGAAAGGGATTCTCCGAGAAGACAAGAAGGAAATCATCAAATTCCGACTCTCTCGACTGGAGGCTCGCGCTGTTCCGGACGGTAAGTTTTCCGTCTTTCCTGACCGCAAATAAGCACTGCTGTTACTTTGTTGCGGAGATAATGCCGAGTCGGAAATATGCACGGTCATCCGATTACCACTTTCAGGGGTGCAGCCCCATTTTTCAATGCGTGCTCAGCTAATTCAGTGAATCTTGCGTTTGCGTTTGGTGTCGTTTCGATTGGAAGCTGTCGGAAGACAGGATTACATCGTACTAGAAAGAACCGTGACGTTTCGATTGTGTCCGCAGTAAGCGGTACGTCGAGGACACAAGGGAGTTATTTTGAAATCCATGAATTTGCGTTCGCGGGTAAATTGTAGAGTTTTCCCGGGAATTGGGTCGTTACACTGTGAATCGTTTTATGGTTCTTTGCTACGTAACTTGCTTTTTGTTGAGCTTCATTCTGTTGAATTTACCGATTCTTTGTGCACTTTTTTCTTTCAGGATGCTTAGTTTCAGGTATTCGCCGCCAGTGACGACGAGACGATTTGAATCAAGTCAAGTCTCCAGAAACATTAGAAGTATTGTGGTACGATAAGAATGACCATGGCGGAGCAGCTCATGGAAGCTTTTTCCGCATGTTTTACTGCTTAGCACTGACCTGCAAATGAGAGAGTGAATAATTACGGGTTTTTTGCCCCAGATGATGCATTAGCAATTAGCTTTTTTCTTTTGGTGATCCCACCAGAGCATTTTCTATCGCAAAAAGAAACTGTCCTGTTGTTTCTTTTAGTGCAAACATAAGATGGCAATTCCTCATCTTACGACGGGGCTTTTTGACAATTATTAGGTGTGCGCGGCAAAAGGTCCCCGGCCTAGATATCCTCGAGTATGGAAATCACGGAAGAGAATTGGGACTATCTCCAAGTCTGAAAAGCTTGTTGACTGTGTATGCTTATGAACTCAACTCATTCCTTTATCCATACGATATAGGAACCTAATATAAGTATATAACTGGTATTAGGGCATCGAATTTTCTGAAAAATTAATTGTTTCATGAGATATATGGTGCCTTTGCATCTTTAAACAGTTGCTTTTGGGTTTCAGGTGAAGGGATTGTCTAATGTAAAAGAGGAAGTCTATGGCGCACTTGATTCATTTATCGCTTGGGAACTGGAGTTTCCTCTGATCACAGTCAAGAAAGCCTTGAAGACACTTGAGAAGGAGAAAGAATGGAAGAGAATAATACAGGTGCCACTTCTCTAGCTTCTGTGCCCCTCTGCTCTTTGTTCTTATCTCTTGCTTAGTGGGTTGGAATTCTTCATTATAAAATCACATAAACCTTGTTGCTGCCGTAGGTCACTAAGTGGATGTTAAGCAAAGGTCAAGGAAGAACGATGGGAAGTTACTTTATATTGCTTAATGCACTAGCCGAAGATGGCAGGCTTGACGAAGCTGAGGAACTATGGGCAACAATATTTTCTCAAAATCTGGAAGGCACTCCTCGTATTTTCTTCAACAAAATGGTATCAATATACTATAAGAGGGGCATGCATGAGAAGATGTTTGAGGTACTCTTCTTTGGTCTTACCATATGCCACTTTTCTGAGCTGTGAGAACAAAAGATGCCATTGGTACTCTAATCTTCTTGGAGATAGGCATGGCATATTGATTTTTGAATAATTTCTGCTTCTCGTCCTTGCACTGCTCTGGTTATGTTTTAGCTCTTCATTATATTTCTAGCATCCGAAAACGTGCGCAATTCATTGAAAAATGATTGGGAAATGCACTATGCACATGCTCATACGGTTTTCACCATTCACCATCTATGAGGATGTACATGTGCTTATATGAGGTACCTATGTTTTCAATTGTCACCTTTTTTTGCCAGTTTAGACCATCTTGGTGCATGATTGGACTCCATTTATTTCCATGGCCCATCGTCAATTATATCTTAAGATTCTTTGTTTTTCCTCACTCTTCCTGCCTAGGTATTTGCTGATATGGAGGAACTTGGAGTTAAACCCAATGTCTCAATTGTTGAAATGATGGGAAAAGTCTTCCAACAGCTAGGTATGATGGACAAGTATGAGAAATTGACAAAGAAATACCCACCACCAAAATGGGAGTACCGATACATCAAAGGGAAGCGTGTTAAAATATCAGCAAAGCGTCTGAATGAATTCAATGACGCTAAGAAAAGCAGCAGTGTGAGTGGTGATGAAATGGTTGAGGACACTAAGCAATTAAATGAGTCTGATAGCGTATCGGAAGGGGACACAACTAATGCTGATGAAATGATTCCGGACACAGATGGGGTTTGTGAATCTGATTGATCTCTAATGCATGTAAAGCTCTTGACAGCAGCATCTATAGCAGCTTAAATTGAGAAGTTCATCTCTTCCATCGCATCAGATAATGTGCTAGAAGTCTTTGCTTGTTTTGTGGCTTATGCTTGTCTGAAGCGAAGGATCCAGAGTATGGAGGGGACACTCGTGGTTCAAATGACTGTGTGATCAAGGAATTGGCAATTTGGCACTATGATCATGGTGCTTTCTGGATTCTCCAGGAAGGGGCAGAGCACTGCTGCTAAGAGATTTCTGATAAGGGTACATGCAAGTAACAACACTATAGGTTTGAATTGTGCTCAGCGCAAATCGTTTTGATTTTGTTCACCTGTTGAACAAATTGTTCCACGTCGATATACTTTTAGCTGTATCGGTTTACAGGAGTTAGGGTCGAATGACTACAGGCATACTCTTGATTTTGCTGGTCTATTATTTTCAAGCTTCCGTGCGGTCCTATCCACAGCCGGTATTGTTTGGCAGTGATATTTTACTTAGGGTGGGACCTCACGCAAATATGAATTCTTCCCTACTTATCTCTTGGCTTGAACCGAGGCGGTCCAGGTATGGAAGCAATCAACAAGTTTGCCATAAAAAGAAGGCATAATAAAGCTCCATAAAATAAAATTCTGAAAATTATCCTTTTCTTTTCCTATACAGTGTGCAGCTGAGGTCACTAGACCCCTAATTCTGTTCCCGAGCCTTCCTCTTCAGCTCCTTCCCTCCGCGAGGGGACCCTTGTCCAGGCTGAAGAAATAGCTTGGAGAAAAAATTTCAAAGAAGAATGCGAAAGCTTGAAGTGGATATTATTTTAAATAAAAGTTTAGTCAAGACATTTTGGTCATTTATTTATTTTTTTTACTTTCTTTTTTTTCTTTCTTTCTCGCGGGTAGCTGGTCTTGGGTGATGGCCAGCCACCAGTTACGGTTGGTCAAGGTCCCTAGGCATAGCAAGGGTTGTCCTTGCTAGCCATAGGTGAGGTCGGCCCTCACTAGATTTGAGAGAGGATCCCTTGCTTGAGTGAGGACTGCCATCAGCTCACCTAGGCAAGGCCCTCACTAGAGGTTCGGTCATCATTTGAGATCGGCCATTGGTGAGAAGGAAGGGCAACAAAAAGAAAAAGGGACAAAAAGAGAGAGTAAATGATCAAAAGACTTTTTGATCGGATCCTTCTTTGAAAAAATGAGTAAATTTCAATTTATTACAGGAAATACGTTTTAGTTAATTTTTTTATTTGATAAAATAATGGCAGACTAGCTCAAATCAAATCAACTCTGGTTTTGGGGCCCCTATTAGGTTGGGACAGTTTTCTCACCTTAGTGAATTTTTAAAATAGGGTGGTCCAAATTATTCAAAGAAAATTGTCTAAAAATTCCTAAATTTATTGTATTTTTGTCGATTTAGACTTACATTTTTCATGTTTTGTCTATTGAGTTCATCATTTAGCCAAAAATTGTTGAGGTGGACGTTGGTTGATTTGATTTTTTTCTTTACTTTTCTTTTTTTTCATTTCTTTTTTTCTTTCATTTCTTTTTTTTTCTTAATGTTGATAGTGAGGCCATTGCGATGGCTTGATAACCCTCGCTAGGCACAGTATTAAAAAGAAAACAAAGAAAAGAAAAAAAATAGCAAATAAAAATTTAAAAAGAAATATTAAAAATTTTGTCCATGTCAACGTCGGCCATGCCATTTAGAATGGTCAGCGTTTATGTATTGGCAAAGTAAGATTAATTGACAAAATGCAAAAAAAAAAAATTAGGATTCAATTACCGAAATAGATTTATAACTTTTTGGATAATTTCTGTGAATTACCATATCTATGAGGTGGAATTTGAATTGATTCGAACTTGCCAGATGATTTTTCTTTACTTTTTAAAAAAATAAGGTATAGAAAATGTCATGAGAAATCTTAATAAATCTCTATTCATATACAACTTAACGAGCAGGATTGGATTGGGAAAAATACCCCGACTTTAGGGCGCGCATGGTAACACTTCTTTACGAGAATTAACTTTTGATAGAGAAGTTGATTTTTCAACTTCTCGCCAGAAGCAGAAGTTGATTTTTCAACTTCTCTATCAGAAGTTGATTTCGCCGTCGCCGGCGCCGGGCGGGCGGGCGGCGGCGACCGACGGTAGCTGTGAAGATTAGAAGTGATTTTTGAAGCTGAGAAGTAATTTTTTTTTACTTCTCAAGTTGGCCAAAAAATCCAACCAGAAGTAGAAAATCCAACAAGAAGTAGAAAAGTCTACCAGAAGCGAAAAAATTTACCAAACAGATTTCTACTTCAGAAGTGATTTTACTAAACTGATTTCTCTGTCAGAAGTTGATTTCTTTTCCAGAAATCACTTCTAGAGTGTTACCATGCGCGCTCTAATAGATCGTGTCAATAGCGACGAGGCACCAATAGAACCACGCAAAGTCGCGCCACGGCGCATGAGCCGGTCTGATCACACGGGCGGTCTATCCAGAAGAAGCTGGGGGACAGAGAGAGAGAGCGAAACTTCCACTCCCTTATCCCTCGTTTAGCTCCTCCTTTCTGCAGCTTACACCGTCGCCCCCGAACGGAGCTCAGCCATGGCCGTCTCCCCCGAGCCACCGCACAAGAACCGTCACCACTCCAACCCTCTCTCCCACCTCCTCAACTCCACTCTCCTCTCTCTCATCCCCAATCACAAAGCCGCGCCTTCCCTGGCCTCTCCACCTCCGCCTTCCAAGCTACTCCACCCCGTCCAACTCCCGCCGACCCTTTCGATCACCTCGCCCTCCGAGTCGCCGTCTCCGCCTCATCCGACGCCGCTCAGATCAGCTCCGGCCGAGTCGAGCTCCAGCGCGTTCCCGTCGACGGTGCGGATTTCGGCGATCAAGTCGAACGACAAGGGCGGCGGGCCGGCCTTCGTCGGGCAGGTGTTCAGCATGTGCGACCTCTCGGGGACTGGCCTCATGGCCGTGTCCACGCACTTTGATGTTCCGTTCATTTCGAAGCGGTTCGTTTGCTGTGCGATTGTGCTTTCCTGGTTCTGTCGATTGCTTCGTTGCGATGGTTGGAGGTCTTAGGTCTTTTGTTGCTACTTAACTGATGTGCAGAACGCCGGAGTGGTTGAAGAAGGTGTTCGCTTCGATTACTAAGAGCGAGAGGAATGGCCCTGTCTTCCGGTTCTTCATGGATTTAGGCGACGCAGGTGTGATTTTGCTTTTACTGTATAAGTATACCTTTCACTCTTAGCTGCTTTAGGATGAACCTCTTCACTATATTCGAGGGTATTGCCAACCATTGGTATGTGGCTAATGACCTGTTCTTTTTCCTGTAGCCTTTGCTGTTGTATGATCATAGTTGTGTCTGTAGGAATCATTCAATTCTCTCTGCGAAGCCTCCTATTCTCAGTGAAATTGATGGAATATGTCTGCTCTTATTGGTATACACGAAATGAGTAATTGCACTGGGGGATATTTTACTGCTCAAACTCAACCGAGTGCATGCTCCTTTCTGAACTGACATTCTCACTCTATGTAGCATGCTCACATGATGACTGAAACTCTGATCCGAATGTATTTTTTGTAGTTACTTACGTTAAGCGGTTGAACATCCCAAGTGGCGTCGTGGGTGCTTGTCGACTGGATCTAGCATATGAGCATTTCAAGGTACTGTTTTGATTCAATTAAAAAGCCGTGTCATTTCCCAGCCCTTGATACATCCTCGAACCCTATCACCGTGAAAGTTTTCTTTTCTTGCATAGTGCACGTGATACCTATCACAGCTGATTGCCTTTTCTACTTCATTTGCCATCTTTTAGTTCTGTTGTTTCTGTGCTGCAATCCAATGAGTGTTGAATCATTCCTTTTTAAACAATGTACACTAGTATATATAGCACGTATTGTGCATATATGTCACTACCTCTTTCCTATTGTTCAATATGATTTGATAAATGTTTCATTATGTTTCATTCAAAAATATCAGATTCAGCTTTACAACTTCTGTGTTGTTCAGTACAAAATATAGAAATGGATAGTTCATTAAAATGTGAGGGTTAACCTTCAAGCAATTTTTAACCCATAGCGAAGAAATTGTTCTGTGGGATTGTAGAAAGGAATGTAAGCTGAGAGAGATGCAAAGTTTTTGAGAGAACCTGTAAGCTTGGGGTTTCAGTTGAAAATGGTTGACAATACTTATAAGACCACAGATTCCAGTTTGAGATATCGGTGATAAGTTTATACCTCCCACTCATATAGCTACTCATCTTTTGATTCAATCTTACGCAGGAGAAACCTCACTTGTTCCAGTTTGTTCCTAACGAGAAACAGGTATCTGGTGAGACCATCTTACTGAATGCGTGCCCAAGTTTATGGATGTCTAAGCTTTTCCCTTTTCCTTTGAAGGTCAAGGCAGCCAACAAACTTCTAAAGACAATATCTCAGGGTAATGGAAATAGACAAATTGATGGTGTGCCCGTATTTAGTGCCCAAAATTTAGACATTGCAATAGCAACTTCAGATGGTATCAAATGGTAAGGTCTTTGACGCATGTCTCTTTTTATCGATTTGGGACTCGAATCTGTTTCGGCATCTTTCTTTTATTTGGTCAATTTTATTGATCAAGAAGTTGACATTTCCTGTTAGCAGTTCTTTTGCTGGGTTGGCACTTCACTCTTGATTATGTCCTTCATTCCAAATGTCATTAGCTCATCTCTTCCTTCTTTTATATTAGTCCCCTGTTCAAGCAGCTCCACCCCCCCCCCCCACCCCCAAAAAAAAAAAAAAAGTTCTGTTCAGGTTTCCTTGGCAGGATTCTAGTCCTCATCTTTTAATTATTTTCAAATTGGTCAGATATTTGAATTTTGGACTTGATTTAATTGATTTTTCATGCTTCTTTTCATTGTGAATTCCCAACTTCCACATTATATTCTTGCCCGCAACCATACATTCACTTCCTCCTCTTCTATTTATCATTGATTTAATGGATTTGTCATGCTTCTTTTGATTTGCTGGTACTATGTTTGATTAGCATCTTTTGCGGTATCTAACAGCCACTTCCTCATCTTCTCTTTATCAGGTATACTCCTTATTTTTTTGATAAAAACATGCTCGACAACATTCTTGAAGAATCTGTTGAGCAGCATTTTCATTCTTTGATTCAAACTCGGCACATGCAGCGGCGTCGAGATGTGATTGACGATAACCTGACCGAAGTTGCTGATGATGTGGGAGATAGTCTATGGGAGCCTCCAGAGGTACAGCATCTGATTTTCCTCTTCAAAAATTCCAAAAAACCTGACTCTGTAGTGAATAATAGTTATTAAAAAACCAAATCCCAAGTCAACAACCTATCCAAAGAGAAGGATGGAAAGGGAGAAAAACTATGATCCAACATTTTTGCGGCATGATGAGGGAGACTTGATGTGTGGACTAACCATATTCCAATCTGCAAGCACTTTGCTCTTGCTATCTAGTAACCGCTAAGCTATTTGCTGGAGAATCAGATTCATGTTTTATCTTGTGCTGATTCTCCATCTATCTTAGCCGCCTAGGGGGCAATGGTGTCCTGAATATTGATTATGATCTTTCTTTTGCATGATACAATACAAGCGCAGATTTAGTTGATGTCAATTTATTTTGTTGGAAAGGTTCAAGAAGTTTTGGAAGAGGTGGGGCATCCTGGTATACCTTTAAGTGTCATTTCAAAGGCTGCCGAGATGCAACTACTCTATGCTGTTGACAAAGTCATCCTGGGAAATCGATGGTTGCGCAAAGCCACTGGGATTCAACCAAAATTTCCTTATATAATCGACTCATTTGAGCGAAGGTACATACTACTAATAGAAGGAGAACACTGATATTGCCTAGACAAATACCCCGTTTTCCATATACTCTGACCACTAGAAACTTACAATAAATTAGGTAATCTAACACGATAGTTTATGGGCCTCTTTCTAGATATGTACAAAAGTCTGAAATTTTACAGCCTCTTTGTTTGGTGTCACTGCTTTCAGATTACCTAAGTACTTATTTGCCTTCTTAGGTCAACTTAGCTCTGGATCTTTCCATCATATATTTTTTTCACTAAAGTTCCTTTTTCTTCAGGAGTGCAGCATCTTTAGTTAAAGCCTCTGATTTAACCCACTATCTCGGTGATCGTGGAACAATAACAGATGAATCTTCTCAAGAGTCAACAGATAAGCTTGCCTTAGAAGAAAACAACCATGTTGACCTAGGACAAAAAGCAGATTTCCGCTTCCCTTTTGGAGATTGGCTTAGACATCCTTGGTCGAAAGAACAACAGAAGCTGCAGAAAGAAGCTGGTGCTAGGTAGTCTCCTAGTAGCACATAATTCAATGTCATGTGATGAACTTTCTGGCATCTTACTATGTTTGTTCTCGTGTGTCATACACAGATTAGAAAGCTTGTCTGGTGAACCTGTGAAGCAAAAATTGCAACCTAATCCTTTTCTTCCAAAAATTACGATGGTTGGTATTTCAATGGGGGAGGCAGGACAGGCCAGCAAAGCTACTTTGAAGAAAACGATGGAAGATTTAACGAGAGAACTAGGACAGACTGATCATGGAAATGCTGCTGGTAGCATCGACGATGTTAGCGAGGACAGGGATCCGCTATTTGTGGCAAATGTTGGTGATTATTATTCGGGATTGGCTAAGACAGGATCAGCTCGTTTGGTTCGGAGAAGTGAAGCTAAAAAGCAGCATTAACATAGTTTTGGTGATGCCAACCGATCTTGTATATTTCATTCAACAGAGACAATAATGTATGTAATGTTCCCACTAGCTCATGTATTAGGTTGAGTCCATGATATGCTCGAATGTTTGTAAGTTGAATGTGCCAAATATCTCCTGACGTCCATGACAGATGATTACGCTCTCTGATATGCAAATCTGAATGCTCCTGTGTATGCATGAACATGCAGATGCCCAGTTTACATGTGTGGGATATGCCAAGATCGAAAAATAAGTTACTTCCCGCTTTTTCTTTGCGGGTATAGAACTCGGGTTGTCGCTTGTTAGATATCTTAACCAATTCCATGTTGGAGGTCTCGCTTTTATTTCTCCCTATTTTTCGGGTTGGACGTCGGTAAATTCAAGTTGAAGATGATATGCTTGTGACATGGGCCGGTTGTTTTGTGTCCCCTCATTCGATAGGAGGATCGTGGGGATTATACAACTTAAGTTTTGGGGGTCTTTTCACACTCATATAACCTTAAACTGGTGCTTGTTGGTGTCAACATCGTAAATGAGCGATGCAGAGGTGCTTGTTGGTGTCAACATCGTAAATGAGCGATGCAGAGGGTACTAGATAATTGGGTTTCTAAGAGTGGGACGGTTTTTACTAAGAGTTTTAGGATTAAACATATTACACCTTTAGGAGCTCTAAAGGCGGGGTTGGCCTCCCGTGTACAAACTGGTCGAGAGCTGATATCGCTCTCCTGATGAAGTCATGACAGGCCTATATTGACTTGTGCTCGCTCGATACAAAAAGAATGCACGAGCTAAGTTGCGCGTGATAAGATCCAATACGGAAAAGATATTCGCCTAAGTGTTCCATTGGATAACGAGAAAAAGGCTTGCCTGGCGGCAAGATTAGTCTATGAGGCGCCTCATGGGCTATCTCTCGGCTAGGGAAAATACCGGCCCGCGACACCTGTATCATGGAAGATGAATGGAAATCTTTGGAGGTTGGTATAAAGTTTTTGCCGCACAGTAGTGTGACCACACCAAGAGAGCACACACTCATTACTGGAGCGCAATCAGTGATGGACTCCCATTACCATTTCCGGTCGTGAAGGCGCATAGCATACGAATATAATGATGGACAAAGGCACCAACAAAGGCCAAAATTGCTTTGTGTTGGGGGGTGGGGGGGCTATATTCAACTCAAAAATTGATCAGCAGCAGTCAAATTAAACACGTAGCTCCCCCACATCTCCATCCCCATCTGTGTTTTGGCACTGTCTTCTCTCTTAGCACCTTCGTAGGTGCTGTGGGGGGCATCGTTTAGCATCTCCTAGCAATATGGGCACTTTTCTCAACCCCCACGTTGTCTAATGGTGCCCACTGGCCAGTCCCCCTCCCCCTCTCCCTGTTCCTCCAAACCCGAAGTAACTAAAGAGTGAGCCTATTCTGCTGTACCCAACCTATGTATGTCCAAAAACGAGTAGAATACACGACACCTCTTTCGAAGTTTACCCTTTCCTATTATGACAAGAGGCTCTCCACGACCGTGAAAAAGCACTAACGCGATGTCTCAACCGTGCCAAAAACTCATATTAGTACGCCGAGTACATCAAATGAAATTTGAGAAGAAAAGGCGAAGCGGGCTCGTCGAGAACAAAGAGCAAGGGAAGGGCAAAAACAAGAGAAAGGGGAAATAGGGGTTGGGTTCTAGCTTCAATATTGCCATCTTTCCCTTTTTTGACAACATTGAAAAAGTTGCTCATCTTTTATGGCCATCCCACTCCTATAACACCAGGACCAGGACCAGGAACAGGAACCTCCCCCTCTCCTCTCCCTCTTTGATATGCGATTTGTTGTCAAGCCCAAAAGCCCCATCCCTCTCTCTCTCTCTCTCTCTCTCTCTCTCTCTCTCTCTCTCTACACGCACGATTCATGTGAGAACGACAGGCGTCGGTGTCATCTCATTCGGCTTTTCAAGGCCCCCTCCCATTAAAGCGCTTCGTGCCATCATACGTGCACTGCATCCCCATGGACGTCCCCCTCCTCTCTGCTCCCTTATCCGATGCGGAGGGGAGGGCCAACCAAAGCTTTTGAACTTCCCAGTGACCCCTGTCACCGATCGCCCTCCCCCTCGATTTCCCTCTCACCTTCTCTATTCATCGACTTCTCCACAACCCCGTTGACTCCCCACTATTCTTATGGACCTATTAATGGGCCAACAACTTTTTGTTAGTGCTACCTCACATCAATTTTGAAAATGATTAGTTTCGCCTTTTAAGCTAGCTTTTAGGAGGGTGAAAGAGGTCCAAGATCACCCCTGTATTACCAATAACTTTTGACCCTTATCACCCGTACAGAAGACCCTTTACCTAAGAGGCCTCGTCTCTCTTAAGAAATTCTATCTAGTCTATGTCATCCCCTCTCCTAGGATTTTTTTTATATGATTTATATCTCCATTTATCCCGTTCCGTACATATACCAAACACGGCATATGATAAAAAAAAAACATATTATATCCTGATTTTTATCTTAACGACCAAGTACAACCTTGTTGAAATGGATGTGTACAATATATTTGTGGTTTTTTGGACAATTATCCCCAAATAATACTAAAGACTGCATAGGAGCAATACAAAATTGTAAATGAAAAAAAAGATGACAGTACACTACTTTATAAAAGGATCGTGAATAAAATTCAAAAGAAGATCTCAGTGGAATCCACATGCTTCCGAGAAACACTTCCAATTATATGGCACACTCGCCTTTGAACTCTCCTTTTGCAATATCAACCAAGAACTCTCGGGTGGTTGAATAAGATCCCTGTATCTTTAGTCCAGTACGAAATGTTATCCCTGAAATTTTGCATTTAATTCGATGAAGTCCTTATACTATTTTAATTAACTTAGTTCAATGTCATCCTAGTGTTAAAGTAGGGAGCTAAACCAAAATATAACCTCTAACTCGATACGGTCAATCTTACCTTCCTCGTCAACCTTTTTGTCAAGGTCTCATGGAACGTAGGATGAAATGAATGGGTGATTATTGCTCAAAGGAATTCTCTATATATACATTTTAGTAGCGAAAAATATCATTGCTTCATTTCTTATTCTGCTTGCCTAATTTGTTCATCAATTCAAGTGAATACGATACGTGGTGAAGGAATGCGTATCATTTTTTCTTTTTTGTAGTTTCGTGTGAATACTACATCGGAAAATCCATGTGTATAATCTTTTGTGTACGTTCCAGCAAATTTTGTTAACTCTAATTAGTTCAGCGATGGCATCAAACTCATAAAAAACAGGGCAATGCACAAAATATCAAGGATATAATTAAGCCATTGGAAAGTCTCTTAACAATGTTTCTTATTTAGACAAAAATCGAGGGACTAAGAGTGGGGAAAATTAGCCAGTAAACATATTCAACAGACATCGATTTAATCCTGAACTTTTTAATTTTATATCTTAGGCCCGAAACTTTGCTCGAATTTGAGTTGTAGTTCTTCCTGTCAAAATTCGCAGGAAGTTGTTGGCACGGCAGTTCAGTCGTCACCCGCTATTGTCAATGATTTCCGGCGAAAATTGATCGGAACGACGACATTAAAATTTCACATAAATGTCTATGATTATATTGGTAAAATTGAAATGTTTATAATTGAATTGTCATCGTCCATCTCTGCTAGTCTCTCCTCCACGCCAATGGTTTTGGTACACCTTTAGAAATGGTAACATTCGCGAGATAATTTCACATACTCAGGAGCAATATGGATATAAAATTGACACAACAAACTAACTAAAGCATCACCAACTTTAAAAGCGCCGAACCAAAAATTGTCTCCCAACCCATTTTCAGTCGATCTCAACACCCCACTGGCTGGCACTGACCTCCGATCAAGGTGATTTCCCAATCGAAACGGGATTGATTCCCCTGGCCGAAGATCGAGGATCCCATCAATGGCAAAATCCAAAATGGTTCGTAAATGCGAGTTGCTGTTTCGCGGTGCTTTTGAGGAATCTGCAGGTTTTCGCCATCAAGTAATCTGCCCCCCTTTCCACATGCGTATGCCCCTGTGAGGAACAGCCCCGATGCGTTCGTTTCCCGTGTCCCGGAAAACGCGAATTAGTGATGGATGGTCGTCCGTTTAGGACACTAATCTCTCCTCCCTCCTCTTCCGGCGAGAAGCTCATTGGGGCCAGAACAGAACAGAACGCGTCGCCGTTGAGATTGGACGTCTTTTTTCCATGGGAAATGAAGAAAGGAAGAAGACAAATTCAGTTTTTACAGTAAAGTGGGTTCATGCGACTTTCCAGGGAGTTCCACGAGACTTTCCGATTACTGTCTCGTGCTTTGTGCTCGGGCGTGCCCCCAACGGAGAGTCCTTATGGAAGAAATCCGGCCTGAATTGAACCGTGTTTTCGGTTCGGGTCAAAACAATGCGCACATCCGTTTGAAAATGAGTGGAGTCGTTCATCAGAAAAGACGCGATAGAAATTCAGTAAAACGCACTAAAACTACAAATTGCTTAAATGCAGTGAACAAAACGCGCCCCAAATTCTCTTTGTAGCGTGCCGAACACCATCTCCAGAATCGATCGAGAGAGAGAGAGAAAGAGGAGAGGGGTTTAATGAAGTTTGGGCCCATCCTAATCAGGGTCCTCACAGGCCACCGGCGCGTGTATTGAAGGCAAACATAGCAAGGGAAGCAAATATTGAGTAATCTACTGATGTTTTGGTCTCATGGCACATTAAAACGATGGGAACAAAAAAAAGGAGACTCACAAGTGCCGTAATTTTTGTATGATTTTCATTTTAAGTGTCACAATTCCCTTTTTCTTCCCGATGAATTGAGCATGATAAGTTATGTTTTGATTCAAGATATGCTGAAAACAAAAAAATATATATATATATATATATTATAAATATTATTACTTTCGTACTATGCTTACTTAATTACCATAAAAAGTGCTGACATTTCGGGAGGGATTCTCGTCCCAAGACCGAGACGAGAGCATCTTTTCTCCGTTTTGAATTTTGTTTTGTTTTAATGGGCTTTCGGAGGAGCAGGCGTCGGAGCCTTCCAGTTCCATTCCCCCCACACCCATAGCAACTCTGCATGGATGGTCCCCGCTTTGACATTTTCGCAAAGTCAATGGAAAAGCCACTTTTGGACACATCACAAGCACCAAACCACCGCACCCTCCCAGTGGACCCCCACCAGAAAGCCCCAAAAAAAGGAAAAATTCAAGGGAAAATTTCGAAGACAAATGAAAAGGCGAAAACACCCCTACTCGTCCTCTCTCAATTTCCGCGTCCTTTCCCTCGCGTATAAATAAATTGAAAACTTTACCAAGTCAGTGCTCCACCCTATTCCCACCATAACCATCACTCGTTTCTCCGTTTCGTTTTTTCTCTCACCAGCCAAAAGTCAGCGCCGTCCTCTCCGTCCCCCCCCCCCCCCCCCCCCCCCTGTTCCAATCCCAATCGCCCATTTGCATGAGCTAGAGAAGAAGCCATTGCAGCACCCAGAAAGGGGAACCCAGGTCCAGGTTCGGATATTGGGCTGCCTCAAAGGCCGTCATTTGTTTTGCGCTCCATGGCCGACGACTGGGATCTGACCGCCGTGGTCAGGAGCTGCTCCTCTGCCGCCGCCGCCGCCGCCGCCCCCCCGGAAAACCAGAACCCGCTGCCTTGCTTGGCCTCGTTTAGTTTCGAGGAGGTAGACAACGAGCCGTTTGGGTTTCCGCATCTTGTCGAGCCCAGAAATGAAGCTCTCGATGAGCTCCGAGAATTGACCAGACCCTTTTACCCTAACACCGACGGTTCCTTCTTGCTCGCTTCCCATTTCGCACCCGCAGATAGCTTCCCCGCGCCGATTCCGCCGAACGCCACCGTCGTCCCCCACATCACCCGCGCTTCCTCGGCACCCGCCATTGGAGCCCTCCGAGCTCCTCCGCAGCCGCAGCTGCGACAGGCGATGCACAACCAGGGCTTCGATCGTAAAGTTCTTCCCGCTCGGCCTGTTCCTTCTGCGTTCTCTCGACCTGCCATGCAGGCTCAGACAACAAGATCCAGAAAAAGGTAACAGCTTTCACGTATCGCCATACAGTTTCGCCGGATCGTCAGAAGAGGTTTTTAATTTCCTTTTTGTTTTTTTTTTTGTTCTTCCTGTGGCAGGAAGAGCCAGCAGAAGAAGTCGGTTTGCCATGTGACGGCGGAGAATCTGTCGTCTGATCCGTGGGCTTGGCGAAAATACGGTCAAAAACCCATCAAAGGCTCTCCCTTCCCGAGGTCCCCAACAATCCCACGAACTCTCACCCTTACGATTGATTGAGTTCACTCGACTCATCAGTCACAGTCTGATTCGTTCCTTTTTTTTTTTTTTTGTCTAAATTTTGGATGAAAATGATGAACAGGAACTACTACAGATGCAGTAGCTCCAAAAGTTGTTTGGCCAGGAAGCAAGTAGAACGGAGCAACACCGACCCGAACATCTTCATCATCACCTACACCGGCGACCACAACCACCCCCGTCCCACCCACCGCAACTCCCTTGCCGGCAGCACCCGCAACAAGTTCAACACCACCTCCTCCCTCCAGAAACCCGACCCGATCGGCCCGGCCCATTCCGCTCCCGCCGCCCCATGCTCCTCCTCCACTGCCAGCCTCTCCCCGACGACCCCTCTGACAGCTCCAATCGACGAGGAGGTGGCCCATCACTGCGCTCTCCTGATGAGCGACGACCTGGGCATGGACAAGGGTGACAACGCCCTCGAGGAGGAAGATGAGGACGACCTGCTGATTCCCAACGAGTCCGCCATGAGCGAAGAGTTCTTCATGGGGTTCCGAGAGCTCGGCCAGACCCCGGCTTCCGGGGACAACTTCTCGTTGGGTCCGGGCTGGGCGGATTGTTCCGGGTTCAGCTCCGCCGCTGTCGGGGGCCCTTGCACCGCCGGGAAAAAGGTCGAAAAGTCGAAGACTTGACGTGGATATATGTACAGAGTCGGATCGTTTCGTAGATATGAAAACTCTCTCTTCCTTTTTTTTCTTTCTGGATAGATCTTCGTCCACCACCGACTAAGTAGATAAAGAGATTAGATAGGAAGAATCTCTCTTCCCTCCGCCACCATCAATCACCATGCTTCTCTCTCTTTCTCTTACTTTTTCACTTTTCTCTCTCTTTCGCCTTTTTATTTTTTTCCCCTTCAGTTCTTTTCATCTTCGAGTCGTACCTTCGGTTTTGTATGTACAGAAAAAAATTCTAGGTCCGGTGCGCGGAACATCAAAGTGGAACTTGAGTTTAGCAGCTTCAAACCTCTCTCTTTCTTTCTCATCTTTTTCTTCCACCGTCTTTCCAATTTTTCTTGAACGTTTTGGTGGGCTTGTCGCGTTCATCTTGTGCTTTCTTTTGTCCCTTTTTTTTTTTTTGTGATGCCACCAGTTCTTCTTTTGGGTTGATTCGATTCCTTCCTCTGCATAATACCAACATCATATAACCGACCCGGCACAAAGGATCCGCAAATAAAAGCGCTAAGTCTACGACCAATCCATAAATTGTTAACACAAGCTAAAGAATCAATTTGTCCACTACATGTAAAATTATAAAGAAAGTCATTATGATAAGATCAATCCTATCCCCCTTTTTTTCACCAAGATCGCAATCTTATGTCTGTCCGTCCGTCCTTTTTAACACATTACGATGGTCAGCAGACATTCGATACCTAAAGAATTTCTATTTATTTGTTCCCGTCTATGCATATGTGTGCGTAGTCCTAATCCATATCAAGGCATGATTGTATATGATCGTTGTATATTACTTTTATTATTCTCATCTTGATAAGTTTTGAAGTTCTTTTATTCATGAAAATGCGCAATCGCTCCCTCCATGGAGAACATAAGGGATTCATTATCGTTCAGGGCTGAAGGTGGACATATACAGGTAATAAAGAAAGATATATAGCAACTCAGCAAGTGGGTGGATGACAGCTGTCGGTTCCCTGTGAGGGAGGCTGAAGGGCGTGACCGGGTCCGCTCCAGTCGCCTTTGTCACGAGACCAACGCAAGATCCCCTTTTGTCTGTTCACTTCACACTAATGGGCCCAATTATCTATCTATTTTTTTCCCTAGTCAAATATTATTTCTTATTCTTAATCACGATTAGCTGGTCAAACCTATTTTATTCATCCCCATTTCTTTACGCTTATCTCCTCATCGTCGGCTCTGAACGTGAGGATAAATAATATTCTTTAAAAAAATGTGTCTCTGCAATTGCTTTTTTAAAAAATGATCATTATTAATTATGACAATAATGATGGGGCTGTTCTTATCAAAGAGAGCATCCTCGGAGCATGCATCTCCCCATGCGGTTTTGATGGAATCTAATGCTGGAAATTGCAATACCCAAGTTGATGATTTGTCTTTATCTTATAGAATCGTCGCTGCCAACGGAGACTCGGGCTCCGTTAATTTTCCAAAAAATAAATAATTGTAAAGTTTTTTTTTTTTTTCTAGAGAGTGATCGCTTACGTAAATAATGAGTCCATGGGAAGTTTTTCATTATCTCCGTACCCAAATAAGAATATATTTCTTTCATTTACTTTTATAAAAAAAATATAAATGATTATTTTAAAAAAAATAACTTTCGAATCGTTTATATTTCGCGAAACAAATGAAACCTTAATGACCCACACAGCAAAAAAAAAAAACAATTATGTATGACCTCATTCTTTTTTCCTCCTAGAAAACGACAAACAATCTCCACATATCCTCTTACCAAAAAAAAAATCTCCATATATCTGTGTCTTTATCTAATGGGCTGTACGGCAAAATGTGGCTCTAAACTTAATGATTTAAAAAAAAATAGATGGGCGGCATCGATGTTGCTTTCAAGTGAAGTACTTAATACAAGACTATGTACGAGAAGAAAAGAACGGGGAGCAATCCATCATGGACCGTGAAAATTAATATTCAAATCGGCTCGTTTCATGCGATATACGAAACTATTGGAGACAAAAAGACGTGTAGGGCTACCCTTCAGGACACTGAACGGCCGACCTGGGCCAACCTTGGACCTGTTGTGTGATCTCGCATGTTGGGGGGCGCTACATGGGCTCGGCTCGGCCCATGAGCTTGATCGTGCATGCTCGAACTTGTCTGAATTGTAATGAGCAAAGATTCGATTTAGCCGAAACGACATGGAGAAGAAAGATTACCAACCGCTTCTTCTTCTTCTTTTTCTCGGGAATTTTTGCTAAGAATTTCCATGAAAGACCTTCTTTGCATGCTTAAAGCGCACGATGTGACCTGACCCGCGAACCTTAAAAGTATACTTCTGTCAATCGAAACTATTTGCCTCGACACCTTTTTTGTGGCCTTCGCATCGCAATTTTTACTCTCCGTCGGAGGCAATCTTTGCTGCTCTCTGCCCTTGGGTTTCTTCGAGTAACTACAAGCAGGTAGCTTAGACTCTCCTTATGCCTCCTCCGCCCCGAGGGAGCGAGACTCGTCCTCCAGCAGATCTTATACTCGATCGGAAGGGAGTTTTGAGTAAAAAGAGGAGAATTCCGATGAGTCTCGTTCGGTCACATTAAGCCGCGTCGGACACCTGATTTACGCTAAAAACCCTAGTCAAATGTCTGTTTTTGTACATATTTTGTCGAACAGCCTGGTTTGGTAACATTAAACCACGCCGGACACGCAGTTTATGCCAAAAACCCGAGTCAAACATTGGTTTTTGTGCATATTTTTTCCCATTCGCACGTTCGGTTTTCGTATATTATTCTCGTTATGTGGTATTAAACCACGCCAGACACACGATTTACGTCGAAAACTTAAAATCAAACATTAGTATTCGTACATATTTTGTCGCATCCCTGCCGTATGTTGACACAAAATAATTATTCGGCATGAAAAGCACACATATATATTTTTTTTGTATAAGGAGAATATTTTTTTACTCAAGCTAGATAGTTCAGACGCTCTAATTGCCATATTAAAAAGATAACACAGTTTTTTTTTTTTGTTGGTCTAAAGCATATTCATAATTTTAATTGGCAAGAAGCTAGACGCCAAGGCCCATATAAAGCCCGAGCATTTGATCTTTGGCCCATTTAAATCGAACTTGGGCCCTACCAGACAGAACCCAAGAATCCACTTCACGAATGCAGTTTCAGTGCGCCCTTGCATTTTTCCTGGAGCTCAAACCAACTGCTGAGAGAGAGAGAGAGAGAGTGTGATCGGTCTAGTGCTTTGCGAAGCTGCCGGCGACAGAGATGTTTTTGCGAGCGATCGGACGGCCACTCATGGCCAAGGTGAAGCAGACGACGGGGATCGTGGGGCTGGACGTGGTCCCGAACGCGAGGGAGGTGCTGATCGAGCTCTACGGCAAAACCCTAAAGGAGATCCAGGCAGTCCCCGAGGACGAGGGCTACCGGAAGGCGGTGGAGAGCTTCACGAGGCACCGGTTGAAGGTGTGCCAGGAGGAGGAGGACTGGGAGACGATCGAGAAGCGACTGGGGTGCGGCCAGGTTGAGGAGCTCATCGAGGAGGCGCGCGACGAGCTCACTCTCATCTCCAAAATGATCGGTCCGTTAATTCGAAAACTGCTTCTGGTTGATCGTCGCATTGTGTTTTCTCGATAGGTTCTGGCGGTGCAGTGGTATTTCGATTGATGGATGAGGGTGAATTGGTTTGCGTTGTCGAAGAGGTTTTGTGTAGTGATTTACATGTTCTTATATATGCTAACTTAGATTAGTCCAGAATCTACTAAGATGAACGATAACGTTTGCGCATCCTTGGAACTGAGCTGTTAGGTTTCAAAATGATCTTTAGAGAGGTATGCTATCGATCTATTTAGCTTTCGCGAGACAATGATGAAATCTTTCTGATGAATCTGGAACAAATGAGAATGACTGTCATGGAAATTGCTGATGGAAAGCCTCCAATGAAGTGTTGGGCTTTAGGGACCTGAAGAATCTGATAGCTCCACCTCCCTTGAGATCTGCATTACTTATTTTTCAGAGGGAAGTGTGCGTCATTCATTCGTTGAGATCACTGTATCTGTCCATGTCTGTTGTTTTAAGTCATAATTTTGGCAAACCCCATGCCAGCGAACGCATTAGTTTGTAGGCTTTTGCTTCCGATGTATGAGGGTCATTGCATTAGGATTATTTCACATAGGCTGCTTCTTGGATGAGCCTTGAATGAAGTTCTCACTTTGCCCTTTTGACTTGATTAACCCCCTGGTTGTGAGTACTTTAGTGCATCAGTTGCGAGGCATCTTGAATTTAGTTTCCTATGAGGCAGCAAATCTAGACATGGCGTGTATTGCAATGAACCTTGGCATGGGAGTTTGCCAAATAAAACTGCCATTATCTTCATCGAGTCTATTAAGTTCTTAGCATCTCTTCAAGAGAGTTGAAAATTCAAAAATCTTGGGTTGTTAGCTACTCTTTAGTATATGACTAGACTCATAATTCTGTTTCACATTCTGCTGATGTCGTTCGTGATGTCTAGGATGAAGAATGTCAGGAACAGATCATTTGTGCATAAATAGTGCTTATCGTGCACATTGTCATTTTGCAGAATGGGATCCATGGGGTGTCCCTGATGACTATGAGTGTGAGGTTATTGAGAATGACGCTCCTATTCCGAAGCATGTCCCCCAACACCGACCGGGGCCACTGCCGGAGGAGTTCTACAAGACGCTAGAGACTATTAGCATAGGCCAGAAGGAAAGTAAGCCTGAAGTGACCTCTGGCGAATCTCAGTTGAAGGCATGATTCTCCACCGGCTCTTGGTATCTGACAATGTGATTTCCATATTCCCTTTGATGTGTGATTCTGTAATAATCCCTTCTTCTTGATGCTCAAGTTTGCATTGTGGAACTCATTTCGAAGCATTCAGCATGTAATCTCAAGTTTTTTTTTTAATTGATTTCTGTGCCATGGGACGGATTTAAGCTTTGTTTCATACTCAGTGAAAAATGAGATTTTCGTAATGTTAGTAACTCATTTTCTCGTAGGTAGTTTTCAAATTTTACTTGGCTTTGATTTATTAGAAGGAGATAATTTTTTGACAATATCTTTTCTCTGTGGAAGAAAATTTTGTTCTTCCTTCATACCAGAAGTTTACAATTTTTCCTTTTCCTGCTGATGAAGCTCGGAAGAAGCCCATCTCCGAGGATATGGAGTCAGGGTGCATCTCCACTCATTACACGAGCAAGAAACTAAGTTTAATTGATCAGATAAAATGTATGGTAGGCGGAATGGGAACTTTCTTTGCATTATCTTCCGAGAAAACTCTACATCCAGTAAGCGTAATGTTCATCAGTCATTTGTAATTACCGCAAGTCATAACAATTGGAAATCAAACGATCTAGAGTTTGACACTTTCTTGCTCACGAGTGCATTGTTGACTATTGGTGTCTATATATCCCAGCTCCGATGCTACGGCGCTCCACGTTCGGCCCAGACACTTTCTGCATGCGTAATGGCCTTGCAAAAAAGTTATGCTTATGGCTGAACTCAAAATGGTTGGGAGGCTTGGGGAAAAATTGCCCTGCCTCGCAACATTTGACTAACCATTAAATGACGAGGTGATAAGTTCTGTATGGTTACATTTTCGGACGACAGAAGCTTGAGGGGATTAGAAATTTCTTCACCGCTTATCATTGTCCCAGACCAGGTTCTTGTTATGCACTCCATCTCTTGAGGACCTGCGGTCACATTGCCTGTGTTCTCGCTAGACTGACTTGTCAAACAATTGAGTCGCTAGCAGAAGTGAGATCTCTGAACTCTGCGACAGGAGGTGGCTAATCTCAGAAAAATCACAATGATCCTTGAATGTGTCATCCAGCAAAAGATCGAATATGATAAACTTTCATAGATATTACATCTGCATATTGAACCTATCTTGAGCAAGAGAGACGTTGATTCAGGCGAGGGAAACTCCTCGAATCCAAATCTCTCATCATTTGGAGAGTCCCATCACCTAGATCAGATCTGCCGGAAGCATCATACAGCTTTGCAAGTAAAAGATAGAATGTAGGATCAAATGGGTCAAGCTCCATTCCTTTTCTTGCCATCTCTTCACCCAAAGGTACATTCTTATGTAATCTACAGGCACTGAGCAACGTTTTGTAGATCATTGCATTTTGCTTTAAGGGCATATGCTCTATCACATCTCTGGCTTCGTCTAGACGTCCTGCTTGGCCTAGAAGATTGACCAGACAATTATAGTGATGCAATTCTGGTGCTATTCCATATGCTTCTTGAACAGAATGAAAATACTCTAGACCAAGATCAACCAAACCCCCGCAGTTGCAAGCAGAGAGCAGTAACAAGAGTGTCACAGAATCGGGCTTGACTCCTGACAACCTCATATCTTCAAACATGGAGAAAGCAGGAGAAATATTTCCCGTCGATACCACTCCACAGATCAACCCATTCCAGGACACGGTATTTGGTTCGGGCATTTCTTCAAAAGCTTTGTGTGCATCTTTCATACACTGACATTTTGCATACAAATCAATTAGGGCATTTGAGACTGAAATCCATCCACCAAGACCTGATTTTACGGAATAACAGTGAAGTTGCCTCCCAGAAATCATTTCATTCATCCCTGCTGATGCAGACAAGAAACAGGCCAGACTAAATTCATCCATCATGACATCTTCCTTTACCATATATCTAATCACTTTCAACGCCATACCATGATGACCCGCATGGTTCATTCTTGTAGCCAAAGTTGTGTATGTGATGGTATCTCTGCAGTCCATCGTGCTTATAACACCCCATGCGTCATCAAACATTTCCAGTCCAGCATAAGCATCAACAAGTGCATTGCCAACACTTATGTCATGGTCTGCCTTACTTTTGATTATAAACCCATGAAGCTGCAGAGCATGAGTAGGATATTCTGCCGTACCACAAGCCCCTAGAATGCTAGAGAGAGTGAAGGAATTTGGCTCAACACCAGCTTCTCGCATTTCTAGGAAGAACTGGAAAGATTCCCTTATATAGTTATGTGCAGCAAGACCGGCAATCAAGGTGGTCCAAGAGATGACATTTGGTGAGTATATGCATCCAAATACTTGAAAGGCATTTTCCACTGTGCATGAGCATTTCATATACATGTCTATAAGTGCGTTTCCAGCAGATACATCTTCATCCAGGCCAACCAAGATTACCCTTGAGTGGAGCTGTTGTCCCAGTTCCAGTGACAGAATTGATGAGCAAGCAGTCAAGAGGCTCGAGTACGTAAAATTATTTGCTGTAACCCCAGACACTTCCATCAGAAGAAATGCCTTGATGGCCTCCCTGACTTTTGTACTCTCCACAAATCCAGAAATTATTGTAGTCCATAAGAATACATCGGAATCCGGCGTTAGAGAGAAGACCTTGATGGCATCTTCCATCTTGTGAAATCTTGAGTACATGTCCACTAAAGCTGTTTTCAATATCAAATTCAACTGAGTTCCCCACATTGTCAAATGGGCATGAATAAGCATTCCGTATTTCAAATCAAGAAATCTCGACGCACCAAGAAGCTTAACAAACGTGAACTCATTTGGAGGAACCTTGGCCTCAACCATCCGGAGGTATAGATGCAGTGCCAAGTTCCATTTCCGCTCTTCAAGAAATGACGATATCATTGTTGTCCAAGCAATTGCATCACTATTTTCCATATGCATAAGTATATTACAGGCTTCCTCTCTATAACCACATTTGGAGTACAGATCAATCAAATTACTACCGACGACTGGATTTGACTCCATCCCCTTCTTTACAATATAAGTATGGATACCAGCTCCAAGATCGAATTCTTCTAGTGCAGAACATGAGCGCAAGGCACTCGAAAGAGTATACTCATTCGGAGTCTGCCCCGACATTAACATTGAATAGAGAAACTGCAGGGCTTTCTCATGATTCCCACTTTTAACATAAGCAGACAAAAGCCCCGTCCAAGACACCACGTCCCTGTGTGGCATTTCATCGAAAAACTGGCGTGCTTGCTCAGGACCACAGCATTTCGAATAAAGGCACAAGAGGTTGTTGTTCAAGTACAGATCGTCCTCGAAACCCAACTTGATAACTGGGCTGTGAACGCATATGCCATCTCTAAGAGACCGTGAGTTGCAAAAAACCAATATCCGGGAGCAAATATCTCTGAAACGTGACGATGGGTTTTCACTAAAGACCGCTTTTAGGGTTGGGCGTGACATGTTTCTTTCTCCTAGCTGTGCGAACTATGCATGTTGGAAAGCTGAGGGCGATGATATTAGAAACAGCACATAGCCACGAGATTCGCGTTCTTCGAGATCAGGATCAAGGTTCGACGTGGACGGCGCTTCGATCATTGCATGGAAGATTTCCGACGAGAGATACCACGAAGCAACTCGAGAGAGAGCTATCCATCTTCTGCATGGCGAGAAGAATTCGATCACTGATCTCTCTGGCTCTGTAAGTAGAGCTTTAACTCGAGTCAAGACGGATGGTGCGCAGTTGTCGAAGCAGGGGATGGTATCGGGTTACGCGAAAAAAAATTAGGGGTAAGTGCACTAGATCTAGAATTTTTAAAACTCACTATGAAAGGATAATTAAACTTTAAAACTTTTTAAAAAGTATAATTAAATTATAAAATTTATTAAATTGATGAAATTGTCATTCCGTTAACACCGTCGATTTAGATGTGGCATTTTTAAATTTATTTATTTCTCTTATGTGACATTTTAAAATTATTTTTAAAATTTATTTAAACTTATTATGACATAGTTAAGATGATGTCATTTTGGTTTTTCTTTTGGTTGAAGACGTTATTTTGGTTAAAATTAGATTTTTAATACAACTTTCATTTTGGGCAAAATTGCCAAACTCTAATCACTGGAATAAGTCTATTGGCGTAAATTTGATTGGCAAGCAAGTGGCAAGCAAATTGGGCCCTCTTATTTGAGACTAAGTAGGCAACTCCAAATTATTATTTGAAACAAAGCTCACTTTAGATCCTTATCAAAGAAAACGACTTCATTTTAAATTTTTATTTGAAATTTTTTTCTGGATCATTTTGAAACTTCCAAAGGAGTAAGCATTTTCTCTTGGAAAAGGTCAAAGCCTTTTTTTCAAATCGGCATTTTCACTCATTTTGTTATCTTTTCGAGGAACATGTGATTTTCCCAATAAGTCAATGAGATTTGACGGTCAGTGACCCGATTTACCTGTACAAATTAAGTTTTATAAACGCAAGAACACGAACTTATTAAGATATCTAGCACTCTGGCGGAGTTAGTTTGTACAAGTGAATTGTGAACCACTCACTTTGGTGAAAACTATTGCGAGTAACTTATCAATTTTAATATTATCAGGTCTTGACTGGCACGAAGCAATTAGACTAAAGTCGCGTGTCACATTGCAAGTATAATAGCCTTATAGTAATATTTAAAAATAGTTGTAAAAAAAGTCATAGACATGTTATACGACGATCAATTTAATCTTAAGCTTTTTAATTTTGCCAATTTAATCATAAAACATTTTCACAATTTGTCAATATAGTCCTCTCGGCCAATTTTAATCGATAAATCGTACATTGATACTCTGTCGGCGTCGGCCATCCTACGTGATACAGCCGATGCTGAATTTTTCTTCATGTTTTTCTTATTATATATATTTTTTGTAATTTTCGGTGAACGTGCTCACTGGTGGCCAATAAACAAGGCTATAGTGACCTCACCAACCAAAAATATAATAAAGAGAAAACGAAAAAATAAAATAAAGATAAAAATCTTTATAGAATTAAAAAAAAAATGTATGTGTAAGCAATTTTTTTTGTCAAAATTGCTTGGAATGACTACTTTGACAAATCATTAAAAGGTTCTGGACTAAATTGTCTAAATTAAAAATTTTAAGATTCAATTGGCCACCTTATAATAGATTTAGAAACTTTTCAACAATTTATACCTAATATTTAGAAGGACTTTCGTCTCCCCTCCCAAGTAGACTTGATCAATTGGCTAGCGGCACGTGGGCTTGGCTAGATTTCTGAGGCTTGCTCTTTTTTTTTTTTTTTGGGTAGGGTGGGGTGTTGGACAAGGGCCTTGAAGCAGGCCCGGCCCACCCATATATTAATTAAAAAATTCTGTTATATTAATAATTTCACTTTGACATTTAAAACCTATATACATCAAAGGTTCGGACCCGAGCACGCTCGGCCTAGGCTCGCCTAAACCCGCACAACCAGCAAGTCTACTCCAAACCCATTGAGAGAGAGAGAGAGAGAGAGAGAGAGAGAGAGAGAGAGAGAGAGAGAGAGAGAGATTAGAGATGGTCTCCATGACTTCTTCAATGAAATATCAAATCTATGTAATTCATATTTATTTTCACCCTTGTTGTTAAAAAAATCTAACCCAAAAGAGATTGAAAATGATGTCCATGACTTCTTGAGTGTAGCATAGAGCTTAGTCAATATCTCTCTCACTGAAATGATTTTTGTGCAATCTAAGCTCGAAATGGAGAAAAGCTATTCGATATGCCTAAGTAATTTTGAAAATATGCTAAAAAGTGTGGCAGGAGTTTGATTCATGTTTGTCCTATCTACTTGAACACTCCCAATACATGAGAGAATTGAAATGCAAGCTTGTGTTGGATAATTGTTTCTTCTACTTTTACAAATTAAATAACGTTTCATTTGTCGCGCGAAAAATAATTTAATCGACGAACATAATTTCATCATTGACCACAATTTATGTATAAATAATAGCATGAACGATGAAAATGTTTTTAATTCAATCATTTTTGTAAGTGATACGATTGATGATTTAAAAAAGATACTTTTCAAATTATTCTTTTTTGTGAATCAAAGGCACCCTACAAAGTTCGTTTGATGTCACAAGGCATTGGATGGTAGTTTACATGCTCTTGGCCTATCAAGCAGAATAGGCCCCTTCCCTTGCCTTGCCCGGTGAAGCAGCCAAGCGAGAGTGGTGTAAGAAAGCCCAATAAAAAATAATCTTATCCCATGTGCTCTTCATATTAGTTCATACGCATGTGTGCATAGTGAGTATATAAAATGATGGGATATTTCAACAAGCGTCTCATAAAATGAGCTGAATTAGGAATATTGTGTGAAATTTGATGACAGGAGTGGGTGCAAATGCAAATGGGATAGAAATGGGATTTAATAAATCTAACCAAAAAGTTTAAATAAATAAAATCACGCACACACCTATATATACATAGATAAATTTTATAGTCAAATGAGCTAGGATATTTCAACGCATGTAATATAAATGCCGACTTATAAATTAGATTTAAGTGTCTTCAACCCGAGAAATCTTTTAAAAGGAGAAATAAACTACTTTTTTATTTTATTTTATTTTATTTTATTTTATTTTATTTTATTATCTAAGTTGGATCTCTTACAAAAAGATTTTATCGACACTTTCATTTGACGCGAAATTACCATTTCAGCCCCCTGTTTTTTGGCTGTAGGAGGGTCTGGAAATAAAATAAACCGTAGCTTAGAGGATTTTCACATTGAATATCAAAGACCCATTGAAGTCAATCCTCGTCCTGTTTCCTTTTCGCCATCTCTATTGCTCAGTCTCTCTCTCTCTCTCCTCTCGCTCTGGTTCGATTCTAGAGTCTTCTGCTCCTCAGATCCTTCGGCCATGGCGTCCGATCTCGAAACCAAAGCGAAGGAAGCATTCATTGACGACCACTTCGAACTCGCCGTCGACCTCTACAGTCAAGCAATCGAGCTCAGCCCTAATAACGCCGAGCTCTTCGCCGACCGCGCTCAGGCCAACCTCAAACTCCGCAACTTCACCGGTACACTTGTTCCCTCTCTACCACTCTTTTGTCGAGTCTTTGGTTTATTTGATTTCATGTTCAAGTAATCGAGAAATCCGTTGATGCTGTGTTATAGATCGCTTTTTCGGGGCTTTACATGCAATTGGTATCAGGATGTGAAATTCGCGATTGCGGGATTCGTATATAGCTAGCACATCCGTTTGAGATTGCGCTTTGTTGGTTGCTTCGTGTTGTTTTCTCGATACTATCTGCATAACCCTTTTTTTCCCCATTTTCCAGTTTACTTGTTTCGGAGAAAACAGGCGCGAAATAAAGAAACGGTGGAGAAAAATAGAGAACCTTATTCTCATCGATCTTCATGTGTTTTCTGTTAGCTAGGACATAATTTGTCTTGTTTAGAATACTACGTAGCCCTTCCTGCTTACTAATTATGTCAATCTGATCCTCTGTAGAGGCTGTTGCTGATGCAAACAAAGCAATCCAGATAGATCCTAATTTGTCTAAAGCATACTTTCGCAAGGGGTTAGTATCACTCAATGCCCTCTTTAACCTTTTCTACATCAGGATTGACCATGTATCAGTTAATTGCGATGATTGTGTGTTGAAACTTGTTTTTCATTATTATCAAAATGGTCAAGACTTCATGCGTCATGCGTTGTGACTATTCATTGTCTTTAATTCCTTTCTCGCCTTCACTGAATCTTTAGAAGGTCATGTACATGTGCGTGGGATAAAAAGATAGGAGCTATGTCTTATCTCACATGCTTCCCTGTAAAGTAATGCATTTAATGTTGCTCTAGAACTTGCAGTTGGATCATCTTTTTATTTATTTATTTATTTATGTAAAGCTATGCTGTCTGTTGAGAGCTGATATTCACTTGCTCACTCTCTCAGCAATGCTTGTTATGAGCTTGAAGAGTATGAGACCGCCAAAGCAGCATGTGAATTAGGTTCTTCTCTGGCTCCTGAGGATGCGAGATTCACCAATTTAATCAAAAAGTGTGACGACCGTATTGCAGGTACTAGACCAGCGAAATCACTTTGATGATGAATGAATCCGCGTAAATGTGTGATTGAGACAAGTGGATGGATGCACAATATATTACCGGAACTTAACTCTTGAGAAATAAAAGCTCAGTATTTTGAGTTAAATGAAGCTTATTTTGTTAGCTTGAGGTTCATTTTGTGCGATACTTGTCTTATCTCCAGTCAATTAATAATAGCTTGAGTTGAGCTCAAACTTGGGTTCTCAATTTGTTATACTAATGAGAAGCTGTGTGATAGTCATGCTTCATACAGCGGTTTGTGAAAATCTATTTAAAAGAGATCCTAAACCCATCATTTGATGAGGTGCTCAAGCTGCTCAAGTTTTTGTTTGCTTGAAGATTGAAATTAATTTAATTTAGCTTTGGAGCTAATTGAACTTGATTATAATCTATTTCAGTTGCATGAGTAAGCTGAGCTCGTTGTTATTCCCCTAGAACAGGCCAACCTTCTCACATGATCTAGGCACCTTTCATGCATGAGTGTGCGTTTGTACTGATCTTTGTGGTTGATTTGTTTCACATGGTGGAAATTGAATGACATCTCAATGATAAACTGCTCTGTGGAATTATGTTTTAGAGGAATCTGGTGATCCACTTGACCAACCACTTGACAAGGCCTCAACCCAGGTGGTACCTGTGGAAAGTGATCAGGAAAGTGGTCAGATTGTGAATGAGGTTCCCAATCAGGCGACTTCGCAGTTTAATGTCAAACACAAATACAGGTCATACGCTTTATGCTTAATACCGAAGAATTTGTTTCGGATCAATTTTGTATGGAGCTGCACTTTTGTTCTGTTAGTTCCAAAATTATCATGGTGCCAAGTCTGGACTTTGGAAGTTTGCAGCTTATCATTAGTGATGCTTTCGCAGTTGTCATGCTTGTACCAGTTAAAAAGCCTTTATAGCATCCATTAGAATAAATCTTAGATTGCATGCCCTTTCCATTGTTAAGCAGGCTTACCAGTAATCTGATTGCTGTCTTTTGCAAGTGTAGGCATGAATACTACCAGAAGCCTGAGGAAGTGGTTATAACTATATTTGCAAAGGGCATACCAGCTCAAAATGTTGCGGTTGATTTTGGTGAACAAATTGTAAGGTTTTAATCACATAAGTTTTCTTGCTTATCGATGTTGGACTTATTGCTCATTCTTCTGCTTGAAAAATAGGATGGAGATTGACTTGATTTTGATGTCCTTTGCAGCTTAGTGTTATCATTCATGTCCCTGATGAGGATGCATATCATTTTCAACCCCGCCTATTTGGAAAGGTGTATGACCCAGCAATTTGTAGCAGAGCTTCTATAATTTGTTTGTTTGTAGCAACTTTTATGTTAAACTGTAACTTTTTAATCTAATCTTGCATCTTTTGCAACTTAACATATATTTAAGAAACCTTTCAAAATATATTAACCTTGGCATATTAATTCATATACAATTTTCTTATTTTTTAAAACTAGAATATTTTTTTTTTTTGAGGTTTCAAAATTTTGGAAGGAAACTAAGTTGAAAATTACTTGTTTCAAATATAGGCAAAGAGGCCAATACATTTAAATGTGTGAGTTGGTCATTTTGTGATGGGTCTTATCACATATATGAGAAGGCACTAATTATGCATTAATTCGTTGATTTTCTTGGGTTAAATTTCTTGAGACAGGATTCTCATTTGAAATCGTCAATGGAATCACTAGGGCTTTATAGTTTTCCTTGAGTACCAAGTCAAGTCTTGCGAATGTGCTTTCTACTGGTCTTTTTTTATCCAGTTTCTTTTTTGCTCTGCTTCGTTCTGATTTCTTTTTTAACAGATTGCACCAGAGAAGTGCAGATATGAAGTCTTGCCTAGCAAAATTGAAGTCCGCCTTGCTAAAGCTGAGCCATTAAACTGGACTTCTCTGGAATTTAGCAAGGACAGCACAATTCCTAAAACAATTACCGTAGTTTCAGGTACATGTTGTGCTTTTCTTTCGTACCTATAGTGGAAGTGCTCCACATTTTGTTTCTTGCTTGTATTCAGCTTGTCAAACATCCTGAAATTCTTTTTCCCCCCGCCAAAAAAGAAAAAAGGCCACCCTTCCTCTTGAACTTGTGGACTCATGCCTGATGTGTTGCAGCATTACCTTAGATTTGCTAACTGCTATAAAATTTCTGAAGGTACAGACTGTTACTCAACTCATTCTGAAGGTACACATGTTGCATAACTTACTATGAAAGTGTTATTAGTTAGACTGAGATGGATAATTAGTTGTTAATTTGTCTCACTTAAATGCTGCCTTGGACTCCAGGAGATCGTTAGGGGCATTCTCTATATGTCTAGTGATGGACCAAACAAGCAAGTTCATTTAAACAAGAAGCTTATGCATCTTTGGAACACAGCAGCTCTTGAAATTCTTTTATTTAAGCACTAACAAACTGGTTTTGGTCGTTGGACCATTTGACGGGTTGTACATGATTTATCCACGTCTGAGGATGGCTGTCTATGAGAAAGATGACCTCATCTTATCCTGTTGAATAGTCTGGGAGATTTAACTATTGATGAGCATACTAAATGAAACTCACAGGCACTGGATCTCAGAGGCCCTCGTATCCAACATCAAAACCGAAAAGGGTAGACTGGGATAAGCTCGAAGCTCAAGTAAAGAAGGAGGTTTGTTGTCAACCTGATCTCTCGTTTATCTATCTCAAGTTAGAGTTAGGGTTCGTTTTTACAGCAGTATGTAGCGGAGAATTGCATTTGACATGAGGTGTCTTTTTGCTGGTTGCATTTTAGGAGAAAGAAGAAAAGCTGGATGGGGATGCAGCTTTGAACAAATTTTTCCAAGATATCTACAAGGATGCTGATGAAGACACTAGGAGAGCAATGAGAAAATCATTTGTAAGACTGAAGGCTCTTGGATTATCTTCTATAGCTGTAGCTTATACATGACATGATTTTGTGTACATTTATTTCTTTCATGACGGGCATGCAAAGGTCATCTTTTCTTCGTTTTTTGATATTGCATATTTTCCTCACTGGGGAGGCTTTCAGCATAGGTTTGGCACTGCCTTAAATACAATTGTGTTGACTAGATTTTGCTCAGACTTGTAATGATGCATTTAACAGGTGGAGTCAAATGGAACAGTCCTGTCCACAAATTGGAAAGAAGTGGGGTCTAAGAAGGTAGAGGGAAGTCCTCCTGAAGGTATGGAGGTGAAGAAATGGGAGTATTAGGCTCGTGGTCCTTTGTAACTTTGCGAGAGAAGTCTTGCCCATTTACATTTTGTTTGCTTCTGTTCTAGTTTGACGAATCATGCTTTATGGATTGTATCTGAATCTTGTAGAAACACCTTCCCATAGAAAAACCATAGTTGTTGGTAATACATGTATTATTGTTAATGAAGTTGCTGGTCGTGAATTTTATATTGAGAAGCAATAGAGCTCTGGCTTCTGGTCTTGCTCTTTACCCTTTTGTGCTTGCTGTTGTTCGAGCACACGTTAAACGTCACAATGCCACTGCACATTGTGATGGTGTCCGAGTTCTTCAAAGATCTTCAGAGAATTTTTTCAGAAAATCACTGAAGTTGGCTATTTGTGTAATATTCCTTGTTCTTTATGATATTGGATAGTTTGTGTAGAATATGTATTATTAGATGCAATTTTTTGAAGGACTCTTATTGACGAGGCATCATGTTATAGACTAGCAGATGCACCTTGAAATGATTCGAAAGGGGTCCGGACTTTTGAGCGAAGTCTATGTTATATTGATAATCACCTCCGCAATCGCATCTCATTCTTGTGACATAACGTGAAAGCTATACGTCACGATCCGTACCCTGATGAACAGCGTGGATTCTCGAGCTCTGCGTCGCGAAAGCTTATCCTTTACGAACCGGCCTTTCGCTGATGAACGTTAGTTGATCTGTTTTTCCATGGAAACATTAAAAGTTAAAACTGTGTTCATCCAGGGAAGAAAAGCAGATCTGAACGTTAGTTGATACACTGCCATTCTTCTTTATTTCCTGAGAAAAGGACGTCACGGTGTCATACTCACTTGATTATTGTAATTTTTATTTCGATTACTTGTCATAATTTATGTACTATTCTTATTTAAGTACCATCATTTTTTTTTTCGATTATTTGAGTGTTATATAAATTTTGAATCGATCACTTAAATATTATAACTTTTTAAAAATATTCATTATAAGTGTTATGTTATATTGGATTTACAGTACTTAGATGAACAATTATGATACTATAGTGAATATTTTTCAGAAGTTATGACACTTAACTAGTCGAAAATAAAGTTATGGCACTCAAGTAACGTACAAAAGGTATGACATTTGTGACGTTCTTATTCCTTTTTTTCCCACTCTCTTTCATACAACATTTTAAAAGATTTTAATATTTTTCTTTTGGTCCGTAAGAGATTTTACGATTGACGAGGAAGGTTCACACTTATTTTCATTCAATGGGCAACACATCCTTTGAGACGCGCTAGCCCTCTTTGCGATGGACTTCTTGGTAAGGTAAGGAGGACGGACTTACACTGCCGCAACATAAAAGTATAGATTTATGATAATTTTGAGTTCAATTCTTGCCACTGCGGGAGAGGGGAGCTCCTAAGTGCAGCGGAACAAACTATCCACAAAACCAGCGAAACCATGACGGAGGAAGAAGACAAATGTCGTATAGTGATGTATCCATCGCCGGGAAGGGGCCATCTCATGTCCCTGGTGGAGCTCGCCCAGTCCCTCCTCCGCCACCACTCTTGCCTCTCCGTCACCGTCCTCATCTCCTCCCCTCCCCACCTCCTCCCTTTCATCACCCCTTACATCTCCTCCGTCTCCTCCTCCATCGCCTTCCGCCACCTCCCCTCCCTCTCCCTCCCCCCCTCTCTCTCCTCCGCCCCCACCGCCTTCTCTGACGACCCGGCCATGTACTTTGAGCACGCCCGCCTCAACAAGCCCAACCTCCACCAAGCCTTGTCTGAGCTGCTCTCCGCCTCCAAGCCGTCTCAGAAGCCCAAAGCCCTGGTCGTCGACTTCTTCTATGGTTCCGGCGCTGAGGTCGCCAGCGCGCTCCACCTCCCTGCGTACTTTTACTTCCCTTCTGGCGCGAGCCCTCTCGCCGCGTTTCTCTACCTCCCCACCCTACACAATCTCTCCAACACCAGCTTGAAAGACCTCGACGGCAACGTCGACATCCCGGGCGTACCACCCATTCCGGCGAAGCACATGCCGTCCAGAATTCTGGACCGCAGCAGCAGAATCTACAGCCACTTCTTGGAAACGTCGATGCGGCTGACGGAATCCGCCGGGCTAATAAGCAACACGTTCGAGGCGCTCGAGCCGAGGGCTGTCAAAGCGATATCGGAGGGACTGTGCCTGCCGGACGGCCGAACTCCGCCGTTGTACTGCATCGGGCCGCTCGTGGCGGGCGACGATCACATCAGTCAGCACGATTGCCTGAGATGGCTCGACTCGCAGCCAAGCCGAAGCGTCTTGTTTATGACCTTCGGCAGCATGGGGGTGTTCTCGTCGAGGCAGCTGAGAGATATCGCTCAGGCGCTCGAGATGAGTGGTGTCAGGTTCTTGTGGGTGGTACGTCACCCCCCACCGCACGATGAAATCTGGCGCGACTTAGCTATTAAACCAGAAGATGATCCAGGTATTTTCCGTCTCTTGTCTACATCAAGTGATACAATAATATTATGGTGGACTCCGGATCACGGTCGGAAGTCAAATAATTCAGTACGTGAGTTCTCGCTCACGATTTTGATAAGATTTCTTAGTACACCCGACGATTTTCTTTCTTTCTTCAGGCATGGATGCGATCCTTCCGATTGGGTTCACGGAGAGAACGAAGGACAGAGGGCTGGTGCTGAAGTCCTGGGCCCCGCAGGTGGCAGTGCTGAGCCACGACTCGGTAGGAGGGTTCGTGAGCCACTGCGGGTGGAACTCGGTGATGGAGGCGGTGTGGGCCGGTGTGCCCATGATAGTCTGGCCGCTCTACGCAGAGCAAAAGCTGAATAGGACGTACCTAGCTGGGGAGATGAAGGTGGTACTGTCGGTGGCTGAGTCAGAAGGCGGGTTCGTGACGACGGACGAGTTGGCGGGGCGCATCACTGAGTTGATGTGCTCGGAGAAAGGTAGAGAGGTGAGGGAGCGAATGGCGGAGACGAGGAATGCGGCGAGGGAGGCGTTGAGCGAGGGAGGGTCGTCGCGGGTGGCGATGGCGAAGTTGGTGGACTCATTTAGAAGCGGAATGGCACGAGGAGAAGTGTAATTGTGGCACCATGCACGCTACTTGGAAGATCAATAAATACATCGTTTGTGTATTTTTGTTCAAAACATATATATATATATATATATATATATATAAATTTCACCGATTCTTCTTTTCAACTTGGTACCAGAGCCTCCTTTTTTGAGCTACTTGGAAGATCAATAAACACATTATTTGTGTATTTTTGTTCAAAACACATATAAAATTTCACCAATTCTTATTTTCAACTTAGTATCATAGCCTCCTTTCTTGAGGCAATCCTCGTGTGCCGGGTACATTGGGCGCGCCATGCGCGCAGAACAAAATAAATTTATCCCCACCTCTCGGTAGACTTTTTTAAAGTGCCTCATATGTATCTAGAGATGGCCACGGGCCGGTTCATTGCGAACCGGAACCAGCCCGTGTGGCACTGGTCGGTTCCGGGTTGCGATTTTCCCAAACCGGCCCGGCCCAAACGGCTATATATAGCCGTTGGTATAGCCGTTCATAATTTTTTTTTGTTTTTAAATAATTATTAAATAATTTTTTAATTTAAAAAATAACCATAATCATTATAAATATCCATCTTTACCTTTCATTTTTCCTCACAACTTCCCTCAAATTCTCATTTCTCTCATTTCTCAAATTCTCTCAACTTCGCTCAAATTCTCTCAAATTCGCTCAATTTCTTCCGCTCAATTCTCTCAAAAAATGGCTAGTGGAAGAGGAAAGAGCCCGATGATTCCCGAAGAATCCAATTATTCTCATGATCCTCGTGAGTATGCACATTGGGGATATGATGACGAAGATGATATCAACGTTATTCCTAATGTCGAGCACATCCCGACGCAAGAAAGTCTACAACCAACTACCAATACCGAAGAAGCATCAACAACAAAAGAAATGAGTCGAGGGAGTGCATCCATCATATGGCAACACTTCACCCAGCAACATTTAGAAGGTAACGACTACAATCTCATATGTAACCATTGCAAAAAAGTATACAGGTTTACAACTGGAAGCGGCTATGGAACATATCGTCGACATTTGGCGTCAAAACATCCAACAGAATTTGGGATCGACACGAGTGTTGACACCTGATCTTTAATCATTTTTTCTATTGCTAAAGTAATAAAAAATCCATAAAAATTCATAAAATTGAAAAATCAACTTTGGGGACCTTAACCAAGCCTAGGGAACCAATTTTGACCAAAAAACGATTTTTCATATTTTCAGTATTTTTATGTATTTTTTATTTATTTATTTCAAAAATTAATAGAAAATCCATAAAAATTCATAAAATTGAAAAATCAACTTTGGGAACCTTAGCCAAGCCTAGGGAACGAATTTTGACCAAAAAATAATTTTTCATATTATATATATTTTAATTTTTTTTTAAAAAATACAAAAATATTTGAAAATTTTGAAAAAATAACATTTGAGGCCAAAGAATACACAAAGATAGTTAATATTTTTATTTTAAATCTATTTTCATATTGGCCATCGCAAATTCAGAAAAATCCAATTCGAGTCACGTGTTCCTTCATGAGTATAATCTCGAATCGGGCCTAAAAAAATTTAATTTGAGTCAACTTATTTTTAACTTTCACTTTTTATGAGTTGTGACATTGTCTTCTAATATTTTAAATTTTCATCTTGGCCCAATTATACCCAGAATGACTTAATTTTGCAAAAGGGCTTTAATTAAATTATGCATTATTTTCAGCTACAAGAAATGAGCTTAAATTTGACATGTGGTAAATTTTGGTGTGTCAAAAATTATGAGGAGATTTGGACTTAAAGAAATATATTTTTTCAGGGACTGAATTGTAAATACTTAAAATTCAAGGACTAAAGTGCAAATACCTAACTCTTGAAGGATTATTTTACAAATAATAAAAAGAAAAGTTAGTGGATAAATTAGAATAGAGAAGGGAAGATGAAGAAGAGGAGATGAAGAAGAGAAGTTGGAGAAGAATGGATGGAGAAAATAAGATAAGAATAGAGAAGGGAAGATGGAGATGAAGAAGAGTTAGTAGAGAAATTAGAATGGAAGATAAGAATAGAGAAGGGAAGATGGAGATTAAGAAGAGTTAGTGGAGAAATTAGAATGGGAGATAAATATGGAGAAGGGAAGATGAAGATGAAGAAGTGTTAGTGGAGAGATTAGAATGTGAGATAGAGATGGAGAATGGAAGATGAAAATGAAGAAGAGTTAGTGGAGAAATTAGAATGGGAGATAGAGTTAGTGGAAAAATTAGAATGGGAGATAGATGAGTAAGTTATAAAAGGAGAAAGAAGTGAGCTTGAGAAAGGATTCTTGAGAGAGAAAATTTGAAGTGTTTGGGAGGATTTTTTTTTGAGAGAAAATTTTGGATGTTTGAGAGAGTTTTGGGAGATTGAAGAAAAATTTGAGAGAAAGAAAATACCAAAAGAGAGAGAATTTTGAAGATGATGGGAGTTCAAAGCTAGGGATTATCATCACAAATTCCTTCATCGATCAATATAAATCAAGAGTGCATCCTCGTCAACGAGCAAGCAAATTCGAGCTAAGTGTTTTTATTTATTCATTTGTTTATGGTTTTACTTGCAAATTAGCACAAATTGTATACACTTTCTCCATCTCCTCTTTTTTTTTTTTCATATTTTATGTCAGGAGAAGGATATCTCTACGTCAACAGCAAAAATCTCGTAGATATGCAAAAATCGGCCCAGACAAGCTCCTAAGCTGTCCACCGATTTCTCAACTGATCTGTGACTAAAAGTCCCTCTTAATTCAAAAGAAACTCTCTATATTGGGAACATAGAGAGCGAAAATCAATTATAGAAATCCCTCCCAAAAAAATGGGAGATAAGTACTCTTTCCACTCTTCTGGTTTTAGGTGCAGATTAGCACATATTTTGTATACTGACATTTCACTCTATTTTATGTCAGGAAGCTGCAGCTTTATATCAATGGTCAACCCTATGGAAGCACAAAATCGGCTTGGAGGAGTCCTCAAGCGCGCACAAATTTCAAATTGTTGAATCAATTCGTTGTATTTTATTTTAAAGAATTCATACCCCAGAATGGAGAGGACAAAGTCCATCCGCAATTTAAATACCTGCACCATAAATCCCAAAGGGAAGAGCCAAGCCAATGCTTAGCCTCCCATTGGAGGTTTTTACTTACAGTAGTTAAATACCTGCAACTTAAATACCTGTACCTTAAATCCCAAAGGGAAGAGCCAAGCCAATGCTTAGCCTCCCATTGGAGGTTTTTACTTACAGTAGTTAAATACTTGCAACTTAAATACATGTACCTTAAATCCCAAAGGGAAGAGCCAAGCCAATGCTTAGCCTCCCATTGGAGGTTTTTACTTACAGTAGTTAAATACCTGCAACTTAAATACCTGTACCTTAAATCCCAAAGGGAAGAGCCAAGCCAATGCTTAGCCTCCCATTGGAGGTTTTTACTTACAGTAGTTTAAATACTTGCAACTTAAATACCTGTACCTTAAATCCCAAAGGGAAGAGCCAAGCCAATGCTAGGCCTCCCATTGGAGGTGTTTATTCACTGTCATGTACTTCCTATAATTTAATTTTTGAATCATCAGACCCAAAAGATAAGTAGGTTGTAATACTGCACAGAAGTCGTTAACACACTCCTTCTTTCGGCTTCAGGGAATCTTTAACACTTAAAAAAATATAACAAATAAAAATATATACCATCCATGCATCCTATTTAAAAAGTGAAAACACAAAAGAGAATACCCTACTATAGCCTTAGGAATAAACCAAGCCTGAGTTGCCGAATTAGGATATCCATGAAATTAAGGTACCGAAAGGGCATTAGTTTTAATTAACTAGTGTAACCAAGTCCCCGAGCTCCTAATCTCTGGTTCGCAGGAATAAATTAGTTCTCCCGCTAATTTATTTAGGTTTCTAATCGACCTACCAAGAACGATTAGTGGCGACTCCAAATGTTAAAATCATTTAAACAAAAACAAAAGTTGCGATTCGGTAGGGCTTGGGAGGGTCCGCGTTAGGTTAGTCAAATCTAATTAACCTAATAATCCGTTAACCCCTTTTAAAATTTTAAATTTTTTTAGAGGGTCGCGACAGACTGGCGACTCCGCTGGGGACAGAGATTTTTAAATTTTCGAAAAAACGATACCAATTGGAATACTTAAATTTTTTCGAAATTTTAAGAGTCTTAGTGGACTTAGGCCAATGAAAATTTCATGCATATCTCGCTTTTGGCGATATTGTTTGGGACTCATTCTATAGGTGTTATATGTTTTTGCAGGATGGGAGTTATAAGGGGCGGAGTGTTTGGCTAACCCCTTTGTTTTGCAGGCTCGATGTTGGGTTTATTTATTTAATTTCGCACATTTTTAGAAGCGCTGTTTTGATATCAATTGTTGTGCATGTCTTGCATACTCTGAGGATCACGACACCTGCACACACAAGTGTCTAAACCCAAGTCGCGAAATTCTTCCTAGAAAACCATAGATAGGGATCGAATATACAAAGCTCTTGCGTCGATTGCGCTCGGGTTGACCATATTTTATTCCGCTCATTATCTGAATTGACAATTCTTCCCATTGTGATTTGATTGCGCGGAGGGTAAGTTTGTCAATTCAGATAGTGAGAGCCTTTTTAGGTCCATACCTTGTCTCTCCTTCTTTTATTTTCTAGAGTCCACTCCTCACTTGAGTCATGCGCATGACTATGTGATTTGCATTTCTCCAAGGTAAAAGTAAGTTCTCTAATTTTATCTTGTATTTATTTTCGGTCGGTCCATGCTAGGTGTTAGTCAGTTTTTGAGCTTGATATTACGACCATTCTTTTTAAAAGAAAATAAAAATTAAATTTGTCCCTCATTTCTTTTAAATTTTTTTTTTTGAAAAAATGATGTAAAAAAATCCCTTCATGGGAATTTTATTAACCAATAAGGGATTTTTGTCATATTTTTCCTGCTTCAATAAAAATAAAATTTTCCTGACAAATTTACCTCTGAAAATTTATTTTGATAAAAAGGAAATTCCTTCAAAAATTTTAGTAAACGTCAAGAGACTTTGTCACATTCCTTTAAAAAAATAAAAAAAAAGAATAATAAATCTGAAAAAAATTCTGTATCAGAAATTAACCCATTTCTTCCTAAGGAATTTTTTTTTTCTTTCTTCTGATTTCTCTATAAAATAGAAAAAATCAAATTGGACTAATATAGGAGTCATGGACCGAAATTTCTTGTGTCGCATACTAATTATATCCTTTTCTTTTGCAGGGAGATCCTAGATACCCTAGACGGGTGTAAAAATTAAGTTCAATAATATATCAAGAATCATCTTCAGAAATACCAAAAGACGAAAAACACCGAGGCTTCAACCGTTAATTCTGGGGGGCAAACGAACATTGTCCATCTTTGACAGACAAAGTTGTGTCAATTCGTAAACTTGTATGGGCAGTGTATTCTGATATGACGGTGGATTTATACTGATTAAACATGGGGGCATATTTAATGTATTGCAGAGGATCCCGCGTCTTTTGAAAAAAAATATGGATTATAAAATCAGAACCCATGAAACAAATACCACCTGATCAAATCAACCAGAGACCGGTCTTAAAATTTCCTCTTATCCGAAACATGCGGAGGGCTTTAGAGGACCGAGGTTCTATTAATGAACGTGGCCCACAGGAATTTCTCCCGACGCTACAGGCGACCGACACGAGCAAGTGAACGCCGAAAGAAACAAAATATGGATAAAAGTGGGCACACAACAGGTGGCCGGATTTACTACCAGCGCACTGATCGAGTTGTCATAGCGTTATTGTTCGTGATCTCAAGATGGATAGTGGGGGCCACCGCCGAACCCATCATCAATGTTCTTGATATCATCGTCTGGAGCAATTAAACAAGAACATCAAGAAGAACATTAAGCCTCGACATCTTCGATACCTCAAATCGTTCTGTTATGCTATGCGGAAGAAACGATAGCAGGAAAATTAAAAAAAAACAAAACAAAACACATGAAGCTTTTCTTTCATTCCATTCATCAAAGAGTATTACAACAACTCACTGGGGAGGAAAGGTAAAGCCAAACTGGGCCCTGATGACCATTACGAAAGAGCTCAACTGACTCTCCAAACAGTTGATGCTCTGGATGCACCGGGCGCTCTCGGGATCAAGCTCCGCGAGCCTAAAGAAGAGGCGATCGCACTTCTCTTTAACCTGGGCCATAGTGGCCTCGTAATGCTCAACGGCAAACTCCAGGTCCGGAACCGCTGCCCTCTCGAAAGCAATATCTGCCGTAATGTCATCAAGTCTCTCCTGCAGCCAACCACATTTACACCTCATCACAATATTGCCTAGCTCCTATTCAGCGTAAGTTCGGACCAAGGCCAGACGGTCCACCAACTTTCCCCTCTCAAGAACCAGCCACGAAAGCTGATCGTTGGCAAACTTGAGGGCCTTTTTGTGATTATCAGCCACAAACGTAACTGTTGCCAGACGCTCGTGCCGGTCTCGGTAACGGGCTTTCACGACGGCAGTCACAAGGACCGTCTCATATGCACGGTTATAGGCAGCCAGAAAATTGATGAAGAGGGTCGAGAAGTTCCGGTACTCCTTCCCTAGTTGGGTACCCTCAACAGAAGCAGCGTCCACGGTCCTAAATAAACCGAGGATTTCAGCCTCAACGGTAGAGTTTTTGGCTATATGAGCGTAACATCTACCAAGAAGATTGTAGAGTCTCTCCCACCCAGCTAGGACTTCGTCGGATAAGGTATGGTTAGGAGAATTGGCCATTTTTGAAAGCAGAATACGAAAGAAAGGGGGAGAGAGGTGAGGCAGATGAGCGGAATGCGAAGATGGTAATCTGCTTTGAAGTAAATATTGATTTCATAGTGACGGTATCAACCAGTCAAGATTTCTCTTATCTACCATTCTCTATTGGCACCACCCTCGTTGGCTTGAATTCCCATCAGATGGCGACTGCGAGCTAAGCGAGTCCGAAATCTCCGCAGAAAGTTTGACGAGACACCGCCACTTTGAAAAAGAAGATGGAAAGATGAGCTGAGTGGAAGACACGGCAAACGTTAGCGAAAAGGAGATACGACTTGTCTTCATTGGAGGACCCGCCAGTAAATCGACGGTGGAGATCTTGACAGGGGCCCTCTATCACGAAAAGAAAAAAGAAGACAAACTGAGCGAGAAACAAGGATTTCCCCTTTGATCAAAAGCTGAATATCAGATTTTCTCCCTCGGAAAATCTAATAGCGCTGCCCGTGAAGAGGGAAGTCGTTGCTATTGCCAGAGAGAGAACTTGTCCCCATTTGATAGTCAGAGTTCATTCGCAAGAACTCGCAGGAGAAAGATAGAGAGGAAGGAGTTCTCGTGGGAGAGGAATTCAAAACCTTCACCATCAAAGCATCGGCTTTCAAAGCCTATTACGAGAAGGCATCAACGATCTCGTGATCCCTCAAGTCCGAGAAGACATCCCGAGGCGGTCTCGAATCGACAGTCCTAGATCCAGAAATATGTCGAGTATTAGGGGAACGGGCGCATGTTCAACCCTGGTCAAAGCTGATGAAGTTCCTTACCCTGAGGGTCTACTGGTCATGGCCATTGACGGTAATCCAGTCTCTCTGTCAATCCTTGTTACCGTATTAAGAAAATGCCGGTATAAGGTTGTAGCTCAAGCAAAGGCGACAGAGGCCTTAGAGATATTAAGGAGGAGTAGTGACCCGTTTGATATCGTCCTCACCGCCATGGTAGGGATTGACATGGATGTTTTCACTCTCTTGGAAGTCATCAATTCTAAATTAAACATGCCAGTCCTCGTAATATCGGCAAGCGATGATCAGCAAGCCCTAATGAAGGCTGTCTTAAATGGGGCCCAAGACGTCGTAACGAAACCAGTTAGAGTTCAGATGCTTCAAAACATATGGCAGCACGTGGTAAGGAAGCAATTGCACGACCATGAGAACAAGCATCAAGCCTTCAATTTTGTTCCAAGCAACTGGAGAAAGAAGATGAGTTGGTCTTCCGAGCTGCATCGTATGTTTGTTAATGCAGTTCAGCAGCTAGGAATAGATTTGGCACGGCCGCAACATATACTGGAAATTATGAAGGTAGATGGACTCACTAAAGCAAATGTTTCGAGTCATCTTCAGAAGTACAGAAAAAGGTTGAGAGAACACAATGCAGCTCAGAATCAAGAAAACCAAGGCGGGACTGATCCAAGCCTGAACGTCGAGTCTCCTCGCCACCATAAGTTCCCCAGGTTAGCATGGGGCGAGCCACTTCCCATCATCAACCAAGCTAGTAGCCATGCCATCAATCCCCCAGGCGTTAATCAAAGTATCCCCCAGAATCACCCTAATGCTCTTCAAGAGTATAGACCGCAGGAGCAGTGTATTCAGATTCTTTGGTTTGAACACCAACCTGTGGCTAGAACTCATCCCATGATCAGCGCGCCTGCGCAGCTAGAGAATCAGACAAGAAGTTATCCTGAGCACTTCCACTTCTCTAATCCTCGAATGGAAGGAGTTTTTGGCAGCAGGACAGTTGGTGATCCCCACACTTTCTCGAGTAATGATGAAGGCTCCAGCATGAGAAGTCAAATTGCTCATGGCGAGGACAGAATGAGAAATCTACCGCCAGCATTTGCCAACAACAATGCCCAATTCGAGCATCAGTTGCTGGAAGGTTCAAGAGATTACCCAGATGATGAGCTTACTGCCCTGGTCAACCAGTTTAGGGTTGACAGACGTCCCAAGCCGCGATCAGGAGCCAGTGAGTAGGGACTCTCAAACATCGGTTATCCACACCCGAACCAACACGAGACTAGCTGATTATCGAAGAGCCACAGGAGAGGCAGAACTAACCTTGAATAAGTGCACCTTTCATTTCATGCTTAATTCCCCTGCGTATGATATTTTCCAGCTTTCTAGGTGTCTCGATTTAATTCAAGGACAAGGGGGCAATTTATTTATCCCGTCGAATGCGTGAATCCCTTTTTATGCTAGATTTAGGGCGGATCAATTTGTGGCAACGTCGCTTACTGCCATAATGAGAAATGTTGAATGGCCTCAAGTAGGGAAAAGAAAAGGAGACATGTCAACCAGTATTAAAAGGGATAAATTGGAAACGATACTGATTTACCCTTCATCTTGAATGCCTTGGACAAGTCTTTTACCAATTTTGCTGGATTGAGTTTTCTTCGACTTTTGTTGGATGCTTCACCATTAAGCCGAGAATGTAGCAAAATATTGACTTCGGTATTACTCGTCGAGTATTCCTGCTTGCAAAAAGAAATGCACTCTTGAAGGATTATTTTACAAATAATAAAAAGAAAAGTTAGTGGATAAATTAGAATAGAGAAGGGAAGATGAAGAAGAGGAGATGAAGAAGAGAAGTTGGAGAAGAATGGATGGAGAAAATAAGATAAGAATAGAGAAGGGAAGATGGAGATGAAGAAGAGTTAGTAGAGAAATTAGAATGGAAGATAAGAATAGAGAAGGGAAGATGGAGATTAAGAAGAGTTAGTGGAGAAATTAGAATGGGAGATAAATATGGAGAAGGGAAGATGAAGATGAAGAAGAGTTAGTGGAGAGATTAGAATGTGAGATAGAGATGGAGAATGGAAGATGAAAATGAAGAAGAGTTAGTGGAGAAATTAGAATGGGAGATAGATGAGTAGGTTATAAAAGGAGAAAGAAATGAGCTTGAGAAAGGATTCTTGAGAGAGAAAATTTGAAGTGTTTGGGAGGATTTTTTTTTGAGAGAAAATTTTGGATGTTTGAGAGAGTTTTGGGAGATTGAAGAAAAATTTGAGAGAAAGAAAATACCAAAAGAGAGAGAATTTTGAAGATGATGGGAGTTCAAAGCTAGGGATTATCATCACAAATTCCTTCATCGATCAATATAAATCAAGAGTGCATCCTCGTCAACGAGCAAGCAAATTCGAGCTAAGTGTTTTTATTTATTCATTTGTTTATGGTTTTACTTGCAAATTAGCACAAATTGTATACACTTTCTCCATCTCCTCTTTTTTTTTTTCCATATTTTATGTCAGGAGAAGGATATCTCTACGTCAACAGCAAAAATCTCGTAGATATGCAAAAATCGGCCCAGACAAGCTCCTAAGCTGTCCACCGATTTCTCAACTGATCTGTGACTAAAAGTCCCTCTTAATTCAAAAGAAACTCTCTATATTGGGAACATAGAGAGCGAAAATCAATTATAGAAATCCCTCCCAAAAAAATGGGAGATAAGTACTCTTTCCACTCTTCTGGTTTTAGGTGCAGATTAGCACATATTTTGTATACTGACATTTCACTCTATTTTATGTCAGGAAGCTGCAGCTTTATATCAATGGTCAACCCTATGGAAGCACAAAATCGGCTTGGAGGAGTCCTCAAGCGCGCACAAATTTCAAATTGTTGAATCAATTCGTTGTATTTTATTTTAAAGAATTCATACCCCAGAATGGAGAGGACAAAGTCCATCCGCAATTTAAATACCTGCACCATAAATCCCAAAGGGAAGAGCCAAGCCAATGCTTAGCCTCCCATTGGAGGTTTTTACTTACAGTAGTTAAATACCTGCAACTTAAATGCCTGTACCTTAAATCCCAAAGGGAAGAGCCAAGCCAATGCTTAGCCTCCCATTGGAGGTTTTTACTTACAGTAGTTAAATACCTGCAACTTAAATACCTATACCTTAAATCCCAAAGGGAAGAGCCAAGCCAATGCTTAGCCTCCCATTGGAGGTTTTTACTTACAGTAGTTAAATACTTGCAACTTAAATACATGTACCTTAAATCCCAAAGGGAAGAGCCAAGCCAATGCTTAGCCTCCCATTGGAGGTTTTTACTTACAGTAGTTAAATACCTGCAACTTAAATACATGTACCTTAAATCCCAAAGGGAAGAGCCAAGCCAATGCTTAGCCTCCCATTGGAGGTTTTTACTTACAGTAGTTTAAATACTTGCAACTTAAATACCTGTACCTTAAATCCCAAAGGGAAGAGCCAAGCCAATGCTAGGCCTCCCATTGGAGGTGTTTATTCACTGTCATGTACTTCCTATAATTTAATTTTTGAATCATCAGACCCAAAAGATAAGTAGGTTGTAATACTGCACAGAAGTCGTTAACACACTCCTTCTTTCGGCTTCAGGGAATCTTTAACACTTAAAAAAATATAACAAATAAAAATATATACCATCCATGCATCCTATTTAAAAAGTGAAAACACAAAAGAGAATACCCTACTATAGCCTTAGGAATAAACCAAGCCTGAGTTGCCGAATTAGGATATCCATGAAATTAAGGTACCGAAAGGGCATTAGTTTTAATTAACTAGTGTAACCAAGTCCCCGAGCTCCTAATCTCTGGTTCGCAGGAATAAATTAGTTCTCCCGCTAATTTATTTAGGTTTCTAATCGACCTACCAAGAACGATTAGTGGCGACTCCAAATTTTAAAATCATTTAAACAAAAACCAAAGTTGCGATTCGGTAGGGCTTGGGAGGGTCCGCGTTAGGTTAGTCAAATCTAATTAACCTAATAATCCGTTAACCCCTTTTAAAATTTTAAATTTTTTTAGAGGGTCGCGACAACGAGGCAACAACAAATTCCCAAGTTTGTCGATTCTAACACTTTTAATTTATTTCGTTACGATAGAAATAATTATGAGGAAGAACTTGCTAAATTTACTGCCGTTGAACATTTAGCATTTAATTTTGGTGAAAATTTTGGTTTTAATACTTTTGTACAAAATGCATGTACTCCATAAGCAAAACCCGTTTCGAGAAATACGGTTAAACGCCAAATGTTTAAACTTTATAAAAAAGGAAAAGATGATTTGAGAAATTTTTTTGCATTTTTCAATGGACGTGTGCATATAGGTAGCGATATTTGGAGTCATCCTTGGCAAACTCATTATTATATGGGTATTACATGTCATTGGATAGACGATGAATGGAACATTCAAAAAAGAATTATTGCATTTCGAGTTTTTGATGAATCACATACGGCACATAATATTTATAGAATAATTAAGCAAGTTTTAGAAGAATATTTATTGGTTAATAAAATTTTTTCAATTGGTTTTGATAATGCCGCGTCAAATACTACTTCTGTTCGCGAGTTAGAAACAATTTGTAAACCTGCTTTTAGTGGAAATTTTTTTCACATTAGATGTGCTTGCCATGTTTTAAATTTATGCGTACAAGATGGTTTACGAACTCTTGAAGATGCTCTTTGTCCAATAAAAACAGCAATTACATATTTATGGAAATATTCCCAAGTTATGAGAGAATGGGGTAGATTTTGTAAACAAAATGGAAAAAAACCAAAAAAATTTCCAAGAGATGTTCCACATCGTTGGAATTCTACATACGAGTTGCTTAATCAATCTTTTTCATATAAAGAATTATTATGTACATTTTTTGTGAATTATGTTCCTCAAAGTAATTTATACCCACAAGAGTGGGATATTTGCAAAAGAATTTTAGATTTGTTAAAAGTTTTTAATAATGCAACTTATACTTTATCCGGTGTTTATTATCCTAGTACACATTTATTTTTAACTGAGTGTCTAAATATTGTTGATATTTTTCAAGAAATGAAGGCGATAATCAATTAGGTCCAACTATTATAGCAATGCGAACGAAATGGATGCAATATTATACCAAAATTCCTATTATCTATTTGGTTGCTTGTGTTTTGGATCCACGTACGAAAATGGAGGGCTTGCTTGATGATTTGAATTCATACTATGAGTGTTTACATTTGATTGAAACCGTAAATATTAGAGATATAGAAAAAGAAGTTAAAGATATAATAGTAGAATTGTATAATGATTTTTGTAATAGATATAATATAGTTGGTGATAGTGGAACTTCTTCCCAAGTTAGTGGCATGCAAGGTAAGCACCTAGGTAGAGGGTCTAGAAATCTAATAAATAGACAAAAAAAGACAAAAGGGAATAATGGGAAATATTTCTGAAATAGAAATTTATTTAACTACTGAATTTGAGTTTCCTCAATCAGACGGCATTGATTTTCAAATTCTAAAGTGGTGGAATAATCATTCAACTCAATTTCCAGTATTAGCTCACATTGCAAAAGAGATTTTAGCAACCCCTTGCTCAACCGTTGCGGTTGAACAAGCATTTAGTATTGGAGGTAATATTTTGGATGATTGACGTTCGAGATTATCTCCGGATTCAGTTGAAGTTCAAATTTGTGTCGATGATTGGACAAAGGCGGCATATCGACAACAAGAAATGGATCGCAACATCGAATCCGAATTCTTCAATGACGAAGATATCACCGGCACGGATATCACCGCCACGGGTAGCGACGATTGATGATGAGGTAAGTATGGGGTTATCAAAGGTAAAAGAACTACATGGGCTTTGATTCTTCTATCCCCAAGAAGATATGTAGGCGCTTAATGATAATTCATTAAGTTCAAGCCCTTTCTTCCCTCCCTTTTTTTTCCCCGATCCATAAATTTGATTACAATTTGTATTTGAAAATTTATTATTTCATAATTTTATCTTTTTTATTTCATAATTCATTATTTAAAATTTTTTATTTCTTAAAGTTTTATTTGAAAATCGGTTTGAACCAGAACCGGCCCTTGAACCGGCCTGAACCGCCGGTTCATGATAGTCCGGAACCGGCCCGGTTCCGAACCGTGGCCACCTCTATATGTATCTAACCAAGTGTCAAGGTAGTCGTATTATGACACTGGAGACGCGTTGCCAAGTTGAGAATTTTTTTTTTAAATTTCATGGAGGCATTGCTTAAAGCCACGAAGATGCATCTTCACACATTAACCTTTGCTCAACAATGCTTGGCTTATTTCACTTGCGATGACTATACCAGCCGTATCAACCACGTTTGTCTAGTTATTGTCTCGATAGCAAAGTCAACCACAAATGACGTATGTTGTTCAGCTCCAATGCCTCTAATTCTCGAATTTTCACTGAGAAGCCGACATCATTGCAAACTTGTTGTCGTCATATGATTAACATATTGAAAATCTCGTTGTCAATGGAAGCCTAAAGCCGACACACACCCAAAGTGTAGCTGCACCATGGCCCACTATGCTCAACATTGTGCAATGCTGGTTTCAACCATTTTCGATGTTTGATTTCATGGCGATCCTATATTTTGGACACTATTTAAACTCAAGTTGATTTGATTAAACTTAATTTGTGTTTAAAAGGGGATATTAAGGATATTTATGTATATTCTAGAGATATTTAGGATATTTTATTTAATTTTACATCTAACCTAAGATATTTAAGCTGTTAGATGAAAGCATAATTTAATGCTTAAACATTCTATCACTTCTGCTCTGATATCATATTGGAAAGTTCAACCCAAAAGATTAAGCTGATAGGTGGAGGGAGATCACATAAATATAAATAGAATATAGGATCCGTTGTCAAGCGAGCTACATGTGGAGTTTGACTAACTAGGGGTAATCAGATATTCACGAAAGTGATAACATTGGCTTTAATACTATGTTAAATTTGGTAAGACAAATGTTCTAAAAAGCATAAGCTGTTAAATGAAAGCGTAATTTAACATTTTGAATATTCTATCATACATTAAGGAAAACATTGATATCAAATTTCTTTCTCTTAAAATTCAATAAGTTTTGAGCGTCGGTGACAATCATTCACTGAGATGCATTAAGTGCCATAAACACATGATCACGAGCTAATTAAATTATCTAAGCACACAAGTAGGGCTCATTTATACAAGTGAAGTGCCAACCTCTGAAAAGTTACGTGAAACTTAGTGACCAACGCATCATCATTTAAGATTTTTAGGTTACAAATTGTGCAGAGTAATTATGGTCAAAGTCGTGCTGCATTGCAAGAGAGAATAACTACTTTGATCACCCCTCTTCTGTCATTGAGTTGTAGTTGACATACCCTTGGTCTGTCAATCGGAAGATGCCCCTTCCCTTGACTTGCCCGGGGAAACAATCGAGGGGGTGTCATATATATGAAACTCCAATTAAGAATGATCTATCTCATGAGGTTTTCTACTGAATTCGACAGTTCGCATTCACTTTAGATGATGGAATGTAACTCCGTTGCAAAATCCTTCTAAGTACCTTCAACAAATTCCTAGCTAGTTTTTAGCATCGGTATGTGAAGTGAAAAAATGAATCTTTCTCGATACATTTTGCAAAATTTGCGCTCTATATCGATTTGCATAGTCAATTTTTTTTTATCGCGAAGATGCATTTTCACTGTCCTATATCAATTTTCCTCAAATCTATAATGCCAATGCTTGGTCAATCGAATCAATAACTTCGAAAAAGGAGACTAGTGATTGGCCGCTTCTTGGAAACGTCGACGCGGCTGGTGGAGTCCGCCAGGCTCATAAGCAGCACGTTCGAGGCGATCGATCCTAGAGCCGTCGAAGCTGTATCGGAGGGACTCTGCGTGCCAGACGGTTGAACTCCGCTGGTGTGTACTGCATCGGGCCGCTCGTGGCGTCCGACGACCACATCAGCAAGCACGATTGCCTTAGCTGGTTGGACTCGCAGCCGAGCCGAAGCGTCTTATTTACGAGCTTCGGGAGCATGGGGGCGTTCTCGTCGAAGCAGCTGGCAGAGACCGCTCACGCACTCGAGAGGAGTGGGGTCAGGCTCTTATGGGTGGTGTGTGACCCACTACCGTACGATGAAATCTTGGCATCGACAGAAAGTCACGAGCACTCTGTTGTGATGCCGGGAGCTCCATCTCCATCCTCTTCTTCGGCAGCTCCGAACGTTGGTTGATCTGTCTTTCCATGGAAACAGTAAAAAAATGTGTTGATCCGGGGATGAAAAACAGCTCTGAACGTTAGTTGATCCAGGGAAAGGCTGCCCCTTTTTTCACTCTCTTTCGCACAAAAGTTTAAAAGATTTTTACCATCGACGAGGAAGGTTCACTCGTATTTTCATTCAATGGGCAACGCATCCTTTGTGATGCCCTAGCCCTCTTTGTGATGGACCTCGTGGTAAGGTAAGGAGAACAGACTTCACACTATCATCACATAAAAATATAGATTTAGGACAATTTTCAGTTCAATTCTTGCCAATGCCCCCAGGGTTGCCTTTCAAGATTGCGTCGTGCGTTACGGCAGAGTTGATTCTTAATGGTACATGTTACATTCTTTGTGGCAAAAAAAAAACAAAAAAACAAATGCGGAGTAATGGATTTTAGAAAAATCTGAATTGTGGGCCCTAGTAGACACTTGTCGATTGAAGAGGGCGTTTTACAAATGGGTTGGCGCTCCAGAGTCCAGCCTCCAAGAGCAAATATTAGGTGCTCCTGGAGCATTGCTCTAGGAGCACCTAATATTTTTCGAGCCTCCAGAAGCACCCAAAATCCTCTGGAGAATGTCGGCGCTAGATAAGTCACCTCGATGGTTTCGTCCGTTTCGCTATAAAGCCACAGCGGAAGAAGGCACAGCTCATAAGTGAAGCGCAGCAACGATGCACAAAACCAGCGAAACCATGACGGAGGAAGCAGACAAATGTCATATAGTGATGTACCCATCACCGGGAAGAGCCCACCCTAATTCCCTTTGTTGACACCTGATTTTTAATCATCTTTTCTCTTTTAAAAAATTTTCAGTATTTTTCGGCATTTTTATTTTTTGAAAAATTCATAAAAATTCATAAAATTGAAAAATTAACTTTGGGGACCTTGGCCAAGCCTAGAGAACTAATTTTGACCAAAAAATGATTTTTCATATTTTCAGTATTTTTTAGTATTTTTATTTTCGAAAATTCATGAAAAATAAAGAAAAAATGAGAAAATTACAAAATCAACTTTGGAAGCCTTGGCCAAGCCTAGGCAACCATTTTTTTTAACAAAAAATAAATTTTCATATTATATATATTTTTAATTTTTTTTTAAAAAAATACTTGAAAATTTTGGAAAAATAACATTTGAGGCAAAAAAAAATACACAAAGATAGTTAACATTTTTATTTTAAATCTATTTTCATATTGGCCATCGCAAATTCAGAAAAATCCAATTCGAGTCACGTGTTCCTTCACGAGTATAATCTCGAATCGGGCCTAAAAAAATTTAATTTGAGTCAACTTATTTTTAATTTTCACTTTTTATGAGTTGTGACATTGTCTTCTAATATTTTAAATTTTCATCTTGGCTCAATTATACCAAGAATGACTCAATTTTGCAAAAGGGCTTTAATTAAATTCTGCATTATTTTCAGCGGTAAGAAATGAGCTTAAATTTGACATGTGGTAAATTTTGGTGTGTCAAAAATTGTGAGTAGATTTGGACTTAAAGAAATATATTTTTCATGGACTGAATTGTAAATACTTAAAATTCAAGGACTAGAGTGCAAATACCTAACTCTTGAAGGATTATTTTACAAATAACAAAAAAAAAGTTAGTGGATAAATTAGAATAGAGAAGGGAAGATGGAGAAGATGAGATGAAGAAGAGAAGTTGGAGAAGAATAGATGAAGAAAATAAGATAAGAATAGAGAAGGGAAGATGGAGATGAAGAAGAGTTAGTAGAGAAATTAGAATGGAAGATAAGAATAGAGAAGGGAAGATGGAGATGAAGAAGAGTTAGTGGAGAAATTAGAATGGAAGATAAATATGGAGAAGGGAAGATGAAGATGAAGAAGAGATTGTGGAGAGATTAGAATGTGAGATAGAGATGGAGAATGGAAGATGAAAATGAAGAAGAGTTAATGGAGAAATTAGAATGGGAGATAGAGTTAGTGGAAAAATTAGAATGGGAGATAGATGAGTAGATTATAAAAGGAAGAAGAAATGAGCTTGAGAGAAAAATTTTTGAAGAGAAAATTTGAAGTGTTTGTAAAATTTTTTGGAGAGAAAATTTGAAAAATTTGAAGTGTTTGTGAAATTTTTTGGAGAGAAAATTTGAAGTGTTTGTGGAATTTTTTGGAGAGAAAATTTTGGATGTTTGAGAGAGTTTTGGGAGATTGAAGAAAAATTTGAGAGAAAGAAAATACCAAAAGAGAGAGAATTTTGAAGATGATGGGAGTTTAAAGCTAGGGGTTATCATCACAAATTCCTTCATCGATCAATATAAATCAAGAGTTCATCCTCGTCAACGAGCAAGCAAATTCGAGCTAATTGTTTTTATTTATTCATTTATTTATGGTTTTACTCGCAAATTAGCACAAATTGTATACACTTTCTCCATCTCCCATTTTTTTTCCATATTTTATGTCAGGAGAAGGATATCTCTATGTCAACAGCAAAAATCTCGTAGAGATGCAAAAATCGGCCCAGACAAGCTCCTAAGCTGTCCACCGATTTCTCAACTGATCTATGACTAAAAGTCCCTCTTAATTCAAAAGAAACTCTCTATATTGAGAGCGAAAATCAATTATAGAAATCCCTCCCAAAAAAACGGGAGATAAATACTCTTTCCACTCTTCTGGTTTTAGGTGCAGATTAGCACATATTTTATATACTGACACTTCACTCTATTTTATGTCAGGAAGCCGCAGCTCTATATCAATGGTCAACCCTATGGAAGCACAAAATCGGCTTGGAGGAGTCCTCAAGCGCGCACAAATTTCAAATTGTTGAATCAATTCGTTGTCTTTCATTTTAAAGAATTCATACCCCAGAATGGAGAGGACAAAGTCCATCCGCAATTTAAATACATGCACCATAAATCCCAAAGGGAAGAGCCAAGCCAATGCTTAGCCTCCTATTGGAGGTTTTTACTTATAGTATTTAAATACCTGCAACTTAAATACCCGTACCTTAAATCCCAAAGGGAAGAGCCAAGCCAATGCTTAGCCTCCCATTGGAGGTTTTTACTTACAGTAGTTAAATAACTGCAACTTAAATACCCGTACCTTAAATCCCAAAGGGAAGAGCCAAGCCAATGCTTAGCCTCCCATTGGAGGTTTTTACTTACAGTAGTTAAATACCTGCAACTTAAATACCTGTACCTTAAATCCCAAAGGGAAGAGCCAAGCCAATGCTTAGCCTCCCATTGGAGGTTTTTACTTACAGTTGTTTAAATACTTGCAACTTAAATACATGTACCTTAAATCCCAAAGGGAAGAGCCAAGCCAATGCTAGGCCTCCCATTGGAGGTGTTTATTCACTGTCATGCACTTTCTATAATTTAATTTTTGAATCATCAGACCCAAAAGATGAGTAGGTCGTAATACTACACAGAAGTCGTTAACACACTCTCTCTTTCGGCTTCAGGGAATCTTTAACACTTAAAAAAAATATAACAAATAAAAATATATATCATCCATGCATCCTATTTAAAAAGTGAAAACACAAAAGAGAATACCCTACTAGAGCCTTAGGAATAAACCAAGCCTGAGTTGCCGAATTAGGATATCCATGAAATTAAGGTACCGAAAGGGCATTAGTTTTAATTAACTAGTGTAACCAAGTCCCCGAGCTCATAATCTCTAGTTCGTAGGAATAAATTAGTTCTCCCGCTAATTTATTTAGGTTTCTAATCGACCTACCAAGAACGATTAGTGGCGACTCCAAATTTCAAAATCATTTAAACAAAAACCAAAGTTGCGATTCGGTAGGGCTTGGGAGGGTCCGCGTTAGGTTAGTCAAATCTAATTAACCTAATAATCCGTTAACCCCTTTAAAATTTAAAATGTTTTTTAAAGGGTCGCGACACCCTTGTAGAGCTCGCCCAGTCCCTCCTCCGCCACCACCCTTCCCTCTCCGTCACCGTCATAATCTCCTCCCCTCCCCAACTCCTCCCTGTTATCCCCCTTTACATCGCCTCCGTCTCCTCCTCCTCCATCGCCTTTTGCCACCTCCCCTCCGTCTCCCTCCCCCCATCTCTCTCCTCTACCCCCACCAGCTTCTCTGACGACCCAGCCATGTACTTCGAGTACGCTCGCCTCTACAACCCCAACCTCCACCAAGCCTAATCCGAGCTTCTATCCCCTTCCAAGCCGTCACAGAGGCCTAAAGCCCTCATCGCCGACTTCTACTACAGCTCCGTCGCTGAGGTCATTGCTGCGCTTCACCTCCCCATGTACTATTTTCACCCTGCCGGCACAAACCCTCTCGCGACGTTTCTCTACCTCCCCACCCTACACAAGCTCACCACCACTAGTTTCAAAGACCTCGACTGCAATGTCAACATCCCTGGCCTACCGCCGATTCCGGCGAAGCACATGCCGTCGAGAATGCTGGACCGGAGCAGCAGACTCTATTGAGGAGATATTTTGTGTATTATATTGTATAATATTTTTTTTCTCTTTTGTTTCCTCATTCTATGGGATTAGTTTATTAGCTTGCAGTATCTTCCTTGATTCATGGGATTGTCTCTCCTTATTAGGCTCGTAGTTAGCTGTATATATGTATCTCCAATTCTAGCAATAAAGTATGGGAGAAACCATTGTCTCTTTTCCACATTCTTCCTTTTTCTACATGGTATCAGAGCATTTGGCTTTGGGACCGTTTTTCCTCTATGTTGAAAACTCCGGCAGTCTATGCCTTGAACAATTCTGATGGCCCTGGCAATGTCTTGATATCTTGCCAATTAAATGGATATAATTATCTCACTTGGTCTCGAGCGATGCGCACGGATCTCCGGGCTAAGAACAAGCTCGGCTTCATTGACGGGAGTGTGAAGCGTCCCGATTCTAGCGATCCGAATGCGGATCATTGGTTAACATGCAATTCAATGATTCTGGCGTGGATATTCAACTCGGATGATAAGGACATATTGACGAGTATCGTTAATATCGAGGAAGCGAAGGTTGCATGGGACGACCTCAAAGAGCGTTTTTCACAAGGGAACGAGACTAGGATCTATCAAGTCAAGCACGAGATTTACCTCCTCAAACAAGAAGGGAGGTCCGTGGCCGAGTATTATTTCAAATTGAAGGGCCTCTGGGATGAATTGGAGAACTACCTCGATGATCTGGGTTGCACGTGTGCGGCTGCGACCAAATGTACGGCCCAACGGGAGAAAGAGAAGGCTCACCAATTCCTCATGGGTCTTAATTCTGATGTTTTTGGCACGGCATGGTCGAATATCCTGAGCATGGAGCCACCATCAAATCTCGGTAAGATTTTTTCGATGATTGTTCATGAAGAACGGCAAAGGTCGGTGTCCCGTGCTATCGGAATAGGTTCAGATGCTGCGGCGTACTTTGCTAAAGGAGGTCGTGGAGGCAATTCGAGAGGACGACCTAGGTGCGATTATTGTGGGAAAGATGGCCATCATGGAGCCACATGCTGGCAATTAAATGGGATGCCCGATCATGTCGAGGACATTAACACTGCCGGAAGGGGGAGAAGATCCTCTTCGACCAGATGGCATGGAGTCGGCCCAGAACAGAGGCAGTCCAGCGAGCCTAAGTGGAGACAAGCTGGTGGTTGAACGGAGGACAGCCCACTAGGTCGAATGGGAGGCAGCCCAATCAGACAGGACAGCAAGCTGGGATTTCTCATCGTTCATCCGCAAAGGCAAATATGGCACTATCCGATGGAGCGAGTAATTCCACAAATCATCAACTTGCCGGGCTTTCTGACACACAGTTTCAGTGTATGTTAAGCATGCTCGGACCCGATGACGGAGTTGACGATCCACTCTCTGGTAAAGATTTTATTTCTATGAATTCTAACGTTGACTGGATTATTGATAGTGGGGCATCCATACACATGACGGGTTACGCCGGCCAACTCGTTGATTCTATGCTCCTCGACCGCCCTCGTCTCATTCGAATACCGAACGGGACCTCTGTACCTGCTAGAGAAGTTGGAAAAGTCAAACTTGGTGGTGACTTTGATTTATGTAATGTTCTTTACGTCCCAAAGTTTGAATGCAACTTGATCTCAGTGGGCCAACTTTGTAATAATCAAAATTGCCGGGTTATTTTCTCACTTGATATTTGTCTCATACAGGACCGTACCTCGAGGAGGACGATTGGACTGGGTGAATTCCGGGATGGGGTCTACTATTTACGCTGTGTGGCAAAGTCGGTTTTCGCATTTCGAGTAATCAACGAGGACGGTCAGCTTTGGCATAGGCGTCTCGGGCATCCATCTTCTCGGGTTAATTTTCATGATTCTCAGTTATCTTTAGGAGGTGTTTTACATAAGGAGTGTGACATATGTTTTCGTGCTAAACAAACACGGAAGAAATTTCCGATTAGTATTAATAAAGCTGAAGCCCTATTTGACCTAATTCATTGTGACTTGTGGGGGCCCTATCGGACTTCGTCTATCACTGGTGCTCATTATTTCATCACGATAGTTGATGATTACAGTAGGGCTACCTGGTTGTACTTATTGCGCGAGAAGTCAAGTGCATGCCAACAAATTATGAATTTTTTCCACATGGTGAAAACACAATTTGGGCGGGCCATTAAAGTTGTTCGTAGTGACAATAGTCTTGAATTCTTATCTCGAGAATTGCAGGAATTCTTTACTATTAATGGGGTGGTTCATCAAACTTCATGTGTCAACACCCCCCCAACAAAACGGGCGAGTCGAACGGAAGCGCAGGCATATTCTCAATATTGCCCGCTCACTACTCTTCCAAGGGTCCCTACCGACTAAATTTTGGGGCGAGTGCGTTTCGACGGCGGCCTACCTCATTAATTACACTCCTACTCCGATTTTATCGGGTAAGACACCTTTTGAACTTTTGTTCGAGAAACCGCCCACATATGATCATTTAAGGGTATTTGGATCCTTATGTTACGCACATAATCAGCCAAGGGATCGTGATAAGTTTGCGGATCGTTCCAGAAAATGCATTTTTGTAGGGTACCCTTACGGAAAAAGGGGATGGCAGTTATTCGATCTCGCGAAAAATGAAATCTTTACTGCGCGTGATGTTGATTTTTGTGAAAATGTGTTTCCTTATTCCTCTGATTCGTCCATTGATAATTTAGAGTCGGGTCCTTTGCAATATATTAATTCTGGAGGAATAAACCAATTAGAGGAAGATGGCGAGAATCTAGTCGATTTGAGCTCACCCGAGCCATCAGCTCCAGCCACATCAGCAGTTCCAACCGAACCAACATCGCCAGCTGCACATACTGGGCCCAGCTCCGACCCAGTTCAGTCGAGCCCTATTCATTCCGGCCTAGACAGATCAGCACAGCAGCCCACAGCCCCAGTTCGGCCTGATTCGATAGCTTTTGGGACAGATTCGTCACTCCCAGCTCAGTCCCGCTCTTCTATTTCAGATAGGCTAGCTCGAATTAGAAAACCGCCTACCTGACTCTCCGACTACGTTTGCCACACGGCGTGTCTCAGCGACCCCCCCGGCTCCTCCGTCCTGTCAAAATCCTCAGGTATGCGTTATCCTATTGAGCATTATGTTACTTATAATCATTTCCCGGAACACCACGTTTCTTTTTTAGCGGCCATTGATTCTGACGTTGAGCCACGCACGTACCGAGAAGCCATCCGTGATCCCCGTTGGGCCGCTGCAATGGCCGAAGAAATTCGAGCACTTAAACTTAGCCGCACTTGGACCATACAACAGTTACCTCCCAATAAGCGTCCGATTAGTTGCAAGTGGGTTTTTAAGCTTAAAAGACGTGCAGATGGCTCCATCGAACGATATAAGGCACGCTTAGTGGCTAAAGGCTATACTCAGATTGAAGGTCTCGATTTTCATGAGACATTTGCCCCAGTCGCCAAACTTGTCACCGTGCGCTGTCTTCTAACGGTAGCAGTTTGGAAACAATGGAACATTTTTCAGATGGATGTCCATAACGCCTTTCTCCATGGTGATCTCGACGAGGAGGTTTACATGACCTTGCCGCCCGGTTTTTCCTCGGCTCCTGGTTCTGTTTGCCGTCTTCATAAGTCTCTCTATGGACTTCGCCAAGCTTCTCGAAATTGGTACTCAAAGTTTGCCACCGCGTTACTCTCTTATGGATTCCGTCAATCCGAGGCGGATCACTCTCTTTTCACTCTATCCCGAGGGAATCTATTTTTGGGTGTTCTTGTTTATGTCGATGACCTTATTCTTGTCGGCAATGACTCTCATCAGTGTTCTTTATTCAAGCAGTACTTACATGGTTGCTTTCGTATTAAGGATCTTGGACGACTCAATTATTTCTTGGGGATCGAGGTCATTCCACAAGATTCTGGTTTATTCCTAACCCAGAGGAAGTATGTCCTCGACATTCTAAAAGAGACTGGGATGCTAGGTTCCAAACCCAGTTCCTTCCCCATGGAGCAACAGCATCGTTTGGCCTCAAACGACGGACCCGTATACTCGTGATCCAGGTCGTTATCGTCGCCTCGTGAGACGGCTCATTTACCTGACTATTACTAGACCTAAGATCAGTTACTCCGTTCATATCCTATCCCAGTTCATGCAGGCTCCTCGCCAAGCACATTGGGATGCGGCTCTACGGGTTCTCCGATATCTCAAGGGCTCTCCTGGTCAGGGAATTCTTCTTCGACCTTCCTCCTTAGACCTTGCCGCTTATTGCGACTCCGATTGGGCAAGATGTCCTCTCACACGTCGCTCAGTGACGGGTTATTTCGTTACGCTCGGAGGCAGTCCCATTTCCTGAAGGACCAAGAAACAGACTACCATCTCCCGCTCTTCTGCTGAGGCCGAGTACCGCGCTATGGCGGCAGTAACTAGTGAACTTCTCTGGCTTCGCAGTCTCCTTTCTTCTCTCGGGGTTACCCTTCAGCGTCCCATGATACTATTCTGCGACAACCAGACAGCACTCCACATCGCTGTCAACCCCGTGTTCCATGAACGAACGAAGCACATCGAGATCGACTGTCATTTCGTTCGTCAACATATTCTTTCTCGTGCGATTTCCACATGTCACGTTCCCACAAGGCTATAACTTGCTGACGTGCTCACCAAGCCATTAGGGCGAGATCGGTTTCAGTTCTTACTCAGCAAGTTGGGAATTCGTAACCCTCATTCTCCACCTTGAGGGGGAGTATTGAGGAGATATTTTGTGTATTATATTGTATAATATTTTCTTTCTCTTTTGTTTCCTCATTCTATGGGATTAGTTTGTTAGCTTGCAGTATCTTCCTTGATTCATGGGATTGTCTCTCCTTATTAGGCTCGTAGTTAGCTGTATATATGTATCTCCATTTCTAGCAATAAAGTATGGGAGAAACCATTGTCTCTTTTCCACGTTCTTCCTTTTTCTACAGACTCTACGGTCACTTCATGGAAACGTCCACGCAGCTGGCAGAATCGGCCGGGCTCATAAGCAACACGTTCGAGGCGATCGAGCCGAGGGCCACCAAAGCCATATCGGAGGGGCTGTGCGTGCCAGACGGCCGAACTCCGCTGCTATACTGCATCGGGCCGCTTGTGGTGGCCGATGATCACATCAACAAGCGTGATTGCCTGAGCTGGCTGGACTCGCAGCCGAGCCAAAGCGTCTTGTCTATGAGCTTCGGGAGCATGGGGGTGTTCTCATCAAAGCAGCTGAGATATGTTTCTGTGTATTATCTACGTCAAGCGACTCCTATTCGTGGGCTTCGAACCACGGTCAGAAATCAGGGGTTTTTTATTTTGTTTTTTTTTTCCAATTTAAGATTTTAATTTTTTTTTACCAAAATAGATTTTAAAAAATTATTTACCATTTTGGGTCCCGAATGCTACCTGAGCTCTGCGCGATAGTCTAAATGTTGAGTGGGTACGGGCGGCATTCAAAGTGCCGCTTGAGGTCCACCAAAAGCTGTCCGTGTGGGCCCGTGAGGCTTTCTAAGTGCCACGCAGCTCAAGGCCAAGCCTGCACTTTAAATTTTTTTCGTTTTTTATACAATGTTAATTATATATTTATAACTTTTATATTTATATAACTTTTTAAATATAATTTCTCCCTTTTAAGCTTATTTTTGTAACATAATTATGAATACTCAATTAAAAAGTTTCTTAAAATACATGTAATTTATTTAGTTCGCATATAAATAATTAATAAAAATTTAAATAAACAAATATTTAAATTAATAAATTATTTTTTTGAAAATTTTATCTTAATAAATTTATTTATTTTATTAATTATTTAAATCATAAATAGACTAATCAGATACATATTAATAAAATTTTGTATTTTTATTAATTATTTAAATCCTAAATAAAATAATTACATACATATTAATAAAATATTTTTTAATTTCGTATTTTCTTTCTTGTTTTTATAATTTTGTATTAATATAAATTTCTAAATATATATATTTTTTCTTTTGAAGCTTTTTAAAACATAATTATCAATAATTAATTAAAAATTTTATTAAAAGGTATGTAATTAATTTATTTAGTATGTAAATAATTAGTAAAAAATAATTAATTTATTAAGATTAAATTTACAGAAAATAATTAATTTATAATAATAAAATTTTCCATTTATAAAATTTATTTATTTATTATGTAAATAAATAATTAATTTATTAAGGTAATTTTTTTATTTAAATTTTTTAATTATTTACATATTAGAAAAATTAGTTACATATCTTTTAATAATTTTTTTTTATTATTTTTATCAATAATTAATTAAAAATTTTATCAATTTAGCATGTAAATCATTAATAAAAAATAATTAATTTATTAAGATGAAATTTTCAATTAATATAATTTATTTTTACTATTTAAATAATTAGTAAAAATAATTAATTATTAGGATATTTTCAGAAAATAATTTTAATATAATTTATTTAATATGTAAATAAATAATTAATTTATTAAGGAAATTTTTTATTTAAATTTTTATTAATTATTTTCATATTAAATAAATTAATTACATACCTTTTGATAAAATTTTTAATTAATTATTGATAATTATGTTAAAAAAATAAGCTTCAAAAGGGAAAAAATTATATTGAGCAAGTGATATAAATTTTTATTCATTATTTACATGCTAACTAAAATTAATTACATGCATTTTAATAAAATTTTCAATTAATTATTCATAATGATGTTATAAAAATAAAATTAAAATGGAGAAATTATATTTAAAAATTTATATAAATATAAATGTTATAAATATAATCAAAACCATATAAAAAATGAGAAAAAATTTAAAGTGTTGCAAGCCCGACCTAGGATCTGCATGGCACTCAGAAGGTCGTACGGGCCCGCACGGTACTCTTTAGCACTGTGTGGGCCTATGCGGCTTTTACTATGCTACACAAGGCCTAGCATGGCACTTAAGAGTGCCGCGTTGGGCGCGCATGGCACTTTGAATGCTTTTAAATGCTGCCCCTGACCAAGGCAGCATTTTTACTGCAGCCTGAGACCCATTACCTTACTTATGAGATAGAAGAAGCAGAAAATGCTAACCTTTGTATTTTATTTGAAAAAAAAACTAAATAATCTCACAAAGACTTACAAAGGGTTGAAAAGAATGTATATAAATTAGAAATTCATATCTAAAGTATGATACGCAATCATAAACCAATCCCTAAGACTCGAATACCTTAGGAAAAGTATTTTGTTTCCACCGAGCTATATAATATGTCAATGTCTCTAGTAAACTAAAATCATCCTTTAATTTTATTAATTTAAAATTTTATATAATTTATAGCTATTTTGCTTCAATCTTTCCTATCGAAAAGAAAAAATGCAAGATTTAGTTACGATTAGAAATACGCTTTTCTATCACAATTTTGTAAAGAAATAGCTCACTTGTTTCTCGAGAAGAGATGGAAAATATGCTCAATATTATTTGATTGAATAGTTGACCCAGCTCCTTGTTGTTTGAAGAAACCCTCCACTTCGATTGGTATTTTTCACGAAAAGCAAATATGGGATAACAAATCCAGTCTTTAACTAAGATTTCGAATAGCTGTCGCGAATTTAAGTTAATTATGTTTTGCCTCTTACTCGGAGAAAGACGATAAAAAAATTCCCAATCATGGTCCTTGCAGAAATTATTTCAATATTGGACCTTGGACATATAATAGTTCCGAATCGAATCTTTTTAGAAGGAAGATCTTTTGTCTCATGGTAGCCTGCTCCAATCCCCTTACGAAACTCTACTGTGGGGACGATACTGTAGGGGAGGTCTTGCGGAAAAATAGCTCGACGCCAGGATGATAAAAAGCTTAACACCTCTCATTCTTATTACTACTTTTTCATAAATATTGAAAAAGAAAAAAAAAAGGAAAATGTTGTTTTATTCAAAACCCCAAATTCTGAAATCCCTTCTCTCCCACTTCACACCTCGGAACGCACCCTTATTATAGAGAGAAAGGCGCTTTCACATCTTCTTAACCCGAAATGGCTGGGGAGAGGAAATGTTCTTTTTTTTTAGAGCACTCCCGAGGACAGATCCAGTGGAGACGGGGCGAGGCCTAACATCTTTTTTTTTATTGACCTCCTCTTTTCTTTAATCCAAAGGAGGTCAAATTAAGATTACTGTTCAATTAGTTAAGTGTCATTTTCGGACTAACCTAACCAAGACTGGAATCGCGCTCTGTAGGATTTGAACCTACGACATCGGGTTTTGGAGACCCACGTTCTACCGAACTGAACTAAATTCGTTTTCCAAAAGAGGTCCTAATAGAATTTTAGGGGACAAAATAATAAATGTGATATATGATTGGTTATATAATCGTGGTTACATATATGCTTTTTATACAATATCTTAATGATAAATAATTTTTTTAAAAAAATTATTTTGGTAAATATTTTTTTAAAAAAATTCTAAATCGGAAAAAAAAAAACCCAAATCATTTGCATGTGCTCCCAACCCGAGTTTCATTATCTCTTTGTACGCCCCCCACTTTCCTTTCTCTTCAGGCATAGAAGCGATCCTTCCGTCAGGGTTCACGGAGAGAACCAAGGACAGAGGGCTGGTGCTGAAGTCCTGGGCCCCGCAGGTGGCAGTGCTGAACCACGACTCGGTGGGCGGGTTCGTGGGCCACTACGGGTGGAACTCCGTGATGGAAGCGTTGCTCGCCAGCGTGCCCATTATAGTCTGGCCGCTCTTCACGGAGCAGAACCTGATCAGAGCGTACCTGGCCTGGGAGATTAAGCTGGTGCTGTCGGTAGCGGAGTCGGAAGGAGGGTTCGTGACGGCGGATGAGTTCGCAGGGCGAGTCACCGAGTTGATGTGCTCAGAGAAAGGGAGAGAAGTGAGGGAGCGGACAGCGGAGATGAGGATTGCGGCGAGGGAGGGTCGTGGCGGGTGGTGATGGCAAAGTTGGTGGACTCATTTAAAAGCGGAATGGTACGAGGAGAAGAGTAACAATTGCATAATCCACACACTACTTAGAAGATCGATAAACGCATCGTTTGTAATTATGGCCAAAAGGCGTGTGATGAATGGGGGTGAGTGTTTCTGTCATTTTGAGGTGAAGTCTTGAAGCAACGACAAACCCATAATCATTCTGCATAGATTATCTTTATCTACGAATGTGAAATTCAAGAACAAATCGATGGTTGACATCCGTTGCAACCCTTAGAAAATCTTTGTTCCATAAAGAGAAGTTATTTCATGCACTTGATGCATCAAACTAGACTAAAGTAGTATTGACACTTGATTTTTAATCATCTTTTCTTTTTTAAAAATTTTCAGTATTTTTCGGCATTTTTATTTTTTGAAAAATCCATAAAAATTCATAAAATTGAAAAATTAACTTTGGAGACCTTGGCCAAGCCTAGAGAACTAATTTTGACCAAAAAATGATTTTTCATATTTTCATTATTTTTTAGTATTTTTATTTTCGAAAATTCATGAAAAATAAAGAAAAATGAGAAAATTGCAAAATTAACTTTGGAAGTCTTGGCCAAGCCTAGGCAACCATTTTTGAACAAAAAATAAATTTTCATATTTTTATATATATTTTTAATTTTTTTAAAAAAAAATACAAAAATACTTGAAAATTTTGGAAAAATAACATTTGAGGCCAAAAAAATACACAAAGATAGTTAATATTTTTATTTTAAATCTATTTTCATATTGGCCATCGCAAATTCAGAAAAATCCAATTCGAGTCACGTGTTACTTCACGAGTATAATCTCGAATCGAGCCTAAAAAAATTTAATTTGAGTCAACTTATTTTTAATTTTCACTTTTTATGAGTTGTGACATTGTCTTCTAATATTTTAAATTTTCATCTTGGCCCAATTATACCCAGAATGACTCAATTTTGCAAAAGGGCTTTAATTAAATTCTGTATTATTTTCAACGGCAAGAAATGAGCTTAAATTTGACATGTGGTAAATTTTGGTGTGCCAAAAATTGTGAGGAGATTTAGACTTAAAGAAATATATTTTTTCAGGGACTGAATTGTAAATACTTAAAATTCAAGGACTAGAGTGCAAATACCTAACTCTTGAAGGATTATTTTATAAATACCTGACACTTCACTCTATTTTATGTCAGGAAGCCGCAGCTCTATATCAATGGTCAACCCTATGGAAGCACAAAATTGGCTTGGAGGAGTCTTTAAGCGTGCATAAATTTCAAATTGTTGAATCAATTCGTTGTATTTCATTTTAAAGAATTCATACCCCAGAATGGAGAGGACAAAATCCATCCGCAATTTAAATACTTGCACCATAAATCCCAAAGGGAAGAGCCAAGCCAATGCTTAGCCTCCCATTGGAGGTTTTTATTTACAGTAGTTAAATACCTACAACTTAAATACCTGTACCTTAAATCCCAAAGGGAAGAGCCAAGCCAATGCTTAGCCTCCCATTGGAGGTTTTTACTTACAGTAGTTAAATACCTGCAACTTAAATACCTGTACCTTAAATCCCAAAGGGAAGAGCCAAGCCAATGCTTAGCCTCCCATTGGAGGTTTTTACTTACAGTAGTTAAATACCTGCAACTTAAATACATGTATCTTAAATCCCAAAGGGAAGAGCCAAGCCAACGCTTAGCCTCCCATTGGAGGTTTTTACTTACAGTTGTTTAAATACTTGCAACTTAAATACCTGTACCTTAAATCCCAAAGGGAAGAGCCAAGCCAATGCTAGGCCTCCCATTGGAGGTGTTTATTCATTGTCATGTACTTCCTATAATTTAATTTTTGAATCATCAGACCCAAAAGATGAGTAGGTCGTAATAGTGCACAGAAGTCATTAACACACTCCCTCTTTCGGCTTCAGAGAATCTTTAACACTTAAAAAAATATAACAAATAAAAATATATATCATCCATGCATCCTATTTAAAAAGTGAAAACACAAAAGAGAATACCCTACTAGAGCCTTAGGAATAAACCAAGCCTGAGTTGCCGAATTAGGATATCCATGAAATTAAGGTACCGAAAGGGCATTAATTTTAATTAACTAGTGTAACAAAGTCCCCGAGCTCATAATCTCTGGTTCGCAGGAATAAATTAGTTCTCCCGCTAATTTATTTAGGTTTCTAATCGACCTACCAAGAACGATTAGTGGCGACTCCAAATTTCAAAATCATTTAAACAAAAACCAAAGTTGCGATTCGGTAGGGCTTGGGAGGGTCCGCGTTAGGTTAGTCAAATCTAATTAACCTAATAATCCGTTAACCCCTTTAAAATTTTAAATTTTTTTAGAGGGTCGCGACAAGTAGCCATTAATGTTGAAGTGTAAACCTCTTAACACTTACGTGGCGGAATTCCGTGCGTTCAAGTCGGTGAAGAGTATGAATCACACTCTAACAGAAAAAAAAACTATATAATATGCTCATGTAAATTGTGAAAATACCCCAAAGGTGTGCCAAATGCAAGCTTTATTGGAACATTCTGTCTTCTATCATTGAGTTGTAGTTGACGTGATCTTCGTTGGTCAATCGGAAGAGGCCCCTTCCCTTGACTTACCCGGTGAAACGATAGAGGGGGAGTGGCCCATATGAAAGTCCAATTAAGAATGATCGATCGCACGTGGTTTTCTTTCAAGTACCTTAGCAAATTCCTAGGATTTAGCATCGGCACGTGGCTAAAAAATAATCTTTCTCGATATTGGTTTTTTCGCTTATTCGATGCGAAACTATGAAAAACTCCGATTGATCGATGATTAGGCGGTTCATAACATGGCCCTCGAGAATTTCTAGTCATGGAATCCGGAGCTAGACAACAGACGTAATACTCCAAAGAGAAAAGACCAATGAGATTTGGGGGTCTTTGTAGGTGAGCGGCAATCAGCATATCGCAGGCTTGGACAACGTATTTTTGATACTTTATCGATTGAGTCAATCCAATCATTTTTAGTTGAAAACCACCGAACGTCCTATCTAGCATGATCGGCGCTAATATGCGCTTGAAAAATTTTATGTGTCCTTTTTAAATTATTTTCGTTCTTTCTTTTCCATTTTTGCTACTAGGCCTAGCAAGAGTTGGCCGACCCTCGCCGGTCACTCAATTCTGGCGATGGCTGAGAAGCCCTCAGCTAATGGCCGTCGACCCTCACCCCTTTCCATACTTGCTAAAATAAATAAATAAAGCAAAATAAAAATGAAAAATTGTGTATTACATAAATGTTAATATTTTTTTGAAAAAAAATATTTTACTTCAGCATCAACCATCTTACCTAGCACCACCATCATCCAAACGTCGATTTTTGATTAAAATTGGTTAGATAGACTTCATTGGTAAAGTGCTAAAAAGATTTATGACTCAATTGGAAAAATTGAAAGGTTTAGACTAAAATGACCAAAATGCAATTAGTTTAAGATTTCTTTTAGATAATTTTCTCGAGTCTCGTATTTTTCAACTTACCATTGGTCACGAGGGACCCAATCCATTTTCACTCACTGGTGAGTCTGAGTTCTTATTTTGAAGACTGACAAAATTGTTAGTTTCCCATTTCAAAGCCTTTTTAGGAAGGCTTTATTCCAAAGATTCTTATCAGAAGGTGATGGTTGGGAAAATGAAAGCTAATAGAGCAAGAATTACCCGACCTGGCCACGAGAAGACAGGCAATGGTACCAAACGTTAAAGAGAGAAAAGTCAGTTGGTCTCGATGATAGCTCAGGTGAGTCTCGTGTGTGATAATCTGACCCGGATGTTGGATCTCCGATGGCGTAAATATACTTTCTTCTTGAGAGAGAGAGAGAGAGAGAGAGAGAGAGAGATACTTATTTCAAATTACATGTGGTAGGTACATAGTTAGCAGGAAGTTTCAAACTTAAATAATAACTTGGTAGCCAAATAAAGGAATTTGCTGTTATATTCGTTACCCATGATAAATCACTAAACTGGGGATCTTCCGTGTCTCCTAAGAAATAGATCCTCCATTTGTAAGTCCGTTATGAGCACAGGCATTTGTTCATAACTCTTGTATAGTGCATCTCACCACGAAAATTCAATGGATAAAATTAGGGGTGATTGACTTTTGGATGGGCCAGTTCTAAGTTTGGGTTTTATGGCACATGATTTTCGGAATATTGAAACCACTGGAACTAGCGATTTCGGAATCAGCCGATTCCTGTTCATTTCTTGATTCTACCTGTAATTGGGCCGAATAATGCATGGCTACCCACAACTTTTTCCATTTCTTCTTTTAGGCTATGTTTATTTTGTGAAAAATGTGAGTTTTTGGAAAATATTTTTTGGAAAGTCATTAATTAAGAAAATGATAATATTTTTCAGTATTTAGCTAACTTGAAAACGAACTGAAAAATATTTTCATCATTTGGTAAGAAAAATATCCTTTGATTTTTCACGTCAACATTTGGTCCGGAATTGTTGACGTGAAGCCAATCATTCCATGTGTTATGGCCGACGCTAACGTCGAAAAATAAAATAAAATTTTAATAATAAAATTTTCTAAATATTTTAATAATTTTTTATTATTTTCTTTTCTTCTGCTAGTTGCCAGCCATAGGCGAGGTACGAGCTCGTTGGCCTTGGATCTGGCAAGGTTTGGTTCGGCTGAGGCTGGCGAGCTCATCCTTCTCTTGTGGTCAGTGACTGGCAGAGGAAGAGAAAAATGAAAAATAAAAATAAAAAACAAAATCACTTTCCTCACTTAAGAAATAAAATAAAAATTAATTAAAAAGGAAATAGAGAATCTCTCCCTAGCCACGGCGGCCATATCTCTCCCTATGTCCTCTCTATCATGATATGAGCAAAATGATATTTCAATCCAACCCAAGTGGTTGAGTCTACAATTGAAATCGAGAATCAGATCGATATTCACCAATTGCAATTACGAACCACCCAGAATCGACTGGTTTAGTCCAAAGGCGGATAATGTCTTGGATAGAGGAAAGAGAATCTCTAACATTTCACTCTTTCAACCTTAGTTACGACTATATATATATATAAATATATATAAAACAAAGAGAATCCCTCGATTCCAATCGGCTCGGTTGGTCCAGCCACCAAGCCTTGTCTGAGTTCGCTACCTCTTGGATCCATGGAAGGGAAGTAAAAGTACGCAGGGAGGTGGAGCCTGGCATCTCAATGCAGTCCTACAGCTCATGGCCTATCTTATCTTACCGCAGCAAAACAAAAAGATTTTACGTGCTTGCTTACACTAAGTTCCTCTCACTGACAGTCTGACACCATCCACGAGAGGGTTAGGAGATTGTCCTCGGACAAAAAGCTAAATAGCCTTAAATCTGATTTGATGCCGCCGTCTAATCAAACCACTTCTTTTTCAGAGCACTATAATCAATAGAGACACCCGAATAGGAAGAGGTGGCATCGGCTAGTTGTTAGAATGGTCGTACACGGTTTAAAGGAGCAAGAGGACAGGCACTCTTGGTCAAGTCAAATTTCAAAACCGCTTCATTATCTAAAACCTTTCTATGAGGAGCATCTAAAACCTTTCTATGAGGAGCAGCAGCAGCAGCAGCAGCGCTTGAATGAGATAGGGAAAATAAAATTGAAACTTTCCATGCTCTAGCATGGAAAGGATTCTAAATTAAGAGCAAACAATCTCCATCTCCACTTCGTTTTCCCTCAATTATCAGCCCAAAAAGAGTAGTAGGCCTAGGATTAACATACGCACTAAGACAAATCTCCTTATCTTTGAAGGTCCTTAATCACATCACGAGTCTTTTCTCCTTCGCGTTACTCGTTGCCCTTGACTTGCTCTCTCAGTATCCCCAAATTTTTCAATGGTTCTTTCTGCCATGAACTACCAAAGTGATTAGTCTTGACTAGTGGTGGTGACCTCGACAGATAGGGTCTCTAAAGCCCATAGACGAAATGAGCTTGCTAGTTCTTGGATTCATAATCTCCCGAAAACCTTATGGGATTTAATGTGTTCCGAGGCCCATTTTTCATGTAATAGGGATATCATTTAAAGCAATGAATGAAGCAGGTTTTTCTAACCAAAAAAAAGGAGGGGGGGGTGTTATGTGAACCGCCTAAGCATGGACTGGTACCAATTGGAGGGAAAGTAGGGTTTCTAGATTCCCATCGAAAAATATTCCATCAAGAAGATCAAGTTCATTTGGAGCGTTGATCATGTGCAACTCACAGTGTGCCCACACGCCATGTGACTTATGGACAATATAATTTTGGTCCACGTGATCTGTAGATCATGCTATAACTTCTTAGGCCAATAATCAGTCTCCTTTTTCAAAGTTATTGATTCGATGGACGAAGTATTGGCGTTATAGATTTGACGGAAATTGATATAGGACACTGAAAATTCATCTTGGTGAAATTAAAAAAAAAATAGCATGAAAATTGATACAGAGCGCAAACTCTGCAAAATTGTATTCTATCTTTGACCTTTTCCATAGTTTCGAGTCAAATAAGGGAAAAACCAATATCGAGAAAGATTCATTTTTCACGTCACATACCGATGCTAAATCCTAGGAATTCGTTGAAGATACTTAAAAGGATTTTGCAATGGAGTTACATTGCATAATCTAAAGTGAATGCGAACTATCGAATTCAGTAGAAAACCACGTGGGTCAGACCATTCTTAATTTGAGTTTCATATAAACTACACCCCCTCAATTGCTTCACCAGGGAAGTCTAGGGAAGGGGCATCTTCCGATGGACCAACGAAAGGTATGTCAACTACAACTCAACGATAGAAGAGTGAATGTTCCAGTACAGCTTGCATTTCAATTCTCCCGTGCATTGTGAATCATCTTAAAGTTTTCAAGTGGATAGCAATAATTACGTGTTAAACTTCTCGCACACTTTTAGCATATTTTTCAAAATTACTTAAGCGTTTTATATAGCTCTTCTCTGTTAAGGTATGGTTTATACTCCTTATCGACATAAAAGCACGGAGTCTTGTTTTTACTCTCTATTTCGTTGTATTGTGGGCATAATCCTAACATTCTCGTCTTGAGCTTAGATTGCACAATGATCATTTTAGTAGAGAGATTTTTTCGGTAGAAAATAAGAGGGTTTGTGGCTTTTTTCGGTTTTTATACTTTGACTACGAGTTTTTTATGCCCTTTTTTTTTTAGTACAGCGTATGAGTTCCAAATGTCAAGGCAAAATTATTAATGTAACCGAATTCACGAATTTTCTATTAAACGTGGGCTGCTTGAGCCGGCCTCAAGGCCCTCGCCCTAGGCCCGCCTAATGAGCCTAAGAAATTTAGGCAAGCCCGCCCATCCGTTGATCAGGTCTAGCTAAGAGGGGTGATCAAAGTAGTTATTCTCTCTTGCAATGCAGCACGACATTGACCATGATTGCTCTGCACAATTTGTAACCTAAATATCTTCAATGATGATGCGTTAGTCACGTAATTTTTCAGAGGTTTACACTTCACTTGTATAAACGAGCCCTACTTGTGTGCTTAGATAATTTAATTAGCTCGTGATCTTGTGTTTATGGCAAATGCATCTCAGCAAATGATTGTCATTAATGATCAAAACTCGCTGAATTTCAAGGGAAAGAAATTTGATGCCTGCGTTTTGCTTAATATCTTATAGAATGCTTAAAAATATTAAATCACGCTTTCATCCAACAGTTTAAGTTTTTAAAATATTTGGCAGGAGCCCAACAAAATTTACACGGTATTCGAGCCAATGTTGCCATTTTCGTGAATGTGTGTCTACCTCTGGTGAGTCAAATTTCACGTGCAACTCGCTTGACAATAGATCCTATATGCTCTTTATATTCATATGATCTTCCTTCACCTATCAGTTTAAAATTTTGGGTTAGACTTTTAAATATGGTATCAGAGCAGGAGTGAGAGAATGTTTAAGTATTAAATCATACTTTCATCTAATAGCTTATATATCCTCAGCGAGATGTAGAATCAGATAAAATATCCTAAATATCTCTAGAATATACATAAATATCCTTACCATCCCCTCTTAATCACAAGTTGAGTTTAAATAGTGTCCAAAATATTGGATCACCATCAAAGCAAACATGAAAAATGGTTGAAACGAGAACTGCACAGTATCGAGCATGGTGGGCCACGGTGCAGCTACATGTTGGGTGCGAGTGTTGGCTCTGGGCTTCCATTGATGACGAGGTTTCCAATATGATGATCGTCTAATGACGGCAAGTTTTGTGGTGGTGTTGGCTTCCCATAATGAGAAGTGAAAAGTTAAGAATCGAAAGCATTAGAGTTGAACAGCATACGTCCTTTTTGCGGTCAACTTTATTGTCGGGACAATAACTAAATAAACGTGGTCGACATGGCTGGCGTGTCTATAACAAGCGAAACAAGCCAAGCATTGTTAAGTAAAGGTTAATGTGCGAAGACGCTTCTTTGTGATGTTGAGAAATACCTTTGTGAAATAAAAATAAAAATAAAAATCTCAATTTGGGCGATGCGTTGCCCACGTCATAACACGACTACCTTGGTACTTGGTCAGACACATATGAGACACATATGAGGCACTTTAAAGAAGTTTGTCTAGAGGTAGGGATGAATTTATTTTGCTATGAATGCATGGCGCGTGCAGTCAGTCCGTTGCGTTAGGATTGCCTCAAGAAGGAAGGCTTTGATACTAAGTTGAAACTAAGAATTGGAATATATATATATATATATATATATATATGTTTTGAACAAAAATACACGAGCCTATTCATAGGCTTTAAACACTTGCCTCAAGATACCCCATTTTTGGCCAAAATTACAAACGATGTATTTATTGATCTTCCAAGTAGCGTAGATGGGGCCACAACTACTCTTCTCCTCTCGCCATTCCGCTTTTAAATGAGCCCACCAACTTCGCCATCGCCACCCTCGACGAGCCTCCCTCGCTCAACGCCTCCCTCGCCGCATTCCTCGTCTCCGTCACCCGCTCCCTCACCTCTCTACCTATCTCCGAGCACATCAACTCGGTGATTCGCCCCGCCAACTCGTCTGTCGTCACGAACCCGCCTTCTGACTCGGCCACCGACAGTACCAGCTTCATCTCCCCAGCTAGGTACGCCCTAATCAGCTTGTGCTCTGCGTAGAGCGGCCAGACTATCATGGGCACACCGGCGCACACCGCCTCCATCACCGAGTTCCACCCGCAGTGGCTCACGAACCCGCCTACCGAGTCGTGGCTCAGTACTGCCACCTGCGGGGCCCAGGACTTCAGCACCAGCCCTCTGTCCTTGGTTCTCTCCGTGAATCCAGTCGGAAGGATCGCATCCATGCCTGAAGAAAGAAAAAAAAATTGTCCGGTGCATTAAGCAAACTTATCAAAATCGCGAGTGAGATCTCATGAACTGAATTATTTGACTTCTGACCGTGATCCGGAGTCCACCGTAATATTATTGTATCACTTGATGTAGACAAGAGACGTAAAATACCTAAATCATCTTCTGGTTTAATAGCTAAGTCGCGCCAGATTTCATCGTGCGGTGGTGGGTTACGCACCACCCACAAGAACCTGACACCACTTCTCTCGAGCGCGTGAGCGATATCTCTCAGCTGCTTCGACGAGAACACCCCCATGCTGCCGAAGGTCATAAACAAGACGCTTCGGCTTGGCTGCGAGTCGAGCCAGCTCAGGCAATCGCGCTGACTGATGTGATCGTCGGCCGCCACGAGCGGCCCGATGCAGTACACAGGTGGAGTTCGGCCGTCCGGCAGGCACAGTCCCTCCGATATCGCTTTCACGGCCCTCGGCTCGAGCGCCTCGAACGTGTTGCTTATGAGTCCGGCGGATTCCGTCACCCGCATCGACGTTTCCAAGAAGTGGCCGTAGATTCTGTTGTTGCGGTCCAGAATTCTGGTCGGCATGTGCTTCGCCGGAATGGGCGGTACACCCGGAATGTCGACGTTGCCGTCGATGTCTTTCAAGCTGGTGTTGGAGAGCTTGTGTAGGGTGGGGAGGTAGAGAAACGCCGCGAGAGGGTTCGCGCCAGAAGGGAAGTAAAAGTACGCAGGGAGGTGGAGCGTGGCGGCGACCTCGGCGCCTGAACCGTAGAAGAAGTCGACGACGAGGGCTTTGGGCTTTTGAGACGGCTTGGAGGTGGAGAGCAGCTCAGACAAGGCTTGGTGGAGGTTGGGCTTGCTGAGGCGGGCGTACTCGAAGTACATGGCCGGGTCGTCAGAGAAGGCGTTGGGGGCAGAGGAGAGAGAGGGTGGTAAGGAGAGGGAGGGGAGGTGGCGGAAGGCGATGGAGGAGGAGACGGAGACGGAGGCGATGTAAGGGGTGATGAAAGGGAGGAGGTGGGGAGGGGAGGAGATGAGGACGGTGACGGAGAGGGAAGAGTGGTGGCGGAGGAGGGACTGGGCGAGCTCCACCAGGGACATGAGGTGGCCCCTTCCCGGTGATGGGTACAGCACGATGTGACATTCCGCTGCCTTATCCATTGTTGGGTTCGATGCTTCTCTGTATTGATTGGTGTTGCCCATGCACTTGTGAGGTGGCTCGGTCTTCCGCGGTAGCTTTATGGCCTTTTTCGGACGCAAGCAATGGACTAAAAGGGAAGACTGGCTGATGGCAGAGTCGGACAATTGTGATTTAATTGTGCTGGGATTTGAAAGGGGGTTCACCACATTTTTCTTCCGATTAGATTAATACAATATCTTCCTCATTGGCTCTTTGCTAAGTGCAAACCACTCTATAAAGAACTCCCCTCGTTTTCTTTTCCTTTTCCGTTTTCTTTCCTCAAACGTATCGACGAAATTAGTCCAATTTCTTTAGCAATAGTTTCTTATGTTCAGTAAAGGATCCTAGCGAAGAAAAAGAGATGGCTCTGCCGACATATGTTTGAATGAAAAATTACTCAATTAGTCCTCCACATATTATACATATGTCAGTTCAATTCCAAGCTTTTTTATTTCGTCAATTTAATCATTACCTTTAATTTTTCATTGACAACCATTGACATTGCGGTCTAGTCATCGTCGATTATTTTATGTGGCTTACTGTTATGTCAGCAATTAACAATCAAGATTCAGGAGTGGAAAGCATTATATTAAAATTTCTTGTAGAGATTTAGAATTCAATAAATAAAATTAAAAATTTTATAATTGAATTTAGGTTTGGACATGGGGTTATAACTGATTTTCCAATTTCCCCACTGTTCACCAATAGCATGTACTTTCAGGGAGATAAATACCCAGTTGAAATATTGTACAAATGGCTTGTTCAACTACCTTTCCTTTTCCTTTTATAATATTAGGTACATTCAAATCGTCGGCAAGCATGTGTTATGAACAGATCCTATTCAACATCTAATAATAATTTGTCACTCCATCTGGTGCTGAAGTCGTGGGCCCCGCAGGTGGCAGTGCTGACCCACGACTCATGAGCCACTGCGGGTGGAACTCGGTGATGGAGGCAGTGTTCGCCGGCGTGCCCATGATAGTCTGGCTGCTCTACGCAGAGCAGAAGCTGAACAGGGCGTACCTGGCCTGGGAGATGGAGCTGGTGCTGTCGGTGGCCGAGTCGGAAGGAGGGTTTGTCATGACGGCGGACGAGGTGGAGGGGCGAGTCACCGAGTTGATTTGCTCGGAGAAATGGAAAGACGTGAGGGAGCGAGGGCGGAGATGAGGAACGTGTGGTGGGAGGCGTTGAGCGAGGGAGGGTCGACGCGGGTGGCGATGGCGAAGCTGGTGGACTCAATTCAAAACGAAATTATGCGCGAAGAGGAGTAATCATAGCACATTTTTGCATGGGAAGGGCAACCGGTGAGATCGTAAAATCAGAGAGTGACTTTGCTTGTGGCCACCTTTAGTTAGCTCGAGGACGTCGCTACGGGAGCCGTCTAATTCAAAATAGACGGCTCAGATTGATTCACATCAACTTTTTCAAAGAGGGGAAAAGTTTTGGCGAGAATTTTAAAATTTTGAATTAATCAATCTGCGCCGTCCATTTTTGAATTGGATGACTCAAATCTTTTATGTCACCCCCTAACATAGGATTCGGATCCGTAGCGGATTAGGTAATGTCACCCCTAACATTATGTTAGGGGATTCAAATCCGCTACGGGAACGGATCCCTTGGGGACCACAAATTGCCATTTAATGATCATGTTTTTTTAAAAAGAATTTTTATTTAATATATTGATTTTTAATCTATAGATTCACAGTTTTCTCGAAGAGTCCGGTTTCCTCGAGAGAAAACTTGTGGGCCATTGTTACTCTGATTTTACAAACTCACAGGTTAACTTTCTCACTTCCGTTGAATCGTCGTCGGATGAAAATAACGGAACTATATAGCTAGCAAACTCCTTTTTCACATACTAATTTCAGGCTTTTGCACATGTCGTAGATTGATAGCGTATACTAACTTTCAGTGAACTGATTTCATTGATTATTTTTCATGTACGAGAAGATTTTCTTTTTTTGATAGAAAGGACAAAAGGAGTTTTAAAGGAGTTTTTTTTGGCTTAAAATCCAAATCATATTCATTACGTGCTTGAATTGATTTTTTTAAGCATTCATCGAAAAGGGCTTCAAATTTGATCAATTCAATTGAGGCATCCCTCGAAACAATATTTTTTTTCTTATTTTGTTATTCGAAATGGGTTCTTATTTTATTTTTTTATTCTTTCTAAACTCAATGAGAAAATATTTAATCATAAATAAAAAAAAGGAATAGATTCATAGGTTTGATGCCATGTAATAGAACTTAGGGTTAATAGAAATAGTACATCACATGGATTCAACAAATGCGGTAGGTTCATTAACAATTACTAAAATTGGACTTATTGCCATTGATTCGATCATCGATGGTTGGCAAGTAAGATGGTCCTAATGATGATCCTACCCGTATTTCATGTGTATCTCACTTTTGAAATCATGTGTAATTGAAAAGTGCATTGAAAAACAATTTTAATAGATATGCTGTTTGGAAAAGTCACTTAGTGACCTAATTAAGCTTTTTTTAATGTTTAACTTGTTTAAAATATGAAAAAAAAATTATTGCTACTTTTTAAATTTAAATGTTGATATTATGTAAAATAAACATATTAACAAATTTATAAATAAGAAAATCACAAATCTTTATGATTTGTGTATTGTATTAGGCCACCCGAAGGTCACGTCCGCGAGTCTATTAATATGTCTTGAATTATTTATGGGCTTGAGCCAACGTTATGGTTTAGGGGCAGTTGTGAGTGCATGCGTGTGTATCAGGCCACCCGATGTTCATGTCAGCAAGTCTATTGATATATCTTGAATTATTTATAGACTAGGGCCAACGTTAGGGTTTGGGGACAGTAGCGCGCGCACACTAACACAATACTGCTCTTTCTTAAACTAGTAAGTTAAGAAGTGTCTTTAGCTTTTTGAGCCATTGTTTGTAATTCTTGATTTTATAATAGATTTCGCTTCTCTTCTCCCAGTGATTTTCCCCCCAAGGGTTTCCACATAAATTTTTGTATTTTTTTACTTCTCAATTTTAATTTCGTTTTAATTTCTACATTGTCATAACAATCTACTATGAGAGCCTTAGGTTTTTCCTTTTTTTTATCTTTTAATTATGGATTTAAGTTCAACAAGAAAGTTTGATATTGAGAAGTTTGATAGAAGTGGCAGTTTCAACCTATGCCAAGTTCATATTTTAGTTGCTCTTACATGGCAACGTTTGAAGAAAACTCTATTTAGTAAATAGAAGAAACTAGAAACCACATCCGATGAAACGCGGGAAGAATTAGATGAAAAGGCTTTGTTCATTATTTAATTGCACCCCACAGATAAAGTTTTGCAAGGGTTAATAAAAAAAATAGCTACAGGTTTAAGGATGAAATTGGAGAGTATTTTTCTAACAAAGTCTCTGACCAATCGATAGAGGCTCCTCACTTTTCGTATGATTGAAGGTGCTTCTCTTAAATCTCATATTTATGAGTTCAATACTATTATATCTGAATTAAGATGTATTGATATTAAGATTGAAGATGAGAACCAAGCTCTTATATTGATTTAGAGTTGAAACAATTTGATGTGAAAACAGCTTTTTTGCATGGTAAACTTGAAGAGAAAGTCTATATGAGTCAACTCGAGGGTTTTCAATTTGACGTTGTTTATTGAAAAATTCTATCTATGATTTGAAACAATCATCTAGACAATGGTATAAAATGTTTGATTCGTTTATGTGCAACTAGGCTATTGTAGAAGCAAATATGATAGTTGTGTTTATATGTGCAAACTTCCAAACAGCTTTTATATTTATTTGCTATTAGATGTTGATGATATGTTGACTGCAGCAAAAGATAAATCTGACATATATAATTTGAAGGCACAGTTGAGCGCTTAATTTAATATGAAGGATTTAGCTGTAGCAAAGAAAATCATAGGCATAAAAATTCAGTAAGATCGTAAAAGGGAAAAATTGTATCTTTCCCAAAAAAGCTATATTGAAAGGGTGTTAGATCGTTTTGGAATGAAAGATGCCAAACCAGTAAGTACTCTTCTTGTTGGTCATTTTAGATTATTAGTTGGTTTATGTTCACATGCAGATGAGGAAATCAAATGTCACGTATTCCACACTCTATCGCAGTTGGTAGCCTTATGTAGGCAATGGTTTGCACTCAACCTGATATTTCACATGTATTGATACATGATTTTTAATCATCTTTTCTCTTTTAAAATTAATAAAAATAAAAAAATTTATAAAATTAAAAAATTGACTTTGAGGATTGTCGCGACCCTCTAAAAAAATTTTAAATTTTAAAAGGGGTTAACGGATTATTAGGTTAATTAGATTTGACTAACCTAACGCGGACCCTCCCAAGCCCTACCGAATCGCAACTTTGGTTTTTGTTCAAGTGATTTTAAAATTTGGAGTCGCCACTAATCGTTCTTGGTAGGTCGATTAGAAACCTAAATAAATTAGCGGGAGAACTAATTTATTCCTGCGAACCAGAGATTAGGAGCTCGGGGACTTGGTTACACTAGTTAATTAAAACTAATGCCCTTTCGGTACCTTAATTTCATGGATATCCTAATTCGGCAACTCAGGCTTGGTTTATTCCTAAGGCTATAGTAGGGTATTCTCTTTTGTGTTTTCACTTTTTAAATAGGATGCATGGATGGTATATATTTTTATTTGTTATATTTTTTTAAGTGTTAAAGATTCCCTAAAGCCGAAAGAAGGAGTGTGTTAACGACTTCTGTGCAGTATTACAACATACTTATCTTTTGGGTATGATGATTCAAAAATTAAATTATAGGAAGTACATGACAGTGAATAAACACTTCCAATGGGAGGCCTAGCATTGGCTTGGCTCTTCCCTTTGGGATTTAAGGTACAGGTATTTAAGTTGCAAGTATTTAAACTACTGTAAGTAAAAACCTCCAATGGGAGGCTAAGCATTGGCTTGGCTCTTCCCTTTGGGATTTAAGGTACATGTATTTAAGTTGCAGGTATTTAACTACTGTAAGTAAAAACCTCCAATGGGAGGCTAAGCATTGGCTTGGCTCTTCCTTTTGGGATTTAAGGTACATGTATTTAAGTTGCAAGTATTTAACTACTGTAAGTAAAAACCTCCAATGGGAGGCTAAGCATTGGCTTGGCTCTTCCCTTTGGGATTTAAGGTATAGGTATTTAAGTTGCAGGTATTTAACTACTGTAAGTAAAAACCTCCAATGGGAGGCTAAGCATTGGCTTGGCTCTTCCCTTTGGGATTTAAGGTACAGGTATTTAAGTTGCAGGTATGTAACTACTGTAAGTAAAAACCTCCAATGGGAGGCTAAGCATTGGCTTGGCTCTTCCCTTTGGGATTTATGGTGCAGGTATTTAAATTGCGGATGGACTTTGTCCTCTCCATTCTGGGGTATGAATTCTTTAAAATAAAATACAATGAATTGATTCAACAATTTGAAATTTGTGCGCGCTTGAGGACTCCTCCAAGCCGATTTTATGCTTCCATAGGGTTGACCATTGATATAAAGCTGCGGCTTCCTGACATAAAATAGAGTGAAATGTCAGTATACAAAATATGTGCTAATCTGCACCTAAAACCAGAAGAGTGGAAAGAGTACTTATCTCCCATTTTTTTGGGAGGGATTTCTATAATTGATTTTCGCTCTCTATGTTCCCAATATAGAGAGTTTCTTTTGAATTAAGAGGGACTTTTAGTCACAGATCAGTTGAGAAATCGGTGGACAGCTTAGGAGCTTGTCTGGGCCGATTTTTGCATATCTACGAGATTTTTGCTGTTGACGTAGAGATATCCTTCTCCTGACATAAAATATGGAAAAAAAAAGAGGAGAAAGTGTATACAATTTGTGCTAATTTGCAAGTAAAACCATAAACAAATGAATAAATAAAAACACTTAGCTCGAATTTGCTTGCTCGTTGACGAGGAAGAACTCTTGATTTATATTGATCGATGAAGGAATTTGTGATGATAACCCCTAGCTTTAAACTTCCATCATCTTCAAAATTCTCTCTCTTTTGGTATTTTCTTTCTCTCAAATTTTTCTTCAATCTCCCAAAACTCTCTCAAACATCCAAAATTTTCTCTCCAAAAAAAATCTCAAACACTTCAAATTTTCTCTCCAAAAAAAATCCTCAAACACTTCAAATTTTCTCTCAAACACTTCAAATTTTCTCTCCAAAAAATTCCCTCAAACACTTCAAATTTTCTCTCCAAAAAAAATCTCAAACACTTCAAATTTTCTCTCCAAAAAAATTCCCAAACACTTCAAATTTTCTCCCCCAAAAATTCTCAAACACTTCAAATTTTCTCTCAAAAAAAAATTTTCCCCTCAAGCTCACTTCTTCCTCCTTTTATAATCTACTCATCTATCTCCCATTCTAATTTTTCCACTAACTCTATCTCCCATTCTAATTTTTCCACTAACTCTTCTTCATTTTCATCTTCTATTCTCCATCTCTATCTCACATTCTAATCTCTCCACTAACTCTTCTTCATCTTCATCTTCCCTTCTCCATATTTATCTCCCATTCTAATTTCTCCACTAACTCTTCTTCATCTCCATCTTCCCTTCTCTATTCTTATCTTCCATTCTAATTTCTCTACTAACTCTTCTTCATCTCCATCTTCCATTCTCTATTCTTATCTTATTTTCTCCATCCATTTTTCTCCAACTTCTCTTCTTCATCTCCTCTTCTCCATCTTCCCTTCTCTATTCTAATTTATCCACTAACTCTTCTTTTTGTTATTTGTAAAATAATCCTTCAAGAGTTAAGTATTTGCGCTCTAGTCCTTGAATTTTAAGTATTTACAATTTAGTCCCTGAAAAAATATATTTCTTTAAGTCCAAATCTCCTCATAATTTTTGACACACCAAAATTTACCACATGTCAAATTTAAGCTCATTTCTTGCCGCTGAAAATAATGCAGAATTTAATTAAAGCCCTTTTGCAAAATTAAGTCATTCTGGGTATAATTGGGCCAAGATGAAAATTTAAAATATTAGAAGACAATGTCACAACTCATAAAAAGTGAAAATTAAAAATAAGTTGACTCAAATTAAATTTTTTTAGGCCCGATTCAAGATTATACTCGTGAAGGAACACGTGACTCGAATTGGATTTTTCTGAATTTGCGATGGCCAATATGAAAATAGATTTAAAATAAAAATATTAACTATCTTTATGTATTTTTTTTTGCCTCAAATGTTATTTTTCCAAAATTTTCAAGTATTTTTGTATTTTTTTTAAAAAATTAAAAATATATATAATATGAAATTTTATTTTTTGTTCAAAATTGGTTCCCTAGGCTTGGCTAAGGTTCCCAAAGTTGATTTTTCAATTTTATGAATTTTTATGGATTTTCTATTAATTTTCGAAAATAAATAAATAAAAAATACGTAAAAATATTGAAAATATGAAAAATCGTTTTTTGGTCAAAATTGGTTCCCTAGGCTTGGCTAAGGTCCCCAAAGTTGATTTTTCAATTTTATGAATTTTTATGGATTTTTTATTACTTTAGCAATGGAAAAAATGATTAAAAATCAGGTGTCAACAGCTGCCCCTCTTTGAAAGAAAGCTCGGTAGAGGTTCATTTCAAAGACGAGATGACACTTTTTTTAATCGACTCAATACAAGGAAATAAAAAGAGTCGTGACATGAATGTTCCACTGAAAATGAAATGAGAACCTAAGGATTCGTTATATAAAAAAACTTTAGGGTGGTTGAACTTGAAACCGTATGGTGGATCAACCCATGGTAGATTCCTAATAAAAGGATTCTACTGATTAAAAATTGAATTAAAATTTGACCCGTATGGTAGGTCATACCATTTGACCCGTATGGTGGGTCGTACCATGGTAGATTCCTGATAAAAGGATTCTACTGATTAAATTTTGATTGAGATTTGACCCGTATGGTAGGTCACCCCATGGAGATACCTGTAAGAAGGACTTGGTGCCTGTAGAAAGGACTTGGTGTTGTTGACACCTGATTTTTAATCAACTTTGGGGACCTTAGCCAAGCCTAGGGAACCAATTTTGACCAAAAAACGATTTTTCATATTTTCAGTATTTTTATGTATTTTTTATTTATTTATTTTTGAAAATTAATAGAAAATCCATAAAAATTCATAAAATTGAAAAATCAACTTTGGGAACCTTAGCCAAGCCTAGGGAACGAATTTTGACCAAAAAATAATTTTTCATATTATATATATTTTAATTTTTTTTAAAAAAAATACAAAAATATTTGAAAATTTTGGAAAAATAACATTTGAGGCCAAAAAATACACAAAGGTAGTTAATATTTTTATTTTAAATCTATTTTCATATTGGCCATCGCAAATTCAGAAAAATCCAATTCGAGTCACGTGTTCCTTCACGAGTATAATCTCGAATCGGGCCTAAAAAAATTTAATTTGAGTCAACTTATTTTTAACTTTCACTTTTTATGAGTTGTGACATTGTCTTCTAATATTTTAAATTTTCATCTTGGCCCAATTATACCCAGAATGACTTAATTTTGCAAAAGGGCTTTAATTAAATTATGCATTATTTTCAACGACAAGAAATGAGCTTAAATTTGACATGTGGTAAATTTTGGTGTGTCAAAAATTGTGAGGAGATTTGGACTTAAAGAAATATATTTTTTTCAGGGACTGAATTGTAAATACTTAAAATTCAAGGACTAGAGTGCAAATACCTAACTCTTGAAGGATTATTTTACAAATAATAAAAAGAAGAGTTAGTGGATAAATTAGAATAGAGAAGGGAAGATGAAGAAGAGGAGATGAAGAAGAGAAGTTGGAGAAGAATGGATGGAGAAAATAAGATAAGAATAGAGAAGGGAAGATGGAGATTAAGAAGAGTTAGTGGAGAAATTAGAATGGGAGATAAATATGGAGAAGGGAAGATGAAGATGAAGAAGAGTTAGTGGAGAGATTAGAATGTGAGATAGAGATGGAGAATGGAAGATGAAAATGAAGAAGAGTTAGTGGAGAAATTAGAATGGGAGATAGAGTTAGTGGAAAAATTAGAATGGGAGATAGATGAGTAGGTTATAAAAGGAGGAAGAAGTGAGCTTGAGAAAGAATTCTTGAGAGAGAAAATTTGAAGTGTTTGGGAGAATTTTTTGGAGAGAAAATTTTGGATGTTTGAGAGAGTTTTGGGAGATTGAAGAAAATTTTGAGAGAAAGAAAATACCAAAAGAGAGAGAATTTTGAAGATGATGGGAGTTTAAAGCTAGGGGTTATCATCACAAATTCCTTCATCGATCAATATAAATCAAGAGTTCATCCTCGTCAACGAGCAAACAAATTCAAGCTAAGTGTTTTTATTTATTCATTTATTTATGGTTTTACTCGCAAATTAGCACAAATTGTATACACTTTCTCCATCTCCTTTTTCTTCCATATTTTATGTCAGGAGAAGGATATCTTTACGTCAACAGCAAAAATCTCGTCGAGATGCAAAAATCGGCCCAGACAAGCTCCTAAGCTGTCCACCGATTTCTCAACTGATCTGTGACTAAAAGTCCCTCTTAATTCAAAAGAAACTCTCTATATTGGGAACATGGAGAGCGAAAATCAATTATAGAAATCCCTCCCAAAAAAAATGGGAGATAAGTACTCTTTCTACTCTTCTGGTTTTAGGTGCAGATTAGCACATATTTTGTATACTAACACTTCACTCTATTTTATGTCAGGAAGCCGCAGCTCTATATCAATGGTCAATCCTATGGAAGCACAAAATCGGCTTGGAGGAGTCCTCAAGCGCGCACAAATTTCAAATTGTTGAATCAATTCGTTGTATTTCATTTTAAAAAATTCATACCCCAAAATGGAGAGGACAAAGTCCATCCGCAATTTAAATACCTGCACCATAAATCCCAAAGAGAAGAGCCAAGCCAATGCTTAGCCTCCCATTGGAGGTTTTTACTTATAGTAGTTAAATACCTGCAACTTAAATACCTGCACCTTAAATCCCAAAGGGAAGAGCCAAGCCAATGCTTAGCCTCCCATTGGAGGTTTTTACTTACAGTAGTTAAATACCTGCACCTTAAATCCCAAAGGGAAGAGCCAAGCCAATGCTTAGCCTCCCATTGGAGGTTTTTACTTATAGTAGTTAAATACCTGCAACTTAAATACATGTACCTTAAATCCCAAAGGGAAGAGCCAAGCCAATGCTTAGCCTCCCATTGGAGGTTTTTACTTACAGTAGTTAAATACCTGCAACTTAAATACATGTACCTTAAATCCCAAAGGGAAGAGCCAAGCCAATGCTTAGCCTCCCATTGGAGGTTTTTACTTACAGTAGTTTAAATACTTGCAACTTAAATACCTGTACCTTAAATCCCAAAGGGAAGAGCCAAGCCAATGCTAGGCCTCCCATTGGAGGTGTTTATTCACTGTCATGTACTTCCTATAATTTAATTTTTGAATCATCAGACCCAAAAGATGAGTAGGTCGTAATACTGCACAGAAGTCGTTAACACACTCCCTCTTTCGGCTTCAGGGAATCTTTAACACTTAAAAAAATATAACAAATAAAAATATATACCATCCATGCATCCTATTTAAAAAGTGAAAACACAAAAGAGAATACCCTACTAGAGCTTTAGGAATAAACCAAGCCTGAGTTGCCGGATTAGGATATCCATGAAATTAAGGTACTGAAAGGGCATTAGTTTTAATTAACTAGTGTAACCAAGTCCCCGAGCTCATAATCTCTGGTTTGCAGGAATAAATTAGTTCTCCCGCTAATTTATTTAGGTTTCTAATCGACCTACCAAGAACGATTAGTGGCGACTCCAAATTTCAAAATCATTTAAACAAAAACCAAAGTTGCGATTCGGTAGGGCTTGGGAGGGTCCGCATTAGGTTAGTCAAATCTAATTAACCTAATAATCCGTTAACCCCTAGAATTAATAAAAATATTTTTAGAGAGTCGCGACAGACTGGCGACTCCACTGGGGAATAGAGATTTTTAAATTTTCGAAAAAAGATACCAATTGGAATACTTAAATTTTTTCGAAATTTTAAAAGTCTTAGTGGACTTAGGCCAATGAAAATTTCATGGATATCTCGCTTCTGGCGATCTTGCTTGGGACTCATTCTATAGGTGTTATATATTTTTGCAGGATGGGAGTTATAAGGGGCGGAGTGTTTGGCTAACCCATTTGTTTTGCAGGCTCGGTGTTGGGTTTATTTGTTTAATTTCGCACATTTTTAGAAGCGCTGTTTTGATATCAATTGTTGTGCATGTCTTGCATACTCTGAGGATCACGACACCTGCACACACAAGCGTCTAAACCCAAGTCGCGAAATTCTTCCTAGAAAACCATAGATAGGGATCGAATATGTAAAGCTCTTGCGTCGATTACGCTCGGGTTGACCATATTTTATCCCGCTCATTATCTGAATTGACAATTCTTCCCATTGTGATTTGATTGCGCGGAGGGTAAGGTTGTCAATTCAGATAGTGGGGGCCTTTTAGGTCCATACCCTGTCTCTCCTTCTTTTATTTTCTAGAGTTCACTCCTCACTTGAGTCATGTGCATGACTATGTGATTTGCATTTCTCCAAGGTAAAAGTAAGTTCTCTAATTTTATCTTGTATTTATTTTCGGTCGGTTCATGCTAGGTGTTAGTCAGTTTTTGAGCTTGATATTACGACCATTCTTTTAAAAGAAAATAAAAATTAAATTTGTCCCTCATTTCTTTTAAAAAAAATTTTGAAAAAATGATGTGAAAAATCCCTTCATGGGAAATTTATTAACCAATAAGGGATTTTTGTCATGTTTTTATTGCTTCAATAAAAATGAAATTTTCCTGAAAAAATTTTCCTCTGAAAATTTATTTCAATAAAAAGAAAAATTCCCTCAAAAAAAAAACTCTAGTAGACATCAAGTGATTTTATCACATTTTTCAAATTATAAAAACTTGCAAGGAAATTCTTCTCGAGAAATTCGCTCATGTTTTTCTAAGAAAATTTTCTCTAAATAAAATTAGACTAATGTCTCAGGGGAATTGTATTGACCAATAAGAGATTTTTGTCATGTTTTTCTTGCTTCAATAAAAATGAAATTTTCCTGACAAATTTTCCTCTAAAATTTTATTTCGATAAAAGAAAAATTCCTTCAAAAAAAAACTTTGGTAAACATCAAGTGATTTTATCACATTCTTTCAAATTATAAAAACTTGCAACAAAAATTCTTTTCGAGAAATTTGCTCATGTTTTTCTAAGAAAATTTTCTCTAAATAAAATTAGACTAATGTCTCGGGGGAATTTTGTTAACCAATAAAGGATTTCTGTCATGTCTTTCCTGCTTCAATAAAAATAAAATTTTCCTGACAAATTTACCTCTGAAAATTTATTCTGATAAAAAGGAAATTCCTTCAAAAATTTTAGTAAACGTCAAGAGATTTTGTCACATTCCTTAAAAAAAATAATAATAAAAAAAGAGTAATAAATCTGCAAAAAAATTCTGTATTAACCCATTTCTTCCTAAGGGAATTTTTTTTTCTGATTTCTCTATAAAATAGAAAAAATCAAATTGGACTAATATAGGAGTCATGGACCGACATTCCTTGTGTCGCATACTAATTATATCATTTTCTTTTGCAGGGAGATTCTAGATACCCTAGACGGGTGTAAAAATTAAGTTCAAAATATATCAAGAATCATCTTCAGAAATACCAAAAGACGAAAAACACCGAGGCTTCAACCGTTAATTCCGGGGGGCAAACGAACACTGTCCATCTTTGACAGACAGAAGGATCCCGCGTCTTTTGAAAGACAATATGGATTATATAATCAGAACCCATGAAACAAATACCTTTACCTGATTAAATCAACTAGAGAACGATCTTAAAATTTCCTCTTATCCGAAACATGCGGAGGGCTTTAGAGGACCGAGGTTCTATTAATGAACGTGGCCCATAGGAATTTCTCCCGACGCTACAGGCGACCGACACGAGCAAGTGGACGCCGAAAGAAATAAAATATGGATAAAAGTGGGCACACAACAGGTGGCCGGATTTATTACCAGCGCACTGATCGAGTTGTCATAGTGTTATTGTTTGTGATCTCAAGATGGATAGTGGGGGCCACCGCCGAACCCTTCATCAATGTTCTCGATATCATCGTCTGGAGCAATTAAACAAGAACATCAAGAAAAACATTAAGCCTCGACATCTTCGGTACCTCAAATCGTTCTGTTATGCTATGCGGAAGAAACGATAGCAGGAAAATTAAACAAAAAAAAAACACGTGAAGCTTTTCTTTCATTCCATTCATCAAAGAGCATTACAACAGCTCACTGGGGAGGAAAAGTAAAGCCAAACTGAGCCCTGATAACCATTACGAAGGAGCTCAACTGACTCTCCAAACAGTTGATGCTCCGGGTGCACCGGGCGTTCTCAGGATCAAGCTCCGCGAGCCTAAAGAAGAGGCGATCGCGCTTCTCCTTAGCCTGGGCCATACTGGCCTCGTAATGCTCGACAGCAAACTCCAAGTCCGAAATCGCCGCCCTCTCGAAAGCAATATCTGCCGTAATGTCATCAAGTCTCTCCTGCAGCCAACCGCATTTGCACCTCATCATAATATTGCTCGGCTCCTGTTCGGCGTAAGTTCGGACCAAGGCCAGACGGTCCACCAACTTTCCCCTCTCACGAACTAGCCACGAAAGCTGATCATTGGCAAACTTGAAGGCTTTCTTGTGATTATCAGCCATAAATGTGACTATTTCCAGACGCTCGTGCCGGTCTCGGTAACGAGCTTTCACGACGGCAGTCACAATGACCGTCCCATAAGCGCGGTTATAGGCAGCCAGAAAATTAATGAAGAGGGTCGGGAAGTTCCGATACTCCCTCCCCAGTTGGGTACCCTCAACAGAAGCAGCGTCTAGGGTCCTGAATAAACCGAGGATTTCAGCCTCAACGGTAGAGTTTTGGGCTATATGAGCGTAACCTCTACCAAGAAGATTGTAGAGTCTCTCCCACCCAGCCAGGATTTCGGCGGAGAAGGTATGGTTAGGAGAATTGGCCATTTTTGAAAGCAGATCACGAAAGAAAGGAGGAGAGAGGCGAGGCAGATGATCGGAATGCGAAGGTGATAATCTGCTTCAATTTAAATAATGATTTCACAGGGGCAGTCCTTATTGGTCGAGTTTTTTTCTATCTACCATTCTCTGTCGGCAACACCCCCGCTGGCTCGAATTCCAGTCAAGCGGCAACCTCAAGCTGAGCAGACCCGACGTCTCTGCAGAAAAGTTGGACGGGCTGCCACCACTTTGAAAAAGAAAGAATAAAAAACGAGCTGAGTGGAAGACAAAGAAATTTTCGGCAGAAAAGGAGATACGACTCGTCTTTATTGGAGGACCCGCCAGTAAATCGACGGTGGAGATCTTGACAAGGGCCCTCTACCACGAAAAGAAAAAAGGAAGACGAACTGAGCGAGAAACAAGGATTTCCCCTTTGATCAAAAGCTGAATATCAGATTTTCTCCCTCGAAAAATCTAATAGCACTGCCCGTGAAGAGGGAAGTCGTTGCTATTGCCAGAGAGAGAACTTGTCCTCATTTGATAGTGAGAGTTCATTCGCAAGAACTCGCAGGAGAAAGATAGAGAGGAAGGAGTTCTCGTGGGAGAGGAATTCAAAACCTTCACCATCAAAGCATCGGCTTTCAAAGCATGTTACGAGAAACCATCGACGATCCCGTGATCCCTCAAGTCCAAGAAGACATCCTGAGGCGGTCTCGAGTCGGCAGTCCTAGATCCAGAAATATGTCGAGCATTAGGGAAACGGGCGCATGTTCAACCCTGGTCGAAGCTAATGAAGTTCCTTACCCTGAAGGTCTACTGGTCATGGCCATTGACGGTAATCCAGTCTCTCTGTCAATCCTTGTTACCGTATTGAGAAAATGCCGGTATAAGGTTGTAGCTCAAGCAAAGGCGACAGAGGCCTTAGAGATATTAAGGAGGAGTGGTGACCAGTTTGATATCGTCCTCACCGCCATGGTAGGGATTGACATGGATGTTTTCACTCTCTTGGAAGTCATCAATTCTAAATTAAACATGCCAGTCCTCGTAATATCGGCAAGCGATGATCAGCAAGCCATAATGAAGGCTGTCTTAAATGGGGCCCAAGACGTCGTAACGAAACCAGTTAGGGTTCAGATGCTTCAAAACATATGGCAGCACGTGGTAAGGAAGCAATTGCACGGCCATGAGAACAAGCATCAAGCCTTCAATTTTGTTCCAAGCAACTGGAGAAAGAAGATGAGTTGGTCTCCCGAGCTGCATCGTATGTTTGTTAATGCAGTTCAACAGGTAGGAATCGATTCGGCACGGCCGCAACATATACTGGAAATTATGAACGTAGAGGGACTCACTAAAGCAAATGTTTCGAGTCATCTTCAGAAGTACAGAAAAAGGGTGAGAGAACACAATGCAGCTCAGAATCAAGAAAACCAAGGCGGGACTGATCCAAGCCTGAACGTCGAGTCTCCTCGCCACCATAAGTTCCCCAGGTTAGCATGGGGCGAGCCACTTCCCATCATCAACCAAGCTAGTAACCATGCCATCAATCCCCCAGGCGTTAATCAAAGTATCCCCCAGAATCACCCTAATACTCTTCAAGAGTATAGACCGCAGGAGCAGTGTATTCAGATTCCTTGGTTTGAGCACCAACCTGTGGCTAGAACTCATCCCATGATCAGCGCGCCTGCGCAGCCAGAGAATCAGACAAGAAGTTATCCTAAGCACTTCCACTTCTCTAATCCTCGAATGGAAGGAGTTTTTGGCAGCAGGACAGTTGGTGATCCCCACACTTTCTCGAGTAATGATGAAGGCTCCAGCACGAGAAGTCAAATTGCTCATGGCGAGGACAGAATGAGAAATCTACCGCCAGCATTTGCCAACAACAATGCCCAATTCGAGCATCAGTTGCTGGAAGGTTCAAGAGATTACCCAGATGATGAGCTTACTGCCCTGGTCAACCAGTTTAGGGTTGACAGACGTCCCAAGCCGCGATCAGGAGCCAGTGAGTAGGGACTCTCAAACATCGGTTATCCACACCCGAACCAACACGAGACTAGCTGATTATCGAAGAGCCACAGGAGAGGCAGAACTGACCTTGAATAAGTGCACCTTTCATTTCATGCTTAATTCCCCTGCGTATGATATTTTCCAGCTTTCTAGGTGTCTCGATTTAATTCAAGGACAAGGGGGCAATTTATTTATCCGGTCAAATGCGTGAATCCCTTTTTATGCTAGATTTAGGGCGGATTAATTTGTGGCAACGTCGCTGACTGCCATAATGAGAAATGTTGAATGGCCTCACGTAGGGAAATTTCAAGTGAAATGCCCAGGCGAGCTCGTAGACGGGTAATTGTGTGTCGTTCCAATTTACTCTTAATCGTTGCAAAATGCTAAATTGGATTTGTTCCATTCTCACCCAGGGAATCGCAAAGTGCCTCAAGAGTGTCGCAAAATGAAATGACCCAATGGAACGCGATAGGACTCATTTGCCTCGAAGGTAACCTTCAAATTAAAGGAGCCCTCCGGTCCACGGACCCGATGGCATAGAAAATGATGATGGTCCAAGGCAACCCGAAAGAAAATAAGGCCAAACTAAGCAAAGCACATATGTGGCAAGCTCAAAGTGAAGGGCAACTCGGGACATACAATTCAATCCAATCCAAATGAAGGAAGTTCCTCAATTCAAATTCAATGGAAGTATACACAAGGGTAAAACAGTATCGTTCCAATTTTTCTAGAATATGAAGAACATATACTGCCGCATTCTCTTTCATTTTTGCAGGGGAAGTCTCTACTGGCCAGATTTTCCTGTCTACCATTCCCTATCAGTATCACCTCCGCTACTCGTCTCCAATCTCGAGCCAAGCAAATCCGACGTCTCTACGGAAAAGTTGGACGGGACGCCACTACTTTGAAAAAGAAAGGATAAAAAATAAGCTGAGTGGGAGACAAAGACATTTACGGCAGAAAAGAGATACGACTCGTCTTTATTGAAGAACTCGCCAGCAAATTGACGGTGGAGACAGCAACAAGGGGCCCCCTTCCACGGAAAGATGGAAGGAGACGAGCTGGGCGAGAGATACGATGAAAAGAAAATCGAGAAAGCCAGAACACTCGAGAGAGGCAATACAGTTGTTAAACCCACGTCTAATTTTAAAGGAGACATCTTCTTGATAATTCTCATTCATGCTCGAAAGAGAGACTCTTAAAGCATACGCAGTCTCCCAGAAAAATTCAGAGAGTGAAAATACAAGAAGAGATATCAAACTTTGAGAAATCGTTAACCAAATCGAAGATGTCTCAACCCAACACACTTGAAAGTTATCGTTACTTGTTGAATATGGGAGAGGAAGAGTTCGAAGCCATATTTGGGATCGAGCCTATGGAGCCCGACCCTTCCACCGACGACGTCCAAGAGCCCGGTAAGGACAATGACAACAACGGTAAATGTCAAAAGAAGCGTTACCGTCGCCATACTGAGGAGCAAGTACGAAAGCTTGAAGCTTTCTTCAGAACGTGCCCTATGCCAGACGGCAAACAAAAAATAGAACTGAGTCAAGAGCTAGGACTTGAACCTTCGCAAATCAAGTTCTGGTTTCAAAATAGACGAACCCGAATGAAAACTCGTCATGAGCACAACGAAGCCGAGTTTCTAAGAGTTGAAAATGAAAACCTCCGAGCGGAAAACAAGATGTATAAAGAAACTTTTGACTCCGTCACCTGCCCCAACTGCAATAGCCTCCTCCTCACCCTCGATGAAATGTATGATCTGAGGATCGAAAATGCACGTTTAAGAGGTGAGTTAGACCAGTTTATAACAGGATCGAGTTCTGTTGGAGCAAGGTACAAAAGGACCAATGATACTGGATCAGCATCAATACCTCCCGAGGAAGAAGGGACAGATCACCACCAAGCGGACATTGACGATGATCTTTTCGCCATAATCAACCAGTTTGATATCGGTAAAGCATCGGGACTGTGATGCACTTGTTCAACCAGTGACCACCAGACCTTCAATATGGCCGATGCATACCTAATTTGGGATGAAGCAAGCTGATCATGGGAGAGCCTGCAGAGGAAGCAGAACTGATCCTGAATGAGTGAATGTGTTTTATTTCCTTGCGTGATATGTTTTTCTGCTTTTGTGAAAGTGTAAAAGCAAGGAGTAATAATCCGACTTCCCCCTATTAAATGCTCGAATCCGCCACCTCACCAACCTCGCGACGAATTGATGGCGAGTGAAAATCTGCATAAACCTGAAGGGTAACTCCGTATCGTTTCAATTTACCCTCAGTTGCTCCAAGTTTTAAAATTAAGCCCCTTCTATTCTCAGGAAATTGCAAATCGACCCGAGAACGCAATCATATCCGAATACAGGTTGGATAAAATTTGGGGGCAAATCAACTCATGGGCATTATCACGGGATAGACAGCTTCGGACAAAGGAAAGTACAAGCGAAAGACGCGAACAATCTCAGAAATGGGTAATTCTGTATCGTTCTAATGTGCACATAATCATCTCAAGTCTTGAATTGTCTTATTCCATTCTTAACAGGGATTGCAAATTACCTCGAGAAATACCGTAACATGGCCCAAGGTGATACAACAGAGCTGCGTTATCCCCAAGGATTAACCCTTGAAAAGAAAGCCCCATGGACACCTACGGTCCAATGGACCGAATGGTATGGGGGATGACAGTAGGTCCGAAATATTCCGAGTTCGATCCCCAAGGGTGGGGAATGTTGTATGTATTATAAATAAATGAAACAACTTTTTGTGCATTTCTTTTTTTACAAACAGGAATACTCGACGAGTAATATCAAAGTCAGTATTTTACCATAGTCTTCCCATAATGGTGAGGCGCCCAACAAAAGTCGAGGAAAATTCAATCCAACAAAACTGGTAAAAGACTCGTGCAAGACATTCAAGATGAAGGGTAAATCAGTATCGTTTTCAATTTATCCCTTTTAATACTGGCTGATATGTCTCTTTTTCTTTTTACAGGAAATATTTACACTAACATTTAACATGTTGAAGGAGACAAATCCAAAAGAAAATTATGATCATCTGATAAGATCTATTCTGGTGAAAAATGGGGCAAATTGATCACAAGCTCTGAAGCGAAAAAGCAAATATGTCTTCCTTATCTCATTTGATTTCGAGAATAATTTCTCTGCTTTTTGCAGGGGCATTTAACCGCCAAACAATGGCGGTCGCTGTCACTAAACAAACCAAAATGCTCCCTCACCCATATGCCTCATCGTGCAGGGGCAAAACTTGAGACAAACCGCTCCTCGACATAAGGAGTGGCCTTCCCAATTTGTTCAATCCACCCACATACCAGGGGCAATTCAAATCCGCCCATGTTTGCACATTATATAAATACACATGATGCTAAAAATTGTCACATCGGCATTGTGTTTACACATTTCACGAATTATGTATGATTATTCCGCATGTTTAATTTACCAACTCCAACTTAGAGCATAAACTGCATAGGAGACATCAAATGTGCAAAATGGGGCATAACAGGATGAGGAAAGTTAAACCATTTCTACACACGGGTCTAACATTTTAATCTACAGATAAACAGCCTTTCTCTAGAGTGAGAGAAAGCCCCTTCGGACTAAAGTCCCCCATTCAGATTACATTCGAGGCGTTCATATTATGAGAACCTCCTTAAATAGAATTGGTAATGCAAACTTGACAGAATATTTTTGCATGATCCACATTTTGATTGATTGCATCATGAGTTATCACACAGACTACTTCTAATCATTGCCAACTTAGCTGAACAATTTTGTATGAACCAATGAACGCATTGATGAAAATGCTTGCACATGTTAGCTCTGACATTGCCTGACAGGCAACACATTCCCGGTGTTTGAGTTACCTTCCAAAGTCTTGAAATTCATTTGGCGATTATTGAATGAATAAGCCTGGTTGTCGAGAAGCCACCAAGCATTTCTTCCAAATTCTCAGGTAAGTATATCTTCAACCTGAACCTTTCAAGAGAATGAATTCTGACGGTTGTTGGGGTACTCGAATCCATTGCGGTATATATAGGTATCCACCTTCTTCAATAAAGCATGATTTGTCTTAAGGACAGAAATGTTCGAGACCTTTTGATCTCTGCCTCTTTGGATTATTCCTAAAGCGACAGGAGAATATAATTTGGGTTTGAGCTTCCGTAGGATTCCTGGTCTCCCCAGATTTCAGAATGGCACCCTTTGAGGTAGACCAAGCCCTTCTTACAGGCAAACCAAGTCCTTCTTACAGGCAAACCAAGTCCTTCTTACAGGCATAAAGTCCTTCTTACAGGCAAACTAAGTCCTTCTTACAGGCATAAAGTCCTTCTTACTGGCAAACTAAGTCCTTCTTACAGGCAAACCAAGTCCTTCTTACAGGCACAAAGTCCTTCTTACAGGCAAATCAAGTCCTTCTTACAGGCAAACAAAGTCCTTCTTACAGGAAAAACAAGTCCTTCTTACAGGCAAATCAAGTCCTTCTTACAGGTACAAAGTCCTTTTTACAGGCACAAAGTCCTTCTTACAGGCAAATCAAGTCCTTCTTACAGGCATAAAGTCCTTCTTATAGGCAAATCAAGTCCTTCTTACAGGCAAACTAAGTCCTTCTTACAGGCAAACCAAGTCCTTCTTACAGGCACAAAGTCCTTCTTATAGGCAAATCAAGTCCTTCTTACAGGCAAACTAAGTCCTTCTTACAGGCAAACCAAGTCCTTCTTATAGGCAAATCAAGTCCTTCTTACAGGCACAAAGTCCTTCTTACAGGCAAATCAAGTCCTTCTTACAGGCATAAAGTCCTTCTTACAGGCAAATCAAGTCTTTCTTACAGGCAAAAAAAGTCCTTCTTACAGGTAAACAAAGTCCTTCTTACAGGCAAACAAAGTCCTTCTTACAGGCAACGCAAGTCCTTTTTACAGGCACAAAGTCCTTCTTACAGGCAAAGTAAGTCCTTCTTACAGGCAAATCAAGTCCTTCTTACAGGCACAAGTCCTTTTTACAGACACCAAGTCCTTTCTACAGGCACCAAGTCCTTCTTACAGGTATCTCCATGGGGTGACCTACCATACGGGTCAAATCTCAATCAAAATTTAATCAGTACAATCCTTTTATTAGGAATCTACCATGGTACGACCCACCATACGGGTCAAATGGTATGACCCACCATACGGGTCAAATTTTAATTCAATTTTTAATCAGTAGAATCCTTTTATTAGGAATCTACCATGGGTTGATCCACCATACGGGTTCAAGTTCAACCACCCTAAAGTTTTTTTATATAACGAATCCTTAGGTTCTCATTTCATTTTCAGTGGAACAATCATGTCACGACACTTTTTATTTACTTGTATTGAGTCGATAAGAATCCAGGTGTCATCTCGTCTTTGAAATGAACCTCTACCGAGCTTCCTTTCAAAGAGGGGCAGCTGTTGACACCTGATTTTTAATCAACTTTGGGGACCTTAGCCAAGCCTAGGGAACCAATTTTGACCAAAAAACGATTTTTCATATTTTCAGTATTTTTATGTATTTTTTATTTATTTATTTTTGAAAATTAATAGAAAATCCATAAAAATTCATAAAATTGAAAAATCAACTTTGGGAACCTTAGCCAAGCCTAGGGAACGAATTTTGACCAAAAAATAATTTTTCATATTATATATATTTTAATTTTTTTTAAAAAAAATACAAAAATATTTGAAAATTTTGGAAAAATAACATTTGAGGCCAAAAAATACACAAAGGTAGTTAATATTTTTATTTTAAATCTATTTTCATATTGGCCATCGCAAATTCAGAAAAATCCAATTCGAGTCACGTGTTCCTTCACGAGTATAATCTCGAATCGGGCCTAAAAAAATTTAATTTGGGTCAACTTATTTTTAACTTTCACTTTTTATGAGTTGTGACATTGTCTTCTAATATTTTAAATTTTCATCTTGGCCCAATTATACCCAGAATGACTTAATTTTGCAAAAGGGCTTTAATTAAATTATGCATTATTTTCAACGACAAGAAATGAGCTTAAATTTGACATGTGGTAAATTTTGGTGTGTCAAAAATTGTGAGGAGATTTGGACTTAAAGAAATATATTTTTTTCAGGGACTGAATTGTAAATACTTAAAATTCAAGGACTAGAGTGCAAATACCTAACTCTTGAAGGATTATTTTACAAATAATAAAAAGAAGAGTTAGTGGATAAATTAGAATAGAGAAGGGAAGATGAAGAAGAGGAGATGAAGAAGAGAAGTTGGAGAAGAATGGATGGAGAAAATAAGATAAGAATAGAGAAGGGAAGATGGAGATTAAGAAGAGTTAGTGGAGAAATTAGAATGGGAGATAAATATGGAGAAGGGAAGATGAAGATGAAGAAGAGTTAGTGGAGAGATTAGAATGTGAGATAGAGATGGAGAATGGAAGATGAAAATGAAGAAGAGTTAGTGGAGAAATTAGAATGGGAGATAGAGTTAGTGGAAAAATTAGAATGGGAGATAGATGAGTAGGTTATAAAAGGAGGAAGAAGTGAGCTTGAGAAAGAATTCTTGAGAGAGAAAATTTGAAGTGTTTGGGAGAATTTTTTGGAGAGAAAATTTTGGATGTTTGAGAGAGTTTTGGGAGATTGAAGAAAATTTTGAGAGAAAGAAAATACCAAAAGAGAGAGAATTTTGAAGATGATGGGAGTTTAAAGCTAGGGGTTATCATCACAAATTCCTTCATCGATCAATATAAATCAAGAGTTCATCCTCGTCAACGAGCAAACAAATTCAAGCTAAGTGTTTTTATTTATTCATTTATTTATGGTTTTACTCGCAAATTAGCACAAATTGTATACACTTTCTCCATCTCCTTTTTCTTCCATATTTTATGTCAGGAGAAGGATATCTTTACGTCAACAGCAAAAATCTCGTCGAGATGCAAAAATCGGCCCAGACAAGCTCCTAAGCTGTCCACCGATTTCTCAACTGATCTGTGACTAAAAGTCCCTCTTAATTCAAAAGAAACTCTCTATATTGGGAACATGGAGAGCGAAAATCAATTATAGAAATCCCTCCCAAAAAAAATGGGAGATAAGTACTCTTTCTACTCTTCTGGTTTTAGGTGCAGATTAGCACATATTTTGTATACTAACACTTCACTCTATTTTATGTCAGGAAGCCGCAGCTCTATATCAATGGTCAATCCTATGGAAGCACAAAATCGGCTTGGAGGAGTCCTCAAGCGCGCACAAATTTCAAATTGTTGAATCAATTCGTTGTATTTCATTTTAAAAAATTCATACCCCAAAATGGAGAGGACAAAGTCCATCCGCAATTTAAATACCTGCACCATAAATCCCAAAGAGAAGAGCCAAGCCAATGCTTAGCCTCCCATTGGAGGTTTTTACTTAGAGTAGTTAAATACCTGCAACTTAAATACCTGCACCTTAAATCCCAAAGGGAAGAGCCAAGCCAATGCTTAGCCTCCCATTGGAGGTTTTTACTTACAGTAGTTAAATACCTGCACCTTAAATCCCAAAGGGAAGAGCCAAGCCAATGCTTAGCCTCCCATTGGAGGTTTTTACTTATAGTAGTTAAATACCTGCAACTTAAATACATGTACCTTAAATCCCAAAGGGAAGAGCCAAGCCAATGCTTAGCCTCCCATTGGAGGTTTTTACTTACAGTAGTTAAATACCTGCAACTTAAATACATGTACCTTAAATCCCAAAGGGAAGAGCCAAGCCAATGCTTAGCCTCCCATTGGAGGTTTTTACTTACAGTAGTTTAAATACTTGCAACTTAAATACCTGTACCTTAAATCCCAAAGGGAAGAGCCAAGCCAATGCTAGGCCTCCCATTGGAGGTGTTTATTCACTGTCATGTACTTCCTATAATTTAATTTTTGAATCATCAGACCCAAAAGATGAGTAGGTCGTAATACTGCACAGAAGTCGTTAACACACTCCCTCTTTCGGCTTCAGGGAATCTTTAACACTTAAAAAAATATAACAAATAAAAATATATACCATCCATGCATCCTATTTAAAAAGTGAAAACACAAAAGAGAATACCCTACTAGAGCTTTAGGAATAAACCAAGCCTGAGTTGCCGGATTAGGATATCCATGAAATTAAGGTACCGAAAGGGCATTAGTTTTAATTAACTAGTGTAACCAAGTCCCCGAGCTCATAATCTCTGGTTCGCAGGAATAAATTAGTTCTCCCGCTAATTTATTTAGGTTTCTAATCGACCTACCAAGAACGATTAGTGGCGACTCCAAATTTCAAAATCATTTAAACAAAAACCAAAGTTGCGATTCGGTAGGGCTTGGGAGGGTCCGCATTAGGTTAGTCAAATCTAATTAACCTAATAATCCGTTAACCCCTAGAATTAATAAAAATATTTTTAGAGGGTCGCGACAGGTGTCTGTAAAAAGGACTTGTGCCTGTAAGAAGGACTTGATTTGCCTGTAAGAAGGACTTTGTGCCTGTAAGAAGGACTTGCGTTGCCTGTAAGAAGGACTTTGTTTGCCTGTAAGAAGGACTTTATGCCTGTAAGAAGGACTTGATTTGCCTGTAAGAAGGACTTGATTTGCCTGTAAGAAGGACTTTATGCCTGTAAGAAGAACTTTGTGCCTGTAAGAAGGACTTGATTTGCCTGTAAGAAGGACTTGGTGCCTGTAAGAAGGACTTGGTTTTGCCTGTAAGAAGGACTTAGTTTGCTTGTAAGAAGGACTTGATTTGCCTGTAAGAAGGACTTTGTGCCTGTAAGAAGGACTTTGTGCCTGTAAGAAGGACTTGGTTTACCTGTAAGAAGGACTTAGTTTGCCTGTAAGAAGGACTTGATTTTCCTGTAAGAAGGAATTTATGCCTGTAAGAAGGACTGGATTTGCCTGTAAGAAGGACTTTGTGCCTGTAAGAAGGACTTTGTACTTGTAAGAAGGACTTGTTTTGCATGTAAGAAGGACTTTGTTTGCCTGTAAGAAGGACTTGATTTGCATGTAAGAAGGACTTGTTTTGCATGTAAGAAGGACTTTGTTTGCCTGTAAGAAGGACTTGATTTGCCTCTAAGAAGGACTTTATGCCTGTAAGAATGACTTGGTTTGCCTGTAAGAAGGACTTGGTTTGCCTGTAAGAAGGACTTGGTGCTTGTAAGAAGGACTTGGTTTGCCTGTAAGAAGGACTTAGTTTGCCTGTAAGAAGGACTTTGTGCCTGTAAGAAGGACTTGGTTTGCCTGTAAGAAGGACTTGATTTGCCTGTAAGAAGGACTTTGTGCCTGTAAGAAGGACTTTGTACCTGTAAGAAGGACTTGATTTGCCTGTAAGAAGGACTTGTTTTGCCTGTAAGAAGGACTTTGTTTGCCTGTAAGAAGGACTTGATTTGCTTGTAAGAAGGACTTTATGCCTGTAAGAAGGACTTGGTTTGCCTGTAAGAAGGACTTTGTGCTTGTAAGAAGGACTTGGTTTGCCTGTAAGAAGGACTTAGTTTGCCTGTAAGAAGGACTTGGTTTTCCTGTAAGAAGGACTTTATGCCTGTAAGAAGGACTTGGTTTGCCTGTAAGAAGGACTTAGTTTGCTTGTAAGAAGGGCTTGGTGTACCTCAAAGGGTGCCATTCTGAAATCTGGGGAGACCAGGAATCCTACGGAAGCTCAAACCCAAATTATATTCTCCTGTCGCTTTAGGAATAAACCAAAGAGGCAGAGATCAAAAGGTCTCGAACATTTCTGTCCTTGAGACAAATCATGCTTTATTGAAGAAGGTGGATACCTATATATACCGCAATGGATTCGAGTACCCCAACAACCGTCAGAATTCATTCTCTTGAAAGGTTCAGGTTGAAGATATACTTACCTGAGAATTTGGAAGAAATGCTTGGTGGCTTCTCGACAACCAGGCTTGTTCATTCAATAATCGCCGAATGAATTTCAAGACTTTGGAAGGTAACTCAAACACCGGGAATGTGTTGCCTGTCAGGCAATGTCAGAGCTAACATGTGCAAGCATTTTCATCAATGCGTTCATTGGTTCATACAAAATTGTTCAGCTAAGTTGGCAATGATTAGAAGTAGTCTGTGTGATAACTCATGATGCAATCAATCAAAATGTGAATCATGTAAAACTATTCTGTCAAGTTTGCATTACCAATTCTATTTAAGGAGGTTCTCATAATATGAACGCCTCGAATGTACTCTGAATGGGGGACTTTAGTCCGAAGGGGCTTTCTCTCACTCTAGAGAAAGGTTATTTATATGTAGATTAAAATGTTAGACCTGTGTAGAAATGGTTTAACTTTCCTCATCCTGTTATGCCCCATTTTGCACATTTGATGTCTCCTATGCAGTTTATGCTCTAAGTTGGAGTTGGTAAATTAAACATGCGGAATAATCATACATAATTCGTGAAATGTGTAAACACAATGCCGATGTGACAATTTTTAGCATCATGTGTATTTATATAATGTGCAAACATGGGCGGATTTGAATTGCCCCTGGTATGTGGGTGGATTGAACAAATTGGGAAGCCCACTCCTTATGTCGAGGAGCGGTTTGTCTCAAGTTTTGCCCCTGCACGATGAGGCATATGGGTGAGGGAGCATTTTGGTTTGTTTAGTGACAGCGACCGCCATGGTTTAGCGGTTAAATGCCCCCCATTTTTCACCAGAATAGATCTTGTCAAATGATCATCATTTTCTTTTGGATTTGTCTCCTCCAACATGTTACATGTTAGTATAAATATTTCCTGTAACAAGAAAAGGAGACATGTCAACCGCTATTAAAAGGGATAAATTGGAAACGATACTGATTTACCCTTCATCTTGAATGCCTTGGACAAGTCTTTTACCAATTTTGCTGGGTTGAGTTTTCTTCGACTTTTGTTGGATGCCTCACCATTAAGCCGAGAATGTGGCAACATATTGACTTCGGTATTACTCGTCGAGTATTCCTGCTTGCAAAAAGAAATACACAAAAAGTTGTTTCATTTATTTATAATACATACAACATTCCCCACTTTGGAGATCGAACTCGGGATATTTCGGACCTACTGTCATCCCCCATACCATTCGGTCCATTGGACCATAGGTGTCCATGGGATTTTCTTTTCAAAGGTTAATCCTTGGGGATAACGCGGCCCTGTTGTATCACCTTGGGCCTTGTTACGATATTTCTCGAGATAATTTGCAATCCCTATTAAGAATGGAATAAAAAAATTCAGGACTCGAGATGATTATGTGCAAATTAGAACGATACAGAATTACCCATGTTTGAGATTGTTCGGATCTTTCGCTTGTATTTTTCTTTAACCGAAGCTGTCCATCCCGTGGTAATGTCCATGAGTTGATTTGCCCCCAATTTAGCCCGACCAGGAAATTTGGTTTTTGGATACAACTGTATTCTCGAGTCGCTTTTGCAAATTCCTGAAAATAGAAGGGATCAAATTTAAAACCGGAGCAATTTAAGGGTAAATTGGAACGATACGGATTTACCCTTCAAATTTACGCAGATTTCGTCTCGATATCAATTTTTTCGAGTTTGGTGCGGTTAACGGCTCCGAGCATTTAATAGGGGGGAAAGGGAAATGATTACTTCTAGCTTGTGCATTAATTTTGGACATCGACAAAAGGCGAGAACGTGCGATGAAACTAAGTAGACGTATTCATCTAGGTTTAATCTTCTTCATGATGCTCTCGCGGGTTGCGGTAGACGATGATATCAAGAATATTAGAGAGGCATTCAGTGTGGCTTTCCACCAGTCGCCTAGAGACCCGCGTTCAATCATGTAAATTAATAAAACTGCCACCATTTAATTAGTATGCCAATAAATTCGGCCATTTGTTGCGTGCCCCACTTCAACCGTGTTTTGTTTCTTTCGGTGCCCACTTGCTCTTGTCGGGCGCCTGTAGCATTAGGAGAAATACTTGTGGGTCACATTCATTAATAGAACCTCGGTCCTCTAAAACCCTCCGCGTGTTTCAGATCCGAGGAAATTTTAAGACCGGTCTCTGGTTGATTTAATCAGGTTAAGGTACTTATTTCATGGTTTCTAATTATATAATCCATATTGTCTTTCAAAAGACGCGGGATCCTCTGCAATACATTAAATATGCCCCCGTGTTTAATCAGTATAAGTCCACCGTCATATCAGAATACACTGCCCATACAAGTTTACGGATTGACACAACTCTGTCTGTCAAAGATGGACAGTGTTCGTTTGCCCCCCTGAATTAACGGTTAAAACCTTGGTATTTTTCGTCTTTTGGTATTTCTGAAGATGATTCTTGATATATTATTGAACTTAATTTTTACACCCGTTTGGGGTATCAAGGATCTCCCTGCAAAAGAAAAGGATATAATTAGTATGCGACACAAGGAATGTCAGTCCATGACTCCTATATTAGTCCAATCTTATTTTTTTTATTTTATAGAGAAATCAGAAAAAAAAATTTCCTTAGGAAGAAATGGGTTAATTTCTGATACATGTTGACACCTGATTTTTAATCATTTTTTCTATTGCTAAAGTAATAAAAAATCCATAAAAATTCATAAAATTGAAAAATCAACTTTGGGGACCTTAGCCAAGCCTAGGGAACCAATTTTGACCAAAAAACGATTTTTCATATTTTCAGTATTTTTACGTATTTTGTATTTATTTATTTTCGAAAATTAATAGAAAATCCATAAAAATTCATAAAATTGAAAAATCAACTTTGGGAACCTTAGCCAAGCCTAGGGAACGAATTTTGACCAAAAAATAATTTTTCATATTATATATATTTTAATTTTTTTAAAAAAAATACAAAAATATTTGAAAATTTTGGAAAAATAACATTTGAGGCCAAAAAATACACAAAGATAGTTAATATTTTTATTTCAAATCTATTTTCATATTGGCCATCGCAAATTCAGAAAAATCCAATTCGAGTCACGTGTTCCTTCACGAGTATAATCTCGAATCGGGCCTAAAAAAAATTTAATTTGAGTCAACTTATTTTTAACTTTCACTTTTTATGAGTTGTGACATTGTCTTCTAATATTCTAAATTTTCATCTTGGCCCAATTATACCCAGAATGACTTAATTTTGCAAAAGGGCTTTAATTAAATTATGCATTATTTTCAGCGACAAGAAATGAGCTTAAATTTGACATGTGGTAAATTTTGGTGTGTCAAAAATTGTGAGGAGATTTGGACTTAAAGAAATATATTTTTTTCAGGGACTGAATTGTAAATACTTAAAATTCAAGGACTAGAGTGCAAATACCTAACTCTTGAAGGATTATTTTACAAATAATAAAAAGAAGAGTTAGTGGATAAATTAGAATAGAGAAGGGAAGATGAAGAAGAGGAGATGAAGAAGAGAAGTTGGAGAAGAATGGATGGAGAAAATAAGATAAGAATAGAGAAGGGAAGATGGAGATGAAGAAGAGTTAGTAGAGAAATTAGAATGGAAGATAAGAATAGAGAAGGGAAGATGGAGATTAAGAAGAGTTAGTGGAGAAATTAGAATGGGAGATAAATATGGAGAAGGGAAGATGAAGATGAAGAAGAGTTAGTGGAGAGATTAGAATGTGAGATAGAGATGGAGAATGGAAGATGAAAATGAAGAAGAGTTAGTGGAGAAATTAGAATGGGAGATAGAGTTAGTGGAAAAATTAGAATGGGAGATAGATGAGTAGGTTATAAAAGGAGGAAGAAGTGAGCTTGAGAAAGGATTCTTGAGAGAGAAAATTTGAAGTGTTTAGGAGAATTTTTTGAAGAGAAAATTTTGGATGTTTGAGAGAGTTTTGGGAGATTGAAGAAAAATTTGAGAGAAAGAAAATACCAAAAAAGAGAGAGAATTTTGAAGATGATGGGAGTTTAAAGCTAGGGGTTATCATCACAAATTCCTTTATCGATCAATATAAATCAAGAGTTCATCCTCGTCAACGAGCAAGCAAATTCGAGCTAAGTGTTTTTATTTATTCATTTATTTATGGTTTTACTCGCAAATTAGCACAAATTGTATACACTTTCTCCATCTCCCATTTTTTCCCATATTTTATGTCAGGAGAAAGATATCTCTATGTCAATAGCAAAAATCTCGTAGAGATGCAAGAATCGGCCCAGACAAGCTCCTAAGCTGTCCACCGATTTCTCAACTGATCTGTGACTAAAAGTCCATCTTAATTCAAAAGAAACTCTCTATATTAGGAACATAGAGAGCGAAAATCAATTATAGAAATCCCTCCCAAACAAACGGGAGATAAGTACTCTTTCCACTCTTCTGGTTTTAGGTGCAGATTAGCACATATTTTGTATACTGACACTTCACTCTATTTTATGTCAGGAAGCCACAGCTCTATATCAATGGTCAACCCTATGGAAGCACAAAATCGGCTTGGAGGAGTCCTCAAGCGCGCACAAATTTCAAATTGTTGAATCAATTCGTTGTATTTCATTTTAAAGAATTCATACCCCAAAATGGAGAGGACAAAGTCCATCCGCAATTTAAATACCTGCACCATAAATCCCAAAGGGAAGAGCCAAGCCAATGATTAGCCTCCCATTGGAGGTTTTTACTTACAGTAGTTAAATACCTGCAACTTAAATACATGTACCTTAAATCCCAAAGGGAAGAGCCAAGCCAATGCTTAGCCTCCCATTGGAGGTTTTTACTTACAGTAGTTAAATACCTGCAACTTAAATACCTGTACCTTAAATCCCAAAGGGAAGAGCCAAGCCAATGCTTAGCCTCCCATTGGAGGTTTTTACTTACAGTAGTTAAATACCTGTAACTTAAATACCTGTACCTTAAATCCCAAAGGGAAGAGCCAAGCCAATGCTTAGCCTCCCATTGGAGGTTTTTACTTACAGTAGTTAAATACATGCAACTTAAATACTTGTACCTTAAATCCCAAAGGGAAGAGCCAAGCCAATGCTTAGCCTCCCATTGGAGGTTTTTACTTACAGTAGTTAAATACCTGCAACTTAAATACCTGTAGCTTAAATCCCAAAGGGAAGAGCCAAGCCAATGCTTAGCCTCCCATTGGAGGTTTTTACTTACAGTAGTTTAAATACTTTCAACTTAAATACCTGTACCTTAAATCCCAAAGGGAAGAGCCAAGCCAATGCTAGGCCTCCCATTGGAGGTGTTTATTCACTGTCATGTACTTCCTATAATTTAATTTTTGAATCATCAGACCCAAAAGATGAGTAGGTCGTAATACTGCACAGAAGTCGTTAACACACTCCCTCTTTCGGCTTCAGGGAATCTTTAACACTTAAAAAATATAACAAATAAAAATATATACCATCCACGCATCCTATTTAAAAAGTGAAAACACAAAAGAGAATACCCTACTAGAGTCTTAGGAATAAATCAAGCCCGAGTTGCCAAATTAGGATATCCATGAAATTAAGGTACCGAAAGGGCATTAGTTTTAATTAACTAGTGTAACCAAGTCCCCGAGCCCCTAATCTCTGGTTTGCAGGAATAAATTAGTTCTCCCGCTAATTTATTTAGGTTTCTAATCGACCTACCAAGAACGATTAGTGGCGACTCCAAATTTTAAAATCATTTAAACAAAAACCAAAGTTGCGATTCGGTAGGGCTTGGGAGGGTCCGCGTTAGGTTAGTCAAATCTAATTAACCTAATAATCCGTTAACCCCCTTTAAAATTTAAAATTTTTTTAGAGGGTCGCGACAATACAGAATTTTTTTTTTGCAGATTTATTACTCTTTTTTTTATTATTTTTTTAAAGGAATGTGACAAAATCTCTTGATGTTTACTAAAATTTTTGAAGGAATTTCCTTTTTATCAAAATAAATTTTCAGAGGTAAATTTATCAGGAAAATTTTATTTTTATTGAAGCAGGAAAGACATAACAGAAATCCTTTATTGGTTAACAAAATTTTCCCGAGACATTAGTCTAATTTTATTTAGAGAAAATTTTCTTAGAAAAACATGAGCGAATTTCTCGAAAAGAATTTTTGTTGCAAGTTTTTATAATTTGAAAGAATGTGATAAAATCACTTGATGTTTACCAAAGTTTTTTTTTGAAGGAATTTTTCTTTTTATCGAAATAAATTTTCAGAGGAAAATTTGTCAGGAAAATTTCATTTTTATTGAAGCAAGAAAAACATGACAAAAATCTCTTATTGGTCAATACAATTCCCCCGAGACACTAGTCTAATTTTATTTAGAGAAAATTTTCTTAGAAAAACATGAGCGAATTTCTCGAGAAGAATTTTCTTGCAAGTTTTTATAATTTGAAAAATGTGATAAAATCACTTGATGTCTACTAGAGTTTTTTTTTTTGAAGGAATTTTTCTTTTTATTGAAATAAATTTTCAGAGGAAAATTTTTTCAGGAAAATTTCATTATGATTGAAGCAATAAAAACATGACAAAAATCCCTTATTGGTTAATAAAATTTTCATGAAGGGATTTTTTCACATCATTTTTTCAAAAAAAAAATTTTAAAAAGAAATGAGGGACAAATTTAATTTTTATTTTCTTTTAAAAGAATGGTCGTAATATTAAGCTCAAAAACTGACTAACACCTAGCATGGACCGATCGAAAATAAATACAAGATAAAATTAGAGAACTTACTTTTACCTTGGAGAAATGCAAATCACATAGTCATGCGCATGACTCAAGTGAGGAGTGGACTCTAGAAAATAAAAGAGGGAGAGACAGGGTATGGACCTAAAAGGCCCCCACTATCTGAATTGACAACCTTACCCTCCGCGCAATCAAATCACAATGGGAAGAATTGTCAATTCAGATAATGAGCGGGATAAAATATGGTCAACCCAAGCGCAATCGACGCAAGAGCTTTGCATATTCGATCCCTATCTATGGTTGCCTAGGAAAAATTTCGCGACTTGGGTTTAGACGCTTGTGTGTGCAGGTGTTGTGATCCTCAGAATATGCAAGACATGCACAACAATTGATATCAAAACAGCGCTTCTAAAAATGTGTGAAATTAAACATAACCCCAACACCGAGCCTGCAAAACAAATGGGTTAGCCAAACACTCCGCCCCTTATAACTCCCATCCTGCAAAAACATATAACACCTATAGAATGAGTCCCAAGCAAGATTGCCAGAAGCGAGATATCCATGAAATTTTCATTGGCCTAAGTCCACTAAGACTTTTAAAATTTCGAAAAAATTTAAGTATTCCAATTGGTATCTTTTTTCGAAAATTTAAAAATCTCTATTCCCCAGCGGAGTCGCCAAGCTGTCGCGACCCTCTAAAAAAATTTTAAATTTTAAAAGGGGTTAACGGATTATTAGGTTAATTAGATTTGACTAACCTAACGCGGACCCTCCCAAGCCCTACCGAATCGCAACTTTGGTTTTTGTTTAAATGATTTTAAAATTTGGAGTCGCCACTAATCGTTCTTGGTAGGTCGATTAGAAACCTAAATAAATTAGCGGGAGAACTAATTTATTCCTGCGAACCAGAGATTATGAGCTCGGGGACTTGGTTACACTAGTTAATTAAAACTAATGCCCTTTCGGTACCTTAATTTCATGGATATCCTAATTCGGCAACCCAGGCTTGGTTTATTCCTAAGGCTATAGTATGGTATTCTCTTTTGTGTTTTCACTTTTTAAATAGGATGCATGGATGGTATATATTTTTATTTGTTATATTTTTTTAAGTGTTAAAGATTCCCTGAAGCCGAAAGAAGGAGTGTGCTAACGACTTCTGTGCAGTATTACAACATACTTATCTTTTGGGTATGATGATTCAAAAATTAAATTATAGGAAGTACATGACAGTGAATAAACACCTCCAATGGGAGGCCTAGCATTGGCTTGGCTCTTCCCTTTGGGATTTAAGGTACAGGTATTTAAGTTGCAAGTATTTAAACTACTGTAAGTAAAAACCTCCAATGGGAGGCTAAGCATTGGCTTGGCTCTTCCCTTTGGGATTTAAGGTACATGTATTTAAGTTGCAGGTATTTAACTACTGTAAGTAAAAACCTCCAATGGGAGGCTAAGCATTGGTTTGGCTCTTCCCTTTGGGATTTAAGGTACATGTATTTAAGTTGCAAGTATTTAACTACTGTAAGTAAAAACCTCCAATGGGAGGTTAAGCATTGGCTTGGCTCTTACCTTTGGGATTTAAGGTATAGGTATTTAAGTTGCAGGTATTTAACTACTGTAAGTAAAAACCTCCAATGGGAGGCTAAGCATTGGCTTGGCTCTTCCCTTTGGGATTTAAGGTACAGGTATTTAAGTTGCAGGTATTTAACTACTGTAAGTAAAAACCTCCAATGGGAGGCTAAGCATTGGCTTGGCTCTTCCCTTTGGGATTTATGGTGCAGGTATTTAAATTGCGGATGGACTTTGTCCTCTCCATTCTGGGGTATGAATTCTTTAAAATAAAATACAATGAATTGATTCAACAATTTGAAATTTGTGCGCGCTTGAGGACTCCTCCAAGCCGATTTTGTGCTTCCATAGGGTTGACCATTGATATAAAGCTGCGGCTTCCTGACATAAAATAGAGTGAAATGTCAGTATACAAAATATGTGCTAATCTGCACCTAAAACCAGAAGAGTGGAAAGAGTACTTATCTCCCATTTTTTTGGGAGGGATTTCTATAATTGATTTTCGCTCTCTATGTTCCTAATATAGAGAGTTTCTTTTGAATTAAGAGGGACTTTTAGTCACAGATCAGTTGAGAAATCGGTGGACAGCTTAGGAGCTTGTCTGGGCCGATTTTTGCATATCTACGAGATTTTTGCTGTTGACGTAGAGATATCCTTCTCCTGACATAAAATATGGAAAAAAAAGAGGAGAAAGTGTATACAATTTGTGCTAATTTGCAAGTAAAACCATAAACAAATGAATAAATAAAAACACTTAGCTCGAATTTGCTTGCTCGTTGACGAGGAAGAACTCTTGATTTATATTGATCGATGAAGGAATTTGTGATGATAACCCCTAGCTTTAAACTTCCATCATCTTCAAAATTCTCTCTCTTTTGGTATTTTCTTTCTCTCAAATTTTTCTTCAATCTCCCAAAACTCTCTCAAACATCCAAAATTTTCTCTCCAAAAAAAAATCCAAAAAATTTCAAATTTTCTCTCCAAAAAAATTCCCAAACACTTCAAATTTTCTCTCAAACACTTCAAATTTTCTCTCCAAAAAATTCCCTCAAACACTTCAAATTTTCTCTCCAAAAAAAATCTCAAACACTTCAAATTTTCTCTCAAAAAAAAAATCCCCATCTCAAGCTCACTTCTTCCTCCTTTTATAATCTACTCATCTATCTCCCATTCTAATTTTTCCACTAACTCTATCTCCCATTCTAATTTTTCCACTAACTCTTCTTCATTTTCATCTTCTATTCTCCATCTCTATCTCACATTCTAATCTCTCCACTAACTCTTCTTCATCTTCATCTTCCCTTCTCCATATTTATCTCCCATTCTAATTTTTCTACTAACTCTTCTTCATCTCCATCTTCCCTTCTCTATTCTTATCTTCCATTCTAATTTCTCTACTAACTCTTCATCATCTCCATCTTCCATTCTCTATTCTTATCTTATTTTCTCCATCCATTTTTCTCCAACTTCTCTTCTTCATCTCCTCTTCTCCATCTTCCCTTCTCTATTCTAATTTATCCACTAACTCTTCTTTTTGTTATTTGTAAAATAATCCTTCAAGAGTTAAGTATTTGCGCTCTAGTCCTTGAATTTTAAGTATTTACAATTTAGTCCCTGAAAAAATATATTTCTTTAAGTCCAAATCTCCTCACAATTTTTGACACACCAAAATTTACCACATGTCAAATTTAAGCTCATTTCTTGCCGCTAAAAATAATGCAGAATTTAATTAAAGCTCTTTTGCAAAATTAAGTCATTCTGGGTATAATTGGGCCAAGATGAAAATTTAAAATATTATAAGACAATGTCACAACTCATAAAAAGTGAAAATTAAAAATAAGTTGACTCAAATTAAATTTTTTTAGGCCCGATTCAAGATTATACTCCTGAAGGAACACGTGACTCGAATTGGATTTTTCTGAATTTGCGATGGCCAATATGAAAATAGATTTAAAATAAAAATATTAACTATCTTTATGTATTTTTTTTTGCCTCAAATGTTATTTTTCCAAAATTTTCAAGTATTTTTGTATTTTTTTTAAATTAAAAATATATATAATATGAAATTTTATTTTTTGTTCAAAATTGGTTCCCTAGGCTTGGCTAAGGTTCCCAAAGTTGATTTTTCAATTTTATGAATTTTTATGGATTTTCTATTAATTTTCGAAAATAAATAAATAAAAAATACGTAAAAATATTGAAAATATGAAAAATCGTTTTTTGGTCAAAATTGGTTCCCTAGGCTTGGCTAAGGTCCCCAAAGTTGATTTTTCAATTTTATGAATTTTTATGAATTTTTTATTACTTTAGTAATGGAAAAAATGATTAAAAATCAGGTGTCAACAAGGATCTTGGCAAAGCCTAGAGAACCAATTTTAACCAAAAAATGATTTCCCATATTTTCAGTGTTTTTTCGATATTTTATTTTTCAAAAATTCATAAAAAAATCAATAAAAATGAGAAAATTAAAAAAAAATAAATTTTGGGGACCTTGGCTAAGCCTAGGGAATCAATTTTGACCAAAAAAATAATTTTCCATATTTTCAGTATTTTTTTGTATTTTATTTTTCAAAAATTCATAAAAAAAATTAAAAAATCAATTTTTGGGACCTTGACTAAGCCTAGTGAACCAATTTTAACCAAAAAATGATTTTTTTCATATTTTTAGTATTTTTCGGTATTTTTATTTTTGAAAATTAATAGAAAATACATAAAAATTAATAAAATTGAAAAAATCAACTTCGGAGACCTTGGCCTAGACTAGGTAACCAAGTTTGAGCAAAAAATAAATTTTCATATTTTTAGTATTTTTAATATTTTTTGGAAATTAGAAAAACGCTAAAAAATTAATTAAAAATAGCAGCGGAGGCCAGAAAATTACAAAAAAAAATTAGCCAATATTTTTTTAATTTTATATTTATCTTTAATTTTTATGATTGAATTTTAAAATATTTAATTTGGAATTTTGGAGTTTCTTTGTTAATTTCATTTTTTTGATTATTTAAATAATTTCTAGAAATTCCATTTTAGCCCTATAATTTTCCAATTTTGCATTTTTAGAGTCGTGTCATTCTTCTATATTTAAAAAAAAAAAATCCAGTTCAAAAGCCCATAAAATTATCCAATTTCGCTAAAAAGGCCCAAATGCTTCCATTTGGATAACCTCCCAAACCACTCTGTCTTTTGACTTTAAACTGATCATTGGATTATTCTTAGGGACTCATGGGTATGTTCATTAAGCCGATGGATTCAGTTCCATGTGCTCAAACATTAGTTCAAGAAGAAGGCGATAAATGCGTTCATGAAATTTAAACCTTTCTTGAAAAAAAAAAAAAGGCAGTAAAAGAAGAGTGGTGTTTGAGGTAGCTTTGTCTCTGTTGAGGACGTTTGGAATATAGAAGAGCCTCAGGTAATTGATGCCATACTATCGTGACGAGAATACCCAGGACAGAAATCATAATTAAAGTCAAGAGATAGGGGTCATTCAATGATGATAGGTTCACCCTCTGGCACATTGCGATGGATCCCTTTCTCCACTTTGTTGACCAGACTCAAACGGAAAGGGCAGGAAAGGGGGGGCCTTCGCGCATTTTTTTTTTTTTAATGATGGTGGAGGAAAAGCTTTACGGGGGGGCTCGAAAGGAGGAGAAGGGCTGATATTTTTTTGAGGAGGGCATTAGGGCAAGAGGGAAAAAGAAGAAAAAGGGGAGACCCAAGAGGCTGAAGGGGAAGATTGTCGAGCACTAAGAAAAGGGACCTCCAGCTGTTCCACATGGGGGGAGATTCATCTAAAAATTGAAGGAGAAATAGAAGGGGAAAAAGAAAGGAGGAGGGGGGAACTCTCACGGGGGCTCTGTCTCTCTCGTTTCGGCAATTCGCATCCTGGATGGAAGAAGATGTTGCTAAGAGAAGCGAACCACCCAATTGCGAAAGCTTGGTTCTTTCTTTCTGTGTGACGAGAATCGAGTTCGCCGAGCTACTACTGCTGCTCCGATCAATCTTGATTTGGTTGCGGAATTCCTTTCTAGAGTTTCGAGTTCCCTGAGCCTGGGCATTTGAAGAACCTGCGAGAATCGTGGTTCTTTCGCGTTGAAATCGCGATCGAGCTGGTGTTTCTGGGATTAGGGATTCTCTTCTGGGGCTTCAGTGAGTAAAGTGGCGATGGAATCTGAACTTTTGTCGCGGGCTGAAGTCGGGGAGTTTTGCGCTGGTTCTTAGTGTTGGTATTGCCTGAGTTTGTGGGACTGGCGTTGGCTTCGCGAGGTGCGCGGTTTAATCTGCGGGAACCTTTTTTTTTGTGGTTGAGGAGGTTTGGTGGTTTGTGATGATAAAGTAGATGGCTTTGAGGTGTAAGTAGAGCCAGAAAAGACACAGAGAGGAAAGCTAGCTCTGGAGGAGCAAAAGCAACTCGTCCAGAAAGCCTTTAACGCCACTAGCTCAGACAGCTGCCATGGCGAGCAAGCCGCGAAACTCTTCTGATGCCAACCGAAAGCGTGCGATCCCGGCCTACATGAAGGCGACCTCGGGCTCGCTCGGGTGTACAGTGGAGGCGCACTGCCTGTAGCTGATCGACGTCATCGAGACACGGCTCCAACTCAGTAGATCCAGCTCCTACGAGGAGATCGCTCACTGTGGCAACACCATCGTCAAGACCAAGGATGTCCGAGCTCTCTGAAGGGTTTGACGCCGTTCGTGACGCACCTGACACTCAAGTGCACGTTCCGGATGGGGTCGAACACCATGTTCGGATCGGCATTCAAGGGCCGGGAGATCAGGAAGCTCACCAACACGGCCAGTCTCTTGTCCAGTTTCGACGCTGGGGTCTATGAAGCTCTCGTGATTGTCACTTCGTTTGAGGTTGTTAAGAAGGCCTTCGCGGGCTGTGGTCAGGGGCCGCCCCTACGGTCATGTGCAACGGGACTAAACAGGCCGCTCCGGCATCAGTTGGAGCTTCATCGTTGAGTCGGCGTGTGAGGTACCTCGTTCGTAGAGAACGTTGCGAGGTAGAAGATAGTGAACAGTTGAGTGGGCTAAAGTTTAGTTTTGGGCTTGACTGGGGCTAACGTTGGGAGAAAAGAGGCTACTGGGCCTGTGTTGTGTCACCTCGGTAGAGAGAGAGTTGGGTCCTTTTTGCTTCATTTTTCTTTTACGGTTGGGCCTAGGATTAGGTTTATGCTGCAAGCCCGGCCTATGTCCGCACCTAGGCCACAGAGGTCTGGGTCAAGACCTATTCGGGCTGGGTCGAATGACCCTACGCGTTTTGCCTTTTAATAATTTAAGTAATAGAAACAATGAAACAATTGAAAATTTCAATAATAATAATAATAATAATAATAATAATAAGTAAAAACGTCCATATTTGCCTGCTGTGTTTAATTATACTTTATATGTTTACTCATTAACTATTCCCTATATTTAATTCATATGTTTTAATTCCAACTTGGCATGTGAATATCTGGAAAATTTGATTCGTAATGTGTATTTTCAATAAATAAATTAACATGATTATTAGAGTTAAATCCGAAATGCTCGCTTGATTGACTAAACTTCGCTAATCATTTACTTTGATGTGGAAGGCACAAATGCAAGAGGTGGCAATTCTAATGTGCGGTTGACAATGATATCCACAGAAATAATTAAAAGGTTCCCCTCCTTTGAAGACCCGACCACGGATCGCAATCGAAGATCGCCGCGAGGTGGTTATATCATACAGAGTCTAGTTATGCTTCATACGCATATGTATTCATATTGTAATTTTTTATATTTCTCGATCCGAACTCCAGAATGGGAAGGGCAGAGCCCACTTGATGGAGGTCCCTTATTTACTGCATTTAATTCCTGTAATTTAATTTTCGTACCGTCAAACCCTAGAATGGGAAGGGCAAAGTCCACCCATTGGAGGTCATTTAATTGCTGCAATTTAAATTCCTACAATTTAATTCTATTACCATCAAACCTCACAATGGGTAAGTCGAACCAAGGCTGATCCCTTTATTAGAAGTCATTTATTTATCGCAATTTAATTTCCTACAACTTAATTCCTGCACTATTAAATCTCAAAGGGGAGAGACAAGCCAATGCTGGGCCATCCATTAAAGGTCCTTATTTACCGTCATTTAATTTACTGTAATTTAATTCCTGCACCATTAAACCCCAAAGGGGAGAGCCAACCTAATGTTAGGCCATCCATTAGAGGTCTTTACTTGCCGTCATTTAAATTTCTGCAATTTAATTCTTGCACCATTAACCCCAAAAGGGAGAGTCAAGCCAATGCTAGGCCATCCATTGGAGGTCTTTACTTACCGTCATTTAAATTCCTGAAATTTAATTCCTGCACCATCAAACCCCAAAGGGGAGAGCCAAGCCAATACTGGGCCATCAATTGGAGGTCCTTACTTAACATCATTTAATTTACTGTAATTTAATTTTTACACCATTAAATCCCAAAAGGGAAGGCGAAGCTAAAACTGGGCCATCCATTGGAGGTCTTCATTTAACATCATTTACTTCATGCAATTTAATTTTTGAATCGTCAGACCCCAAAATGAGTAGGCTGAGCCACATGTTGGGAGTCGTAGCATAGCATAGAAGTCGTTAGCTCACTCTCTCTTCCCGCTTCAGGGAATTTTTAGAGATTTGAAAATACTAAAAAATGTCACTCACATGCATTTCATCTAAAAAGTGAAAATACAAAAAGAGAACACCCCATTATAGCCTTAGGAGTAAACCAAGTCTGAGTTGCCAAAATTAGGATATTAATGAAATTAAGGTACCGAAAGGCCATTAGTTTTAATTAACTGGTGTAATCAAGTCCTCGAACTCATAATCTTTGGTTCGTAGAAGTAATTTAGTTTTCCCGCTAATTTACTTAGATTTCTAATCAACCTACCAAAAAATAATTAGTGGCGACTCCAAATTCTAAAATCATTTAAACAAAAACTAAAGTTGCGATTCGGTAGGGCTTGGGAGGGTTCGCGTTAGGTTAGTTAATCTAATTAACATGATAATCCGTTAATCTGGAAATTTTCCAACAAAAATTTTTTAGGGTCGCGACAACATGCTATTAGCGTGGTAAATAGATATATATCATACCCAGGAAAAGTTTATTGGCAAGTTGTGAAGTGAATTTTGAGATTTTTGAAGGGTACTTCGGATTATGATTTAGAGTTTGTGAAACTAGTGATAATCTCACAGAATATGTTGATTCTAATTATGCTGGTGACCTTGATAAAAGGAAGTTTATGATTGGGTATGTCTTTACTATTGAATGTTGTACAGTTAGTTGGGAAGCTTCTTTGGAGCATATAGTTGCTTTGTCTATTCCAGAGGTAAAGTATATGGCTATTACAAAGGCAGTTAGAGAGGCTATATGGTTAAGAGGCTTATTTGGAGAGCTTAGTATGGATTATGATGTCACTGTTGTTCATTGTGATAGTCAACGTACTATACATCTTATTGAAGATCAGATGTATCATGAGAGAACAAAGCACATTGATGTGTAATATCATTATATTCGAGACATTCTTGTTGATGGCTATATTGAGACCTAGAAGATTAGTACAAAAAACAATCTAATTGATATGCTGACGAAATCTTTGCATATTGCTAAATTCAAGTATTGCTTTGATTCGATTAATGTATGTTGCAACTGAGTTTTACTTTGGTGAGAGGAGAATATTGTTTATTGCTATGTCTATTTGAGGAATTCAAGACATGGTGGAGATTTGTTGATATGTCTAGAAATATTTATAGGCTTGGGACAATGTTAAAGTTTGGGGGCAGTATCACACACACACACACACGTATATTGCTATTTCTCAAGCTATTAGGTTAAGAAACATCTTTGGCTTTTTGAGCCACTTTTTGTAATTATTGATTCTATAATGGATTTTATTTCTCCTCTCCCCATGATTCTTCCCGTAACGATTTTCACGTAAATTTTTATGTTCTTTTTTTCTTCTCAGTTTTAACTTTGTTTTAATTTCCGCATTTTCATAACAGGGCCCCAATTGCCTAAGCTGGCTCAACTTGCAACCAAGCCAAAGCGTCTGGTTCATGACCTTTGGGAGCAGTGGGGTCAGGTTCCTGTGGGTGGAGATTTCTTATTACACCCACCACTTTCCTTTCTCTTCAGGAATAGATGCGATCCTGCCCTGCACGTGGCATTGCCGAGCCACGACTCGGTGGGCGAGCTCTTGAGCCACTGCGGGGGGAACTCGGGGTTGGAGGCGGTTTTCGCAGGCGTGCCCATGATAGTCTGGCCGCTCGCGGAGCAGAAGCTGAACAGGGTATCCCTGGCCGGGGAGGTGAAACTGTTCCTAGCGGTGGTGGCCAGAGTCGGAAGGGCGCTTGGCAACGATAGATGAGTCGGCAGAGCGAGTAGTTCTTCTCGGAGAAAGGGAGAGAAGTGAGGGAACGAGCGGCGGAAAGGGATGTAATGAATGGTGTGAATGTTTCTATTTTTCCGTTTCACTATCTTGAAGTAGCTTTGGTTCATTTACTTAATTTCAGTCAAGTCACCAAGGGAAGGGCCTAAAACAACGACATTTAACTTAATCTTCTGCCGATTTAGAAGTAGTTTTAGGCTTACTTATTGTAGGTCACGAATGATGCAAGCTAATCGTGGTCAAAGCTGCATGCCGTATTGCAAGTATAAGAGCCTTAGAGTAATATTTGGTAGGTTACAAATTGCGAACATCATCTGCCTACGAATTTCACTATATATCGATACCTAGCTAAAAAAGCACGAAACATTCGTGTGATCATAGAGTTGCAATTAGCACGTGTATATCCTCCCCTCTATAATCTCTTTCTAGAAATATCACAACAATTAGTGATGTATGATGCTACGCATGATATTATGTGATTTATGTTTTATGCGAAAGACTTTCGAGAATTGTGACGTTTAACTAACAATCGAGGGGAAAATTATCCAAAAAGTCTTAAACATATTATACAGCTATCGATTCAATTATAAACTTTTTAGTTATATCAATTTAGATGTACACCATTTGACTATTTGCCAATTTACTCTCAAATATTTTAATTGTGTCAATTTAGTTCTAAACTTTCTGAAAAATTTTGTCAATTTAATTATAAATCTATATTGGCAGAAAAACTACATTGATAATTTATCAAAAGATTTAAGACTAAATTGGCAAATTTTCAAAAGATTTAAGACTATATTGGCATAATTGAAAGATTTAGGATTGAACTAATAAATCATCAAAAGATTTAGGACTAAATTGATTTTCGTACAATAGATTTAAGGCTTTTTGGATAATTATCTCAAAAATCGAGCATCCACCCCCCCCCCCCCCCCCCGGGTTGGAAAGCTCTTGACAAAATAGGGGCTTAATTGAATTTCACCAAAACACAAGAAACCCTAACATAAATCGGATCCATATGAATCTGATATGTCAGTTGTTAAATTTCGTGAAACTCACATCAATCCCACATTATCAATAGATAGTGTCTAAGTAATGTCGATGTTGCCCTTAAACTTTGATCTCACAGCAGAATGGGAGAGAGACAGTAGTGGAGTATTATATTGTGATCTTTCCCTTGATTTGGCAGTAAACCTATTGAAATTGTCGATTCACATTTTGCAATTGTGTGATAATGCAAATTTCGAAATTCTAATGTTGAAGATTGATGAATTATGCATAGAAGAGTGAATGTCGATGAATTCGATATCTCAGTTTTAAATTTCGTGGAACTCACGTCAAGCCCACATTATCAATAGATAGCATCTGAGTAATGCCAATGTTGCCCTTAAACTTTGATCTCGCGGGAGAAAGGGAGAGAGACAGTAGCGGAGTATTATATTGTGATCTTTCCCTTGATTTGGCAGTGAACCTATTGAAATTGTCAATTCACGTTTTGCAATTGCGTGATAATGCAAATCTTGAAAATCTAATGTGAAAGATTGATGAATCGTGCACAGAAGGGAGAATGTTAGGTGATCCACTAGTCCCGTTGGACATGGACCTTCTATAGAGGAGTCCTTTTTTTTTTTTTCCCTTGAGGACAACTATAGTCCGTCCCTGGTGGAAATTGGATATTTTAAGGAGCTTTTTCTGTGTTTCAGTACACTCAATTACATAATCCAATTGTCATTGTAACTCAAAATGTAGGGTTTAGTACACTAATCATATTGTGCAATTCCTCTAGTTTTTATGTATTTATTTATTATGCAATTGAGTCCTCTAACTTTTGGTAAATGTGAAATCAAAATTTTGTGTCAGTAATTTAATTAATTTAACCAATATGACATTCATATTATCATAAATATAGCATCATGCCATATAGTTAATATGAAAAATAAAATAAAATAAAATGGAAGCTGAGGATGATGATGAGGGCCTCCCTTGCTAGCCATGAGGGCTAACAGACCTCGTTGGTCTCTGGCGAGGGCTAGGTAGCGTTTTCCTAGTGGCATTGATCGATGCCCAAACTTGGCAAGGTCGTTTTGCTTAGATCTATCTAAGAGATCAATCTGGAGCTGAGACAAAGTTTGACAATATCGTCTTCCCTCTCTACTTATAAGAAATGAAAAGAATCGTGCATACCAAGCATAACTTCACATGCAATACCACATTATTATTGTCTTATAAGCGATATTACAAGCATCTATGAAAAGGACTCGATGTTTGATGCGCACCATGCCGTCATAGGACCCAATGGCACACACAAAAACAGTTAGTATACGTGCTATTGCCAGAAATCATTAGTCATCAAAACAGAAATGGACCACGGCTCCCATTAATTTTACAAGCCATATAAAGTTATACTCAAATTTCCATAGGCAAGTTTTTTTACAATGGATATGTGCAACTATAGAAAGACGAATATGCAAGGCAATCTATAGGGGAAAAAAGAATTATGCTAGATATACGATTACGATGACTCACTTGCAATAGTGCTTCGCGGATGGGACCGATTTTGGAAGTGTGGTGAAGTTGTCCTAGCTGGTCAGAATTTCTTCACCAAGTTTTGCAAGAATATAAATCCCAACCGTTTTGTTTTGTTTTGTTTTTCTAAGGTGACTTCACGTGACACATAGAGATGGATGTTTGTCGGCCTCTTCTGACTTCTTTCCTTTTGTCAGCCGCAAATTGAGATTTGGTAGAGGAGATACGAACGCATGGGAACTTGCCTCTTGTCTCCGTCTGCAATGATGACTCCACATGCCAAACCAAGCTCACTCATCTTTGACCGCGAGTGGAACCAAAGACGAAGAAAAGATTGTTGTTTGTTTTAGGCTAACGCTGTTTTCACTCTTTTATTGGCTCATGATACCTCTATCAGATTTGATTGACCACCTGATCCTTTGTGAGTCTCACTCTAGATATAAAATTATTTCTACATTTTTCTACTAAAACAAAAACTTACTCACATCTAGAGATGGCAAGATGAGTCAGGAACACATATTCTAACCTTTTTTTATTATTATATAGTATTGGTTATAAATGAATTGCTTGACAAACTTAAATGGGCCATAAATAGATCACTTAACAATTTAATGAATTTTAAATGTGTCATAAATGGGTTAACTAACTATCTTAAGCGTGTCAATTTTTATATTTTATATTTATTTTTTAAAATATAGAAATTGTCCACAATGTTTTAATAATATAATTTTTTAAATAATTTATAAGTTTTGCTAAATTGGATTAAATATGGAAGTGTTTTGATAATATGGGTCAGGTCAGATATCGGTTGGGTCAAGTATGCGCCTTAGATTTGTACTACATAAAAATAGGCCGAAACTAGTTAAATAAGTCAATAAAAGTCGAACCATATTCGATCCGACCCAAACCCAACATCACCCACCCGTTGGCCACGCCACATCCCTTCCAAACAACAATTTTTTTTTCACCCGTTCCACTTCTTCCAAATACATTGCATTCCAATATAATAGCGTGAGCCTTGTTTCATTCTATTGTACAATTCTATTATGGGTTTATACATGTGACAAATTAATTTCAAATTAATTTTGTTACTATAAAAAATCTCAAATTAGTACACATGCGCTAAATTTACCCAAAATAAAATTTTTGACCACCATAAACCCTAGACTGTTATACATATTATTGACACCTAAATTTTGATTTTGATTTTTCATTTATATTGCATAAAAATGATAATTGATTCTAACAAAAAAAATATTTCTTCATGATTTGCATATTTATTTTATTTATGCATTACATTTGCATTGATTTGGACCGGCAGAGAAATTGAGCTTAAATCAAAGAGTCGTAACCCATTGGGACTTTCCAATATTCTAAAAATTGAGATTTTTAAGTAAATTAAACTCTTAAATTCAGAATTTCTAATCTAATGGCTCCAATCTAATGCTACCTTAGCTATACTTAATTCTACAGTCCCTAATGAATCCTACTAGCGCTAGGATTGATCTAACTCCATAAATACTAACCAAAGCTTAGGGTTAAGGGAAAGCCATACAATTCACATAGACGGCCATCACAAAAAAAGGGTTGGAGCTCTCTCTCTCCCTCCTCGCAAGATTCAACTCCTAGGAGGAGAAGATAATCTGGGGGTTCAATATTCGAGAGGACGGGGGATAGAGAGGATGCCACTTTTATTGAATACATAGCGGATATTGGGGGCCATTCGCGTTCATAGAGATTGACGCTGCAATACCCACACAAAGAAGACGAGTTGAGTTGGACCAGTCTTCATGAAGCCACGAAGTAGTCCCAAGTCCCCTGATTTCACACATGGATAGCCTTTGCAATTCAGCCGCATCGACGAGGAAAAGTTCATGGACGACAGTTTTTACAACCTTGGAGTTTCCTTCATGAATCTTCGTCCTTCATGTTTTGAGAATCAAGATCGAAAAATTCTGTCCTTCCGCGCATCACTCACCACTCTTTGATTGGAGATTTTTTTTTTATATGATTCGAGCCGATTAACCATGAATTAACGTCATTCAAAGCAAGCGTTGTGATCTCATCACAGGATACCACTACAAGTGGAGGAATCTGAACCACGACATACCCTTAAAGATCCTTCGACATAGCCGCAACCCAGCCTCAAAGAGTCCAAAACTCCGCCATTGGGCCTACACCAACGAATTAGTCCAGCAGTGAACTCCCAGGTTTCCCAGCGTCCTCCCAACAACTCCAGCAGGCTTGGCGAAGGAACTAGGCAGTACTACCTTGCTATTCTGAAACCCATCCATGGTGGTCCATCGTTGATCCCAATCTAAGATCGTCCTTGAGCTTTCGCCATCATACAATACCACGAGCAGCCATTATGAGCAGCCATGTAGACTATCACTAAGAAGCCGCCGAAACTACCCTCCTGTCCAGCCTTCTTTGCGCCACTGTTCAGCCCTGGTTTGAGGTAGATCGGCCCATGTTTTATCATAATTTGAAGGTCTAACCTTGTCACTACTCGTGTTAGATCATTTAGGGTGATTTGGTGATGAATCAAGCCAAAAAAAAGGTGAAACTCTGAACAATTTCTAGCAAGCACGCAAGTGCAGTTTTTTGGAGCATAGAGGTAATTTTCTTGACTTTTGATTGCAAATCGATGCTTGTTTGATTGGAAACTCGCATGTATGTTTTTGATGATTCAATGAAAGTATATGATTTGCAATTGAAAATTAAAAAAACCGAACTTTTTGACCAAAAAAGGGCGAACTGTTATCAATCATTAAAATTAAACCCTTTGAGATGTTGCTCATGACGTATTCCCTTCAATACAACCACGTATGCCGCCTTATGGCCCCCAACCTGGAGTGGATTGAAACGGTTTAAGTCCTAGCATATCAAAAATTGGCGACGTTTTGGTGACTGATTCTTGTTCATATTTTAGCTAGAAAAACTAAACGTTGAAGTTTTCGATGAACAAAAAATCTGATTTTTTGGGGTGCTTAATTGTCATGGCCAAACTTAGCATAATTTTTCTGAATTAAAACCCTAAACCCAAACCTGGACATGTCCTTTTTGTAGCCATTCGGGTACGTTCTTTTCTTATTAATAAAAAGAAGAGTTAGCCAATTCGATCTATAACCATTTAGATCCAATTCGCTATCTTCTCAAATTAATTTTAGGTATAAGGAAGTTGAATTTTTTGAAAGAATTCAAGAGGAACGTCTGTAGATTGCATTGTGATTATCATGTTTTGGATATTTGTTTGATTTGGTTGGATTGTCATGTTTGCTTTGGTTGTTACTTTATCTCGTTTGAACTTTCATAAAAAAATCTGAAAATTTTAGTAAGATATGGTTTCTTAGAAACACTATCTAACTGAAATTTTAGTAAAAAAAGATAAGTTTCTTAGAAAGCTTATCTCATTGGAAAATTGCAATGAAAATCAAGATAAGTAACTATCCACGCATAAGAATCAGAAAATGCTAAAAAATACCGAAAAAATTCTACTCATTACATTATGCACATCCTCGCATACTCGCATATCTCATGTCATCCTTGCATGCTCACATATGTCATGTCTCCTTGTATGTTTGCATGTCCCATGTCATACATACCCATGCACATATTGACATATATATCTCATGTTGCATTAGGTGCATATTCCATTTTTGCATATTTTTTAGGTATCATGAGTATCTTATCGTCCATGTCTTGAAAATCGCATATCATATTTTGCATTTCTTTTGCATATTTTTCACTTTATATGTCACATATCCATGTCACCATCTTTTATCATGCCATTGCACGTCTATATCGCATTTCATTTGTCATGTTGTTTTTTGAATGCTTTAATTTTTAATTAGTAATTTTTTTCATATAAGGTAATTTGACTCTAAATTTTCGTGATTTCCAATTGCTTCCCATCATTAGACCTTTTCTCATGTCATACATACATTCATTGCATTGCATCTAAAAAGTGAAAACATAAGGAAAAAAAAAAAACAGCTCATTTGAGCTTAAAAGTAAACCAAGCTTGGGTTGCCGACTTACGATATTTCTGATCTCTAATTCGTAGAAGTGAGGTATTTCTGATGATACTTTACTTAGGTTTTCTAATCAATATACAAAGAATGATTAGTGGCGACTCTAAACTTTAAATCATATGAACATAAAATTCAAAATCAAAGTTGCGATTTAGTAGGGCCTAGGAGAGTTCGTACTGTGTTAGCCATTTGATAAACTTAATAATCCATTAACCTAAGAAAATTCTTCATTTTTTTTGGGTTGCAACACATACAAATTTACCCTTCGTTAGTTTCCGTTAAATTGGGTTACTACCACAAAAAACTCCAAACTTGGACACTTGCTACAAAAGAAGAGTAAAAATTCAAATTGGTACATTCTTCAACTGTCATAGATCATCCAACTCATTAATTTAATGGTGAAATTTAATGAAAACTAACAGAGAGTAAATTTATTATAAGTATAATAGTTTAAAATTTTTGGTGATCAAAAAATCTATTTTGAATAAATTTATGGTGTATCAATTTAAAATTTTTCGTTGTATTAACTCTTCTATTAAATGCAATGAGACAAACAACAATCTCACATGCGTAGAAGAGCTCTTGGAAGAGAAAGAACAATAGAGTGCAACGATGGCTCATGATTGGATTCTTTCTCATTTTGACCACAAGCCTTTCTGTATGAGAGAGGAGCTATCATTAGAATAAGTCGTTATGATGTGAACTAAAAAGTGTATGCACTCCATGCGACCATATGATTGCTCTCAACACGTGGTAATTCATATTTATCAGTGTTTATTATTGAGGCATCGTTCATACTCTCCCATGACAAGAGCTATCATCGGAATGAGTTGTTATGATGCAAACTAAAAAGCATATGCACTCCTTGCGACCATATGGTTGCTCTCAACACGTATTAATTCATATTTATTAGTATTTATTATTAGGGTGTGGTTCATATTCCCTCATGCACAGGAAAGCACGTGAATCTCACTCCATGCTGAGCAGATAGGGATTCAAGGGAGTCGCCCTGACAGGGGTCTCGAGGGAGCAGTGCTCTCTAGATATTAGAGAGCTTTTACGATTTAAGCCCATATTTTTCTTTCAACAGTTTGGGCCTATGAATAGTTGCTACTATATATGCTCTTTTTCTCTTGTAATTGAGAAATGTAACGAGAGGTGTGAGGTGTAAGTTATAGTGAGATCCTCTGTTGAACGTAGCCCTAGTTTGAGATAAACTAAGATAAAATCTTATGTCTCAATTTCTCCTTTTCATTTTACGTTTTACTTCAACTTGATTGTGCGTTGAATCGTAACATCCATCTCTTGTTTTTGCGTGATACATTACATAATTCATATTTTATGCATACAACAAAAAATTCACAAAAAAAATATGACCTTTAATAGTCGCGACCCTCTAAAAAAATTTTAAATTTTAAAGTGGTTAACGGATTATTAAGTTAATTAGATTTGACTAACATAACGCGGACCCTCCCAAGCCCTACCGAATCACAACTTTGGTTTTTGTTTAAATGATTTTGAAATTTGGAGTCGCCACTAATCGTTCTTGGTAGGTCGATTAGAAACCTAAATAAATTAGCGGGAGAACTAATTTATTCCTGCGAACCAGAGATTATGAGCTCGGGGACTTGGTTACACTAATTAATTAAAACTAATGCCCTTTCGGTACCTTAATTTCATGGATATCCTAATTCGGCAACTCAGGCTTGGTTTATTCCTAAGGCTCTAGTAGGGTATTCTCTTTTGTGTTTTCACTTTTCAAATAGGATGCATGGATGGTATATATTTTTATTTGTTATATTTTTTTAAGTGTTAAAGATTCCTTGAAGCCGAAAGAGGGAGTGTGTTAACGACTTATGTGCAGTATTACGACATACTCATCTTTTGGGTGTGATGATTCAAAAATTAAATTATAGGAAGTACATGACAGTGAATAAAACACCTCCAATGGGAGGCCTAGCATTGGCTTGGCTCTTCCCTTTGGGATTTAAGGTACAGGTATTTAAGTTGCAAGTATTTAAACTACTGTAAGTAAAAACCTCCAATGGGAGGCTAAGCATTGGCTTGGCTCTTCCCTTTGGGATTTAAGGTACAGGTATTTAAGTTGCAGGTATTTAACTACTGTAAGTAAAAACTCCAATGGGAGGCTAAGCATTGGCTTGGCTCTTCCCTTTGGGATTTGAGGTACAGGTATTTAAGTTGCAGGTATTTAACTACTGTAAGTAAAAACCTCCAATGTGAGGCTAAGCATTGGCTTGGCTCTTCCCTTTGGGATTTAAGGTACATGTATTTAAGTTGCAGTTATTTAACTACTGTAAGTAAAAACCTCCAATGGGAGGCTAAGCATTGGCTTGGCTCTTCCCTTTGGGATTTAAGGTACATGTATTTAAGTTGCAGGTATTTAACTACTGTAAGTAAAAACCTCCAATGGGAGGCTAAGCATTGGCTTGGCTCTTCCCTTTAGGATTTGTGGTGCAGGTATTTAAATTGCGGATGGATTTTGTCCTCTATATTCTGGGGTATGAATTCTTTAAAATAAAATACAACGAATTGATTCAACAATTTGAAATTTGTGTGCGCTTGAGGACTCCTCTAAGCCGATTTTGTGCCTCCATAGGGTTGACCATTGATATAGAGCTACGGCTTCCTGACATAAAATAGAGTAAAGTATCGGTATACAAAATATGTGCTAATCTGCACCTAAAACCAGAAGAGTGGAAAGAGTACTTATCTCCCATTTTTTTGGGAGGCATTTTTATAATTGATTTTCGCTCTCTATGTTCCCAATATAGAGAGTTTCTTTTGAATTAAGAGGGACTTTTAGTCACAGATCAGTTGAGAAATCGGTGGACAGCTTAGGAGCTTGTCTGGGTCGATTTTTGCATATGTACGAGATTTTTGCTGTTGATGTAGAGATATCCTTCTCCTGACATAAAATATGGAAAAAAAAAGGAGATGGAGAAAGTGTATACAATTTGTGCTAATTTGCGAGTAAAACCATAAATAAATGAATAAATAAAAACACTTAGCTCGAATTTGCTTGCTCGTTGACGAGGATGAACTCTTGATTTATATTGATCGATGAAGGAATTTGTGATGGTAACCCCTAGCTTTAAACTCTCATCATCTTCAAAATTCTCTCTCTTTTTGGTATTTTCTTTCTCTCAAATTTTTCTTCAATCTCCCAAAACTCTCTCAAACATCCAAAATTTTCTCTCCAAAAAAATTCCTCCTCTCAAGCTCACTTCTTCCTCCTTTTATAATTTACTCATCTATCTCCCATTCTAATTTTTCCACTAACTCTATCTCCCATTCTAATTTCTCCACTAACTCTTCTTCATTTTCATCTTCCATTCTCCATCTCTATCTCACATTCTAATCTCTCCACTAACTCTTCTTCATCTTCATCTTCCCTTCTCCATATTTATCTCACATTCTAATTTCTCCACTAACTCTTCTTCATCTCCATCTTCCCTTCTCTATTCTTATCTTCCATTCTAATTTCTCTACTAACTCTTCTTCATCTCCATCTTCCATTCTCTATTCTTATCTTATTTTCTCCATCCATTCTTCTCCAACTTCTCTTCTTCATCTCCTCTTCTCCATCTTCCCTTCTCTATTCTAATTTATCCACTAACTCTTCTTTTTGTTATTTGTAAAATAATCCTTCAAGAGTTAGGTATTTGCACTCTAGTCCTTGAATTTTAAGTATTTACAATTCAGTCCCTGAAAAAATATATTTCTTTAAGTCCAAATCTCCTCACAATTTTTGACACACCAAAATTTACCACATGTCAAATTTAAGCTCATTTCTTGCCGCTGAAAATAATGCAGAATTTAATGAAAGTCCTTTTGCAAAATTAAGTCATTCTGGGTATAATTGGGCCAAGATGAAATTTTAAAATATTAGAAGACAATGTCACAACTCATAAAAAGTGAAAATTAAAAATAAGTTGACTCAAATTAAATTTTTTTATGCCCGATTCGAGATTATACTCGTGAAGGAACACGTGACTCGAATTGAATTTTTCTGAATTTGCGATGGCCAATATGAAAATAGATTTAAAATAAAAATATTAACTATCTTTGTGTATTTTTTTGGCCTCAATGTTATTTTTCCAAAATTTTTAAGTATTTTTGTATTTTTTTTAAAAAAAGTTAAAATATATATATAAAATATGAAAATTTATTTTTTGTTCAAAAATGGTTGCCTAGGCTTGGCCAAGGCTTCCAAAGTTGATTTTTTAATTTTCTCATTTTTTCTTTATTTTTTGTTTTATGAATTTTCGAAAATAAAAATACCGAAAAATATCGAAAATATGAAAAATTATTTTTTGGTCAAAATTGGTTCCCTAGGCTTGGCTAAGGTTCCCAAAGTTGATTTTTCAATTTTATGAATTTTTATTGATTTTCTATTAATTTTCGAAAATAAATAAATAAAAAAATACGTAAAAATACTGAAAATATGAAAAATCGTTTTTTGGTTAAAATTGGTTCCCTAGGCTTGGCTAAGGTCCCCAAAGTTGATTTTTCAATTTTATAAAATTTTATGGATTTTTTATTACTTTAGCAATAGAGAAAATGATTAAAAATCAGGTGTCAACAGCTGCCCCTCTTTGAAAGGAAGCTCGGTAGAGGTTCATTTCAAGGACGAGATGACACCTGAATTCTAATCGACTCAATACAAGGAAATAAAAAGAGTCGTGACATGAATGTTCCACTGAAAATGAAATGAGAACCTAAGGATTCGTTATATAAAAAAAGCTTTAGGGTGGTTGAACTTGAACCCGTATGGTGGATCTACCCATGGTAGATTCCTAATAAAAGGATTCTACTAATTAAAAATTGAATTAAAATTTGACCCGTATGGTGGGTCATACCATTTGACCCGTATGGTGGGTCGTACCATGGTAGATTTCTAATAAAAGGATTCTACTGATTAAATTTTGATTGAGATTTGACCCGTATGGTAGGTCACCCCATGGAGATACCTGTAAGAAGGACTTGGTGCCTATAAAAAGGACTTTGTGCCTGTAAAAAGGACTTAATGCCTGTAAAAAGGACTTAATTTGCCTGTAAGAAGGACTTGATTTGCCTGTAAGAAGGACTTACTTTGCCTGTAAGAAGGACTTTGTGCCTGTAAGAAGGACTTTGTTTGCCTGTAAGAAGGACTTTATGCCTGTAAGAAGGATTTTGTTTGCATGTAAGAAGGACTTTATGCCTGTAAGAAGGACTTGATTTGCCTGTAAGAAGGACTTTATGCCTGTAAGAAGGACTTGATTTGCCTGTAAGAAGGACTTTGTGCCTATAAGAAGGACTTGATTTGCATTTAAGAAGGACTTTGTGCCCGTAAGAAGGACTTTGTGCCTGTAAGAAGGACTTTGTTTGCCTGTAAGAAGGACTTAGTTTGCCTGTAAGAATGACTTGATTTGCCTGTAAGAAGGACTTTATGCTTGTAAGAAGGACTTGATTTGCCTGTAAGAAGGACTTGCTTTGCCTGTAGGAAGGACTTTGTTTGCCTGTAAGTAGGACTTAATTTGCCTGTAAGAAGGACTTTATGCCTGTAAGAAGGACTTGGTTTGCCTGTAAGAAGGACTTTGTGCCTGTAAGAAGGACTTGGTTTGCCTGTAAGAAGGGCTTGGTGTACCTCAAAGGAATCCTGCAGAAGCTCAAACCCAAATTATATTCTCTTGTCGCTTTAGGAATAAACCAAAGACGCAGAGATCAAAAGGTCTCGAACATTTCTGTCCTTGAGACAAATCATGCTTTATTGAAGAAGGTGGATACCTGTATATACCGCAATGGATTCGAGTATCCCAACAACCGTCAGAATTCATTCTCTTGAAAGGTTCAGGTTGAAGATATACTTACCTGAGAATTTGGAAGAAATGGTTGGTGGCTTCTCGACAACCAGGCTTGTTCATTCAATAATCGCCGAATGAATTTCAAGACTTTGGAAGGTAACTCAAACACCGGGAATGTGTTGCCTGTCAGGCAATGTCAGAGCTAACATGTGCAAGCATTTTCATCAATGCGTTCATTGGTTCATACAAAATTGTTCAACTAAGTTTGCCATGATTAAAGGCAGTCTGTGTAATAACTCATGATGCAATCGATCAACATATGGATCATGTATTGCATTACCACTTCTGTTTAAGGAGGTTCTTATAGTATGAACACCTCAAATGTAATATGAATGGGGGACTTCATTTCGAAAGGGCTTTCTCTCACTCTGGAGAAAGGCTGTTTATCTGTAGATTAAAATGTTAGACCTATGTGGAAATGGTTTGCCTTTCCTCATCCTGTTATGCCCCATTTTGCACATTTGATGTCTCCTATGCAGTTTATGCTCTAAGTTGGAGTTGGTAAATTAAACATGCGGAATGGTCATACATAATTCATAAAATGTGTAAACACAATGCCGATGTGACAATTTTTTAGCATCATGTGTGTTTATATAATGTGCAAACATGGGCGGATTTGAATTGCCCCTGGTGTGTGGGTGGATCGAACAAATTGGGAAGCCCACTCCTTATGTCGAGAAGCGGTTTGTCTCAAGTTTTGCCCCTGCACGATGAGGCATATGGGTGAGGGAGCATTTTGGTTTGTTTAGTGACAGTGATCGCCATGGTTTAGCGGTTAAATGCCCCTGCAAAAAGCAAAGAAATTATTCGAGATAAGGAAGATATATTTGCTTTTTCGCTTTAGAGCTTGCGATCAACTTGCCACATTTTTCACCAGAATAGATCTTGTCAGATGATCATCATTTTCTTTTGGATTTGTCTCCTTCAACATGTTACATGTTAGTATAAATATTTCATGTAAAAAGAAAAAGAGACATATCAACTAGTATTAAAAGGGATAAATTGGAAACGATACTGATTTACCCTTCATCTTGAATGCCTTGGACAAGTCTTTTACCAATTTTGCCGGATTGAGTTTTCTTCGACTTTTGTTGGATGCTTCACCATTAAGCCGAGAATGTGGCAAAATATTGACTTCGGTATTACTCGTCGAGTATTCATTGGGGATCGAACTCGGGATATTTCGGACCTACTGTTATCCCCCATACCATTCGGTCCATTGGACCGTAGGTGTCCATGGGGCTTTCTTTTCAAAGGTTAATCCTTGGGGATAACGCGGCCCTGTTGTATCACCTTGGGCCTTGTTACGGTATTTCTCGAGGTAATTTGCAATCCCTGTTAAGAATGGAATAAAACAATTCAGGACTTGTGATGATTATGAACAAATTAGAACGATACAGAATTACCCATGTCTGAGATTTGTTCGGGTCTCTCGTTCGCACTTTCCTTTGTCTGAAGCTGTTCATTCCGTGGTAATGTCCACGAGTTGATTTGCCCCAATTTAGTCCAACCAAAGAATTTCGTTTTTGGGTCTTTTTGCAAATTCCTGAAAATAGGAGGGGTTTAATTTTAAAACTTGGAGCAACTGAGGGTAAATTGAAACGATACGGAGTTACCCTTTAGGTTTATATAGATTTTTACTCGCCATCAATTCGTCGCGAGGTTGGTAAGGTGGCGGATTCGAGCATTTAATAGGAGGAAGTCGGATTATTACTCATTGCTTTTACACATTCACAAAAGCAGAAAAACACACCACGCAAGGAAATAAAACACATTCACTCATTCAGGATCAGTTCTGCTTCCCCTGCATGCTCTCCCATGATCAGCTGGCTTCATCCCGGATTAGGTATGCATCGGCCACATTGAAGGTCTGGTGGTCACTGGCTGAACAAGTGCATCACAGTCCCGATGCTTTACCGATATCAAACTGGTTGATTATGGCGAAAAGATTATCGTCAATGTCCGCTTGGTGGTGATTTGTCCCTTCTTCCTCGGGAGGTATTGATGCTGATCCAGTATCATTAGTCCTTTTGTACCCTGCTCCAACAGAACTCGATCCTGTTATAAACTGGTCTAACTTACCTCTTAAACGTGCATTTTCGATCATCAGATCATACATTTTATCGAGGGTGAGGAGGAGGCTATTGCAGTTGGGGCAGGTGGCGGAGTCAAAAGTCTCTTTATACATCTTGTTTTCCGCTCGGAGGTTTTCATTTTCAACTCTTAGAAACTCGACTTCGTTGTGCTCATGACGAGCCTTCATTCGGGTTCGCCTATTTTGAAACTAGAACTTGATTTGCAAAGGTTCAAGTTCTAACTCTTGACTCAGTTCCATTTTCTGTTTGCCGTCTGGCATAGGGCATGTTCTGAAGAAATCCTCAAGCCTTTGTACCTGCTCCTTAGTATGGCGACAGTAACGCTTCTTTTGACCCTTACCGTTATTGTCCTTATCTTTACTGAGATCTTGGACGTCGTCGGCGGAAGGGCCAGGCTCCATAGGCTCGATCCCAAACATGGCTTCGAACTCTTCCTCTCCCATATTCAACAGGCAATGATAGCTCTCGAGAGTATTGGGTTGAGACGTCTTCGATTTGGTTGATGATTTCTCAAGATTTGCTACTCGCTTCCGGTGTTTTCACTCTCTTTGAATTTTTCTGAGCGATTGCCTATGCCTTAAGACCCTCTTCCGAGCATGGCGTCTCTTTTAAAATTAAACGTGGGTTTAGCAACTGTATTGCTTCTCCCGAGGGTCCGGCCTTTCTCAATCCTCTTTTCTTATCATGTCTCTTGCTCGGCTCGTCTCCTTCCATCTTTTCGTGATAGGGGGCCCCTATCGTTATCTCCACTGTCGATTTAGCTGGCGAGTCCCTCAATAAAGATGAGCCGTCTCCTCTTTTCTGCCGAAAATTTCTTTGTCTGCCACTCGGCTCATTTTTTTCTTCTCTCTTTTTTCAAAGTGGTGGCGTCCCCTCAAACCCCCCCCTTTTTTTGCAAAGATGTCGAATCTGCTTGGCTCGAGATTAGAGACGAGTAGCGGAGGTGATACTGATAGGGAATGGTAGACAGGAAAATCTGGCCAGTAAAGACTTCCCCTGCAAAAATGAAAGAGAATGCGGCAGTATATGTTCTTCATATTCTAGAAAAATTGGAACGATACTGTTTTACCCTTGTGTGTACTTCCATTGAATTTGAATTGAGGAAGTTCCTTCATATGGGCTGGATTGAATTGTATGTCCCGAGTTGCCCTTCACTTTGAGCTTGCCACATAAATGCTTTGCTTAGTTGGGTCTTGTTTTTTTTCGGGTTGCCTTGGACCATCATCATTTTCTATACCATCGGGTCCGTGGACCGGAGGGCTCCTTTAATTTGAAGGTTACCTTCAAGGCAAATGAGTCCTATCGCATTCCATTGGGTCATTTCATTTTGCGACACTTTTGAGGCAATTTGCAATCCCTTTGGTGAGAATGGAACAAATCCAATTTAGTATTTTGCAACGATTGAGGCTAAATTGGAACGACACACAGTTACCCGTCTTCGAGCTCGCCTGGGCTTTTCATTTGAAATTTCCCTACGTGAGGCCATTCAACATTTCTCATTATGGCAGTCAGCGACATTGCCACAAATTGATCCGCCCTGAGTCTAGCATAAAAAGGGATTCACGCATTCGACGGGATAAAAAACAAATTACCCCCTTGCCCCTGAATTAAATCTAGACACCTAGAAGGCTGGAAATATCATACGCAGGGGAATTAAGCATGAAATGAAAGATGCACTTATTCAAGGTCAGTTCTGCCTCTCCTGTGGCTCTTCGATAATCAGCTAGTCTCGTGTTAGTTCGGGTGTGGATGACCGATGTTTGAGAGTCCCTACTCACTGGCTCCTGATCGCGGCTTGGGACGTCTGTCAACCCTAAACTGGTTGACTAGGGCAGTAAGCTCATCATCTGGGTAATCTCTTGAACCTTCCAGCAACTGATACTCGAATTGGGCATTGTTGTTGGCAAATGCTGGCGGTAGATTTCTCATTCTATCCTCGCCATGAGCAATTTGACTTCTCGTGCTGGAGCCTTCATCATTACTCGAGAAAGTGTGGGGATCACTAACTGTCCTGTTGCTAAAAACTCCTTCCATTCGAGGATTAGAGAAGTGGAAGTGCTCAGGATAACTTCTTGTCTAATTCTCTGGCTGCGCAGGTGTGCTGATCATGGGATGAATTCTAGCCACAGGTTGGTGCTCAAACCAAGGAATCTGAATACACTCCCCTGCGGTCTATACTCTTGAAGAGCATTAGGGTGATTCTGGGGGATACTTTGATTAACGCCTGGGGGATTGATGGCACGGCTACTGGCTTGGTTGATGATGGGAAGTGGCTCGCCCCATGCTAACTTGCGGAACTTATGGTGGCAAGGAGACTTGACGTTCAGGCTTGGATCAGTCCCGCCTTGGTTTTCTTGATTCTGAGCTGCATTGTGGTTTCTCACCATTTTTCTGTACTTCTGAAGATGACTCGAAACATTTCCTTTAGTGAGTCCCTCTACCTTCATAATTTCCAGTATATGTTGCGGCCGTGCCGAATCGATTCCTAGCTACTGAACTACATTAACAAACATACGATGCAGCTCGGGAGACCAACTCATCTTCTTTTTCCAGTTGCTTGGAACAATATTGAAGGCTTGATGATTGTTCTCTTGGTCGTGCAATTGCTTCCTCACCATGTGCTGCCATATGTTTTGAAGCATCTGAACCTTAACTGGTTTCGTTACGACGTCTTGGGCCCCGTGTAAGACAGCCTTCATTATGGCTTGCTGATCATCGCTTGCCGATATTACGACGACTGGCATGTTTAATTCAGAATTGATGAATTTCAAGAGAGTGAAAACATCCATGTCAATCCCTACCATGGCGGTGAGGATGATATCAAACTGGTCACTACTCCTCCTTAATACTTCTAAGGCCTCTGTCGCTTTTGCTTGAGCTAAAACCTTATACCGGCATTTTCTCAATACAGTAACAAGGATTGACAGAGAGACTGGATTACCGTCAATGGCCATGACCAGTAGACCCTCAGGGTAAGGAACTTCATCAGCTTCGACCAGGGTTGAACATGCGCCCGTTTCCCTAATGCTCGACATATTTCTAGATCTAGGACTGCCGACTCGAGACCGCCTCAGGATGTCTTCTTGGACTTGAGAGATCACGGGATCGTCAATGGCTTCTTGTAACAGGCTTTGAAAGCCGATGCTTTAATGGTGAAGGTTTTGAATTCCTCTTCCACGAGAACTCCTTCCTCTCTATCTTTCTCCTGCGAATCTTGCAGATAAACTCTCACTCTCACTATCAAATGAGGACAAGTTCTCTCTCTGGCAATAGCAACGACTTCCCTCTTCACGGGCAGCGCTATTAGATTTTTCGAGGGAGAAAATCTGACATTCAGCTTTTGATCAAAGGAGAAATCCTTGTTTCTCGCTCAGTTTGTCTTCTTCTTTCTTTTCGTGATAGAGGGCCCCTGTCAAGATATCCACCGTCGATTTACTGGCAGGTCCTCCAATGAAGACAAGTCGTATCTCCTCTTTGCTAACGTTTGTCGTGTCTTCCACTCAGCTCATCTTTCCGTCTTCGTTTTCAAAGTGGTGGTGTCTCGTCAAACTTTCTGCGGAGATTTCGAACTCGCTTGGCTCGAGGTCGCCATCTGATGGGAATTCGAGCCAACGAGGGTGGTGCCAAAAGAGAATTGTAGATAAGAGAAATCTTGACTGGTTGATATCGTCACTATGAAATCAATATTTACTTCAAAGCAAATTACTATCTTCGCATTCCGTTCATCTGCCTCACCTCTCTCCCCCTTTCTTTCGTATTCTGCTTTCAAAAATGGCCAATTCTCCTAACCATACCTTATCCACCGAAGTCCTAGCTGGGTAGGAGAGACTCTACAATCTTCTTGGTAGAGGATACGCTCATATAGCCAAAAACTCTATCGTTGAGGTTGAAATCCTCGGTTTATTCAGGACCGTGGACGCTGCTTCTGTTGAGGGTACCCAACTAGGGAATGAGTACCGGAACTTCTCGACCCTCTTCATCAATTTTCCGGCTGCCTATAACCGCGCTTATGAGATGGTCCTTGTGACTGCCGTCATGAAAGCTCGTTACTAAGACCGGCACGAGCGTCTGAAAACAGTCACATTTGTGGCTGATAATCACAAGAAGGCCCTCAAGTTTGCCAACGATAAGCTTTCATAGCTGGTTCATGAGAGGGGAAAGTTGGTGGACCGTCTGGCCTTGGTCTGAACTTACGCCGAACAGAAGCGGGGCAATATTGTGATGAGGTGTAAATGCGGTTGGCTGCAGGAGAGACTTGATGACATTACAGCAGACATTGCTTTCGAGAGGGCGGCAATTTCGGACATGGAGTTTGCCGTCGAGCATTATGAGGCCAGTATGGCCCAGGTTAAGGAGAAACGCGATCGCCTCTTCTTTAGGCTCGCGAAACTTAATCCCGAGAGCGCCCGGTGCACTCAGAGCATCAACTGTTTAGAGAGTCAGTTGAGCTCTTTCGTAATGGTTATCAGGGCCCAGTTTGGCTTTACCTTTCCTCCCCAGTGAGCTATTGTAAAACCTGTTGATGTATGGAATAAAAGGAATGTTTCGCATGTCTATACTTTTGTTTTCCTGTCATCTCTTCTCCTGGGGAATGATTTAGGGTGCTGAAGATATTGAGGCTTAATCTTCTTCATGATGCTCTCGCGGGTTGTGGTAGACGATGATATCAAGAACATTAGAGAGGCATTCAGTGTGGCTTTCCACCAGCCGCCTAGAGACCCGCGTTCAATCATGTAAATTAATAAAGCTGCCACCACTCGATCAGTGTGCCAATAAATTCGGCCATTTGTTGCGTGCTCCACTTCAATCGTGTTTTGTTGCTTTCGGCGTCCACTCGTATGTATCGGGCACCTGTAGCATCGGGGGAGTGTCTTGTGGGCCACGTTCATTAATAGAACCTCGGTCCTCTAAAACCCTCCGCGTGTTTCGGATCCGAGGAAATTTTAAGACCGGTCTCTAGTTGATTTAATTAGGTTAAGGTACTTATTTCATGGTTTCTGATTATATAATCCATATTGTCTTTCAAAAGACGCGGGATCCTCTGTAATACATTAAATATGCCCCTGTGTTTAATCAGTATAAATCCACTGTCATATCAGAATACACTGCCCATACAAGTTTATGGATTGACACAACTTTGTCTGTCAAAGATGGATAGTGTTCGTTTGCCCCCCAAAATTAACGATTGAAGCCTCGGTGTTTTTCGTCTTTTTGGTATTTCTGAAGATGATTCTTGATATATTATTGAACTTAATTTTTACACCCGTCTGGGGTATCTAGGATCTCCCTGCAAAAGAAAAGGATATAATTAGTATGCGACACAAGGAATGTCGGTCCATGACTCCAATATTAGTCCAATTTGATTTTTTCTATTTTATAGAGAAATCAGAAAAAAAAATTTCCTTAGGAAGAAATGGGTTAATTTCTGATACAGAATTTTTTTGCAGATTTATTACACTTTTTTTTATTAATTTTTTAAAGGAATGTGACAAAATCTCTTGACGTTTACTAAAATTTTTGAAGGAATTTCCTTTTTATCAAAATAAATTTTCAGAGGTAAATTTGTCAGGAAACTTTATTTTTATTGAAGCAGGAAAGACATGACAGAAATCCTTTATTGGTTACCAAAATTCCCCCGAGACATTAGTCTGATTTTATTTAGAGAAAATTTTCTTAAAAAAACATGAGCGAATTTCTCGAAAAGAATTTTTGTTGCAAGTTTTTATAATTTGAAAGAATGTGATAAAATCACTTGTTGTTTACCAAAGTTTTTTTTTGAAGGAATTTTTCTTTTTATCGAAATAAATTTTCAGAGGAAATTTTGTCAGGAACATTTCATTTTTATCGAAGCAAGAAAAACATGACAAAAATCTCTTATTGGTCAATTAGTCTAATTTTATTTAGAGAAAATTTTCTTAGAAAAACATGAGCGAATTTCTCGAGAAGAATTTTCTTGCAAGGTTTTATAATTTGAAAAATGTGATAAAATCACTTGATGTCTACTAGAGTTTTTTTTGAAGGAATTTTTCTTTTTATTGAAATAAATTTTCAGAGGAAAATTTTTTCAGGAAAATTTCATTTTTATTGAAGCAATAAAAACATGACAAAAATCCCTTATTGGTTAATAAAATTCCCATGAATGGATTTTTTCACATCATTTTTTCAAAAATTTGTTTTAAAAGAAATGAGGGACAAATTTAATTTTTATTTTCTTTTAAAAGAATAGTCGTAATATCAAGCTCAAAAACTGACTAACATCTAGCATGGACCGACCGAAAATAAATACAAGATAAAATTAGAGAACTTACTTTTACCGTGGAGAAATGCAAATCACATAGTCATGCGCATGACTCAAGTGAGGAGTAGACTCTAGAAAATAAAAGGAGAGACAGGGTATGGACCTAAAAGGCCCCCACTATCTGAATTGACAACCTTACCCTCCGCGCAATCAAATCACAATGGGAAGAATTGTCAATTCAGACAATGAGCGGGATAAAATATGGTCAACCCAAGCGCAATCGACGCAAGAGCTTTGCATATTCGATCCCTATCTATGGTTACCTAGGAAAAATTTCGCGACTTGGGTTTAGACGCTTGTGTGTGCAGGTGTTGTGATCCTCAGAATATGCAAGACATGCACAACAATTGATATCAAAACAGCGCTTCTAAAAATGTGTGAAATTAAACATAATCCCAACACCGAGCCTGCAAAACAAATGGGTTAGCCAAACACTCCGCCCCTTATAACTCCCATCCTGCAAAAACATATAACACCTATAGAATGAATCCCAAGCAAGATCGCTAGAAGCGAGATATCCATGAAATTTTCATTGGCCTAAGTCCACTAAGACTTTTAAAATTTCGAAAAAATTTAAGTATTCCAATTGGTATCTTTTTTCGAAAATTTAAAAATCTCTATCCCCAGCGGAGTCGCCAAGCTGTCGCGACCCTCTAAAAAAATTTTAAATTTTAAAGGGGTTAACGGATTATTAGGTTAATTAGATTTAACTAACCTAACGCGGACCCTCCAAGGCCCTACCGAATCGCAACTTTGGTTTTTGTTTAAATGATTTTGAAATTTGGAGTCGCCACTAATCATTCTTGGTAGGTCGATTAGAAACCTAAATAAATTAGCGGGAGAACTAATTTATTCCTGCGAACCAGAGATTATGAGCTCGGGACTTGGTTACACTAGTTAATTAAAACTAATGCCCTTTCGGTACCTTAATTTCATGGATATCCTAATTCGGCAACTCCAGCTTGGTTTATTCCTAAGGCTCTAGTAGGGTATTCTCCTTTGTGTTTTCACTTTTTAAATAGGATGTATGGATGGTATATATTTTTATTTGTTATATTTTTTTAAGTGTTAAAGATTCCCTGAAGCCGAAAGAGGGAGTGTGTTAACGACTTATGTGTAGTATTACGACCTACTCATCTTTTGGGTGTGATAATTCAAAAATTAAATTATAGGAAGTACATGACAGTGAATAAACACCTCCAATGGGAGGCCTAGCATTGGCTTGGCTCTTCCCTTTGGGATTTAAGGTACAAGTATTTAAGTTGTAGGTATTTAACTACTGTAAGTAAAAACCTCCAATGGGAGGCTAAGCATTGGCTTGGCTCTTCCCTTTGGGATTTAAGGTACATGTATTTAAGTTGCAGGTATTTAACTACTGTAAGTAAAAACCTCCAATGGGAAGCTAAGCATTGGCTTGGCTCTTCCCTTTGGGATTTAAGGTACATGTATTTAAGTTGCAGGTGTTTAACTACTGTAAGTAAAAATCTCCAATGGGAGGCTAAGCATTGGCTTGGCTCTTCCCTTTGGGATTTAAGGTACATGTATTTAAGTTACAAGTATTTAACTACTGTAAGTAAAAACCTCCAATGGGAGGCTAAGTATTGGCTTGGCTCTTCCCTTTGGGATTTATGGTGCAGGTATTTAAATTACGGATGGACTTTGTCCTCTCCATTCTGGGGTATGAATTCTTTAAAATAAAATACAACGAATTGATTCAACAATTTGAAATTTGTGCGCGCTTGAGGACTCCTCCAAGCCGATTTTGTGCTTCCATAGGGTTGACCATTGATATAGAGCTGCGGCTTCCTGACATAAAATAGAGTGAAGTGTTAGTATACAAAATATGTGCTAATCTGCACCTAAAACCAGAAGAGTGGAAAGAGTATTTATCTCTCTTTTTTTTTTTGAGGGATTTCTATAATTGATTTTCGCTCTCTATGTTCCCAATATAGAGAGTTTCTTTTGAATTAAGAGGGACTTTTAGTCACAGATCAGTTGAGAAATCGGTGGACAGCTTAGGAGCTTGTCTAGGCCGATTTTTGCATATCTACGAGATTTTTGCTGTTGACGTAGAGATATCGTTCTCCTGACATAAAATATGGAAAAAAAAGGAGATGGAGAAAGTGTATACAATTTGTGCTAATTTGCGAGTAAAACCATAAATAAATGAATAAATAAAAACACTTAGCTCGAATTTGCTTGCTCGTTGACGAGGATGAACTCTTGATTTATATTGATCGATGAAGGAATTTGTGATGATAACCCTTAGCTTTAAACTCCCATCATCTTCAAAATTCTCTCTCTTTTGGTATTTTCTTTCTCTCAAATTTTTCTTCAATCTCCCAAAACTCTCTCAAACATCCAAAATTTTCTCTCCAAAAAAATTCCTCCTCTCAAGCTCACTTCTTCCTCCTTTTATAATTTACTCATCTATCTCCCATTCTAATTTTTCCACTAACTCTATCTCCCATTCTAATTTCTCCACTAACTCTTCTTCATTTTCATCTTCCATTCTCCATCTCTATCTCACATTCTAATCTCTCCACTAACTCTTCTTCATCTTCATCTTCCCTTCTCCATATTTATCTCCCATTCTAATTTCTCCACTAACTCTTTTTCATCTCCATCTTCCTTTCTCTATTCTTATCTTCCATTCTAATTTCTCTACTAACTCTTCTTCATCTCCATCTTCCATTCTCTATTCTTATCTTATTTTCTCCATCCATTCTTCTCCAACTTCTCTTTTTCATCTCCTCTTCTTCATCTTTCCTTCTCTATTCTAATTTATCCACTAACTCTTCTTTTTGTTATTTGTAAAATAATCCTTCAAGAGTTAAGTATTTGCACTCTAGTCCTTGAATTTTAAGTATTTACAATTCAGTCCATGAAAAAATATATTTCTTTAAGTCCAAATCTCCTCACAATTTTTGACGCACCAAAATTTACCACATGTCAAATTTAAGCTTATTTCTTGCCGCTGAAAATAATGCAGAATTTAATTAAAGCCCTTTTGCAAAATTAAGTCATTCTGGGTATAATTGGGCCAAGATGAAAATTTAAAATAGTAGAAGACAATGTCACAACTCATAAAAAGTGAAAATTAAAAATAAGTTGACTCAAATTAAATTTTTTTAGGCCCGATTCGAGATTATACTCGTGAAGGAACACATGACTTGAATTGGATTTTTCTGAATTTGCGATGGACAATATGAAAATAGATTTAAAATAAAAATATTAACTATCTTTGTGTATTTTTTTGGACTCAAATGTTATTTTTCCAAAATTTTCAAGTATTTTTGTATTTTTTTTTAAAAAAATTTAAAAAATATATATAAAATATGAAAATTTATTTTTTGTTCAAAAATGGTTGCCTAGGCTTGGCCAAGGCTTCCAAAGTTGATTTTTCAATTTTCTCATTTTTTCTTTATTTTTTGTTTTATGAATTTTCGAAAATAAAAATACCGAAAAATATCGAAAATATGAAAAATTATTTTTTGGTCAAAATTGGTTCCTTAGGCTTGGCTAAGGTTCCCAAAGTTAATTTTTCAATTTTATGAATTTTTATGGATTTTCTATTAATTTTCGAAAATAAATAAATAAAAAAATACGTAAAAATATTGAAAATATGAAAAATCGTTTTTTGGTCAAAATTGGTTCCCTAGGCTTGGCTAAGGTCCCCAAAGTTGATTTTTCAATTTTATGAATTTTTATGGATTTTTTATTACTTTAGCAATAGAAAAAATGATTAAAAATCAGGTGTCAACATTAATTGATAATAAGCGCCAATAGTTATGCGGCTCGTTGATGAAGGCGTTTTTCTTTTGTGGTTTGGGGGGGGGGTGTTGAAGGAGAGTGTTAGGTCTGAGGTTTGATCCCTGAACACCGCACGCTCATTACGTAGAAAAGAGGAGTGAGACCACAATTAAAGTTAAAAACTAACAATCGAGCATTTTTTTTTTCTCTTTTTTTCTAAGCTTTTGACTTCTCTATTTGGAAGCACCGGAAAATAATAAGCGCTTCCTTTTTCCGAACGAACTCCCCCATAACACAAAAAATTATAACGGGGAGTCAAGTTAAACCCACACTCCATCCAGGTAAGATCGATATTGCCCTTAAACTTTGATGACGCATAAGAAAGACAAGTAGAGAAGTATTTGATTATGCACTTTTGCTCGATTTGGTAAAGAAAATATTGAATAATTGTTTATAAACATTTTTGAACTACGTGATAATTCAAATTTCGAAGTCCCGATGTTGGAAAGGGCCGCATGAATAATGATTTATGAATCGTGGTTGGAAGGGTGAATATTTGGTGATCAACTAGTCGCATCAGGCTTGGTCCCGCTAAATAAAACTTCCCTTTTTCTTGAGGATTAGTTAGGTGCAGAATAATTGTTCGGAAAGACCTCAACTTATTGTATAGTGACTAAATTCAATCCTGAACTTTTTTTAATTTGATCAATATAATCATAAACCAATTGTCTATTTTCTAAGTGTTCAATTTAGCAAATTTAAGTCGAAAATTGCTAACATTGACCAAACGGTATCATATTGAAATTATTTTCAAATTTCTGAATTTTTCTTTGTTTTCTTTTTTATCTTTCTTTTTTTTTTCTCTATTCTACTGCTTATCTTCTTCCTTAATGGGGGCACCGACAATGGTTGTTGGCTACAAGTGAGGGCCAGCCTCACTGTGGCCAATGACGTTTGTAACCCTCGTCTCTAGTTGCGGCCCTCGCTTGTGGTCAGCGATCTTCGCTGGTCATCACCAAGGTTCCAACAGAGGAAGAAGATGAACAATAAAATAGGAAAAGAAACACAAAATAGAAGGAAAAAAAAGAAAGAATTAACAAAATATAAAAAATTGCAAACCGACACTATTTTGTCTAGGGAAAATTATCAAGAAAATTTTAAACCTATTGGATTTGTGCCAATTCGATCCTAAATATTTTAGTTTGTTTAATTTAGTTATAAACCTTTTGATGATCTATCAATGTAATCCTTCTAGCCAATTTGCTTGGAAATAGTTGATGCAAATATCAATTGTTCTACGTATCATAGTCAACGCTGCTTTGATAATTTTTTTAAAATCCTAAAATTGTTCAATTTTTTTTTCTTTTGTTTGATTTTTTTCCCTTTTCTTTTTGCCAGTGGCAGATCACTGGCAAGGGCGAGGGTCGATGAGATAGATCCTTTCCCAAGCAACACCCAACAAGGCCATCATGGCTTGAGTGAGGTCAACCTCTCTAAATTTGATGAGCAGGGCCTTATCGACACTCGCCCTTGCTGATCATTACTTGTGGCCAATGGCTGACGACTAGCCACCGACGAAAAAAAAAGGGAAAAATAAAGACAAAATTCAAACAAAATGAACAAGAATTAAACAAAAATTATCCACAACAATGCTGACTTTGCCACGTTAAGCAATGGCATCCATACTAGCCATTTCCTGCCATAATTAGTTGAATGGATTACATTGATAAATTGTCAAAGGGTTTAAGAGTTAGTTGAGCAAATTGAACGATCTATGATTGTATTAGCATAAATGTAACAGATTTAAGACTTTCTTGTTAATTTTCTCTTTGGTCCATCTCAGCTTCCGACCATATCTTGTAGGAAAGTCGGCGCTAATTGGTCAGCCATATTAGAGATTTTTGATCTGATTTAGTTGGATGGACGACATTAAAAAAAATCCTCGAAAGGTTTAGAAATACACTAATCAAATTGGAAAAATCTAAGACTCAATCCACGGTTTCCAAATATGTTATTGGATAATTCTCCCGTTACCTCTGTGCTCAGTTGAAATTGGATGTCCATGAGGAGCTTCTGCTATGACAAAGGCCTGACACTTAGGTGTAAAGCTATTGGACGAGAATTAAAAAAAAAAAATTAGGAGTGCATCCCAACCACAATGATCGTGCATGACGTGGAAGACACTATCGGAATATCGGATGTGCCAAAATGCTATTTCGATGAGTCCAGTGGTGCTCAGAAACTTGTCCGCAGGGCAGCCTGGGGTCTTTATTTTGATGACAGCTCCTTCGCCGATGAAGGAGAATTGCACACTCCATCGGGTTCGATGCATTGTTTACGAAGCCCAAAGAAGAAAATCTGCCGAATGGTTCCGTACACTCAATTACATCGTCCCTAACAATCTTAATTGTGATAAATAGTTAGATTTAACTACTCCTTTGATTGTACACTCATTTACATCATACCTTACTTTCTTGAACGTTTTGGCACACTCAAACTAACTTCACCCCAAGCTTTCTTGTGATTGCTATTAGAAAAATAGGTTTTAGTGCACTAATCAAATTACGTGACTGCTCTAATTTTATCTAAAAGATTGATCTAGCACTAAAGTAAAGATGACGAAATGTGCTACGAGTTTTTTAATGATATAAATTATCATGCACAGTTGGTACTTGGCATATGTGCTGCCAAATTATGCGTGTGTGTGTATATATATATATATATATATATATAGAGAGATAGAGAGAGAGAGAGAGAGAGAGAGAGAGAGAGAGAGAGAGAGAGAGAGAGAGGTTAAGTTTGGTTATAGTTTGTCGATGATCTAAATTTTAGTTTTAGTGAGCCGAAAGCTATCCGAAATCGACTTTTCGTAATCCGTCCTATATTTACTTCTCCACACAATTGCAACACACATCGCACACATCTTGAAGAATCCTCTCTCTCTCTCTCTCTCTCTCTCTCTCTCTACACCGCGTTGTCCTACAAATCAGATGGAGGAGGCAGTGGTGCTTTATCCATCGCCGGCCATCGGCCACCTCATCTCCATGGTGGAGCTGGGCAAGCTCCTCCTCTCCCACCGCCCTTCCCTCTCCATCCACGTCCTCATCACCAGCCAGGCCTACAACGCCGGCTCCACCACCTCCTACATCGCCTCTGTCTCCGCCGCCTGCCCCTCCATCGCCTTCCACCACCTCCCCGCCACCTCCCTCCCACCGGACTTCTCCACCACCTCCCCCAACCACGAGACCCTCGCCCTCGAGCTCCTCCGCCTCAACAGCCCCAACGTCCGCAGCGCCCTCACCTCCATCTCCGAGAACCACGTCATCCATGCCCTCGTCATCGACTTCTTCTGCGGTTCTGCTCTGAGCGTCGCGCATGAACTCAGCATCCCTTGTTACTACTTCTTCACCTCCCCTGCGAGCGTCTTGACCGTGTTCTTATATTTCCGGACTCTTCACAAGCTGTACACTAAGAGCTACAAGGACCTCAACGCCGTTCTTCATGTCCCCGGGACGCCACCCTTGCCGTCCTCCGATATGGCAAAGCCAGTGCAAGACCGCAACGACAGGGCTTACGAGCTCTTCCTTGAGATCTCCACGAACATGCCCACGTCTGCTGGGATCATAATTAACACTTTCGAGAAGCTCGAGCCCAGGGCAGTGCAAGCGATCAGGGACGGCAAGTGCGTGCCCGACGGGCCCACGCCTCCGCTCTACTGCATCGGGCCGCTTATCACAAGCGGAGAGGGAAAGAGAGAGGGCGGCACCAATGGCATGTCAGATTGTCTGACGTGGCTGGACTCGCAGCCGAAAGGAAGCATCGTGTTCCTGTGTTTCGGGAGCTTGGGCGTTTTCTCGGTTGAACAATTGAAGGAAATAGCGACAGGGTTGGAGAGGAGTGGCCAACGGTTCTTGTGGGTGGTCCGCAAGCCGCCGCAAGGCACAGACCGGAAGACCGCAACGTCAGCGATGCCCGACCCAGACCTGGGCTCGCTTCTCCCGGAGGGGTTCCTGGAGCGGACAGGGAAGAGGGGCCTGGTGGTGAAGACGTGGGCGCCGCAGTTGGAGGTGCTAAACCACAGCTCAGTGGGTGGGTTCGTGACTCACTGCGGGTGGAATTCGGTGCTGGAGGCAGTGTGCGCGGGCGTGCCGATGGTGGCATGGCCGCTCTATGCGGAGCAGCGGCAGAACAAAGGGCTGATGGTGGAGGAAATCAAGATTGCCCTGCCAGTCAACGACTCAGAGAGCGGGTTGGTGAGTTCGGAGGAGGTAGAGAAGCGAGTCAGAGAGTTGATGGAGTCGGAGGAGGGTGAGATCATGAGGGAGCGAGTGAAGTCTTTGAAGATGGAAGCGAAGGCTGCTCTGAGCCCGGGCGGGTCATCCAGCGTTGAATTGAGTAATCTCGTTGAGTCGTGGAAGCGGAATTGAGGGAGTGAAATGGAGTAGCATCCAGCACGTACGTCAATAAGATGAAAAATGGTTGTTGTACAAGGAAAATTTACAACAATACATTTATTATGTTAGAATATTTAAATATTCATTAAAAGTTAAGAATTGTTTTACAAAATCCCACGTTGTATCAAAGCCAAAAGTCCTAAATTGAAATCTTCGGGGTTCTAATTGTGCCCTGTGATTACAATTTTTCACGCCATATGTTATCTATCATGTCTTGAGTTAACAACTTAAATTTTTAAAATAATTGACAATAATTTCTTAAATTTTCACATATTAAGCATTTTTCTCCCTCTTAAATTGGGTATTGAAGTACCGTGGCATTCAGGCATTATTGTCAGGTAATACGCTTTAATAAGGTTCCTCGATACATGTAGCATCGTTCTATCAAGAACTAAAGACTTAACGCATGTCTGAATTAATTTTTCCATTTTACTTAATCTAAAGCTCGCGTAAACTTACATGTAATATTTTCATAACTTATTGAAATCAGATAATATTTTCAATTTTGCAGAAAGAGCAAAATAGAAATTTCTGCTTTTGGTACCCACAAGCTGTTGACAAGTGAGTTTAGTGCGAGTAATTCGTTTCTCATAGGATAATCAATGGTTCACTCTATTGTTTATAATTATTTTTAGTGTAAAGTGTAGGATTTTCAAACTAAGCACTGGAATATCCTATGCCACGCTATATGTTATCCGATATCTCTCTGCATTAGTGGAAAGGACGGGATTTTATGACAACAAGTAGTGAGTGGACACGTAAACGTCTAAAAAAGTCCACCTCACGATAATTTTTTTTAATTTTTTTGTCCCTGTGCTTTTACTTCTCATCCGATTAAGTTTTCTTACTTTTATTTTATATAATCAACTCCTTACTTTTACAAATTTTTTTTAATAAGATCCCCCAAACATTAGGAAAATTATCTAAAAATTCCTACCTTTATTGCATTTTTGCCAATTCAGTCATAAAACTTTTAATTTTACCAATTTAGTCCTAAACCTTTTATATTTGTGTCAATTCAGTCTTAAACCTTTTACATTTATGTCAATTCAGTGTCGCGACCCTCCCGAGAGATTTTTGGATCCTCGAGAGAGTTAATGGATTATTAGGCCCATTTTGAGATGTCGAGAGGCCTAGCTCGGGCCTTCCCAGACCCATACCAATTCACATCATGAAATTTTAAAATTGGATCGACCTTGATGTGGTCGGGTGATATGTGCATTGGTGTACGTGCAATTGAAGTCGCCACCAATTATTTTGGGAGGTATGACTAGAAACCTTATCGAACGATTGAGAGGAGTCGCTTGATTCTGCGAAAACCAGAGATTTGGATTCGGGAACTTAGTTACGCCAATATTGTTACTAACGCTCTTTCGATACCTAAGTTGAGTGATTTTCCAATTTAAAAAATTCCGGCGTATGTTCTTGGGGGTAAGGTGGGTCCTAAAAATCCAATGGATTCATGTAAAATGGGAGTATCTATTCTGTCAATCCCAATCACGGAAATAAGTGCGCAGTCAATGAATCCAATCATGGAGAAAACCTATCACATCAAGTCAATCACAAACCAAGGGAAGTCCTAGAAGCCTAGAAAACACACCACTTAGATTCAAGGGTGATTCAGAATGATTTTGGTTGGATTGATCAGAGGGGCAAAATGGTCATTTAGAAGGATTAGGAAGCCAAAAATGTGAGAATAGGTCAAGCCAGTTGAATATGGTTTTCTCCTAATTTTCACAATGTTTGGGGATTTTTCTAGAATTTCGGAATTTTTTTAGAATTTTTTAGAACTTTTCTGGAATTTTGTAGACTTTCTAAGAATTTTCCTTTTTTTTTGAAAAATTTCCATTATTTTTTTGTATTTTATATTTTTATAATCTTTATTTATTATTTTCTAGAACTTTCCCTATTTCTCTAACCATTTTCTACATATTTTTTTATTTTTAGAATTTTCCTAAATTTTATGTGAATTTTATGATATTTTTTATTTGTTTTCCTAATTTTATTATTATTATTATTATTATTATTATTATTATTATTATTCCATTTATTTTTTTTGGAATTTTCTGATTTTCTAACGATTTTCTAGATTTTTTTGTTATTTATTTATTTATTTATTTTATTATTTATTTTATTTTGTTACCAAGGCCTGGCCCAAAATCCAAACCCAATACCTAACTCAAAATGACGTAGTTTTGGATATTATTTTTTTGAATTTTTGATTTTTTAGATTTTTATTCTATTTTTAATTTTACCGCCTGTTTTCTAATCTAAGGCTCATAGAGGGACACGTGGCGAATCTACATCCATCCGATCAAACAGATTTTTCTTATTTTTCAAAATGAATTTTTACTCAGAAAGAGGGATTTTTATTTTCAAAAAAAGACGGCCATGATTGTGACACGTGGCCAAACTTGGGCCACACGATCGAAAAATAGATTTTCTCTTTTTTAAAAAAAGAAAAATTGGAATATTTTTCGAAAAAATCATTTTCTGAAAATTTCTCCGATGACGTGGCTGACACGCTGTTGCCACGTGTCATCACATCATCGTTGACTGCGTCGACGGATGTTGACCGAGTCAACCCTTGCTGGGGAAGACAATGAACAGTGCCGTCGGAGGCACTGTTCCGGCCAGCCACCTCGCCGGAAAAACCATAACAGATACCAAAAATACGCGACTCAGGTGCCAAATCTCACCTAAACCTGCTCTGCACCTCCTAACTTGCGACATATGCAAGATCCAGCATAAAAACAGTCATGAAACTATCCTAATCAACTTCAATCGTAAGCTATTCTCCAGCGAAGTCGCGTCTTAGCCACTTCTAGCGTTAGAATGCTAACCTAATTTGCCAAACAACATCTGAGGAGGATAAGAAGACTTATCTGGCTGACGACGAAGCTCCATAATGTTTGAAACAAAGTGTAAAGCTTACGGTAGGTTTTTGGGTTTAAGGTTGGCGCAGTGGTTTATTATGCAAAAAGAAACGGAGAACAAAGGTACGGAGCAATCAGCAGGAGCTAAGGAACATATTCATTCGAAAAACGCAAAGAAATCTGCATAAATGAAGGATCCACCATTAGTGGACCTTCAACTGTTCGAAAATGGTTCTTACCTTTCTGGAGATGCCGGAGTGAAAACGCGAAGTTGTGGATGCTCACAGGGTCGCAACGGAGCTCGTTGAGGTCTTGGGGAAGCTTGACACGAGCTGTATCATAAGGAATCTCCTCCCGAAGCACTCAATCTCAGAGTAAAAAATGGCCAGAGAAACCTCCTTCCCTCGAGAGCTTCTCCCACTTTTCTTTCAGTCTCTTTTTCTGCGAAAGGAAGAACAAGAAGACCCCCAATCTGCTGCTACCCCTTTCCTTTTATATCCCCAAAATCCGTTGTAACATGATTTCTTTTAACAACGGCCGAGCTCGGGGAATCTTCAACGGCACCATCACACGAGCATCGTCGCTCGGTCACGTGCCGTTTTGGCACGCCGACGATGAGGCTACCACGGTCAACTTCTGGCTATGTTTCCCGATGACGCCACCACCTCAAGTCTCCTCCCCAAAGCTCCCTCTTTCCCTATTCTTTGCTGTATTTGATCGCAGGAGAAAGAGGAACCAGACTGGGGTCTAGTTCCGTGGGTTGATGGACTAGCCCGACCCGGTCGACCCAATTCGGATGAGAGACTAAAAAATCAGCCCAAAATTAGTAAAATCGTTCAAAATTAGCACCAGAATCGGGTTCGGCAGGGTGAATTCCATCAAGAAAGGAATTTTATCTCAACAATTTGAGAATATTTGCATAAAAATCCTAAATTCTAGGTTTGACCCGAGTACTTATTTTGCAAAATCCAAACTCTTGATGGGTTTTTTTGCAAAAATTGACATCATCAATGGATTCATAAGGTCAAAAACTAGGGGGTGACATGCTTTGATTTTCAATTCAGTCCCTAGAAAAATTTTAATTGCATTTTAAGCACTTTTAAGGACTAATTTGAAAAAGCTGAAATTGCGTTTTGGTCTTTTTTTCGCGAAATTGGACAATTCAATGGATATTTAGACTGAATTTTAATTTTTAAAAATATAGGGGGACGACACAACGAAAAAAATGCAAAAAATAAAAAATTACAGAGCTAAAATGAAATTTCTATAATTTCTTTAATTAATCTGAAAATGCGATTAACAAAGTAAACCTCATTTCCAGATTAAAGTTTTCAAAATTTCTTTGGAAAAAATGAATATAAAATTAAACTAAAAATATTGACTATTTTTTGGTTTTTTTTTGCCTCAAATGCTTTTTTTTTTATTAATTTTCCAGTATTTTTCTATTTTTTGAAAAATATTAAAAAAGCAAAAAATAAGAAAAATTATTTTTTGTTCAAAAATGGTTTCCTAGGCTAGGCCAAGGCTTCCAAAGTTGATTTTTTAATTTTCCCATTATTTATTTTTTTTTTTATGAATTTTTGAAAATAAAATGCAGGATAATACTGAAAATATGAAAAATTATTTTTTATTCAAAATTGATTTCCTGGATTAGGCCAAGCTCCTTAAAGTTGATTTTTTTAATTTTCTAGATTTTTATGGGTTTTCTAAAAAAATTTTAAAAATAAAACGATCAAAAATCAAGTATCAACATTCAGTCCTAAACTTTTTTTGTGCCAATTCAGTTCTAAACCTTTTATATTTTCATCGATTCAATCTATTCGGCCAACTTTGACTAAGCGGTACTGATGTGGATTCATCCGGCGCTTATGTGGACGCTAACGGGATAATTTTTAATAGTATTATAAAATTTTCAAATTATTTATTTCCTTTTCTTTCTTCTTATGTTTACTGTTTGTCTTCTCCAAACCTTCTTCCTCTAGGCTGGAAGAGAGGTCCAGCGAGGGTGCTGGACGAGGCCGGTAATGCAGTCACTGGGTGAGCTCAGCCTTGTCATCACACATGATGCCATGCCTTGTAATAAATACCATGGCTAGGCGAGGTTCTTATTATCGATATCCCCAATGGCTCACCATGATCGCTCCTTCAAAAACGTAAAGTCTCATAAGGAGAAAATTGACGTCTTTCTCAGCTATTATCTCTTGACTACATAGAAGTCTGCATGAGTTGAAAAGGATTAGAGCGAGAGAAAGTCAATGAAGAAGAGGGATCCCAACTCCTGTGTGCGATGGTATTTCCTACGAGGTGTCCCCTTGTGTGCAATGGCGAGGCTCGACAATCACCGTCATCGGGCTAGGCCGAGCTTGCCCAACGGCATTGCTAGCCTTGCCCAACAACGACAATGTCGATGACCGGTGAGGAACCTCGTTGGCCCTCACTCAATGGTATCGTCGGCCCTCTCTCCTATCTTGGAGGAAGAAGGTTTGGAGAAGATGAACAGTAAAGAGAAGAAGAAAGAAAAGGAAAAAATAATAAATAATAAGAAAATATGAAAAAATTTTATAATATTATTGAAAATTACTCCATGAGTGTCCACGTCAGCACCGATATATCAAAGTTGATCGAATGGACTGAATTGGTGAAAGTGTAAAAGATTTAAAACTGAATTGGCACAAATGTAAAACGTTTATAACTGAGTTGATAAAATTAAAAGGTTTAGAACTGAATTAACAAAAGTGCAATAGGTTTAGGATTTTTTTTTTACAATTTTCTCTTTTGACATTAGATTCAACCAGATTAAGCTGACAGGACTATCAGGTGACGCGGAAGTATGATGTGGACGCACAAGTAGACATGTGTGGAAAATTTTAGCTAAAGTAGAATATCTGAATATGATGTGAATAAACCTTATCCAACTAAACATCCATGCATGTACATATTATTTAACTAAAAATCGCTGAATTGGACATCGATTATGCCACATGAATAAAATTTTAATATTTTTATTTTATCTTTTTATATTTCTTTCTTTCTTTCATTTCCATTTTTTCCCTCTCAAGTCCACCGAGCCCGACCAACCCTCTCTAACCACAAGCGAGGGCCAATGAGGGTGGTGATTTCATCTACGAAGCCCTTGTCCTTGCCGGACTTGAGAGGAGAAAAAATGAAAAAGAAAGAAAAAAAAGGAAATGTAAATAATTAAAAATTATATAAATTGTCCATGTGAGTACTGGCAGTGCCACATAGAAAGTTCGGTATCTACATCAATGATTTTTAGCCAAAATTGGCTGAATGAATTATTGGGTGTGATTTATACTTCCATTAACAAGAAGGCATAGGGGCAACACCTTCGAATTGCCATATTTTTTTTTTATAATTTGAGCCCATATTTATTGATATTTGAGCTTAGACTTATGAATAGCTACATTTATATATTTTCTCTTTTGCTTGTAATTAAATTATGTGGCAGAGAAGCGAGAGATGTTAATTATAATAGAATCATCTATTAGATATCGCTCTAATTTAATTATAAATCAGGATAAACCTTGTGTCTTTGATTTGTGTTTTTTGCTTTTACGCTCTACTTCGTTGTGGTTGTGCGTTGAATTCTTACAGGACTCAATTGACAAAGTGTTAAGAAGTTTATAACACAATTGACAAAATTGAAAAGTTTAGTATAGTAAACTTAGGATTTGTTGCACAATTTTTTTTTTCATTTGGATGGGAAAGAGAAAACCGCGTTTGCCTATGATTAATGGCAAACAAAAATGCCCAAGATAGATGTACTCAAGCTTTAAAAACGAAAAGATCTTATCTATCTATCTTTCTCTGCTCCACGGGCGGAGCCAAGATTCTTTTCCAAAGCCGGGTGAATAAAAATATGCGTAGCTATTTTCAATGATAAAAGTTACTTTCATGATAACACATTTGGCAAAATCTTAAACAACAATATTTATCCTCCAAACTTACGTACGATTTTGGTTTATAGGAATAGCGATTGACCATTGAAACGATGAGAAAGTAATTCAAGAGCCTCCTTGGAGATTAGGTAAATATACAAGAATCATGTTACAAATTACATGTGTGATTGCATTATAATAATCAGAAACGTATTAATAAACTCGTAATTTATATTCGACCAAATATAAACAATTCCTCGTCAGTTACCCATCATCTAGTGGCTGAGTTGGTTTGCGTTTAGTTTCTTTCACGAGAAGTCCTGAGTTTAAAACTTCTCGGCTCTATGTGACTTAACCGGAGGCCCGTGATTGTGGGATTTGCGGGTTCTCCCGAGGACTAGTCGTGCTTTACCGCTAGTTTGAGCACAAGCTCGCTGGCCGCGTGGACACCTCGATTATAAAAAAAAAAAAATTCCTCGTCAGTTTCTTTTTCTACCTGACTTGTGCATCAGTGAATGCAAATGTTTCCGAAGAAAAGCTATCTGATTCAAAGTCCATTCATTAAGCTCGATGAAATCTAAATGAGCACTCAAATTGAAGCACGATTAGTTGCACCCAAAAGAGAAGGGAAAACAGGAAAAGGAAAAGATGCACGCGGTGTCCGGATAGGTGCAATGTCTTAATCACTATGCAGGAATTCTCAGCCCTCGGTGGGAGTAGTGCGATGTTGACGTAGTTTCCACGTTCGGACAATCAGTGAACTGGCAGAAAAGACTGTAAGAATTTTCAAGTTTGGCATCTCTACTAGACTCTACCTTGACCCCAGAGAAAAGTTCCAAGTCATCGTAGCTCCGAACATTGTTGATACTAGGGGTGTGCATGGTCCGGGCCGGTCCGGTCCTGGCATGGAACCGGGGACCGGACCGTTAGTTCGGTCCCCAAATTTTCAGGACCGTGGACCGGACCGGGACCGGCGGTCCGGTCCCCAAATTTTCCGGACCGCGGACCGGATCGGGACCGGACCGGATCGCTAACACCAATTACTTATAAAAATCTAACTCTTGAAAGGCATGTAAAAATATGTGTAGTTCTATAAATGATATTAATAATAGGTGTTGGACGACAAAATATGCATCCACTTCAGGTTCCTCCACTCAATCAAAAAAGTATTTGAAGTCCTAACTTTTGTTTTTGAGTTGGATATAAGTGAGTTGGATATAAGTGATAACGACCCTAACGCAACCGATATGGTGAATTAGTAGCCAATAGCAACCTAAACTTTAACTAATTCAATAGGTATCTAGTTCCTTTTTTTTTTTATCATTTGTTTGAAGTCAAATATTTCTAATTCTTTTTTTTATATATACAATTATATATATTGGACGGTCCGGTCCGGGCGGTCCGGTACCGCCCGGTCACCGGTCCCATTTATTGGGACCGTGGACCGGACCGCTCCCCTTGAGGACCGGACCAACCCGCCCGGTCCGGTCCAGTTTGCACACCCCTAGTTGATACGCTCCACATAACGTTATTGATGAACGATTACACAACGTCGAATTGAGTTTTCAAATAAGTCAATTACATAGTGTTTTCTCGATGGTGTTTTCGAAGAAGGTACAATGCTCATGTAGTGATTTTCGCTGAGAGCTTGTCGGCTGTCAAAGGAAAGGAAAGTCGTTGATCCTACACAATCAATGCTATTGAAAAGCCCTCTCTGAAGAAGTCTGGGTGGTGTTTGGTCTCGCTGGTTTAAGAAAGGAAAATGATAAGCTGGCGGTGCACTCTGCACCACATATTTTGTTACGGAAACCGGACGACTTGCTTCTCTGATCTTCTTGATATATCAAGAAGGATTCCCCTTCGGTAAAAAGATATTTGCCTGGATCTCCAGAAGATTTACTTGTAAACCAGACCTAAAAGAAACAAACCAGTCTCGCCAAAACCGGCAGCCTCAGAGAGCTTCAACATCGTTCCAGCAACACCAACAAGCCCAAGCAATGAAGGAAGCAATCGTGCTGTATCCGTCTCCGGCAATTGGCCACCTCATCCCCATGGTGGAGCTCGGGAAGCTCCTTCTCGCCCACCGCCCTTCCCTCTCCATCCACATCCTCGTCACCAACCAAGCTTACGATGCCGGCTCCACCACCACCTACCTCACCTCCGTCTCTGCCACTGTCCCCTCCATTGCCTTCCACTACTTCCCTGCCACCAGCCTCCCCCCGGACTTCTCCACTTCCTCCCCCCACCACGAGACCCTCGCCCTCGAGCTCCTCCGTCTCAATAACCCCAACGTCCGCCGCACCCTCACCACTATCTCCGAAAACCACGTCGTTCACGGCCTCATCATTGACTTCTTCTGCGTCGCTGCCGTCGCCATCGCGCGCGAGCTCAATATTCCCTACTACTACTACTTCAGTAGTGGCGCTGGTGTCCTCAACTTCTTCCTTTACCTCCCAACTCTTCATAACAAGTTCGCCAAAAGCTTTAAAGACTTGGACGCCCCCATAGATGTCCCCGGCACACCGCCTATACCGCCCTCCGATGTTGCGAAGCCGATGCTGGATCGCTACGACGAGGCTTACAAGTGCTTCTTGGACTCGTCCGTGAAGATGCAGAATTCGGCCGGGATCATAGTCAACACCTTTGAGAAGCTCGAGCCGAGAGCGATACAAGCCATCAGGGACGGCGAGTGTGTGCCCGGCGGCCCCACTCCGCCTATTTACTGCATCGGGCCGCTGATCTCGAGCAGGGGAGGTGACGACGGCGGATCACCGGAGTTTCTAACGTGGCTGGACTCGCAGCCCAGAGGGAGCGTCGTGTTCCTGTGTTTCGGGAGCTTGGGCGTGTTCTCGGTGGAACAGCTGAAGGAAATAGCGACGGGCCTGGAGAGAAGCGGTCAGCGGTTCTTGTGGGTGGTCCGTAACCCAACAGAGGACAAGAACCAAAAAGCCTCCATGTCGGCGATGCCCAACCAAGACTTGGGCTCGCTGCTTCCGGAGGGTTTCTTGGAACGCACCAAAGAGAGGGGGCTCGTGGTGAAGAAATGGGCCCCGCAGGTGGCGGTGCTGAGCCATCCCTCGGTGGGCGGGTTCGCGACTCATTGCGGGTGGAACTCGGTGCTCGAGGCGGTGTGCGCGGGAGTGCCGATGCTGGCGTGGCCGCTCTATGCGGAGCAGCGGCACAACAGGGTGCTGCTGGTGCAGGAGATGAGGATCGCCCTGCCGGTGGACGAGTCGAAGGACGGGTCGGTGAGTTGGGAGGAGGTGGAGAAGCGTGTCAGAGAGTTAATGGAGAGTGAGGAGGGCAAGATTGTGAGAGAGCGAGCGGTTGCCATGAAGGAAGAAGCAAAGGCTGTTCTGAGCCCCGGCGGGTCGTCTCGGTCGGCGCTGGCCGGACTCATTGAGTCGTGGAAGCGCGAGTGAAACGCGTTGGATTTTGCAGGTCCTCTTGGCGGTTCGTCCGTCGAAGAATCTTTCTTGTCGTCCGTTTGCGAAGAAAGTGGCACGTGCTTTTAATGTTTGGTTTTGGTTTCTCCGAAACGTAAAGAAAAGGATAAGCATGGTTGAATTTTATCTGGTAAATCCTTTATTTTATCGGTGAAATAAAATCTCTCCTGTATTGTGTTCGCAAAATCTGTACCCATGGCGAGACCAGGCCAGCTTGAGGAAGAACAAGAAGCAAAAAAATAATTAAAAATAATTAAAAATTACGTTAACATAGAAGTCCATATCAACGGTGGTTTACCAAAGCTATTCAGATAAATTGAATTGATATTGCAAAAATTTTATGACTCAATTGATAAAAAAAAGATTTATGATTAAATTAATATAATTTATATTTAATAATTTTTTTTATATAAATTTTGCTTTTTTGGCCCCTTATGCAGCCTTACTTGTGCCCATCTAGCCAACTAAATCAGATCGGCAATTACTAGTGAAAGTGTCGTATTGGAACTAATTTACAAAACTCATGTATATGTTAGTGTGATACATATTTATTGGATATTTAAACACGTCTTCTTATATGATTAGTCGTTTGAGAGTTTCATCGAATTGCCTTGCGAATCAATGTTACAATCAAAATTTCAATATCTAATACTATTTTTCTAGTGTTTCATTCGAAATTGCAGCCATCAAAGGTTTGAAGATCCAATATTCATCCTTCGCCATTTTTTATGCTAGAAAGTCCAATCTAAAAACTTAAACTGATCGAGAATGGGAGATATTGTGTATATAAAGAGCATTTGAAACTTTGAGATGTTTCTATAGCTCCTCACGTGCAAGCCGGGTTAAGAATGGCACGTGAATGTTATATGAAATTTGACAAATGTGATGGACGCATACGTGGAATTAACTAGGATAGAATTTGGCTCTCTTACCATAATAGAAAGTACAATAAAAAAAGCTTAAACTGATAAGTAAATGAAAATCACATGCACATAAAGAACATTTGAATCTTATAATAAAGAGATGTGATATAGATGAGCATGTATAACAATGATGGAGACAAATTTTGAAAAGGTATAATTACGAAAAGGACTTTACTAGCATAATAATTTTTCAGCGACTGAAAAATTACAAAAAAGACTTTACTAGTGTATAGTATCTAGGTGACTATGAGAATAATAGTATGTTGTGAGTCATAAATTCTTAAAAAAGTAAACTCCTGTCACGACCTGCCTTAACCTCTTCTCAAAAGTCCGGTGGATTTAGAGGTATTGCCATTGATCAATGACGTGAACTCTCCCAAGTCCTTCTCGCATGATGTTAGATTTCGTTTTCATGATTAGTGATTTAAATGCTATCAGGAGTCGCCACAAGCCTATTGCAGTCAGCTAAAAACCAATCGAGACACGAGAGTGTTATCTCAATTCCTACGCAACTAGAGTTTCTAAAGTTCAGGGACTTGTTTACCCTAACTAAATAATTAGCGCCCTTTCGATACCTAACCAGTTAAAATTCCCTCAAGTGATCACACATTCTGCATATCATTTTAAGTTTACCAGATGTTTAACCAGTGCTAGATGATCATGCATAATGTTTTTCTATCATTTCGTACAATTACCTATTCATTCTTAACTTAGCATTTAGGTAATGATTAACATGCAATTTTTTAAAAGATAATGTCATAACAACACTCAGTTAGGTAAATATGCCACATATAAGATTGGAAAGTGCACATGTAGACCAAGTCTAAATCGGCGATATTTAAAGGGAATAATTTTGATACGCGAATCGAGTGTATAAAAATGGACTGGATTGAAAGTTGATTTTCAACCACCAAGCCTCAATAGGCTATCATCTCTATAGGCGTTGCCGTTGATTGCCACATCAGAATATCAATTTCCTATATTGTGATTTCAACTCAAAGTAGATAATTAGCGAAGTTCAATCAATTAAAGGACAAGATGAGCATCTCGAATTAAATTCTAATTACCATACTAATTTATCTACTGACACATTCATTGTGAAAGAATTTATTAGACATTCATCTATTAAGTTAAAATTGAATCATGCAAAATAAACCTAAAAAAAATAAGTAATTAATCATGTAAAAGGCCTAAATAGACAATATACGCAAATAAAGGCATTTCATACCTATTTCCTATTTTTATCATTTTTTTAAGAATTTTATGGAATTTATCCAATTTTTTGGGATTTTAATTAATTTAATAATAATGAAAAACGAACCGGGTCGGGTGCAGAGACTCGACCCGATTGGACTCGACCCAGGCCCTCACAGCTGGGTCCCCTACTATGGCTGGGCTCTAAGCATGAGCCCAGTCCGGACTCAAGGCCACCCAAAAGACAAAAAACGATTGGGCCCAACCAACTACAACGGCGCTTTAAAAAATAGGTCTGATAATAAAACAAGCCCAGCCTGCATGGACTACCCTCTGCAACGGGCCTGAGAGAGCAAAAATTCCGTCCGGCCCAGAGAACAAGAATACTAGGCCTAATGATCCATTGTTCATCTTCTTCTCCATTCTCCATGACGAACGACCACCGTGACTGGAACTGGACATCTTTAGTTCAGCGGTGAGTCCCAACACCGGCTCAATGGTCGACTCCGTCAGCCACCAGAATCCCCCGACGGTCCAGCTCTCCTCTGCCCAGTGTTTGCCGCCGTTGATCTCCATCCTCAACTGCCACTAAGTTGCTCACCATCAAAGCCTGGTGCACCGCCTTAAAGTTGGCCGTCGCGCCGCCTCTGGATTTCCTCGCGTGCCGCTACTCCGCCGTCATGAGACCAAGCTGTTTGGGGCTAGAATGTTAAAGTTTTCCTGAGATGGGCTCGCCTTAATTGAGATTGTTATTTACCGGTTTACGGTATTAATTTACCGTTGACGAGATTGGTTTAATTAAGACGGATCTAAAGTTTCTTAATGGGCCGAATATGGGCCTGGCTAGTGTGGGCCGAGTCCGGCCCGGCCCGTGATGGGTGGGCCCCGCCGGAAATTATTTAATTGGCATGGACCCCCCCTCTACCCTCCATAACTTCACGCCATTTGCTCCTCCTCTGTGAACTTCTCCAATTTCTTCTTATCTTCTCCTAAGGACAACGTGAGAAAGTGAGAGAGAGCCGTAAGACATAGAGACGGAGATCGGCCGCTCCATCGATGCCAGGCATTGCGGGAGGGCATAGAGGGGAAGGCTCCGAGCCCGTGTCGCAGTTACCGAGGATCGATCGCCGGATTCTCGAGAGCCGATCGCCGATGGACGCGAAATCAGGTACGCTGACCGATCCTTTGGTTGTTTTGTTGCTAAAACTCGACTACGACGATCTTGGGTAACCGTCCCTAAGGACGGACGGCCGTTTGGGAGGCCAACAGTTGGTATCAGAGCCGCCGAAGCTCGATTTTCACAAATTCTGTTCTGCCTGATTTCGTGTCTTTTCGCATGTTGAAATTGCATTTTGGATGCATATTTGGATTCGTCTCGTCGAGACGAGCTTTTTGGTAGGTCGACGGCGGCCATCGGAGGCCGCACGCACGCTCACGAGCGGCCTGAAGGTACGGCGTGCGTGGCGCGTGCGTCTCACGCGACACACGCGCCTGCCACGCGTGCGCGCGTGGGCGTCACGCGCCCGACACAATTAATGTGTTGGGCTGCGCCGGGGCCCACGCGCTCGACACATTTATTGTGTTGGGCGGCGTGCGGATCCGGTCAACCGGACCGGGCTGAGCCGACCCGGTTTGACCGACCCGACCCGGTCAAGGGTTGACCGGTCAACGGTCAGCCGTTGACGGTCGACCGTTAACGGTAATGGTGTTGACCGTTAACGGCGTTGACCGTTGTGCTCACGCGCCGACCAGAGTGGTCAGGACCTCGCACGTGAGGCCCACGCGCCGACCTTCAGGCGGCACGTGGGAGCGCATGCGGTGGCCAATCGGAGCGATTTTTTCGCCGTTATGCTCGTATGGAAATTGTCTACACTGTGGTATTTTTGGTTTAATTTTTGGAGCCTGTTGAAGTGTTGGAAAATGTGAAAAACCCTTTGTCAAGTATATAATTAGGGGCATTTTTGTCATTTTCATTCTGTAATTTTTTTTTTCCATACGATTTTTGGGAGAAAATAAGGTTGGCTCATTTATGGAATACCACATTAGGATAGTGTAGAGCATTAATTGAGCACTGACACGTGTGGGACCCACACATACAGAAAGTAATACTATTGGCACTGGTTGTGATTTTAAGGACAATTGCCCATGTCAACAAGTTTAAAATCATACCATACAGTAAGTATGAGGCATGAAGTTTATATCCCTGGTGTGAGAGAGTTTCGAAAATTTGATTGGGTTGTGACCACTAGAGTGGCACGCTCGATTGAATTGGAGAAATATCAGTCTTGTATTGTGGTGGGGTGTCTCCTTGTTCTGATGCATGATCATACACCCAGAGGAGGTGGTTGTGTGTCAGGCCATGGAGGGATACATGAACAACATTTGATTGGGATATGTGACTGATTCTAGTGATTCATACACCCAGAGGTGGTGTTTCACGAAAAATTGGAAACATTCTCATGATCGTTGTCATGTAGAGAGTTTGCAATTGCATGTCATATATTTTGCCCAAAGGTGATTGTGTGATGATGTGTGTGACTCTCTGAAGTGTGTACTTTTAAGGATTTTAAGTTACACAGTACTCACATGATGCTAATAGTAAATATTGCTTATTTTTCAGTCGCCTTTTCTGTGAATGGCAACTCCGTAATAGAGGTTCTGAATGGTTCAAACTTCAAGAAATGGAGGCAGGATTTTCTGTTTGCCATGGAAATAGCCGATGTTCATATTGCTCTTTATGAAGACAAGCCTGCTGCCCTCGAGGATACCAGCACTGAGCCTGAAAAGGCACGTCTTGCGGCTTGGGAAAGGAGCAACAGGATCTGCCTACTGTCAATGAGGAGATCCATAGAGGAACATGTGCTAAGTGGCCTCCCAACTGACTGCACCGCAAAACAAATGATGGAGGCACTGCAAGCCAGGTACCGAGTATCCTCCAATGCTCATTTGGAACTCTTATCCAGCAGCTGTTTAATATGAAGTATACGGGTGTGGGAGGTGTTAGAGATTACATTCTAAGAATGCTGGATTTGCATACTAAGATAAATGCCTTAGGTTCTATAATCGCTGAAAATGTGTTGGTACACCAAGCCCTAAACACCCTTCCCCCTGAGTTTGGGATCCTCAAGACCAACTTCAACTCACAGGATGAAAATTGGTCTATAAATGATATGTTTTCTAGAGCAGTCTCAGAAGAAGAAAAATTGAGGAAGGAAACTGGAAACCTTGCCTTGGTTGCCTCCAGTTCCAGTAATAAGAAAGGCAAGGGACCTATGCTTCATACTCATAAAGGTACTCGTCCCACCATTGGTCCATCTGGAAAATTGGGTAAAAAGAAGGCATCCTTTAAGAAGGATAGTGACCGCTGTTTCTTCTGCAAGAAGAAGGGTCACATGAAGAAAGACTGCACTAAATATAAGAATTAGTTGGCAAAGAATGAGCATGCGGGTAATGATTCTTTGGCACTGGTTTGTGAATCCAACCTATCTGAAGCCCCATCCAGTTCTTGGTGGCTAGATAGTGGTGCGACTAATCATGTTGCATTTATCATATAGGGGTTCATAAACCAAAGGAAGCCAAATCCGGATGAGTCAAAGCTCATCGTGGGAGATAATAATAAAGCTGACGTCGAGTTCGTGGGAGATGTCATTTTGATTCTAGAATCTGGTTTTAATTTGATGTTAAGGAACACTTTCTTTGTACCTTCCTTTAGACGGAACTTAGTTTCTGTATCATGTTTGGACATGTGTGGTTACTCTTTTGAAATAAAGAACAGTGTGGTTTCTATGTTCTATAATTCAAATAAAGTTGGGTGCTGCAATATGTCCAATGGATTGTACAGATTGTGTTTAACTCCCAACGATATATACGTAGCTTATACAGCTGAAAAAGTTGTTTCCAAAAGGCCTCTACCTAAAGAACAGTCTTACACTTTGTGGCATAAACGTCTTGGTCACATTTCCAGGGACAGAGTAGAAAGGCTTGTGAAGACCGATATTCTACCTACTCTTAAGGATGACCTGGAAACATGTGTGGACTGTTGTAGAGGCAAGATGACCAAAATAAAGAAAAAGTCTGCAGTCAGAGCCTCTGACCTGTTGGAGGTCATACACACTGATATAAGTGGACCCTATACTCCTACATTGTGTAGAAATTATTATTTCATCACATTTATTGATGATTATTCCCAATATGGTTATCTGTACTTGATTAAGGAAAAGTCCGAGTCTCTTGACAAGTTCAAGATATTTCGGACTGAAGTCGAGAAACAGTTGGGGAAAGTCATTAAGGTTGTGAGATCTGACCGTGGTGGTGAGTATTATGGCAGACATGGCGATGCTGGACAGCTTAAAGGGCCATTTGCCAAATACTTAGAGGATTCTGAGATAGTGGTTCAGTTTACGATGCTTGGGAGCCCTGAACAGAATGGTGTGGCCGAAAGGCGAAATCGCACCTAAATGGATATGATGAGGAGTATGATAAGTAGGACCAACTTGCCTGAGTTCCTATGGGGTGAAGCCTTAAAGACAGCGCTATATTTATTGAATCGAGTTCCCACTAAGGCTACTCCACTGACTCCTTTTGAGTTATGGGTTGGACGTAAACCCAGCCTGAATCATTTGAAGGTCTGGGGTTGTCCTGCAGAAGTGAAGCTATACAATCCAACCTTGAGTAAGTTGGATCCCAAGACCACAAGGTGCTATTTTGTATCCTATCCAGAGCGTTCCAAGGGATACAGATTTTACAATCCTAATGGAGGTTCAAGGATTGTAGATTCGCAGACAGCCAAGTCTTTGGAATTCGACGTGGCTGAAAAGGGTACCTGTTCTAAGACTGTTGAAGGTGACAGTACGGCGGGAGACACTGTATCGTGTTCTCTTCCGACACAGACTTTAATGGAGCCTCTCATACAGGAGACTGTACCTGTTGAGCTTCAGGATCCTATGGTTGATATTGTTCCTGATGAAGCTATTCAAGCCCCACAGATGCAGGATCAAGCTGAGGAAGTTCCACTAAGGAGGTCTGTTAGGCAAAGACGATCAACGATCCCATCAGAATATGTAGTCTATCTAGGTGAACAGGATTATGACATTGGCTGTGTAGTTGACCCAGTTACTTATAAGGATGCTGTTAGCTGTGAGCAATCAGACCTGTAGTTGGGTGCGATGCAGGATGAGTTGCAGTCCATGAAGCATAATGGAGTTTGGGAGTTCGTCAAGCTGCCTGCAGGTCATAAAGCTATCGGCTGTAAATGGGTCTACAAGACGAAGAGGGATTCTAAAGGGAAGGTAGAGAAGTTCAAAGCCAGACTGGTAGTCAAAGGTTTCACTCAGAGAGAGGGAGTGGATTATGAATCAACGTTCTCTCCAGTCTTTTCTAAGAAATCTTTCAGAGTGATTATGGCATTGGTAGCTTATTTTGATATGGAGTTACACCAGATGGATGTCAAACTGCCTTTCTGAATGGAGATCTCGAAGAAGAAGTCTATATGATTCAACCTGAAGGTTTTGAGATTGATGACTCCAGTGATCTTGTATGCAGACTAAAGAAATCAATCTATGGCCTCAAGCAAGCATCAAGGCAGTGGTATTTCAAGTTTCATAGCGTTGTCACTTCATTTGGCTTCATTGAGAATAAAGTGGATCCGTGCATATACTGCAAGGTCAGTGGGAGAGAATACATTTTTCTTGTTTTCTATGTGGATGACATTCTACTGGCAAGCAGTAATATTGATCTATTGCATGAGACCAAGCATATGCTGTCAGAGAATTTTGACATGAAGGATCTTGGTGAGGCGTCCTTTGTCCTTGGCATTGAGATCCATAGGGATCGTTCATGCCATATTTTGGGTTTATCTCAGAGGACATATATAGATCGCATTCTGAAGAGATTCAACATGCAGGATTGTAAGCCAGGTATTGTTCCTGTTTGTAAAGATGATAAGTTGAATCTTTCGCAGTGTCCTCAGACTGAGATGGAGAAATCCCAAATGCAGAATGTACCTTATGCTAGTGCACTTGGGAGTATCATGTATGCTCAAGTATGAACTAGGCCAGACATCGCTTTTGTGACAAGACTTCTAGGCAGATACCAGTCAAATCGGGGACATGATCATTGGGTTGCTGCCAAGAAGGTCTTGAGGTACTTGAAGAGGACAAGGGACTATATCATGACATACAGGCGTGTTCAGAACCTGCAGCTGGTTGGATACTCAGATTCAGATTTTGCAGGGTGTCAGGACGACATAAAGTCGACCACGGGCTACATATTTATGTTGGCGGGCGGTGCAGTATCATGGAAAAGTGAGAAACAGAAATCCATACCCTCCTCAACCATGCAGGCGGAGTTCATAGCATGCTTTTCAGCTGCTACTCAAGCGATTTGGCTCCGGAACCTTATAAGGGAGTTGACCGTATTTGGTTTTGTTGATAGACCCATACAATTGTATTGTGACAATAATTCTACTGTGTTGTTTATTAACAACAACAGAAATCTTAAGGGGTTTAAGCACATGGAGGTCAAATTTCTGACCATAAAGGAATCCGTGAAGAAAGGCGACGTTGCAGTAGAGCATGCTTCTACAGATGATATGGTTGCAGACCCACTAACTAAAGGTGTTCGCCCATGTATTTTTGAGCGACATGTCATTAGTATGGGCTTAGTGGCATCATTGGATGCTGTGTTTTAGTGGGAGGCATATTTCGCTTTGCTCTAATAAAGTTTGCATCTGTATTTTATTACATTTTGTAATATAAAGATATGTATTGAAGTGCCTGCAGCACTATTAATGTTAAATAAATATTCTTGTAAATCTTGAGATATGTGTAAGTCTCGAGTATTGGCTATGGGCATTTTGGTAATAAGCCGTGTTTATATGTCTTGTTACACATAGAAAAAAGTTAACTATAAAGCTGAGATATATACTGATATGTAGGTTCATTGGAACCATACAGATATTCTCTAGTGACACGTCAGGTTTAGTGTCACATAAAGAAAGAGAATGGTGTCCGACAAAGTGGATAACACATAAAGTGTATCTCTTTTGAGGTGTTATCCAACTGTCACACTACTATATTAAATCCATATCAGTAAAGTTAAGAACACATGTGACCATGGATGGCTCTGTGTCTTCTGATGCAGTTACTGGCATGATCCAGTGTTTTGAGACTTTATGGGATCGGGTTGGTCGTTAAGAATGATCCTTAAACCAATATGAATGCGCGCACTAAAGTACGATTTCAATTAATGCTCGCCCAAGTGGGAGAATGTTAGAGTTTTCCTGAGATGGGCTCGCCTTAATTGAGATTGTTATTTACCGGTTTACGGTATTAATTTACCGTTGACGGGATTGGTTTAATTAAGACGGATCTAAAGTTTCTTAATGGGCCGAATATGGGCCTAGCTAGTGTGGGCCGAGTCCGGCTCGGCCCGTAATGGGTGGGCCCCGCCGGAAATTATTTAATTGGCATGGACCCCCCCTCTACCCTCCATAACTTCACGCCATTTGCTCCTCCTCTGTGAACTTCTCCAATTTCTTCTTATCTTCTCCTAAGGACAACGTGAGAAAGTGAGAGAGAGCCGTGAGACATAGAGACGGAGATCGGCCGCTCCATCGACGCCAGGCATTGCGGGAGGGCATAGAGGGGAAGGCTCCGAGCCCGTGTCGCAGTTACCGAGGACTGATCGCCGGATTCTCGAGAGCCGATCGCCGATGGACGCGAAATCAGGTACGCTGACCGATCCTTTGGTTGTTTTGTTGCTAAAACTCGACTACGGCGATCTTGGGTAACCGTCCCTGAGGACGGACGGCCGTTTGGGCGGCCAACATAGAACTCCTCTTCATCGGCCAGCCCGTGCTCTTGATGATCCCACGTCATCTTTGCCAACTATGAGGTTGACTCCTTGGGCTGCGACGACGAACGGCGGGTCAACCTTCGGTTGAACGCGCACGCAAGCGAGAATTCGAACTCCCTCTTTCCCCTTTACCGAGCCCTCCCCTTGCTCGGCTCTCCGAGCTCTCTCGTCTGCCACCTTCCCTGAGCGCGCCCCCTTCCTTTTCCTTTTCTTTTTTGTTCTTTTCTAGTTTCACCAGGATTCCCCCCTAGTTCAATCGTCCTCTTCACGGGGGGATTTCTCACCACCAAGACGATGAGGGTGCGCCTGCAGTGACGTCAGCCATGAACAGCCACCGATGACACTAGCCACCACCAGCTGCCGAGATTTGCTCGTTACAGGGGATGCTTCAGGGAGAGCGAGGCGCTATAGAGCTCGCGTAACTCGACTTCTCCTCGTCAGTCAGCTTGCATTCTCCCTCTTCAGAAAACGATCGCACCGCCGTTGATGCCCGCCGTAGCGCCGATCCCTCAAGCTGGTTCGCGGTGGTTCGTGGCATAAGGCCGCCGTCACCTCTCTGCCATGCGAAGCCTTCCTTTTCTTTGTTTTTGTTTTCCTCCCCCGGAGCTCCACGAGAGGACGGAGAAATTATTCGGTGGTCATTGATCACCACGTCATCGCGTGTATATGCTCATGTGGCTCTACTAGAAAATAAACACGTGTATATGACGTGGCACAAAAAATAAAAATCGGAAGTGGCTTCTCCCTCCTCTGACATGAGGCTGCAGGCAGAAGCAAAGCATTTATTGCCTTCTCTCTCCTCTTTCATCTCCTTCGAACGGTGCTTCTTGGATTTCTCTCCTTTGTACAAAAAACAACGAGCTTTTATCCTCCCTTCCTCTCCTCTCCGAAGTCATTTTCTCTATACCTCGCTCACCTCAAGCCCTCCCCTCATCCTTCTTCTTCCCCTTCGTCCTCGTTGCCGTCATAGCCTTTCTAGCTCTGGCTCGAAAACCGCTGACTGCTTGGTTCCGATTTCGGGCTCGGGTACATCGCCAACGATTTTGAAATGGAAGAGAAAGCTGGATATGCTGGTGGCGTCCCGCCGCCTCCGCCTTCCCCAAGAGCCCCACCGATTACAGATGCTAGGTCCCGAGCCCCCTCCAGTACTCTGCCCCCGGAGCCCCATTCGGCGAACTCTTTGAGATATAGAGCCATCTTTTCATATGATGTTTCGTCCCCACGAAAATCTAACTCGAATGCAAAAACAAAGTGCATTTTTTACAAACAAAGAAACCATATTTTTGGAGCAATGATACACAAAACTCACATCATTGGCCATTGAAAAGCAAAAGTAAAATACAGAGTCGATCACAAAAGATATGGAACCACAGCTGCATCTAGAAAATTTCACCTTAGAAAATGAAGATTGATTTTTACAATAGGAAAAGTTTCAGATTTCGGGAACAGAGTCGATATCGAGTAGTGAAAGGGAAGTAAAAAGATGAGAAATAGGGTTTTGAGTTGCCAAGACGAAGATCGCAACGTTGATCGCAATTACGGACCAAAAATGAAATTTAAACTAAAAGTTGTTCTGCACAGACATTTGGACGGAATGTATTTTCTCCGACGGTTGGTCCACGAAACCCTTCCTAATAAGCTAACACAGCGATCACAATTTATATGCCCAAAAAAGTCTGCCACAGGGACATAACAAACGCAACCTGAAAACCTCCAAAAACTTAGAGGTGAAATAAGCAAGAGTAGCTTGGCGCAGCAGAGAATACGCAGTGGTGAGATCAAGAAATGCACCCCAAACCCACTAAAGGTCTTTCAAAATCGTTGTCGACTTTCATTTTTTTTTTGCCCGAGCCCAAAATTGGAACCCGAGCAGTCAGCAGTTTTTTGAGTTAGAGCGAGAAAGGCAACAACGGCGAAGAGGACGAAGGCGGCGAAGGAGGAGGAGGGAAGGCTTGAGGTGAGCAAGGGATAGAGAAATGGCTTCGGAGAGTAGAGGGAGAGAGGATGAAAGCTCGATGTTGCAGAGGAGAAATCCAAACACGAGCGGAGAAGCGCCCTCAGAAGGAAATGAAACAAGAGAGAGAAGGCAATTAATGTTTGCTTCTGCTCTCATGTCAGAGGAGAGAGAAGGACTTTCGATTTTAATTTTTAAGCCACGTCACAGTACACATGTTTATTTTCTAGTGGAGCCACGTGAGCTGAGCACGCGATGACGTGGTGATCAACAACCACCGAATAATTTCTCCACACGAGAGGGCCTCTTCTCTCCTCTCCTCTGTACTGATTTTTCCTTTTTTTTTTCGCTTCGCCTTTCTTGTCTCTTCTTTCTTCTATCTTTCTTTGCTACCCGATTTTTTTTTCTGCTGTTCAAACTAACTGTTCTTCTACCTGCTCACGTCTCTTTCGCCACCTGCTCCCCGTCAAGTCTCCCCTATTTTTCCTCCTGACCAAGCCTCCTTGTGCGGTGGAAAATCAAACACAAAGAGAGAGATATGCCAAGTGCAGAGTGTCAGTGCACGTGGGAATGAGAGATGGGCTTGAGTGGGCCTGATAAAATAAATAAATGAATAGAAAGAAAGACGCTAAATGGGCCAATCATGAATATATATGTGCGTGCGTGTGTGTGTGTGGTCCTGCTCATGAAAAGAAAATGGCCAAGCTGAGTTGCGTGGGCTTGTCCACGCGGATTCGAGTCGGCCCGATTCGATTCGATTTTTTTATATTATATTTATGTTTTTTTTGTTCTTTTCTAGTTTGCAATAAAACGAGAAGAAATACATATTTAAAAAATTGGTATATTTTATTTTTTAAAAAATAAATAAAATACAAGACCGCCAAAATTAGGTGTCAACAGCCCCACAATATTTTCAATTAATTATTAATTATTTTTTGTGGTAAAAAATAGACCATTAACATAATAGTCACCCAAAAATGGGAAAGGGATACTTTTAGTACCAAAAATTGTGTACGGAGATCACTTTGATGCCAAAATTTTCAATCGAGTCAATTTAGTGCTAAGTTTTTGAAAAAATGATCATTTTAGTTGCAAGTTCGATTTGCTCCATCGGAAATCTAATGTGTTATTATTTTACTAATATTTCATGTTGATCTCCGCAAATGTATTAAAAGAGGTAAATTTTTTTAAAAAATATTAAAAATAAGAATACAAACTTAATCAGTTAACAAAAATAAATAAAAATCTATAATTTGGAAAAAAAATACATATTTCATTTAAAATAAGCTGAAAATTTTGATAAAAAAAATTAACAAAATAAAGTAAAAACTAAAAAAAATGCTAGCGGTGAGGGTTTTCATGACCCTTACTACACCAGTCCCAAGCGAGGGACTACAAACCATTGCCTAGATCTGGGGCAGCGGCGGTAAGGGCTTGTGAAAGCCCTCGTCACCTAGTAAGTTGTTGTTGTTGTTTTTTTTTTTGAAGGTTTTTTTACTAAATTTTATTTATTTTAAATATGTTTTTTTTATTTTAAATGAATTTATTTTTAGCTAATTTTTAAAATTGAATTTGATTTATTTTAAAGCATAGAAGTCCACGTCGACTTAATTTTTTAATGTAATTTTACATTATTTTTTTTATTAATGACGCATGGAAATTTTGGTCGGACTTGACACCAAAGTGATCTTTTTGTCTTCATTTTGGCACTAAAGTGATCCGGCTAAAGCTTTGGTACCAAAATAATTTTCATACATAACTTTTAATACTAAAAGTGTCATTTCACAAAAAAAAAACAATTACATAAACAATTTCCTTACAAAAATCGTGAGGTTTGCAACTAGGGAGCTGAGTGCTATCAATTATTTTTGACTCAACGATTTTTTAATCAATTAATACTCTATGCAAAACACGTGATAATAGTGTGCGAATTTACTATTGAAATTATATCGTTCATGACAATACGATCATAGAGGCATTTCCCTTACAACTAATATGACATCCTTTCCACTTATAAAACCTACTACTTAGATATTGAGTCCACTTTCCTATCAACTTGCACTCTCACAATCCCATTTATTTATAAGAATTTTCACTTTTCCTTCCCAAGTTGCCTTTAATGAAAACCCATAAACTATAACGCGCATTTCTCTTTCCTCCACCATATTCTCTCCTACCCATTGCTGTTGCGACCCTAAAAAAATTTTCAATCGGGTGAACAAATTATTAGGTTAACTAGATAGATTAACCTAATACGGACCCTCCCAAGTCCTACCAAATCGCAACTTTGATTTTTTGTTCAAATGGTTTTAAAATTTGGAGCCGCCACTAATCATTTTTGGTAGGTTGATTAGAAACTTAAGTAAATTAGCGGGATGATCAAATTATTTTTACGAACCAGAGATTATGAGTTCAGAGACTTGGTTACATCAGTTAATTAAAACTAATGCCCTTTTGGTACCTTAATTTCATGGATATCCTAATTTGGTAACTCAGGCTTGATTTACTCCTAAGGCTCTAGTGGGGTATTCTCTTTTTATATTTTCATTTTTTTAAATGGAATGTACGCGAATGAATTTTTTTTTGACATTTTCAAAATATTGAATATTTCCCTGAAGCCGAAAGAGGGAGTGAGTTAACGGTTTCTGTGCAGTGCTGCAACCTACTCGTCTTGGGGTCTAGTGATTCAAAAATTAAATTACAGGAAGTAAATGACAATAAATAAAGACCACCAATAGATGGCCAGCCTTGGCTTGGCTCGGCTCTTTCCTTTGGGGCTTAATGGTGTAGGAATTAAATTACATGAATTTAAATGACGGTAAGTAAAACCTCCAATGAGCGGCCTAGCATTGCCTTGGCTCTTCCCTTTAGGGTTTAATGGTGCAGGAATTAAATTGCAAGAATTTAAATGACAATAAATAAAGGACCACCAGTGGGTGGGTCGGCCTTCCTATTCTGGGGTTTGATGGTGCAAGAATTAAGTTGCAGAAAATTATAGTACGAATGCGACATGTAGATATGGAGAAATAGGAGCACGACATGACATAATCAAGATTTAAATCAATCCATTTGGGTAACGAATTTCTTGAAGATTTTAATGGCTATGATCGTTACTTGACTTGACGGATTTGATGGCTGAATTCGGACCTCGTATCACCTTGTGGATTAAGATTGCGGCTCGAACGACGGGGATGAACTCTTGATTTATGTTGATCGATGAAGGAAATGGTGATGATAACCCCCTAGCTTTAATTTTTGGTGATGAACTCTCTTTTTGGTATTTTTTTCTCTTAAATTTTTATTCGATCTACCAAAACCCTCTTAAACATCCAAAATTTTCTCTCCAATTTTTTTTCCCCCAAACTCACTTATTCCTCCTTTTATAGCCTATTCATCAATCTCCCATTCTAATTTTTTCACTAACTCTTCTTCATTTCATCTTCCCTTCTGTATTATCATCTTATTTTCTTCATCTCCTCTTCTCCATTTTCCCTTCTCCATCTCCTCTTATCCATCTTCTCTTCTCCATCTTCCTTTCTCCATCTCCTCTTCTCCATCTTCTCTTCTTTATTCTAATTTCTCCACCAACTCTTCTTTTTATTATTTACAAAATAATCCCTCAAGTACTATGTTTTTGTATTCTAGTCCCCGAGATTTTAAGTATTTGCAATTCAATCCCTAAAGAAATATTTCTTAAGTTCAAATTTTCACACAATTTTCAACACACCTCCCCTATGCTTTGGTCGAAATTTACCCCATGGGTAACCCTAGAAAAAGTTTAATTTCATTTTTTTGTTAGTTTAGGGGCTAAAATCCAAAATTCAACTAAGACCCTTTTATAAGATTGAGTCATTTCGAATAAAATTGGGTCAATATGAAAATTTAAAATATTAGAAGACAATGTCACAACTCATAAAAAGTTAAAAGTAAAAATAAATTGACTCAAATTGAATTTTTTAGGCCCGGTTCGAGATTATGCTCTTGAAGGAACACGTGACCCGAATTAGATTTTTCTGAATTTGCGATGGCCAATATGAAAATAGATTTAAAAGAAAAATATTGACTATTTTTGGGTTTTTTTTGGCCTCAAATGTTATTTTTCCAGAATTTTCAAGTATTTTTGTATTTTTTGAAAAATATAAAAAATATGAAAAATATGAAAAAATATTTTTTATTCAAAAATGATTGCCTAGGCTTTGCCAAAGCTTCCAAAGTTGATTTTTCAATTTTCTCATTTTTTCTTGATTTTTTTAATGAATTTTTGAAAAAAAAATGCTAAAAAATACTAAAAACATGAAAAAAAAAATTTAGTCAAAAATTGGTTTGTGAGGCTTGGCTAAGGTCCCCAAAGTTGATTTTTTAATTTTATGAATTTTTATGGATTTTCTACTAAATTGTTAAAAAGAAAAGGTAATTAAAAATCAAGTGTCAACAATCGCCAGTCGACTACAGCCTCCTCGCCCTGCCACTCGCTGTCCTCGATGTATTAACCTTGGACTCAAGGCTGCTAATGGTCATTGCCTCAATGTTGTCAGGCAACTCAATTTAGACCATATTGGGGCATGGTCTCTATAAGATATAATGAGAGACTTGAAAGCTTGGTGGCCTAACTTGTAAAGCTTGCGCAAGCCCCCAAGGACTGAGCATGAACTGTGAAGTTTGCACAAGCTCAACATGGTCGAGCTCACCGCTTGTGTGAGCCCGGCCTCTCATGTGTTAAGATTCGATGTACAAACCACACACGAAGTAAAAGCACATAAGCGAGGAAAAAAAAATCGTGACACAAGATTTTATTCTGATTCCCCTTTAAATTAGAGTTATATCTAACAAAAGATTTCACCATAATTAGCATAATGTACCTCTCGTTACATCACTCAATTACTAACAAAAAAGAGTGTATATATATATCAGTAGCCATTCATGGACCATTAAACCTCCGTGCTATCCTGTCGATGGGAAATATGAATCACATCTCAAAACCATAGCCATGAGCCATGAGCCATGAGATCCTTGAGAGAGAGGAGAGAGGATAGAGCTGTCGAGGCATGGGGCTTAATGGTGAGAAGCAGAGGCGGGGTAATAAATTCAGAGGGAGGGTAAAGAGATATATGTAGGGTGCGGAGGAAATGTTTGTTCTGAATTTGGAGGAGATGCAAATTAAAGTTTCTTTAAAGTGATGAAGGTATTTTATATGTAAGTGTGTCGCAACCTAAAAATTTGGATTTTTCAATTCTTAGGTTAATGGATTACCAAGTTAATTAAGTGAATTAACTAACCTAGTTCGAGCTCTCCCAAACTTTACCAATTCGCAACTTAGGTTCAATATTTGAATGCAAAAGATTTTTAAGAGGAGTCGCCACTAGTTATTTATGGTAGGTGAGTTAGAAACCTAAATAAAATTGTGAGAAAACTATTCTATTTCTACGAACCAAAGATTTTAAGTTCGAGACTTGGTTACACTAATATTTCTATTAACACTCTTTCGGTATCGATTTCATGAAAATGTTCAAGTTGGCAATTTCGATGAATTCTCGCTTAAAGTTCAAAGGTGTTATTTTTTTAAGGATTTTTAATGATTTTTTTGTATTTTTAAAATGATTTTTGAAATTAAAAAGCAAATAAAAATGAGAGTGAATTGGTCCAAGATAAACTTATAATTTTTGAATTTAATTTGCATTAATTCCCAAAAATTTTAAGATAATATTTTTACCCTATGTCTACATCTTTTAAAAGTTTGAATGGATTTAAAAGATTTTATTGAGCACAATCCATAGAATGGGATTTTTACGGAATCATGATAAGACAGGATTTTTAAGAAATCATATCTTCCTAATTTTTTTTTATTTTGAGTGTTTTTTGGGTTTTTATAGATGAAATTTAAAATTCAAGTTGCAAAAATTAAAAGATAATTCCGCTATTTCTTTCGAATTAAGTTTCGATCTAAAGCCTAATAGATTGACCTTAAAATTTGAAATAATCACTATGGAAATAATTCTATTTAAAGACTGATAGATAGACTTGTTTTCATGTATGCAGTTGTGGATTAGGAAATTTTCATAATCGATTGCATTTTGAAATTTTTTGGATATCTTTGAGTATCTTCAAGAAATTTTCAGATTATCACGAGATTACACAAAATTTTCCAAAATTCACAAATATTCCAAAGAATCATGTTTAATATCTTCTCAAAATATGATTCGAATATTTCAGCTAAAATCAATCCACAAGACAATTATCCAAATCAAAATAGCCGAATATCCTCAAGATATGCACAATTTTCAAAGATATGTTTCAAGATTCAAAGATATGCACTATATCCAAATTGAGACAAGATATGCAAAATATTCAATGGATAATGCCCTAAAATTCAAAGATATGCCAAATAAGCTCAAAAATTCGTAAACAAGTTCAGGATATCATAGATTGCTCTAGATTCAAAGAATTCAAGTTAGGCAATTTCAATTTTTTCCTACTCACGTGATATTCATTAAATATTCATCACATTCAAATATTTTCAGAATATTATGAGATAAAAATATTACCTAATTTATGATCCAACCATACTTGATGACCGTTAGATTGACAAGAAGAGTTCTCTAATCCTAGTCAAGATAGGATTCATTGATGACCGTTAGATTAGAAACTCTAAATGAGATTTGATATCGATCGTTAGATCAGAAAATCTGCTCTTTGAGGAGTCCTAATGTAAACCCTAAAGCTAAGCTCATTATTTATAGACAAGAAGAGTTCTCTAATCCTAGTCAAGATAGGATTCATTGATGATCGTCAGATTAGAAACTCTAGATGAGATTTGATATTGATCGTTAGATCAGAAAATCTGCTCTTTGACGAGTCCTGATGGATTAGGACACCTCAAAGTTTCAGCCATATTACCCCTACTTTGCCCGAATTTCGCTTTAATTCCATCCCAGTTTGCATGTCCATTCTAAGTTTATTTTGCTCTCGGTCCAAATCTAAAATGCAATGCATGAATAATTAAATATGTTATGCTTAAAAAATAAATAATTATTTTTTGGCGAGAACTAAAACTAATTCTCATTTTTTTTTGTAATATAAATGAAAAAGGAAAAACTAAAATTTAGGTGTCAACAAAGTGTAAGTTGGAAGACTAATTTTACAACTATCCCTTATGTAAGAGACATGGGGCATCTGGTGTAATTCTTTTTCTCATTCTTTTCGATCAAAATCTCGTGGCTCACCTAATCTTAACAATTTTTTTTTCACACGATTCGAAATCATCATAGTATATAATTGTTGGCAAGTAATCTGACGAATAAGCCATCCATAATATTTTGACATTTTAATAATATCTTAAGATTTGATAAGAAAGAGAAAATTTTGTTTCTATCACATTTTCTATAAACAAATCTCTATGATTATCTTTTTCTACTTGTCATGTCCGTTAATCGATATAAATGTTTCCAAGGAGATGCTATTTGATTCAAAATTTTATTGAAAATAGTTACGCATTTACAATATTCCAGATTAAATTTTGTATCTACGTTGCACTCATGTCAAAATTTCTCCATGTTTTTTCGTGACACCTCGATCTCGAGAAGATTAATTGCGAACTTAAACTAAAAAGAAACCAACCAATCTCACCAAAACCCTCTGTCTCGGAGAACTTCAACATCATTCCAGCAACACCAACATGCCCGAGCAATGAAGGAAGCAATCATGCTGCATCCTTCCCCGGCCATCATCCACCTTATCTCCTTGGTGGAGCTTGGCAAGCTCTTCCTCACCCACCGCCCTTCCCTCTCCATCCCCATCCTCATCACCAACCAAGCTTACAATGCCGGCCCCACTGCTACCTATATTACCTCCGTCTTCGATGCCATCCCCTTCATTGCCTTCCACTACTTCCTTGCCACAACCCTACCCACAGACTTCTCCACCACCTCCTCCCACTATGAGACCCTCACCATCGAGCTCTTCTACCTCAACAACCCCAACATCCACCGCGCCACTCTCCTCTATCTCCGAAAAACATGTTGCTCATGGCTTCATCATCGACTTCTTCTACATCGCTGTTGTCACAGTTGCACACGAACTTAACATTCCCTGCTACTACTTCTTCATTTCTGGTGCTGGCCTCCTCAACTTCTTCCTTTACGTCCCAACTCTTCACCACAAGTTTGTGAAAAGCTTTAACGACTTTGGCACCTCTATAGATGTCCCTGGCTCACCCCCTATACCGCCTTGCGATGTTGTGAAGGTGATGCAGGATCGCTATGACGAGGCCTACAAGGGCTTCTTGGATTCGTCCCTGAAGATGCAAACTTCAGCTAGGATCATAGTCAACACCTTTGAGAAGCTCGAGCCAAGAGCTATACGAGCCATCATGGACGGCGATATGTGTGCCCAGTGGGCCTACTCCGCCGCTTTACTGCATTGGGCCGCTGATCTCTAGCAAGGGAGGCAGCGATGGCAGATCGCTAGAGTCTTTGACGACTGGACTCGCAACCGAGAAGGAGTGTCGTGTTCCTATCTTTTGGAAGCTAAGGCGTGTTCTTAGTGGAATAGCTGAAAGAAATAGCGATGACTCTGGAAAGGAGTGATCAACGGTTCTTGTGGGTGGTCCGTCACCTGACTGAGGACAAGAACCAAAAGGCCATAACGTTGGCAATGCCCTACCTGGACTTAGGGTCCCTACTTCTGGAGGGCTTTTTGGAACGTACCAAAGGGAGGGGGTTTGTGGTCAAGAAATGGGCTCCGCAAGTGACGGTGCTGAGCTACCCCTCAGTGGGCAGGTTCATAACTCATTATTAGTGGAACTTGGTGCTTGAGGGGGTCTGCACGAGCGTGCCGATGCTGGCGTGGCCGCTCTATACGGAGCAACGGCACAAGAGGGTGCTGCTGGTGCAAGAGATGAGGATTGCCCTGCCGATGGACGAGTTAAAGGGTGAGTCGGTAAGTTCGAAGGAGGTGAAGAAGCGAGTTAGAGAGTTAATAGAGAGTGAGGAGGGCAAAATGGTGAGAGAGCGAGTGGTTGCCATGAAGGAAGAAGCTAAGGCTGGTCTGAGCCCGGGCGGGTCATCTCAGTCGGTGTTGGCCAGATTCATTGAGTCATGGAAGCGAATGAAATGCGCTGAATTTTGTAGGTTGTCTTGTCGTCCATTACGAAGAAAGTAGCATGTGCTTTTTTATGTGTTAGTTTCCTGTTAATTTGGGTCGATTGTATTCCCCTTGGGTCTATTAAATTTCGAGACAAAAGAAAACGTCAAAGTGATGAATAGACCTAGTATTATTTGTGCTAGTCAGAGAGCTCAATTCCCTCTTTATGGAGTTGTAGAATCCAACAAGGCGAATTCAACCTTTCTAACAATATATTACACATTGCAATGTAAACTCGTTTGAGGCTTTTGTCATGAAAGTGGTAGAACTTGCCCAAAATTATGAAAGTGGATCATTGTTGACACCTGATTTTTTTTTATCACATTTTCTCTTTAAAATTAATAGAAAATCCATAAAAATTCATAAAATTAAAAAATCAACATTGAGGACCTTGGCCAAGCCTAGGGAATCAATTTTGACCAAAAAAGTATTTTCCATATTTTTAGTATTTTTCAATATTTTTATTTTCGAAAATTAATAGAAAATCCATAAAAATTCATAAAATTAAAAAATCAACTTTGGAAGCTTTGGCCAAGCTTAGGCAACCATTTTTGAGCAAAAAATAATTTTTCGTATTTTTTGTATTTTTTAAATATATTTTTTATAAATTAGGAAAATATTTAATAAATAATAGCATTTGAGGCCACAAAAATACATAAAAATAGTCAATATTTTTATTTTAAATCCCTTTTCATGTTGGCCATCATAAATTTAAAAAATCCAATTCGGGGTCGTGTATTCCTTCACGAGCATAATCTCAAATCGGGCCTAAAAAATTTTAATTTGAGTCAATTTATTTTCATTTTTCACTTTTAGAAGTTGTGACATTAGTCTCTAATATTCTAAATTTTCATCTTGGCCCAATTATACTCAGAATAACTCAATTTTGCAAAAGGGCTTTAATTAAATTTTGCGGCAAGAAATAAGTTTAAATTTGATATGCAATGAATTTCGACTAAGCACAAGAGAGGTGTGTTGAAAATTTTGAGGATATTTGGACTTAAAGAAATATTTTTTCAGGGACTAAATTGCAAATACTCAAAATCTCAAGGACTAGAGTGTAAATACCTAACTCTTAAGGGATTATTTTGCAAATAAAAAAAAGAAGTTAGTGGAGAAATTAGAATAGAGAAGGGAAGATGAAGAAGATGAGATGGAGAAGAGAAGATGGAGAAGAGGAGATGGAGAAGAATGGATGGAGAAAATAAGATAAGAGAAGGGAAGATGGAAAAGAGGAGATGGAGAAGAGAAGATGGAGAAGAATGGATGGAGAAAATAAGATAAGAGAAGGGAAGATGGAGATGAAGAAGAGTTAGTGGAGAAATTAGAATGGGAGATATATATATGGAGAAGGGAAGATGGAGATGGAGAAGAATAGGTGGAGAAATTAGAATGTGAGATAGAAATGAAGAAGGGAAGATGAAGATGAAGAAGAGTTAGTAGAAAAATTAGAATGTGAGATAAAGTTAATGGAGAAATTAAAATGGGAGGTAAATGAGTGGGCTATAAAAGGAGGAAGAAGAGAGCTTGAAAGGGAAGAATTTTTTTTTTAGAGAAAATTTTGGATGTTTGAGAGGGTTTTGGGAGATTGAAGAAAAATTTGAGAGAAAGAAAATACCAAAAAGAGAGAGAGAATTTTGAAGATGATGGGAGTTTAAAGCTAGAGCGTTATCATCATCAATTTGTTCATCGATCAAGAATTCGTCTCAGATTTGAAGCTAAGTGTCCCTCTACTCTCTTTGATTTTTTAGTATAAACTAGCTCAAATTTTCTACTCTTCTCCCAGTTCACCATATTTGATTTCAGGCAGGAATCAATTATATCCATCAAGCACTTCTCATAATGCCATTGAAGCTAAGTGCCTCTTTCATTGTTCTAATTTTTAATGTGAATTAAATCATATTTGCTTCATTACTCCATTTCTCCATATTTTTATATCATGCAAAGGACAACTCCAAGTCAACAGTAAATCCCATGGAGGTGTAAGATTGGCGCTGACGAGCTCTCGAGTGCCCATTAAATTTTCAATTGATCCGTTAATGGATTTCGGCCCGAATTGTCAAATCAATTCGTTTTATTGTAAAGAATTTAAACCCCAGAATGTGAAGGGCAGAGCCCGCTCACTGGAAGTCATTTTAAATTTCTGCAATTTAAATTCCTGCACCTTAAACCCCAAAGGAGAGGGCCAAGCCAAGGCTGAGCTATCCATTGGTGGTCTTTATTTATTGTCATTTACTTCATGTAATTTAATTTTTGAATCACTAAACCCCAAAATGAGTAGCTCGCAGCACTGCACAGAAGTCGTTAATTCATTCCCTCTTTCAGCTTCAGAGAAATACTTAATATTTTGAAAATGCCAAAAAAAATGTGTCACTCACGTATATTCCATTTACAAAAGTGAAAATACAAAAAGAGAACACTCCACTAGAGCCTTAGGAATAAACCAAACATGAGTTGCCAAATTAGGATACCCATGAAATTAAGGTACCGAAAGGGCATTAGTTTTAATTAACTAGTGTAACCAAGTCCCCGAACTCATAATCTTTGGTTCGTAGAAGTAATTTAGTTCTCCCGCTAATTTACTTAGGTTTCTAATCAACCTACCAAAAATGATTAGTGGCGACTCCAAAATTTAAAACCATTTGAATAAAAAACCAAAGTCGCGATTTGGTAGAGCTTGGGAGAGCTCGAACTAGATTAGTTAATTTAATCAATTAATCTAGTAATCCATTAACCTAAAAAAAATGAATTTTAGGTCGCGACAATCATCTATCTACCTAAACTATCTAATGAACCAATATGTGTAGAGAGAGAGAGAGAGAGAGGATTTGGAGGTAAATGTGTCTTTCCACTGTGGAGGAGATGCAAATTGAGGGCTTTTTATGAAGTAGGGTTTCAAAAAATCATAACTTACGGATTTAGGTCTAATTTTTTAAAATTTATCATTTGGGATCTGTCCAGCAGTCTTACTGTCGGACGGGCCCTAGTTCGGCGGCTTAGTTGTCGAACTACACTAAGGTTGGCGGCTTAGCTGTCGAACTACACTAAGGTTAGCAGCCAAGTTGCTGAACAAACCCCCCATTCTTTTCAGAAGTCGAGCTTGAAGATTCAGGAGCTCAGGCTCCTGAATGGTTCATCTCCACTCATTTAAAAGCTACTTCTAAACCTTCACGTGAAGGAATTTGAAACCTTAGGCTTCTGTTAGAAATCCACACAAAGATGAAAAGAAACCACTTATGCAATTTGCGAAGATGAAGAGAGGGAACAAAGAGGAAATAGAGAGAAAGCAGAGAGAGAGAGAGAGAGAATCGAGAGAGAAAAGAGAGATTTAGAAGTTGTTCGTCAATTTCGAAAGTCTCCATATCCGTGGTCAATTATTCTATCAATATTTTCTCACCATCGAACCAGGTAATGATCCACTTTATGATCTAATTTCTTCTTCCCTTTGCATTTTTTTTTTGGTATCGAATGTGTCCAAGCCAGCGTTCGTACGGATCGCACACCTCGACTAATCCTCTGGGAGGGCTAGCGCAGCATCCCACCGCCACGACCCTCTGTTTAAATCACTGACACCCAGCGAGGTTCGAACCCAGGACCTCTCGTGAAAGGACCAGAACGCAAACCAGCTACGCTACCAATGGATGGGTTTTTGTTACATGAAATGTCAAATTTTTTTACATGACATAGAAGTTGGATAAAAGGAGAGAATTTTGAGGAGTCGAAGTATCTTTTTTCACCATCTTGGTGCACGTACGCTTTTTGAGTTAAGATAATGCATATATCCTTGTTATGGTTAATTTGAACAAGTTTTAGTTGTTTTAGTGCTGTTGAGTAACTGTTTCATTATTATTTTGTGATTTTTTTGCACGATGTTTGGTCCAAAAAATATTTTATTTTTGCATTACAAATATCTCTATTTGGCATATCGATACGTGTCTCACGAAAAATTTTGTGTGTATTAAACCCTATTTTCATCATATTTTTTTAAATTTTGTAGGATTAATTAAATATGATTATGAAAATACTAAAATAATAACTGAATGTACATGTCTCAGAAAAATTTTTGTGCAAAATCGTGGTTAGATCTAGACCGTAGGATGTGGTAATTAGATCTAAACCGTTGTTTTTAGTCGCCTAATTCAAGGGATGTGGACAAGCCTGGTAGGCAAACCTAGACCATACTATCTATATGTAATAATAATAAAAAAAATCTCAGAAAATAGAAAAATAGGAAAAATATGTAAAAAATCATCATAAATAAAAAAAAATTACCCAAAACTCTATCGTGAAAGTCCTGGTTCAAACCCGAGTGAATTTATGGTGGCTCTTCAGGTTTGTGTGTTGGGTCGAACCGACCCAATCCAAAAAATGAATAGGGAAAAGATTTAAAAAAAAAAGAAAATGAAAAAGTAATTTTTTTAAAAAAAATAGATAACATTAAAAATGGAAATGATGCCGTTATTTGCGTCAAATCCCTAGGTGGCCATGTCCGATTGATCTGGTTGATTCGACCAAAAATTTTTTAAAAAATAATCCAAAAATAAAAAATAGGAAATAACAAAAAAATTTAAAAATGATGATTGAATTCATAAAATTTTCTAAAAAAATAAGAAACATTCAACAAAGGAAATTTTGAAAATATTCAAAGAATCTAAAAAATTAGAATTTCATCAATTAATTGACTAGATGTTAGTATTGATGATTTTGGTCCTTTATTTATTTCTAAATGACAATTGTATCTCTTGTCTCTAAAATTTTGAAAGAATAAATAAACTCACAAATATTTTGTTGACCCTATTTATTTCATTTTTTATATTGATAGTTATAATGTTCATTTCTTAATGTGTACAAGAAAACAATTATAAATTTTTACACGCAAAATAATTTGTAATTTGTTCATTTAACAGAATGTCTACATCTTTTGCTATTATATAATGCGGAGGTAGAATAGTATAAAATCAATTTGGATATTATTACGAATGTGGACAATGTGCTATGTTTGAATTTAAAAATATATTCACATTTAATGAGTTACGTAATACGATTGAGCACAAGTTGAATATAATAGAAAGTCAGTTTATTCCCAGTAAGATGTATAAACAACCGATTACAATAACTGGTTGGAGTCATTGTAGGTATTGTGGTAGGTGCTAATTGGGGTCGTGAAATCGTTATTAGCCGCCTCTCTTCATTGAAGGCATGTAGTATTGCTGTAGATATCCTCCTTATCTTCCATATAGTCTCTCGAATGTTCTCTCGAGATGTAGCTCTGTATAATAATATGATTTATTCCGAGCAATCAGCCTGCTTATGAATTCAAAGTTAATAGAAGTTATCAAATACTAATAATTTAGGTAATTACAAAATTATTCTGAAGTAAATTAAAAGTGTTTGCACTAACCGCTGCACCTTCTGCATCTCCTGTGTAAAAAATCCACCGCCGTGTGCATGCACAGTATGACTCCATATATTCTGAATGGAAGTGAAGTGGCTCCATTGCAGGATCAAATCGGATTATATGGTTAAAACGATTATTCCATATTTCAACCCACTCTCTATTTTTTCGACCCAATTCTTTATAATTGGCCTTAATTCAAGAGTATGAAAGGATTTATGATCAACAGGAGGATTCGGTATTGGTTGCTGCATGTCAAATTGATGAAGCACTCGGTCCGGATAATGCCACTCAACTATTTGAAAATAGATAAGTTAGACATAAGCCGTCCAAATGTCTTTTCCCTCCATACAGTAATCTAGTAGAGCTTCGAGAATGTCATCGGTGTAGGGCTCCCAAACAATCTATTATCGTATTAAAACATATCAAATTAAACGAAGAATTAATTTAAAAGCTAACATTACATCGAACTCATTCATTTCTATCATGACTTACATATGTGAATGTCATTATATCAAATTAGTAGTATTGATGTGGCAAAGTATATGTAGGCATCCTAGTTATTTGTAGGGATTGACTCCAGCTGCAAAAAAAAAAAACTACTTATGTTATACAGACTGAAAAAATTTTATAACTTACAAACTAAAAAAATAAATATATCATATATCGACTACCAAGAGGTGCATCCAATAAATGATCACTAATTCTGATAGATGGTGGCAAACAACCGAATCGATCCCACACCCAAATCTGCAATATATATATGGCACCACTGATTTGTTGCGTTGATGGATTAGTGGTATCGCATAGCTCTCGATACAACCACGCAAGCGCTGCTAAACCCCAATTGTACATCTATGATCCCTAAGGTTATCTAGTAATGAAAGAAAAATTATACTTACCCTAATACTTGATTTATTAGAAAATATAAATCTTCCAGCCAATTACAAAATGAATGCTCTCGCATGTTGTATTATGGTAACCTCATCGGTATCGTCAAGAATTTCATTAAAGCGTCCTTTCAGTCAGGTTATCTTTACCATCGAACCACGTATTTGACTGGGTAGGAGTCGATGACTAAGTAGATTCTCACAAACATCACCCAATTTCTTATTAATGGGGCAAGTAACCGCATTTCCATTAATAAAAAGCTCTATAAGAACCTCGATATATTACAGTTGAATTGTGCATTCACATTCTGGCACATGGAATGTATGAGTCTCGGGCCTCCATCGCTCAATCAAAGATGTAATTAAATGGTGATCAACTTGCCAAAATCTCATTTTCCAAATCCATAAAATCCCGAAGCTCGAACATATGGTTCTATGCGATAATTAAGTTCAGCTTCACGTGGTGTCGCTTCATCTCGTTGACATCGAAAAACTTCATTATCATCTATCTGTGTAATGTTACATTAATTGTTAATAGCAATTTTATTACGATATAACCGTTACAAATGACAGCTCAACTGATAAATTTTTTAATTACTTACCTTGGCCTCCCAAATAGCCTATGGTCTATGTTGAGTCTGCTGTATAAGTAGTGAATTATCCTTAGATTCCGGCTGAATGTAATTTCTTTGTATCATGTCTACAAATGGAACAGATGAACTTCATAAATATCACATAATTGTTTTGAGACAATTCACCCATAAGGGATAGAATCATCATTTAGAAAGGAATGAATGAAAAAGAATAAGTTCTATTTAATTAATTAAAATTTCTTTTTTTTTACATTCTTTTGAACTTTTTTTTTATGAAATATCATGGAATTTTTTCAATTTTTTTAGAAACTTTTTATTATTTTTTGTATTTTTCATTTTCTAATAAATATTTTCCACGAATTTTTTTTTGTCAAACATGTAGATTCAATTCTTATTTTAATAATTTGAAAATAGGATTTAATATGCACAAAAGTTTTTGTGAGACATATATTGACATGCAAAATAGAGATATCAGTAGCGCAAAAAAATAATATATTTTTTGGACCAAACATTATGCAAAAACATTACAAAATAATAACGAAAAAATGACTCAACAGCACTAAAACAATCAAAACATGCTCAAATTAACCCTAACAATGATATATGCACTGCCTTAACCCAAAAGGCGTGCATGTGTCAAGACGGTAGAAAAAGATACTTCGACTCCTCAAAATTCTCTCTTCTTATCTAGCTTCTCTGCCGTGTAAAAAAAACTTCACTTTACATGCAACGAAATGAAAAACACAAAGGGCAGAAGAAATCATAAAGTGAATTGTTATCTGGTTTGATGGTGAGAAAATATTGACAGAATAAATTGACCGAGGATACGAAAACGTTCGTAATTGACAAGCTAACTTTAATATCTCTTTTCTCTCTCGATTTTCTCTTGGTTCTCTCTCTTCTTTCTCTCTTTTTCCTCTCTATTCCCTCTCTTCATCTTCACAAAATGGCCGAGTCGTTTGTCTTCATCTTCGAGTGGGTTTTTAATAGAAGCCCGAGGCTTCAAAATCCTTCACGTGAAGGATTCAGAAGCTCAGGCTTCTGAATCTTCATGTGAAGTTTCAGAAGAAAGCTTCTGAAAAGAGGCTTTCTTATGAAAAGAGGAGGGAGGTGTCGAAAAGGAGGGGGAAGCTGCCGAGGGGGGGCGTTTGGTAGCCTGGCTGTCGAACTGGGGTTTGTCCGACAATAAGACTGCTAGACGAGCCCCTAAATCGTAAATAACTCACACGGAACCCAAATCAGTAAAATGTAAATTTTTAAACCCCTATTTCATATAAAAAAAACCCGCAAATCGAAGGTTTTTAACTACAATGATGGCTTTTGATAAGTAAGTGTAAACTTAAAGATTTTTTTGTTGCCATTATCCTTTATGAAAAAGATATGGGGGAATTTGGCATGCCTTTTTTTTGGGTTAATCAAAGTCTTGCGGGTTATCACAAATTAAATATTTTTTTACCTGCTGAAATTTTCACAACATGTGAATATCAACACATGAATTAATTTATGATTTTTTTTCATGCTATTCTGAAATTGGCTAATAATTTGAATTATGACAGCAAAGGGAAAAATATTCATGCTTTCAATTATTGACAAATAAATAGGCCTTAATTTACTCGTTGCTTAGGATTGTTTCACCTTCACCGAGACCTACATGCTTTATCAAATAAGAAAATTGTCAAAAAAAAAAAGTCTCAAACCTATTGCATTTTTATCAATTGAGTCATAAATTTTTTTAATTTTATCAATTTAGTCCTAAATCTATTAATTTTGTTCAAATCCAGTCCTAAATATTTTTTTCTTTCAAATTCAGTTCAAAAATTTTATATTTATGCCAGTTCAGTCTTTCCGGCAAACTTTGACCGTGCACACTGACGTGGCGATTTTTAATGATATTTTAATATTTTTTTTAGATGTTCTCTTTTCTTTATTATTATTTTTTTCGGTCTTCTCCATTGTTCAGCCGAGGCTTAAGTTGCAAACCAATAGAGGTGGCTGAAGTTGCAGACCAATAGAGGACATAGCCGACGAGCAACTGCTACCGGCACCGTAGCCATTGGACGAGGTTGGCGTCAGCGCCACTAGGTGAGACCAACCCATGCCATGGCTACGCAAGCTTAGCCTCGCTATCATCTAGCCATGGTATCGCTGTTTCGATTCCTTACTCCTACTCGAACCCACCCTCTTGTCTCATGCCCAAGCGAGCTTGGCCTCACTTGGTGACTGTGGTGTCAACACCAGTAGCCCATCGACTATGTCCTCCACAAGTTTGCAACTTCAGCCATGGCTGATTGAAGGAGAAGACCCAAAACAAAAAAGAAAAACAAAGAAAAGAGAGAGAAAAAAAATCAAAAATAATTATTAAAATATTATTAAAAATCACTACATTAGTGACACGTCAATATTGGCTAGTCAAAATTTGTTGGATGGACTAAATTAGTACAAATGCAAATATTTATGGCTAAATTGACATAAATGCAAAAGGTTTAGAATTGAATTGATACCAAAAAAAGGTTTAAGACTGAATAAACACAAAATTAAAAGATTTAGGATTAAATTGGAAAAAATATAATAAGTTTATGAATTTTTTTGACAATTTTCCCTTTATGAAACAAGTCTGTGACATTACCAAACTAATTGATTGTGCGATGAAAGCACGGCGAGGAACAAACAGGAGAATACAAAATATAGATGATGAGCGATCTACCCCCATAAGCAGGTACTACAAGGGATTTAATAATGGGCAAGGTTTAGGCTATGTTTGTTTAGTAAAATATCAATCATTTGAATTTTTTTTAACCATCTCTTGTATCTAGTGAAACAATTAGTTAATAAAAAATATTTTTAATATCGATAAAAATTTATATAAATAAATTCATGAATAATAAAAATATTTTTCATTTATTGATTATTGTAAGTGACATAAATAGTTATTTTTTAAAAAATATTTTTAAAATTTTTCATTTTTAATTTTTAAATTATTTATTTTTTGCAAAACGAATGGTCATGATTCGACTCAACCCGTTCTCAAATGTCTAAATCACCATTTGAAATTTCAGCCCGTGGCCGGAGCAGGTGAATGTTTAGGTAATCTCCGTGCACATAATTTTCGAGTTCCTACTATCAATTGAAAGAAACATATGGTGTCCAACTGCCACCTCATGGGCCCAGGTTTAAATTGAGTAGCCAAATAAGCCAACTAGGTAGTGTTATCACCCAAGTTTTTCTCATTACAGTCAGCCTAATTCCAATAATAAAAAAATCCCAACTTTATGTTCATTCCAAATCTGCATCAAACTTTTTTTTTTATATCAGAAGAAACCTCAAACTTTATATTCCATTTTAAATCTGCCCTGACTTTTTTTTTTAAATCTCAAAAGAGACGTCCAACTTTAAATCTAGTCCCAACTATGACATAGATTTTGTTTTCTCAAATCTACACTCATAATCCGATCCCAACTTGACATTCCATTTTTATGTCAATCTACATTAGCAAAGTAATGGGGCGATAGGTACGAATCCATGTGGCATTTTTACATCGACAGCAAATCCAGCTCAATATATGCTATTGAAATTTTCCAAAATGAAATCATTCTAAGATATGAAAATTATGGATGGCTAATGATGATGTTCGGACGGACGACTAATGGGGACATATTTGAGATTAGAATTAAAATTGGGAATTTTTCTTACAAAAAAGAAGTTTGGTATAAAATTGCAATTTGGAATGGGGTCTAAAGTTTGGGCTTTTTATGAGAAAAATTTAAAGTAAATTTGAGACTGAACCTAAAATTGATGATTTTTGAGAGAATTAGGCCCATTATGCTCATGGTCATAGTCAACAACGTTATTACGATGAAATTTCAAAGAGGTCGACTCTTCGTCACCCCCAATCGAATCCACCATCTGTGAAAAAACGAAAAAGAAAAAGGAAAGGAGAGCATGTGATAAAAATAATTTTTCAGATCCGAACAACGTTGGGCCCATACTTTGGACCTCGCAAAAATAATTTTTTTTCTAAATTGTGTCAGCCGTCCATATCCTGCATCCGACGGTATTGGAACTACGAGGTACGAAATTTGAAAACATCGAAAAGATTGAACAGACCAATCTCACTTTCCTCACCTCACCTCACCTCACACCCTCGGTCTCGGCGAACGTCAAACCCCAACAAGCCCAAGCAATGAAAGAAGCGATCTCGCTCTATCCGTCACCGGCCATCGGCCACCTCATCTCCATGGTGGAGCTCGGCAAGCTCCTCCTGACCCACCGCCCTTCCCTCTCTATCCACATCCTCATCACCAACCAAGCTTACGACGCCGGCTCCACCACCGCCTACATCTCCTCCATCTCCGCCATCGTCCCCTCCATTGTCTTCCACTTCTTCCCGGCCACCACCCTCCCCCCGGACTTCTCCACCACCTCCCCCAACCGCGAGACCCTCGCCTTCGAGCTCCTCCGCCTCAACAATCCCAACGTTCACCGAACCCTCACCTCTATCTCAGAAAACCACGTCCTTCACGGCCTCATCATCGACTTCTTCTGCGCCCCCGCCGTCGCCGTCGCGCACGAGCTCAACATCCCCTGCTACTGTTTCTTCACTTCCGGCGCCTGTTTCCTCAATTGCTTCCTTTACGTTCCTACTCTTCACGACAAGTTCGCCAAAAGCTTTAAAGACTTTGACGCCCCCATAGATTTCCCCGGCACACCGCCGTTACCGCCCTACTATGTTGCGAAGCCGTTGCAGGATCGCTATGACGAGGCCTACGAGGCCTTCTTGGATTCGTCCTTGAAGATGCGGACTTCGGCCGGGATCATAGTCAACACCTTTGAGAAGCTCGAGCCGAGAGTGATACGAGCCATCGTGGATGGCGAGTGTGTTCCCGGCGGGCCCACTCCACCGCTTTACTGCATCGGGCCGCTGATCTCTAGCAAGGGAGGCGACGACGGTAGATCGCCAGAGTCTCTGACGTGGCTGGACTCGCAGCCAAGAGGGAGCGTCGTGTTCCTGTGTTTCGGGAGCTTAGGCGTCTTCTCGGTGGAACAGCTGAAGGAAATAGCGACGGGGCTGGAGAGGAGCGGTCAACGGTTCTTGTGGGTGGTCCGTAACCCAACAGAGGACAAGAACCAAAAGGCCGCCACATGCGCGATGCCCGACCCTGAATTGGGCTCGCTGCTTCCGCAGGGTTTCTTGGAACGTACCAAAGAGAGGGGGCTCATGGTCAAGAACTGGGCCCCGCAGGTGGCTGTGCTGAGCCACCCCTCGGTGGGCGGGTTCGTGACTCATTGCGGGTGGAACTCGGTGCTTGAGGCGGTGTGTGCTGGCGTGCCGATGGTGGCGTGGCCGCTCTACGCGGAGCAGGGGCACAACAGGGTGCAGCTGGTGCAGGAGACGAAAATCGCCCTGCCGGTGGACGAGTCTGAGGACGGGTGGGTGAGTTCGGAGGAGGTGGAGAAGCGAGTCAGAGAGTTGATGGAGAGCGAGGAAGGCAAGATGGTGAGAGAGCGAGTGCTTGCCATGAAGGAAGAAGCCAAGGCTGCGCTGAGTCCCGGCGGGTCGTCTTGGTCGGCGTTGGCCGGCCTCACTGACTCGTGGAAGCGCGGGTGAAATACCCTGGATTTTTCTTAGGCGGTCTCCGTCTTTCGTCTGTCGATGAATCCGTCTTATCCTCGGCTGGGTTTTGCGGTACTCGATGGAAGCAAATTTACGTAAAACGAACAAAGTCGCACTTCCTCTGGGTCGAGTATAATCTTTGTAGTGCCTGTGCTTTGATTCTCCTCCATGGAAACAAAATCCTTTCTTTTATGGGTGAAATAAAAATCTCTCATGAATTGTATTTGCGAGGTTCTCCTCTCTTGATGTGTTACTATCTCGGGTATTTTTCCAATTTAGGATTTTAAAAAAATTATTTACAAAAATAGATAAAAAAAAATTTTAATCAATTTGGGTCCCACGCAGCATTTTGAATGCCGCTCGAGCCCCGTGCGGCAGTAAAACGGCATTTTTAATGCCGCTCGGGCCCCGCGCGGCAGTAAAAATGCCGCGCGGGCTCGGGCGGCATTTTTTTAATGCCGAGCTGGGCCACGCGGGCCCAAGGCCAGCAGCCCAAAAAATCAATTTTTTTAGTTTATTTTATATGATTTTAATTATATTTATATTTTAATAACATTTTAAATATAGTTTCTCCCTTTTAAGCTTATTTTTATAACATTATTAGAAATGTTTAATTAAAAATTATATTAATATGTATGTAATTAATTTATTTAGCATGTAAATAATTAATAAAAATTTAAATAAAAAAATTTATATTAATAAATTAATAATTTATTTTTTGGGTAAAGGTAAATATAAAATAATTAATAATTTATTTAAATATTGAATAAACTAATTACATGCTTATTATTAAAATTTTGTGTTTTAATTAATATTTTTTTAATTTAGTATTTTTCTTACTTATTTTTATAATTATGCATTTATCTAACTTTATAAAATACAATTATTTTCCTTTTGAAGATTATTTTTATAACATAATTATCAATAATAAATTGAAAAATCTATTAATATGTATGTAATTAATTTATGTAGTATGTAAATAATTAATAAAAAAATTAAATAAAAATTTATCTAAATAAATAAATAAACTATTTATTTACTTACTGAATAAATTATATTATTTGAAAATTTCATCTTAATAAGTTATTTATTTTTAAAATTTTTTTATCTTAGTAAATTAATTATTTCTTATTAATTATTTAAGTGCTAAATAAACTAATTACATACTTATTATTAAAATTTAGTGCTTTAATTATTTTTTAATTTCGTATTATCTTACATATTTTTATAATTTTATATTTATCTAAATTTCTAAAATATATATATATTTTTCTTTTTGAAACTTAGTTTTACAACATAATTATCAATAATTAATTGAAAATTTTATCTTAAAAATTAATTATTTTTTATTAATTATTTAAACACTAAATAAACTTATCCTAACAAATTAATTAATTTTCTTTAATTATTTAAATATTAAATAGAGTAATTACATAATTATTATTAAAATTAATTTATTAACATAAAATTTTCAAATAATATAATTTATTTAGTAAGTGAATAATTAACTAATTTATTAAGATAAATTTTTTATTTAAATTTTTATTAATTATTTACAAACTAAATTAATTAATTACATACATATTAATAAAATTTTTGTTTAATTATTGATAATTATGTTATAAAATAATTTTCAAGTGGAAAAAATTATATTTTAGAAATTTATGTCAATATAAATTTATAGAAATTAATGAGAAAATACGAAATTGTAAAAATAATTAAAATGAAAAATTTTAATAATAAGTATGTCATTAGTTGATTTAATGCTTAAATAATTAATAAAAAATAATTAATTTGTTTAGATAAGTTTACTTAGTGTTTAAGTAATTAATAAAAAATATTAATTTGTTAAGGTAAAATTTTCAAAAAATAATTAATTATTAGTACGTGAATAATTTATTTATTTATTTAGATATATTTTTATTTAAATTTTTATTAGTTATTTACACACTAAATAATTTAAGTACATACATATTAATAAAATTTTGAATTAATTATTGATAATTATGAAATAAGCTTCAAAAGGAAAAAGAAATTGTATTTTAGAAAGTTAGATAAATATAAAATTATGAAAATAAGTAAAAAAAATATGAAATTAAAAAATATTAATTAAAATAGAAAATTTTAATAATAAGCATGTAATTGGTTTATTTAGTATTTAAATAAATATTAATTAGTTTATACTTACCATTACTAAGAATGCAAATTATTAATTTATTAATATAAATTTTTTATTTAAATTTTATTAATTATTTACATGCTAAATAAATTAATTACATACATATTAATACAATTTTTAATTAATTATTTATAACAATGTTATAAAAATAAGTTTAAAAAGGTAGAAATTATATTTAAAATGTTATATAATTATAAATATTATAAATATAATTAAAATCATATAAAATAAATAAAAAAAATTGATTTTTGGGCTGCTGGGCCTTGGGCCCGCACGAGCCCGCGTTGCCCAGCTCGGGCTCGCGCGGCATTTTTACTGCCGCGCGGGGCCCGAGCGGCATTCAAAATGCCGCCTGGGACCCAAATTGGTTTTAAAAAACTTTTTTTAACCTATTTTTATAAATAAGTTTTTTTAAAATCCTAAATTGGAAAAAAAAAACCCTACTATCTCCGTTTTCGGGAGGTTAGTAAAAAAAAGTAGCATAAACGGAAATCATGGCATTCAACTTTAAAGTACTACATTTTCAAAATGTATATAAGAAAATATATGATTACAGCACTTTATAACACAGTTACAAGATATAACAAAAGAAATATTTTTTTGATAGTAGTATTGATAAGAACTGTACCATCTTAATCGTGGTTTCACATATTATTTTCACAAAGTAATTATTGATTGTGATATTATATAATTAGAAATATAATCGGTAGTATTTTTAGATTGTTAGGTTAGTAGCTTTTATATGGTTAGGTTAGCAACTTTCATGTAATAATAATGTAGGTATGTACGCATGATTCTTCTTTTTGGGTAATGGTAAACATTAAGATTTAACCAGACGCGTGTCCACCCGTTAAGACTTTTCCGGCCGATGGGCCCCTACACTACACCACTTATTCCGGGCTAACCATGACTCAGGTGGGCCCACCTGTCCGCCGCCCAAGTTGACTCCATCCTAGCAAACGACACGTCGATGTTAGGTGACGGGAGGCGGCGACGCCGGTCAACACGGATCGCTGAGGTCCACTGGGCCGGAAAGAGCGAGTCCGTGGGTCGGTGACTCGGTTTAGTATAGGGAGTTGGGTTTGGAGCCTTTGGATTGTGTAATTCGCCGTCACGACACACACATATACACACAAACATATATAGCTTCACAAAAAATTATTCTAGCCTCACCTTATTGTAGTCCGGCCTTATACATTGTAGGCCTTATTTTAGTTGGGCCTCCCATTCCATCTTTTTCTGGGGTTGCAGAATGAACAAATCCAATACAATCTTTCCAACAATGGCGGACGCCACAAGCCCGCCAACTTAGTTGAAGCCTTAGTATCTTAGGGTCTATTTGACAACAATTCTAATTTTCTAATTAAATTTTTCGAAAAAATAAAAGATGAGAAATTTGTTTGATAACGTAAATGCTTCTGATTATGTTCTCAAGAACAGTTTTGGAGCAAAAATAAGAATTTAAAGAAATAACTTTTGAGAATCACAAAAAAGAGCATAGTCTCATTTTTAAAAAAAAAATAATTTAAGTCCATGTGAACTTCTGAACTTAAAAAATATATTAAAATTAGATTTGAAATTTTACTAACAACTAATTTTTAAAATTAATATTTTCAAAAATAAACTTTAAAATTAAAAAATAAAAAAAATTTAAAAAGGAGGTGGGGAAATTCAAAATTCAAAAAAATAAAAATAATGGGGGAAGTGAAATTTTAAATTTTTTTAAAAAAATTTAAAATTCTTTAAAAAATTTAATTTTTTTTTGTAAAAATGGTGAAAAGCATTTCCATTCGGGAACATAAATTTTTTTATAGATACCAAATACGTTATAATTCTCTAAAAATCATCTAGGAAATAGAATTAGAAAATATGATTCTAATCAGAATCAATTTTTTGGAACAGAATCTTTGCCAAATAAACCCTTAGGCTCCTTTTGTTTCGTAATAATTAAATGATAGGGAAACTATTTTTCCTATGAATGATCGCTTGTGTGACTTGAGACAATTAATCCGTCACAAATATTTTCATTATTGACAGTAATTTATGGCTAATCACTCTCATGAATCATGAAAATATTTTTGGTTCCTTCGTTTTTGTAGGCGATGCAAACAATCATTTTTAGAAAAATATTTATCCGAATATATTACACACAAATTTGAGTCATTGAAGCTTTTGATGATTGGTATTTATAATTTCTTAAAGGAAATCAGCCTTAAAGCTTCCCCTTGCGATTTCTCATTATGATACGAAAGTGGTAAAACTTTTCCCGAATTATGAAAGGCAGATCAAAAATCGAACTAAAGTAACACAGAAATTCAAAGGCGCTCGAGCAATCTGTGAAGTGATATGGTAAGCCACGGGTTCAGACGGATGCTCTCAGAAGGAGGAACGTCTTCCAAACATCAAACCGGTGAAAACTTATTTTAAAAACCACGTAAAGCGACGGGTCGCTTCATAATCAAAGTGACGAAGTGGTAACTTAATTAAATTAAAAACCACGTGAAACGACGGGGAGTTTTCATAATCAAAGTGACGAAGCGCGTCCGCAGTTATCGTTCGGTCTCCGTCGCCTCCGACAGAGATCCGGCTGCATGCTAACCGGCATGACAGGAAACCCTTTGTTTTCTTTGGACCATCTAGCTGCGTCGCTGTCTTGACAAGCAGCTGAACTCAAAATGGAGGCCCACTACTTGATAAATGGATCATCTGCAAGACCCGAGAGCTTAATGGTCAGACCAAACTATCAAATGCTGCACCAAATTACCTAACATTCTCTTTGCTTCTGAATATATTTCCTAAAGCTACCTTTCTTCATAACTTATACAACCCCACCCCCCCCCCCCCCCCCCCCCCAAAAAAAAAAAACAAAACACAAAACCGCCCCCACCCAAAAAAAAAAAAGAGTTGACCGATGGATTACCAGCTCTTTCTGACGACTTTATTACACTTAGCAAATCACAATCTTACCACAGTCGCCATATTTTAATATGAGATTTGTCCGATTTCTGCATGGGTTCTAGCCAATTATGTGCCCATTCCGTGAGCTCAAGGCAACATCGGCTCATCCGAATTTATGTACAACCAAAGATGAAGGATCACGGTCCGCTGGGTTTTTCGTTTATAAATTTGTTAATGATGTTGACTTTCGGTGGAAACGAGATTGCAATTTACAAAGCCAAAAATGAAACAACAAACATGTTTGAAGATGATTCATGTCCTTGGGAAGAATGGGGTCTTGTTTTGTGGTACACAACATGGATGAGCAAAAGGAATTGCTCAGACCGCGAACCACTTGAACCAGTCTGAACTGGCCGACTCTGGGCGGTTCCCGGTTCTCAATTCCATGTATGGAACTGTCCACTTGGAACCCCGAAGTGGACTGACTCTTTTTTTTTTTTTTTTTCAATTCCTTTACTGACCAAAGAGCCGAACTGATGTCTCTCCCTATCGATGATACTTGGTCTACTTCTATGGGTTCTGTTACTTATCTACGACTAAACTCTAAACCATAAAGCCTGCAACACTTGCCCCTTCACAATGTATTGTGTTAACTGGCGCCTTCTCCCAACAAAAGGAAAATGAAGAAAATAATTCAAACAATCCACAGAAAGAAAACGCAACAATATTTCAAACTTTCTTTTTTTATTTCGCAGTACAAAAGTTTGAGGTTTTGGGGACACGAAAAAAAAAATGGACGCATTGATATTGTTAGAATATATTCCGAATTTGAGCCCGAAGCGAAAATTTGAATTTCGGAAACAAATATATCTTGATCTTGAAATTAAAGATAAAATTTGTTTTAAATATCACGGAAATCTATTTTGATGAAAATAGTATGATATATTCTATTTAATATATTTCAAATCAAGATCAAGAACAATATTTATATTGGAGTTGAACTTTCCACGTGAGATAAAGACAAAATAGGAAAATCAATTTTGATTTTCATTGACTGAAATTCCCTATTTTATTTCCTCAATATGTGTGTGGCTTATTTGTCTATATACAAGTCTGCCGTTGTTGAGAAGAAGAAGATCAAGGAAGCGCCATTACGTCGAGTACTTGGCAAGGGTTTGTCTTCGTGGAATTACATCAAGAATTCAAGTATTGAAGCAGATTAAATCTTGTTGTAAGATTTGCGTATTAATTCCTTTGTGAGATTGATAGATTATTTCATTAGGAATTATAGGGCTAAACACTGTATGCGTTCTTGAATATAATTAAGGCTGAGAAACACTAAGAATATATGAGTAACTCGAGTGTGGTTTGTAATCTCCGTGAATCAGTTGATCTATAGTGAAATTCGTTGCTGTTCTCCCTGTGGACGTAGGTCTCTACGATCGAACCACGTACATCTAGTGTCCGATTTATTTTGTTATTCTGTCGATCAGATTTATTTTCTTGTTCTGTCTATTTATTATTCGATCACTTATTCCGCGTAACAAATTAGTATTAGAGCTTGGTTGGCTGAAGCGAAGTGAATCAATGGTGACAGAAGAAGTTAAAGTGAAAATCGACAGATTTGCGGGGAATAACTTTGGTGTTTGGAAGATGCAGATTGAAGATTATCTATATTAGATGAAGCTGCACTTGCCCCTATTTGGGGAGAAACCAAAGACGATAAAGCAGGCTAATTGGGAACTATTGGATAGACAAGCGATAGGTGTTATTTGGCTGGCGTTGGCTCGTAACGTCGCGTTTAATATCGTCAAAGAGAAGACCACTGCGAGTTTAATGAAAGCCCTCTGTGATCAACAAGGTCTATTTGATGCGACGTCTGTTTAATTTGAAGATGAGAGAAGGTGCATCAGTCACTAATCATATTAATGAATTCAATGTGATCATTGTCGCGACCCGATCTTCGGAGAATCCCGGCGAGATCGACTGGTGGATTGCTAAGTTGCCTCTCTAGAGCGAAGCAGACTTAGCTCGAGCTCTCCTAAGCCCATACCAAATCGCGGCGGGTTATCGGATTCGACCATAAGTGTGGTCGGGTGACATGTGCGTACGAGTACATGCTTTTGGAGTCGCCACCAATCTTTGGGGAAGGTAGATCGGAAACCTCGTCGGACGGTGGGAGTAGCCGTACGACTCTAACGGAACTAGAGATTTGGGATCGGGGACTTAATTACGCCAATGTTGCTATTGACGTCCTTTCGGTACCGAAGTTGAGCGATTTTTCTGATCTAAGGAATTCATGCAGGCGGGATTAGGTAAGGTAGGCTCTAAGGATCTAATGGGTTCATGCAGATGGGATTATCTTTTCCATCAATCATAATCATGAAAATAAATGCGCAATTAAGGAATAGATTCAAAAAGAAATCACATCAAAACAAGTCCAAACAAACAAAGGGGAGTCCTAGAAGACTAAAAAACACACCAATTAAGTTCAAGGGTGATTTGGAATGATTTGGGTCAAATTGACCAGAGGGACAAAACGGTCATTTTAGAAGGCTTGGGAATTCAAAAGCATGAAAGTAGGTCAAACCAGTTAAATGTGATTTTTCCCTAATTTTCACAATTTTTTGGGAATTTTTCTGGATTTTTCTGGATTTTTTTAGAATTTTCCGAGGATTTTTCATTTTTTTGGGATTTAAAAATCATTTTTCAATTTTTTTTGGCCGAGTTGGGTCGACCCAGCCCACTTCTCGAAGACGCTCGGCCTAGACCATATGGTCCCGAGACGGTCTAAAACGACGTAGTTTTGGATTTTCTTTTGGATTCTTATTATCGATAAAATAGCTCATCGGGGGGTTTTCTCGCACTAATTCCCGACTCCTCGAGACCACTCAACGGGAAATCCATACATCAATACAAACTACAACATACCGGGAATGATATCAATCAAGGATATGTGAATGAAACGGACCAAAACATGACCGAAACACATGGGGAAAAACTGATGTTGGTTACCTCACCAGACTTAGTTTTTGTTTTTGTCACAAAGGTTGCTCGTGAAGGGGTTTTAACGTGTTATTTTCGAGTATCTCAGACGAACCCAGCAGCAAAAATACACACCGGCGTAAACTACAACATGCAAGGAATAGTGGAAAGTAATAAAATGACGAAACGTGCGTGGGAAAATCAAGGGAAGATCGCCCGAATGTGTGAACCCGAGCAACTCAAAGAACCTGGGCTTGAACCCAAACGCACAAACAGGCTGTGCGCTTGTTTTCAAGCTTGAAAATCTCCCATCTTGCGGACCTTTTTGGAAAAACGTTTAGTGTTGGATGAACTACGTAACACAAGGTTTTCAAAATGCCAAACTTCCCAGCAAGAAACCAAATACACGCATAGAAAATATGCCGGGAAGAAGCCTTCACGCACCGCTCAAACACTTAGCCAAAAATAACCAGGGGTTCCCTCTAGCTTCTGAGCTCACTGAGGCATCTTTGAAGCCCCGTATCTTGGTCCACAAACAAAATTAGGAGGAGCCATTCATACCGTACGAAAAGAGGGTGAAACGTAGTTTTAAGAAAACTTCACGGCTTGAAAAATGGATGCACGACCGTGCTGAAAACGGGCCACGAACAGGCCCCTTCGCACTGGCCCCCAACACTTAGAAAAAAAAAAACCATCAACTGCCCCTAACTTTTCAGCTCACTGAGGCATTTTCTCGGACTCATAACTCGGCCTTCGTCTACAAAAAATGGCGAAGAAACACACCAACACGAAAAGCTATATATTGTGAACAAAATGAAACAAAAATGACTCAAAACGTACACGAGATGAGAGAGAAAATCGCCCCGAAAGTCGGGGGTTTGAGCTGTTTTGGACTCAATCAAGGCACAAACCAGGCCAACATGGGGTATTCTCGACCCCGTAACTATCCTCACAGATTGAACCAAGGGCAACCGAGGATATATACGTATTCTACTACGTACCGGGAACACGATCAATCAAGAATCTCCCAAAAATACTCATGGTAAGATGATGAAAAATGAGCATGAAGTAAGCAAGTTGAACTGATTCCAATCAGTTCAAAATTTCCAGGCTGAATTTCCAGATTCTAATCAGACTAATGAGGTAACTTTGGAAGAGCATATTTCACACCTCGGTGGTAACCAAGAGTAGCACAACATATCAAAATGAAGATCTACATATGTAGAATGCATTTGAGCAAAGAAATGACAGAATATCATGTGAAATTGCCACGAAAAACAAGCTCAAAGTCGGGGGTTTGAACTACCCGAGGCATTTCATCAAACATGTTAAGTGCAGACAAAAGGCTCAAACCAGAGAAAGACAGTCGTAGATGGGTACTTGCATTACCTTTTCCGGCAACTCAGGTGGCGGATGGACGTCGGTGATGGCTCGGTAGGTAAGTGGTGTGTAGGTGTATCTTGTTTGGGTGGTGGTCGCTCGTGAAGCTCCTTGGTGTGCTCTGAAACCGCTCCCGAAAACCACCTGTTGGCCAACTTCGAACTCCTCTCCAAAAACCAGGCCCCCCTCTCTCTTTTCTTCCCTCCTTTTCTACTCTTTCCCCACACCTCCCTCATGAATTCTGACGCCTAGGGGACTCCACACCCTTGGGACTTTCCCATTCAACAACTCCAAAGACTGAAAAGCTCATCTATTCTCTTCTTTTCTTCCCTTTGTTCCCCATTTTCTTCCAACAAAAGCTGCCCCCTCTGCTCATCCTTCACGCGTGCATCATGGGAGGAAGAAGGAGAATAGTGGCCGGGTCATGGGTTGGGTCGGCCCGACCCGACAATCCGACCGGCCGAAAAAATGCCAAATTGAGCTACAATTAGACCTTCTTTGGTGAAATTGAGGCCATAAATAGATTTCCCATGATGAATCACATTTGAAAATATGGTTTTCATCAAAAATTCAATTGAAATCACATAAAAACCCCAAATTGTAAGTTTGACCCGAAATCGAATTTTGAGCATTCCAAAGCCTAAACGGCCAAAATGGACCAAAATACTCTCACCAACAGATTTAGAATGCTAAAAAGTATAGGGTGATGGATTTTGATTTTCATGGGTAGCCCCGAAAAAATTTTAATTTCATTTTTGGTTAACTTGGGGGGTAAATTGAAAAATGCAAAATTCGACTAAGGTCCTTTTGCAAAATTGAGACACTTCGGGTACAATTGGGCCAATATGAAAATTTAGACTATTAGAGGACAATGTCACAACTCCTAAAAGTGAAAAATAAAAATAAATTGACTCAAATTTGATTTTTTTAAGCCCGATTCGAGATTATGCTCGTGAAGGAACACGTGACCCCGAATTGGATTTTTCGAATTTGTGATGGCCAACATGAAAACGGATTTAAAATAGAAATACTAAATATTTTTCCCTATTTTTGTGGCCAAAAATTCTATTTTTCTTGATTTTTTGGGTATTTTCCTAATATACGAAAAATATTAAAAAATGCGAAAAATATGAAAAATTATTTTTTGTTCAAAATTGGATCCTTAGGCTTGGCCAAGGATTCCAAAGTTGATTTTAAAATTTTCTCATTTTTTATTAATTTTTTATGAATTTGTAAAGATAAAATGCTAAAAAATACTAAAAATATGAAAAATTATTTTTTGGTCAAAATTGATTCCCTGGGCTAGACTAGGGTCCTCGAAGTTGATTTTTTTCAATTTTCTAAATTCTTATGGATTTTCTAAAAAAATTTTAAAAATAAAATTAACTAAAAATCAAGTGTCAACAATCATTAGTCAATTGAGTTTAGTTGAGATTAACTTTGAAGATGAGGTATGTGCTTTGATTTTATTATCCTCATTGCCTGATAGTTGGAATACTACTGTTATTACTGTTAGTAATTCCTCTGGATCAACAAGTTTAACTTTTGATGGGATCCAAGATTTAATTCTTAATGAGGACATCCGTAGAAGAGAATCTGGCGAATCTGTATCTGCTGCTTTAGTAGGTGAAAATAGAGGAAGAGTTAATACTCGTATTAACAGGTATAGTATGAACATGAATAGACGCAGTCAATTTAGGACTGGTGGTACTGTCTGTTGGAACTGTGGCAAGAGGGGGCATCTTAGAATGGATTACCTTAAGCTGAAAAACGATAAGGGCAAGGGAATTAGAGTTGAATCTGCAGATGATGTTGCACCTATAGCTAATGGCGGTTCGGAAATGCTGATTTTGTCTTGTCTGTCATTGATTATTTGTTCTTTGATGGGTGGATTATGGATTCTGGTCATTCTTTTCATGCTACACCAAACAAGAATTGGTTTACTACTTATCAGTGCACATATAGTAGTAAAGTGCAGTTGGGAAACAATGCTGAATGCGATGTTGTAGGTATTGGTAATGTGAAAATCAGAATGCATGATGGTATTGTAAGGACATTGATTGAAGTGAGGCATATTCTAGAATTGAAGAAAAATCTTATTTCCTTAAGTACCCTGGATTCAACTTGGTGTCGGTACTCTTCAGAATGCGGAGTTCTAAAAATTGTTCGAAGTGCCTTGATAATAATTGTCGCGACCCTCTAAAAAAATTATTTTAAATTTTAAAAGGGGTTAACGGATTATTAGGTTAATTAGATTTGACTAACCTAATGCGGACCCTCACAAGCCCTACCGAATCGCAACTTTGGTTTTTGTTTAAATGATTTTGAAATTTGGAGTCGCCACTAATCGTTCTTGGTAGGTCGATTAGAAACCTAAATAAATTAGCGGGAGAACTAATTTATTCCTGCGAACCAGAGATTATGAGCTCGGGGACTTGGTTACACTAGTTAATTAAAACTAATGCCCTTTCGGTACCTTAATTTCATGGATATCCTAATCCGGCAACTCAGGCTTGGTTTATTCCTAAAGCTCTAGTAGGGTATTCTCTTTTGTGTTTTCACTTTTTAAATAGGATGCATGGATGGTATATATTTTTATTTGTTATATTTTTTTAAGTGTTAAAGATTCCCTGAAGCCGAAAGAGGGAGTGTGTTAACGACTTCTGTGCAGTATTACGACCTACTCATCTTTTGGGTCTGATGATTCAAAAATTAAATTATAGGAAGTACATGACAGTGAATAAACACCTCCAATGGGAGGCCTAGCATTGGCTTGGCTCTTCCCTTTGGGATTTAAGGTACAGGTATTTAAGTTGCAGGTATTTAACTACTGTAAGTAAAAACCTCCAATGGGAGGCTAAGCATTGGCTTGGCTCTTCCCTTTGGGATTTAAGGTGCAGGTATTTAACTACTGTAAGTAAAAACCTCCAATGGGAGGCTAAGTATTGGCTTGGCTCTTCCCTTTGGGATTTAAGGTGCAGGTATTTAAGTTGCAGGTATTTAACTACTATAAGTAAAAACCTCCAATGGGAGGCTAAGCATTGGCTTGGCTCTTCCCTTTGGGATTTATGGTGCAGGTATTTAAATTGCGGATGGACTTTGTCCTCTCCATTTTGGGGTATGAATTTTTTAAAATGAAATACAACGAATTGATTCAACAATTTGAAATTTGTGCGCGCTTGAGGACTCCTCCAAGCCGATTTTGTGCTTCCATAGGATTGACCATTGATATAGAGCTGCGGCTTCCTGACATAAAATAGAGTGAAGTGTTAGTATACAAAATATGTGCTAATCTGCACCTAAAACCAGAAGAGTGGAAAGAGTACTTATCTCCCATTTTTTTGGGAGGGATTTCTATAATTGATTTTCGCTCTCTATGTTCCCAATATAGAGAGTTTCTTTTGAATTAAGAGGGACTTTTAGTCACAGATCAGTTGAGAAATCGGTGGACAGCTTAAGAGCTTGTCTGGGCCGATTTTTGTATCTCGACGAGATTTTTGCTGTTGACGTAGAGATATCCTTCTCCTGACATAAAAGATGGAAGAAAAAGGAGATGGAGAAAGTGTATACAATTTGTGCTAATTTGCAAGTAAAACCATAAATAAATGAATAAATAAAAACACTTAGCTTGAACTTGTTTGCTCGTTGACGAGGATGAACTCTTGATTTATATTGATCGATGAAGGAATTTGTGATGATAACCCCTAGCTTTAAACTCTCATCATCTTCAAAATTCTCTCTCTTTTGGTATTTTCTTTCTCTCAAAATTTTCTTCAATCTCCCAAAACTCTCTCAAACATCCAAAATTTTCTCTCCAAAAAATTCTCCCAAACACTTCAAATTTTCTCTCTCAAGAATCCCCTCTCAAGCTCACTTCATCCTCCTTTTATAATCTACTCATCTATCTCCCATTCTAATTTTTCCACTAACTCTATCTCCCATTCTAATTTCTCCACTAACTCTTCTTCATTTTCATCTTCCATTCTCCATCTCTATCTCACATTCTAATCTCTCCACTAACTCTTCTTCATCTTCATCTTCCCTTCTCCATATTTATCTCCCATTCTAATTTCTCCACTAACTCTTCTTCATCTCAATCTTCCCTTCTCTATTCTTATCTTCCATTCTAATTTCTCTACTAACTCTTCTTCATCTCTATCTTCCCTTCTCTATTCTTATCTTATTTTCTCCATCTATTCTTCTCCAACTTCTCTTCTTCATCTCCTTTTCTCCATCTTCCCTTCTCTATTCTAATTTATCCACTAACTCTTCTTTTTGTTATTTGTAAAATAATCCTTCAAGAGTTAAGTATTTGCACTCTAGTCCTTGAATTTTAAGTATTTACAATTTAGTCCCTGAAAAAATATATTTCTTTAAGTCCAAATCTCCTCACAATTTTTGACACACCAAAATTCACCACATGTCAAATTTAAGCTCATTTCTTGCCGTTGAAAATAATGCAGAATTTAATTAAAGCCCTTTTGCAAAATTAAGTCATTCTGGGTATAATTGGGCCAAGATGAAAATTTAAAATATTAGAAGACAATGTCACAACTCATAAAAAGTGAAAATTAAAAATAAGTTGACTCAAATTAAATTTTTTTAGGCCCGATTCAAGATTATACTCGTGAAGGAACACGTGACTCGAATTGGATTTTTCTGAATTTGCGATGGCCAATAAAAATATTAACTATCTTTGTGTATTTTTTTGGCCTCAAATGTTATTTTTCCAAAATTTTCAAGTATTTTTGTATTTTTTTTATAAAAAAATTAAAAATATATATATAATATGAAATTTTATTTTTTGTTCAAAAATGGTTGCCTAGGCTTGGCCAAGGCTTCCAAAGTTGATTTTTTCAATTTTCTCATTTTTTCTTCATTTTTTGTTTTATGAATTTTCGAAAATAAAAATACCGAAAAATACTGAAAATATGAAAAATCGTTTTTTGGTCAAAATTGGTTCCCTAGGCTTGGCTAAGGTCCCCAAAGTTGATTTTTCAATTTTATGAATTTTTATGGATTTTTTATTACTTTAGCAATAGAAAAAATGATTAAAAATCAGGTGTCAACAGCTGCCCCTCTTTGAAAGGAAGCTCGGCAGAGGTTCATTTCAAAGACGAGATGACACCTGAATTCTAATCGACTCAATACAAGGAAATAAAAAGAGTCGTGACATGAATGTTCCACTGAAAATGAAATGAGAACCTAAGGATTCGTTATATAAAAAAACTTTAGGGTGGTTGAACTTGAACCCGTATGGTGGATCAACCCATGGTAGATTCCTAATAAAAGGATTCTACTAATTAAAAATTGAATTAAAATTTGACCCGTATGGTGGGTCATACCATTTAACCAGTATGGTGGGTCGTACCATGGTAGATTCCTAATAAAAGGATTCTACTGATTAAATTTTGATTGAGATTTGACCCGTATGGTAGGTCACCCCATGGAGATACCTGTAAGAAGGACTTGGTGCCTGTAGAAAGGACTTGGTGTCTGTAAAAAAGACTTGTGCCTGTAAGAAGGACTTGATTTGCCTGTAAGAAGGACTTGATTTGCCTGTAAGAAGGACTTACTTTGCATGTAAGAAGGACTTTGTGCCTGTAAGAAGGACTTGCGTTGCCTGTAAGAAGGACTTTGTTTGCTTGTAAGAAGGACTTTGTTTGCCTGTAAGAAAGACTTGATTTGCCTGTAAGAAGGACTTTATGCCTGTAAGAAGGATTTGATTTGCCTGTAAGAAGGACTTTGTGCCTGTAAGAAGGACTTTGTGCCTGTAAGAAGGACTTGATTTGCCTATAAGAAGGACTTGGTTTGCCTGTAAGAAGGACTTTGTTTGCCTGTAAGAAGGACTTGATTTGCCTATAAGAAGGACTTTGTGCCTGTAAGAAGGACTTGGTTTGCCTGTAAGAAGGACTTAGTTTGCCTGTAAGAAGGACTTGATTTGCCTATAAGAAGGACTTTATGCCTGTAAGAAGGACTTGATTTGCCTGTAAGAAGGACTTTGTGCCTGTAAAAAGGACTTTGTACCTGTAAGAAGGACTTGATTTGCCTGTAAGAAGGACTTGTTTTGCCTGTAAGAAGGACTTTGTTTGCCTGTAAGAATGACTTGATTTGCCTGTAAGAAGGACTTTGTGCCTGTAAGAAGGACTTGGTTTGCCTGTAAGATGGTTTGCCTGTAAGAAGGACTTGGTTTGCCAGTAAGAAGGACTTTATGCCTGTAAGAAGGACTTAGTTTGCCTGTAAGAAGGACTTTATGCCTGTAAGAAGGACTTAGTTTGCCTGTAAGAAGGACTTGGTTTGCCTGTAAGAAGGACTTGGTTTGCCTGTAAGAAGGGCTTGGTGTACCTCAAAGGGTGCCATTCTGAAATCTGGGGAGACCAGGAATCCTACGGAAGCTCAAACCCAAATTATATTCTCCTGTCGCTTTAGGAATAAACCAAAGAGGCAGAGATCAAAAGGTCTCGAACATTTCTGTCCTTAAGACAAATCATGCTTTATTGAAGAAGGTGGATACCTATATATACCGCAATGGATTCGAGTACCCCAACAACCGTCAGAATTCATTCTCTTGAAAGGTTCAGGTTGAAGATATACTTACCTGAGAATTTGGAAGAAATGCTTGGTGGCTTCTCGACAACCAGGCTTGTTCATTCAATAATCGCCAAATGAATTTCAAGACTTTGGAAGGTAACTCAAACACCGGGAATGTGTTGCCTGTCAGGCAATGTCAGAGCTAACATGTGCAAGCATTTTCATCAATGCGTTCATTGGTTCATACAAAATTGTTCAGCTAAGTTGGCAATGATTAGAAGTAGTCTGTGTGATAACTCATGATGCAATCAATCAAAATGTGGATCATGCAAAACTATTCTGTCAAGTTTGCATTACCAATTCTATTTAAGGAGGTTCTCATAATATGAACGCCTCGAATGTAATCTGAATGGGGGACTTTAGTCCGAAGGGGCTTTCTCTCACTCTAGAGAAAAGCTGTTTATCTGTAGATTAAAATGTTAGACCCGTGTGTAGAAATGGTTTAACTTTCCTCATCCTGTTATGCCCCATTTTGCACATTTGATGTCTCTTATGCAGTTTATGCTCTAAGTTGGAGTTGGTAAATTAAACATGCGGAATAATCATACATAATTCGTGAAATGTGTAAACACAATGCCGATGTGACAATTTTTAGCATCATGTGTATTTATATAATGTGCAAACATGGGCGGATTTGAATTGCCCCTGGTATGTGGGTGGATTGAACAAATTGGGAAGCCCACTCCTTATTTCGAGGAGCGGTTTGTCTCAAGTTTTGCCCCTGCACGATGAGGCATATGGGTGAGGGAGCATTTTGGTTTGTTTAGTGACAGCGACCGCCATGGTTTAGCAGTTAAATGCCCCCCATTTTTCACCAGAATAGATCTTGTCAAATGATCATCATTTTCTTTTGGATTTGTCTCCTCCAACATGTTACATGTTAGTATAAATATTTCCTGCAACAAGAAAAGGAGACATGTCAACCGGTATTAAAAGGGATAAATTGGAAACGATACTGATTTACCCTTCATCTTGAATGCCTTGGACAAGTCTTTTACCAATTTTGCTGGGTTGAGTTTTCTTCGACTTTTGTTGGATGCTTCACCATTAAGCCGAGAATGTGGCAAAATATTGACTTCGGTATTACTCGTCGAGTATTCCTGCATTCGGTCCATTGGACCATAGGTGTCCATGGGGTTTTCTTTTCAAAGGTTAATCCTTGGGGATAATGCGGCCCTGTTGTATCACCTTGGGCCTTGTTACGATATTTCTCGAGGTAATTTGCAATCCCTGTTAAGAATGGAATAAAAAAATTCAGGACTCGAGATGATTATGTGCAAATTAGAACGATACAGAATTACCCATGTCTGAGATTGTTCGGATCTTTCGCTTGTATTTTTCTTTAACCGAAGCTGTCCATCCCGTGGTAATGTCCATGAGTTGATTTGCCCCCAATTTAGCCCGACCAGGAAATTTGGTTTTTGGATACAACTGTATTCTCGAGTCGCTTTTGCAAATTCCTGAAAATAGAAGGGTTCAAATTTAAAACCGGAGTAATTTAAGGGTAAATTGGAACGATACGGATTTACCCTTCAAATTTACGCAGATTTCGTCTCGATATTAATTTTTTCGAGTTTGGTGCGGTTAACGGCTCCGAGCATTTAATAGGGGGAAAGGGAAATGATTACTTCTAGCTTGTGCATTAATTTTGGACATCGACAAAAGGCGAGAACGTGCGATGAAACTAAGTAGACGTATTCGTCTAGGTTTAATCTTCTTCATGATGCTCTCGCGGGTTGCGGTAGACGATGATATCAAGAACATTAGAGAGGCATTCAGTGTGGCTTTCCACCAGCCGCCTAGAGACCCGCGTTCAATCATGTAAATTAATAAAGCTACCACCACTTAATTAGTGTGCCAATAAATTCGGCCATTTGTTGCGTGCCCCACTTCAACCGTGTTTTGTTTCTTTCGGTGCCCACTTGCTCTTGTCGGGCGCCTGTAGCATTGGGAGAAATACTTGTGGGTCACATTCATTAATAGAACCTCGGTCCTCTAAAACCCTCCGCGTGTTTCGGATCCGAGGAAATTTTAAGACCGGTCTCTGGTTGATTTAATCAGGTTAAGGTACTTATTTCATGGTTTCTGATTATATAATCCATATTGTCTTTCAAAAGACGCGGGATCCTCTGTAATACATTAAATATGCCCCCGTGTTTAATTAGTATAAGTCCACCGTCATATCACAATACACTGCCCATACAAGTTTACGGATTGACACAACTCTATCTGTCAAAGATGGACAGTGTTCGTTTGCCTCCCTGAATTAACGGTTGAAGCCTTGGTGTTTTTCGTCTTTTGGTATTTCTGAAGATGATTCTTGATATATTATTGAACTTAATTTTTACACCCGTCTGGGGTATCTAGGATCTCCCTGCAAAAGAAAAGGATATAATTAGTATGCGACACAAGGAATGTCGGTCCATGACTCATATATTAGTCCAATTTTATTTTTTCTATTTTATAGAGAAATCAGAAAAAAAAAACAATTTCTTTAGGAAGAAATGGGTTAATTTCTGATATAGAATTTTTTTTTGCATATTTATTACTCTTTTTTTTATTATTTTTTTAAAGGAATGTGAAAAAATCTCTTGATGTTTACTAAAATCTTTGAAGGAATTTCCTTTTTATCAAAATAAATTTTCAGAGGTAAATTTATCAGGAAAATTTTATTTTTATTGAAGCAGGAAAGACATAACAGAAATCCTTTATTGGTTAACAAAATTCCCCCGAGACATTAGTCTAATTTTATTTAGAGAAAATTTTCTTAGAAAAACATGAGCGAATTTCTCGAAAAGAATTTTTGTTGCAAGTTTTTATAATTTGAAAGAATGTGATAAAATCACTTGATGTTTACCAAAGTTTTTTTTTTGAAGGAATTTTTCTTTTTATCGAAATAAATTTTCAGAGGAAAATTTGTCAGGAAAATTTCATTTTTATTGAAGCAAGAAAAACATGACAAAAATCTCTTATTGGTCAATACAACTCCCCCGAGACATTAGTCTAATTTTATTTAGAGAAACTTTTCTTAGAAAAACATGAGCGAATTTCTCGAGAAGAATTTTCTTGCAAGTTTTTATAATTTGAAAAATGTGATAAAATCACTTGATGTCTACTAGAGTTTTTTTTTTAAGGAATTTTTCTTTTTATTGAAATAAATTTTCAGAGGAAAATTTTTTCAGGAAAATTTCATTTTTATTGAAGTAATAAAAACATGACAAAAATCTCTTATTGGTTAATAAAATTCCCATGAAGGGATTTTTTCACATCATTTTTTCAAAAAAAAAAAAAAGGAAATGAGGGACAAATTTAATTTTTATTTTCTTTTAAAAGAATGGTCGTAATATCAAGCTCAAAAACTGACTAACACCTAGCATGGACCGACCGAAAATAAATACAAGATAAAATTAGAGAACTTACTTTTACCTTGGAGAAATGCAAATCACATAGTCATGCGTATGACTCAAGTGAGGAATGGACTCTAGAAAATAAAAGAAGGAGAGACAGGGTATGGACCTAAAAGGCCCCCACTATCTGAATTGACAACCTTACTCTCTGCGCAATCAAGTCACAATGGGAAGAATTGTCAATTCAGATAATGAGCGGGACAAAATATGGTCAACCCAAGCGTAATCGACGCAAGAGCTTTGCATATTCGATCCCCATCTATGGTTACCTAGGAAAAATTTCGCGACTTGGGTTTAGACGCTTGTGTGTGCAGGTGTTGTGATCCTCAGAATATGCAAGACATGCACAACAATTGATATCAAAACAGCGCTTCTAAAAATGTGTGAAATTAAACATAATCCCAACACCGAGCCTGCAAAACAAATGGGTTAGCCAAACACTCCGCCCCTTATAACTCCCATCCTGCAAAAACATATAACACCTATAGAATGAGTCCCAAGCAAGATCGCCAGAAGCAAGATATCCATGAAATTTTCATTGGCCTAAGTCCACTAAGACTTTTAAAATTTCGAAAAAATTTAAGTATTCCAATTGGTATCTTTTTTCGAAAATTAAAAATCTCTATTCCCCAGTGGAGTCGCCAAGCTGTCGCGACCCTCTAAAAAAATTATTTTAAATTTTAAAAGGGGTTAACGGATTATTAGGTTAATTAGATTTGACTAACCTAATGCGGACCCTCCCAAGCCCTACCGAATCGCAACTTTGGTTTTTGTTTAAATGATTTTGAAATTTGGAGTCGCCACTAATCGTTCTTGGTAGGTCGATTAGAAACCTAAATAAATTAGCGGGAGAACTAATTTATTCCTGCGAACCAGAGATTATGAGCTCGGGGACTTGGTTACACTAGTTAATTAAAACTAATGCCCTTTCGGTACCTTAATTTCATGGATATCCTAATCCGGCAACTCAGGCTTGGTTTATTCCTAAAGCTCTAGTAGGGTATTCTCTTTTGTGTTTTCACTTTTTAAATAGGATGCATGGATGGTATATATTTTTATTTGTTATAATTTTTTAAGTGTTAAAGATTCCCTGAAGCCGAAAGAGGGAGTGTGTTAACGACTTCTGTGCAGTATTACGACCTACTCATCTTTTGGGTCTGATGATTCAAAAATTAAATTATAGGAAGTACATGACAGTGAATAAACACCTCCAATGGGAGGCCTAGCATTGGCTTGGCTCTTCCCTTTGGGATTTAAGGTACAGGTATTTAAGTTGCAAGTATTTAAACTACTGTAAGTAAAAACCTCCAATGGGAGGCTAAGCATTGGCTTGGCTCTTCCCTTTGGGATTTAAGGTACAGGTATTTAAGTTGCAGGTATTTAACTACTGTAAGTAAAAACCTCCAATGGGAGGCTAAGCATTGGCTTGGCTCTTCCCTTTGGGATTTAAGGTACAGGTATTTAAGTTGCAGGTATTTAACTACTGTAAGTAAAAACCTCCAATGGGAGGCTAAGCATTGGCTTGGCTCTTCCCTTTGGGATTTAAGGTGCAGGTATTTAACTACTGTAAGTAAAAACCTCCAATGGGAGGCTAAGCATTGGCTTGGCTCTTCCCTTTGGGATTTAAGGTGCAGGTATTTAAGTTGCAGGTATTTAACTACTATAAGTAAAAACCTCTAATGGGAGGCTAAGCATTGGCTTGGCTCTTCCCTTTGGGATTTATGGTGCAGGTATTTAAATTGCGGATGGACTTTGTCCTCTCCATTTTGGGGTATGAATTTTTTAAAATGAAATACAACGAATTGATTCAACAATTTGAAATTTGTGCGCGCTTGAGGACTCCTCCAAGCCGATTTTGTGCTTCCATAGGATTGACCATTGATATAGAGCTGCGGCTTCCTGACATAAAATAGAGTGAAGTGTTAGTATACAAAATATGTGCTAATCTGCACCTAAAACCAGAAGAGTGGAAAGAGTACTTATCTCCCATTTTTTTGGGAGGGATTTCTATAATTGATTTTCGCTCTCTATGTTCCCAATATAGAGAGTTTCTTTTGAATTAAGAGGGACTTTTAGTCACAGATCAGTTGAGAAATCGGTGGACAGCTTAGGAGCTTGTCTGGGCCGATTTTTGCATCTCGACGAGATTTTTGCTGTTGACGTAGAGATATCCTTCTCCTGACATAAAATATGGAAGAAAAAGGAGATGGAGAAAGTGTATACAATTTGTGCTAATTTGCGAGTAAAACCATAAATAAATGAATAAATAAAAACACTTAGCTTGAACTTGTTTGCTCGTTGACGAGGATGAACTCTTGATTTATATTGATCGATGAAGGAATTTGTGATGATAACCCCTAGCTTTAAACTCCCATCATCTTCAAAATTCTCTCTCTTTTGGTATTTTCTTTCTCTCAAAATTTTCTTCAATCTCCCAAAACTCTCTCAAACATCCAAAATTTTCTCTCCAAAAAATTCTCCCAAACACTTCAAATTTTCTCTCTCAAGAATCCCCTCTCAAGCTCACTTCATCCTCCTTTTATAATCTACTCATCTATCTCCCATTCTAATTTTTCCACTAACTCTATCTCCCATTCTAATTTCTCCACTAACTCTTCTTCATTTTCATCTTCCATTCTCCATCTCTATCTCACATTCTAATCTCTCCACTAACTCTTCTTCATCTTCATCTTCCCTTCTCCATATTTATCTCCCATTCTAATTTCTCCACTAACTCTTCTTCATCTCAATCTTCCCTTCTCTATTCTTATCTTCCATTCTAATTTCTCTACTAACTCTTCTTCATCTCTATCTTCCCTTCTCTATTCTTATCTTATTTTCTCCATCTATTCTTCTCCAACTTCTCTTCTTCATCTCCTTTTCTCCATCTTCCCTTCTCTATTCTAATTTATCCACTAACTCTTCTTTTTGTTATTTGTAAAATAATCCTTCAAGAGTTAAGTATTTGCACTCTAGTCCTTGAATTTTAAGTATTTACAATTTAGTCCCTGAAAAAATATATTTCTTTAAGTCCAAATCTCCTCACAATTTTTGACACACCAAAATTCACCACATGTCAAATTTAAGCTCATTTCTTGCCGTTGAAAATAATGCAGAATTTAATTAAAGCCCTTTTGCAAAATTAAGTCATTCTGGGTATAATTGGGCCAAGATGAAAATTTAAAATATTAGAAGACAATGTCACAACTCATAAAAAGTGAAAATTAAAAATAAGTTGACTCAAATTAAATTTTTTTAGGCCCGATTCAAGATTATACTCGTGAAGGAACACGTGACTCGAATTGGATTTTTCTGAATTTGCGATGGCCAATAAAAATATTAACTATCTTTGTGTATTTTTTTGGCCTCAAATGTTATTTTTCCAAAATTTTCAAGTATTTTTGTATTTTTTTTATAAAAAATTTAAAAATATATATAATATGAAATTTTATTTTTTGTTCAAAAATGGTTGCCTAGGCTTGGCCAAGGCTTCCAAAGTTGATTTTTTCAATTTTCTCATTTTTTCTTCATTTTTTGTTTTATGAATTTTCGAAAATAAAAATACCGAAAAATACTGAAAATATGAAAAATCGTTTTTTGGTCAAAATTGGTTCCCTAGGCTTGGCTAAGGTCCCCAAAGTTGATTTTTCAATTTTATGAATTTTTATGGATTTTTTATTACTTTAGCAATAGAAAAAATGATTAAAAATCAGGTGTCAACAATAATGAAAGCAATCAAGCACAATAGCTTATATGAGCTTCAAGGTAAAACGGTGACAGATTTCGCTGTGGAGACGGCAGATGCATCTGTTCGAGAGTCTAACTTGTGGCATATGCAATTGGGGCACATTAACAAAAGAAGCCTGAAGGTTCTAAGTGAAAGAAATTTATTATGTGATTATGTTGCTGACCAACTAAATGTGTGCAGGTGCTATGATTTAGATCAACAGCGAAAAGTGCAATTTAGTGAAACTGTCAGAAAAACTACAGAAATTGCAAAATCACTTTACTTAGATGTTCGCAGGTTGTCGCGGTTTCCTTCAAGGAAGAGTGCCAGATTTATGCTAATAGTTGTTGATGACTACTCAAGGAAGATTTGGGTGTTTGTGCTTAGGCACAAATTTGATGCTATTGTCAGGATCAGGCAGTTGAGAGCTTTAATATAAAAAAAAGAGACTGGTAAATTGATCAAGCATGTGCGGACTGACAAAAGCATAGAGTTTTACTCGAAGCTGTTAAATGAATTCTACATGAAAGAAGGTATAGTGAGACACCACGCTAGTGCTAATGAATCACAACATATTGCAAAATTGATGAGCATAATATTACTTGAGACGGCCCATAAAATGCTTTCTAGTGCTGATATAGCTAGAAGATTTATAGTGAATACGCTTAGTACGGTGAGCTACCTGATGAATAGATCCTCATCAATTGCGATTGGATATCGAATTTCTGAAGAAGTGTGGTCAGGTAACGTTGCTGATTATTATATTCTTAGAATATTTGGTTGCCCATGTTATGTTCGAGTTAGTGATGGTAAGCTCGATGAAAGGGTAAGAAAGTACATATTCCTAAATTATGTATAAGGTGAGCGGGGTTATCGGTTGTGATGCCCGGAATTAAATTTACCTATTATCAGCAGAGAAGTTACGCTTAACGAGTCTCTAGTACTTCAGGTTAGGAGCGATTATAGCAGTGTTCATACGGATCTGAACGGTGTTCAACTTGAGGTGGAGTTGCAACTAGAAACTCCTGATGTAGCGAATACTAGCGAAGTAATCAACATAGATAGTGCTTGTAACGAGGTAGAGCCTATAAAGCTAATAATTGATGTAATTACTGATATTGACAAGGTACGTATTCGGTCTCTTGACAGATATGGATGCAGTGATGGTTTTGCTTTATCTATGGTAAAGGAGATTATGGTCCTGTTTGGTTTAGCATTTGAAGTGAGCTTTGGGGCTCTAAAGTCCTTTGGCCAAATATAAATGGTGTTTGGTAACTTTTTTAACTCACTTTGGGAGATGCAATTGCATCTCAAATGCTCTCGAAAGGTCTTTAACTCAAAGTACCTCTCGAGGTACTTTGGGAAATTACTTTTCCAAAATGCTGCTACAAATTTTTTTAATCTTTTTATTTTCTTTTTTCTTTTGAGAAAGTAATTAAAAATAAAAATAATTTTTTCGAAAAATAAAATGAAATGAAAATAATTAAAAATAGAAATAATGAAAGTAAAAATAATTAAATTAATTAATTTAAAAATAAAAAAAATATTTTTAAAATAAAATAAAATTCTAAAATTTTAAAAAATCTAAATAATAATGAAAATAATTAAAAATAAAAATACATTTTTTCAAAAAAAATTAAAAATAGAAATAATAAAAAAAATTAATAAAATGAAATAAAGTAATTAAAAAATTGGAAAAATAAATTAAAATGATGAGAAAATCGAAATAATAAAAATAAAATATAATTAAAGAAACTAATTATTAAAAAATTTGGAAAAATAAAATAAAATAATTAAAAATAAAAAAAATTGGCAAAATAAAATATAAATAAATAAAAATAAAATATAATTAAAGAAAGTAATTAAAATAACATAATATTTTTTTGAAAGATAAAAAAATATTTGAAATAATTAACAAAATCGAATCATTTACAAAAGGTAGTTTTTACCAAACAGCATTTACGTCAAAGTTGCATCCAAATGCACTTTTTAATTATAGTTTACCAAACAATATTTGCATTTCACCAAATTCTTTTAGCTCAAAGGTGTTCGCATTTTTTCCAAAGTCCCTTAGCCAAATGATGAATCAAACAGGCCCTATGTCGGATAATTTTTGTGGAGTAATTAAAGGCGCATGTGCAGTTGGTATTCTGATGAGGTCCTTGGTTATGGCGAAGTTCAAGCGCGGCTTGGACTTGGATGATATATGTGGCGGTTGAGGCCACTGGGGCTGTTGGGAGAGTAGTAGCAATGGCTTTCAGAATCCTAGCAAAGCGATTGTGATTTGGCTCAAATGTCGAGCCAAGGTGGAGATTATTAGAATATGTCTCAAATTTGAGCCCGAAGCGAAAATTTGAATTTTGAAAACAAATATATCTTGATCTTGAAATTAAAGATAAAATTTGTTTTAAATATCACGGAAATCTATCTTGATGAAAATAGTATGATATATTCTATTTAATATATTTCAAATCAAGATCAAGAATAATATTTATATTGGAGTTGAACTTTCCACGTGAGATAAAGACAAAATAGGAAAATCAATTTTGGTTTTCATTGACTGAAAAACCCTATTTTATTTCTCCAATATGCGTGTGGCTTATTTGTCTATATACAAGTCTGCCGTTGTTGAGAAGAAGAATATCAAGGAAGCGCTATTTCGTCGATTACTTGGCAAGGGTTTGTCTTCGTGGAATTACATTAAGAATTCAAGTGTTGAAGCAAATTAAATCTTGTTGTAAGATTTGCGTATTGAGAGATTATTTCATCAGGAATTGTGGGGCTAAATACTGTATGCGTTCTTGAATATAATTAGGGCTGGGAAACACTAAGAGTGCTTGAGTAACTCGAGTGCAGTTTGTAATCTCTGTGTATCGCTTTATCTATGATGGAATTCATTGCTGCTTTTCCCGTGGACGTAGGTCTCTACGACCAAACCACGTACATCTGGTGTCCGATTTATTTTCTTGTTTTGTCTATTTATTGTTCGATCGCTTGTTCCGCGTAACAGATATTACGGTGGGAGGAGCTTATGATTCTCTATGGTAGACATAATGTACTTTTTTGAGTTTGAGGGGCTTTAATGGAGCAAAAAGTAATTTGGGGTATTGATGTTACTCTAAGAACAATATAGGGTTCTTTGTGATATAATCCCTATGAAGAATGTGAGAAGATGGGGAAGAACAAGAAAATATTAGCAAAAAAAATTAATTTCATTCTTAGAGACACTCTCTTTAATGATGCGCGAATATTGTTCTAAAAGAGGCGGAGCCTCATGTGGCCTATTCACATGGGTCTTTCATTTATTTTGGTTAAAGTAGCCGTTGGGAAAATACTTATAACTTTCTAAGCAATTTGAAGTGCTTATGATCTTGTGATCCGGTCGGGCATAAGCTATCGAGCACAGTCAGCATGGATCGATTCCCTGGGTATACAATCTGCGGAGCTGGCTTACATGCGAGGGTTTTTCCATGCAAATATTGAGATAGGCTGCATAACGATATAGAGCAAATCAACAACCATGTGTAGTATTTCTCACGATAACTAGAGCATAATACAACTGACCTATTGACTGAAGAGAAATTGATTTTCGAACCAGATCCTAATTTGTTTGAGCAGCGCAATGACTCTATTTATTGTACTATGTACAATGACACTGAATGTTGTCGTGGCGCACCGGAGCATCATCCTTCTTATGGCACGCTCATTTAAAAATGTGATTTTCTTCACGTCGACAGATCAATTTGAAGTACGATAAATCGTGCTTAAATAGAAAAACTACCATCCCCGACATTAAATTTAATAATTCAAAGCAAACACGTTGATAGTTGGGCAATTTTCGTACTCAAGGAAGTGCGGCCCTAATTTCTATCTGCAAAATTTTATGTTATCAACAAACTTGGTCGAGACATTACACCCGATCTTCCGTATCACCTCGAGCCTGCCACTTTGCATGAGTGAAGATAAGAGGGAAAAGTATTTTAAAAAAAAAGGAGTTGTGAATCTATTTCATTAATATCAATTTAGTACTAAACTTTTCATTTAGACAAATTTAATTCTAATACTTTTTACATCGGCACTACTTCAGTCCACTTAGCCAATTTAACCCGAAAATCGCTACTTAGATGCCGGCTGTCCTATATGACATAACCGGCACTGACGTGAACAATTTTTAATGTATTTTTTTGATAATTTTTTAAATTTATTTTCCTTTCTCTTTTCTTTTTGCCGGTGGCTGCCAGACCAATTCGCGGCATCTCCGTATTTCAGGATTCTAAAAAGAAAAAAGAGGAGAGGAAGAGAGTTTATTGGAGATTCGGATTGACCGAGAACAAAGAGATTGCTAGCCTTTCGGGACTCGAGGTTATCATCTGTAAATAGGCGTCTTGCGAAAGGGCCAAAAGAATGGAGAGAGGAAGGCATTTCACACGAGAAGCGCTAAAAACTTCTCAGAGGAAGTAACTCCAGAAGTAAGGCGAAGCTCTCTCGGTGGCGCACATCAGCACCGGCGAAACCTAGCAACCTTGCGATCAGCTGCACTGCACCACATTGACACGGTGAGGCGTCCGGCAGCTTCGGCAGGGACTCCCAGCTTCTCTGGCGAGGCATCCAGTAGATTCTGCAGCTTGTCCAGCGACACCGGCGGCCACATCCCTCCGAGCCACGTGCACAAGTAAAACCCCCCATCAATGTCAAAGTGAAAATATTTAATTGGGGATGCAAATATGGGCATAAAAAAATTTGAATTCATGACCTTTTGATATTACGTGAGATTTTGTGAGACTGCTGTCAATTATTTTAAAAATTTAAATCGTTAGATGAAGATACGAATTAATGTTTTTATATTTCAGTAGAAAATTTTGTACTTTAAAAAAGAGTTCACGATAGGTAGGCTGCATGGAACAAGACCAGTACAGGAGACTCGAGAGTTTGGCGTCTATTCCTGTCGGGGACCACCGACCGACCCATCCGACGTTCGAATCTCTCATATCGTCGGCTCCATCACTAAGCTAGCACTCTTGCTTCCACGTTCGCGCCCCTTGGCGTCCTAATCGGGGTAGGTTCAAGGTAATTTTCTCTAGTTTTATTAAATAATCTTAATGAAAGATATGTTAGATTATAAAACCTTAGGTTATATGTTATATTATCTCATTGCATTAATGATGACATGCAAGGTAAGATCGGATACCTAACATAATCTCACGCGTGAACTTTATGACTGATGCTTTGAAACAGCATGCTATTGGATGAGAACACAAAGTTTATTAATCGTCATGCAATTGGCATAAAGAAAATGAATAAATGAATAAATTCATAAAATTAAAATATATATATAAATGGTTCACGCCAGCACTTCCCTTTTTAAGTCGACTGTGCCACGTAGGACGACCAAGTCTAACTAGACCGCGACGTCATGGAGTTTTAGGATAAACTGTCTAATAATTAGAGGGTTTAGATTAAATTGATTGACAACTAAATTGAAATATGTAAGATTAAATTAACAAACTATAAAAAGTTTAAGATTAAATTGAAAGTATAAGGACGAAACGACAAGATATCAAAAAGTTTTAGGATAAAATTGGCACAATTAAAATATTTAATGCTAATTTTTATAAGACTAAATTAGTAAATTGAGAAAAGGCTTAAGACTCAATTGGTAAATTATCAAAAAAAAATTATGACTAAGTTATTACAATCGAAACATTTACGAATAAATTGTCATGTTATCAAAAAATTTAAGATTAAATTGACAGTATTGAAAAGTTTAAGACCGAGTTAGTAATTGCACAGCAAATTTAGATTTTTTTTTTTTGAATAATTTTCCGGACTAAGAGACAATGTTTGGATTTATAAAGCGGCAAAACTACCGCCAAGTCCGCAATTCCACGACAAAAATAGTCGTGTCTCTGTCACTCTCTGTGGTTGCTGATCCATGTACAGTTTTCCTCCACGTTAGAGTCCTCTTACAACCAACCCACTTGATTAATTGTTTAAGCGACAAAAACAAAGTACACTCAAAATAGTTAAAAAAAAAATCCAAAGCCACACCAAACTACATTCCCCATCAAGAAAAATTCCTTCTTTAAATATAAGCGAAGGGTATTTCAGTTTTTACGTTTTAAAAAATTGACTGCTTCTTATTCTTAAGTAGCAAGAAAATAATGACATACTTAGTAACAATTCTGTTCTTGTGAATAATTTCTGAGCAGAGTGATTTTTTCAATTCTATTTTCGGGAATAAAGAAGTAAGTAGACTTTTTTTTTGCTTATTGTTCCTATTTTAAACACGTTCTCTAATCGTTGGTTTGTTCTCAGAAAAATTAATTGACTTATTTTTTTCTTGCGAAAAGTTAATCGACGTTATCAAATAATTTTTTTCTATTTTCAAAAATAAAAATTAAAAAATAGAGAAATAAGAACGTTGCTAAACGTATCAGTCTGGTCACATATGTGCGTTTCTAAAGTCTTCAAATTATCAATGGAATAAAATTTTTCTGTCCCGAAATATATATCAAGTCCCGTACCACCAACGAGTGGCACTAATACATTTTACGTTACGCTTGCTAACACCAGGAGAAATTCCCCAAGAAACTGCTCTATATCGAAAAAAAAAAAGCTTGGGCGCCACATCAGCAATTGTACCTGCTAAAAAAGTGTCTGCATCCCGCGAAACACTCTCTCTCCTCTCTTATGGAAGTCTCCCTCTCTCTCTTATTTATTAGGGATGAAACGCTCTCTCTCCTCTCTTGTGAAAAACACTCTCTCTCTAGGGCCAATTGAGATAGATAATTCCTACTCTAAAATCAAGAATCGATCGCTAGAGATCGATTTTGCAACATGAAAATTGTGAGTCATCTACTCGTTTTATGGATCCACCCAAGAACTGAACTACCGATTTATTCTAGTTTTCAATTAGATCTCGATTACGGTCCTACTAAGCACCAACATCAATTAAAAATGAAAATGGAACCAATTCCTAGTGATTGAAGAAAGATGGCTCAACTTGAGATTTTAGCAGTGCATTCTTCACATTTATGTTCAATATTCTTATCCCATGAAGAACTTAAGGATAATAAATTTGTAAGCTGCAGTATTATTATCAGTAATAGAGTTGAATATCGTAGGAAATGCAATAACATTTAATCAACTAATTAACGTAGGTTTTCATATGCATCCATAATGTACAATACCTATCACATGTGAAAATGAGTTGAATCCGGACTTTTTTTTTTTTTGGACAGATAGATCTAGACTCTTGGCTTTTGAGGGTTATGATGTCAATTAAAAAAATACATTTTTATTATATAAAGAGATCGATTTAGTTGAATGGTTTCCACATGAAATCGCGAACCGAGCAAGTACTCGCCGGTTCTAGAAAATCGAAATCAGGAACTGAACTGGTACTCATCAGTTTCATCCAAAATCGATGTCGGTAATGTCGGTTGAGTACGATCTGTTCCAATTTGGATGTATGGTGATTTTTTTCTCATTCCTATTATCCACATGCACAAGCTCTTTTGCCCCTGAATTATTTATTTGTTTTAAGAAACCTAAAACCACCAGAAAAACGATACTTCAAGTGGAGATTGTAACGATACTGGCGCTGCCCATATCACCACCAATCCCCATGGAGCTTGTCACCTTGTCGGAAACATCCACCTTGCCCGACCCGGCTTCGAGTGACCCGATCAACTCAGCCAGGGCGGATCGAGACGAGCCGCCTTTACTCAGTGCAACAGCCGCGGCGTCTCGCATGGCCAGAACTCGATCCCTCACTGCTCTCCCTTTCTCTGATCGCATCAGCTCGTCGACCTGCTTCTCCAGTTCGTCCGCCGAGACGAGTCCGTCTTCCTCCGACTCCTTCACAGACAGAGCCAGCTTCATCTCCTTCACCAAGTAGGCCCTATTCAACCTCTGCTCCGCATAAAGAGGCCAGGCCAGCATGGCCACGCCATGGCAAACCGCCTCGAGCACTGAGTTCCACCCGCAGTGCGTCACGAACCCGCCCACGGAGCCGTGGCTCAGCACCTCCACCTGAGGAGCCCATGACTCCACTATCATCCCCCTCCCTCTAGTCCTATCCACAAACCCTTCGGGCAGAAAGGACTCCACACTCGGCTTGAGCTCGGCTAACGCGCCCCGAGCCTCATCATGAGGCGGCGGGGCGCGTACCACCCACAGGAATGGCACTCCGCTCCTCTCCAACCCTAATGCCATTTCCTTCAGCTGCCTCGTCGAGAACACACCCATGCTCCCGAAGCTTAGGAACAGCACACTTCGGCGAGGCTGCGAGTCGAGCCAGCCCAAGCACTCGTGCCTCTCGCCACCACCACCGATTGCTCCGCCGGTCGCCACCAGTGGCCCGACACAGTACGTTGGAGGAGTGGCTCCATCCGGCACGCAGAGGCCATCCCTCAGAGCCCTGAGGGCGCTGGCTTCGAACGAGTCGAACGTGTTGATGATGAGACCGGCGGAGTTAGCCATCTGAACTGCCGTATCCAAGAAATAGCCATAGACCTTGAGGCTCCGATCGCTGATGGCCATGGGCATGTCTCGGGGAGAGACCGGAGGAAAGCCAGGCATCAGAATGTGTGCGTCGAGGTCTTTGAAGCTGTCGGGATACTTCTTGTGGAGAGCGGGCACATAGAGGAATGAGGCCAACCCACTCGCTCCGGAGGTGTAGTAGTAGTAGGTGGGGATCTTGAGGGAGGCCGTGACGCCGAAAGCGGCATTGCAGAAGAAGTCGATGATGAAGGCTTTGATGGCGGAGGACTTGGAGAGAGAGACGAGGGTCTCGTGAAGCGTCGGATTGTGGAGGCGGACGATTTCGAAGTTGGAGAGAATGAAGTTGGCGGGAGAGGAGGAGAGATGGTCGGAGTTGGGGAGGGAGACGGCGGGGAGGTGGTGGAAGGTGATGGAAGGGTGGGTGGCGGAGACGGCGGCGATGAAGTGGGTATCTGGAGGTGGGGTGCAGAGGAGGAGGATGGTGACGGAGAAGGAAGGGTGGTGGCCAAGGATGTGCTTCGCGAGCTCCACCATGGAGGCAAGGTGGCCTCTTCCGGGTGAAGGGTAGAGGACGATGGAGCTGTCCATTTGGTGGGTCGAGAGCGAGGGATGCGACGGCGAAGGAAGAGGCTATGAAGGGTGTCTCTTGCGGTTGTGTTGGTTGGGCAGCATGGGTGATGGGATGGCATAATTTATAGCATGAACTTGGTGGGGTAAGATGACTCCAGCCGACCACTTGCTTGGTGTCTTATATATGTGATTATTCGAGAAATAACGATATTTTATCTACAGCTCATTGTCAAAAAGAGCGGCCTTTTTATTTTTTATTTATTTTTTATTTTTCCTGCTTTTAACGTTTAGGAATGACTTTAATTTTATATAGGGCATTCTCAATTTTAAAGAAAAAGAGCTTTTGGGAAGAAAGTTAAAAAAAAATTTACTTTCTTTCGTTTGAAATAACTTAGCTCACTACTAATATATTCTATCCATATAAGATATTTGGATTATACCACGTATTTTTAACAGTGACACGTGGCACAGACTTTACTCTTTGAAGTGAGGCAGCTTGTACGAATTGTTTACATTTACAGAAACACGGAACTTATCTATAGCTTCGAATCATGTGACATCTTCATAGTGGGGACCAATCCATACTCTTATCAACGGGAGATGAAAGATTATTATTTAGTTTCAGAAAGCATGGGAAGTCATAGTTTTTCTTCTTGCGCCAGCATGATGTCAAAATTATCAAAAATATCCTAAATTTTTTACACTTTTTTCAATTTAATTATAAACCTTTCAAGTTGCCAATTAAGTTCTACACATTTTATTTTTTGTCAATTCAGTCTTATTGACCATAAATCGCTAATGTGGAAGCTAGCGGTTCTCCGTGGCACCGTCGGCGGCGATGAGGATAATTTTTAATAACAATTTAATATTTTGTCAATTTTTCATTTTTTTTCATTTTTATTTTTTATTTTTTCCCTCCGGCCTAGACCTCTGTCAGTGTTGGACGAGGGTGTACCTCGCTCGAAGTCGGTGAGGGCAGCCCTCGCCTAATGCCAACAAAGATCGAGGGTAATGGCCGAAGGTTAAAAAGAAAAGAAAAAAATAAAAAAATAAAAAAAATATTAAAATATTATTAAAAATAGTCCACGTCGGTGATGGAGGTCCTATGTAGGACCGCTAGCAACACGTCAGTGATTTTTAGTTAATAAGATCGAATTCAAAACAAATGAAAATGTTTAAACAAAATCGTCAAACTTAAAAAGTGATTGAATTGGTAAAAATGCAAAATGTTTAGAACTTTGTTTGATAATTTCCTTGCCAAAATCTCATTTTAGTTTTTCTTTGTTTTTATTCGCCAGGTATGATCTTTAGATTTGCAAAGTGGCAAACCTCACGAGCAAAGTCCACAATTTCACGACACAATTGAAGCGACTGAAATGGACGAATGCGGTAAAAAAAGTCCACGCCGTTGGAAAACGAGGCCTAAAACAATATTTTAAATATATAAACCTATTGTATTTTTCCTAATTCAATCTTGAATCTTTTAATTTTATTAATTCGATCTTACACATTTTCATGCTTTGTTAATTAACCTCATCCGGCCAATTTTGATTAAAACTTGTTAACATAGATGCTGATGCCCTATGAGACACGGCTGAGGCTAATATGGAAAATTATAAATATTTTTTTAAAATATTTTTTCCAGCTCTTTCTCACTACCATCGAACAGAGAAGGGATATTGACACAAATGATTCTCAAACATTAGATCAAATAGTTCATTATGGCCTATGAACTTTTGATTTGTTCAATATGGTCTCTGAACACATTGCACATAGCTAAAGTTCGTGGATCATATTGAACAAATTAAAATTCATGAATAACATTTCATATTTGTCCAAATTTGAGGTGTGGATTCATAGCAATTGTACGAATAAGAATGCAGGTGGAACCTATGTAGACTTTAGAACCGACCTTGAAAATGTTGAGAGGTTAGGTTTTAGGTTTTAGGGTATATAAGATAATTTTCAGGTTTCAAAAATTAAATAACCGAGATTAATGAGTAGGTTTTAAGTGGAACTTGAATTGACCCTGAAACTGTTCATCCTAAAGTTTGTTAGAAGTTTAACCGGAGAAAATTATCAAAAAAAGTTCTAAAACTATTCCACTTTATTAATTGAATTTTAAATATTTCGATTTTGTTATTTCAGTCCTCAATCTTTTGTATTTGTGTCAATTCAATTAATTCAATTAGTTTTGGATTAGCTGGCGCTAACGTGGACTCGACCGATGTCCCGGCGGGTGTTTTAATATTATTTTAATACTTTTTCAAATTTTCTATTTTTATTTTACCGTCCATCTTCTTCCTCTTTTTTTTTTCTTTTTCTTTTTACTGTTCCTTCTTCGCGAGCAAAACAGAAGGAACAAAAACTTACTTTTAATGTGATCTTCGAAGCAAGTTCAAAGAACGAAGTCAATCTTGCTTAGACCCATCACCGGATCCCACTCAGTTTTGCTACGAGCAGGCGTAACCCATTAACTTCCCCAACCAGAGGCAGCCTCAAAGCTCTCGTCCTTGCAAGAATTCCGACGGGAACAGATGCTGAGACCGCAAGTTTACGCAATCATTCCACTAACGCATCGGGATCTGTTTCGTTGGAAGGTAATGTTTGTCAAGCAATGAGCTCCACGGATCTAAACTAAACATAAAAACACAACTTTCGATCTCAGATTCGTTATCTCGTCGCTGGACGAGGCCGAGCCACTCCATGGCTGGGCGAGAAAAGAAGACCAAACAAAATCAACGGTTAAAACGATCAGGTCTGGAATAACGAAACACGAGCTGATGAATCTAAGCGGAGAAATCTGAACTGCAAGAGAGGTTCCGCCGCTATCCACACCTGCGTAGGGATTACGAGTCTGCATAGTGTGACATGAGCGAGCAACCGATGCATGCATCATGCAAACTCGACCGAGCGGCTGAGCAAGCGGCCAACGAGGCAAGTGATGTGGTTGCTTCCTGGCCCGGCAAACCAGCGACGTGACCAGACCGGCTGCAGTCCAAGTGGGCTTCTTGAAACCTAAAACCATCTACATCAAACACCAAAGTCCGCCAAAAAAATCATGAGGCCTCCCCAAAAGTCAAACACCCCGCTTGTACATGTACTGGGCGTGAGGCCCATTGCGAGACCCCTTGAACACTTCAATATTTGAAATTCAAGCAGAACACCTGCTGCAAATCTCTCCCTCGGTTCTGCCCTTCTCTCCCTGTTCCTCCACTCGCCACGTTCGAGAGATCGTGAACTAGTGATCGATCCGGGGCCAAGGCTTGATTCGGGTGAAACACGTACGTGTCGCCCAAGTCGCCACACGGTCGTGATTGAAACACCGCACCGTGACACATGCATGTCGTACCAATCAACCAGATAATAATCTCATCAATATCGCAATAAGATCAATAAGAGGGTCTTACGGTACACGTGGCTGTTGGAGTTGGCGAATACTTCAGAGACCCTTATTTTTCACATCGGGTATGCCCACGTGAGCTTAGGAAAATCGAAGTATGAACCTAACGACATGTGATTTCTACGCACGGAATGCGGGGATTCAGGGGCAGCGCTCCCGACATAGAGGTCCCACTGGCCGCTTAGCGAGCGGGAATTCCGCTCCCCGGTGAGCGGACGACTGCCCCCCTCGCCGGTGAGCGGGCGGGGGCGTGGGGGCAGCGCCTTTGAGAAAATTTCGATTTTAGGCTTTTATTTAATTTGATCCATTAGTTATAGGACCCGTTTCGAGTCTATATATATTATTTTTTCGTTCATTGTAATCGTGCGATAGAAAACCTAATAATACAGACTACAGGAAGTAGTCCTTTTCTGGGTGAACTTGGATAAATCGTGTTGTTCGATTTTTCTTATCTCTGCCGTGCTTCCGATTCGATTAGATAAACCTCATCAGTTGCCTTTGCAGAAGAAGCAAAAGTGAAAATAAAACTCTTGTGCATATCTTAATACAAGTTTCTCTGAGATTTGTCTCTGTTCCGGTTACATCTGTTCTGTGCATTCCGTGCACTCTCGTTGAGTGACTCAACGTGTGATGTTGCAACAATTTGTGGACCCTGCGTTGCTTTCAGTGGAAACCAAATTGAAACTTACGAAGCAAGAAGGAAACAACCGAATGTAACTGAAGACTGTTCGTATGCAAGAGGAGTGGGGTCTTGTATTGTGTATAAAGAACGTGAGAAGATGAGGAACTTACTTAATTAGAGCGTTAGATTAATAATTCACGTACGAAAATTCGCATGCAATAAGGTGTGTGTGTGTGTGTGTGTGTGTGTCTATATATTCATTTGGGTGGATGGCAGGTCACTTTTTGTCTTGGATACATTTAAAAAATGAGACGTTGACATGGTGAAAAATAGATAGTCCTTGTAAACAATGCTCTAGATATTATACCTTGAAATTACGTCTCGCGTTTGAATTCTTGAAACAAACCCAATCCAATTTTTTTTTTCTATGTAAGGTCGTCACATAAAATTCAAATTCAAATATTAAAGATAAGTTTTGCTAGCATAACAGTCTTTTGAATAATCTGAGAGTATGAACATGTTATTGTACCACAAATTCTTGAAGACAACTTTTAATTATTCATCATTATTTTTTTTGTGTCGTCCAAAATGAGTTGCCAATCTTTTTTTAAAGGCTAATCTCATTAAAAATTGTTTCCCTATTGACTTCGGTCACGATAACAATGGAAAAAGGAAAATTCAAGGTCAACCGGGAACTTCTTCTTCGGGCAATGGGTTCATAAGCATGTATATTCTCAAGGCGTTTGTTTTAATTTTTATGTAACTTTTGTTGCGAAGCAGAAGGGGACAAGGGAGCGGCCCATCTACTGGAGTTTTGAGTGAATTATTTGAGGTTTACATTCCGGTGCCGCACATCTTCTCGCGAATTACGTCTTGGCACGTGCTTGAGCTGATAAATCTTATAGTAAGATTTATGTAATTTATTTGTGAGATTGAGAGATTATTTCGAAAGAAATTATAGGGTTAAATGCTATGTATATTATTAGATATAATTGAGAGCTAAGAAATCCTAAGAGTGTTTAAATGGGACAAATGTAAGTTCTTGACTTCATATAATAGTGGGTCTTTGAGAGTTTGAACAACTTTTTTTGCGAAAACACTCATAATTCTGCAAACATTTTGAAATACTTATAATTTTTATGATTTGGTCTCCGACATTATTCGTGCGGACCAATTCCTTGGATATTACTAGGGTGGTCAAAACCAAACCATATACCTAAATCGAAACACGAATCGATCCAAAATGTTCTAGTATTTTCTGGTCGGGTTTGTAAAATAATGTGACCCATATGATAATATTATTGATGATTTAACGATTTAATAAATGCTAAAATCTATTGGTTATAAAAGGATATAACCGAAAAGGTGCGAATTTGATTTGCTTTGATGGAAGGCATTTTTGAAGAAGCACCTCTTGGATAATATTATCTTTTAAAAGGAAATCCGGTCCTCTCTCCAACCGACTGAATGGTAACGACGTTTATGAAACAGACGTCAGTTGAGTTGTTCTCTCTCTATCAGAGTATAACATAAAGAACAGAGGGTTAGGGGAGAGAAATCAGATCCTTCATCGTCTACATCTTCTGACGCAAAAATCAACGTTTGAAGAACCGCGATGGACAAAGATACGCCTTCATCTTATTGTTCGTGAAAATCATGAAGATCAACAATTACTGTGATGATGAAATTCCGCTTAAATTCTACGTGTTTCCGCATAAATGTATTGCGTGGATTTGCTCATAGTTGGTATCAGAGCCTTGGTTTAGGATCTCATGATTTTTCAATAATGTTTGTATGAAGTTTCTGAGCATATGGGGAGTGCTTGTTGAATATTCGTTGAATGAATTTTGGGGTTTTCTAAATGAATTGATAAATTCGGATCAATTTTGGTCTTAAAGAGAAGACACCAATTCCGACCAAATTCCGTCCACCCACCACCCAAAATTCATCCAGTAGGATCTTATCGTCATGGGCAACAAAAGCCCTAAGTTTGTTCGGCTTTACGGTGATCGCCGGTGGCGAATTGGACGGAGAAAGTTTTGGTGGTTAGGGTTTCTGTATGACTGGTTTTTGCTTGACGACAAAGTCAATTTCCTGGCTATATTTGTAAAATAAAGGACTTGTGTGGTCGTGCGGGAATGGTCTTCAAAACCCATCAATTAATTTGGATGGAGAAAGGATATCAGAGAAGACCCAGGCGAAGAAGAGAATTCATCGTTGTTGCGCGAAGAAGAAAGGGTGGGTTTTCCGCTTTTGCCCCTGCATTGTTTGTCTTTTTCCCTATTTTGTCTTTTTCGAAAATTACAGTTTTACCCCAGTTTCGTCCTTTTGCGAAAATTACAGTTTTTGTCCCTATTTTGTCCTTTAGTGACCACATTAATATTTTGCCCTTGGGTAGTCAAATTACAATTCTGCCATTGGCTGAATTAATTGACTATTTTTATTATTATTATTTGTTATTATTATGTTAATTTACTTCTATACCCTTGGGTGCATAAATTTACTATTTTGCCCTTGAATGTTGAATTTACGATTTTATCCTTGGGCACATGAATTTGATAAAAAAAATTAATTGTTTGTTAGTCACCAAAGTGACCAAATATTAAGTTTCTTGAGTTTTTGAAATTCATAGTATTTTTAATCAATTATCCCTGATTATCTGATGCTATGATTGAAATTGATATGTTAAATATCTTATTGGTATCATGGATATATTGAAGTTCATTTATTATAAGAACTTCGGGATTAACCCAAAGGTTAATTAATTTCTTATAATTTATGAATATAATGGTTGGTAATTCATATGTCTTATTATATTTATTTGTATATCCAAAGATAGCAAATAAATTTTAATGAGATATATTTGTAATTCCCAAATAAATTATATTAGCATCATTATGGTTATTATGATTGTGTGTTATAGGATTTTCCAAAGGAGAACTATGATTTACATGTATTGTTTGAATTGAATCTGATTATGTGATGTTCTCAAAGCATTAATCTATGAGTATTTTTTTTCTTGCATATTTGCAGTATCTGTACCTGTTTCTCTTCATTCACACGCTTCCTCTGTTCCATTATTCAATGGAACGAATTTCTCTGATTGGAGTGAACAAGTCCAGTTTCACTTAGGTGTCTGGACCTTGATTTAGCACTTCAAGTTGAAAATCCAACTGCTATTACTGACGAGAGTAGCAATGATGAGATATCTTTTCATAAAGCTTGGGAAAGATCAAACAGACTAAGGTTAATGTTCATGCGAATGATAGTAGCGAACAACTTAAATACCTCTCTTCCCAAAACTGACAATGCTAAGGAATTTATGAAGTTTGTGGAAGAGCGTTCTCAAACAGCTGACAAGTCACTTGCTGGTACATTAATGAGCACTTTGACCACCATGAAATATGATGTTTCTCGTACCATGCATGAGCATGTACTTGAGATGACGAACTTAGCAGCAAAGTTAAGGACTTTGGGAATGAATGTGGATGAGTACTTTTTAGTACAGTTCATTCTTAATTCCTTGCCTCATAAGCAATATGGGCCATTTCAAATGAATTACAACATTATAAAAGATAAGTGAAATGTAAATGAATTGGCCAGTATGCTTGTTCAAGAGGAAACAAGGATAAAGAATCAAAAGGCTCATTTTGTTCATTTCTTAAGTCATCAAGAGCCTGAAAAGAATTCCAAGAGGAAATGTGAGAAAGGTAGAAAGAGCAAAAAGAAAGGATTACACATCCTGAATAGGTCTTCTATGACTTCTCAAATTCACAAAGAGCACAATCTTATTAAGTGTCACTTTTGTAATAAAAGTGGACACTTGAAGAAAGATTGTCTAAAACGTAAGGCTTGGTTTGAAAAGAAAGGTAAGCCTTGAGCCTTGTGCTTTAATATGTTTTGAATCAAACTTTACTGAAGTTCCTCGCAATACTTGGTGGATTGATTCGGGTGCTACCACCCATGTTTCCAATACGATGCAGGGATTCCTTACGATCCAAGCTTTAAATCCAAATGAAAACTATGTGTTCACAAGAAATAGAAACAAAGCTCCAGTTGAAGGCATTGGCACTTATCGTTTACTTTTAGATACTGGGCATTATTTAGATTTGTTTCGAACCCTTTATGTACCTACATTCTCCCGCAATTTAGTGTCTTTGCCAAAACTTGATATAGCGGGTTTTTCTTTTAAGTTTGGCTATGGATCTTTCAGTTTGTTTAAGAATGGCAATCTTATTGGAAATGGAATTTTAGGTGATGGTCTGTACAAGTTTAAACTTGATAATGCATTTGTTGAGACCATAATGACCTTGCATCATAATGTTGGCACTAAACGCAGTTTAGTAAATGAGGATTCTGCTTACTTGTGGCATAAACGTTTAGGTCACATATCCAAAGAAAGGATACAAAGATTAATGAATAATGAAATTCTTCCAAATTTGGATTTCACTGACCTTGGAGTGTGTATTGATTGTATTAAAGGTAAACAAACAAAACACATCAAGAAGGGTGCCACAAGAACCACAGAGCTTCTTGAAATTATACATACTGATATATGTGGTCCTTTTGATGTTCCATCTTTTGGTGGAGAAAGTTATTTTATCACCTTTATTGATGATTTTTCACGTTATGATTACATTTATCTATTGCATGATAAATCTCAATCTGTGAATGCACTCGAGGTGTATATTAAAGAGATTGAGAGACAGTTAGATAAAAAGGTGAAAATAGTAAGGTCAAATAGAGGTGGTGAATATTATGGAAAGTATGACGAACCAGGACAATGTCCAGGTCCATTTGCTAAATTCCTTGAAAGACATGGTATTTGTGCTCAATACACAATGCCAGGTACACCACAACAGAATGGTGTAGCAGAAAGGCGTAATCGTACTCTAATGGAAATAGTTAGAAGTATGATGAGTCATTCATCTTTACCCTTATCTTTGTAGATGCATGCATTAAAGACTTCTATGCACTTATTAAATAGGGTTCCTAGTAAAACAGTTCCAAAGACTCCCTTTGAACTGTGGACGGGTAGAAAACCTAGTTTACGACACCTACATGTTTGGGGTTGTCCAGCAGACGTACGTATTTACAATCCACATGAAAAGAAATTGGATTTAAGAACGACCAGTGGTTATTTCATTGGTTATGTAGAGAAATCCAAAGGGTATAAATCTTACTATCCTAATCATGGTACGAGAATTGTTGAATCTGGAAACGTTAGGTTCATTGAGAATGGCGATATCAGTGGGAGTGAAAGAATGCGTGATGCTTGCATTCAAGAAGTTAGGGTGGATGTTCCTTTACCCAAAACTTCTAAAATTGTTGTTCCTGATATTATTGTTCCACCAAACAATAATCAAGAACAACAAATAAATGATCAAAATCCCCATAATGAACATGTTAACAATGAACCTACTACTACAGTAGTTGAGCCACAAGAAATAGCATTAAAACGATCTCAAAGAAACAGCAAGTCAGCTATTTCTGATGACTACGTGGTTTATCTATAAGAGTCAGAAATTGACTTAGGAATTGGTAATGATCCAGGTTCATTTTCACAGGCCATGGAATGTGGTGATTCTGTAAAGTAGTTTGATGCCATGAAAGAAGAGTTAAAATCTATGGATCAGAATCAAGTATGGGATATTATTGAGTTACCTAAAGGATGTAAAAGGGTCGAGTGTAAATGGGTCTTTAAGACCAAACGCGACTCAAAAGGTGATATCGAACGATATAAGGCCAGACTAGTTGCTAAAGGTATTACTCAAAAGGAAGGCATTGATTATAAGGAGACTTTTTTACCAGTCTCTAAGAAAGACTCACTTAGAATCATTTTGGCTTTGGTGGCTCATTATGATTTAGAGTTACACCAAATGAATGTGAAAACTGCCTTTCTTAATGGAAATTTAGAGGAAGAGGTTTATATGGACCAACCCAAAGGCTTTTCAGTTAAAGGAAAGGAACACATGGTGTGTAAATTAAAGAAATCAATATATGGACTTAAACAAGCTTCCCGACAATGGTATCTCAAGTTCAATGATACCATAACCTCTTTTAGATTTAATGAAAACACCGTTGATCAGTGTATATATATGAAAATCAGTGGGAGCAAGTTTATTTTTCTAGTTCTATATGTTGATGACATTTTACTTGCTGATAATGATCTTGGTTTGCTACATGAAACCAAGAAATTTCTCTCAAAGAATTTTGAAATGAAAGATATGGGTGAGGCAAGATATGTGATAGGAATAGAAATATTCCGTGATAGATCACAAGGATTGTTAGGGTTGCCTCAAAAGGCCTATATTAATAAAATTCTAGAGAGATTCAATATGGACAAATATTCAGCAGGAATAGTTCCAATCTAGAAATGGGATAAATTTAGCCTTATGCAATGTCCGAAAACTGAATTGGAACGACAGCAAATGGAAATCAAATACTTGTCTGTCAAAGAAGAAGTTCAGAAACAGAGAGTGTTAATTGAGCATATTAGCACCAATCTTATGATTGTAGATCCATTAACAAAAGGACTGCCGCCCAAAACATTTAATGAACATGTTGAAAGAATGGGCATTATTAGATGTCACTGATGATATTGTATTATGACTGTATTAATTTTTATGTATTTGACACTCTGAGCTCATTTATGTATGTTTCTAATATCCTGTTTTCTACTTAATATACATAATGAAAGTAGATGAATGTTTGACAGGATAGTCTCTAATAGAGACATTATAGTTGGACCATTGCTATATTTCTTATTTATGAATCATGATAAGTAGAGAGCTATAGTTGTAGTACATAAAAGGGACTGTGTCGATAGATGACACACAACCGCTATGACTCACATTAGTCTTCTTTTACTTTTGGTGATTATTGTATCATAACCAATTGAAGGAAAAGTTTTAGCATAATATTTTGTGCACATTATGGTTCTATTAAATCATGAAAGGAATGTCATATGGGTCAAGTGAGAGAATGTAAAATAATGTGACCCACATGATATTAATATTGATGATTTAATGATTTAATAAATGCTAAAATCTATTGGTTATAAAAGGATATAACCGAAAAGGTGCAAATTTGATTTGCTTTGATGGAAGGCATTTTTGAAGAGGCACCTCTTGGATAATATTATCTTTTAAAAGGAAATCTGGTCCTCTCTCCAACCGACTAAACGATAACGACGTTTATGAAACAGACGTCAGTTGAGTTGTTCTCTCTCTATCAAAGTACAACGTAAAGAACAGAGGGTTAGGGGAGAGAAATCAAATCCTTCATCGTCTACATCTTTTGACGCAACAATCAACGTTTGAAGAATCGCAATGGACAAAGGTACGCCTTCATCTTATTGTTCGTGGAAATCATGAAGATCAACGATTACTGTGATGATGAAATTCCGCTTAAATTCTACGTGTTTCCGCATAAATGTATTGCGTGGATTTGCTCACAGGGTTTTCTTTGGGTCAAGTATTCACTTTAAATTCTGGGTATTATGAAGACTTCGGTCGTGTTTTGTTTAGATATAAATCAGCATTTCGAAAATTGATTTGGCTGATGAAAAGCTTAAAATATGCTTATTTTTTATTATTAAAAGAAAATTGATGTTAAGGTTAAGCATAAACCGGAAAATTTAGAAAATTCATACATTTTATGTTATGTGTATTTGGCAATATCTAACTACACACGACTGAATCAATTGTTTTGTGTGCGTAAGGAATGAACGAGGAAATAAAATCCAATAAATGATATTGTCCAAATGATATAACAATACTCCTTGTTTCGTGCTTCGTCTATTTGTCGGATAATTTATTATTTTCATTTCTAGATTCAAAAATTGCAACACTTAATACTATGTAATCCAATTTTCACTGCCTCTTTTTCGGCATTAGACCATCGGTGAGTTTAATTGCACTCATATGCCATCCCATAACTAAATTCAAATGTCATTCTCAGCAAGATGAGATTTTGCATATAGTTGATCAAAAATGAAGCTTGGAACTTCAAAAACACGACCCACACGGACCCAACCGTTTTGGATTTTATTTTTATAGTGATTCGAGCCGGGTCAATGTATCATGAAAATCCTACTCAACCCAACCTATTAAGACCCCTGGGTGTTACGATCTAAGGGTTCGCTTATTGGTAGAGGTGATTGACAGGCATCCCACTCCACCCAATTTGAGGGATTGGAAGGTGTCCTTACAAGAGAGAGAGACAAGTCTAATGAGTTATATCTAAATTTTTGCCAGGGCAAGCTTGGGAAATACTTTAGGTCCGACCTTCTGGATCACCTCTAGCACTTTGTTGCTTGTGCTGTAATAAATTAGTCTCAAGAATACTGCATATCCGCCATCGTCCTCTTCGTATCATGTGGCATCTCACTTGTCCCTCTTGGGCCAGTCCTTGGCAGATCCTAGATGGGTGTCGCACTATTTATGAGCATCAATAGGGTCTAAGGTTGGGTCTTTACTGATACTCGAATGCCACATTGATTAGCTCTCGAAAGCGACCCCCCTCCCTTTCCATGTCACCATCTCGCAGATGTAGGCATTACTGATCATAATCGGATAGTCACACCATTGAAGTCGGTGCATTCCCACAAGTTCCGCCACCCCGATTCTCGATGATCGGTGAACCCTACGTCATCATAATTGATCAAAATTTTATTTACGATATTTTGTGTCAGACATATGACAAAATTTTATTAAGGTACGATGTTTTTACGACGATGAATTGACCCCTCGAAAGGCTGGAGACATTCCCGTGAAGCAATCTTCGTCTCAAGGCCAAAATCTTCGTACGTTTACAATGGAATCTATGTACTTACAATGCCAAATTTTTTACCAGACACAAATCTAAGCCTTTAAGTAGTTTGTCATGCATTAGAAGAAATTGGCGCCCATATATTGGAAAAAAATTCTATTGTTCATAATAACCCGGCCCGAAGAGAGTTTCCAGTGCCTATTTATTTCCTTTGATATTCCCACCGATGTATAGGGTGTTAGGGTGATTTTTCCATTTTACACCCTAAGTTTTACTAATTACATAGAGTTTCGTTAACATAATAGCTTTTGAGTAACCGTGAAAATAATAATACGTTCTAAACCACAATTTTTTTAAAGGGTGGACTCTACAATGGTTAATTGTTATTTTTTTCTTATTGCTCAAAATTGAATGTTAATATTATAGTTACTAAAAAATTATTAAATTCTCAATTCTCAATTACATATGTAGTGTCTGATAATTGAATTTGAATGTACACGGTACCTCGAATCTTTCAAATTTCGGACGCATGGATGTTAATCTTTGACCACATAACTTACTAATTACAGACGGGGGATGCCAAAACATTTAACGTTGCTATACGGGTATAATATTAGGATCGTGGTGGATTATATTAAAATTTAATTTACTGTATTTTTCTTTTCACAGATATGAACATTTAAATTAATTTACAGTTAATATTAAAGAATTTGTTTGTAGCATGATTGCTCCAAACGAGAAAGCCACCTAAGAGTCGTACGTTTTTCAAATGTTCAAAAGGCCAATAATGCGACTTCCTCCAAACGAGCACGAGACAAGTGAGTGTCCCGACTTATTCGAGCATTTGGGTTTTAATAATTCGATATGGGTACCACGGTCACTCTTCCATACAGTACATGGAGCAATATTTGAAGCGTGAAAAAATTATTCAAAAAGTCATGATTTTATTATACTTTTTATCAATTTAATTTTAATTTTTTAATTTTATCAATTGAGTAATCAATCTTTTTACGTTTTGATAATTGAGTCCATCTGGCTAATTTTAGCCGAAAATTGCTAACATTGATGCCAATCATCCTACGTGGCACTATAGACGATGATATGAATAATTTTTAATAATATTTTAATGATTTTTTGAATTGTTTCAATAATTTTTTTTTTCTTTTTTTTCCCTTAAAGTGGCGAAGAGGGTTGCCGGGCCCTTGTATGTCGTCGAAGAGAGCTGCGATGCCCTTGCTAGCTACTTGTTTGAGGCCAAGATGGCCTCGCCCAAAGTAGGGCAAGGGCCACAACCCTTACTGGCTGACGATAAGGCCCTGACGACCCTCGCCCAATAGTTGGCGAGGCCCAGCAACCATTGCGGCCACGGTAGGAATGAAAAGATATGAATAAAAATTAAAAATTACTTAAAATATTAAATTATTAAAAATTATTCATATTAGTATTAATTATGTCACATAAGATGACCAATATCTACGTCATCTATTTCTTGCCAAAATTGACAGGTGGACTCAATCGGTAAAACGTGAAAAAGTTGATGACTCAATTGGCAAAATAAACTTATTTAGGACTAAATTAGTAAAAGTACAATAGATTTAAGATTTTTTGGACAATTTTTCCATTAGAACTCAGATGGCAAACCATCCTGACTCTCATTTCAAAAGAAAGCATGAATGCGATGGTTCGAACTTATCTTCATGTATTGGTTTCATGTAAAATCAACCAATACGGTATGGTCCGATCTGATCCGATTTAGGTGGATCACGATTTTTTTGCTCATCCCTACAAGGGGCGACCTCATTGGCCTTGGGTGAGTCTCACCCTTGTCATATTCTGTAACATTGAGCCTCACCTTAAGCTAGTGAGACTTACTATCAAAAGAATAGCATAATAAAAAAATTCACATAATAATAAAAATTGAAAAAAATTATCCTTATAGCGTCTAATACAATCAACATCCAAGTCATCGATTTCCTATGAAAATTGGCCGGATGGACCACGTTAACAAATTGTCAAAAAGGTTTATAATTCAATTGGCCAAATTGAAAGATTAAAGATTAATCTACCATAAATGCATAGGTTTAGGAACCTTTTTGGTAATTTTTCCATCTAACATCATTTGTTTGTGACAACATTTTGTACACATTTGGCCACAGATAGGACGATTTGACTTTTGGGCACAGAATCATTTGTAAGACCCCTGTATCAATTATTAGTCACTTGCTCTAGTGGACCCAGTTTACATATGTAAGTAACTGAAATTACTAGCTTATGCTTCGATTTGGACTCAAGTCAATGGTCTAAACTTTTACTTTTTTGATTGCTTCAATCACTCTGCTAGTCCCCAGTAGTAGTCCTTGTACTCGCAAAGAGAATGGGGCTGCACCTAAAGAGATGATGCGTGTACGAGCAGGGTGGACACCCCAATCGAGACAGTCCAACAACCAGTTCACGAGCGACATCTCGAGAGAGACCCGTGAACATGCAGCGATTGCAGGGAAGACAGCCAAAAACAAGAAAAGACACAAATTTCGCCTTCAGACAAAACATCTTTGAACGAGGGACGACGACAACGCATCCCCTTGGATACTTCCCTATACCTTAGCTCTTCGTGGATCTGATAGCTGTGAACCCGTGACCTCAAATTCTTTAAATTCTTAAAATGAGGGAAAAAATAAATTTGTGGAGTCATTTATATAAACACCCTGACCAATAGGAACTCGTCATTTCAGCTTAGAGAGAGAGAGAGAGAGAACGGGACCCACATGTTCGTTTCGATAGTGTTGCTCTTGGCTCTTACATAGGCGAGGAATAATTGTTGGACGGATACCTAATTGGGTCCACCACTTTCATGTGGGATCGGCATGCAGATTAATGTGGTTAAACGATTTCACTATGATTATGGTACTCATTCAAAGCCTCAGTATTTCTTCAGGTATGTCCTCGCATGGACCCAATTCATCGTGAGCCAAGAGAATCTCGAGTATTCATATCTTCAGTCATCGCACAGCTGACATGATGTCACTGAATTACAATACGAAAAATGTAACTAGCTTTGCCTCTGAAATTGGCTCGCTTCTCCATGTGTACTGGATTCTTTGATCAAGCCAATGTGATGTATGTTTGTTCCATAAATCTGGTCCATGGAGAGCGTTTTTCGTAAGGTTAATGCTTAAAGGCTTCAGCGAGAAACTTAATCCTAACAAGTGGAACTGCTATCTGCTTGTTTTGTTTGGAATTGACACAATTTAGAAAGTAAAGGAAGCCATTAGAGAGGAGCATATGAAGATCTAGTAGCTGTGTACAATCGGAGAGAGAGAGAGAGAATAAGAAACAGAAAAGAAGAAGGGCGATGTCTTATTTTCACTTGAGGAATATAGATGATAATGAGTAAAATATAGTTGCGAATCTCACTTCTTTGATCTCGAAATCCTTCGCATCATAAACAGCAACCAAAGCACGCGATAGAATATGAAGAAGCCGATCAGAATGTAAATGTTCGTCCACTTCTCGCCCTCGTGAAGCCCTCGCTTCTGCAACACGTCCCTCCCGCTCACCATGCACGTCTTGTTCTCCTCGTACCAGATCAAGCACCTCGACATCAGGCACGAGTACTCGTTGATGAGGAGCGCGTCGAGCGCATACTTGTACATGGAGAAGAAGTACATGAACAGCCAGTACTTGGGTATGCTCTGCTTCGAAATGAAGTAGCCTGAGAAGAGGAAGAAGGCCCCGAGAAGTGCCGTCACCAAAGACGTCCCCGCAATGTAGTTTGGCGCAACGGAGCTCAAGAACAAGACGAAAGAGTTCGCCATCAGGATGATGATCCAGATGATCAGGACAAAGTAGGCGAAGGCTTGCCACGAGGCGCAAAGGCCGACGAGAAAGTACATCGAGGCCGAGTATATAGTGGCCACGGCGAGCAAGTAGGGCAAGAAAACGAACGTGTTCGCTATCAAGTAGGACGAGAGTCGATAGACTCCGCTCGATGTTTCTCGCAAGAGGATGGGCCTCTCGTTGATGAAGACGGGTAAGGTTTCGGTCGTGGAGGAGAGGAGGAAAGTGAGAGTGAAGGCGAAGAGACCAAACCTCTTTTCGATGCCTTCCTTGCTGAACCCTATGTTGATGTAGATGGTGCCGAGGACGAGACCCACGAGGAGGGCTTCCAAGGTGTTGGTCAGGAGGAGCTGTCTCGTCCTGTAGATGATCTTCCACGACCTGTTGTAGAGCGTCGAGATTTCGTCGAGCCTCGAGGTCTTGTATCTAATCTTTGAGACTCTGTGATGATGATCAGAAGGAGTACTAGTCTCGGAGCAATGAGCTGCTGATGGAGGAAGTGAAGATGGAGACTGTGATAGCGTCTGGGGTTTGTTGTTCTCTTGGAGCCGGTTCAGTATTTCCATCGCGTACTCGAGGGCATTAAGCTGAGGCGGCACCGTGAAGCCGTTGGAGAGCAAGAAGCTTTGGAGCTCGCAGAGCGTTCCATGGTGGACCACCGACCCTTTTGAGAGCAACAGAATTCTGTCAATGGTGGAGAGGATCTTGAAGCTCGGCTGGTGAATCGACAAGATCACAGTCCGGCGACGCGAGACGGCGATCTTCTGGAGGATCTGCATGACATTGTAGGCCGATGTGCTATCCAGCCCAGAAGTTGGCTCATCGAGGAGGAGCACCGCCGGATCATGGAGGAGGCTGAGCCCGATTGAAACACGCCGCCGCTCACCTCCCGATAGGGCATGCCCTAGCCGGGTATCAGCCAGGTGGCTCAGTCCTAACTCTGTCAGGAGAGAGGCCACGACCGTCAGGAGCTGCGACTTGTCGGAAATGAGCAGGCGGGCGGCGAAGACGAATGTCTCGGAAACGGTGAGTAGTGGGATGCATGCGTCGTGCTGGGGGACATAGGCTGAGAGTTTGCGGAATGTGGAAGGGTTGATGGGAGAAGAGTCGAGGAGGAGAGTGCCGCGGGTGGGCGTCACTCGAGCCGCCAAAATGTCAAGGAGGGTAGATTTCCCAGCACCGCTAGGGCCGACTATCGCAAGGATTTGAGACGGGTAGGCGACGAGGGAGATGTCGCGGAGGATGTAGCTGGGAGGTGATAGTCTTGCGCAGAGTTTAAAGGCTGGGAATTGATGGAGGGTCTTTGCGATGCAAGTGTTCGACTTTTTGTACAAAATGGAAGAAGCTGTTAGCTTGTAAAGAGCAGGTTGTGATGGTGGTGGTGTGGTGGATGGAGGTGGAGGAGATGGTGATGGAAGTAGTGGTGGTGTTGGTGGTGAAGGTGAAGGTGAAGGTGAAGGTGAATGGTCTTCCATGGAGGAGTTGGCGGAGATGGAGGGAGGGTTGTGCATATGAGAATGAGAGTGATAAAAGGGGGAGGATTTGTTGGCAATAATTTCCATGTGTTGTGTTTTGGGAGTACAATGCTGACGGGGTTATGAAAGAGATTGGCAATTAAAAAGTTTGAGGGTATCCACGCAAGATAACTTAAGGGAAAAAAAAATATTCTGGAATTGTGATTTTGGCCATTTACAAATGTCATGTAACCTCTGTATTATTAATGGCCAGACCAATAGAACTACAATGTCATTGAAATCTTCTCAATTTCGAAAGTGAAATTGACTTACGACCTTATAATGATGATCACCCTGAAAAAATAGGTTAGTGGTCAAGATGCATTTCACTGGTGACACATATCGTGATTATAGAATCTAAACTCCTAATAGTTTTATTATTAGAATTATATCTTAAATTTGAGCTTGTTAAACAAAATCCAATCACATAAAAGTAAAAAAAATAATAAATAAATAAAAACATTGAGAGATGTGGAGTAACCAATGTGATTGTAATAATCACATTAGTAATAATGAAATCTTATGCTACTCTCCATATAGATAGGTTGTATCGACCAAACCATGTTGTTTTCTAACTTGTTATTATTTGAAATTTGTTTTCCGTAACATCGACCTTGGTAATGTCTGACTGTGCCTATTTGTCGCACTGTATGTTTGTAACGAGATAATGCAACGTTTGAAAAACTTGGACAGCGACGATAATTGGCCATGCTAAGCTCAAGGAGGGGTCTAGTATTTGGAAGAACTTGCGAGTCTGAAGACTTCATCGTCCAAATAGATAAAAGAGCATATCATATTAACTTTTTTATTCTTTCATTGGAGCCTTAGATTAGTACGAGATCTCATATGGTGAACACTAACAAGGAGAGCAGATGGAAACGAGACTATTTAATGCATTTGATGGTCTGCCAAAAAGGGTATAACGTGGTGCCATCCAATTATTTTTGTAATGTCATGATTGAGATCCGTGACGAGAAAAAAAAAAAACGAATCCCATCTGCACAAACTCCAGCAATACTTCTTCTTGACATCAAGCTGCAACATAAACTTACGAATTAGATGAATTAGTCACCTGAAATATGAGGTTTGAGGTTCAGCAGACATCCAAAGATTAGTGGAGATTGCCCATCGGCAGAATCCGGAGAGAAAGGGCTTTGTTAGCATAACAGTTTTTGGGTAACTCTAAAAATAATAATATATTATGAGCGATAAATTCTTACAAAAGTGGACCTCACGTTAATTTTTAATTATGACCCAAAACAGACTTACAATACTGTTACATAATAATCATTTTTCAGAGAGAAATATCTGAAAAATAGTGTGATTCTAGGGATATGATGGTATTGATAAAACTAGAAAGAAGTCGGAGGTGAGGCGTTAAGCCAACTCACCGAAGAAGAATCATGTGACAACACATTTCTCATAGAATATATCGTTGGTTTTTGTGGAAAATTATTGCATACCTAAAGTAGGATGACCATTAATGGGAGGAATCGCATCAAAATTCAAATATTAAAAGCTCCTATACCAGGAACAAGTTGTTCATCAACCACAAGAAATTGAACCAAAGGGAGGAACGCAAGGATTTGAACTCTTGACCTGTGCTCTGACACCATACACTCTATTGGCATGTTCATATCAAGTGAGAATGATGGTATTGAGCGAACTATCGGATCAAGCGTTCTCGTATAACCTGATCTTGTCCTATGTATTGAAAGTGACGGTGTTTGATAGGATATAGGCCGTTTAGACATGTTATAGATCGAACGAAATTTTTATATTGGAGATACAGTTTCTCACCGATCACGAGTTCACAAAAGCCAGCGCTTCACGACGACATTATTATCAGTTCGTAGCAGCACATCCGTGACTTGTCCATGCTCGGGTGCGGTCCACAAGCCGTGAATGTTGCATCATTCGTTGACAAGTTGAGAGGAAAGACGAAAGCTCCTCATATTGACCCAAGGAGGAAAAAAAAAACAGAGAAACAGAGAGAAAATCTTCCTAGCCACAATTGCCTTTTTTTTCTTGGGGAAACGAAAAAGAGAGAATCTTGACAGAAGAGGCTGAGGAAAAAGAAAACAAGAGAGATAATTCTAACTCGACAACACAGAAGACGACCAAACGTCCCTAGACATTATATTTGGTTCACTTGAGGGAGGTCCCAATGTTCATTGATCAGTATAGGTCGTATACACATGATTGCACGCACCCAATGCATGAAGAACCACTCACATTGCACCCAGTGAAGTGTTCGTTTCACTAAAAATTTTATGATAAAAGAAAATATCAAGAAAAACTATTGGTTTTTATTTGTCTTGTAGTTAGGGAAAGTGTTTTCCTCCTTGACAAAAGAGAAGTCCTTTTTCCTCTATCTAAACTTGTTTTTTTCAAGCCATGAAATTTTTTTTACGAAAGTCGATTAGTTTTCGGTCATCCAATACCGTATATTTCAAGTGTCAAGGCATAGACCCAAAAGTACATAATAAATAAATTTCGGGAATTTCAAACAACAGTTTGCTCCTAACCCTAGATTCGTCAGCCTTGGTGATTCTCCCCCTTAATTCGGCTTGGTAATTTGTGAGCCTAGGAACAAGAAAATTAACAAAAAAAATTCCAAATTTTATTGTAATTGTGTTGAATAATTAGGGGATGGTCAGAGCGAGACCTCACCTCACCCTCGTCAATGCTAGCCGAGCTCGTCCTCATCAGGCCACGACGAGGCCAAGTCTTGCTAGATCTAGCAAGTTCGAGCCTCACCTTGGCTAAGCGCGCTGGCAAGGGCGAGGTCTTAGCCATTAGTGGCCCTCCCTCTCTTCTTAAGGAGGAAAAAAATAATTCAAAAAATATTATTAAAAATTAGTACGTCAGCGTCGGCCTACTAAAATTAGCCGGGTGGACTAAATTGGCTTATATGTAAAATATTTACAACTGAATTGGCAAAAAAAAAATTTTAGGATTGAATTAACACAATGATAATAGGTTTATGATTGTTTTGGTTATTTTTTTGCCAGGGAACTATTATTTCTTTCGTGAGGCTACGTGTGGATTCCATGATTGCCCCCATAGTGATTATGCTAAGGCCACCTGTTGATATCTTTTTCTCAATTAAAGGATCGTAAATTAATTCAATTTGCCGGCGCTAATATCATGATATATGCCGGTAAAATATTCATCTCAGCGATGACCGACTATTTTCCAAGGTTGGTGTTTGAACTTTAGGAGGATGATTCCGCACGCACAATACATATGATTTGGAGAGTTCAGTTTATAATTTAATTTCGGGAACATTTTCTTTTTCCTTTTCCTTTTCCTTTTCCTGCTATGAACTGAGACGTTGAGCATATATTGACTTGTCCTAGGACTGAATAGGGGAAACGAACTTGGGCCCGTTCATTTTCCATCCCCAAAGATGGGTTTGATTGGATCGGAGAAGGCACATACTTTAAAGCTTGTACCCAAGCCCACATTTAGGAATGGGAGTCGTAAAACGTGCGCCGGTCTGACACTTTGGTCTTAAAATGTTCTTCCGTGCGGTTCAGTCCTTAAACTGGTTCCGATTCGACACTTTAAGTCTTTTTGTTAGGTCTATTTTGTTTTCTGACGGAAAATCCAGGTGGCCTTTTCTTTTATCATAAGAAGCTTTCGCACTTTTTTGCCTTTTGCTGCTCCCGCATGTAGAACGCTGCCTTAATCCAGGATTTCTTGCTTGGACGCTACTTCACCCTCCCTTTTCCTCCCACGCCAGCTTTCCAAGATTTCTTGCCTTGGTCTGAAGGTATAGAGAAGCAGAAGGATGCGAATCAGTTGTTGGACCGCTGACCATCTCATTAGAACGGCAGAAATTATTTCATCCGGATGCATTTTGGCCAACCGCTTGATACTGAGAAATATAACTCTGTATTGTGTACCCTAGCTCAATTGGCTTACGAAGTTCATTGCTTCATTTGTTGAACTATCCTACTTGTCTTTTTGAAGACCAAAAGACACGGAATGTGAGAAAAAGTTCTTAACCTATTGTACGGCGGCCAACTCAGTCTAAAATATTTCAATTGTGTCAATTTCGTCCTACACTTTCTTTACCATTTTTTCAATTCAGTCTTAAATCTTTTATAATTTGTCAATGTAGTCCTTTCAACCAATTATTCAAATAATAGGTTCAGGACTAAATTGACACAATCGAAATGTGTAGAACTAAGTTGACACAATCAAAAGGTTCGAGACTAAATTGGTCGTCGTATAATAAGTTTAGGATTGGACAATTATTCCCACTGAACGTGGATGTGAACTCCAGTCCTGATGCAACGTCATTCTTGCTTTTGATGGTAGAGCTCGAGAGCACGATGTATTTGATAAAAGTCCACAATCAATCAACCCAAGATAGAGGGCGTAGTTCTCTTTCAATGGTCACGATTAAACTAGCGAAAAGATTGCAAGTGGAGGAAAACCCTAATGCCCCACCTCAGGTAGGAGAGAAATATGTACAACGATAATAGAAGTTGTGAGCCCTGCATATTTTATTTTTGTACAACGATAATAGAAATTGTGAGCCCTGCATATTTTATTTTTGTGTTATTCTTCCTTTTTAATGAACTTTTGTTTCATTTTTCCCTGCTTAGTAATAATAGAAGTTGTGAGCCATTCGGATCTTCTGATTCACACCACAAAGAAGGGGAAAAAGAAAGAGGCAAAATGGGAACATTAATGAGAAACCTCTTATAGAAGCCCGCTTTTTTCAACATGGAATATATCCAACTTGGCCGACCAGCTTTAGTCCAAAGAATTTGTCGAAATCATTTCCCTTTCCCACGTCATCCACCTTCATGCTTCGGCTTTCCAACGGTAACCATCTATCTAGGGTTTTTATTTTTTCCATAAACCCTAAGACAATTTCCAAGTAATCATACTTTATTGCAAACTTTAAGAGCTAAAGATATTACAAAGGGAGCTGCTACAAGGCAAACTATCCACGTTCGATACAAGCACAAGTAGGCCCTCCACTAAAAGTGTTAAAACGGACCAATTACACAAATCCTCGTATAAAAACATCCTCGAAGCTTTTAAAAATCTCATCACATACACATACCATTCGATCTCTCTCTTTCTCATCCCGCATTGCCGGATTGCCTCCGATATCACAAAGAGCTCATAGCAGAGAAAGCAGGAAAGAAGTCATAGGCAACAGCAAACCCTTGAATTGTTGCTCCAATGCCCAGGACAACAGCAATGAGGACAAACGACCCTCGCCGGAAAGGAAAGATTGTCGGCTGCATCATAGCTGGCGTGATAGCGCAGACGGCCATCATCCTCCTCTTCGTGCTCCTGGTGATGCGTATCCGGAACCCGAAAGTCCGGCTCAGCTCCGTCTCCGTTGAAAATCTCAAGCTCGACACTTCGTCCACGTCGCCTTCCTTCAGCATGCAGCTCCATGCACAGGTCGCCGTTAAGAACACCAACTTCGGCCACTTCAAGTTTGACAAAACTACCGCGACGATCTCCTATCGAGGTGCTGACGTTGGAAGCATGGATATCGTGAAGGCCAAGGTGAGAGCGAGATCCACAAAACGGATGAACGTGACGACGTCGGTCAGTTCAAAAAAATTCTCATCGGTCACGCAGTTCAGGAGTGACGTCGATTCGGGGGTCTTGACTCTGAATGGACATGCCAAGTTGAGTGGAAAGGTTAGGCTATTCGAGGTTTTCAAGAAGAAGAAATCTGCGCAAATGAACTGCACAATGGACGTGGATACCAGAGCCAAAGTGATCAAGAACTTGAAGTGCAAGTGAAATAATATGCATACCATGCATAGCCGTTGTAATCTGCTTTTTCTTATTTAATTTCCTTCTCGCTCGAGTCGGTTGGATTCCTCGGTTTTCTCTTCTTCTTTTTTGTTTTGTAAGTGTATGCCATGCTTCTTTCCTTACGGAGAGGGATAATTGTCGATTGGCCTCTCATTTGCATATCCTTTTGGGAAGTGAATTGTTGTTCTTATCAGATTGAACTCAGCTTTTCAAGACCATTTTGAAAGTTCTGCATTGAGCTCAACATATACTCCCCGTGTGGAACTTCACCAACCTAAATTACTCTTTTAGGGGGTTTGATTGGCAAGAAACGGACTGAACCATTTCAACATTCATTAGCATCATTGATTATATCAAACTTAGATGCACGTGTACATTTTTGTTAACCTATGCCGTGTATTAGCTACGCTTTCATTCATCGTATCAATCAAACAGCGGATGGCATTTCGGGCGGCATAGATGTGATTTATCTAGAAAAGGAAAACTCGCAGTAAACCTACTTCGCAATTCTTTTCCCCTCGGCTAGTGTAATGGGGTGTCGTGAACTTTGTCATTGTTTAGGCCATAGCATCGAAGATGAGCAAATAAAGCTAGCACGTTACCGTTAGACACGAATATTGTAACTTCTCTTTAGAACATATGTATTGCTATGCTGCTTTTCCCTTCCAAAAGAACTCTAAGCGGGGAACATTATTCCCCACGAAAGTACTGAACTGGGAAGTGATGCTTTAGCTCATTGTCAGCAGAGGAAGATTAACAAGATCTTGGAAAATCAATGGCAATCGTCGTCTATCAGAAGACAATATTTAAGAAACAAGTTGAGGGGTAATATACTGTCGGTGCTTCTGGGCTCCCCATCTGACCAGATTCACATGGAAAAACGTGAAAGCGAGGCCAATCTTCCGCTGGAGGTTTCATCATCACTAAGCTGGACAGAGGAAACTGAAATGCTTTGCTTGTATTGGAGTCCAGGAACAACGGAGAAAGGAGAAACGGAAAAAGTGCAGACATTGACATACCATGATGCCAAAGCCCTCATAAAACAGCGAAGCAATTATCCCTCACAAGTTGCATTCGTTTGATGCTTGTGACAGTTCTCTCTTTTTCCCTTCCCTTTCTTTTTGTGCTTCGAGCGAACGTTTGCAGTCGCGAACCGCCGTCACATCATTTCGTGTAACATTAGGTGGCAAGCTTTTCGTATTTTTAGCGGTCAGGTAGTGTTCAGACCGATTTTCACGGATTCGAACCGATCCACCTCCCTGTAAGTCGCACCTGACTTCAGCCTGGCGGAATTAGAATCGTAGTCTTTGAGTGCTCCTCATAAAGCTTGTGGACGCAAAACCACAAGAAGAGGAACAAACTCCTTTGCCACTTAAGTCGGTCACTACCGTCGTGATGCCAAATCAAGCTCACGTGCCCACAGATTAGGGTAGAGACTTTACTTTTTAGCAAACAGTCTTTCGCTAATTTGAGAGTTTATTTTCTATTAAAACAGTTTGAAAATGTTCATGTAATGCTCATTATATGCAAAATGCATTTTATGTCGGCGGAGATAATATTCTCTTGGTCGTGTTGAAGTTGAACACAACGAAGCAAAGCCAAAATGGACGTGGAATTGAAGTTGATAAAGGGCGACTTCTACCCATTTTACAATCAAGCATCATAACTTTTTTTTTTCAAAATAAGATACCTCGAGTTTGCGAATTATATTCATGCCTCCGTTAAATTCAAGGATGGTACACACTAATAATCACTAAAAGTGGAGAATGCGTCTAGAACCCGTATTTTAATCCATATACAATGGTGCATGTCATAAATGGATTGCCTCAACTTTTAAAAATAAGTTTAAGGGGGTCATAAATTAGTTGTCTAATAATTTATTAGGTCTTAAATTGGTCATTAACAATCATAAACAGGACATTTTTCAGTTTTCTCATTTTTTTTATAACTCTTTTAATAATTCTTTATTTTCTTTTTTCCTTTTTTATACAAAATGCGGTGAGGGTCACAGGCGAGTGTCAGCAACCCTCGCCACATCTGGGTGAGGGTCAAACCCTCACCGAACTTACAAGAAGAAAAAAAAAGAAAACATAAAAATTAAAAATTAATTATTTTGAAAATTTGTAAGAAGCAATTTTTTTTTAGATTGGGTTAAATATGAAAGTATTTAAGTAACATAGATCGGACCATTTTCGACGCGACTCAATTCTGACCCGATCCGATCCAATCGACCCATTTAACAAGTCTAATAAACACTAATGCAGCTCTGATGTCATTAAGTGACCGTCCAATATGCTGACGTGGTCTCCACTAGTTCACCAAACCATTTTACTTCTCTCTCTCTCTCGGCTTCAGCACCATTGGCCATCACTGCCGGCCACCAACGAGCAACGTCCAACACCACTGGCCACCGCCGCCGCCACCAACCACGACCACCCTCACCGGGACCACCATAGCGATCACCTTCAACAACCACCACCACGACGACCCATAATTACCCTTCACGAAGAAAGAAATGCGAAACAATGGTAGTTATAATATTCCACGCTACAAATTTTCCGTTTCTTTTGTTTTCGTGATTCTTGGCCCCATTCTTAATGTTCGATGGGCTGGGCTGGGCTGGGCTGGGCTGGGCTATTCTACCAGTTTCCTGAATAGCCTTCGGTGCGATCGCCGATTCAATTGTTCAGGCGATCATGTTAGGGCTTTATGAAACAGCGATATCACATGATTGGCCGATGTAATATACCGAGCCATAGAAACAAATGACCTGGGTTACCAAATATTAAAACAGGCCTCGTTTTTCATATTATTTTGTTGGAGATGAGTTGACTAGAAATCCTAATACTTGACATGAAAGTGCAATTGATTTTTAAATTTTACAAAAAGTGCAATTAGATCCTAAAACTTGTCAAATTTACTTTTTATTAACTCCATCAAACTTGACTAAAAGAAAATGCTAACGTGACTTGTTTAATATTTTCTCTTTCCCGTGTGACGGCGACGTAGCTAAAGCATGAAACATTAGGCTAAAACAATCTTTTTTGGTCCAAATTTGATTTTTAGCACAACTTTAATTTAGAAAATAACCTATAAAAAGGGGAGAAACTGGGGCAGGAAGGGCAAATGAGGATGGGTGATGGCTGGCGGGGGTCAACAGGCCCTAGCCAGGAATCGACAACCCACGCTAACTACACTGATCGCCAGCCCTCTCCTAGACCTAGTTGAGAGCTACCACTAGCCACCAACCCTCCATTAATTGCACGGAGTTAATAGAAGAACTCGATTCAACTAATTTGACAATTTTTAAAACATGATTGCACTTTTTACAAGTTTTAGGATTATGGTGTACTTACGATAAGTTTTAGGACTTTCAATGCAATTATTCCTATTTTATTGTATAACGAAACTGACGCCATGGGGGATGTGGAAAAGAAAGGTTTCATGTTGATTTTATAGAATCAGACAAGTTCTATACAAAATACTTTAATGCGGGACAAAACGGAATTTCTTATTTAGAGAGTTTTACAAGCTTGCATCCCATTTATAAAAGCAAGGCCCATAAGAGAAGACTCAAAGAGGTTGCTCTTAAGTCTTTTTTTACATTTCATCTCACATTTTTTCGGCCCAATACCCAAAAAAAAATTCACAACCTTTAGCACTTATCTCAATTATATCCAAAACATTTTTTTGTCTAATAAAAACTCTCAACTTTTACTTTTGTCCCAATTATACCAGCCTAATACTCAAAAAAATCTCAACCTTAACATATATCCCAATTATATATCCCCAAAAATCCCAAACTTTTACTTTTATCTCAATTTTATCAACATCAACCTTCCATCTATAATCACTGTTAGTTAATACTACATGGCTTGAATTTTCTCGCCGAACTTACTAATAAATCTTCTAAATTTGGAAATAGCAAGTTTCAAAGACGACGAGATTTGAGATCGTTTATCCAAATAATCAGATATCCACGTCTAGCCATTTTTGGGGTTGTTAAAATGGCTGTTAAGTGTCGAGAAGAATTTGAAACACGTCACTCGAGTAGCTTTATATCTTCTGATAGTGTGTAGTGAAGTAGACAACAGAAGAGAAGTTGAAATGTTTTCTCATTTTAGTTTTGCTAAGGTGTAATTCATTAACAACGTAAAAATGCAACGTAGGATCGGGACAAAAGTAAAATTTTATGGTTTTTAATGAGATAAAAAAAAATGTTCTAGAACCAACGCTTCGATGGCCCAATTGGTAAGTGGGTTTGGGACTGTGCGTTCACAAACGCTAGGTCTTGGTTCAAACCCAATGCTGGATATTGATGATTTAAATAGAGGGTCGTGGCGATGGGTTGCTGAGCTAGTCCCTCGAGGACTAGTCGTGCTTCACCACTGGTTTGAGTATAAACTCACCGGCCGTGCGGACACCCGGTTATAAAAAAAAATGTTCTAAATATAATTAGGATATATGTTAAAGTTGATTTTTTTATTAGGCTGGTAGAATTGGAAAAAAAAATTGAGGGTTTTTTATAAGTTAAAAAAAATTTCAATATAATTGGGACAAGCGCGGAAGTTTGGGGTATTTTACAAGACAAAAAAGTTTTCGGTGGGTGTCATACGTTTAGGCCTTGTCGTCCGGAGCATTTTCTACGGATAAATCACCTGAAAGCCAACATATCATGTTTCAACAATCATCGTTTACGGAGAGATGCAATTTCCCCCAACAGGGCAAGGTCCACTGAACTGCCTTCAAATCACCTCTCGTCCAATGAACCAGGAAAATCCCAAAACAGGAATTGCTGGGGTTGGGAGATGGAGGCGCACGATCCGAACAAAGTTGAGGGGACAGAACAAATCGAATGGTCTTTGGAGGAGAGTCGACTTGGTCGGGGCCTTTGTCGGGTTAACTCCGAGTAGGTGCATTGCACTGGGTCTCCCTCGATCCTGAGGAACCCCTAGAGAAGAGCGACTCCATGTCTGTGGGTTCCTGTAATGCAGTGAATCGTCACCATTCCTCGTCCCCCCTCGAAGCGCTCAAAGCTCTTTGTGTTCCTAACCTTCTCTTGTCTCCTGCTCGTGCGCTTTCTACGTTCACACTGAAAAATTTGACGGACACGAACGAGGTCAACGAGGGCTCATTAGTTTAGGTGGGGGAGTTGGCCTTTCCGGTAAGTTCAGGTTTTGCCCTGTTGTGGTCCCTATCACTCATAAGTAATTTATACAATCGCGGCCAATGAAAGTAGCTCTCGCAAGCGAGGTCTCGCCATGGAAGAGTAACTGAGTCTTCTCAGACTCAGAGGATCAAGCCCTTGAGAAGAGCTGATACCAGGCACTTGTTCCTATGATTACATTATGGAGTTTTTGACACCACCGTTTCAAAATTTGATCTTGTCGGGTGAGATTTGGTCCTCAAGTTTTCGATATCTGAACACGTCTCTGAAGCAACGATTGACATGGGTGAAGTTTTTCTTTCCGGGTGCCATCAAAAGCCCGTGTAAGCTTTCACTCTGCCTCTGGGTCTTCTCATAGAATAACACAAGTAAAAGAAAGGAAGAAAAAGCGCCTTTGGCTAGATAGGGTAGGAGAGGCAGAGACCCAAAGCTGCACTACTTTGACTGCTACGTAATGGAGGTAATTGTGTCAGCGAAATTATCTCATCACATCATTGAAATCAAACGCCCCTCTTTTTTAACTTTTAATTTTTTTTATACATTTTTTTAATCTAAAGCTGCCGTTTCTGAAAACATTTGAATACTGATGGTATTAGATCTTTCTTTTATTCGGTCGGCGGTTCAAATTTGATTTGTTCAATGTTTGAAAAGTCAAATGACATGCCCAACATGAAGGCTCCTAGGAATGCAGAAAATCGACAGTGACTTTATCCTGAGTCATTTTAACAGTTCCTCGTGTATCTTAGTAGTAATTGACGATAGGTTCTTCAATTTGGTTTTTTTTTTTCTGTACTGCTAGAGAACTCATGGTTTAAGATTACATGAATTAATACCAATAATTTTTATTTTGTAAGATTTTAGGGACTGATTGGAAGGGATCAGTTAATGAGGCAAGAGACAAATCTCGACAGCTGCCACCTGGCAGGAAGATCGTCCATCACTATTAACAACAATGACACGATCAAAGCGAGGTGACAACACTGCTCGCTTTTTCAAGAACATCTACAAAAGCTCAGAAACTGCAGCACTAATAAGTCCTAGACCCTCCCAACTCTGTTTTTCCTGGTGGAAAACAAGGACTGAGGAACAGAGCAGAACATCGTTCCCACTTCATCTTCTGCCGTGCTTCTTGTGTTGTCTTTTGGGAGGGCATGGTTAACTCCAAGCTAGCTTCGGAGTTGAAGCACAGATCGTATCTGTTGACTTCCCATGGGAGCAAGGATCGCTTGCTGACCGCCATAGCACAGACCCCTCTGCAAAAATGAACACCCCAACGCAAAGTAACGTCTTTTCTTTCAGTCCAAGGCAAAAAAGAAAAAAGAAAAGAGGAATCATTTGGACGACCTTTGTTGAATGTCGAGTAATGTTATACTACAGATTTATCGTTATGTACCTCGCGAGGAATAGTATGATCTTTTGCAATGCAAAATGGCGCCCTGAATCCCATCGTGTTGCAGGGCCAGGGAGTCATCCCTCCTCGCCGGCGACGACGTCACGCACGTCGTCCCCATAGCCGCCGACTTGCTCTTCCCCAGCAGGTGCTTCGACCTCACTCGGAACCCCTTCCCCATCCTCGGCGAAGAGCACGCCGCCGTCGCCGGAGACGACGCCGGCGATGTCAGCGGCGACTCGGCCGAGGGGAACTTCACGGTGTCGCTGTACCTCTTGGAGATGCCCACGGTCAGGGGCATCACCAGATTCAAGTACTTCTGCAACCCTTCCCTCGAAAGCCGCTTCGAACTAGAATCGTCGGAGGAGAAGCTCTCCACGAGTTTACAACGCGAAGGACTCGTGGTCTGTTTGTTCTTGTTTTGCTTCTTCGAAGCATCGTCGGTCCCCGAAGGAGCTGGTTGTGCTTCTCTGGATTTGACAGCAAAGAAGAGGCTGCTGCTGGCGCCGCTTTTGAGCTCTGTTTGCTCCGCTTTGACGCTCTGAGCGGCCAGGGACTGGGACTTGGACTTGGACCTCCTGAACATCAAGACTCGAAGCTTGGGAGACGACTTGAAAAGAGAGATCGGAGACTGAGGCTGGGGAGTTGGTTCCATGGGAAGGATCTTCCGCTTGGAGAAGAGAGCGGCGGGAGACGTAGACAAAGAGACGGCCGGTGTGTCTGCAGAGAAATAGCAGGAAGTGCTGCGGGTCTCGGTTTCGGCCGAGCTCGTTTGTCTTGTCCCGTTGGACTTGAGGAAAGTGGCAGCGCTGGAGTCGGTTCCGTCTTCGGATTCGCTGTCGGTGACGTAGCGCGCGAGCTCCAGCACGAAAAAGGAGTCTTCTTCTTCGTCGGACCCGCAGCCCGTTTTCGCAGTGGAGTGACGCGTTTCGTCTGGCGTTGTTGCGACGGTGGCAGTGGGTCTCCACAAGAGTCGGAGGAAAGAGAGAGCTTCCATGGCCACAGGAACAAAGAAGAAGAATGGATCAGGGTCGAGAGTGGGTTCGGGTTATATAGAGAGAGAGAGATGGTGTTGGGCCTGTTAGGTATTTTTCCAGAGTGGAGCAGAAGAGTACATGCGCTTTTGAAATGCATCCCTCCTTTCCCGCCACATTAAAAGCTAAAAACATCGGATCCGAGCACATTCGATTCGACGTAAAAAAAAAACTTATAACATGATAGTATGTGAATTTTATTAGAAAACAACACGTGTGAGTGGGATGCGTTAAAAAATTTCACGTCTTGATTAATTCATCACGTCGGTCTATAATTCATTAATTTAAATTTTTGAATGAATATGAATTTGATTGGATGTGTTAATAGATTTAAATTTGAGCTTTCTTTTGGTGATCTTTTATAATGAAGGTATTGGGATTTTACTGCGCACTTCCGTGGCATCAAATGATATCAGAGCCGATGATGATTCGGTTTTTGAGCGAGCCCCGATGACAGACTTTATGATTGTGAAGTTGGGTCGCGTGCTTCCATTTTTTTTTTCAGCTGAAATTGTATTATCTTTTGAGTACCGTCAAAGAAACATCTTCTTTCCAAAGTTACGAGAGTCTTTTCATACGAGATCTATTAAACAGGGTCCCAAAAATCACGTCAAGTGATTAAAAAGGGAAGGGAAGGACTGGTGCTCTGCGTTGTCGTCGTCGGACTGTGCAGGGAGGGTGGAAAAGCTGAATTGGATCGCTGGGGCACGCAAAGGAAGACTACCTTTGGTTTGGTTGGGGTGGGGGGGGGGGGGGCTTTGCCTTTTCCTCAGGGCTGAATGGTGTCACAATTAGCCCAGCTTTCTTGGGCTAAGCGGTGCGCGCCCACTTACTGCCAACCGCCGTCGAAAATGCAAATTGCATATATGCTATGTAGCATGGACACCAACACGCGACATGACACGACACGACGACACAGCATTTTTCAAATATAGAAAATTTCGACACGTCGAAGACACGTTGTATTAAATATATTTTTAAATATAAAAATAATAAACGAAGCAAAAACATGTGTCATATACATTAATTCAAACCGAAGAGAGTAAGTTTTTATTTATGTCAAGTTTGATAAACTCATGAGCTTTTTTTTGTCGAAAAAGTCATTTGATTCGTATTATAAAGTCAAAAAGAATAGCATATGTGCTTCTGAGCATAACAAATTTCAAAGGGCTTGAGGTGGGTTAAAAACCTAGTCAAGTGGAAGAGTATTATGAAATTGCGCTTTAACAATCAATCTATAATTTTGTTTTGGGTTCGTGTACAATGGGTAGCCGTAACTTTTCACTTTTGAAAACAAGTTTAAGTACTCCTTGATTAACACTTGTAGTTCCCATGAGACTATATTTATGCCTTAGAGCATTTTGACCAAATAGATATTATCTGACTCCAAATCTATCTCTTCAACTACTCTATTTGCAAACCCACGAGAGTTCAAGCACTTCAAAGCATCCAACAGAGCTAAAGTTTTGACATGAAGGGGAAATCAAACATTCACAGACCTCGCTGCTCTTGCAACCAACAACCCAGAGGAGTCTCTGCATACCCATGCCACCGCCCATCAACTTCTCCCTCCATGAACGCTCCATCGGTGTTAATTTTCAGAGCTCCTAAGCACGATGAAAAATAAGAAGTCTATGAGATCTCCTTATTTTTTCTTTTTTCCATGGATTTCGAACTTTATCTAATGAATTTCTTCTTCATTGCACACGCTTCCGTGATCACTTCAAAACTGGCAAGGTTAAAAAAGTTTTTTTTAATGGTCGTGTCCGACACGCTGGATACTCGGGGGACACGCGTCCGATACGCGTTGACCGAGTGTCGAAATCCCGACACGCGGTCAACGAGTGTCGGACGCGTGTCGGACAAGTGTCGGTGTCCGACACTGACACGCACACCTAAGAGAAGTGTCGGTGCTACATAGCATATATGTCTAGAGAATTGAGATATGATCTCGAAGAAATCATTTCTTATTTCCTTTTGGGATATTTACAATTGAAATCCTAAAAATTATCATGAAAATGTAATTGGGACCTTCTATTAATTCTATTCGATTTGACTAATAAAAAACACTAACCCGACTTTTTCAATATTTTCTCTCTCATGCATGATAATGATGTAATTAAAATAACGTCGTTTTGGTCAAAATTTGATTTTTTAAGCACATTATTTTATTCTTCTTCCTTTTTTTTTAAGCATGCAAGAAGGGTTGATGATGATGGAAGAACGGTCGGCGTGGTCTCTAGGCCCTGAGCCAAGGGCGACAATCCTTGCCTAGATTTGGCCGAGGGCCAATAGGCCCTCCCCTACGGTCAACGAGGGTCTAGTTAGTGCTTGACAACCCTCGCTAACCATTTCCCCACCATCACCAACCCTTCCTTGAAGTGGTGGGGTGGCGATGGCGAGGATCGGCACTAGTTTTTTTTTTTTTCTAATGTAGCTTATTTTTTTAAATTCAAGTAAAAATTATATTATAAGTCATAGTTGGACCAAAGCAATGTGTTTTAGGTTTAAATTTCATGTGTTTAGCCACATGGAAGAGAGAAAAATATTTAAAAAAGTCACGTCGGTATTATCCATAAGTCAAGTTGGACGGAGATAATGGAATGATTAGATCATACTGATTTGACAACTTTTGTAGCTCAATTACACATTCGTGACAAAATTTAGGTCTTGTAGGGCGCCCGCACTTCCTTTTAAGTAGAAAGAAGCAAATGGTGAACAAAGTGGAAACCATTTTACTATCGAGAAAATTGCATACACGTTCACTTGCTAATGCTAATTATTAGGACGCCAAATTGATGACTTGAAAGTAAAGATTTCGATAAATAGAGGGAAACTACCGTTCACGTTTTCATATTTCCCACCATTTCATGTTACTCCGCTTGCTCAAGATACTCCGTGCACTTTTGTGACGATTCTATACATATTGTGGTTCTATGTTTGTCTTATTTCGATTGGATGATAGACTTGCGTGATGGAGATTCACATTAAATAATGTGCTACGTAAACCCTAGCGAAAATTTCGATTGATGCGAACGGTTATGTTATTGCAACTTTCTGAATATTATTCCTCTCGCGAAAATTAAGGGCGATATCGACATTTATAAAATTAAGACAAATATCATTCGAGACTAGTGCAATGCACGGGGCATCTTGCTATTACGAATGTAGACCGAGACGAGAGACTCGGTTTTGAGAAAATTGCAAATATGGAGCACATAGGCCGAGTGCTTCGTGGGCCGAGTCTATGTTTCGGACTGGACCTCGAGCTGAAATTTTGTACTGGACCAGGCCCAAAATCCTTCGATTTCCCAACCCAAAAAACACAAAATAAAATAATAGAAAAAGGCGTTGCTACTTAGTAATCCATGCTCCATACATGTATTTTACGGAACATCTTCCCATCTAACGTACGCCAACGATGGATGTTATATCACGGTGCATGTGTCGTGGATCTTATTAATTGATTTTTATAGTTATCGCACTTGATTAGACAAGCGATATCATACCGACATGTCACGTGATATATGCGTCATATAAGAAAAAAGAAAAAAGAAGATGTTGTGCTTGAATTCTCAATCTCTTTCTTTTGGCGAAACAAACGTTCCGAGCTTTCCGCGGTTCATTTAGTATTTTCGTCTCCATAACCGGAAGGTCTCTATCATTGTTTGCTAAACTTTGCACTGTAGAATGACGAGGGCAGCACCGGTTATACCCCGAGACGAGTCCAGTTAGTACGTAGAGCTAAGTGAAGAGTTGACGGCAACGACAAGTGGCGCGGACGCGGTTGTCGGTGCATGCTTGGAGGCAGAAGTTGATGTAGACGATGAAACAAAAACCAAAGAAGTTGACAGCGAGAGAAAATGGACTCTTCAAACGTGGTCACCTTTTCCTAAACGTAATTTGTCCATGTCCTTCGATCTTTCGTCCCAAATGTGCGATTGGCAAAGGCGCAACGTTGTACACAAAAACACCGGTCGGGCGAATGAGTTAGGTCGGATCGAAAATGATCCTGTTCAGATTGACCTATTTGATCCGCTTTCGATTAATTTCTATGCAATGTAAATCTAGGGACTCATACTTAGTCAAACCCATAACGACCCGACTCATATTGTTAAAATACTTTCATATTTTACCTAATTTAACAAAAATTGTTTCTTATAATTTTTTTTAAAAAAAAAGTTATGCCGCAAAACACTTCCATGCAATACAAATTTAGTGGACGGTGTTTATATTTTGTATTTTATTTTTTTTCTTTTTCTTTCTTTCGTTCCCTTTTATTTTTCCTTCTCTGGCAAGGGCCCTCGCTCAGTCGGCCATCTGGGCTGCCGACAAGAGCTTTGCGGCCCTCACTTATGCCTAGCAAGGCTTGACTAGTGACCCTTGCCGGGCTTCGTAGGAAAAAAAGAAAAAGAAAAAGAAATTGTTTTGACATACTTCAAACTCCACTTGATGCATTGGCGGCTTTATTTACCACTAGAACATTTGTGAAAAGGTTCCCTATTTTTTATGTTTTTAGACTCATCTTGTCACTTCTATACGCAAAGAAAAGCTAAAAGAACGAAATAATCAGTTGTGAATGTTCTCTCCATAAGGTCCAGCCTGGTTCGGTATCTCACCTCGTACGGCTTTAGAAGTTCCCGTTAGAATATTTAATTGATTCTGTATATATTTTAGAATTATCGATTCTGCTTCAACTACGGAGAGTATGCTCTCCGAGACCCTTGCTTCCCAAGTCGGGATTGACTCTTTTGAGAAGTGGGCGTACCATGGTTAGGCCGGCCAGTTTCGATGGTCCGACAAAAATCCCATTGCCTATATTGGGGGTAGATCTAGCATGATAATATCTACAGTCCTAATGCTCTAGCAGAAGATGGACATTCACGTGGCCACGATCATTACATTGTCATCGAATGCATGAGATGTGTAGGAGACTCTTTCCATAGAAATGGCCAAGCCGGAGTCGAAGAGATGTGTGGAGAGGTTGAACGCATCGGTGTGTGCTTCTGTTCTGACCAAGCGCTCCGAAGATCAGTGAGCAACATAGGCGCGTGTGATTGACTGGAACAGTGCCGGATGTTATGGGCGCAAGATCGAGATGCTGATGTTCTGTCCAAGTCGTCCGGCGCTTGCGTTTGGCAGTGCAAGTCCATGATTATGAACATTTGATACCCGTGACGAAAGGACAGAGCAGCATCGACAGCATGTCAACCTCGTACCAACGAGTCGGACGGTCGGACTACTCAAAACTATCGAGAACCCCTCTCACAAAATGACAATTATTCCACGGTCATGTGCATGTTCTAGGCCTGTTGCTGTTGATAACAAGTCATGTAAAGCCGAGGCAATTTGCTTAATATCAGAATTACCTTTTGGACAAATTTGAGTAGTTTCGGCCTCTCTCTTCATTCGACCAGGTCGCTCGTTTTGCAACCCGGGTTACTAAATCCCGAAGGGCGATTTTGGAGCATTGCGTTCGCTCCGTGCAGGGACGGGCATGTAGCAAAACTGTCGTGATTTAATCTCACAAAACTAGTCCGGCTGAGATTTAGAGAGAAACCGATAACACATTGGGTTGTAAGAAACGAGTCCGCTAAAGAACATAGCACGGCAAGGAGGATATTATCTTTTTAAGTTTCAGTCCAAGTCCCAGGATTTTTCCTCCACTGGGAAAGATTACAGTACCGGCTCCAACCATGTTCTTTCCTCCTAGAGTTGGAGATTCCGATGGCGACCTTCCGCTAAAGCCGATCGAACATATCTCGTTCTGTTCTCTTCATCTCCAATTGGCCTTGAGCTGTCTTCATCTTTTACCTCGGTCCATCGCGTCTCTTTGTGGACACCCTTCCTGGGAGCATGTCAGCCTCTTCTCGTCTGCCTGAAAAAGAGGTAAAGAATCGATTTTGGTCATTTCCTGAAGACCTCGTAGGATACAAGCATAGATGGCAAGGCAATGAAGGAATTCAGTGCGTACCGTTGGATCTTTTACAATGGAGAACCGCCTCATAAATGGAGCTCTCTGAGTCGCAAGACCTCCGCCATTCGTCTGCGGAGTACGCGGAGCTTATCCTGGGGGAGCACTCGATCGGATAGACGGAGTTCTTGATTGCCTGACTTTTTGCACCACGAGTTTCCTCTGCTTTAGGCCCCGTCCCGCGTCCTCGCATCATTTGAACAAGTGGCCTGAACAAATGCAAGTACTTCCGGAATATCCGCCTCGATAATCGCCGGCACTGCCTCAGCGATGGAGAACGCAATTTACTTTCGGGCATCACGGTTCTCTTCACGTGAACCGGAGGAGGAGGCGGGGAAGAAATCAGGTGGTTCGCAGCTTCGCAGGACTCCAGCTTCAACGGATCGACGAAAAAGGGCAAGACATAACCGTCGCGAAAGACCTCGTCGGCGTGAACGAAGGGTAACGGAGGTTGTGAAGTCGGGAAATCGAAGTTGAAATCATGAGAGATGGAGTTCCTGCGGAAGCTCTTTGACGAAGGGAAACTGGGGTCCACTTCAATGAAATAAGCTTCTTCGGATGCATCGAGCGAGGCCCTGAAAGAACCGTCTGCAATTTCTGCGGAGGGATTTCGGTTCACTAGCCAACTGTAGGAAAAGCTCTCGATGGAGAGAGGCTGGGAAGCTTCCATTCCTTTCTTTGGTCAATGTATCTGGAAATGAAGAAGGAATGTATATAGAAATGAGCAGTTTCAGAGGCCTCTCTTGCAAACCTGTTGACTCCTATCGTCTGTTATATATAGAGTGAATCCATAGACACGTTTGGATGGTTATACCAGGATTAGTGTGTGTGGGTGTGTGGTTGGTGCCGTGATGATGAACTTGAAGTTTTGAAAAGAAGATAAAAAAACAAAAAGTGAGCCCCACGATCACTCAAAAAATTCACTGTGGTACCTTTACCATTTTAAATATTTTCTTCTTTAGACTTCCCAAGCAAGATGCTCCCTTTTTCTAAGTTGTGTATGATTGTGAGAGCAGAGTTCTGAAGACATATTAAAAGTAAAACAGGACAGATTCTTACGTTTGAAGCTGCAGCAACAGACCAAAACCACTATTGAGATTAAGCACCTCCATGATCATGTCTCCTGATGTTTCTTCGGAGCTCGCGACCGATAGAACTAAAAAATTCGAAGCTGTGTCCAATGGAAACAGATTCATGCATCCTGCATTAATCTACTCAAGCAGCCTCCATAGCTACATGATCTCAGGTGCTTCTGTTGATCCGTTTCTTATTCCCTGGTGGACGAATTCGCTGATTTCGCTAAGCATGCCTTTCGTTTTCTCATCATCGTTTTCTGCTATTCTCTCCACAGTACCTTTTCGTGCCGGGGAGGTTATGGCCGACCTGCGAAAAGAGAATCCTGACTTCTGATGTTACGTTCTAACAGTTTATGCGAAACCGAATACATGCTGAGTTCATGCTTATATTCTTCTCAGCTAGAACCAAAGCATGTAATGCCAAGGTAGACAGCATCATGGTTCTAGATAAAGCCGGAATACATCAGGAGACTTTAAGGCAGTTGAAGAAGCAAAAGAAGGCTTTTTACAGAACACATTGGGAATTTGATACCGACACTCGGTCTTCTTCGGTTCTCGTTTATCCTATCAGGTAGCTGGCACTACATTATATTTCTTTCTTTTTTTTCTACAAAACTTTCAGAGAGAAGCCTGTGAACAAATCCATAGCTTGGGTTAAAGTTAAACCAACCGAGATAGGCAGGCCATTATCAGGCCAGATTTGGACATGTGCTCAAAGAGGGATCGAACCCTTCGCTTGGGACGACAGGTTTAATTCCACACTACTCAGCCACGCACGTTGGGCGGACAACAAGCACAACAATGAAGCCATTAAACTTAAGAGAGTAGCCTGCCTAAGAAAAACTTTTGAAATCGCATTTCAGATAGAAAGCATCGGAAGATAATGGAAATATGACCCTCAAGAAACAGAGAGATGGCATTATGAGCTAACAGATATGACCTAAAGAAAGAAATTTAAGGGAAGGCAATGAAAACTCAGGCACCTGCATCCCCTAATGTCCCTGTTGCTTGTGAGGGCGGAATCTTCTCAAAGTAAAATGCTGGAAAAAGTTCCGTCATTATCATGTAGGCTAACCTAACCATACCATTCACTAGCAAACTAAAAATACAAGACAAAAAGGCAGACAGAGATGTCCCATGGGTGTCGGCAAATGACATAGACATCAACCCAAGTTTTCCTTTGAGGGCAAAAGCTAGAGATGGAAAGAGACGTTAAAGGCGATAGGCCCCATCTGCCCTCTCTTTGAAGGACACCAAGCTATTTCAAGAGCATCTAAGACACTAAATAAAAAGCAGCGCGCTGTTCCAAACAGAATGTTTTCTCGACTCTGCTTGATTTCCTCACAATCATGAGGCAATGAACAAGCTTAACTGATGCATAACCACTGTGACTCAACAGTGAAAATTCCAGAAAGAATCCATCAGTGATATCCTTTGTCGATAAAGGGAAGTTAGTTTCACGGAGCACATTACACAGAGTTCGTATTCCAAAAAGTCAAGTCCTTTGATAATGCCAGGACCTGCCCATCTCTATATCTCAACAACTTAGGATCTAAGAAGATCCCACAAAAACAACGAAATCTGGTGAGAGAACTAGAGAGTTCTAGAAAAACGAAACTGATTAATGAAATGAAAATCCCGCAAGAAGATTTTTCTGAATTCAGCATCCAAGTCCTCCAGCGTCTAAAAAAGGAGCGCTACTATTCCCTTTAAGCAAGCCCCTCTTTTTTCCAATTTTCCAAACAACATGTCATGCGGCATGTTTGTGTGTGCGTGTGCGCGATGGGGGGAAGAGGGTGTGTGAAGAAGGAAAGTTGCTGCAGAAAGAAAACTCAGGACTTACCCACCTCCCTAATGAACAGAACAAGAAACCAAGAGAAGCAATCTCATTAAGAAAAATGATGGCAATTTTCAACTAGCTGGTCAAAGAATATACAACTTGAGGTGATATTATTTCATCAGATCTAAGTATACAAATGCATTCCAAAGACTATGCAACACCATTGATGCCAACAAATTCCTTGATCGTGCGAAAACAGCACCCATCACCACTCCTAGGAATATAAGCGGAAGCATCCTCTGCATATTGAAATGAGCCAAAGCAAAAGCCAATGAACTCACCAAAATTGAGCACCATACTGGCATGTACTTGGTCAAGGAAGGTAGAAGAAACCCACGGAAGACAATCTCTTCCCAAATTGGGGCACATATTGAAACCACCACAGCGTAAAGGGCCATGGCCACAGGGTCCCGTGCAACTATTGATTGCTCGACACTGGAGACTGTAACTGGTGTGGAGGGAAGAACAGGCAGCAAATTAAGGTTGACTTGAGATAAATGGTTCACAAGCGGAAACATAAGACAACCTAGACCAACATCAAAGTGCCATTTTCCTTTGAGGCTAAACCTAAACCAATCGGATGGAAGGGGACGGAATCTTGCAAGACAACGATGGAGGATTGCAATTCCAGTAAGACCTTCTACTACATCAGTCAAGAGGCTGTACAGTGCTTGGCCTCTGTATGTTAGGGTCTCCTTTCTGAACCCTCCCATGTGAGCCAGGAAAGGAATAATCCAAGATCCCACGAACCAAAATGATGCAATCCATAGAAGCATTACCTGCAGCACCAAATAGCCAATCCGCCATTATAGTCTTGATTTAATTTCAAAATATTGTTAATTTCTAAGTTACAGAAGAACATTATCCATATACTTTAATGCATATGCTCTGATTGGACACACAGATTGGAGTTGGGCACCCACGCAGACACAGAGAGAGAGAGAGAGAGAGAGAGAGAGAGAGAGAGAGAGAGAGAGAGAGAGAGAGAGAGAGAGATATGACAGTATCTTAGATGTAAACAAAAGGCTAATGCACTTCTCAATAGTTCAAATATCAGGAGAAATAGAGTATCATGACTTATGGAGCCAGCAGACTTCATATCTTGTAAATGATCTTTCCACCCCACGGATACCTTATTGATGCCAAAAGAAAAAACAGAAAAAGAAGGAAAGAACGAAAGAAAACATCCACTTCAGTTTGGGCTACCACAAATCACCATTTTATCATACAACCAAAATTATTAAGGTCGATCCGACAGAGACCACGCACCTTTGCCCCTACTGAATATTTCTTTCATTTTCATAGTCTCTTTTAGCAGATCATGCATCACAAATGCTCATGTGCCATTGAGAAACTAAAAGCTTGTGGAGACAACATCCAAAAGGACCAAAGGTGCTCCAGTGGTGCCAAAATATAAAGCCCCCTCATTGAACACACACTTATCAAGTCAGCTTATCCAAGATGAAATGTAAATGCTGTCATATTCATTTTCCCAAGCACTATTGGCTAAAGTTTCCTTTAGCACAGTTCGCAGCTTTTCACTGAAGGAGAGAAAATAACAGATCATAAAATGTAACTTATAGGTTCAAACAAGCTTATTTATAGACAACTATCAAGTTGAACACAGCCTATCTGTTCAATAAATAACTGTGCCGTGTACTGAGGAATCATAATAGACATTTATAATATTAAAAACTATTGTAGCCACATTCATGAAATAGAAGTATTGAAGTCTTCGATTGATCCTCTATTGGATATCATATAAAATATTGAACAGTAAAAAAGAAACATGTATATATATCGAATGGAGTAATAGTAGCTATGGTTGGGGAACACCTGCAGAATTGTCTCCGCAGTCCACGGCACTGTCCAAGGTTTTGCTATGAAAATTGCATCTCTCACCTGACATACAATAAACATTTGAATATCATATGCAAGACATGTGAACTACTACAAAACTGAAGTTGCAAAAAATATTCGTCCAGATCCGCTTTCGCTCCTAAGGAGATGCATATGAAAATGGCATTTTTTTAATATAGAATTTTGGTCAAGATGCACAACTCAGCTCCAACACTTAAGGTTGTTGGGAGCGCGTAGCAGAAGCTTGATACTTTCATTTGAAGAGATCGCTAAGAGGGAGCTTAAGTCAAAACCCGTCAATATATCCAGTTGGATTTACATTTACTCAAAAGCTTAAGCAAATTAATTATGGGTCAACTTGAATATATTAACTGATTTACACCACACCAATTCTCCAATGTGGGACACTTCTCTAGCACAACTCACACATGCATATCAACGATCTCCTCTCATGTGTAAGCTCCAGTGTTAGGCGTGCTTCCCCTTAATTCAAGTATCTTTCTGCATCAACTTATCTTAGCATGAATCTCCAACACTCAACTTCATCCTTGGTCTCTTTCTCCAGATCGAGCCATGAAGTCTACTATCAAGTTCGTGTTGCTACGCCACAGCGCCCACCGCTCGAAAACAGAATTGGTCACCAAATTCATTCATCGAGATATTCGCCAAACATCAGAATAGATTGGAAGCCCATCAATCAACCCTCGGCTCTAATATCATTCATTAGAAGCGCGAAGCAGAAATCCAATACTTTCACTCGAGGAGATCGCCGAGAGGAAATCTAAGTCCAAACTTGTCAACATATCCAGTTGGACTCACATTCACTCAAAAGTTTAAGTCAATGAGTTATGGGGCAACTTGCATATGTTAATTGCTCCATTGCTCCACACCACACCAATTCTCTAATATGACCCTTTTATAACACAACTCACACACGCATCTCAACAAAGGTATCATGCAATTATGACCATAATCATAAGCCACTTACAGCTCTATAACATTGAAGTTGTTTTAGGAATAATCGTATTTGCATTGATAACAAAAAATCAATTATATCTATAGGCAGCTCATCACATGTGGATATTACAAACTATAAAAAGCAATGGTCAATACTTATGATATGTTAACTACAAAAAACATATTCAAATGGGTGCATAGAAATATAATTATAGCCATGTGTCACTCAAACCATTGAACTGGCAATGCCCACCGACAAGAACAACATTCCATGTAACTTCACCCTTGACATAAAAAACAATAATTCACCAACCATACCATGAAGAAGCCTTCCCATATGTGGAACAAGAAAGTATTACCTTATGGATGCTCGAGAACCAATTCTTCTTCCCAGTATTTGATTGGTCAAATTCATGTTTCTCCAACTTTTCCAACCTCTTGTCTTCGACCGGCTCAGAATCAGGATTTTCTGACGCAAATTCATCAGGTCGAAAACATGAAAATCTCCATCTCTACAAAACAAGAACCACTAATGAGTTCCAATTATGAAACAACAAATACACTCTACAACTATTGTTTTCTCCAATTTTTCTCATCAACATCAACATCACCTTTTTTCTCATAAAGACGAAAAAACCCTAAACCCCAAAAACCCAGAAGTTTATTTGAATTATCTTTAAGGTGAGATATTATGAAAAACCAGCCAAATAGTAGCTTGAACCTAATATAAAGTAAATCCTTCCTTTGGTGGAATGATAGAAATGGTGAAAAAAAGATAATGCAACAGGACAGTTGTGCTCCACATCAGGCCATCCTCAATTAAAAGTAAGACAGGAAAATAACTGCTTCTGACAATATCAAACAGAACAGAACATTCAGCTGACAGAGTAACACATAATCCTTTCCACATTTCCATGGGTCGTCATTATCAATTCTTCCCAACACCAATTAAAGAGTACAAAGCCATATAATTTACTACCAAAGTTCGTGCAAGTTCCACAGCTAACAGAACTAATACGACATAACTCTCAACCCACGCCAGAGTTATCATTATCACTTCTTCCTACGACCAACTAAACAGTAAAAAGCAATGTGACTTAGTACAAAACTAATACCACATAACTCTGAACCCATGCTTGAGTTATCATTATCAGTTCTTCCTACCACCGTATAAACAGTAAAAAGCCATCTAATTTAGTAGCGAAGCTCGCGCAAGTTCCACAGATAATGGAACTAATACTACCTAACCCTCAACCCACGCTTGTGCAAAAAAAAAAAAAAAGAACTGTGCTTATGTGGACGGTACCTCGTACTGGCTGCTGCTCCTCGCCTCTAAAATACACAACAGCTGACTGAACAAGTAATGTCAGATATTCAGCTAATCTACAAATACTAGAACCTCAAACTTAATCTTATCCTACAAGCAATCATAGCTCATCCACAGCTAAAAGAATCACGGATTCAACAACAATAACCACTGTGACCAAGCGTATTACCTAAAATCAACTCGGTTTTCGCAAATTCGACCCCATGAAACGGGTATTATCAGACATTACGGGGGGAAGAGAGAGAGAGAGAGAGAGAGAGAGAGAGAGAGAGGTTACCTGCTTGGAAGGCTTGCGGAGTAAGGTAGCGAAAGGCAAGCGGCGAGCTACGGAAAGGGAAGTAGTCGCGGAGCGCTGTCTCAAATCCCTAAGCCCGTAGGTAGAAGTAGAGAGAAGGGGAGGAGGACGAGAGACTGCGGAAGAGAAGCAAGGGCCTGGCATCGAGGCAAGCACCGACGGACTCGAAACGAATTATGCATCAGATTGACGATGAAGCTCCGATGCCGAGCGTCGGATTCGACTGATGGGGATGGTGTTGAAGAACAGTTGACTGCTGGTTCGTTCGGCGAGGGAGGGGAGTGACCCGGTGAAGCGGTGACATGACAGCTACGACGTTGTGGTTGGTTGCAACTTGCAAGTTGCCAGGAAGAGACACGGGGAAGTTCCAGTGCCGTGAAAGTTGCCTGCTCCACCGGGAAACGCAGTCCGTTTCCACTTTCTAGATCACTGAAACGACGCGTCGCAAAACTATTGTTGTTTCCTATATTTTCTTTTCCCATCTTATGTCCCAATTTTTTTTTCAAAAAATATATGATTTGAAAAAAATTTCTTAAAAGAGATCACTTTTTATCGTTTGAAATATTTAAATAATAAAAATTATTTTTATTATAGAAAAAATTTATGTCTATGTAATTTTATGGATGATGAATTTTTTTTTATAACCGAAATGTCCGCGCGGCCAGCGAGCTTATGCTCAAACCAACGGTGAAACACGATTAGTCATCGAGAGGACCCGCAGACCCCACAATCACATGCCTCCGGTTAAGTCACCTAACTCCGAAAATTTTTGAACCGAGGACCTCTCGTGAAAGGAACTGAGCGCAAACCAACTCAGCCACCAGATGGTAGGTAAAAAAAATTTTCGTTTATTAATTTTGTAAGAAATACAAATGATCATTTTTAGAAAAATATTTTTTAAATCATTTATTTTTCATGAAATAAATGGGATTTGATCGCTCGTCTCGCTTGAAATAATTAATCAACGAATTATTTTCATTATGGACAATAATTGTTGCTTAGAAATTTTCCTAAATGATGATAACATCTTTTGCCTATTTATTTTAATAAACGATATAAACTATTATTTTTAGAAAAATATTTTCAAATTATTCATGTGCTCCGAAATATAGGCACCCCTGTACTTAACTAATTTTTTGGAGAAAAAACATTGACAGTTATTTGTCCTTATGAGAGTCTGCTTCACTTAAGAATGTTTCTAATACATAGTATGCTCTCGTTTCCGTGGGGCTCGTACATGTAGTGATAAGTGTTTTTTTTTTTTTTGGGTGAGGACATGTAGTGATAAGTGTTGACCTTTATTTTCCCCAAAAAAATTGGTGAACTATTAGTACGATGAATTATAAGAGAGATTACAGTGATTAGAGAGTATTTGCAAGGATAAGTGTGTATATACTTCATTTTAGGCAATGGCATTAATAAACCTTAAACTTTGGCATGTTCCTTGGATTTTTAATTCATTCAATATAACTCTTAACTCGTTCCTAAATGTTGCTTGTTTGTTTGATCAAATAAATGAGAAAGTCACCACAAATCCGTAAACTATTGTGAAATGTTCAATTTACCCTATAAACTATCGTGGAATGCACAATATAATCTCTGCACTTTCGTTTTTTGAACCTAATTCATCATCTTTTCCATAATAAAGTAACCAGCCCTTTGGTACTATTCACAAGCCTTCGTAATTACACTATTGCTCAAATTTTGAAATACATTATTTATTCCAAATCATATGTTAAATCAACAAAAGATATACTTTTTAAAATACCTTTTCACCTTTTTGGTCCTTATAAATATTTGATAGTTTTATTTAGACATATTCTAGCTCATAATCTCCATAATAATGAGAAAAGAATACTATTTAGAGTTATATCAAGTTGATATTCCTATTATTTTAAGTTCGAATAATTTCATAAGGATATGGTGCTACCATATTATTTTATCAATATACACTTGTACTTACACTTACTTAAATCTTGTTCCTAATTTATTAGGTAGGTAAAAGTTAAGTTTTTGCGTTTTTGTGTTTTTTTAGGTAAATTTAGTTAAATCTGCATGTTTCAAGCACCCGGAGCTAATTATCCAAAAATAAATATTTTTTACTAAAATAAAACACACGTATTTAACAAAACTTAATCAAGGAAACATGAAATACAAGAACTTGGAATGTTTTGTCTCTCTAAGACATTATGAAGATTAATTTAAGTACGAGTATCCATAGCTCAATTAATATCGTTAGTAACTATCATTACGAAAACACTTCGACTTAAAAATAACTGGAACATCAAAGATACAATTCTTAATGAATTCTACTTCTACTATTATAGAGCTCATAAGCTATAATATACTTTTACTACTTTTATTTCTATTGACCAAAAAGGTTTAAAAAAAAGATAATATGTTCTTTTGTTTATTTAGGGAATGGATTGAAATGAATAGATATTAAAAAATATGGGCCTTAATGTAGTTATAAAAGCTTGTGAACAAGTTGTTATATTGAATAAATTGAAAGTTAAGAACTAGATTGCACATTTCAAATTGGAAGTTTAGACACTTACTTCAATCAAACAAAAGGACTAAATGAGAATTTAGGAATGGTTCAAGGATGTGATAATTACCAAAACATCATAAGCCTATTGTAAGAATGCTAATTCGGCCCTAAACTTTTTAATTTGACTAATTTAATCCTAAACCTTTGAATGATTTACTAATGTAATCACTACAGCTAATTTTGATCGGAAATCGCTAACGTGGCAATCCAATTAAACAATCAACGCTAATGCAAACGATTTTTGTAATTTTTGTAATTTTTTCCTAAATATTTTCCTTTTTTTTTTCCTTTTCTTCTTTCTTTTTCCTATTTCCTTCCGCTAGTTATAGGCCTATGGCCAGTGAAGGAAAATAGGAAAAGGAAGAAAAGGAAGAAAAGAAAGAAAAGAAAATGAATTAGGTATTCTTTTAAAAAATAATTGAAAATATTGTCCACATTAGTGCTAGCTATGTCATGTAGAATGGATGGCATCTTCATCAATGATTCCCAATCAAAATTAGTTGAAAGGACTACATTGTTAAATCGTCAAAAAATTTAGAACTTAATTGGCAAAAGTGAGAGATTTATGATTTTTTCGGTAATTTTTTTATTCACAAACTATATTGATTGTATTAAAATCCCGAAAACAACATTTAGTATTAGACAAAAATTTAGGAATTACCCATGTCATTTTCAACATGGATTGTCATGTAGAAAGATATTTCAAAATGTCACGTCAAGCCGGGGACCTTCAGCTGCCTGGAGTCCAAAAATGTTAATATAAAAGGTACATATCTAAATTAGCCAAAAGAGAGTGATTTATCTCTGTGAAAGAAAAAAGGACTTAAATAGTCAAAGGTCAATCGATAGGGTTTACTTAATTGATCTCTGTCTTCCCCACAGTCGATCACGATCATGACTTTGCCTCAACTTCCATCAATAAGAAGAGAACTTCTCCATTACACATGGGGAACCGTATGACCCATGCATAGTAGAAAGAAAATATATATTTAAAAAGAAAAAAAGTATCCATTTCTCTTTCTTGAGACAAATTGTGGTAAAAAATTATTCATCCCTTTCTTGAGAAATTTAATCACTTTGTCTTGTTTCAATTATTTGACAGCAGGCCAGTAGAATTTGTAGGCATTCTAGATCATCTTGACCTTTGCGCATTTAATGCATATGTTAACTATAATGGTATCCCTCTAAACACCCCTCCCCCACCCCCCCTCCCCCCAAAAAAACACACGCACACAAAAAAAAACTATAATAAAATCCCGAGATTGCACTAAACTTTTTGTTAATTTGTTAGAAGAATTAACTTACTTTATTTTCTTCCGATGATATGCTATTAATTCTTAGGATTTGTAGCATTCTGGATCGCCCTCGCCTTTTGGCGAGAAAAGTGAAAATCGAAGTCCGTGTAAGAAAAAAGTTTTGTAACGAAAAATTGGTATAGTTTTAGAGCAGTTAATTATATATTAATTGATGTATTTGAGCTCCCTAATTTCCTTAGGCTCCGTTTGTTTCACACCACTTGATCTGCTTTTTTTGTCAAAGTTTAGCTCAACCACCCTGCAAAGCGCGTCCTGGTTTCCCTCCCTTTCTTTCCCTGCTCCTCGTTGAAGTATCATTCCATTTCCCATTAGAATCAGCTTCACAAGTACTTATGAGCTCACGAACATGAACTTTCCACTTCAGAGTGACGAGCTAGCTTGCTAGCTCCAAACAACAGAAGCTTTTCCAAGTGATACAAGAGCTTTCAATCTTCATGTGTAATATAAAGCTTTGCGCCTCTTCTAATTGCTCGTGGGTTTTGGCTTTGTGGGTCGTGCTTCTGCATGGGTTTGGATGGTGCATGGCCATGGGTGGTGAGATAAGCTTGGGGACGAGATTGGTGGCTAGTGAGGACCGAGCTTGGGTTTCGGATAATGGGACTTTTGCTCTCGGTTTTGCCGCTATGGGTGGACGAGATGACCAGTTTCTGTTGGCGGTTTGGTTTATGCAGCTTCCTGGTGATCAGACCCTAGTATGGTCAGCTAACCGGTAAATCGAAAGTCATCATCGTTACGCCTTTCCCATCATTAAATATTACTTGGTGTAGTAAAATGTGTCTGCAATATATCATTTTATCGATAATTTCACAGGAATGCCAATGCTTAAAGAGATGAAATTTTCTGCAAATCTCTTTTCTCCACTAGTTCTGCAAGATATGCATGTCATGTTTATCAAGATGTGACCTATTTGTTTTATTCTAGGACAGACGAATGTTTTCCGTCAAATATGTTGTTGTAAATCTTACCTAGCAGTAGCAAAGATGAAGAGGTCTAGCCAAAGTCTTCTCATTTAACCATGCTGTAGATTCTTACAGTGACTTCAACAAGACCAGTGGTGGATAGTTCTCAGTAGGTGCTTGAAGAATTTCCTTAATCACTTAAGGTTTAGGAAAGTAAGCAGTAGAAGAAAATCTTTTTGAAAGCTATCGGAACATGGAAAAGTGGATAGCAAAAACAGGAAATCATCAGATAATAGGATCAATCATTAGGACTAACTGAGGGTCGTTAACTTTTAAACCTAAGAAGGGGGTATGATAACGGAGTTACAGAGGTTCGTAGAACTCTGTTGATCTATGAAAGCTGCTTGTCTAATTCCTGCACATTTGTAATTTAACTGGCTGTAGAATCAAAGTTAGTATGTCAAATCTACTTTTTGTGCATTTGCTGCATTTCATTGTCTTGGAAAGTTCTCAGTTTCTGGTCTCTGACTTTGATAACGGAAGAAAGCGCAAAATTCTTTCTCCATCTCTAGTCTTTACAAGAGCTTCCGCAGGTGTATCTAATGAATTTAAGCCAGACAATTTCATTCTCTCTCTGTTACAATCATCTCCATATAGAAACTCCCTCGTCAGCAAAAACGCGATCCTCGAGCTCGACGCTACAGGGAACCTTGTCCTCCTAGACGGCACCACCACCATATGGACTTCCAATACCTCCAATTCTGGTGTGCAATCGGCGACCATGTCTGAAACCGGCAACTTCATCCTCTACAATGTTGCCCACCACATAGAATGGCAGAGCTTTTCGCATCCGACTGACACGCTCCTCCCAAACCAACCGTTAACCATCTCTCTCGAGCTCACCTCGGCAACTTCTCCTTTGCATGGTAGTTACTACACTCTCAAAATGCTTCAACAGCCGGCATCGCTGAGCCTCGCACTCACATACCACTTGCCTGGAAGCTATGATTCCTCCCCTGAATTTTACTCTAACTACTCTTTCTGGGCCGGACCGGACATATCCAATGTGACTGGCCAAGTGATAGTGGTATTAGACGAGGCAGGAAGTTTCGGAGTTGTGTATGGTGATTCAGCTGATGGAGCGGTCTACGTGTATAAAAACGATGGTGATGAGGAAGGGTTGCCTTCAGCTGTGAACCGATCAACTCGGCCTTCTGTTCTTCGAAGATTGATTCTCGAGACAAATGGCAATCTAAGGTTATACCGATGGGATGACAATGTGAACGGTTCTAGCCAATGGGTACCCGAGTGGGCCGCTGTTCCAAATCCTTGTGATATAGCTGGAATTTGTGGGAATGGGATATGCAATTTGGACAGGAGCAAAACTAATGCTACTTGTACATGCCTGCCAGGAACTTCTAAGGTTGGCCCTGATGAACTGTGCTCAGAAAATTCATCCCTGACGGGGAAATGCAATTCACAAAATGGAAATCAAACATCTGAGTTTAGAATCTCAGTGGTTCAACAGACAAATTACTATTTCTCCGATCATTCTGTCGTAGCAAACTATAGTGATGTAGCTACAGTTTCAAAGTGCGGTGACGCTTGTTTATCAGATTGTGAATGTGTTGCTTCTGTCTATGGACTGAATGAGGAAAACCCTTACTGTTGGGTACTTAAGAGCTTGGATTTTGGTGGGTTTGAGGACCCCAGTTCGACCTTATTCGTGAAAGTCAAATCTAATGGCTCCGCAACACCTAAAGGCGGTTCATCCAAAATTGACCACGAGAAAATGGTGATTCTTCCGGTTGTACTTGTCATGGTGGTTCTCATAGGTCTACTCTGTTCATTGTTGTACTACAATGTCAACAGGAGGAGGTTGCTTAGGAAAGCAATGAAAAGTTCCTTATTAACCTTGTCTGGTGCGCCCATGAATTTCACTTACCGCGACTTGCAAATTCGCACCAGCAACTTCTCGCAGCTTATTGGAACAGGTAAGTGCTGATAGTGCTAAACCTTTCAGCTAAACAGCGCAAAGGAAGCGTAGGGGAAACAGGATTTAGTCTCCTTGAGATCCGAGATGATTAATATAGTCTATACCGTGTTATTTGCAGGGGGATTCGGAAGTGTGTATAAGGGAAGCCTTGCAGATGGAACATTAGTCGCAGTGAAGAAGCTTGATAGGGCTTTACCTCATGGTGAGAAGGAGTTCATAGCCGAAGTGAACACTATCGGTTCAATGCATCACATGAACTTGGTTCGTTTATGCGGATATTGCTCTGAGGGGTCACACAGGTATAGAATCCATCCCCATGAAGTAGTTTGAGAGCATGAAAAACTTGATTTGCATTACCTTTTTTTTTTTTGTTTGGGGGGGGGGGTGTTAAGGCAAGAAATTATATAGACTAAACAAAGCGCAATACAAAAAGGCCAGACACAAACCTCGTATCCATGGTTACACAAGAAGATGTCTCTTCGGAGACATCCGATAAAATTGATTTGCATAACTTTGCATACCAGTTTGTGAAAAAAACCCAATGTGCTTGACTTAGCATGTTTAGTTTAGTCATATAGGAGAATCCTGATTAATCAACTGAACTTTTCAGTCGTATTCTTCTTGATCAGTGGATTGGTACTGGACAGGCTTCTTGTTTACGAGTTCATGAAAAACGGGTCCTTGGACAAGTGGATTTTCCCTTCGTTCAGATCGCGAGACAGATCGCTAGATTGGCAAACCCGCTTCCATATAGCGGTCAGGATGGCACAAGGAATCGCATACTTCCACGAGCAGTGTAGGAACCGGATCATACACTGTGACATTAAGCCGGAAAATATTCTACTGGATGAGAATTTCTGTCCCAAAGTTTTGGATTTCGGGCTAGCTAAGTTGATGGGGAGGGAACACTCACGTGTCATGACCATGGTTAGAGGAACTAGAGGTTACCTAGCTCCAGAATGGGTGAGTAACCGGCCTATCACAGTAAAGGCCGACGTCTATAGTTATGGGATGCTTCTGTTGGAGATCGTCGGAGGACGGAGAAACCTGGACATGTCTTTTGACACAGAAAAATTCTTCTATCCTGGCTGGGCTTTTAAGGTACCCTCTCGAACGACAGAATTAATACCACTTAATAGTGTTCGCATTTCTCTTTTAGCAGATCTGTGCATTCTTTCTTTTCAGATGCTTTCGCCATTATAATCCTGTTGATCTCCTCTCAGGAAATGACAAAGGGAACACCAATGAAAGTGGCAGATGGACGCCTAGGAGGGGCCGTGCAAGAGCAGGAGTTGATAAGAGCGTTGAGAGTCGCATTCTGGTGCATTCAAGATGAAGTCTTCATGAGACCTACGATGGGGGAAGTGGTGAAGATGCTAGAAGGCTCGATGGAGACCAACGCGCCTCCAATGCCGCAGACTGTTCTTGATTTAGTTGAAGAAGGGCTAGATCAAGTCTACAAGGCAATGAAAAGAGAATATAACCCGTTCAACTCTTCTACCGTTACCAGTCATCTGTCGTCTAATGCTACATGTAGTCACTCGACAATGTCGCCCAGATAATATAGACAGGATTGGAGGAAAGAGTGGCTAAGAAAATGACATGGATTCTTCGCAATTTTTGTGAGTATGGCCGAATTCAAAGCACAGGATGGAACTGTCAGAATCGATTCGATTCTAATCCTCCCAAAGATCGTTGATAAGCCATAGTCAACCTGTAATGATGAAGTATGTTTCTATCCACAAGCTTCAATCAATCGAAATGCTTAAATTTTTAAGAAAGACATGCCATATATTCTTTAAGAAATGCCAGGTATGATGTTTAGGACTCAAAACCTCGTACAGCTATGACTCTATGGCAAAGTCGTTCCAAGTTTTAAACGTCGCAGCTGATGGAGGCACGATAACCAGAGAGATCGTCGTGATAGATTGACCAAAATATTACGCAACAGTATTTCTCTCAACCTTCCAGATTTGGATAAATTTTCGAGGTAAGATCGGCTGCAGGGATGAAGCCACTGCCAGCGGCTTGAGGCGTGGCCGGCAATCCCAGGAAAATCTTGCTAGCCGGAATGGTCGAAGTCCGCTGTTTCCAGGCTTCTTCAAGGTTGTCCACGTCACTGGGGAATGTACACCCTCGGCAGATTGTTATAGAGCTGAACCCAAACATAGTCGAACAGTCCTGTCTTGAGGGCATTCCTGATCCATGCATCTAGGAAAGGACGTTGCTGAGCTGCAGTCAAGTACACCTTCTTGCCACCGCGTCTGCTAGACCCTGAAAGGTATACATCTCGAGCTCATCCTAGTGCTGGCTCGTGCCTCCTTCCATGTCGAAGTCGATGCCATCCTGCAGACCCGCGTATCCAAGCGGCCGCAAAGAGGACTTCCCTCCCAAGAAGTTGTTCCAGCGACCTTCCTAGCATCCTCGGATGAGGATGTCGTGTAGCTGCCAGCGCCCCCTCGGGTGGAAAGCATGACCTCGATGCCCTTGGCTTGGGACGACTTTATTTCGGGACTCAGATTAGTGCAAGCATTGACGGATGGTTCACAGTACCCGGCAAGGTTTATCACCGGAGTTCGGCCATTTCCAAATACAGCAAGAAAAGCCATGCTAACAAATTCATATTTACCGGTCGCACAAGTTCCGGCCAGAGGGCATTCATTCCCGTTTTGCCCCCAACGGATTGCGATTCCACTGGCATAAGCTCCCATAGCTAAAATCTGCATCTCTATGCGCAGAAATGCCAGAGAAATCGAAAACTTAGGTGCCATTCATTGAATATAGATGGTGGATTTTTCGGGCTTCTAAAATCAGCATCTCTAAGCTAATTGCCTTACAAATATATGTCAATTTGCTTTGCTTGCACTTACCAAGAAAAATGAAGATCACCTCAATCTTATGCTTATCTTAAATATTTACTAAATGAGCATTGATATCATCTTCTGTTACGAGAGTTTGCTCCACTAGAGAAAATTTCTCATACACGATACATCCCTATTTTCTTGTAACTCAATACATGTAATTTAATAAAAAAAAGAAGTGTTGGAGCTTTCAATAGGATGAATTATTAGAGAGATTGGAGTGACTAATGAACACTTGCATTGATGTATCAGTTTATATAAGAAATATATATTCCATTTTCAATGGAGAAGATCTTTTGCAAAGTGATGTCACAGTGTGGACTTTCCGCTGCCAAGAGCCCAAACAAGTAAATGTCAAAGTTATCTATATATGTCGGCCGAAAAAGAGCGACTTATCTCTGCACCAAAGAGACCTCAATTGTCAAAGTTCAATCAATGGGGTTTACCTCCGACCCAAAAAAAAAAAATCAGAGTTGACTTTCTTGGTCTCTTGTCTCATTGATTAAATAACGGAACGAAATCAAACTCTGATACCTGGCAATACTCTTTTTAAAAAATTATTTACTCTCATAACGTCGCTCCTGGTTACTGGTAACTTTTTGAGATTGGAAAAGATAAACTAATAAAGAGACGTACCCTTCTATTATCCTACGTGGGATAGAAAGACCTTATGTGGAATAGAAAGAGGCAACCTTTTGTTTGTTTTGCAAACGAACTTCCACAGCTGGCACTCCTTGAAGACCGTAGAGATTCAAACACGTAGCCCCAGTGGTTCTATATATGTCTCATTCTATCCAGAAGCCGACCACTTGATCTGCTTACTTTTTTCAAAGTTTTAGCTCACCCACCACACTACACGTGTCCTGACCCTGCCCTTTTTCTCCTTCCATCGTTGAACTCTCATTCCCATTCCCATAATGATCAGGTTCGCCAGATATGCGCGTGTATATATGAGCTCACGAACGTGTACTTACTCCCTTTAGAGTGAAGAGCTTGCTTGCTAGCTTCCAGATACAGCAGCTCTTTCCAAGTGAAACAAGAACTTCAACCTTCATGTGTAATACAAAGCTTTGTGGCTCTTCTTATCGCTCATGGGTTTTGGCGTTGTGGGTCGTCGTGCTTCTGCATTGGCTTGGATGGTGCATGGCCATGGGTGGTGAGATAAGAGTGGGCTCGAGATTGGTGGCGAGCGAGGACCGATCTTGGGTTTCGGATAATGGGACTTTCGCTTTTGGTTTTGCCGCTATGAACGGACGAGATGACCGGTTTCAGTTGGCGGTTTGGTTCTTGCAGCTTCCCGGTGATCGGACCATAGTTTGGTCAGCTAACCAGTAAGTCGAAAGTCGTCATCGTTACACCTTTCAGATTAGTGGATGTCACTTGGTGTAATGAAATTTTTTTCATAGTATGTTGCTTCTGTTCACCAATTCACAGGAATGCCAACGCTTAAAAGAGTTGCCATTTTCCGCATACTTTATTGTCCTTTATCCAGTCATCCGCTAGCTCTACAAGATGTGAATGTCGATTGTGCATGCGGCTTGTCTAGCTCATGCCACGTTTGTTATTTAACTGGTTGTAGAATCTGAGTTAGTATGTCAAATTTACTTTTTTGCACATTCACTGTCTCTGACTTTGATAATGGAAGAAAGCGCAAGATTCTTTCTCCATCTCTACTCTTTACCGGAGCTTCTGCTGGTGTATATAATGAACTCAAGCCAATCAATTTCATTCTTTCTCTGTTACAATCATCTCCATATAGAAACTCCCCGGTCAGCAAAAAAGCGATCCTCGAGCTCGACGCCACAGGGAACCTCGTCCTCCTCGACGGCAACACTGCCGTATGGATTTCCAACACCTCCAACTTCGGTGTGCAATCAGCGACTATGGCCGAAACCGGCAACTTCATCCTCTACAATGCCAGCGACCACATAGTATGGCAGAGCTTTTCACATCCAACCGACACGCTCCTCCCTAACCAACCATTAACCGCCTCTCTCGAGCTCACCTCAGCAACTTCGCCTTCACATGGGGGTTACTACACTCTCAAAATGCTTCAACAGTCGGCATCACTAAGCCTTGCACTCACATACAACTTGCCTGGAAGCTATGATTCCTCCCCTGAATTTTACTCTAACTACTCTTATTGGGCCGGACCGGAGATCTCCAATGTGACTGGCCAAGTGATAGCGGTACTAGATGAGGCGGGAAGCTTCGGGATTTTGTATGGTGATTCAGCCGATGGGGCAGTGTATGTGCATAAAAACGATGGCGACGACGAAGGGCTGTCTTCAGCTATGAACCGATCGACTCGGCCTTCGGTTCTTCGGAGATTGATTCTCGAGACGAATGGAAACTTAAGGTTATACCGATGGGATAACGACGTGAACGGCTCTAGCCAATGGGTACCCGAGTGGGCTGCTGTATCAAATCCTTGTGATATAGCTGGAATTTGCGGAAATGGGATATGCAATTTGAATAAGAGCAAAACTAATGCTACTTGTACATGCCTGCCAGGAACCTCTAAGGTTGGCCCCGATGAACTGTGCTCAGAAAATTCTTCCCTGACCGGGAAATGCAGTGCAGAAAATAGAAATCAAACATCTGAGTTTAGAATCTCAGTGGTTCAACAGACAAATTACTATTTCTCCGATTATTCTGTCATAGCAAACTACAGTGATGTAGATGCGGTTTCAAAGTGTGGTGATGCTTGTTTATCAGATTGCGAATGTGTCGCTTCTGTTTATGGACTTGATGAGGAAAAGCCTTACTGTTGGCTACTTAGGAGCTTGGATTTTGGTGGGTTTGTGGACCCCAGTTCGACCATATTCGTGAAAGTCAAATCAAATGGCTCGGCAACACCTGAAGGTGGTTCATCCGAAAATGACCACAAGAAAGTAGTGATTCTTCCGGTTGTACTTGTCATGGTGGTTCTCATAGGTCTACTCTGTACATTGTTGTATTACAACGTCCACAGGAGGAGGTTGCTCAGGAAAGCAATGGAAAGTTCCTTATTAACCTTGTCCGGTGCACCAATGAACTTCACTTACCGCGACTTGCAAATTCGCACCAGCAACTTCTCGCAGCTGATTGGAACAGGTGACTGCTGAAAGTGTCAAACTTTTTCTTATCCTAGGCAAACAAAGCCAAGGAAGTGTAGAGGTAACCGCCCTTACTCTGCTTGAGATTGGAGATTATTGATCAAGTGTAGACCATGATATTTGCAGGGGGATTCGGAAGTGTGTACAAGGGAAGCCTTGCAGATGGAATTCTAGTCGCGGTGAAGAAGCTGGACAGGGTATTGCCTCATGGCGAGAAGGAATTCATAACCGAAGTGAACACCATTGGTTCGATGCATCATATGAACTTGGTTCGGTTATGCGGCTATTGCTCCGAGGGGTCACACAGGTATGTACATGAAAAGCTTGACCTGCATAACTTCGCATGCCGTTTAGTGAGAAAAGATTATGTGCCCATCTGACTTTGTATGTTTAATTCACCATATGGGAGAATCCTGACTAATGAACCCTACTTTTCATTTTCGTTCTCCTGGATTCTTTGATTGGTAATGGACAGGCTTCTCGTTTACGAGTTCATGAAAAACGGGTCCTTGGACAAGTGGATTTTCCCTTCGATCAGCTCGCGAGACAGATTGCTAGATTGGCAAACCCGCTTCCAAATAGCCATCGGGATGGCACAAGGGATCGCATACTTTCACGAGCAGTGTAGGAACCGGATCATACACTGCGACATTAAGCCGGAAAACATTCTACTGGATGAGAATTTCTGTCCCAAAGTCTCGGATTTCGGGCTAGCTAAGTTGATGGGAAGGGAGCACTCGCATGTCATGACCATGGTTAGAGGAACTAGAGGCTACTTAGCTCCAGAGTGGGTCAGTAACCGGCCTGTCACGGTAAAGGCCGACGTCTATAGTTACGGGATGCTGCTGTTGGAGATCGTCGGAGGACGGCGAAACCTGGACATGTCTTTCGACGCAGAAGACTTCTTCTACCCTGGCTGGGCTTTTAAGGTACCTTCTCGAACGACAGAATTTATACTGTCTGATAGCGTTCGCAATTCCTCATATAGCAGATCGGCGCATTCTTTCTTTTCATATGCTTTCGCTATTATAATCCGGTCGACCTCCTCTCAGGAAATGGCAAAGGGAACACCAATGAAAGCGGCGGATAGACGGCTACGAGGGTCCGTGCAAGAGGAAGAGCTGCTGAGGACATTGAGAGTCGCATTCTGGTGCATTCAAGATGAAGTCTTCATGAGACCTACGATGGGGGAAGTGGTGCGGATGCTAGACGGCTCGACGGAGATCGACGCGCCTCCAATGCCGCAAACTGTTCTTGAATTAGTGGACGAAGGGCTAGATCAAGTCTACAAGGCGATGAAAAGAGAATATAACCAGTCCAGCTCTTTTACTATCACCAGTCATATGTCGTCAAATGCCACGTGTAGTTACTCGACCATGTCGCCTAGATAATATAGATAAAATCAGAGGAAAGACTAGCCGATTAAACGAAATAGATTCTTCCTACTTTCTTTCGCAAGCACGACTAAATGTCACTGTCTGAATCGATCCGATTCTAATGCTCCAAAAGATCTTTGATGAGCCATAACTAGCCTCAAACGATCAGATGCGTTTTTATTGTCTATCTACAAGCCTCGATCAACTGAAATGCTCGATATAAAGAACTAAAAAAGGGGATGTATCAATTAGGCAATTACCATATATCCGTTAAGGACACGACGTAGTTACATTGCTGTGCAGGTTTCAAAACCTCGTACAAATATGGCTCTATGGGAAAGTCGTTCGAAGACTGAGAATTAGAGACATGCTTTGAGGTCGAGAGAAAAAATTCTGGCTTTTGTTCCTTTTCTTCTCGCTGTTGATTTTTATGCTGTGTAATGCTACTTCGGGCTGGCCAAGACTCGGCTCTGATTCAATTGGGCCGGGCCAGGTTTTCTTAGTAAATGGCCGTGCCTAAGCTTGTCCTATGATGCCCTTCAGGCCCATTTGGCTCGACATTGCCCCGACGGCCTCGGTCGCACTCGGCCCATGATTCAATTAACTTACAACCCGATTTTGAGTTGGGTTTTTCTTTCCCAAACTATTTGTATACCATCCATTGGGGGTACTTCAATGGTAAAATCAATCGACTAACTCTCGTGAGATTACAGATTCGGGGCATTTCATGAGCGAATCTCTGTTCAGCTTATACCTCGGGCAATTCTTACTTCATGTAAAAGAAGACTTTATGCCTTTTTTACAAGTCTATGGAGTTATAATGATCGACAAAACTGGGAGAAATATAAATGAGACCAAAGGCCCAAGGTGATCTTTCTCGCTATGCAACCACACGCTAAGGGTACTTTCTCCTCATTTTACACATTATGCGACGCGTAGTTTGGGCTTCCTACTCTTGATTCACCATTTATCCAACTGCATCCTTTTCAGACCTATGTGTCTTTTATCTCCTCCCTCACAGCGGAGGCTTCTTCCCATCTGCGTCATTCTAATAAGAGTCGAGCCATTGACTAAACATATCGAATCATTCCTTTAGGGAGTAGAAATGGTGAATCAAGAGTAGGAAGCACAAACAATTTGGTTACGTATGGTAGCCATTCTCATTCTCTGATTCTGTTCCCTGGAACAGTAAAGAATGAGAATCATATTTGGTAATCCAAATAATTCTGATTCTGATTCTATTTCCAGGATCAGTTTTAAAGAATCAGAATCAGTTTTAGAGTAAAATCCAGAACAAAAAAAAAAGTTGGTTCTGAAAAAAGAATCAGTTTTGACAATCACAAAACATAATGAAATCTCACATCTTTCACTTTTCCCTTTCAGTTTTTTCGTCACTTTTCTCTCAACCTGATAAAAATAAAAATAAAAAATTTTGAAAAAAATTGAAAACTTTTTTAAAAATCACAAAAAATTTAGAATTTTCCTAAAAATAGAAAAAGCTTAGATTATGCTAGTTTGACTTTATTTTCATAGATTGAGGCTTAAATTTCCTAGATTTCCTAGATTTCACTCTTCTACAAAAATGTTGCTGAAGATGAGGGGATCTAACATGCAGAATGTAACATATATATTCATAGCCGTGTGTCACAAAATGTGACCATCTGCACGTGGAGCTGGAGCAAAACACCCACTTGGATTTAGGACAAAAGTTGCAAAATGATAGTGAAGGACTCGTACTTCATATCAAAGAGGATAATTTGGTTTTTTTTTCAGTGAATAATTTGTTATTTGGCTGTTATGTTTGTATGTTTGTATGTATTTGGACAACGCAACATTTAAAGGAAAATGAGTCCTTAATATGGAAACGTATCCCATGCTTCAATCGAACTTCAAACATCATGTATTAAAATTTGTATTTCATTTATGACATGCTAAAAAAATAATTGTATTTTAAATTATTTTAGGGTGCATTGGAAATTAGCTTTCATTTAGGATGAAATTTTACAAAGTAACTACATATTTATTTAACTTAAATGGAAAAAAAATTAGAAAGAAAAACAGTTTTTCAAAATATAAATTTTGTGCAGTTATCAAATGCGTTTCTGGTTCTCCAAAACTCATTCAGAAAAAGAATCAGAAAAAATCATTTTAATAAGAATCAGTTTTTGGGATCAAAATCGTTACCATACGCAGCCTTAGCTGTTCTGATGAAAGTGTGCCCACATTAATATCGCGTGCAGAGCAATTTTATACCAAATGGTTATCTATTCTAAGCCCATGTTTCCTCCTATACGCGGAATGTCATGGTCCTACCTAGTTAATTATCAAAATAAACGTGAGAGTTATCTTAAGAAAACATACAAACCAAACATGCTTATTTCTTGAACACGTGTCATATCAACATTACACCTAAGGACAGTATAACCCAATTCTATGCCATTCTCAAATTTGTGCGAGCGGCGTAACTGATATGACCGACGACGCTGGCCTCGCCGTTGGATTATTTGAACCAGGAAGCCAATCCTAAAAAGCAACGCCGACGACTTTTAAGAGTAGAAAATAAAAAGGCAAGCGAAATGCTTCCTATATAGCTTTAAGCTTCATGGAGACATGCTCCAACCAAGCATCCTCTACATCTCATAACATGTTGCAATGTCTTCGCAATAATGTTTTGCAGACAAGATAGGCAAAATTAATGAAAGCGTATCCACTAAGTCAATGTAGTATGCATATGTCGACTGGGTCTCCCTCATGTGGGGGGACCCAGCCACTTTTTTTTTATTATTTGTTTAAAGGAAAGTGGGAGACATAGTTTATAAAGAAGAAAAAAAAATGATTAGAAAAAGAGAGAAAGAAAATAGTGCATGTGTGCGTGAGTTTCTCTTTGGTTTTCAGAAGAGAATTTTTGCGAAGAGAGAGAGGGGACTTACAGAAGCTTACAGAGAGCGCGAGGGAGAAGAAGAGAAAGAGAGAAAAATCTTTGTAGTCCAAATTTAAGGGTCAAACGTTGACGGAATTGGCTCAAATTTGGATATGTTGTTCGTGAGACCGAGACCTACGTGGTGATGGTTCTCGTTCGTTGAGACTCTCCTCCGAATTTCCAATTGCGATTAGGGTTTCTTGCCCCTTTGTGTAGTATTTCACCTTTATGGTGATGAAGTATTGTTGTATTGTTGATGTATAGCCTCTAGTGTGTGACTAGAGAGAAAACCCTTTGTATACCTGCTATTTCTTGGTGATTAGTGGAAGATTTTGGGTCGGCCGTGATTTTTCCCGTTTTGGGTTTTTCACGTAAATCTTGGTGTGTTGTTTTATCATTCCGCATTAGAATATTTGACTGGATATAATGCTGGTTATTGCTGGATTAAATCTATGAAATTATGGGAATATTTTTTATCCTGGATTGACCTAATTAGAGGCGAAGTGCTGCCCGATTTTCCCCAACAGAGTGGTATCAGAGCTTGTGTTGAGATTCTAGTGTTAAATGGAAGAATCAAGTAGCACAATGTTTAAGTTGAATGCCTTTAATTATTCTATATAGAAGCCCCGGATGGAAGACATGCTATATTGCAAAGACTTGTTTGATCCCATCGACGGTGACGAAGCTCAAGGAGACAAGGAAGACAAAGACTGGGAACGAATGAATCGAAAGACGGTTGGGTTTATTCGGCAATGGATTGATGATAGTGTATTTCATCATGTTGCTCAAGAAACCAAAGCGGATGCCTTGTGGAAGAAACTACAAGATCTCTATGAGAGAAGAACCCCGCAAAATAAAGTTTTTCTAGTCAAACGACTTGTGAACTTGAGATACAAGGAGGGAAGTAGTATGTTAGAACACTTGAGTGAATTTCAAGATGTTGTAAATCAATTGACAAATCTTGAGATTGACTTAGGTGATGAATTGCAATCATGTTTGTTCCTGATAGTTGGGACACACTGGTTGTGGCGTTAAATAATTCAGCTTCTGGTGGTGTGCTTTCTATGAGCATGGTTAAAGAAAGCTTGTTCAATGAAGAAACAAAAAGAAAAGGCTTGAATTATGCTTCTAGATCGGAGGCACTTGTCATAGAAAATAGGTCCAGAAGTCAATCAAGGAAGTTTCAAAGTAATGACGGGGGCAAGTCAAGAGGAAGATCGAAGTCCACGCCGAGGAGAAATGTGAAATGTTACAACTGTGGCAAGATGGGACATTATGCTAAAGAGTGCTGGCAACCAAAGAGAGATAAATCCCATGATAGAAATGGAGATAAAAAGAAAGAAGAAAATCAAGCTACAACAGCAACTGCATTCAACAGTGATATTGTCTTCATTTGTAATGATGGTTATGTAAACCTTACATGTCAAGACTCTAGCTAGGTTGTTGATTCTGCAGCTTCTTTTCATGTCACTTCACGGCGTGATTATTTTACATCTTATCGAACCGGTGATTTCGGTTGTGTTAGGATGGGAAACAGTGGTGTTTCTAAGGTTGTTGGCATGGGAGATGTTCATTTGAAGACTGATGTGGGATGCAATTTGCTTCTGAAAAATGTGAGACATGTTCCGGATATTCGACTGCAGTTGATCTCTACAGGTACCTTAGATGATGATGGCTACGGCAGTTTCTTCTATGATGGTAAATGGAAATTGACTAAAGGCTCTATGGTAGTGGCAAAAGGCAAGAAGACATGCACTCTCTACACCATGGAAGCAAAGTTGATCAAAGAAGATGTAAATGCAGTGGAAGACTCCTCAGTTGATTTATGGCATATGAGGCTTGATCATCTTAGCGAGAAAGGACTTTAGACTCTTGCTAGAAAGAATTTTCTACCATTGAAGGAGAAAAATCTGACAAAATGTACTCATTGTATAATAGGTAAGCAACATCGATTCTCATTTCAGAATTCCTCTCCACACACAAAATCTAATGTACTTGATCTAGTTCACACTGATGTTTGTTGCATGGATGCTAGAACACTTGGCGGTGCATTATATTTTGTGACATTTATCGATGATTGCTCTAGAAAAGTGTGGGCTTTTGCTTTGAAATCTAAAGACCAGGTGCTTGCGGCTTTCAAACAATTTCATGTCAACGTTGAAAGAGAAATGGGGAAGAAGTTGAAATGTGTTCGAGCCGACAACGGTGGAGAATATAGAGGCCCGTTTGAGTATTATTGCAGGGATTGTGGCATCAAGCTTAAGAAGACTGTTCCAAAAACACCACAGCAGAATGGAGTGGCAGAGAGAATGAACCGGACGATTAATGATCGGATTCGGTGTATGCTATCTCATGCGAAGTTGCCTAAGTCATTCTGGGGTGAAGCGATGAGAACGGCCGTAGACTTGATAAATCTTTCTCCATCAGTTCCTTTTAAGGGAGATGTTCCACAAAGAGTTTGGAGTGGGAAAGATATTTCCTACAATTATTTGAAAGTGTTCAGCTGCCGAGCATTTGTACATATTCCAAGAGATGAGAGATCCAAGCTTGATGACAGGTCTAAACAGTGTATCTTCTTGGGTTATGGACATGAAGAATTTGGTTACAGATTATGGGATCCAGCTACAAAGAAAGTCATCAGAAGCCGAGATGTGGTATTCTTTGAGCATCAAACCATTGAAGACATCGACAAGCCAGAGAAGCCAAAGAATGTAGCTCAACAGAGGGTTAATTTTAGCCCAAATCCTCCAACCGTATTTGGTGAAAATCAAGGGGGAGAAGCGCATGGAAATCATGAAGATGATGAATCCTCACAGAATGTTCATTCTTCAGTGGAACGGGGTGAATCAGTTGAGCAAAAGCAAACAGTTGAACCAGTTGAGCAAGAAGAACCAATTCTACCTCAAGTTAGAAGATCAGAAAAAGAACGTAGACCATCGCAAAAATATCAACCACATGAGTATGTGTTACTCACCGATGCAGGAGAGCCAGAAACTTATGAAGAGACTATATCGTGTGATAAAAAGAATGAGTGGCATGAAGCTATGCAAGATGAGTTCAAATCTTTGCATGATAACCACACATTTGAATTGGTGAAGTTGCCTAAAGGCAAGAGAACGCTCACAAACAAATGGGTGTACAAGTTGAAGACGGAAGAAAACAGTTTGCAACCACGATACAAGGCTAGACTTGTTGTGAAGGGTTTTCGTCAGAAGAAGGGAATCGACTTTGAAGAGATTTTTTCACCAGTTGTAAAAATGCCTTCTATTCGAGTTGTTCTTGGGATAGCTGCGAGTTTGGATTTAGAAATTGAACAGCTTGATGTAAAAACAGCTTTTCTCCATGGAGACTTAGAAGAAGAGATATACATGGAGCAACCAGAGGGTTTTAAAGTTGAAGGCAATGAGCATTTTGTATGCAGGTTGAAAAAGAGTTTATATGGTCTCAAGCAAGCGCCAAGACAGTGGTACATGAAGTTTGATTCATTCATGAAAGATCATGGATATGGTAAGACCAACTCTGACTCTTGTGTCTTTGTGAAAAGATTCTCAGATGATTATTTTATTATCCTTCTACTCTATGTGGATGATATGTTGATAGTCGGGCATGATGCTAATAAAATCAAGAGCTTGAAAAATGAGTTGAGTAAAGCTTTTGCGATGAAGGATCTTGGATCGGCTAAACAAATCCTTGGTATGCAAATTACTCGTGATAGGAAGAATAAGAAACTCTGGCTATCTCAGGAGAAGTATATTGAAAAGGTGCTTGAAAGATTCAACATGATCATATGTAAACCGGTAAGTACTCCACTTGCTGATCACTTCAAGTTGAGTAGTAATGAGTGTCCTACGAGTAAGAAAGATACGGAAGAGATGATGAAAATTCCTTATGCATCTGTCGTGGGTAGTTTAACGTATGCCATGGTTTGTACAAGACCAGATATTGCTCATGCAGTTGGTGTTGTGAGTAGATTTCTCTCAAATCCAGGTAAAGAACATTGGAATGGTGTAAAATGGATTTTGAGGTATCTCAGAGGCACTTCCAGATTCTTCTTATGTTATGGAAATGGAAAGCTTGAGTTGAATGGTTATTCATACTCTGATTATGCCAGTGATAGTGATTCCCGAAAGTCTACATCAAGTTATATGATAATCTTTGCAGGGGGAGCAGTTTCATGGCAATCAAGATTGCAAAAATGTATTACTCTATCTACAACTGAAGCGGAGTATATTGCTATTATCGAAGGAGGCAAGAAACTCTTGTGGATGCAGAAATTCCTAAGAGAGCTGGGCTTGAAGCAACAGAAGTTTGTTTTATACTTGTTGACACCTGATTTTTAATCATTTTTTTCTATTGCTAAAGTAATAAAAAATCCATAAAAATTCATAAAATTGAAAAATCAACTTTGGGGACCTTAGCCAAGCCTAGGGAACCAATTTTGACCAAAAAACGATTTTTCATATTTTCAGTATTTTTACGTATTTTGTATTTATTTATTTTCAAAAATTAATAGAAAATCCATAAAAATTCATAAAATTGAAAAATCAACTTTGGGAACCTTAGCCAAGCCTAGGGAACGAATTTTGACCAAAAAATAATTTTTCATATTATATATATTTTAATTGTTTTTTAAAAAAAATACAAAAATATTTGAAAATTTTGGAAAAATAACATTTGAGGCCAAAAAATACACAAAGATAGTTAATATTTTTATTTTAAATCTATTTTCATATTGGCCATCGCAAATTCAGAAAAATCCAATTCGAGTCACGTGTTCCTTCACGAGTATAATCTCGAATCGGGCCTAAAAAAATTTAATTTGAGTCAACTTATTTTAACTTTCACTTTTTATGAGTTGTGACATTGTCTTCTAATATTTTAAATTTTCATCTTGGCCCAATTATACCCAGAATGACTTAATTTTGCAAAAGGGCTTTAATTAAATTATACATTATTTTCAGCGACAAGAAATGAGCTTAAATTTGACATGTGGTAAATTTTGGTGTGTCAAAAATTGTGAGGAGATTTGGACTTAAAGAAATATATTTTTTTCAGTGACTGAATTGTAAATACTTAAAATTCAAGGATTAGAGTGCAAATACCTAACTCTTGAAGGATTATTTTACAAATAATAAAAAGAAGAGTTAGTGGATAAATTAGAATAGAGAATGGAAGATGAAGAAGAGGAGATGAAGAAGAGAAGTTGGAGAAGAATGGATGGAGAAAATAAGATAAGAATAGAGAAGGGAAGATGGAGATGAAGAAGAGTTAGTAGAGAAATTAGAATGGAAGATAAGAATAGAGAAGGGAAGATGGAGATTAAGAAGAGTTAGTGGAGAAATTAGAATGGGAGATAAATATGGAGAAGGGAAGATGAAGATGAAGAAGAGTTAGTGGAGAGATTAGAATGTGAGATAGAGATGGAGAATGGAAGATGAAAATGAAGAAGAGTTAGTGGAGAAATTAGAATGGGAGATAGAGTTAGTGGAAAAATTAGAATGGGAGATAGATGAGTAGGTTATAAAAGGAGGAAGAAGTGAGCTTGAGAAAGGATTCTGGAGGGAGAAAATTTGAAGTGTTTGGGAGAATTTTTTGAGAGAAAATTTTGGATGTTTGAGAGAGTTTTGGGAGATTGAAGAAAATTTTGAGAGAAAGAAAATACCAAAAGAGAGAGAATTTTGAAGATGATGGGAGTTTAAAGCTAGGGGTTATCATCACAAATTCCTTCATCGATCAATATAAATCAAGAGTTCATCCTCGTCAACGAGCAAACAAATTCAAGCTAAGTGTTTTTATTTATTCATTTATTTATGGTTTTACTCGCAAATTAGCACAAATTGTATACACTTTCTCCCTCTCCTTTTTCTTCCATATTTTATGTCAGGAGAAGGATATCTCTACGTCAACAGCAAAAATCTCGTCGAGATGCAAAAATCGGCCCAGACAAGCTCCTAAGCTGTCCACCGATTTCTCAACTGATCTGTGACTAAAAGTCCCTCTTAATTCAAAAGAAACTCTCTATATTGGGAACATAAAGAGCGAAAATCAATTATAGAAATCCCTCCCAAAAAAATGGGAGATAAGTACTCTTTCTACTCTTCTGGTTTTAGGTGCAGATTAGCACATATTTTGTATACTAACATTTCACTCTATTTTATGTCAGGAAGCCGCAGCTTTATATCAATGGTCAACCCTATGGAAGCACAAAATCGGCTTGGAGGAGTCCTCAAGCGCGCACAAATTTCAAATTGTTGAATCAATTCGTTGTATTTTATTTTAAAGAATTTATACCCCAGAATGGAGAGGACAAAGTCCATCCGCAATTTAAATACCTGCACCATAAATCCCAAAGGGAAGAGCCAAGCCAATGCTTAGCCTCCCATTGGAGGTTTTTACTTACAGTAGTTAAATACCTGCAACTTAAATACCTGTACCTTAAATCCCAAAGGGAAGAGCCAAGCCAATGCTTAGCCTCCCATTGGAGGTTTTTACTTACAGTAGTTAAATACCTGCAACTTAAATACCTATACCTTAAATCCCAAAGGGAAGAGCCAAGCCAATGCTTAGCCTCCCATTGGAGGTTTTTACTTACAGTAGTTAAATACCTGCAACTTAAATACATGTACCTTAAATCCCAAAGGGAAGAGCCAAGCCAATGCTTAGCCTCCCATTGGAGGTTTTTACTTACAGTAGTTAAATACCTGCAACTTAAATACCTGTACCTTAAATCCCAAAGGGAAGAGCCAAGCCAATGCTTAGCCTCCCATTGGAGGTTTTTACTTACAGTAGTTTAAATACTTGCAACTTAAATACCTGTACCTTAAATCCCAAAGGGAAGAGCCAAGCCAATGCTTAGCCTCCCATTGGAGGTGTTTATTCACTGTCATGTACTTCCTATAATTTAATTTTTGAATCATCAGACCCAAAAGATAAGTAGGTCGTAATACTGCACAGAAGTCGTTAACACACTCCCTCTTTCGGCTTCAGGGAATCTTTAACACTTAAAAAAATATAACAAATAAAAATATATACCATCCATGCATCCTATTTAAAAAGTGAAAACACAAAAGAGAATACCCTACTAGAGCCTTAGGAATAAACCAAGTCTGAGTTGCCGAATTAGGATATCCATAAAATTAAGGTACCGAAAGGGCATTAGTTTTAATTAACTAGTGTAACCAAGTCCCCGAGCTCCTAATCTCTGGTTCGCAGGAATAAATTAGTTCTCCCGCTAATTTATTTAGGTTTCTAATTGACCTACCAAGAACGATTAGTGGCGACTCCAAATTTTAAAATCATTTAAACAAAAATCAAAGTTGCGATTCGGTAGGGCTTGGGAGGGTCCGCGTTAGGTTAGTCAAATCTAATTAACCTAATAATCCGTTAACCCCTTTTAAAATTTAAAATTAATTTTTTAGAGGGTCGCGACAGACTGGCGACTCCACTGGGGACGGGATTTTTAAATTGTCGAAAAAAGATACCAATTGGAATACTTGAATTTTTTCGAAATTTTAAAAGTCTTAGTGGACTTAAGCCAATGAAAATTTCATGGATATCTCGCTTCTGGCGATCTTGTTTGGGACTCATTCTATAGGTGTTATATGTTTTTGCAGGATGGGAGTTATAAGGGGCGGAGTGTTTGGCTAACCCCTTTGTTTTGCAGGCTCGGTGTTTGGTTTATTTGTTTAATTTCGCATATTTTTAGAAGCGCTGTTTTGATATCAATTGTTGTGCATGTCTTGCATACTCTGAGGATCACGACACCTGCACACACAAGCGTCTAAACCCAAGTCGCGAAATTCTTCCTAGAAAACCATAGATAGGGATCGAATATGTAAAGCTCTTGCGTCGATTACGCTCGGGTTGACCATATTTTATCCCGCTCATTATCTGAATTGACAATTCTTCCCATTGTGATTTGATTGCGCGGAGGGTAAGGTTGTCAATTCAGATAGTGGGGGCCTTTTAGGTCCATACCCTGTCTCTCCTTCTGTTATTTTCTAGAGTTCACTCCTCACTTGAGTCATGCGCATGACTATGTGATTTGCATTTCTCCAAGGTAAAAGTAAGTTCTCTAATTTTATCTTGTATTTATTTTCGGTCGGTTCATGCTAGGTGTTAGTCAGTTTTTGAGCTTGATATTACGACCATTCTTTTAAAAGAAAATAAAAATTAAATTTGTCCCTCATTTCTTTTAAAAAAAATTTTGAAAAAATGATGTGAAAAATCCCTTCATGGGAATTTTATTAACCAATAAGGGATTTTTGTCATGTTTTTATTGCTTCAATAAAAATGAAATTTTCCTGAAAAAATTTTCCTCTGAAAATTTATTTAAAAAAAAAGAAAAATTCCCTCAAAAAAAAAACTCTAGTAGACATCAAGTGATTTTATCACATTTTTCAAATTATAAAAACTTGCAAGAAAATTCTTCTCGAGAAATTCGCTCATGTTTTTCTAAGAAAATTTTCTCTAAATAAAATTAGACTAATGTCTCGGGGGAATTGTATTGACCAATAAGAGATTTTTGTCATGTTTTTCTTGCTTCAATAAAAATGAAATTTTCCTGACAAATTTTCCTCTAAAATTTTATTTCGATAAAAGAAAAATTCCTTAAAAAAAAAACTTTGGTAAACATCAAGTGATTTTATCACATTCTTTCAAATTATAAAAACTTGCAACAAAAATTCTTTTCGAGAAATTTGCTCATGTTTTTCTAAGAAAATTTTCTCTAAATAAAATTAGACTAATGTCTCGGGGGAATTTTGTTAACCAATAAAGGATTTCTGTCATGTCTTTCCTGCTTCAATAAAAATAAAATTTTCCTGACAAATTTACCTCTGAAAATTTATTCTGATAAAAAGAAAATTCCTTCAAAAATTTTAGTAAACGTCAAGAGATTTTGTCACATTCCTTAAAAAAAATAATAAAAAAAGAGTAATAAATCTGCAAAAAAATTCTGTATTAACCCATTTTTTCCTAAGGGAATTTTTTTTTCTGATTTCTCTATAAAATAGAAAAAATCAAATTGGACTAATATAGGAGTCATGGACCGACATTCCTTGTGTCGCATACTAATTATATCATTTTCTTTTGCAGGGAGATCCTAGATACCCTAGACGGGTGTAAAAATTAAGTTCAAAATATATCAAGAATCATCTCCAGAAATACCAAAAGACGAAAAACACCGAAGCTTCAACCGTTAATTCCGGGGGGCAAACGAACACTGTCCATCTTTGACAGACAGAAGGATCCCGCGTCTTTTGAAAGACAATATGGATTATATAATCAGAACCCATGAAACAAATACCTTTACCTGATTAAATCAACCAGAGACCGATCTTAAAATTTCCTCTTATCCGAAACATGCGGAGGGCTTTAGAGGACCGAGGTTCTATTAATGAACGTGGCCCACAGGAATTTCTCCCGACGCTACAGGCGACCGACAAGAGCAAGTGGACGCCGAAAGAAATAAAATATGGATAAAAGTGGGCACACAACAGGTGGCCGGATTTATTACCAGCGCACTGATCGAGTTGTCATAGTGTTATTGTTTGTGATCTCAAGATGGATAGTGGGGGCCACCGCCGAACCCTTCATCAATGTTCTCGATATCATCGTCTGGAGCAATTAAACAAGAACATCAAGAAAAACATTAAGCCTCGACATCTTCGGTACCTCAAATCGTTCTGTTATGCTATGCGGAAGAAACGATAGCAGGAAAATTAAACAAAAAAAAACACGTGAAGCTTTTCTTTCATTCCATTCATCAAAGAGCATTACAACAGCTCACTGGGGAGGAAAAGTAAAGCCAAACTGAGCCCTGATAACCAGTACGAAGGAGCTCAACTGACTCTCCAAACAGTTGATGCTCCGGGTGCACCGGGCGTTCTCAGGATCAAGCTCCGCGAGCCTAAAGAAGAGGCGATCGCGCTTCTCCTTAGCCTGGGCCATACTGGCCTCGTAATGCTCGACAGCAAACTCCAAGTCCGAAATCGCCGCCCTCTCGAAAGCAATATCTGCCGTAATGTCATCAAGTCTCTCCTGCAGCCAACCGCATTTGCACCTCATCATAATATTGCTCGGCTCCTGTTCGGCGTAAGTTCGGACCAAGGCCAGACGGTCCACCAACTTTCCCCTCTCACGAACTAGCCACGAAAGCTGATCATTGGCAAACTTGAAGGCTTTCTTGTGATTATCAGCCATAAATGTGACTATTTCCAGACGCTCGTGCCGGTCTCGGTAACGAGCTTTCACGACGGCAGTCACAATGACCGTCTCATAAGCGCGGTTATAGGCAGCCAGAAAATTAATGAAGAGGGTCGGGAAGTTCCGATACTCACTCCCCAGTTGGGTACCCTCAACAGAAGCAGCGTCTAGGGTCCTGAATAAACCGAGGATTTCAGCCTCAACGGTAGAGTTTTGGGCTATATGAGCGTAACCTTTACCAAGAAGATTGTAGAGTCTCTCCCACCTAGCCAGGATTTCGGCGGAGAAGGTATGGTTAGGAGAATTGGCCATTTTTGAAAGCAGATCACGAAAGAAAGGAGGAGAGAGGCTAGGCAGATGATCGGAATGCGAAGGTGATAATCTGCTTCAATTTAAATAATGATTTCACAGGGGCAGTCCTTATTGGTCGAGTTTTTTCTATCTACCATTCTCTGTCGGCAACACCTCCGCTGGCTCGAATTCCAGTCAAGCGGCAACCTCAAGCTGAGCAGACCCGACGTCTCTGCAGAAAAGTTGGACGGGCTGCCACCACTTTGAAAAAGAAAGAATAAAAAACGAGCTGAGTGGGAGACAAAGAAATTTTCGGCAGAAAAGGAGATACGACTCGTCTTTATTGGAGGACCCGCCAGTAAATCGACGGTGGAGATCTTGACAAGGGCCCTCTACCACGAAAAGAAAAAAGGAAGACGAACTGAGCGAGAAACAAGGATTTCCCCTTTGATCAAAAGCTGAATATCAGATTTTCTCCCTCGAAAAATCTAATAGCACTGCCCGTGAAGAGGGAAGTCGTTGCTATTGCCAGAGAGAGAAATTGTCCTCATTTGATAGTGAGAGTTCATTCGCAAGAACTCGCAGGAGAAAGATGGAGAGGAAGGAGTTCTCGTGGGAGAGGAATTCAAAACCTTCACCATCAAAGCATCGGCTTTCAAAGCCTGTTACGAGAAACCATCGACGATCCCGTGATCCCTCAAGTCCAAGAAGACATCCTGAGGCGGTCTCGAGTCGGCAGTCCTAGATCCAGAAATATGTCGAGCATTAGGGAAACGGGCGCATGTTCAACCCTGGTCGAAGCTAATGAAGTTCCTTACCCTGAGGGTCTACTGGTCATGGCCATTGACGGTAATCCAGTCTCTCTGTCAATCCTTGTTACCGTATTGAGAAAATGCCGGTATAAGGTTGTAGCTCAAGCAAAGGCGACAGAGGCCTTAGAGATATTAAGGAGGAGTGGTGACCAGTTTGATATCGTCCTCACCGCCATGGTAGGGATTGACATGGATGTTTTCACTCTCTTGGAAGTCATCAATTCTAAATTAAACATGCCAGTCCTCGTAATATCGGCAAGCGATGATCAGCAAGCCATAATGAAGGCTGTCTTAAATGGGGCCCAAGACGTCGTAACGAAACCAGTTAGGGTTCAGATGCTTCAAAACATATGGCAGCACGTGGTAAGGAAGCAATTGCACGACCATGAGAACAAGCATCAAGCCTTCAATTTTGTTCCAAGCAACTGGAGAAAGAAGATGAGTTGGTCTCCCGAGCTGCATCGTATGTTTGTTAATGCAGTACAACAAGTAGGAATCGATTCGGCACGGCCGCAACATATACTGGAAATTATGAACGTAGAGGGACTCACTAAAGCAAATGTTTCGAGTCATCTTCAGAAGTACAGAAAAAGGGTGAGAGAACACAATGCAGCTCAGAATCAAGAAAACCAAGGCGGGACTGATCTAAGCCTGAATGTCGAGTCTCCTCGCCACCATAAGTTCCGCGGGTTAGCATGGGGCGAGCCACTTCCCATCATCAACCAAGCCAGTAGCCGTGCCATCAATCCTCCAGGCGTTAATCAAAGTATCCCCCAGAATCACCCTAATGCTCTTCAAGAGTATAGACCGCAGGGGCAGTGTATTCAGACTCCTTGGTCTGAGCACCAACCCGTGGCTAGAATTCATCCCATGATCAGCGCGCCTGCGCAGCCAGAGAATCAGGCAAGAAATTATCCTGAGCACTTCCACTTCTTTAATCCTCGAATGGAAGGAGTTTTTGGCAGCAGGACAGTTGGTGATTCCCACACTTTCTCGAGTAATGATGAAGGCTCCAGCTCGAGAAGTCAAATTGCTCATGGTGAGGACAGAATGAGAAATCTACTGCCAGCATTTGCCAACAACAATGCCCAATTTGAGCATCAGTTGCTGGAAGGTTCAAGAGATTACCCAGATGATGAGCTTACTGCTCTGGTCAACCAGTTTAGGGTTGACAGACGTCCGAAGCCGCGATCAGGAGCTAGTGAGTAGGGACTCTCAAACATCGATCATCCACACCCGAACCAGCGCGAGACTAGCTGATTATCGAAGAGCCACAGGAGAGGCAGAACTGACCTTGAATAAGTGCACATTTTATTTCATGCTTAATTCCCCTGCGTATGATATTTTCCAGCTTTCTAGGTGTCTCGATTTAATTCAGGGACAAGGGGGCAATTTATTTTTTTTTTATCCCGTCGAATGCGTGAATCCCTTTTTATGCTAGATTTAGGGCGGATCAATTTGTGGTAACGTCGCTGACTGCCATAATGAGAAATGTTGAATGGCCTCACGTAGGGAAATTTCAAGTGAAATGCCCAGGCGAGCTCGAAGACGGGTAATTGTGTGTCGTTCCAATTTACCCTCAATCGTTGCAAAATGCTAAATTGGATTTGTTCCATTCTCACCCAGGGAATCGCAAAGTGCCTCAAGAGTGTCGCAAAATGAAATGACCCAATGGAACGCGATAGGACTCATTTGCCTCGAAGGTAACCTTCAAATTAAAGGAGCCCTCCGGTCCACGGACCCGATGGCATGGAAAATGATGATGGTCCAAGGCAACCCGAGAGAAAATAAGGCCCAACTAAGCAAAGCACTTACGTGGCAAGCTCAAAGTGAAGGGCAACTCGGGACATACAATTCAATCCAGTCCAAATGAAGGAACTTCCTCAATTCAAATTCAATAGAAGTACACACAAGGGTAAAACAATATCGTTCCAATTTTTCTAGAATATGAAGAACATAAACTGCCGCATTCTCTTTCATTTTTGCAGGGGAAGTCTCTACTGGCCAGATTTTCCTGTCTAACATTCCCTATCAGTATCACCTCCGCTACTCGTCTCCATTCTCCAGCCAAGCAAATCCGACGTCTCTACGGCAAAGCTAAACGGGACGCCACTACTTTGAAAAAGAAAAGATAAAAAATAAGTTGAGTGGGAGACAAAGACATTTTCGGCAGAAAAGAGATACGACTCGTCTTTATTGAAGAACTCGCCAGCAAATTGACGGTGGAGACAACAACAAGGGGCCCTATCACGAAAAGATGGAAGGAGACGAGCCGAGCAAGAGACACGATAAGAAAAGAGGATTGAGAAAGGCCGGACCCTTGGAAGAAGCAATACAGTTGCTAAACCCACGTTTAATTTTAAAAGAGACGCCATGCACGGAAGAGGGTCTTAAGGCATAGGCAATCGCTCAGAAAAATTCAAAGAGAGTGAAAACACCGGAAGCGAGTAGCAAATCTTGAGAAATCATCAACCAAATCAAAGATGTCTCAACCCAATACTCTCGAGAGCTATCATTGCCTGCTGAATATGGGAGAGGAAGAGTTCGAAGCCATGTTTGGGATCGAGCCTATGGAGCCTGGCTCTTCCGCCGACGACGTCCAAAATCTCAGTAAAGATAAGGACAATAACGGTAAGGGTCAAAAGAAGCGTTACCGTCGCCATACTAAGGAGCAGGTACAAAGGCTTGAGGATTTCTTCAGAACATGCCCTATGCCAGACGGCAAACAGAAAATGGAACTGAGTCAAGAGTTAGGACTTGAACCTTTGCAAATCAAGTTCTGGTTTCAAAATAGGCGAACCCGAATGAAGGCTCGTCATGAGCACAACGAAGCCGAGTTTCTAAGAGTTGAAAATGAAAACCTCCGAGCGGAAAACAAGATGTATAAAGAGACTTTTGACTCCACCACCTGCCCCAACTGCAATAGCCTCCTCCTCACCCTCGATGAAATGCATGATCTGAGGATCGAAAATGCACGTTTAAGAGGTGAGTTAGACCAGTTTATAACAGGATCGAGTTCTGTTGGAGGAGGGTACAAAAGGACCAATGATACTGGATCAGCATCAATACCTCCCGAGGAAGAAGGGACAGATCACCACCAAGCGGACATTGACGATGATCTTTTCGCCATAATCAACCAGTTTGATATCGGTAAAGCATCGGGACTGTGATGCACTTGTTCAGCCAGTGACCACGAGACCTTCAATATGGCCGATGCATACCTAATTTGGGATGAAGCCAGCTGATCATGGGAGAGCCTGCAGAGGAAGCGGAACTAATCCTAAATGAGTGAATGTGTTTTATTTCCTTGCGTGATGTGTTTTTCTGCTTTTGTGAATGTGTAAAAGCAAGGAGTAATAATCCGACTTCCCCCTATTAAATGCTCGAATCCGCCACCTCACCAACCTCGCGACGAATTGATGGCGAGTGAAAATCTGCATAAACCTGAAGGGTAACTCCGTATCGTTTCAATTTACCCTCAGTTGCTCCAAGTTTTAAAATTAAGCCCCTTCTATTCTCAGGAAATTGCAAATCGACCCGAGAACGCAATCATATCCGAATACAGGTTGGATAAAATTTGGGGGCAAATCAACTCATGGGCATTACCACGGGATAGACAGCTTCGGACAAAGGAAAGTACAAGCGAAAGACGCGAACAATCTCAGAAATGGGTAATTCTGTATCGTTCTAATGTGCACATAATCATCTCAAGTCTTGAATTGTCTTATTCCATTCTTAACAGGGATTGCAAATTACCTCGAGAAATACCGTAACATGGCCCAAGGTGATACAACAGGGCTGCGTTATCCCCAAGGATTAACCCTTGAAAAGAAAGCCCCATGGACACCTACGGTCCAATGGACCGAATGGTATGGGGGATGACAGTAGGTCCGAAATATTCCGAGTTCGATCCCCAAGGGTGGGGAATGTTGTATGTATTATAAATAAATGAAACAACTTTTTGTGCATTTCTTTTTTTTACAAACAGGAATACTCGACGAGTAATATCAAAGTCAGTATTTTACCATAGTCTTCCCATAATGGTGAGGCGCCCAACAAAAGTCGAGGAAAATTCAATCCAACAAAACTGGTAAAAGACTCGTGCAAGACATTCAAGATGAAGGGTAAATCAGTATCGTTTTCAATTTATCCCTTTTAATACTGGCTGATATGTCTCTTTTTCTTTTTACAGGAAATATTTACACTAACATTTAACATGTTGAAGGAGACAAATCCAAAAGAAAATTATGATCATCTGACAAGATCTATTCTGGTGAAAAATGGGGCAAATTGATCACAAGCTCTGAAGCGAAAAAGCAAATATGTCTTCCTTATCTCGTTTGATTTCAAGAATAATTTCTCTGCTTTTTACAGGGGCATTCAACCGCTAAACCGTGGCGGTCGCTGTCATTAAACAAACCGAAATGCTCCCTCACCCATATGCTTCATCACGTAGAGACAAAGTTTGAGACGAACCACCCCTCGACATAAGGAGTAGGCTTCCCAATTTGTTCGGTCCGCCCACATACCAGGGGCAATTCAAATCCGCCCATATTTGCACATTATATAAACACACGTAATGCTAAAAAATTGTCACATCTGCATTGTGCTTACAAAGTTCATGAATTATGTATGACTATTCCGTGTGTTTAACTTACCAACTCCAACTTAAAGCATAAACTGCACAGGAGACATCAAATGTGCAGAATGAGGCATGACAGGATGAGGAAAGGCAAACCATTTCCACGCAAGTCTAACATTTTAATTTACAGATAAACAGCCTTTCTCCAGAGTGAGAGAAGGCACTTTCGGATTGAAGTCCCCCATTCAGATTACATTCGAGGCGTTCATACTATGAGAACCTCCTTAAACAGAATTGGTAATGCAAGCTTGACAGAATAGTTTTGCATGATCCATATTTGGATTGATTGCATCATGAGTTATCACACAGACTACTTCTAATCATTGCCGACTTGGTTGAATAGTTTTACATGAACCGATCAACTCATTGATGAAAATGCTTGCACATGTTACCTCTGATACTGCCTGACAGGCAACACATTCCCAATGTTCAAACTACCTTCCAAAGTCTTGAAATTCATTCAGCGATTATTGAATGAACAAGCCTGGTTGTCGAGAAGCCACCAAGCATTTCTTCCAAATTCTCAAGTAAGTATATCTTCAACCTGAACCTTTCAAGAGAATGAATTCTGACGGTTGTTGGGGTACTCGAATCCATTGCGGTACATACAGGTATCCACCTTCTTCAATAAAGCATGATTTGTCTCAAGGACAGAAATGTTCGAGACCTTTTGATCTCTGCCTCTTTGGTTTATTCCTAAAGCGACAGGATAATATAATTTGGGTTTGAGCTTCTGCAGATTTCCTGATCTTTCCAGATTCCAGAATGGCACCCTTTGAGGTACACCAAGTCCTTCTTACAGGCAAAATAAGTCCTTCTTACAGGCAAACCAAGTCCTTCTTACAGGCAAATCAAAGTCCTTCTTATAGGCACAAAGTCCTTCTTACAGGCAAAACAAGTCCTTCTTACAGGCACAAAGTCCTTCTTACAGGCAAATCAAGTCCTTCTTACAGGCAAAACAAGTCCTTCTTACAGGCACAAAGTCCTTCTTACAGGCAAATCAAGTCCTTCTTATAGGCAAAACAAGTCCTTCTTACAGGCAAATCAAGTCCTTCTTACAGGCATAAAGTCCTTCTTACAGGCAAACCAAGTCCTTCTTACAGGCAAACCAAGTCCTTCTTATAGGCACCAAGTCCTTCTTATAGGCAAACTAAGTCCTTCTTACAGGCAAACCAAGTCCTTCTTACAGGCAAAACAAGTCCTTCTTATAGGCACCAAGTCCTTCTTATAGGCAAACTAAGTCCTTCTTACAGGCAAACCAAGTCCTTCTTACAGGCACAAAGTCCTTCTTACAGGCAAATCAAGTCCTTCTTACAGGCACAAAGTCCTTCTTACAGGCACAAAGTCCTTCTTACAGGCAAATCAAGTCCTTCTTACAGGCACAAAGTCCTTCTTACAGGCAAATCAAGTCCTTCTTACGGGCACAAAGTCCTTCTTACAGGCATAAAGTCCTTCTTACAGGCAAATCAAGTCCTTCTTACAGGCATAAAGTCCTTCTTGTAGGCAAACAAAGTCCTTCTTACAGGCAAATCAAGTCCTTCTTACAGGCACAAAGTCCTTCTTACAGGCAAAGTAAGTCCTTCTTACAGGCAAAACAAAGTCCTTCTTACAGGCAAACAAAGTCCTTCTTACAGGCAAATCAAGTCCTTTTTACAGGCAAAGCAAGTCCTTCTTACAGGCACAAAGTTCTTCTTACAAGCAAAGCACCAAGTCCTTTTTACTGGCACCAAGTCCTTTCTACAGGCACCAAGTCCTTCTTACAGGTATCTCCATGTGGTGACCTACCATACGGGTCAAATCTCAATCAAAATTTAATCAGTAGAATCCTTTTATTAGGAATCTACCATGGTACGACCCACCATACGGGTCAAATGGTATGACCCACCATACGGGTCAAATTTTAATTCAATTTTTAATCAGTAGAATCCTTTTATTAGGAATCTACCATGGGTTGATCCACCATACGGGTTCAAGTTCAACCACCCTAAAGTTTTTTTATATAACGAATCCTTAGGTTCTCATTTCATTTTCAGTGGAACAATCATGTCACGACTCTTTTTATTTCCTTGTATTGAGTCGATAAGAATCCAGGTGTCATCTCGTCTTTGAAATGAACCTCTACCGAGCTTCCTTTCAAAGAGGGGCAGCTGTTGACACCTGATTTTTAATCATTTTTTTCTATTGCTAAAGTAATAAAAAATCCATAAAAATTCATAAAATTGAAAAATCAACTTTGGGGACCTTAGCCAAGCCTAGGGAACCAATTTTGACCAAAAAACGATTTTTCATATTTTCAGTATTTTTACGTATTTTGTATTTATTTATTTTCAAAAATTAATAGAAAATCCATAAAAATTCATAAAATTGAAAAATCAACTTTGGGAACCTTAGCCAAGCCTAGGGAACGAATTTTGACCAAAAAATAATTTTTCATATTATATATATTTTAATTGTTTTTTAAAAAAAATACAAAAATATTTGAAAATTTTGGAAAAATAACATTTGAGGCCAAAAAATACACAAAGATAGTTAATATTTTTATTTTAAATCTATTTTCATATTGGCCATCGCAAATTCAGAAAAATCCAATTCGAGTCACGTGTTCCTTCACGAGTATAATCTCGAATCGGGCCTAAAAAAATTTAATTTGAGTCAACTTATTTTAACTTTCACTTTTTATGAGTTGTGACATTGTCTTCTAATATTTTAAATTTTCATCTTGGCCCAATTATACCCAGAATGACTTAATTTTGCAAAAGGGCTTTAATTAAATTATACATTATTTTCAGCGACAAGAAATGAGCTTAAATTTGACATGTGGTAAATTTTGGTGTGTCAAAAATTGTGAGGAGATTTGGACTTAAAGAAATATATTTTTTTCAGTGACTGAATTGTAAATACTTAAAATTCAAGGATTAGAGTGCAAATACCTAACTCTTGAAGGATTATTTTACAAATAATAAAAAGAAGAGTTAGTGGATAAATTAGAATAGAGAATGGAAGATGAAGAAGAGGAGATGAAGAAGAGAAGTTGGAGAAGAATGGATGGAGAAAATAAGATAAGAATAGAGAAGGGAAGATGGAGATGAAGAAGAGTTAGTAGAGAAATTAGAATGGAAGATAAGAATAGAGAAGGGAAGATGGAGATTAAGAAGAGTTAGTGGAGAAATTAGAATGGGAGATAAATATGGAGAAGGGAAGATGAAGATGAAGAAGAGTTAGTGGAGAGATTAGAATGTGAGATAGAGATGGAGAATGGAAGATGAAAATGAAGAAGAGTTAGTGGAGAAATTAGAATGGGAGATAGAGTTAGTGGAAAAATTAGAATGGGAGATAGATGAGTAGGTTATAAAAGGAGGAAGAAGTGAGCTTGAGAAAGGATTCTGGAGGGAGAAAATTTGAAGTGTTTGGGAGAATTTTTTGAGAGAAAATTTTGGATGTTTGAGAGAGTTTTGGGAGATTGAAGAAAATTTTGAGAGAAAGAAAATACCAAAAGAGAGAGAATTTTGAAGATGATGGGAGTTTAAAGCTAGGGGTTATCATCACAAATTCCTTCATCGATCAATATAAATCAAGAGTTCATCCTCGTCAACGAGCAAACAAATTCAAGCTAAGTGTTTTTATTTATTCATTTATTTATGGTTTTACTCGCAAATTAGCACAAATTGTATACACTTTCTCCCTCTCCTTTTTCTTCCATATTTTATGTCAGGAGAAGGATATCTCTACGTCAACAGCAAAAATCTCGTCGAGATGCAAAAATCGGCCCAGACAAGCTCCTAAGCTGTCCACCGATTTCTCAACTGATCTGTAACTAAAAGTCCCTCTTAATTCAAAAGAAACTCTCTATATTGGGAACATAAAGAGCGAAAATCAATTATAGAAATCCCTCCCAAAAAAATGGGAGATAAGTACTCTTTCTACTCTTCTGGTTTTAGGTGCAGATTAGCACATATTTTGTATACTAACATTTCACTCTATTTTATGTCAGGAAGCCGCAGCTTTATATCAATGGTCAACCCTATGGAAGCACAAAATCGGCTTGGAGGAGTCCTCAAGCGCGCACAAATTTCAAATTGTTGAATCAATTCGTTGTATTTTATTTTAAAGAATTTATACCCCAGAATGGAGAGGACAAAGTCCATCCGCAATTTAAATACCTGCACCATAAATCCCAAAGGGAAGAGCCAAGCCAATGCTTAGCCTCCCATTGGAGGTTTTTACTTACAGTAGTTAAATACCTGCAACTTAAATACATGTACCTTAAATCCCAAAGGGAAGAGCCAAGCCAATGCTTAGCCTCCCATTGGAGGTTTTTACTTACAGTAGTTAAATACCTGCAACTTAAATACCTATACCTTAAATCCCAAAGGGAAGAGCCAAGCCAATGCTTAGCCTCCCATTGGAGGTTTTTACTTACAGTAGTTAAATACCTGCAACTTAAATACATGTACCTTAAATCCCAAAGGGAAGAGCCAAGCCAATGCTTAGCCTCCCATTGGAGGTTTTTACTTACAGTAGTTAAATACCTGCAACTTAAATACCTGTACCTTAAATCCCAAAGGGAAGAGCCAAGCCAATGCTTAGCCTCCCATTGGAGGTTTTTACTTACAGTAGTTTAAATACTTGCAACTTAAATACCTGTACCTTAAATCCCAAAGGGAAGAGCCAAGCCAATGCTTAGCCTCCCATTGGAGGTGTTTATTCACTGTCATGTACTTCCTATAATTTAATTTTTGAATCATCAGACCCAAAAGATAAGTAGGTCGTAATACTGCACAGAAGTCGTTAACACACTCCCTCTTTCGGCTTCAGGGAATCTTTAACACTTAAAAAAATATAACAAATAAAAATATATACCATCCATGCATCCTATTTAAAAAGTGAAAACACAAAAGAGAATACCCTACTAGAGCCTTAGGAATAAACCAAGTCTGAGTTGCCGAATTAGGATATCCATAAAATTAAGGTACCGAAAGGGCATTAGTTTTAATTAACTAGTGTAACCAAGTCCCCGAGCTCCTAATCTCTGGTTCGCAGGAATAAATTAGTTCTCCCGCTAATTTATTTAGGTTTCTAATTGACCTACCAAGAACGATTAGTGGCGACTCCAAATTTTAAAATCATTTAAACAAAAACCAAAGTTGCGATTCGGTAGGGCTTGGAAGGGTCCGCGTTAGGTTAGTCAAATCTAATTAACCTAATAATCCGTTAACCCCTTTTAAAATTTAAAATTAATTTTTTAGAGGGTCGCGACAATACTGTGATAGCATGAGTGCTATTTATCTTAGCAAGAATCCAGTGTTGCATTCAAGATCGAAGCACATTGATGTGAAGTATCATTGGGTCCGAGAAAAGTTAGAAGAAAAACTCTTTCTGCTTGAGAAAGTTCATACCGACGACAATGGATCCGATATGATAACTAAAGCCTTACCAGTGATGAAACTTGACTCCTGTCGAAGCAAAGCGGGCATGATGGAACTCCCCACATGAGGTAGAGGGGGAGATTTGTCGGCTGGGTCTCCCTCATGTGGGGGGACCCAGCCACTTTTTTTTTATTATTTGTTTAAAGGAAAATGGGAGACATAGTTTATAAAGAAGAAAAAAAATGATTAGAAAAAGAGAGAAAGAAAATAATGCATGTGTGCGTGAGTTTCTCTTTGGTTTTCAGAAGAGAATTTTTGCAAAGAGAGAGAGGGGACTTACAGAAGCTTACAGAGAGCGCGAGGGAGAAGAAGAGAAAGAGAGAAAAATCTTTGTAGTCCAGATTTGAGGGTCAAACGTTGACGGAATTGGCTCAAATTTGGATATGTTATTCGTGAGACCGAGACCTACGTGGTGATGGTTCTCGTTCGTTGAGACTCTCCTCCGAATTTCCAATTGCGATTAGGGTTTCTTGCCCCTTTGTGTAGTATTTCACCTTTGTGGTGATGAAGTATTGTTGTATTGTTGATGTATAGCCTCTAGTATGTGACTAGAGAGAAGACCCTTTGTATACCTGCTATTTCTTGGTGATTAGTAGAAGATTTTGGGTCGGCCGTGGTTTTTCCCGTTTTGGGTTTTCCACGTAAATCTTGGTGTGTTGTTTTATCATTCCGCATTAGAATATTTGACTGGATATAATGCTAGTTATTGCTGGATTAAATCTGTGAAATTAGGGGAATATTTTTTATCCTGGATTGACCTAATTAGAGGCGAAGTGCTGCCCGATTTTCCCCAACAGCATATCATCATGTGTTCGCAATTTCATTTAACAAAAATTTCACACAAGAATTTGAACAATTGAATCACATCTCCAAAAAAAGAATGTGTCACAAGCTTTTCGTTAATAGAATAATCAAGTCAATTGGATTATGAACGAAACGGTTATGATGTTCAAACTTCAAAGGACAAGGTATCTCTCTTGCAAAAAACAAAAGCAAAAGGATAAGCTATTCTGTATGAACAGAGGAGGAATATTTATTACCGAAAACCCTAAAAAGAGATCCAAACTAGAAAACAACAACTACTTAGAGATGAATTAGAAAAATCAATATTCACGGTAATCTAATCTAATCTAATCTAAACTATGTTAATAAGTAATAGAAATCAAATATTATCATCGAATTTTCTATTATGATTTATAAGTCATACACATTATTCAAAGGATCTGTTCGAGGAACCATCCATGTCAGAGATCATATTTCCCCTTGTTTCTACCAAAATTTGGGCATACTTTCATCTGTGATGACTTCTTTGTGCGGCGTTCCATTAACTCGAGTTTTGCATTAACGGAGAGCCCGTGACCCGATTGTTCAGAGGATCCTATTCGACTTTCAAAACAAAGTGTGGGAATAATTGCCAATAAAAGTACCAAATGCAACTTGCAGAAGCAAAGCAAACATGTCGTTTTTCCCCCCATGTGTTAGTTTTTGTAGGCGTGAGTTTTTCCTATTTTATCTCTAGGTTTGCATTTTCGCTTATGGACAAATTGGGTTCTGGAAAACCTACACTATAATGGGTAGGCCAGGCCATGTGGATGAAAAAGAATTTATACCAAACTCTATAGATGAAATATTCTGAACAACACAACCTCTTCAATCTCAAGGCTAAAAATATGAATTGAATGCATGAAACCACTATATGTAGGTTTTTTAGACTGTGTGCTTATTTTCTTGTATGCTTTTCGTGAAGTATTCTGGTTCAAATATTTTTAGAAGTCAATATTGAGGATTATAATGAATCGATTTCTTATTTCTTGCAATCCAAATCAGTCAAGCAGTGATACAACGCAAGCAAAGAAATATACAATAAGACATGATGCCAATAGAAACACTAATGTTTTTTTATCTGTGTACGTTCGTAGCACCAAAGAGGTTTCACACTTTTTAGGTTTTTTTATCTATGGACGTTTGTAGCACCAGAGAGGTTTCACACTTTTTAGCTCATGCTGCTTTGAGCAGGTGAGAATATACTTCTTTCAAATGTCCCCTTGCCCCAATGTAGAGGAAAAGGTGAAGAGAGAGACATAGAAGGAGACTACACAAGAAGAAATAGAAAAACGGAAGAAGAGATTATCTACCATATTCAATCGAATCTTTTGTTCCAAGTTTTTTTTAAGGGAGTGCAACTGTCTTCGTTTTAGATTTTTTTTTTTTTAAGTATGATATGTGATATGGATAGCTAAAGAGCACGAGAAACCAAAGCAAATTGAGTTACTTCTTTCTTTCTTATTGAAAAAATAATAATGATAAAGTGATGTGCAATATATTAGGAATCATCTAGAGTATAAACTTCTTTTCAGGTCCATCGGTAAGACCCAAATGAACGAGCATTCATCAAGAAGCCATTTTGCTTTTACCTTGCACATTTCCCGTGTAAATGAAGTATATTCTCTCCTGCCTTCTCCCTATTCTATGTGTGTACATATTTGTGTGCTCGAGATCTCTTGAAACATGACAAACATATAGAAAAATATTTTTTCAATTACTATTGTAACCCTGATCTTGACCTATGATATGATAGAGACAAGTGTAAGGCGTCTTGAATCTTATAGATGTAGCAGGAGTGGGCATGTGTCTAAGAGCGGTGCAATCAATGCTCATTTGAAGGAAGCTCAAGTATATATCTCTTTCAACATTATTATACTTTCTTTTTCTTTGAATATCTTGCTTGAGATATTTTTTTGTTTTGATTTCTTGTCGAATTTATACTATTAACAAGAGTTTATTAGCCTTAACGATTTCATATATGCTATGCCCAAGAAGCAGCAGCATGTACCATTTAGAAATTCAAAACTTACCCATTTTCTTGAGGTAACTCTTAGTTGTCTTGTTATCTCTACTTTTTAGACAAAGAAGTGTGTGATTTATTCATTTGTTTATTTATATCATGTGTTCGCAATTTAATATGTCAACGTACAATGTATATCACATGTTCGCAATTTTATTTAACAAACATCTCACAAGAGGGTCAGAAAAATTCAACCACGTTTCAAAAAGAATGGGTCACGTGCTTTCCGTTGATAAAATAATCACTAACACGGGAATATAAAATTTCTCCATTTTATGAATGCTAAAAGGACAAGTTATCTTTCTCGCCCAAAAAGAAAAAGAAAAAAAAAACTACCTTTGTAGGAACAGATGGGTAATATTTATTATTAAAAATCTAAAGAAAAAAATCTAAACTAAGAAACAACTACTTAGAGATAAATTAGGAAAATCAATATTTATAGTAACTCATCTAATCTATTTTAATAAGTACTAGAAATCAAATAACATCATCAAACTTCCTATTATGATTTATAAAATCAAACACACAAAAGGATTCTGTTCGAGGAACCATCCATATTGGAGAGCATATTTCCACTTGTTTTTACCCAAATTTGGGCATAATTTCATCTATAATAACTTCTACGCGCGACGTTCCATTAAATCGGTTTCTGCATCAACAGAGATCCCATAACCCGATTGTTCAAAGGATTCTATTCCACTTTCAAAACAAAGTGTCAGAATAATTGCCAAAAAAAAGTCGAAAATGCGACATGCAGAAGCAAAGCAAACATGCCTTTTTTTTTTCCGTGATGTTAGATTCTGTAGGTCTGAGTTTTGCTTGTTTTATCTGCTGGTTTGCATTTTCGCTTACGGGCAAATTGGGTGTTGGAAAACCTACAATATGTTGGACAGCCATGCCAAGTGGATGAAAAAGGATTTATACTGAGCTCTATAAAGAAAATATTCAAAACAACACAATCTCTTCAATCTCAAGGCTGAAAATATGAATTGAAGGCATGAAACTTTTCTACGTAGTTTTTTAGGTTGTGTGTTTATTTTCTTGTATATTTTTCATGAAGTCTGCTGGTTCAAATAATATGAAGTGTCGATATTGGGGATTATAATGAATCGAATTCTGATTTCTTACAATCCAATTAGTCAACAATGTTTCGACACAGGCAAAGAAAAATACAATCAGACATGATGCCAATGGAAATACTAATGTCTTTTTTATCTATGGACGTTCGTAGCACCAAAGAGGTTTTGTACTTTTTAAATCATGCTGCTCAGAGCATGTGAGAATATCATGTCGTACTTCTTTTAAATGCCCTCCTCGCTCCAAAGTAAAAGGAAAAATGAAAAGAGTGACATGAAAGGAGACTGCACAAGATGAAATAGAAAACAAAAAAAGAGATTGTCTACCCTGTTTACTCGAATCTTTTCTTCCAAGTTTTTTTAAGGGAGTGCAATTTTCTTTGCCTTAGTTAAGATTTAAGTACGATTTGGAAAGTTAAAGAGCACGAGAAACCAAAGCATGCAGCAAATTGAGCGTCTTCTTTCTTTCTTGTTAATAAAATAATAGTAATCTAGTGATGTGTAATATATGAGGAATCATCTAAGGGATAAATTTCTTTCCAACTCCATTGGCAAGACCCAAATGAAGAAGCATTCATCAAGAAACCATTTTGTTTTTGTCGCGACCCTAAAAATTTTTCTTTCAAGTGAACGGATTATTAGGTTAATAAGATTAACTAACCTAATGCGGACTCTCCCAAACCCTACCGAATTGCAACTTTAGTTTTTATTTAAATGATTTTTAGAGTTTGGAGTTGCCACTAATCATTTTTGGTAAGTTGATTAGAAACCTAAGTAAATTAGCGGAAGAACTAAATTACTTCTACGAATAAAAAATTATGAGTTCGGGGACTTGGTTACACTAATTAATTAAAACTAATGCCCTTTCGCTACCTTAACTTCATGGATATCCTAATTTGGCAACTCGGGCTTGGTTTATTTTTAAGATTCTAGTGGGGTGTTCTCTTTTTTGTATTTTCACTTTTTAAATGGAATGCATGTAAATGATAATTCTTGTTGGTATTTTCAAAGCATTAAAAATTCCCTAAAACCGAAGGAGGGAGTGAGTTAACGACTTCTGTGCAGTGCTGCGACCTACTCATTTTGGGGTCTAGTGATTCAAAAATTAACTTATAGAAAGTAAATGACAGTAGATAAAGACCTCCAATAGATAGCTCAGCCTTGGCTTGGCCCTCCCTTTTGGGATTTAATGGTACAAGAATTAAATTGCGATAAATAAAGATGTCCAATGGATGGCCAAGCATTGGCTTGGCTCTCCCCTTTAAGGTTTAATGGTGCAGGAATTCAAATGACAGTAAGTAAAAACCTCCAATGGGTGACCTAGCATCGGCTTGGCTCTTTCCTTTGGGGTTTAATGGTGCGGGAATTAAATTGCAGGAATTTAAATGACAGTAAGTAAAAACCTCTAATGGGCGGCCTAGCATTGGCTTGGCTCTTCCCTTTGGGGTTTAATGGTGCAGGAATTTAAATGACAGTAAGTAAAAACCTCCAATGAGCGGCTTAGCATTGGCTTGGCTCTTCTCTTTGGGGTTTAATGATGCAGGAATCAAATTACAGGAATTTAAATGACAATAAGTAAAAACCTCTAATGGAGGGCCTAGCATTGGTTTGACTCTTCCCTTTGGGGTTTAACGGTGCAGGAATTAAATTGCAGGAATTTAAATTGCAGTAAATAAAGAACATCCAATGGGGGACTCGGCCTCGGTTCGACCTACCCATCGTGAGGTTTGGTAGTACTGGAATTAAATTGCAGAAAATAAATAACCTCCAATGGATGGGCTTTACCCTCTCTATTCTGGAGTTTGAATTCTTTAAAATAAAATGCAATAAATTGATTGGACAATTTGAGCTAAAATCCATCAACGGGTCTGGTGAAAATTTAACGGACATTTTGAAACTTGCTTGGGCTAATTTTGCACCTCCGTGAGATTTGCCGTTGATGTGAAATTTCCCTTTTACCTGACATAAAATGTGGGAAAATGGGAAATGGAGAAAGTGTATACAATTTGTGCTAATTTGCGACTAAAACCACAAATAAATGAATAAATAAAAAGATTTCGCTCGAATTTACTTGCTCATTGACGAGGATGAACTCTTGATTTATGTTGATCGGTGAAGAAATTGGTGATGATAACCCCTAGTTTTAAACTCTTATTATCTTCTAAATTCTCTCTCTCTTTTTGGTATTTTTTCTCTCAAATTTTTCTTCAATCTCCCAAAACCCTCTCAAACATCCAAAATTTTCTTTCTAAAAAATCCCCCTCACATTCTCACTTCTTCCTCCTTTTATAGCTTACTCATCTATCTACCATTCTAATTTTTCCACTAACTCTTCTTCATCCAATCTTCCCTTCTCTATTATCATCTTATTTTCTTCATTTCCTTTTCTCCATCTTCCCGTCTCCATCTCCTCTTCTCCATCTTCCCCTCTTCATCTCCTCTTCTTCATCTTCCCTTTTCTATTCTAATTTCTCCACCAACTCTTCTTTTTATTATTTGCGAAATAATCCCTCAAATGTTAGGTATTTACATTCTAGTCCCTGAGATTTTAAGTATTTACAATTCAGTTCCTGGAGAAATATTTCTTTAAGTCTAAATCTCCTCATAATTTTTGACACACATCTCCTATACTTAGTCAAAATTCATTGCATGTCAAATTTAAACTCATTTCTTACTGCTGAAAATAACGCAAAATTTAATTAAAGCCATTTTACGAAATTGAGTCCTTTTGGGTATAATTGGGCCAAGATAAAGATTTAGAATATTAGAGAACAATGTCACAACTCTTAAAAGTGAAAAATGAAAATAAATTAACTCAAATTGAATTTTTTTAGGCCTCAAATGCTATTATTTATTAAATATTTTCTTAATTTCTAAAAAATAAATAAAAATACAAAAAAAATATGGAAAATTATTTGTTGTTCAAAAATGGTTGCCTAAACTTGGCCAAGGCGTCCAAAGTTGATTTTGCAATTTTCTCATTTTTTTTATTTTTTTATGAATTTTTGAAAATAAAAATACTGAAAAATACTGAAAATATGAAAAATCATTTTTTGGGTCAAAATTGGTTCCCTATGTTTAGCCAAGGTCCTCAAAGTTGATTTTTTTAATTTTATAAATTTTTATGGATTTTTTATTAATTTTCAAAAATAAAAATACCGAAAAATATTGAAAATATGAAAAAATATTTTTTGGTCAAAATTGGTTTTCTAGGCTTAGTCAAGGTCCCCAAAGTTGATTTTTTTAATTTTATAAATTTTTATAAATTTTTTATTAATTTTAAAAGAGAAAAGATAATTAAAAATATGGTGTCAACAGTTTTTACCGTCTATATTTCTGGTGTAAATTAGGCATATTCTCTCCTCCCTTCTCCTTGTTCTGTGAGTACATATTTGTGTGCTTGAGGTGTGTCGGAACATAACAAACATAAAAAATGTTTTCCGATTATTGTTGTAACCTTGAACTTCACCTCTTATCTGATAGAGAACTGGACGGCAAGTGCAAAGAGTCTTGAATCTCATAGATGTGTAGTAATTGGGCAAGTGTCGAAGAGCGGTGCAATCAATGATCGTTTGGATTTTAAATGGGAATTGAGTTTGGGTACAATCATGAAAATAACTGAATGTATGGGCAAAGTAAAATAACAAATCATGTGCTCTGCAATGCAGTTTTTTGACTAGTAAGACAACTAAATGGACAGAAAACTTGTTTGCATAGTATGATGTACTTTTGAGATTGAATGCAGCTCACATTGCAGCAGATATCATCGCCATTGCAGTTTGCTCTAATCTCTGCAATCCGTCTTGATTTTGGTTTTTCTATGTTGCAGTTTATCGTTGTTTCTTTGAAAGAAGGGATGTTCAATAGTGCCAAGGTTCTCTTCCGTATGAACTTTGTTGATGGGTTTTCCCACAGTCCAGTGCACAGTTGCATCCAATCGGACTCAATTTTCATGGAAGTAGCGAGCTGCACCGAAGAGATATTTCAACTAAGAACATTTTTGTCTAGCTATGACGCCCAGGGACATGATCCGAATCGGTGTTTCATCATGCCTTTAGTGTAATTTAAAGCGTGCGTTTTGCCCCAACCCTCGGTGATCAAGTGTTAACTTATTGCCTCCATCTTCGACATTTATGTCATAACAAATTCTTCCATTGAATGTTTACTTTGCTTTAACCTCACTCTCCCGGATACTTGTTTGGAGGAGAGAGCAAGAGTTAAGAACTGTTTATTGTTGGATGAAAGCCAACGGGCCTTTGATAGAGGCACTATAACCAGAGAGATCGTCGTAATACTTTGGCCAAAGCATGACGCCCGCCATACTTTTTTGAATCCTTGAGATTTGGAAGAACTTTTGAGGTAAGATCTGCGGCAGGGATAAAGCTGCAGCACAGCCGGTAATCGCATGAAAATCTTGCTAGCTGGAATGGTCGAAGTTCATTATTTCCATGCTTCTTCCAGGTTGGCCACATCACCGGGAATGTGCTCGCACGAGTTTGTTGCGGAGCTGATCCCAAACATAGTCGAACATTCCTGTCTACAGGGCATCCCCGATCCACGCATCAGGGAAAGGACATTGCAGGGCTGCAGTCAAGTGCACCTCATCACCACATCCGGTATGCCCGGAAAGGTACTTCGCGAGCTCATCCCAGTGCTGGCTCGTGCCTCCTTCGATGTGGAAATCAATGCCATCCAGAACTGCGTCTCCAAGCGGCCGCGAAGAGGACTTTCCTCCCAAGAAGTTGCTCCAGAGATAAGTCACGACCTTCCTAGCATCATTGGACAAGGCTAGCGTGTAGGCTGTAGTTAGCAGCGCCTCCTCCAATGGAAAGCATGACCTTCATGCACTTGGCTTGGCACGGCTTTATTTCGACTCACCTTAGTACAAACATTGACGGACGGGCCGCGACGACAGGCGAGGTTGATCGCAGGACTTTGGCCATTTCCAAATGTAGCAAGAAAAGCTATGTCAAAAAATTCATATTCAAGTATCTGCCAGAGGGCCTTCATTCCCATTTTGGCCCCAACAAACGAGATTCCCACCCGCATTAGTTCCCACAGCTAAAACCAGCATCTCTAAGCACAGAAATGCTAGAGAACTGGAAAACTCAGCAGCCATCTATTGAAGACAGATGGTAGATTCATGCTGCTATTCAGGAGGAGGAGCAAAGGTTGTAGGTTGTATGTGTTATTTGTTAACAATATCACCTAGAGGGGGTAAATAAGTGAATATAATCAAACCTGATAAAATAATACATAATTAAAAACTTCAAATTTAATAGGAGTGGATAAAGTAAATAGAATTATATAATACTTCTGCCAAGAAATTAATAGAGGCAAGTAGAGAGTAGAAAACAATGCACGAGAAATTATAGTAGTTTGACTTTTAATAAGCCTACGTCCACTTTTCTACACTAACAGCCTACTGGCTGAATTTCACTAAATAATCAAGCAAGAGATTACAGAAAGATGTGATTACCACAAGCACTTCCACAGAAGCGAATGCCGCCTCTATTAAGGTTATCTCACTCTACACACTTGACGCTATGTACACCTTTTACAAGATTTCAAGTAAACACTCAAGTAGACAATTTTGAATTAGTAAAGCTTTCTTGAATAAGGATGATGAACTCTTAATCTCTCTCACTACTCTTCAAACTTTGTGTTCTTTATGTACTCATCTTCCAAGCCTCCTGTTAAACAAAACCACTCCAAGGATCGATCTCCATTGGTAATTGGTGAATAAAGATCACGATCCGTTGAGGTTGGAGGAATCAAGGATATAGAAGGATTTGATCACCCATACAATCAAATCCTAGAATCCTAATCGAGCTTCTCAACAAAGAAATTATCTAACAAATTGCTAATCAATTAAGAATCATCGTAAGAAAAGAATATGAGAATATTTATGTGATTGATAGTCAATCAATTTAATTTAGGAACACACTCCTAACCAAATAATTGACCGTTAGTATGGAGTATTTATCTTGCTAAAATAAACAAGAATAAGAGTGAATAATCAACGATGATTAAATATGAAGATCGTATAAGTTTGCCTCTTCCACGAGTCCTACTCCAATCAGAATAGAAACATTAAGTATGAAGGCATAGAGATATATTTATAGTAAATCTTCGAAATATAAATCAAAGTCTTCTCATCAAAGTCAATAGTTTTGTTTCTTGCAAAATTAAATATATTTTTTCTCGCAATATGCTCATATGTTAAGGGGGCACTCCTTTCATAGATGTTAGACAGGCCTCCCATTGGAATTAACAAAAATTGCAATTTGCTCTTTAGCTTGGAAAGGCATGGTATTGAAAGCTCGCAAGCCCTGCAGTTGCAATCCCTGCGTCCTTCCTCTCTGTTCTGTCTAGTGACAAAATGTGGTTTCATGGCAGCCAAAGGCTAGTTAGCCAATACAGAGGAAAGACGACCACGTAGTGTCGCTGCCCCGATTAGCCGTCAGAGGCTCTACTAATCTGTTTGGTGATTTAACTAGTTTGTCTGGCATCATATCAAAACATATGGATTAGATTTTGTTAGTGACATATCTTTTTTTAGGGAATTCACTGGAATTTTCTAGTAACGGAAGCAGTGCAGGTTCTCAAGACAAGGCCTACACGAGGTATCATTGTGAATACATTGACGATTCTGCCCCCATCTTGTGTCCTCTGTCGGTAAGTAATAATACATTAGGACAGAAAACTATTCGGGGTAGCAAATGGACAGTGCATACGCCCCTGTAGGAAGAAATTCATTGGAGGAATCCACTTACCTTTTTGATTCCAAAATACTGAAATACCCAGAAATATATATTGAATCCACTTACCTCTTTGATGCACGAATATTGAAATACCTGGGAATATGCGTTGAATCACCAATGCATAAATGTCAAATCCTCAACTCAACGATGGTCCGAATATAATCACAAGGAAGATATTCTTGTTCCACAATGTAAATGCCAATTGTCCTCTCAAAATAAGGATGGATGCCTTTTACATGTTTTTTTGATGGAGAGGAGAGGAGAGAAAGAGGAGAGTGCTGCTCATCTCTTTTTATAGCTACCATCTTGGGTAACTTACACTAGAAGCTCAAGAAGTGACCTCCCTCTAGAACCTCTTGAAGTGACTTCCCTTTGAGGTAACCTCCCTCGAGAAGTAACTTACCTCCATGGGAAACCTCTATGGGTAACCTCCCTGTAGAACTCACCTCCCGCTAGAAGTGACTGCACTCTCAAGAACTTATCTTAAACTTCTTTTGTTGATAAGGAAATGGCAAGTTACTGAGGACTGTTTAGTAATGTTTCTGTTCCTCTGATTCTATTTTTCGAAACAAAAAGAATCAAAAATATATTTGGTAACGCAAATAATTCTGATTTCGATTTTGTCTTGAAAACAATTTTGGACCAAAAAAGTTTGATTCTCCAAGAAAATAACACTTTTGAGAACTAAAAAAAAAAGTCTCAATTTATGCTTTCACATGAACTTTCGAACTTAAAAAAAAATAGATTTGAAAATTTACTAACAACTAATTTTTTAATAATTAAATTTAAAAATAAGCTTTAAAATTTAAAAAAAAGTTAAAAGTTAAAAAACATTTTAAAAAAGTTTAGAAAAAGATCAAGAATTTAAAAAAAAATTATCGCCATCTGATTGTTCTCGAAAATAGAAATTTTGCACATTTACCAAAAGAATCCTATTCAAGAACAAAATTTTTACATAGTTATCAAATACGTTCTAATTCTCTAAAAATCATCCAAGAAACAAAATAAAAATATATATAATTATAATTATAATCAGTTTTTTAGATCAAAATCATCATCAAACATGCCCTAATTGCACCTTTTCAAATAGCACCTTAGGAGTTATCTGTTGTAAATGGTGCCTCTCAAACTCACTCCATCATCAGTAATCACATACCCCATCATGGGCGTACTACCAAAATGTAACGGCCCCCAATCTGGGTCATCATATACTAAGCAGTGAATAATCAAGAAACTTTGGAAATGCAGAAAGGTTGGGAACGACTGGTACCTGACAATTTCATAATTGGAAAAGCGCCCTACAATAAGAAAGGCGCACATAAAACGACTACATTTGTCAAACCTGGAATTGGTCATAGTCAAGCCTTGCTTATTCCCACACCTGACCATATTCATTTCGACTCTAAATTCTCTGCATTAATATGCGATTAATAGTTCAGATTTCATCATGGTTGCCGTTCAATTTACCGGGCAATCAACCAACTGGTAGAAGAGAAGGATAGAGTAAAAAAAAAAAGTGAAGTAGCGTTGCAAGTATACAGGAATACAAACTATTATTCACATTGAAAGGCAACCGTAACCATTGGAAGAAATTATTCAAAGCCTTCGTAGAAAAATGTGATGTTCCGGGAAACAAAACTTTGAATTCCATTGTGCTAATCCTCCTCATCATCAAACACGACCCTCGATCTTCTCCCACCAATAGCATTTTTGGCTATAGCACTAGAGGGGACGTCATCACCTGAATCTGCCAATTCATTGTCCATTTTCTCTAGGGGTGCCTCATTTGCTTGTTCGATGGGTGAACCAATATCGTCTTTGGTGCTGCCAGTTATTTCAACTTCAGAAGTGCCCCTGGAGTTTAAACTGTTCAAAGAAACACTGCGCTGACCCTCCGTGGCATCAACATTAATGGGCCAGTCATGCTCATCCCTGGTGCAAAAGAAATTTAATCTGCTTCAGAAAATAATCCAAGCCAATTTGACCCAAGCAGTCAATGCAATCCACATTCATGCAAAATATGATGCAAATTTCACTATTAATACAATTATTGGCAATTTCATCTCACAAAAGTCAGCCACCAAAACATCCATTTTCTCTGTTTCAAGACACGACAATAGGTCGATATTCAGCAGCATGTTAACTAAGAGATATTGGCAGTATGAGATGATACATACATACCTATGCACGCATGCGCGTGCGCACCTACACAGTATACATACATGAACACATTCATAAATTTTATTGCGGGTAATTCAAGCCTCATAACTTATGGCTGCAGTCATCCACAAGCAGTAGAAGAGGGCCAGAAGAGTACGTTAGCAAGCAAAAGGTATCTTCTTAGTTAACATACCCTTCCGCAGAATTTTCAACCATTGCCCCATCACTCTCTCTGTCCAATAATGTCCCCTCTGTCGAAGTTATTCTGATGCTCTCATTTGCAAAGCTCCTGATCTTTGATGACACGGTGAGCTTTCTACTTCTATGAGCAAAGAGCATGTCAGTATGTCTCTGGGCAAGTACATATCTAGAATGACATGCAAAAGAACAAACACGCATACAATCCCCATATATCTGCTGTACAAACACAGCACAAATTTCAGAACAAATTTACTTATCTTTAAAACTTGAATATCGGATGAAATGTCAAATTTTATTTCCAATGGTTCAGAACACAAATAATAAGGAAGACATTGTGCAGACATTCGAATAGAAGGAAGCCTCATGCACTTGAAGACATCGTCTCCGGAAACACATCAATTGTACGTAACTTTCTCTTTCTCATTAGACCTGCGTGAGGGGTGTTCTGCTTCTAAACTGAGCGAAAATGCCTATTTAAAGTCCACCCCCCGATTTCCAGAATGCTTTGATTTTGGGAAGGTTTCAAGAAAATTTATGCCTGAATTTATGGTATATCACAGTGGATCGTCAAAATAAATAAATGTAAATGATATGACGATCATCAATTACATGCTCCAACTGCCTACATAACTGAGGTGCTACATGGTAAATGGTTTTACATTTAGCCTGTGAATAACTGTACTATTTTATGATGTATTGGAGAACTGAACATGAATCTGAAAAGGAAAAAAAAAAAAACAAGAGATTCTTAAATAATGCCTAAACTGAGATCAAAGCAACCACAACCTACAACTTTCGTTAAGACTTACTTCAGGACAGAGCTCAATGTTTCGCCATCAGAATCATCTTCCAACGATCTTCCTTCAATTTCTGCACTCTGCAATTTACTGGTGAAGAGTTTTTTATTCTCCTTGTTTCTTCCCCTGATGGCATGTACAAATTTGGGATAATATTAAGTATTTGTTGCTGTGGAAGATCTCTCAAGCTGAAAAAAACCTTACATCACAGGCGTCTGAAAATATCAGGGAAGATCGAGATTCATAACTAAGATGTGGCCGGTTCCTCCTAGAAAACAAAGCTAGGAACATGGCACCCATCCCAGCCATGGAATGTTGTTAGATTAGAAAGAAGTTGAGGAAATGCAAAAAGGGCGGCAGTTTCAATCAAGAAGATATGTGCAACAGAATTGATCAGGGAAGAGTCATGTATCCACCAAATCCAAATTGCTCGACCCCTTCTGAATCCAACCTAATAATCAATCCGGAATGACTACCGGCTGCTGATTTCAAGTGGATTAATGGGGCAACAGAGTAAATGCATTGGCTTTCAAGACCCCAAATCCAGATGAATGGAGATCATTGGACTTCTCTTCAGATCATATTGGAAGCATATCAGTGAGTCCAAAATTCAGATCATATTGGAAGCATATCAGTGAGTCCAAAATCAAAGTCGAACATCCTTTGCCTTTGATCAGATTTGCGACTGACTGTGGTTTGAAAGGCTGAAACAGACTCAAGACCAGACCACTTTGCCCGCGACTGGTAGGAGCTGCCTGGTTAAATCCAGCTTTTTGAACAAGACAGTAGACAAATAGCATAGCTATCATAACAAATTTGTTTTGTTCTTTAAGAATGGCAAGCACCATATATGTAAGACTGGGGATGCTTGAAGGGAGTAGAGTCAAATTACCTAAGCCTCAATGATAGCAATGTCTCATTGTCCGAATCCTGCGTTTCATCAGCAGGATGATCACTAAGATTCTCATCTCTCAAATGCAAGCTGGCTTCAACTTTCTTCTGTCGGGGAGCACGTAAACCTAGCTGTTTGAGTTTACGAGCAATTTGGGCAGGTGTGAATATTCCATCACCATCCAACGCGTTTGCAATCATATAGCTGCACCTTTTATGATCCTTGAACCTATTGTACCACATACCTTTTAGCACCAGTGATGAAAAGGAAAAGGACAATGTCCTAAAAAAGTGGAGAGATGATGATTGGACAAAACTCACTTCTCAAATAAAGATCTAATAGCTGCCTCCTGATCTTCACTTAATGCATGTACTCTTTTTCTTGCGTGCCTGAAGCGAAACAGAGCATCAGCACTTCACATACCAGTCAAGTTTCTCTATGAGCACATCCTATATAACTACCATGGCTGCAAAGAAAAATCCTATTAAAGAAGAGAAAAAGGGCCCATTTCAGTCTTACTTAAACAAGGGCAACTTCATTTTACTATAAAAATAAAGGCGTACTCCTGCTCCTATGCCTCTTATACTGTTAATGGCATCTCTCCTCTCCTATGATGATGGTGTATGTTTCTTTCTTGAGATTTTCATCTGCTAAATGAAGAAATGTGGGGATTTACACAACCTCATATTCCTACAGACTGATTGATTCAAAGAAACATAGACAATATATTCCTTATTTCCTAAGGGAGCTATTGTGGACGGACCACATAAACACAGTACTAGTTTACAGCTGGACAAAAGAAACAGCTAGGGTTTACTTCTTTGCTGGACTGACATGTCATTCAGGGCCCAGCATATCAATGTCTTAATAACTCAAGAAGTACGCAAACAGGAAAACAAAAATATCTATGTAATTGTCCATACAAAAGGCAATCAACTTTTTTTTGTAACATGAATATTCAGATGGGTGCTTACAAAGGTAGCCTCGTTGAATGATTGATCAAATCCTGCGACTTAAGAGACAAACTTCCTCTTTCCTGTGCATCTTCCCCATCCTCGGGATGACTGGGCCGTGAAGTGGATTCTTTATTGTAAGGGATTCTGTTCCTTCGGCCAGTTCTCAATCCTAGTTGCTTAAGCTTGTTCCCAACTTGAGCAGGTGAAACTTTACAATCAGGCTCTACAGCCTCCGCAATCAGGTGATTGCATTTTTGTTCATCTTTGAACCTATAACAAAATTAAGCAGAACAAAATACTGGACATATGAATGAACAATCACTTCATCCTTTGTTAAGTTGCGAATAATGTTCTAGACCATATGACCAATAAAACATGTACCTTCTATCAAAGCACTTTTGAAAGAGGCTTTCTTTCTCCGTTTTTTTTTTCAGAGAGAAAATGATCCAACATTACTATGACACTCACAAATTATTAGTAAGGAGGATCTTTGCACTGCTACTTACTTTTCATACAGATCTCTAATTCTGGAGTCTAGCTCATGACTAAGAATGAGTCTTCTCCTTCTTTTAGAAACCTTGCCATGGTCATCGCCCAACGAATTTCCCCTGCAACAACCACTCCCAAACTTAAAGCAGGGAATTCAAGGGGAAATTTGGTATTATTTCTTCAAGTTAGAAAATGTAGTACCATTCAAGTTTCTCTTCCACATCAACGTCAATTGGTGAACTGGTGATTTCTGGTGATTTATTAGAGTCTGCATCTCTGGAAAAATGGAGGACATGATTTATATAATAACATTGTAACGAACGCTTGCGATCACAAAAATCCTCAGAAATAAGGAAATTACAATGATGAATATGATAATGAAAAGTAAAAGTTGGCTATTTTAATAATTCATGTTTAAGATAATATTCTCGCAGAATGTATAGTGCATGTGAGAGATTTTAGGGTTTCTTGCTTCTGGTACCCTAAGTCATGGCTTATCACCACATCAGCTTCATCTTCACCCAAAGCATCTGCTATGCTCCTACGAACCCATCCTGTAGCATGCATGGAACCAATTTCTCCATATCCATTCTGTTTCTTCAACTTGCCAACCTCATGCAGTAAATATTCAGCATTAATATGATGACACTCTTTGCGGGTCTTCCAGAATAGCACTTCCACAAAAAGAAGGGGTTGCTGTTTCATCTTCCGTAGCATTTTCCTGACTAAGTTGGTCAAAAAGTTCACTATTTCTGTGTATTCCTTGTTTGGACAAAACTTCAGCTCAACCAATATTTCGTGAAATATAGTCAAGAGTGATAACTGCAAAATGTTATAGGACTCTTCAGATATTTAGAAACTTGATGAGTAAGTATCCATAAGTCATAAATAAAAAACATGTCCTGACCTGATATAGCATTGGAGAGAGCTCGAGATCATTGGCAATCCTACTCAGAATTGAAAGTATATAGCGATTTGTGTTGATAGAGTTGCTCTTGTAGAACTTTAATAACCAACACAGATTATGAATGATGCCATTGTTTGCAAAGGATGATACTATCGTGGACACTTTAAAATCAACTTCATCATATTGAACAATTTGTTCATCACCAGAAGAATCACCCGTACTATAAGAAAGATCCCGTGGAGGGTCAGATTTTCTTGAACATGGCAGATTGTTGTCAGTCTTCTGTTGCTCCATGGTAGATTCACCATGTTTCTCTGAAATATCAGCATCAAGAAGAATACCAGTTTCCCCACCATTAGAATCTGCATCTAATTGGCCATCTTGGTGACACTTGTCTCCAGAAGCCAGATTTTCACCACTAGATGTAGCAATTTCATCCTGAACCATAAGACAATCTGCCGAAGGTTCCATCTCTGCTTCTGCTTTGTCAGTTACTCTTTTCCCTGTTCTCCTCTTTCTGGATTTTCTAGTAACCTACCAAAATGAGTTTGTTCAGAAATACATAATACCAAGATAAAGGGCATTTATAAATCAGGAAAGATAATTGGGAATGCTATCATTTCCAAAATAAATTCCATTGAAATAGAAAAGTAAACCGAAAGCATAGATATGGCATTGCAAGCGCTTTCTAAACAATCCCTGCATGCTTGAGAAGATTATCAGACTGCATGAATTCACTCGACAAAAGTGCATTGATGATAGCCTCATAATTATGCACAGCATATAGGCATCTGATAATACAAGCCCAAGAAATAATGAAACCCTGTTATGTTAGTATCACTGGTCACTTGTGCAAGGGAACTTAAGCATAATGCATGAATGCAAAAATATTCTGCATTGGTATCCCGGTATGTTAATTTTGTGCATGGGGTGATGCCTTCCTCAATGGAATCACACCCCAAATATACAGCATGAACAGAAATAGACATAGACAAAACTTGACAAAAATAATGGATGGAAATAACAACAGAAATTGATTCATCTCTAGAAACACAGATAAATTAAATTCGACCCAGCCTCGGGCAGGTGGTGACTCTTGCACTCACAGCATATCAACTCTGAGACTGCAGAAAGAATGAGTCATAGCAAATGCTCGTACATGAAGAGACCAAAAATTGATGCTGTAGATGCAATGTATGATATGCTGCAGTTGTAGTATTCATCTACCAGGCATTTCTTACCATCCGATTAAAAGAGTTTCTACATGATAACAGAGCCTGCAGCTAATCATTTATTCAAAAAGAGAGGACTCATTACCTTGTCTCCTCCTACAAAAAAGTATAGCACAATGAATCAATAGGTCCAACTGAAATTTAGAAAACCAATGAGAAAAATTAGCCGTTTGTAGTTCACTGCTTAAGTACGAAGATTTCAATGGTAGTTTTCTTGTTAAAGACCAGTGCTTGAGGGAGATGAGCAGCATGCAAGAGTCTATGGCCCTATCCATAAATTAATGTTCTTATCTCTCACTTCCACTTCTCATGAAACCTCTGGTCCTCGCTTCCCTTCTTCGTAGGGTACGCTCCATCCCATTAGCCCTTGCAACTTCCGGTATATCCAATTATATAAGGAAACTCACCCTTTGGTACCAAGCAAGGGAGTTGAGTCCTTGTTTCAGCTCCTAGGCAAACTAATTGATGGGAAGGGAAGACTACTTTACTTGAACGAATCCCTTGGCTCTCTTAACCTTAGATATTATCACATTCTCCCCTTTCTTACTACAGATGGCAAATGGATAAAACTAGTGGAGAACAAGTACAGACACAGAAAGCCTCAAGGTATCATTGTGAAATTCCATCAACGGAAATTATCCAATGAATCACCTCACCAAAATTCCCACAAAAGTGCATATTTCCCATCTTGTACAATGGTCACATACCCTTAGTGTTCCGCGATCTTGAAGTCTCTCCATCAACTGCATAATTGCATGAATCACTTCCACCAAATCTGCAAGATCACTGGTAAGGAGGAAAAAGGAAAAATCAGGGCAGGAAAGTTTGATTATGAACTACTACTTTACACACGTATGAGAATTTTGCTGGAAGCAGAACAAATTCATTGACTTTTTACACCTGGCAAACCACAATGCCAGAAAACCATGGAAAACTTACGAGATTTTTTTACAAGTTTTTGCTCAAAATGACATGTCACCCTGCTAAACTCACTAATACTTAGTACATTATACTTAAAAATCTCAAAAATATGTCACCAATACTTCCGTCCCACAAAAGATCCGAAGTCAGGCAGTCAGTGATGTTATCGACCCACCCTTCTCCACTAGTATAGGGTTTAAGATATAGAAGGAAAGCAGACAAAAGTTAGAGAAACATTTTAGTGGCAGGTGCTCGTCCTCACACTTAATGTAATCTAAATCCACTTTGCATATAAATGGGGCAAAAGTTGTGTTGTCTCAGGGAGATGATTCCGTGTGTGACCTTTCAGTAAAAATCTTGACCTATCTTCTTTACCATATGACTTGTATGGGCATAAGTCATCTAATGCTCAAGTTATTAGCTGCTGCTTAATGATGGGACTATGTCCCAGCCTAAGATATAATGTTCAGAAAGCCAGTACTAGTGGCAATTTCACTATCTAATGCAACAATAGCACATATGAAGTAAAAGACCTTCTAGGTTGCTTGTGAACATCAAACGATTTGACAAGGTTGAGAAGGAAATGAGTCATTCCTTGATCAGTCTGATCATAAAATAACTTGTAAAGAAGAACCCGGGCAGTCTGAGGCTCCCTGGAATTTTCTGGCAGTAATTTAAGCACCAAATCTAGTGTCCGAATCTGCAAAAGAAGACATTTTTAGGTGAATATAAAAACTAATTCCTTCCATAGCAGCGCTAACATTATTATTTGTTCGTTATCAGGAGGACAACATCAAGTCATGTTGACATACCCCTCCAACATCAGAATGTAGTTTAAAGCAGTAGCCAGGAAGCGCAAATACAAAAATTACGGGGCCTCTCTAACCATCTTTTGTACAAAAAACAAATCAAAACCACAACAATGAACAGTCTCACGGTAAGTCCATGACGGCAGATTAGTTGATTGTTTCATCCCAAGATCCCAGTAGAAAAAGAAGGGCCAGCTAAACTTATGATGAGATAGGATATTTAGGCATTCCTCCTCAATGAGCCCACTTGAGGATGAACCATCTCACTCTTACGTGCTGTGGTAACTGATTATTGGTATACCGATGTGGTTGTATATCAAAATCTCACCATTCCATCAATAGATGAAGACCACTATCAGATTAGATATTTAGTATTTACCCAGCTGTGCTATGTTCCTATTATATTACACAGTTCATTAATTCCTTCAAAGTATATACTTGTGCAACTGAGGAGGAAGACTCGTGGGACTAATCACTTAATGGTCTTTCCTTTCACTTCTTATGCTGTACTAAGTCCATCACCTTGGAAAATTTCATCTCCACTGCACATCTCTCATAACACTGCAAAGGATCAAAGTATCAACGGCCCCAAAAAGTTATCAGGAACAAAATTTGCAGTATCTTGAATATGAAGATCTTGTTCCCTTCTCCTAACAAGTGTAATCTATGACCTGAGTGAAATTCAACATTTTGCCCAAGCCCCCATCTACACATAAACAACATAGAAGATGCATGCAATCAAACTTGTCCTCCAAGAATCATTTTAAAGGGTAACCATAAAGAAAAAATTACCATAGCTTTCAGAAGAGATCCTGCTGCAGATAAAAACTTGTAGTCTTTTGTTTCCTTTAATCCATCAAAGGCATCACGCCACTTCGAAATAACCATCAGAAACATAGATTCATTCATTGATGCAGCAATTGGCCCACATATATCACCACTAAATAGGCTTCTGTCTTCATTGCTACAACCAGATAGGGAACTGCCCATCTCTGCATTAGGCTGTAATATAACAAAATATTATGTGATATCCGAAATGTATGTCACTGGAGACTGATGCCAAAATCTGAGCTTATGTATACTGCCCTCTATTTCAGAACTCGGAAAGAAGATATACTAACCATATCTCCTCTCACTGAAACAATAAAAAAGCTGAGCATAGGCAAACAAATTACGGTACAGCGATGCCTATCGGACCTTACTGTTGCAGTAGTTTTTGTCAAATGCTCACAAACATTATTTACCGAGGTTGTGGAAAGGTGACCACAAGCTTTGCAACAGTATCGTCCCACAATGATGTATACAGATAGAATGACGTTTTAGAATTCAAATCTATTTGAATGAAAACCTAAACTCAAGCATAAGGAAGTATCCAAAAAGGAAGCAATGTATAAAGTACAGGTTCAAACAACACCCTCGTACATTTGCTCACTTAGAACTTATTCCTCTTTCTAGGAGGTTTCTCACATAATCTCCTTCCTTTTAACATTTCCTCATCAAATTTCGTTATACTAGAATAAGTCTACAGCATACTTATGGGAATGCTGTCAATCCAGAGAAAACAAACAGCAAAATAGATGACTGATCTGCACTGTACCTCACCTAGTGAAACCCGAATAAGAAATGCATTTATACTCCCAAAAGTACATAATTCAACACATGACCTACTCTAATGTTAAGAGGAAATAATGCAATAAAATCCTCCACGTCGCCAAGGATGTAAATAATATGTGAATTTCCAATTTTAAATCTTACCTTAGACGCCGAAAATTTGTGATACTGAAAAGAAGTGACAAATTTTGCAAACTCGAAGAAGTACACCACATCATTTCTCTGAATATTAAGTTGTTCCCTCTCAATATCCTCGCGAACTGACTGCATCAAAACTGATACATGGCCCAGATAAGTTTCCGCAATGCATCAAAGAGTGCTAATACAAAACAATAAAAATTGTCATTTTAGTTTGAAACATACCATTGTAACCTCCAGATAGAAATTGATTCAAGAAACCATGAAGCGACTTTAAAATGTTATCAGCTGTTGTCAGCATTCTCCTCTGGTCCCATACAATTTTTTTCGTTGGGCCCCGGCGGAACTTATCAGATTTAGAGTACACATTGAGCGAAGCAGAATTAGGACTTCCTTTAAGAACTGCTTTGGAACCATCCTGCGAGAAGAAAGTAGAGTTTAGTAAGCTCAAAATTGATATGCAAGTAAAAAAAAAAAAAGTTAACTCATACCATGGAAAATCGCTCAAATGTCCCAGAAAAATGTGAATAGTGGCCCGCATATTGTAATCTGGAAAGCCTCCTTTTGTCCTTCTCCTCTTCAATAATCGATTTGAGGCTACTCAACGAAGTTTTGGCTTCCGCATCCTTCATACCATTATTTTGAGTGAATTCGGGACATGCATGTCAATCAACCATTTGTAAAGGACACATAACAGAAGTCGATTCTAAATCTCAGCAACAAGAGACTCAACGAAAAGACCACTTTTCAGGTTCATTATCATGCCGCGCACTGTCAAATTGAAACACCAAACATGATCTATGGCTTCCAACCATGTTTCGGTAATATCATGCCAATCATTTTAATAAAAATGCTTATTTTTCAGAAAATATAGACTAAGGTTTTAGTTAAGTACTCCCCTCTACAGTCTATACAGTCCAATGTATCATAATCTAGATAAAAATGAGAATAATAGAGGTATACCCACCTTGAGACTATTCAGATGTGCTTTTGCGACCAACTCAGGATCTTGGCCGTGAATTATATGGTAAAATATCTCCAGCAAAAGCCAATTATCTTGATGAAGGTAGTCGGAAGAATCACCAACGTGCTGAGCCACGAGTAAGAATAGATCCATCACATTTTCATGGAACAAAAGCTCCAAAAACCTGTCTCGAAGTGACAATATTTGAGTGGCAAATCCAGCAGCCTTCTGAAGTGCTGAAATGTCCTGGATGGCCAGTAGGTTTCGAAATAAAGTAAGAACAAGCTGCACTAACTTCCAGTCATCCTCTGTGAATACTTCACTGGAATGGATCCATGTGATTTGAACAGAATAAGAGCAAGTTGTTAGTAACAAATGACAGAAACTAAAGCAATCCAAATCTCTCTCTTACACGCACCATCGCGCGCGCATATCATGAAGTGCAAAGTGGGAAGCCACTTATAGTTCAGTACTACCAGTGCCAATATACGAAACACCAGAAGATATGGACTCTGAGCTGTGTGCATTACGGTGGAAACCGAGTCTATGATATCTCTATCTCAAGTTCTTAGACAACGTACACAATGAAACAGATGGAATAGGATGAGTTGTGTCACCTTTCCAAGTTTTCCAGCGGGCTCTCAAGCAGTGAAATAATAACTGCAACCGTGTCACTCAAGGTAATTGCAGATTTAACATCCCATAAATACTCGATCTGCAGCGGAATATCAGAGGATGTGGGCTCAATGGGCATTGTGAGAAACACCAAGACCTTCACTATAGAAAACCAACAATTAATAATAAATCATCTCTTCTACTCAGACACGCATTCAATGAACTGGTACTGCAGCATTTGAGATGTCAATTTACCAGTGTTCAAAACCAAGCTGCGATCGTCTTGGCAATGCTCTAAAATGGGTATCAAGTCTTTGGACACGCAGTTCCATTTGCAGACTTGCTTGAAAACCTCTCTTGTCTGTGGGTCATCACGCCTGAGAAATCTCAGCAGATCCTTTAAATTATCTGGAAACGAGTTGACAAACAGTGGTTTGTCTCAGCAGGTAGATAACTCATACATCACTAGGTTAGTGAGAGGGCATGATAAAGTAAAAATAACAAAACAAAACCATTGGACTTCCCTCTAGGGAAAGTGAAATTCGCCAGCATGCAGGCCGACCCGAAAAAAGAATTAGTGAAACTTTCTAGTTGCAGTGTTCTAGCATTTGGAGTCTAGGACGATGCACAGGGTTAGACAAAATTGTGCATTTCAAGAAGTAAAAAAAAAAAAATGAACGGAAAACACTAGTTTCATGTTCTACATCAACAGTAGAATCCAATAATAGAAAAGGGCATTGGCGGGGGCGCCTCGCTCCTCCCAACCCGATTTGATAAAATGTTTAGTAGTTGTCTGATATAATTTATGATACTTCAAGTAAAATTTCTTCATTCCGCCCAGCGGCACTAAGATTTTGCATGTGTCCTCTGAACTAATATTTCACATCGGTCACTTGATCCAATGAGCCATGCCTGAGAATTGGATGCAACAGACGGGAGCTAAGCTAACCATCGAACTTGGGCGATCTCCGACCAAAAAGAAAAAAACTTGGATGATCAGAAATTATGGGGAGTAAACCCTATTTGGAACCGAAAGAGTACACCGTCCATCAACTCGACAGAGTGTCCCAAGTAGCAGCATGGCATTAACACTTCAACTGAGACGAAATCCTGAGTTCTCTCTTCTTCGTGTTTCGCATTACAAACAGCCAAGCAGAGGTGGAAAATAGCTACAAATTGGTACCTAGGCAGTGCGAGCCCTTTGAATAACCAATGCGATTGCCATCGTCGTCCTCATCAACGATGCCGAGACCGGCACAGATCGCAGATAAGCCTTGCGTGTCCATTCTACCTTGTAGCTTCGACGGACCGAGCTGAGGCGAGATCGAATGCTAGGGAACTTTGGTGGATAATCGATCGAAGATGAGGGATCAGAGTGGAAGAGAAATGACGGAGAAATGGAAAGAGTGATGAAATTCGGAGGTTAGGGCGCCAAATTATCAGGTTTTCCCGCGCAGGAGATTGAGAAGAGATGATCGAGTGCTCTTTGGTTATGGTACCGATATTAGAACCGCTTGCGTGGCACGTCTCTCGCGCAGCGATTTTTCCATCTGAATTTATTTGACAAAATCGCGAATTTAAGCGCTGCATCTTAAGCGTTGGCAATTTTAAGTGCCGAACATAAAAAGCACGATTGAAATGGATAAGTGCAATTTAAAAAAAATTGCAATCAAATTTTAAAACTTGTTCGTATTTTTCGTTTATTAAATTGGACAGAGTTAATAAAAGAACTTAATTGCCCCAACTTAACGAATTTTATGAATTAATTATACGCTTTGAAAGTGTTCAAACTTGACAAGTTTTAGTATTTAATTGTATTTTGTTAAAGGTTTGGGAATTAATTACATTCTTATAATAAATCTTAGGATTTAATCGCACCTATTTGAAAAATTTATGACTCACTTGTACTTTTGTAATAAATTTTATGACTTCTTGTGCACTTATCCTAATTGAAAATATTTCTCATGGCATGTGAATTTGCGATTGTATTTTAGCAATATAATTTTTAGGATTTCGATAATTGTGTCGCGACCCCCTAAAAAAAATTTATCTTCAAAAGGGGTTAACGGATTATTAGGTTAATTAGATTTGACTAACCTAACGCGAACCCTCCCAAGCCCTACCGAATCGCAACTTTGGTTTTTTGTTTAAATGATTTTGAAATTTGGAGTCGCCACTAATCGTTCTTGGTAGGCCGATTAGAAACCTAAATAAATTAGCGGGAGAACTAATTTATTCCTACGAACCAGAGATTATGAGCTCGGGGACTTGGTTACACTAGTTAATTAAAACTAATGCCCTTTCGGTACCTTAATTTCATAGATATCCTAATTCGGCAACTCATGCTTGGTTTATTCCTAAGGCTCTAGTAGGGTATTCTCTTTTGTGTTTTCACCTTTTAAATAGGATGCATGGATGGTATATATTTTTATTTGTTATATTTTTTAAGTGTTAAAGATTCCCTGAAGCCGAAAGAGGAAGTGTGCTAACGACTTCTGTGCAATATTACGACCTACTCATCTTTTGGGCATGATGATTCAAAAATTAAATTATAGGAAGTACATGACAGTGAATAAACACCTCCAATGGGAGGCCTAGCATTGGCTTGGCTCTTCCCTTTGGGATTTAAGGTACATGTATTTAAGTTGCAGGTATTTAACTACTGTAAGTAAAAACCTCAAATGAGAGGCTAAGCATTGGCTTGGCTCTTCCCTTTGGGATTTAAGGTACAGGTATTTAAGTTGCATGTATTTAACTACTGTAAGTAAAAACCTCCAATGGGAGGCTAAGCATTGGCTTGGCTCTTCCCTTTGGGATTTAAGGTACATATATTTAAATTGCAGGTATTTAACTACTGTAAGTAAAAACCTCCAATGGGAGGCTAAGCATTGGCTTGGCTCTTCCCTTTGGGATTTAAGGTACAGGTATTTAAGTTGCAGGTATTTAACTACTGTAAGTAAAAACCTCCAATGGGATGCTAAGCATCGGCTTGGCTCTTCCCTTTGGGATTTAAGGTACAGGTATTTAAGTTGCAGGTATTTAACTACTGTAAGTAAAAACCTCCAATGGGAGGCTAAGCATTGGCTTGGCTCTTCCCTTTGGGATTTAAGGTACAGGTATTTAAGTTGCAGGTATTTAACTACTGTAAGTAAAAACCTCCAATGGGAGGCAAAGCATTGGCTTGGCTCTTCCCTTTGGGATTTAAGGTACAGATATTTAAATTGCAGGTATTTAACTACTGTAAGTAAAAACCTCCAATGGGAGGCTAAGCATTGGCTTGGCTATTCCCTTTGGGATTTAAGGTACATGTATTTAAGTTGCAGGTATTTAACTACTGTAAGTAAAAACCTCCAATGGGAGGCTAAGCATTGGTTTGGCTCTTCCCTTTGGGATTTAAGGTACAGGTATTTAAGTTGCAGGTATTTAACTACTGTAAGTAAAAACCTCCAATGGGAGGCTAAGCATCGGCTTGGCTCTTCCCTTTGGGATTTAAGGTACAAGTATTTAAGTTGCAGGTATTTAACTACTGTAAGTAAAAACCTCCAATGGGAGGCTAAGCATTGGCTTGGCTCTTCCCTTTGGGATTTATGGTGCAGATATTTAAATTGCGGATGGACTTTGTCCTCTCTATTCTGGGGTATTGTTGACACCTGATTTTTAATCATTTTTTCTATTGCTAAAGTAATAAAAAATCCATAAAATTCATAAAATTGAAAAATCAACTTTGGGGACCTTAGCCAAGCCTAGGGAACCAATTTTGACCAAAAAACGATTTTTCATATTTTCAGTATTTTTCGGTATTTTTATTTTCGAAAATTCATAAAAAAAATGAAGAAAAAATGAGAAAATTGAAAAATCAACTTTGGAAGCCTTGGCCAAGCCTAGGCAACCATTTTTGAACAAAAAATAAAATTTCATATTATATATATATATATATTTTAATTTTTTTTAAAAAAATACAAAAATACTTGAAAATTTTGGAAAAATAACATTTGAGGCCAAAAAAATACACAAAGATAGTTAATATTTTTATTTTAAATCTATTTTCATATTGGCCATCGCAAATTCAGAAAAATCCAATTCGAGTCACGTGTTCCTTCACGAGTATAATCTTGAATCGGGCCTAAAAAAATTTAATTTGAGTCAACTTATTTTTAATTTTCACTTTTTATGAGTTGTGACATTATATTCTAATATTTTAAATTTTCATCTTGGCCCAATTATACCCAGAATGACTTAATTTTGCAAAAGGGCTTTAATTAAATTCTGCATTATTTTCAACGGCAAGAAATGAGCTTAAATTTGACATGTGGTAAATTTTGGTGTGTCAAAAATTGTGAGGAGATTTGGACTTAAAGAAATATATTTTTTCAGGGACTAAATTGTAAATACTTAAAATTCAAATACTAGAGTGCAAATACTTAACTCTTGAAGGATTATTTTACAAATAACAAAAAGAAGAGTTAGTGGATAAATTAGAATAGAGAAGGGAAGATGGAGAAGAGGAGATGAAGAAGAGAAGTTGGAGAAGAATGGATGGAGAAAATAAGATAAGAATAGAGAATGGAAGATGGAGAAGAGTTAGTAGAGAAATGAGAATGGAAGATAAGAATAGAGAAGGGAAGATGGAGATGAAGAAGAGTTAGTGGAGAAATTAGAATGGGAGATAAATATGGAGAAGGGAAGATGAAGATGAAGAAGAGTTAGTGGAGAGATTAGAATGTGAGATAGAGATGGAGAATGGAAGATGAAAATGAAGAAGAGTTAGTGGAGAAATTAGAATGGGAGATAGAGTTAGTGGAAAAATTAGAATGGGAGATAGATGAGTAGATTATAAAAGGAGGAAGAAGTGAGCTTGAGGGGGGAGATTCTTGGGAGAGAAAATTTGAAGTGTTTGGGAGGATTTTTTTTGGAGAGAAAATTTTGGATGTTTGAGAGAGTTTTGGGAGATTGAAGAAAAATTTGAGAGAAAGAAAATACCAAAAGAGAGAGAATTTTGAAGATGATGGGAGTTCACAGCTAGGGATTATCATCACAAATTCCTTCATCGATCAATATAAATCAAGAGTTCATCCTCGTCAACGAGCAAGCAAATTCGAGCTAAGTGTTTTTATTTATTCATTTGTTTATGGTTTTACTTGCAAATTAGCACAAATTGTATACACTTTCTCCATCTCCTCTTTTTTTTTCTCCATATTTTATGTCAGGAGAAGGATATCTCTACGTCAACAGCAAAAATCTCGTAGAGATGCAAAAATCGGCCCAGACAAGCTCCCAAGCTGTCCACCGATTTCTCAACTGATCTGTGACTAAAAGTCCCTCTTAATTCAAAAGAAACTTTCTATATTGGGAACATAGAGAGCGAAAATCAATTATAGAAATCCCTCCCAAAAAAACAGGAGATAAGTACTCTTTCCACTCTTCTGGTTTTAGGTGCAAATCAGCACATATTTTGTATACTGACACTTCACTCTATTTTATGTCAGGAAGCCGCAACTCTATATCAATGGTCAACCCTATGGAAGCACAAAATCGGCTTGGAGGAGACCTCAAGTGCGTACAAATTTCAAATTGTTGAATCAATTCGTTGTATTTTATTTTAAAGAATTCATACCCCAGAATGGAGAGGACAAAGTCCATCCGCAACTTAAATACCTGCACCATAAATCCCAAAGGGAAGAGCCAAGCCAATGCTTAGCCTCCCATTGGAGGTTTTTACTTACAGTAGTTAAATACCTGCAACTTAAATACCTGTACCTTAAATCCCAAAGGGAAGAGCCAAGCCGATGCTTAGCCTCCCATTGGAGGTTTTTACTTACAGTAGTTAAATACCTTCAACTTAAATACATATATCTTAAATCCCAAAGGGAAGAGCCAAGCCAATGCTTAGCCTCCCATTGGAGGTTTTTACTTACAGTAGTTAAATACCTGCAACTTAAATACCTGTACCTTAAATCCCAAAGGGAAGAGCCAAGCCAATACTTAGCCTCCCATTTGAGGTTTTTACTTACAGTAGTTAAATACCTGCAACTTAAATATATGTACCTTAAATCCCAAAGGGAAGAGCCAAGCCAATGCTTAGCCTCCCATTGGAGGTTTTTACTTACAGTAGTTTAAATACTTGCAACTTAAATACCTGTACCTTAAATCCCAAAGGGAAGAGCCAAGCCAATACTAGGCCTCCCATTGGAGGTGTTTATTCACTGTCATGTACTTCCTATAATTTAATTTTTGAATCATCAAACCCAAAAGATGAGTAGGTCGTAGTACTGCACAGAAGTTGTTAACACACTCCCTCTTACGGCTTCAGGGAATCTTTAACACTTAAAAAAATATAACAAATAAAAATATATACCATCCATGCATCCTATTTAAAAAGTGAAAACACAAAAGAGAATACCCTATTAAAGCCTTAGGAATAGACCAAGCCTGAGTTGCCGAATCAGGATATCCATGAAATTAAGGTACCGAAAGGGCATTAGTTTTAATTAACTAGTGTAACCAAGTCTCCGAGCTCATAATCTCTGGTTCGCAGGAATAAATTAGTTCTCCCGCTAATTTATTTAGGTTTCTAATCGACCTACCAAGAACGATTAGTGGCGACTCCAAATTTCAAAATCATTTAAACAAAAACTAAAGTTGCGATTCGGTAGGGCTTGGGAGGGTCCGCGTTGGGTTAGTCAAATCTAATTAACCTAATAATCCGTTAACCCCTTTTAAAATTTAAAATTTTTTTTAGAGGGTCGCGACAGGTATGAATTCTTTAAAATGAAATACAACGAATTGATTCAACAATTTGAAATTTGTGCGCCCTTGAGGACTCCTCCAAGCCGATTTTGTGCTTCCATAGGGTTGACCATTGATATAGAGCTGCGGCTTCCTGACATAAAATAGAGTGAAGTGTCAGTATACAAAATATGTGCTAATCTGCACCTAAAACCAAAAGAGTGGAAAGAGTACTTATCTCCCGTTTTTTGGGAGGGATTTCTATAATTGATTTTCGCTCTCTATGTTCCCAATATAGAGAGTTTCTTTTGAATTAAGAGGGACTTTTAGTCACAGATCAGTTGAGAAATCGGTGGACAGCTTAGGAGCTTGTCTGGGCCGATTTTTGCATCTCTACGAGATTTTTGCTGTTGACATAGAGATATCCTTCTCCTGACATAAAATATGGGAAAAAATGGGAGATGGAGAAAGTGTATACAATTTGTGCTAATTTGCGAGTAAAACCATAAATAAATGACTAAATAAAAACACTTAGCTCGAATTTGCTTGCTCGTTGACGAGGATGAACTCTTGATTTATATTGATCGATGAAGGAATTTGTGATGATAACCCTTAGCTTTAAACTCCCATCATCTTCAAAATTCTCTCTCTTTTGGTATTTTCTTTCTCTCAAATTTTTCTTCAATCTCCCAAAACTCTCTCAAACATCCAAAATTTTCTCTCCAAAAAATCCAATCCTCCCTTAAGCTCACTTCTTCCTCCTTTTATAATCTACTCATCTATCTCCCATTCTAATTTTTCCACTAACTCTATCTCCCATTCTAATTTCTCCACTAACTCTTCTTCATTTTCATCTTCCATTCTCCATCTCTATCTCACATTCTAATCTCTCCACTAACTCTTCTTCATCTTCATCTTCCCTTCTCCATATTTATCTCCCATTCTAATTTCTCCACTAACTCTTCTTCATCTCCATCTTCCCTTCTCTATTCTTATCTTCCATTCTAATTTCTCCACTAACTCTTCTTCATCTCCATCTTCCCTTCTCTATTCTTATCTTATTTTCTCCATCCATTCTTCTCCAACTTCTCTTCTTCATCTCCTCTTCTCCATCTTCCCTTCTCTATTCTAATTTATCCACTAACTCTTCTTTTTTGTTATTTGTAAAATAATCCTTCAAGAGTTAGGTATTTGCACTCTAGTCCTTGAATTTTAAGTATTTACAATTCAGTCCCTGAAAAAATATATTTCTTTGAGTCTAAATCTCCTCACAATTTTTGACACACTAAAATTTACCACATGTCAAATTTAAGCTCATTTCTTGCCGCTGAAAATAATGCAGAATTTAATTAAAGCCTTTTTACAAAATTGAGTCATTCTGGGTATAATTGGGCCAAGATGAAAATTTAAAATATTAGAAGACAATGTCACAACTCATAAAAAGTTAAAATTAAAAATAATTTTACTCAAATTAAATTTTTTTAGGCCCGATTCGAGATTATACTCATGAAGGAACACGTGACTCGAATTGGATTTTTCTGAATTTGCGATGGCCAATATGAAAATAGATTTAAAATAAAAATATTAACTATCTTTGTGTATTTTTTTTTGCCTCAAATGTTATTTTTCCAAAATTTTCAAGTATTTTTGTATTATTTTTTTTTTAAAAAAAATAAAAAATATATAAAAATATGAAAAATTATTTTTTGGTCAAAATTGGTTCCCTAGGCTTGGCTAAGGTCCCCAAAGTTGATTTTTCAATTTTATGAATTTTTATAGATTTTCTATTTTCAAAAATAAATAAATAAATAAATACTTAAAAATACTGAAAATATGAAAAATCATTTTTTGGTCAAAATTGGTTCCCTAGGCTTGGCTAAGGTCCCCAAAGTTGATTTTTCAATTTTATGAATTTTTATGGAATTTTTATTACTTTAGCAATAGAAAAAATGATTAAAAATCAGGTGTCAACAGCTGCCCCTCTTTGAAAAGAAGCTCGGTAGAGGTTCATTTCAAAGACGAGATGACACCTGAATTCTAATCGACTCAATACAAGGAAATAAAAAGAGTCGTGACATGAATGTTCCACTGAAAATGAAATGAGAACCTAAGAATTCGTTATATAAAAAAAACTTTAGGGTGGTTGAACTTGAACCCGTATGGTGGATCAACCCATGGTAGATTCCTAATAAAAGGATTCTACTGATTAAAAATTGAATTAAAATTTGACCCGTATGGTGGGTCATACCATTTGACCCGTATGGTGGGTCGTACCATGGTAGATTCCTAATAAAAGGATTCTACTGATTAAATTTTGATTGAAATTTGACCTGTATGGTAGGTCAACCCATGGTAGATTCCTAATGAAAGGATTCTCCTAATTAAATTTTGATTGAGATTTGACCCGTATGGTAGGTCACCCCATGGAGATACCTGTAAGAAGGACTTGGTGCTTGTAGAAAGGACTTGGTGCCTGTAAAAAGGACTTGTGCCTATAAAAAGGACTTTGTGCCTGTAAAAAGGACTTGTGCCTGTAAAAAGGACTTAATGCCTGTAAAAAGGACTTAATTTGCCCGTAAGAAGGACTTGATTTACCTGTAAAAAGGACTTAGTTTGCCTGTAAGAAGGACTTGATTTGCCTGTAAGAAGGACTTACTTTGCTTGTAAGAAGGACTTTCTTTGCCTGTAAGAAGGACTTGATTTGCCTGTAAGAAGGACTTTGTTTGCCTGTAAAAAGGACTTTATGCCTGTAAGAAGGACTTGATTTGCCTGTAAGAAGGACTTTGTGCCTGTAAGAAGGACTTGATTTGCCTGTAAGAAGGACTTGATTTGCCTGTAAGAAGGACTTTATGCCTGTAAGAAGGACTTGGTTTGCCTGTAAGAAGGACTTGATTTGCCTGTAAGAAGGACTTTGTGCCTGTAAGAAGGACTTGATTTGCCTGTAAGAAGGACTTGTTTTGCCTGTAGGAAGGACTTTGTTTGCCTGTAAGCAGGACTTGATTTGCCTGTAAGAAGGACTTGGTTTGCCTGTAAGAAGGACTTGGTTTGCCTGTAAGAAGGACTTTGTGCCTGTAAGAAGGACTTGGTTTGCCTGTAAGAAGGACTTAGTTTGCCTGTAAGAAGGACTTGATTTGCCTGTAAGAAGGACTTTGTGCCTGTAAGAAGGACTTGGTTTGCCTGTAAGAAGGACTTAGTTTGCTTGTAAGAAGGGCTTGGTGTACCTCAAAGGGTGCCATTCTGAAATCTGGGGAGACTAGGAATCCTGCAGAAACTCAAACCCAAATTATATTCTCCTGTCGCTTTAGGAATAAACCAAAGAGGCAGAGATCAAAAGGTCTAGAACATTTCTGTCCTTGAGACAAATCATGCTTTATTGAAGAAGGTGGATACCTGTATATATCGCAATAGATTCGAGTACCCCAACAACCGTCAGAATTCATTCTCTTGAAAGGTTCAGGTTGAAGATATACTTACCTGAGAATTTGGAAGAAATGCTTGGTGGCTTCTCAACAACCAGGCTTGTTCATTCAATAATCGCCGAATGAATTTCAAGACTTTGGAAGGTAACTCAAATACCGGGAATGTGTTGCCTGTCAGGCAATGTCAGAGGTAACATGTGCAAGCATTTCCATCAATGCGTTCATTGGTTCATACAAAATTGTTCAACTAAGTTTGTCATGATTAAAGGCAGTCTGTGTAATAACTCATGATGCAATCGATCAACATATGGATCATGTATTGCATTACCACTTCTGTTTAAGGAGGTTCTTATAGTATGAACACCTCGAATGTAATCTGAATGGGGGATTTCATTCCGAAAGGGCTTTCTCTCACTCTGGAGAAAGACTGTTTATCTGTAGATTAAAATGTTAGACCTGTGTGGAAATGGTTTGCCTTTCCTCATCCTATTATGCCCCATTTTGCACATTTGATGTCTCCTATGCAGTTTATGCTCTAAGTTGGAGTTGGTAAATTAAACATGCGGAATGGTCATACATAATTCATAAAATGTGTAAACACAATGCCGATGTGACAATTTTTAGCATCACGTGTGTTTATATAATGTGCAAATATGGGCGGATTTAAATTGCCCCCGGTATGTGGGCGGACTGAACAAATTGGGAAGCCTACTCCTTATGTCGAGGGGCGGTTCATCTCAAACTTTACCCCTGCACGATGAAGCATATAGGTGAGGGAGCATTTCAGTTGGTTTAATGACAGCGACCGCCATGGTTTAGCGGTTGAATGCCCCTGCAAAAAGCAGAGAAATTATTCTTGAAATCAAACGAGATAAGGAATATATATTTTCTTTTTCGCTTCAGAGCTTGCGATCAATTTGCCCAATTTTTCACCAGAATAGATCTTGTCAGATGATCATAATTTTCTTTTGGATTTGTCTCCTTCAACATGTTAAATGTTAGTATAAATATTTCCTGTAAAAAGAAAAGGAGACATGTCAGCCAGTATTAAAAGGGATAAATTGGAAACGATACTGATTTACCGTTCGTCTTGAATGCCTTGCACGAGTCTTTTACCAATTTTGCCGGATTGAATTTTCCTTGACGTTTGTTGGGCACCTCATCATTATGGCAAGACTATGGTAAAATACTGACTTTGATATCGTTCGTCGAGTATTCCTGTTTCCTTCATTCGGTCCATTGGACCGTAGGTGTCCATGGGGCTTTCTTTTCAAGGGTTAATCCTTGGGGATAACGCAGCCTTGTTGTATCACCTTGGGCCATGTTACGGTATTTCTCGAGATAATTTGCGATCCCTGTTAAGAATGGAATAAAACAATTTAGGACTCAAGATGATTATGTGCAAATTAGAACGATACAGAATTACCCATGTCTGAGATTGTTCGGGTCTTTCGCTTGTATTTTTCTTTATCCGAAACTGTCCATCCCGTGGTAATGTCCATGAGTTGATTTGCCCCCAATTTAGCCCGATCAGGGAATTTTGTTTTTGGGTACGACTGTATTCTCGGGTCACCTTTGCAAATTCCTAAAAATAGAAAAGATCAAATTTAAAACCGGAGCAATTTGAGGGTAAATTGGAACGATACGGATTTACCCTTCAAGTTTACGCGGATTTCTTCTCGATATTAATTTTTTCGAGTTTGGTGCGGTTAACGGCTTCGAGTATTTAATAGGGGGGAAAGGGAAATGACTACTTCTAGCTTGTGCATTAATTTTGGACATCGATAAAAGGCGAGAACGTTCGATGAAACTAAGTAGACGTATTCGTCTAGGTTTGATCTTCTTCCCTTTGTAAGCTCTTGAGTGATCAGCTAGCGTTGTTCCGGATCAGGTACGCGTCGGCCGTGTCGCAGGTCCTATGATCACTAGTTTTGAAATACAGGATCCGTATGCACACTAAAGCCCTGGTGCTTCATCAGCATCAAACTGCCTAATCATGGCGGCGAGTTCGTCGTCAGTGCCACTTGCCTGGTGATGATACCTCCCCTCCTCCTCAGAAGGCATCCATGCTGGTCCCGTAGTCTCGGTCTTTTCGTACCTTGCTCCAACAGAACTTGATCCTGCTATGAACTGACCTAACTCACCTCTTAAACATGCATTTTCGATCCTCAGATAATGCATTTCATCGAGGATGAGGAGAGTATTGCAGTTGGGGCAGGTGGCGGAGTCAAAAGCCTCTTTATATATCTTGTTCTCCGCTCGAAGGTTTTCATTTTCAACTCTTAGAAACTCGGCTTCGTTGTGCTCATGACGAGTCTTCATTCGGGTTCGTCTATTTTGAAACCAGAACTTGATTTGCGAAGGTTCAAGTCCTAGCTCTTGACTCAGTTCCATTTTCTGTTTGCCGTCTGGCATAGGGCACGTTCTGAAGAAATCTTCAAGCTTTCGTACTTGCTCCTCAGTATGGCGACGGTAACGCTTCTTTTGACCCTTACCGTTGTTGTCCTTGTCCTCACCGGGCTCTTGGACGTCGTCGGTGGAAGGGCCATGCTCCATGGGCTCAATCCCAAACATGGCTTCGAACTCTTCCTCTCCCATATTCAGCAGGTGACGATAACTCTCAAGTGTGTTGGGTTGAGACATCTTCGATTTTGTTAACAATTTCTCAAAGTTTGCTACCTCTTCTTGTATTTTCACTTTCTGGATTTTTTCTAGGAGACTGCGTATGCTTTAAGAGTCTCTCTAAGGATTATCAAGAGGATGCCTCCTTTAAAATTAGACGTGGGTTTAGCAACTGTATTGCCTCTCCCGAGTGTTCTGTTTTTCTCAAATTTTTTTTCATCGTATCTCTCGTCCAGCTCGTCTCCTTCTATCTTTTCGTGGTAGGGGGGCCCTGTCGTTATATCCACCGTCGATTTTGCTGGCGAGTCCCTCAATAAAGACGAGGCGTCTCTTTTTTTCTGCCGAAAATTTTTGTCTGCCACTCGGCTTATTTTTTATCCTTTCTTTTTCAAAGTAGTGGCGTCCCGTCTAGCTTTGCCGTAGAGACGTCGGATTTGCTTGGCTCGAGATTGGAGACGAGTAGCGGAGGTGATACTGATAGGGAATGTTAGACAGGAAAATCTGGCCAGTAGAGACTTCCCCTGCAAAAATGAAAGAGAATGCGGCAGTATATGTTCTTCATATTCTAGAAAAATTGGAACGATACTGTTTTACCCTTGTGTGTACTTCCATTGAATTTGAATTGAGGAAGTTCCTTCATTTGGACTGGATTGAATTGTATGTCCCAAGTTGGCCTTCACTTTGAGCTTGCCACGTAAGTGCTTTGCTTAGTTGGGCCTTATTTTCTTTCGAGTTGCTTTGGACCATCATCATTTTCTATGCCATCGGGTCCGTGGACCGGAGGGCTCCTTTAATTTGAAGGTTACCTTCGAGGCAAATGAGTCCTATCGCGTTCCATTGGGTCATTTCATTTTGCGACACTCTTGAGGCACTTTGCAATTCCCTGGGTGAGAATGGAACAAATCCAATTTAGCATTTTGCAACGATTAAGGGTAAATTGGAACGACACACAATTACCCGTCTTCGAGCTCGCCTGGGCATTTCACTTGAAATTTCCCTACGTGAGGCCATTCAACATTTCTCATTATGGCAGTCAGCGACGTTGCCACAAATTGATCCGCCCTAAATCTAGCATAAAAAGGGATTCACGCATTCGACGGGATAAAAAAAAAATAAAAAAAATAAATTGCCCCCTAATCCTTGAATTAAATCGAGACACCTAGAAAGCTGGAAAATATCATACGTAGGGGAATTAAGCATGAAATGAAAGGTGCACTTATTCAAGGTCAGTTCTGCCTCTCCTGTGGCTCTTCGATAATCAGCTAGTCTCGTGTTGGTTCGAGTGTGGATGATCGATGTTTGAGAGTCCCTACTCACTGGCTCCTGATCGCGGCTTGGGACGTTTGTCAACCCTAAACTGGTTGACCAAGGCAGTAAGCTCATCATCTGGGTAATCTCTTGAACCTTCCAGCAACTGATGCTCGAATTGGGCATTGTTGTTGGCAAATGCTGGCGGTAGATTTCTCATTCTGTCCTTGCCATGAGCAATTTGACTTCTCGTGCTAGAGCCTTCATCATTACTCGAGAAAGTGTGGGGATCACTAACTATCCTGCTGCCAAAAACTCCTTCCATTCGAGGATTAAAGAAGTGGAAGTGCTCAGGATAATTTCTTGTCTGATTCTCTGGCTGCGCAGGCGCGCTGATCATGGGATGAATTCTAGCCATGGGTTGGTGCTCAGACCAAGGAGTCTGAATACACTGCCCCTGCGGTCTATACTCTTGAAGAGCATTAGGGTGATTCTGTGGGATACTTTGATTAACGCCTGGAGGATTGATGGCACGGCTACTGGCTTGGTTGATGATGGGAAGTGGCTCGCCCCATGTTAACCTGCGGAACTTATGGTGGCGAGGAGACTCGACATTCAGGCTTGGATCAGTCCAGCCTTGGTTTTCTTGATTCTGAGCTGCATTGTGTTCTCTCACCCTTTTTCTGTACTTCTGAAGATGACTCGAAACATTTGCTTTAGTGAGTCCCTCTACGTTCATAATTTCCAGTATATGTTGCGGCCGTGCCGAATCGATTCCTACCTGCTGAACTGCATTAACAAACATACGATGCAGCTCGGGAGACCAACTCATCTTCTTTCTCCAGTTGCTTGGAACAAAATTGAAGACTTGATGCTTGTTCTCATGGTCGTGCAATTGCTTCCTTACCACGTGCTGCCATATGTTTTGAAGCATCTGAACCCTAACTGGTTTCGTTACGACGTCTTGGGCCCCATTTAAGACAGCCTTCATTATGGCTTGCTGATCATCGCTTGCCGATATTACGAGGACTGGCATGTTTAATTTAGAATTGATGACTTCCAAGAGAGTGAAAACATCCATGTCAATCCCTATCATGGCGGTGAGGACGATATCAAACTGGTCACCACTCCTCCTTAATATCTCTAAGGCCTCTGTCGCCTTTGCTTGAGGTACAACCTTATACCGGCATTTTCTCAATACGGTAACAAGGATTGACAGAGAGACTGGATTACCGTCAATGGCCATGACCAGTAGACCCTCAGGGTAATGAACTTCATTAGCTTCGACCAGGGTTGAACATGCGTCCGTTTCCCTAATGCTCGACATATTTCTGGATCTAGGACTGCCGACTCGAGACCGCCTCAGGATGTCTTCTTGGACTTGAGGGATCACGGGATCGTCGATGGTTTCTCGTAACAGGCTTTGAAAGCCAATGCTTTGATGGTGAAGGTTTTGAATTCCTCTCCCACGAAAACTCCTTCCTCTCTATCTTTCTCCTGCGAGTTCTGGCGAATGAACTCTCACTATCAAATGAGGACAAGTTCTCTCTCTGGCAATAGCAACGACTTCCCTCTTCACGGGCAGTGCTATTAGATTTTCCGAGGGAGAAAATCTGATATTCAGCTTTTGATCAAAGGGGAAATCCTTGTTTCTCGCTCAGTTCGTCTTCCTTTTTTCTTTTCATGGTAGAGGGCCCTTGTCAAGATCTCTACCGTCGATTTACTGGCGAGTCCTCCAATAAAGACGAGTCGTATCTCCTTTTCTGCCGAAAATTTCTTTGTCTCCCACTCAGCTCGTTTTTTATTCTTTTTTTTTCAAAGTGGTGGCAGCCCGTCCAACTTTTCTGCAGAGACGTCGGGTCTGCTCAGCTTGAGGTTGCCGCTTGACTGGAATTCGAGCCAGCGGGGGTGTTGCCGACAGAGAATGGTAGATAGAAAAAACTTGACCAATAAGGACTGCCCCTGTGAAATCATTATTTAAATTGAAGCAGATTATCACCTTCGCATTCCGATCATCTGTCTCGCCTCTCTCCTCCTTTCTTTCGTGATCTTCTTTCAAAAATGGCCAATTCTCCTAACCATACCTTCTCCGCCGAAATCCTGGCTGGGTGGGAGAGACTCTACAATCTTCTTGGTAGAGGTTACGCTCATATAGCCCAAAACTCTACCGTTGAGGCTGAAATCCTCGGTTTATTCAGGACCCTAGACGCTGCTTCTGTTGAGGGTACCCAACTGGGGAGGGAGTATCGGAACTTCCCGACCCTCTTCATCAATTTTCTAACTGCCTATAACCGCGCTTATGAGACGGTCATTGTGACTGCCGTCGTGAAAGCTCGTTACCGAGACCAGCACGAGCGTCTGGAAATAGTCACATTTATGGCTGATAATCACAAGAAAGCCTTCAAGTTTGCCAATGATCAGCTTTCGTGGCTAGTTCGTGAGAGGGGAAAGTTGGTGGACCGTCTGGCCTTGGTCCGAACTTACGCCGAACATGAGCCGAGCAATATTATGATGAGGTGCAAATGCGGTTGGCTGCAGGAGAGACTTGATGACATTACGGCAGATATTGCTTTCGAGAGGGCGGCGATTTCGGACTTGGAGTTTGCTGTCGAGCATTACGAGGCCAGTATGGCCCAGGCTAAGGAGAAGCGCGATCGCCTCTTCTTTAGGCTCGCGGAGCTTGATCCTGAGAACGTCCGGTGCACCCGGAGCATCAACTGTTTGGAGAGTCAGTTGAGCTCCTTCGTAATGGTTATCAGGGCTCAGTTTGGCTTTACTTTTCCTCCCCAGTGAGCTGTTGTAATGCTCTTTGATGAATGGAATGAAAGAAAAGCTTCACGTGTTTTTTTTTGTTTAATTTTCCTGCTATCGTTTCTTCCGCATAGTATAACAGAACGATTTGAGGTACCGAAGATGTCGAGGCTTAATGTTTTTCTTGATGTTCTTGTTTAATTGCTCCAGACGATGATATCGAGAACATTGATGAAGGGTTCGGCGGTGGCCCCCACTATCCATCTTGAGATCACAAACAATAACGCTATGACAACTCGATCAGTGCGCTGGTAATAAATCCGGCCACCTGTTGTGTGCCCACTTTTATCCATATTTTATTTCTTTCGGCGTCCACTTGCTCGTGTCGGTCGCCTGTAGCGTTGGGAGAAATTCCTGTGGGCCACGTTCATTAATAGAACCTCGGTCCTCTAAAGCCCTCCGCATGTTTCGGATAAGAGGAAATTTTAAGATCGGTCTCTGGTAAAGGTATTTGTTTCATGGGTTCCATATTGTCTTTCAAAAGACGCGGGATCCTCTGCAATACATTAAATATGCCCCCGTGTTTAATCAGTATAAATCCACCGTCATATCAGAATACACTGCCCATACAAATTTACGGATTGACATAACTCTGTCTGTCAAAGATGGACAGTGTTCGTTTGCCCCCCGGAATTAACGGTTGAAGCCTCGGTGTTTTTCGTCTTTTGGTATTTCTGAAGATGATTCTTGATATATTTTGAACTTAATTTTTACACCCGTCTGGGGTATCTAGGATCTCCCTGCAAAAGAAAATGATATAATTAGTATGCGACACAAGGAATGTCGGTCCATGACTCCTATATTAGTCCAATTTGACTTTTTCTATTTTATAGAGAAATCAGAAAAAGAAAATTCCCTAGGAAGAAATGGGTTAATTTCTGATACAGAATTTGTTTTGCAGATTTATTACTCTTTTTATTATTATTTTTTTAAAGGAATGTGACAAAATCTCTTGACATTTAGTAAAATTTTTTAAGGAATTTCCTTTTTATCAAAATAAATTTTCAGAGGTAAATTTGTCAGGAAAATTTTATTTTTATTGAAGCAGGAAAGACATGATAGAAATCCTTTATTAGTTAACAAAATTCCCCCGAGACATTAGTCTAAGAAAATTTTCTTAGAAAAACATGAGCGAATTTCTCGAAAAGAATTTTTGTTGCAAGTTTTTATAATTTGAAAGAATGTGATAAAATCACTTGATGTTTACCAAAGTTTTTTTTAAGGAATTTTTCTTTTTATCGAAATAAATTTTCAAAGGAAAATTTGTCAGGAAAATTTCATTTTTATTGAAGCAAGAAAAACATGACAAGAATCTCTTATTGGTCAATACAATTCCCCCGAGACATTAGTCTAATTTTATTTAGAGAAAATTTTCTTAGAAAAACATGAGCGAATTTCTCGAGAAGAATTTTCTTGCAAGTTTTTATAATTTGAAAATTGTGATAAAATCACTTGATGTCTACTAGAGTTTTTTTTTTGAAGTAATTTTTCTTTTTATTGAAATAAATTTTTAAAGGAAAATTTTTTCAGGATAATTTCATTTTTATTGAAGCAATAAAAACATGACAAAAATCCCTTATTGGTTAATAAAATTCCCATGAAGGGATTTTTTCACATCATTTTTTCAAAAAAAAAATTTTAAAAAGAAATGACGGACAAATTTAATTTTTATTTTCTTTTAAAAGATGGTCGTAATATCAAGCTCAAAAACTGACTGACACCTAGCATTGACCGACCGAAAATAAATACAAGATAAAATTAGAGAACTTACTTTTACCTTGGAGAAATGCAAATCACATAGTCATGCGCATGACTCAAGTGAGGAGTGGACTCTATAAAATAAAAGAAGGAGAGACAAGGTATGGACCTAAAAAGGCCCCCACTATCTGAATTGACAAACTTACCCTCCGCGCAATCAAATCACAATGGGAAGAATTGTCAATTCAGATAATGAGCGGGATAAAATATGGTCAACCCGAGCGTAATCGACGCAAGAGCTTTGCATATTCGATCCCTATCTATGGTTTTCTAGGAAGAATTTCGCGACTTGGGTTTAGACGCTTGTGTGTGCAGGTGTCGTGATCTTCAGAGTATGCAAGACATGCACAACAATTGATATCAAAACAGCGCTTCTAAAAATGTGCGAAATTAAACAAATAAACCCAACACCGAGCCTGCAAAACAAAGGGGTTAGCCAAACACTCCGCCCCTTATAACTCCCATCCTGCAAAAACATATAACACCTATAGAATGAGTCCCAAACAAGATCGCCAGAAGCGAGAGATCCACGAAATTTTAATTGGCCTAAGTCCACTAAAACTTTTAAAATTTCGAAAAAATTCAAGTATTCCAATTGGTATCTTTTTTCGAAAATTTAAAAATCCCGTCCCCAGCGGAGTCGCCAGTCTGTCGCGACCCCCTAAAAAAAATTTATCTTCAAAAGGGGTTAACGGATTATTAGGTTAATTAGATTTGACTAACCTAACGCGAACCCTCCCAAGCCCTACCGAATCGCAACTTTGGTTTTTTGTTTAAATGATTTTGAAATTTGGAGTCGCCACTAATTGTTCTTGGTAGGCCGATTAGAAACCTAAATAAATTAGCGGGAGAACTAATTTATTCCTACGAACCAGAGATTATGAGCTCGGGGACTTGGTTACACTAGTTAATTAAAACTAATGCCCTTTCGGTACCTTAATTTCATGGATATCCTAATTCGGCAACTCATGCTTGGTTTATTCCTAAGGCTCTAGTAGGGTATTCTCTTTTGTGTTTTCACCTTTTAAATAGGATGCATGGATGGTATATATTTTTATTTGTTATATTTTTTAAGTGTTAAAGATTCCCTGAAGCCGAAAGAGGGAGTGTGCTAACGACTTCTGTGCAGTATTACGACCTACTCATCTTTTGGGCCTGATGATTCAAAAATTAAATTATAGGAAGTACATGACAGTGAATAAACACCTCCAATGGGAGGCCTAGCATTGGCTTGGCTCTTCCCTTTGGGATTTAGGGTACAGGTATTTAAGTTGCAAGTATTTAAACTACTGTAAGTAAAAACCTCCAATGGGAGGCTAAGCATTGGCTTGGCTCTTCCCTTTGGGATTTAAGGTACAGATATTTAAATTGCAGGTATTTAACTACTGTAAGTAAAAACCTCCAATGGGAGGCTAAGCATTGGCTTGGCTATTCCCTTTGGGATTTAAGGTACATGTATTTAAGTTGCAGGTATTTAACTACTGTAAGTAAAAACCTCCAATGGGAGGCTAAGCATTGGCTTGGCTCTTCCCTTTGGGATTTAAGGTACAGGTATTTAAGTTGCAGGTATTTAACTACTGTAAGTAAAAACCTCCAATGGGAGGCTAAGCATCGGCTTGGCTCTTCCCTTTGGGATTTAAGGTACAGGTATTTAAGTTGCAGGTATTTAACTACTGTAAGTAAAAACCTCCAATGGGAGGCTAAGCATCGGCTTGGCTCTTCCCTTTGGGATTTAAGGTACATGTATTTAAGTTGCAGGTATTTAACTACTGTAAGTAAAAACCTCCAATGGGAGGCTAAGCATCGGCTTGGCTCTTCCCTTTGGGATTTAAGGTACAGGTATTTAAGTTGCAGGTATTTAACTACTGTAAGTAAAAACCTCCAATGGGAGGCTAAGCATTGGCTTGGCTATTCCCTTTGGGATTTAAGGTACATGTATTTAAGTTGCAGGTATTTAACTACTGTAAGTAAAAACCTCCAATGGGAGGCTAAGCATTGGCTTGGCTCTTCCCTTTGGGATTTAAGGTACAGGTATTTAAGTTGCAGGTATTTAACTACTGTAAGTAAAAACCTCCAATGGGAGGCTAAGCATCGGCTTGGCTCTTCCCTTTGGGATTTAAGGTACAGGTATTTAAGTTGCAGGTATTTAACTACTGTAAGTAAAAACCTCCAATGGGAGGCTAAGCATTGGCTTGGCTCTTCCCTTTGGGATTTATGGTGCAGATATTTAAATTGCGGATGGACTTTGTCCTCTCCATTCTGGGGTATGAATTCTTTAAAATGAAATACAACGAATTGATTCAACAATTTGAAATTTGTGCGCGCTTGAGGACTCCTCCAAGCCGATTTTGTGCTTCCATAGGGTTGACCATTGATATAGAGCTGCGGCTTCCTGACATAAAATAGAGTGAAGTGTCAGTATACAAAATATGTGCTAATCTGCACCTAAAACCAGAAGAGTGGAAAGAGTACTTATCTCCCGTTTTTTGGGAGGGATTTCTATAATTGATTTTCGCTCTCTATGTTCCCAATATAGAGAGTTTCTTTTAAATTAAGAGGGACTTTTAGTCACAGATCAGTTGAGAAATCGGTGGACAGCTTAGGAGCTTGTCTGGGCCGATTTTTGCATCTCTACGAGATTTTTGCTGTTGACATAGAGATATCCTTCTCCTGACATAAAATATGGGAAAAAATGGGAGATGGAGAAAGTGTATACAATTTGTGCTAATTTGCGAGTAAAACCATAAATAAATGACTAAATAAAAACACTTAGCTCGAATTTGCTTGCTCGTTGACGAGGATGAACTCTTGATTTATATTGATCGATGAAGGAATTTGTGATGATAACCCCTAGCTTTAAACTCCCATCATCTTCAAAATTCTCTCTCTTTTGGTATTTCTTTCTCTCAAATTTTTCTTCAATCTCCCAAAACTCTCTCAAACATCCAAAATTTTCTCTCCAAAAAATCCAATCCTCCCTTAAGCTCACTTCTTCCTCCTTTTATAATCTACTCATCTATCTCCCATTCTAATTTTTCCACTAACTCTATCTCCCATTCTAATTTCTCCACTAACTCTTCTTCATTTTCATCTTCCATTCTCCATCTCTATCTCACATTCTAATCTCTCCACTAACTCTTCTTCACCTTCATCTTCTCTTCTCCATATTTATCTCCCATTCTAATTTCTCCACTAACTCTTCTTCATCTCCATCTTCCCTTCTCTATTCTTATCTTCCATTCTAATTTCTCCACTAACTCTTCTTCATCTCCATCTTCCCTTCTCTATTCTTATCTTATTTTCTCCATCCATTCTTCTCCAACTTCTCTTCTTCATCTCCTCTTCTCCATCTTCCCTTCTCTATTCTAATTTATCCACTAACTCTTCTTTTTTGTTATTTGTAAAATAATCCTTCAAGAGTTAGGTATTTGCACTCTAGTCCTTGAATTTTAAGTATTTACAATTCAGTCCCTGAAAAAATATATTTCTTTGAGTCTAAATCTCCTCACAATTTTTGACACACTAAAATTTACCACATGTCAAATTTAAGCTCATTTCTTGCTGCTGAAAATAATGCAGAATTTAATTAAAGCCTTTTTACAAAATTGAGTCATTCTGGGTATAATTGGGCCAAGATGAAAATTTAAAATATTAGAAGACAATGTCACAACTCATAAAAAGTAAAAATTAAAAATAAGTTGACTCAAATTAAATTTTTTTAGGCCCGATTCGAGATTATACTCATGAAGGAACACGTGACTCGAATTGGATTTTTCTGAATTTGCGATGGCCAATATGAAAATAGATTTAAAATAAAAAATATTAACTATCTTTGTGTATTTTTTTTCCTCAAATGTTATTTTTCCAAAATTTTCAAGTATTTTTGTATTATTTTTTTTTAAAAAAAATAAAAAATATATAAAAATATGAAAAATTATTTTTTGGTCAAAATTGGTTCCCTAGGCTTGGCTAAGGTCCCCAAAGTTGATTTTTCAATTTTATGAATTTTTATGGATTTTCTATTTTCAAAAATAAATAAATAAAAAAAATACTTAAAAATACTGAAAATATGAAAAATCGTTTTCTGGTTAAAATTGGTTCCCTAGGCTTGGCTAAGGTCCCCAAAGTTGATTTTTCAATTTTATGAATTTTTATGGAATTTTTATTACTTTAGCAATAGAAAAAATGATTAAAAATCAGGTGTCAACAAATTATGAATTACTTCTTCAACTTAATGAATTGATAGCTACTTCTTTTCTTGTCCTATTAAGTTATTTCTTATTAATTGAATCTTTTAAGGGATACATGCACTAAAAGTCTTAAAACTTATTGCGAAAGTGCAATTAAATCATAAAACTTTCAAAAATACAATCAAATCTTAAAATTTGTCAAATTTATGCAATCGAATTATTCTATTAACACCGTCAATTTGTCCAATAAAAACTGCTAACGTGCATTTTTTAAATTAATCTCTCTCTTTTAGGTGGCATTTTTTATTTTCTTTTTCAAATCCTATATAAATTAATTCAAAAAAATAAAATGCTAAAATTTAATATTAAAAAGCAAAAAAATGAAAGTAAAATAAAAAATAAGAGGAAGAGGAAGAGTAAAGCAAATGGGCCTTGCTAGTGAGGCCAAGCCATCGTCGATGGCTGGCCATTACCTGGCGAGAACTTGCTAGCCGTAGGTAAGGTTGGCAAGCATCACCCCCACCACGCTTGCCTAGACCTAGGTTTCCTCAACCCAGAACTAGGCAATGGTAGCCCTGGCCAGGCTGCTCAAACCTAACGATTATTCAAGCTCAATTTGACTATTTATCGAGTACAAAACAGCTGATGAAACCCATTATCTTATTGGACTTTACCCAAAATAAGATAATCCAATCAAGCTATATAATTCAAAACCGAGTTAAGGCTCAAACTTCATAGCTCGTGAAATCCATCATCTTATAGGACTTTACCCAAAATAAGAACATCCAATCAATCTATACAATCCAAAGCCAAGCTAAAGCTCAAACTTCACACCTTTTGGTAGTAAATTTATAGCTTAAGACCATACTAATCACTCTTCCTAAAGGATCAAGCAAAATCAATCGCACCTCTAATCTCCGACTCTGATGAAATAGTTGAACCTTCATGTGGCGAGGCTCTCCAATCTTGAGCAAGGGCCGGTGTTGCCCAATTATAGGTTGAGGAAACCTAGATTTAGGAGAGTCGGGCCGGTGACACTCATCGGCCTCACTTGGGGCCAACGAGGTCTCACTTAGGCTAGTCACTAGCGATAGCTTAGCCTCATTGGCGAGGCCCATCTACACTACTCTTCCCATTCTTGTTATTTTTCCTTTTATTTTAAAATTTTTGCTTTTTAAAATTAAAATTTAGCATTTTATCTATTTTAATTATTTTATATAAGACTTGAAAAGGAAAATAAAAAAATGCCACATAAAAGAGAGAAATTAATTTTAAAATGCTATGTGAGCAATTTTCACTAGATAAGTTGATGGTATTAACGGATGAAATTAATTGCGCAAATTTGATAAGTTTTATGATTTGATTGTATTTTTTGAAAATTTTTAGACTTAACTGCACTTTCGTGATAAGTTTTGAAACTTCTAGCGCATGTATCCTATCTTTTAAAGTTACTGGTGGTTATCAAATATTCTTCATCTCACTAACACTTAATGGGGTAGCTAAACGGGTTCTTAAATACCAAGTTTAAATTCAAGTCTTTTTTAGGTTGACAAGAAATTAATAATTTTTAGCAAATGAAGGTATTTTCAACGTGACTTTTTTAAATTAGGAACAAATCCCCCATAAGAAAACACGCCCATTAATTACCAAAAAGCCAACTGTTCCCGTTGAAGTTTGCGCACAGCAGCGAGCGACCATTTCTGCTTCGATACCAACGAAGCAAAATTCTCTCCTCCTTCGCCCCAAAAAGCGGCAGCCTTGGCGGCGGCATTTCCAAGTTCAGCAACAACCTCACTCTGCTCTTCTTCTTCGTCGACGCGCTCGAGCACGTTTCCCTCGGCATCCCATCTTCTCCCACCCGAGACCCGCGAACCGTTGTTGGTCAGCAACGAAATGGCGAATGTGGTGGCCACCAGATCGATTCAGAGCTCGCTGCTCTGTTCCGGTAACGGATCTCTGGAGGACCGGGTGGAGAAGCTGAGGCCTTCCCGCTTCGGCTCGAAACTACTGGCCCGCGGCGACAAGAGAACCCCCAAGTCGGTTTCCAGGAGCGCGAGGATCACCGCGAGGAGGACCACGCATGCCGAGCCCATGGTCGTACCCGTGTCGCCTGAGGATGTTCCCCAGGTACGGTGCTTTCTGTTTCTGGCTTGTTGATGGATTGTTGATGGAGGAATTGCGGCTGACCAGTTTTGTCGATTCTGTTTGGTACTCTTAGCATTTCTCTTACGTTATCTACAGCAGGAAATGCAATAGAACGGCTAGAAAGATCGATCATTAAGGGCACTAGTCACTATATGAAAACTCAGTTGTCCTCTGCCATATATTAGATGAGATACACTATACGAGACAAGTAAATCTTATGCATCCATCCGCTTGTTTTTTTAGAGAGATGAGAATTTCTTTTCCTGTCCAAATTTCAGGGAGTTCAGCATCTCAGTGACACGTCAGTGGGAATGTGGTCCATGCCTATGGTTAGGCGGAAGACCAAGATCGTTTGCACAATAGGTCCTTCCACCAACACAAGGGAAATGATATGGAAGCTAGCTGAAGCTGGTATGAATGTTGCTAGGATGAACATGTCTCATGGAGACCATGCTTCTCATCAGAAAGTCATTGATCTGGTCAAGGAATACAATGCTCAGTCCAAAGATAATGTCATCGCCATAATGCTCGATACTAAGGTAGGTTTCTCCCATTATCCCCTCATAAGGCCGGGAACCAGGCTCTCTATGGTGATTCTATGTTCCGTAGCTTTATCTTGCTATAATACAGTGTTTTTGTTGCTTTACTTCAGGGCCCTGAGGTTAGGAGTGGGGACCTGCCACAACCACTTATGTTAACTAGTGGACAAGAATTCACCTTCACAATCCGTAGAGGGGTTGGAACGGCGGACTGTGTCAGTGTTAATTATGATGATTTTGTTAATGACGTGGAAGTGGGTGACATGCTTCTTGTTGATGGTACGATCTAAGTGTTCTTTAGAAACCATCTTAGATTTAATTGCATTTGTATGCTCCTTGATCATACAAATTCCTTCCACTGATTGATCTTTTTCTTCGACACTGTTGTGCCATGGTTCATGCTTTGTCAACATTCATTAATTAAAAAGACACCGGGTTCATGTTTCATTCATGCATGCCGTTCTTACAGTCAACAAGAAAAAAATATGAAGATTCACTATAAATAATTATGCACTTCTGTTACATTGTATCAATGTTAGGTGGTATGATGTCATTAACGGTGAAGTCAAAGACGGAAGATTCAGTAAAATGTGAAGTTGTTGATGGGGGAGAGCTGAAGTCCAGGAGACATCTAAATGTCCGAGGAAAAAGCGCTACATTGCCTTCCATCACTGGTTGGATGTCAAATGATAATATACTTTTCTAATCGTGTTTCATGTGACTACTTGCTATAGAAGTACATTGCCAATTAGATGCATTATGTAACTGCATTTGTTGTTCACATACAGATAAGGACTGGGATGATATCAAGTTTGGCGTGGAGAATAAAGTTGACTTTTATGCTGTTTCCTTCGTTAAAGATGCACAAGTTGTTCATGACTTGAAGAACTATCTGAAGAGTTAGTACATGCTTAAATACTTTTCTTGTCTCCAATGAGAACTGATAACATTTAGTTCTGCTCCATATTACTTCTTACCTATTACCTTTAAACTTTGCAGGCTGTGATGCTGATATTCATGTTATCGTGAAAATCGAAAGTGCTGACTCCATACCGAATTTGCATTCAATAATCACAGCAGCTGATGGGGTGATGATCCAAACTTTTGACATCACATAAGTGCTTCTCTGGACTGGCTTGTTTTTTTAATTATGATGATTGGGTTCCCTTTTGCAAATCCTTCTTTTTATGTGACGTATTACTTCATTTTTAGCTGCAACTACCCAGTACCAGGAAATGCAAAGTTAAACAAGAAAACTTGTGTTCTATCATCTGGATCAGTAATATGCACGCCGTCACTGGCATTGAACAATATATCTGCCTTGAGACATCCATTCCCATAGTTGTTTTCCCTAACATGCATGAATGGGTTGTATGCATATTTTAACTTGTATTGCTGAAGTGGCACCTTGTTCTCTTCTGATCATAAGGGATCGTTTGAGCTCTACGTAGCTTTTATCTTAGTAGTTTGCCAATATCGGTTTCAGGCCATGGTTGCAAGAGGAGATCTTGGGGCGGAGCTCCCCATTGAAGAAGTTCCACTTTTGCAAGTACTTCTCTTTTCAAATTGTATAAGAGAAGAATATTTTTTGTTAACTTTTTCAGTAGGCTGTTACAGCAATCCATATATCTAATTGTATTCATTCCAATGCAGGAAGAAATAATCCGGACGTGCCGTAGCATGGGTAAGGCTGTTATTGTGGCCACAAACATGCTGGAAAGCATGATTGTTCATCCAATGCCAACTAGGGCAGAAGTGTCAGACATTGCTATTGCTGTTCGAGAGGGTGCTGATGCAGTCATGCTTTCTGGCGAGACTGCTCATGGAAAGTAAGCAGTGCTTCATTTTTCACTTACTGTGGGTTCAAAGGTTGGTTGTCTGGTTGCTAGAAGGATTCTTTCTGCCTGAGAGGAAACAACTGGTATGATTGGCTGTTTGGAAAATGGGGGGTCTTTTCATATGGAGTTTGACTTGCATTAGTACATGAATTCAGTTTAAAGCTTGGAAGGCTCAAAGCTGAGTTTGGTATATTGTGGTCCTTTCTAAATATTGACATGATGAATGTAGATCTCTTTAGAATAAGGTACCAGGCAAATCATACATCCTGACAACATCATCTCACCCTCTTGTAGGTTCCCATTGAAAGCTGTGAAAGTCATGCACACAGTCTCATTAAGGACTGAAGCAACCATTGCTGCTGGTGAAATGCCATCTAACCTTGGCCAAGCCTTTAAGGTCTCTTAATGCGTCATCCTTATAGTCTACAGAGTTTTATTGAGCTTCCCCTCTGATTATTCATTTGTGTTTGATGTTCAAACCTAAACGATAACCATGACATTCTTTTTTCGTGTAGAACCATATGAGCGAGATGTTTGCCTATCATGCTACCATGATGTCAAACACACTAGGAATCTCAACTGTTGTCTTCACCAGAACTGGTTTCATGGCCATTTTGCTAAGCCATTATCGACCTTCTGGAACTATATTTGCCTTCACAAATGAGTAAGTAAAGGAATGCCGTTATATGTTGCATTGTGATGCAATCAAAATGATGTCCTGTGCCTGGTATGATCCATCTCTACTTAGTGGAGTGGATCGATATCCGTGGAGACTCATTTACTTTTATTTAACTAAATCATGTGCAATGAGTTTGCCAACTTCATATTTTGGTAAGAAATTTGCATCATTCATGCCAATGTAGGAAGAGAATACAGCAGAGACTGGCTTTATATCAAGGAGTGTGCCCGATCTACATGGAGTTCTCTGATGATGCTGAACAAACTTTTGCTAATGCATTGGCAGTGCTGCAGGTAAACTTACTGGGGCATTTACTCTTAGTAATTGGTTCCATGAACAGTGCATTTATTTGCTTAATAATCAAGCTGAACCTAGGATGACGTATTTGAATACACGTGTGTTTTGCTGTTATAACACATGATGGCTGGCTTCATTTTGGGCTGCCAGATGCTTTAAAGTTCCAATGAAATTTGCACTAGGAGTCTTTTTGTGAGCATTCATTTGGAAACTCTGTAGTTGCAGCCATGCATGCTGGCTCTTCTTAAATCGTTCCTAATTCCAAGTGGCTCTCAGGACTTAGGATTATTTTTTACTCTTTTTTTAGGTGGATACCCCTTTTTGTTTCCTTATCCTTATGATTTCTGGCTTTTATTCTCAGAAGCAAGGTATGGTCAAAGAAGGAGAAGAGGTCGCACTTGTACAGAGTGGCAGAAAGCCTATTTGGCGTTTCCAGTCCACGCACAATATTCAGGTGCGCAAAGTGTAGCTGTGAGAAGGAAACTCAAGAAGCTGAACTTCCAGAATCAGTCGAGACTTAAAACAGGTTGTGAAAAGTAAAGATCCATATCAATCCGGCCTTTTTGGATCATTTTCTAAGCTTCGTTTTGTTTGAAATACATGTTCCCAGTTCGACTCGAATTACTCTTTGCAAAAGGTTTTATGCTTTTAAGTCCTTGTTAAAGATTAGGCACTCCAGGGAATTGCATCCCGAGGGGTTAGAAACCCCATCTTTATCTTGGTTGGGGATGTAGCTGGAGATTGGAGCATGGTGATGCTGATCTCCTCTTTCGTTTATCTTTTCCTCTCGTTATCTTCTTGCACTCCTATCTAAGACCACAATAGCTCCTAGAAGCTCCTGCTGGTTTATATATTTGACAAGTTTCTGTATGATGATGCGATGGGATGATTATCCCTAGATCGGCACATCTACTTCATGTCACCGATTGATTCCTTTGCCGAGAACGAGTGATGTGATCGAGCAGCTCAACTTAGTCTTGCCACAAGGGTGTCGCCTTATAGCCGTTGGCAAGGTATTCACCATGTTCGATGCACCGATCTATTTAAGAGAACCACGTTCTATTGGGGCTGATTGTATCTGATATTTAGAGATACGTTTCAGCGCGGGCGACTATAAAGGAAGGGAAATACAAAAGGAAAATCAATTTGATTGCCTATGTCAGCGAAAATAGCTAATTCTCTTGTAACTGAGTAGAATTGGTCATAATTGCAGATGCTCGACTTCTCGTAATACAAATGAATGAATCGTTTCCAACCTCACCTGCACGGTATATTTCGTTTTGGCAAATCAAGAAAGGGTTTGGATAGCATTGAGACCTACTTCGATCACAGCTATCATGTTCATTCAAGGGGGCATCGAATTACCATGATACAATTGAGCAAATAACTCAAAAATGCGTGGGATCACAAGATAATTCCCGAACCAGTAATCCAGATTATTAACACTAATCCAGTAGTAAAGTTCCACGAAATGGAAAATGCAAAAGGTTTCCTCTAAGCTACCATTAGCTAGAGACATTGCTATGCACGCATTCTGCTGGAGGTGAACCACCGGCGATTACATGGTGGGGACTCGGAAGACAGGACGTGTGCGTGGAGGCGGACGAGAGGATTATCTCCGTCTTTTCTTGGCTGAGAGCGAGAGAGGGCTACTGATACCGGAGAGCTACTTTCCACGGAGGTACTCTTTGGCCATTGACCTATTGCTCATTCATGAAGAGCATAGTTGCTTGATACTAATACACCCAAGGAGTAAGGAGACATACAGAACTATCGATCTCCTACCGTTTCTCCTCTCCTACTTCGCCCCCGCATTATCGTCCAACTGAACAATCTAGTCACAAATCCGCCGCCTCCTGATTTGCTAAAACACCTGAGGAGGGGAACGAAAGAATGATTCCCGAGGAACCCGGTTTTGCTTCAGTGGGTCTCCGCAGCTTGCGAGTGTGACCAGTATTCCTTAACTAGCTGCCCGAACAGCGAGTCCTCTCTTTTCATCAGCTTCATCGGCTCGTCGTACTCCACCAGCTTACCTGCGATGCAAGAAACCACGGAAATTTGAAATGTCGACCCACAAAAGATTTGAGGTAGGATAGTTGTCTTTCAGCGGATCGATCTAAGTGAAGGCTAGGTTAGGGAGTGGAACTCACCGTCACTAATGGCAAGGACCTTTGTGCAGTACATTACCGTCGGTATTCTGTGAGCCACAGTGATCACCGTGCAATCGGCGAATTCGGTGCGAATGGTTTTCTGTAGAATCAAGTCGGTCGCATTGTCTATTGATGCAGTTGCTTCGTCGAGCACCAGTATCCGGCTTCTTCTCAGAAGTGCACGGCCCAAGCAGAACAATTGCCGTTGCCCCATGCTCCAATTCGACCCATCTTCCACAACTGAATAACGAAGTGCGGCTGTGTAAGTCACTGCATAAAATAACTATCAAGAAAGCAAGTTCATGGCTTTAACGTAGAGGCTTACCCATGGAGTCCAGTCCATCTTGTTTCTCCTGAACTGCCTCTCGGAGCTGACATTTCCCAAGAACCTGTTTATGTGCACTAACGCAAGTTGGAAACATCCATGGTTTCTAACACATAATATTCCTGGACGAAGAGAAGCAGGGTTTACCTCCCAAATTTCTTGGTCAGTGTGTTGAGACAGGGGGTCCAAGTTAAATCTCACTGTCCCGTTGAAAAGAGTGGGCTCTTGAGGTATAATCCCGAACCGTGACCTGAGATCGTGAAGTCCGACCTGAGTGATATCGATGCCATCTACAAGAACTTTCCCTCCCGCAGGCTCCACTAGACGGAATAGAGCACCGATCAAGGTTGTCTTTCCGCTGCCAGTTCGACCGACGATGCCTATCTTATGTCCTCCTTCGAAAGTGCAACTGATCCCTCGAAGAACAAGCGGCGTACCAGGCCTATACCTTATCTGTTTCGCATCAAGATTCAGAAATCTGGACTATGTTCATTCCATGAACTAATCAGTGAGAGCAAAAGTTTACCTGCAGGTCGACAATCTCGACTTTCCCCACAGATGGCCAGTTGGTAGGAGGTCGGCTTTCTTCTATCAGAAGTGGGGCTTCGCTTGGTATGTGCATGTACTGGTTAAGCCTCTCCACCGATATTATATGATTCGCCAGAGTGCATTGGTTTTGAATTGAGAAGACGAGGGACACATTCAGGGAAAGACCATAGGACAACGCCATTCCGATGAAACCTGTTACAACATAAGGGGCGACCGCGACAAAGTTTTAGTCACTTGATTTGTCTTCCATCAAATTCCAACTGACTAACCACAACATATAAATGCTCATTCTACTGACCAGGGCTGAACGATCCTGGAGGAAGCAAAACCACGCAGAGCGCCGCGGAGGACAGAACAGTAGCACTAAGTGTTTCTAGACGCTGTATCAACCATTCATTGGCTGCGAAACTGTGGAAAAAGGGACTAGCATTCTCATCAATGAGTTGCAGGTTCTTTCTAAAGAACCTTTCCTCCTCTTGAAAAGCTCTTATGGACATTGCCCCTGCCACCGACTCAGCAAGATGATTTGCAATGTAAGACTTGGTCGTGCCATTGAGTCGCATCAACTCCTTCGCAGATGAAAAATAGTATCTCTGCAGACCAAGTTCAAGTTTGATTAGGTTCTAGACGGAATTTAAATAAACATACGCATAGACATATCTGATGAAAAACATATGCAAGATGAAATGAGGATGTCATGAAGGAATCATGCTACCATGTGAAAGCAGAACATGCAAAATAATGCCACCGGCTTTTAACTGACTATACTATTAATTTATATTTGGATTTACTTATCTTTAGGACCAAATAATGCCACTGGAACAACAAAGTTGAATCCAATCCATGTTAGGTGAAAAACAAAACTAATTCCTCTTATCGTGATTCTTATATGCTAACCGAAAACATTGCAGAACTGCAGCGACTAACTGTCACCAAGTCATAAGTTTACCTGTAACTGAATTGCGAAATATATCATCGGTATCGATACGAAAAGAACTTGCCATGTAACAACGGCCAATACTCCAAGATTAGCATACGTATTGGTTGTTGCTCCCACAGCAAAAACGAAACTGAACGGGACATCGATATCCACAATGCTGAGATCAGCGGAGACCTGCAAGAGAAGGAGGAGGTTATACACACATGAATTTGGCAAATGCCTTTCACTCTCCATAATAACTTTTTGAGACGCTTACCCTACTAAGTATCCTCCCCAGGGGTGTCGAGTCATAGAAAGACATTGGAGCGCGGAAGAGTGAGTTGAGCAGCTGAGAAAAGAGAGATTTTGACGACTGAAGGCCAAGAACAACAACAAAGAGCGATCTAGACAGCAAAAACAGCAGGGAGGAAAACCCAATGACCAAGTAAACCACGATCAACCGCAATGTGCTAACTTGAGGATTCTCCACATTCGCTGCCATCCAAGAGTTTTGAGATATTTGACAAGCTACAAATATAACTTGAGAAAGACAGGCCATAGCAAAGTAGATATAGCCTTTATTCTGGTTCAGATATTGTAGGTAAGGTTTAAACCCCATGTCTCCAATCTCCCTTTCCTCTTGTTTGATCAATTGAGCGCCTTTTGGCGCTTTCTGTTGTTTCCCTAAGTATGTCTTCTTAATCTCTGGCAAGGATGTTCCCTGTTTTGTGGAAGAAGTAACCTCCGCGAGTCTTTCAGATCCAGCAGTCTCTTTGTGCGCATCGACAAGGTCTTGAAACTCTTGGCTAGAGGCGAGTAACTGATGGTAAGGAGCTGCTTGCAGGATTTCTCCATCTGCCATCAACTGTCACAATGAAAAGTGTTAGTAAGGTCTCTTCGCATGGGTATGAGACATTACAAACGCTTACAAACGTACATTTGATTTTGCACAAGAAAGCATCGCTGTGTACAAATGACAAAGAACAAAGAAAGATACCGCAACTGATGATTTAAGTGAAAGTCAACAGCTTGACGTTGAGACAATGAAAATATACTAACCAGTACACAATCAAATGCGGGAAGGAAATCGACTTGATGAGTCACTAGTAGGACCGTCTTCCCAGAAAGTGCTCCGACAATGTATTCCTGCAAAAAAAATGTGGGACAGATTCAATCAAACGGTTGAGACATTGCGAGTATTGCAGCAAATCAGAACATGAAATAATTACATTAAATAGGCTGGTGGCAGTATGTGCGTCCACAGCACTGAAAGGGTCATCTAACAGGTATATATCGGCGTCCTGGTAGAGTGCACGAGCAAGTTGAATCCGCTGCTTCTGGCCGCCACTGAGATTAACTCCTCTTTCACCAATTTCAGTGATGTCACCATAGGGAAGCAACTCTAGATCTTTCACTAATGAACATCTCTCAAGCGTCTCTTGGTAACGCCGACTATCCATTGCAGAACCGAATAAAATGTTTTCTTGTATGCTCCCGGTCTGGATCCATGCATTCTGAGAAACATAGGCGATCTTTCCATACACTTGAATCTGCAAATTAAGCGGACAAGTGAATTAGCATCAAATGAAAATGTTAACCTTGAAATCTGAGAATTGTTACCATTAAGAAGGTTTGGGGCTGAAAGATTACCAGGCGATAAAATCCTACTTGGAGCCATTTGGATAATCTTTTTTAGGCCCCTCTAAATAAGTTCTTATAGCACAACAAAAACAAGGAGAAAACTTAGAACTTACAGCTCCTTGAGTATTTGGAACTTCTCCTAGAATTGCTGCCAAAAGGGTCGATTTTCCTGAACCGACTTCTCCACATATAGCAACTTTTTCACCAGGCCTGACCTCAAGGTTAATGTTCCTAAGAGTAGGATTCAGTGAGTTCCCATCCCATGAGAAACTTGCTGACTTTATTGTAATTGTGTGGTCTACTCTCTCAAAGTTTCTCTTCTGCCTAACATTTGTATTCTGCAGCTCCGGAGCCTCAAGAAACTTCACGACCCGTGTAAATGCGACCTTAGCTTGAATTACCACCCCAATCACATCAGGAATAGATCGGATTGGGTCCTGAACAAGGCGCAAAGTAGCCACGAATGTGAAGACATTATTAGCGTGCAGAGGAATGTTTAGGAAATAACATGCCCCGAATGTGGCAGCTGAAACCAAAACGGGCGAGGACCAGAAAAGAACACTATTATATGCCTTCCGTAGCTGCACAGCCGATAACCATTTGTATTCCACTGTCCTCAAACTTTCGATTACAGTCTTAAAATGAACTTCCCAAGCATATAATTTCAGAACTTTCATGTTCATGAGAGCCTCAGTGCACGCCTTCAGCCTCTCATCTTGTGCTGCCATAAGTCTCGTCTGGAACTTATGCTGCAACTTTGCAAGCGGTGTATTGCAAAGCACCGTAAAAATGATAACTACCAAAGACGCAATTGTCGCCAACCCCACAGCACGAAATAGAATTACAAGTGCGATGCAGAGCTGGAGGCTTGTTGTCCATGTCTGATGAAACCAAAAGGGAAATTCTCCGATTCTATAAGCATCAACACTTACGTAATTCATAATCTCACCTCCCGAATGGATCAGCCGAGCAGCATTGGACAATCTCAACTGCTTCCTATAAATGGCTGCTGACAGCAAGGACCTCACTTGCAGACCGATGAGTCTGCTCCTGAAGTACCATTGCCTTTGAGCTAAAGATTCCAAAGACTTTGAAAAAAAGAGAGAGATCGCCAACACATAACCTTCATGCTTAAAGCTTTCCTTTCCCTCGGCAACCTCAATGAAAGCATTGAGAAGCAGAGGACCAGCAGAAAGAGTGAGGATTTTCAGAAGTGCAAAGAACCCGGATATGACGATCTCTCTCCACTGGCATAAAATTATTGTCCTCAAAATAGATGGTTGTGATGACGGTTCTGCTAGCTTTTGTTTGTTCAGTTGCTCCAAGAATGACGCATAACAACTTTCTGCCTTATCGGCCACCCGCAACTTTGGTATATCTTCTTCCTCGAGAGTCTTCTCTCTCCCTCTTTTCATCAGAGAGTTCAACCACCAAAATGACATTCTGCTGAAGAATCCAGCTTTGGCAAATGAAGTAAGTTGTGCAACCGTATCGGCTTTGCCGCTACCATTGACCTCTCCAGTCAGTGGAGTATATAGATGGCCTCCATTTGTAGCATTGTCCTTATCGAGATCTTCATATCCCTTATAAGCACAAAACAACAACAGAGATGCCCCGAAGAATGAAAGGATGTCCAAAGCTATTTTAAAAGAGACTTCTTTGCTTGTCATCATGGTGAACACGGATAAAACGCACAGTACACCTGCAAACAAGAAGGCGAGAATGGCCAATAGCCGCAATGGCGTTCTTGGGAGATGTCTCATCCGAAGACTACCAATGAGGCCCATTAACAACCACGTGAAACCTTGAAAAATGGCCGCTAACCACCGGTTGAAGGGTAAAGCAGTCTGCGTTTGTCTCAGCTTCTCTTCCAAAATCCAAATGCCCAAACCTAAGTACAGTAGCCCGACAGAACCATTCACTATGGCCGAAGCTATTTGCAATCGCGAGAGCCTTAGATACCGAGACGGGGCGCGGGCCGAGGATGACTTCTGAATCATACTGAGCAAGAGCAAGAGCAATAGAACTGTGGTGAAGCAAATGACGAGGATGTGGTTGATGCAGGTAGAAGGATAACAGGAAGACAAAAACTTGGGTGTGGAAGCTCCTCCGTCTGCATCTGTGCAGTCAGATTCACCGCAAAACACATCCCATGGATTGCCCATCATCTTCTACTTGTTCTCTTCCTGCCTTTGGACTCTGTTACGCGCCGAAAAAGGACCACTTAATTAGAGAGGAACATTTCAATTTGAATCTTTGATAGAACTGAAAACTGAAAAATTGCAGAAAGAAAAAGGCCACAACAGCAAAACTGAGAAGAAGCTTCTGAATCTAAATGAGCCATAAAAATACCAGCTTGCACTCTTCTTAGGGGGAAGCAAGTTATATATCCATGTGAAACTTTGTCATCTTCTGGAAGGGAGAGAGAGAGAGAGAGACCAAAGTGGCCGGTTTGCACTTTACAGTTTCATAAGTTCCTTAAAAAAGTCTCAATATCTGCTCATATCCCTCACAAGTTTGGCAAACAGACATTGCCCAAATTTTCTCTAACTTTCCCAATGACACAGACATACAAAAAAGAACCACATGCACGATTTTACTGGGCATACCTTAAATGGTCCAAAGGCGAACTTTCTTCTAGGCTTTGTTTCACGGAAAAGTTCCTTTCTCCCCCTGAAAGAGCTCGTCCAGAGAAAAAAGCAAAAGGTTTTGTTTTTGCTGTTGCAGAAGTTCGAATGCTCGTAAGTTCCACACAGTTTCGCGCGCGCTCTCTCTCTCTCTCTCTTAGTCTCCCCACTTTTTCAACAGAGTCGATGCTCCGACAATGGCCCTTGGAAATCAACTTGGATTCACCCGCCACGAAGCCTAAAATACAGAGAAAAGGAAGATGGTATAATTCCTCGAGAAACTTCACATGCTCATGAAGGATCCCATTATATTGGCAAGAAACTCCATGAACAGAATCAGATTTTTTTTTTTTTTAAAGCCAGAAGGAAAGGGTGAGCACCCACGAGAAAAGCGCGCGAGACCCGAAATCGCCGCCAACGAGAAGTGTTCCGTGGTAAGCGAAGGGACTCAGGGCCAGTGCAATTCCAATTTCGCGGCCTGTAGCTTTCCCGCGTGCTTTTATCCCAAGCTGGGGGAGGCTCCTCTGTTTTTCTCTATGCGGGTCTGCCCGGCGATGTTATAAACAGAGCCATGGCATGGCTGGATTTGACGCATGAATGCAAGACGAGGACGAAGGAGAGTGAATCCCCGTGTCGGGTCCGACAGCGTCATGGCTCACGTCGCTCACAAGTGGACAGTTTTTCGCGCGTGTGAGGCTCTATTTTTTTTTGTTTTTTTTTGGGGGGGGGGTTGTCTCTGCTGGCTTACAAATTATAATAAAGACGTGTCCAACCGTCGGCAAATTGAAAACAATTTCCGTTCCGTATTGATCTTGAGTTCCGCCACCTCCTCCCCAACCTGACGAGTGCTCTGCAATAACGTGGGTTTAATTCCCTAAATAATCCTCGACCTTAGGTTCAATATTAAATTTACTCTAAATTTTTTTTATCTAAGAAAAATCCTCAATTTTACATCCTCAAACTTTTTTTTTTGGTCTCGTTAAAAAACCCAACTTTTAATCTAACCTCAAATCTAGCCCAATTTTTTTTTGTCTCGGAAAATACTCCGAACTTTATCTTCGGTCTTTAATCCACCCCGAGCATTTTTTTCTAAGAGAAAATTCGTCAATTTTTACTCTAACCTCAAATATATCCCATTAACCTATGCCCAAAAATCGTTGTTAGTTATCCGTAGTTTTAATATCTGAGAATGGTTTTATGTTGGAGAATTTCAACAATTTTTATTGGAGTGAATTTGTTATTCACGCGAAAATGCCACGTTGGTTCGTAAATATTGCTTCATTACTTTGCCGGTGTGGAATTTTTTTTTATCGACGTGGAAATGCCACGTCAAGTTAGAATTGGATCGCGGGATAAATTTAATAGTAACTTGAAATTTTGTGAATTTGTTTAGACAAATGTGGATGGATTTGGAGCTAGACCTAAAGTTTGAAATTTTTTTTTAGACAAAAAAAAATAGTTTTGAGTAGATTTGAGACTGGACCTAAAGTTTGAGTTTTTTTTTCTAGGACAAAAAAATTGGGGCAAATTTGGAATTTGATCAAAAGTTGAGGATTTTTTTAAGACAAAAAATTTCGGGATAATTTTGGGACCAGACATAAAGTTGAGGGTTTTTTTTTTTGGAATAGGCCGAATAATGTGATCCAAGCTCTCGATGATAAGAAAAATTTTCAAATAAGGGCCCCAGGTGGAGCTATTTTCTCCACACAAAAAAAAAAGGCTTAGAGTGTGTTATGTCTCAAATAAGGATTTGAAGTGATCAAATAGTCTAACATAAAGGTTTAAGTGGTCAAATCGTCTCAAATAAGGACTTGAGCTCTTCGGCCAGCCAAATCTATAGCTAGAAAGGGGTATTTTAGTCAAAACATAATTTAGGCATAAAATAAATATCTTAAAAACTAAAAAGTCCCAAAAAGAATTGATATTTCGCTTCTCCAAGCTCTGTGTTTCTGCTTTTGTTACCGAGCCATTCTCGCTCGGTCTCTTCCTCTCCAAAAAAAAAAAAACGGATTAAATTCGCCTCTTCTTCCCATTTTTTTTTTCTCCTCTTGCAGGAGTCTTCTCTAAGCTCTTTTACTTGCTAGATTCTCTCTCTAGCTCTCTCTCTCTCTCTCTCTCTCTCTCTCTCTAGTTTCTTTGTCTTGGGTCTGTGACGAATCGAAAGCAATCCTTTCATTAGTAGATGCCTCTATCAGCGCGCAATCGGGGTTCGCTGTCTGCTCCTGCGTCTCGCTTTCCGCTCCTGCGAATGAAAACAAATCTGAGAAGCCTAGTTGAGTTTTTGATTGGAAATCATCTCCAATCGAGGATCCGCCGTTGCTCGAACCTGTTATGATGATGTTGTGATAGTTTGGATGCGAATCGTTGTTCCGTAGCTGGATCTAGATAGTTTCGCTGAGGTGTCATCGCATGCTCGATAAAATGTTTAAAAGAGTCAGGATGCGCGTTTGTCGGATGAAGTATCGCATTCCTTCCACTTTGTTCTCGGAGAAGACTCCTGCGATGGGAGAAAAAAAAAAAAAAAGGGAAGAAGAGACGAATTTAATCCGTTTTTTTTTTTTTGGTTGGAGAGGAAGAGACAGAGCGAGAATGGCTCGGCAACAAGAACGCTCAAGAGCAGAAACCCAGAGCTTGGAGAAGTAAAATATCATTTCTTTCTGGAACTTTTTAGTTTTTAAGATATTTATTTTATGTCTAAATTATATTTTGACTAAAATACCCTTCTTTTTCGACAAAAAAAACAATACCCCTCTTTCGGCGGCAAATTTGACCAGCTGGAGAGCTCCGGCCCTTATTTAAGACGATATAATCACTTTTGGCCTTTATTGGAGATTATTTCACTATTTCATATTTTTATTTGAGATACGATGGCTTTTTTTTTTATTTTGAGAAAAATGGCTTAATTTGGAGCGCTTATTTGAAAATTTTTCTGATGATAATTTAGGTTGGGGACGATTCCATTGACTATTGAACTTTTAAAATTAGCCGGTGACATAATATTTCACACGGGCCTCGCGTCGGCGTACGCCCAAAGTTGACCAAACCTTTTGGCCAACATGATCCGACAAAGAAATCTGTGTGCATTAAAGAAGTCCGAAGACGATCGACGTGGCCCCGACCACGGGCCGATTTGCAGCTCTGCTAAATTAGAAGTTTCAGAATAATTACTTCGTTAAACACGCAGCTTCATAATTTTGAAGTTAAATTTTCTTGCTTTCTGCGATCCGAAAAGATTGTTTCGCAGGAATTTTTAATCTGTTTTCCCATCTTATCCCATTTCGAATCTGGACAAACCAAACGCAACATCAGTACGACGGCCTTTGCACCGCTTCTATTGTTCAGTCGAATTGCGGAGGATACAAAAGTAATTTAACAAACAAAACACGTGGTCCCCCTTGACACATCTCTTTCATTAAGAAAGCTAATTAAATTTGGATTCCAGTGGGGTAGCTCTTGATTGACTAATAAGCATATGGTTGACCAAATCGACTATCCTAAAAAGCTGCCTGCAAAATTCAAATGCGGTTGGTAATTTTAAGCGACCATAGTAAATTTACGGGTTTTCGGTAAATTATAGTCCGACGATCTGACAGTACTGTCGGTCATATCTAATCGCGCGATTTTCCAATCAATGAGTGCCTTACGTAGAACACGCGGTGATAGTGTGCGATTTTACGATTGAGATTATAACATCTCCGATAAACTGTTTGGAAAATATTATTTCATAACTATGCCGATGATATCAATTATTGTTCCTTTGTATAACTTTGTTTGGACGTAGGCCCTGTGGAAAGTCTTTGTACCTGCTGGATTCTTGTCTCCCCCCCCAAACTACGAAACAAAAGAATTTGACTGGGCAAATAAAGTGGAAAAGAAATGGAGGGGGCATCCGACGTGAACGAACGCGAACGGAAATTCTAATAAATGTCTATTGTGCGGGAAAATAATTCATATTATTCCATGAGGCGAGGAGCGACTCCTGATTTTTTTTTTCTCGTCCAAAGTAACATTCCATTCATTAAAAAAAGAAAGAAAGACAAATTAACAATCGAGTTTCAAAACAAAACATACTTCATATCACAAGATAAATCATCAGAACGAGCATAAAGGTTCCAAGCCCAAAGAGCAAATCTCTAATTTCTTCAAACAAAAATCGGCGGCCAATTAAATCATACCCATTGGGTTTGATTCCTAATTTAATAGTCAAATAACTATCGTAGGGTTGCCTAAAGGACCATGCACTCGAGTCAAGATGTCCACACTTATCGGATCGAAAAAAGCCACCGCGCGGAGTTAATTTTAGTAGAAATTAGGTCGAGCTTCTCTACTTAAACCCAAGTCCATACGGATCGTATTGGATCAAAGCCGTTCGTTTCCGCCTAATTCTATGGTATATATAAATACAGCTCATGAAATAATTTCCTCAACGCTAGCAACTAACTAAGAGCTACGTAGCTGAAGGACCACGTGCCCGAGTCAAGACTCTGTGGAGCTGACTCCTAATTTAATGGACAAATAACTAGCATAGGGTTGCCTGAAGGACCGCGCGCTCGAGTCGAGATATCCATACCTATTGAATAAAAAAAAAAAAAAAGGCCAACATGCAGAGTTAACTCTAGTATAAGTTAGGTCGAGCTTTTCTACTTAAACCTAAGTCGACATGGATCGTATCAGATCAAAGTCATTCGTTTCCACCGAATTCCGTGGGTATACATGGCTCACGAAAATAATTTCCTCAACACTAGTAACTAAGAGCTATGTAATCGAAGGACCACGTGCCCAAATCGAAGATGTTCGTCCCTGTTAAATCGGAAGTCCAAGACACGACGATTGTTTTGGTACGAGTAAGGTCAAGCGAGCCTTTCTACTCGACAAAGTCTAGTAGCTATTATTACGAACGAACTCCTTCCTAGAGCTATCATGATACAGATCGTTCAGTGCACCATGCTCAAAGCCAAGGATTTCCGATAAGGATTTATACCAAGAAAAATCCTAAATTGATACACTAATGATAAATTTATCTAAAAATTATTTTTTTGAGAACAAAAAAAAAATCTCAAATTAGTATATTTGTGAAAAATTTACCCTCCGTTAAATTTTCGTTAAATCTAACGCTAAATTGCTAAGTTTGATTGCACGTGGCAATTCATGAGTATATCAGTTTAGGTCTTTTACCCCTCTGTTCGTTATAGAAGCGTCAATTTGGTATTTTTTCATGATATTAACCCAATTTAATGATGGATAAATTTGTCACAAGTATAATAATTTAGAGATTTTTCATGGCAAAAAAAATTAATTTATGATAAATTTATCTTAGATGTACTAATTTGAAGTTTTTGGTGATAAAAAAAAGAGTTTGGGATAAATTGATCATGAATACACTAATTTGATATTTTTCGTGATAAAAAAATAATTAAAATAAATTTATTATAAATATACTAATTTGAAATTTTTGGACCTATTAATCCTTCCAATGATTACAAACGTGTGCTAGGCCGGGGCGCTTTCGACGATCCCCATATATAATTGTACCGTAAAAGGCGAGAGTAATGATGACGACCGCCTTCATCCTCTGAAGTTATGGGGAAACAAAGACTTAAGGGGAGTCCCAATCATTAGAAACAAACAAAGAGAGTCCCGTACGACGTCGCCCATCTTGTCCGCAACGTACAACCCCCCCGGGTCGACTTTTGTTTTTCGCGTCGTCACGCCTTACGTCATTCCCACTGGGTGTTCGATCCAATCCCCACGTGGTTTTTTTTGGCTGAGGCCACCCTTTTTTCTCTTCTATCCAGGGCAAAAATTTAGGAAAAAACGACCCTCCTAGCGTCAGCTCACTTCGGTTTGACTGTCACTTTGGAAAAATAAAATGCCTAAAAAAAATAAAATATCCAACGTGATAAATTATTATTATTTCTTTTTATAATCAATCCAACGTGGCTCGACGGCAAAGTGAACTCTGCATTATTCGATTGAATGGAATTAGTCTAACTTATGTCCTCCCCCCCAAAAAAAGGATTTTGAATCTTGTAGAGTTGGTTGTTGAATCATTCAAGATAAAGTTTCTTGCATACAAGCCTCATGATAACCCCCTTTCTAGTCCTAAATGCTGCCTGACTTCCTCGACCATTAGTGCTATGTCTCTATCGGGGCATTTGGTTGGTCATCTTGTTCTCTGCGCGATGACGACTGTCTTACTAGATTTTTCATATTTATATTGGCCGATAGATTAGGCATAACGTGTACATATAAAAATATACATTTAAAATGTAATGTGTCGTCGAGATTTTTTTTAATATTTTTTTGAGAAAATATTTGTCAATGTGTCGTGTCGGACTCCTTCGGTGTCGATATTTTTTTTGCTATTTGTGCGACACGAAAAGAGTAGGACCAGCATCATTTAATGGTGGAGATCGAATGGACTTTGGGCGCTCCGGACGCGCGAAAGACGTGCTCGCCGTTCTGCGTCAATTATCAAAACGCGTGTCATAAATGTCATGTTGAGGAAATTGAATCTGTCTGACGCGGACAGCTTGACCCTTGCTAACCATGAGCATGGTAAGGAAAACGGACACGTGCTCTAGTCACGAGCTCCACGCCACACCTACTACCGCATTGTAAAGGCCAATTTCACGAGCTCCAGATGGGGCCTTAACAAAAGGGCACAAAAAAAAAAAAAGAGAGAGAGAGAGGCATAAGTAATTTCTAAATCTTGATCGAATATATATACTGAACTTTTAATTTGTTCGATACGAATATCTCGACTTTTGGTACGTGTTCGACTTAGTCGCTTAATTATATATAAAAAAATATTTAATTCTATTGATGAACTTGAATTTCAATGAAAAAAAAATATCGAGCATTTTTATATAGTAGATGAGCTCAATTGGACGTATATCAAAAATCCGAAGACCACGTTAAATAAAATTCAAAGTTCAGGCCTCATAGTATACATTAAGTTAAAATTCAATGATTATATTTAAAGAGTTAAAAGTACATGAATTATTTGTGTTATTATTCTAAATAAAATAAAAACTCCAGCCAAGTTTAAGGTCAACACGTCACGAAAATTTTCTTACTAAAGTGTCGGGTCGAACTTTTCTATTCAAATCAATTTGCGGCCGCAAACGGACAAACATACGACGCGAAGAAGGGTGTAAAAAGAGTGCAATGATGCACTGACGACGTGGACAGGCTCGATCAAATGAAACGGCCTCCATTTGCCATCATGGGCCGTCGCTTTTGGACTCTCCGGTCTCCAACCTCGGTCGCTCTCCAAACCTTCTTCTTCTTCCCTACTGCGCTACAACGACAGACGAATCAAGTGTCGCCCTCCGCTTATCTAATGAGAGACAAATAATTTTTTTTTGAAAAAAAAAAAATAAATTAAAAGGCCATCATCGCTTGTGTCGCTTAAGATAATCGGTCAATGGAATAGCATCTTCATTATCGTCAATGGTTTATGTACGAATAATTTCGCGGAAGATAGAAAATGTTTTTCGTTCATTCGAATTTCATTAGCCATACAGACAAATGTTCTCGGCAAAATGCCTATCAAATTACTATCCACGAAACAAACAGAGCCCAGATTTCGCGAAATTTGTTATCTCGCGTCGGAGAAAGGTTGGACTTAATCAATTTAATGTCCCTCATATAGCGTTTCATGTGTTTCTAATGGCGTGAATGATAACCGTTCTCTTTTTGGGATACGAATTTTTTTTTTAGGGGTCAAAAAAATGGACTTTTGTATTTCTTTCCCCTGGACGAGTTTCTAAGCAAAGACACACGTTTGATAACAATGCAAAATTTATATTCTCGAAATAAGAATTCATTCGATAATAACATAAATTTCCACAGTGGTCGGAGATGAGCACCCGGCCGCCACTGGTGAATGATGACCAATGGATGGCGAACAATGACCGACAACCGATGGACGACGACGAGCAGATGGATACTGGTGGATGACAAACGAAGAAGGGCGAACGGGAGCCGTAAACTAGAGAATGGCGACACAGACTTGAGACAGATGATGGATCGGAGATTGGCGGACGGCTACTAGCAGCCAACAAATAGCAAACCGATGAACGAAAAATGGGGAATGGCGATTGGTGACTGGTGGATAACGAACGGGAGTCGACGAACGGTGATCGATGGATATGCGAATGACCGCCAACGACAAGGACACGAGAGAGGCGATCGGCGGCAGAGAGCGACTGGGGACTGATAGTTGGTGGCAAGGACGTGAGATAGGTCATCAGCGATAGATCGAGGATTGAAGACCAATTATTGGTAGACGATCGGCGGTCGATGACCGACGGTAACGGCAGGGAAGTGAGAAAGAGGGAGACCACGTAGGAGAGAGGGAGTGGGCAATAAGAAAAATTCATATTTCTATATTCATTTCAAAAATAGACAAACAGAAAATTTTCACTTTTTATTTATGTTCCAAACCCCAAAATTTTGTCCCGGAGATAGAAAAATGAAATTGCGCTACCAAATATATTTTTTGTTCCAAACTTGCTTTTCGGAACAGGAAAAAGAGAAAAATAGAATAGTTATCGTAAATGAGTCCTAAGTAGCCGGATCTTCCCGCGGTCCCTCGAAAAGATGAAGAAAAGTTTTGGTTCGAGCGTAGCAGTTTCAAAATTTAGGAATCGAAATACAATTTTACGAGCCATAACAAATCACCTCTGATTTTCTAAATGCTGGGGTTCAAGCATTTTGGGGAGGCTTGACTGGTAGTTTTTTTAATAATTTTTTTAATTTTTTTGGGAGACTATCTTACAAACTCACCACGCGTTGAGCGAGCATCTAAAACGAAATTCACGTCGGCCAATCGGAAAGCGCTGATCACGTCGGTCCGTCAAATCTGGCGGTCTCAAGAGGAAACTTTGCCCATCCGTGGATGATGATTGTCGCCTGTTCATGAAAAACGCATCGCGGCAGAGAGCAAAAAGACACCAAAAAAGGGGGAAGAAAAAGAAAGAAAGAAAGAAAGAAAGAAAGAAAGAAAGAGAATCTGGCCACGACAGCTCAATACAGGACAAAACGTAGACGAATGGGAGGAGGAGGAGGAGGAGGAGGAGCAAAGATACCATTCCAACCGAGACGCGACAAAAATCTGGAACCCAATTCCGGAAAAGGCTGGTGGTGGAAAAGATAGTCTAGAAAGAGACGGATTGAAGAGCGCTTGAAGAGATTTTGCATCCCGGACGTCCATTCTCCTCCCTCAACCGCTGTTCTTTTCAACTTTGGCCCGCGGATGGATTTGGAAAATGGCGACCGAAGCTGAGCTTCTCTCTCTCTCTCTCTCTCTCTTTTTTTTTGCGAATATTTCTCGGCGCGTCCCCGGATTCCGCCATACATGCATATGCACGCGTCCATCCCGAAACAAGACGTCCCGTTCTGTCTGTCCGACGGGGACGTCCCCATTGACGTTGGGAGCTGTTGATATAACACGCGTCAGCAGTGCTTAAAAAAAAAAAAAAGACACAAAAGGTCAGTCGAAAAATTGACACATACTAATAAATTCATAATTTATTCATTTAAGCTTTTGAGTGAAATCGAATCTAACTTGAATATGTTGACGGATTCCGACTTAAATTCTTTCTGAGCGAATGTATCGAATTTCCGTCGTGCCTTCCTAATAAAAACTCTGATCACAGCTACGTGATGCTATTTCGATGCAAAAATGTTCACCACTGATCGACGAAAGACTTGAAGAATGGCCACTCATGCAACGAACGGTCACTCGTGCTACTTGTGCTCGCGCTTACGAAATTTTTGTCGCCACCTCTCTCTCTCTTCCGAACTTCTCAAAAGAAAACTCTTTCGAAGTACTAAAAGCCCCTAAAGCTTTGAGGGCCCAAAGATTTAGTTGGCAGCAGATATGAATTGGACACGGAATGGTGCTAGTCGAGTTCTTGCCCAGCATTTCCTAAGGATTTCGAAAAAGAAAGAAGGAAAAAAAAAAAAGATAGCTCTCAAACAGGAGGTACAAATCGCAATTGCAAAATTTCTACTAGCTTCTAGGAATGTGAGCGACCAGTTATCACCATTGAACAGCTCAAGCTTGGCCGGAGCACCGTCGACGAAGCCAACATAGCTAGGGCAACGCTTTTGGCTCCTAGAACAAAAACTAACTAGCAAGAGGGAAAGACCAAAAAAAAAAAAAAAAGAACACTTACCAATCACACGCAAAAAGGCTTATTCCGGCATCAATCAATCAACGTTTTCTGACCGACCACCGCGATCTCTCTCTCCTTTCTCTCAATTCTCCATGAATTGTTTCTCCCTCCCTCTTCTTTAATCACACGAAGGCTTCAGGAATAGAACGGCGAAGAAGACCTCTTGGAGTTTGGGCTGACGAGAGGCTGAGCTCGGCCTCTAGTTTCTGGCCCAACCGCTAGGTTCTTTAACTTTTACAATTGGGCCAAAATGTTGCATCCAATCTTTAACTACGTATTCTTGCTATGTAAATGGAGTCGTGTACGTACTTGTCAGTGTGGCGCCAAAATAAATCCAGAAAGGGAACATAAATTTTGACGAAAGATGTACGAGAACTTCTGCGATTCTGTTTTGTATGTTATTCTTGTCAATTCAATCTAATAGTTGATGCGTTTGTCTAAGCTTAGATCAAGATAAGATCAAAGTCTAGTCATCCAAACTCATCTTCTTTAGAAAAGCTTAGTAATTTCTAAGTAAGTTACAAATTCGTGAGACTAACTTGCTTTGGGATCCTGGAAGAAATATAATATTACCATTCGTCATAGTAAAAAAATGTTCATCGTCCTCTGTGCACTAGACAGCATTTACATGAATCAACTTCAAGCCAAACGAAGTCAAGAAACCTATTCCCAGCCCAGAGGAAGTGTCCCCCCTCGATTACAGATTACATTACATAAAGCTATCCGCTATAGTGTCCTCATGAAGAACCACTTAGAAAGTAAGCCAATGCTTCATCCATATTGTTGTTGTTCTTCACTAAGGCCTCAGCGATACTACTTGAAGAAAACCCCATCTCGCGCAGGCGAGTATAACCGTTCACAAATTCCCTCACCTGGTTAAGAATAACAAGAGACGGTTCATTTCAAACTGACAATAGGAGAGAGGTTCCATCTAAAGGCCAGTAAAAGAAGACAATCGCCCTATACTTGAGAAAGAAAAACCCTCTTGAATGGCAAAACGGACAGCAGTATAAAGTGGATTGAGTAGGGGATAAAAGTGATTGTTGCTACGTGCTCAAGATATTTGATGCAGTTAGTCATCAACCAACATAAGATATTCCCCAGGTTGACATGGATAGGTATGGAGATGTCAAAACACCACACGTGGCCCCATACTTTCATTAAAACCACATCCAATTGTTTCATAGTGTTATCTTACAGGAAGGATCACACATTCACTGCCATAGACCGTCAAATTTACGAGGGAGAACTTTGAATGCACAAGGAATCTGACCATGCAGTCCCAAAGAACACACCCCTTTTGCCAATGCAAGGACAGGGTGACTACAAATTGTTCTTCAATTTCTTGAATTACCAATAATAACCACCGACAAGAGCTACAATCAAACTAGATAGCATTAGCATGAATGGCAAGGCCATACCACCGATACTTCAGGTTCAGGAAGATCTAGATAGATTGGTCTAACACTTGATCAATCCTTCATTACAAAGAGGTCAAAAGGTATTGCACCTACTGGTGGAAACATACTAGAGACCTAGGGAATCAAGGATGTGCACATACTAAAGAAAGGAAGGACATGCTTCTAGATGGATGCTACTGTAGGAGGCTCATGAGAGTCAACTAACACAAAAAAAAAAAAAGCACAGATGTACCTTAGTTGGATTATCCCCGTAGTTTGCCACTGCAAGGGGAACAGCTTCTCGGCTTAATCCTGATGTGATGTACTTGTTGATTACGGGATCTCCTGGAGGACCCTGTACAGACAAGCACGTCCACATCATTTCAATTGATTGTTAGTAAACAAAACTGACTACTTGATGACACTTCTTATGTTACATCCAACGTATCAACTCATTTACATGGATAATGAACTCACATGGTGAAGCAACAAGTACGGAGAGTAATTTCACCAATAAGGCTAATGAAAATTCTAAAATCTGCAGACGGGACCGCAATTAGAAAACAAAGATCAATTATTTTGGTCACAGCCAGCAGCAGATATGGGGAAATAGAAAGTAAAGAAACGGACGAAATTAGACACAGAGAGCCGTTCGACCAAAAAAAAAAAAAAGACAGTCAGAGCCTAAACATGGCTTATTTATAGGGATTTCAGGTTCCAAGACTCGACAACCTCTCAGTTCTCCGTGCAATGTGTAACTTGTTAAGAATTATCGTGACAGAGTGGCACAACTTTGTGTATGGACATGCAACTCTTGATCTTATGGCAAAAAGTCACCAATTCTTTATGTTATTATTTTGCAAAGAAGACTAACTTTACCCCTATTCATTTATTTTTTCTGCAAAGGCTACAAAAATCAATAATATACAAGGCAATGCCACCCTAAACCATGCACCACTCTGAGCATTTAATAGAATCCAACCAAAGCGACAGTCAATGAAGCCGAAAAGAGGAGCAGACTCCTGAAATGAGCAACATACTGATATAGGCAGTGCCTCTGAACTCCTTGATGGAAGATTTTCCAGCCCAAGCCTGCTCCAATCAGGGTTTTCCTTCTCTATTTCAGCTAGAACTTTCCTCTCAAAATCGAAGTCAAACTGAAAGTTGCTTCGTGGTATATCTCCCATTTGTGGTAACAATTGGGGCTACAATTTGAATGATTAAAATTGTATCAGCAACATGTCGCATAGTTTCTCTGAAAGAATTATGAAACTTCTGAATACGCAAGAGCTGCCGGGCAACAGGAAAGGTATAAACTAGTATTGTCTCTCTTATGATTCTTCCGACTCAATAACTTAACAAATAATACATAATTGAGTTTGATGCATGTAATTAATCAGCAGAAAGTTGGGGAACAGGGACGTGAGAAAAGTGTGTACTGAATGATTGTTTAAGTGGAGTGAGTCCTCTTGATCAATTTTTTTTTCTTCTCAATATAGTTGCAGTGAAACTTAGCCCCTGTGGAGACATTAAAACCGATCAGTGTCGAAGACAACTGGATCGCCGCCAAGTTGAACTAGAAAGGACCATCCAGAAACTTGAAAAGCATAAAAGTATCATATGATTTGTTCTAAAGCTAGCTTCACAAGTGATTGCATCCAATACATTTCTAAAGATACAAAAATTACACATTTCAAAATGATTCGTCCATGAAAATATGTAGCTGGAAGCCTTGATCACAACAATGCCAAAAGACGCTAGCTGGTTAAAAGCCAGAAAGTGAAAATCGTACGAGATTCCATTTCCACTGCTGATAAGTTCCTCGGTCGATAGCAGAAAAACATAAATTCAAGAGTTACAGATACCGAATTGAATCGGATTCATTGATCCAGCCCTAGACATAAGACCAGAGACACCACAAGCACAAGCCCAAAGTGATTCATCAAAACCACTATCGTCAGCTTGTGAAGCCACTGGAATGAGCTGCAAAACAATTCTCGTTCAACTGATCTTACCGGGGGAGTTATCCGATACTCCGGTTTCACAGCAACCCTGATGCCCAATCCTGCTGCAATATCATCACCATTTAAAAGAAGAAAAGGAAACAGTCATATCAATATAATGATTGAATCTAGCATCAATCAAAAGTGAATCGACAAAGAGTCAAATTCCAAGGCCACAATTTCGCCTCAGAAGCAGCTCAAAGAACTTACAGGAAGAAGAAGGGGGAGGGGCGGTGTGGTGAAAAGATGAAGAACGGCCCGCCGAAGATACTACGGCGGGGTTGCCGTGGTGGCTCCCAATCCTCGGGTACATCGCAGATCGGGCTTCCAACGGCCGCGACGGCGGTATCTAGGGGGGCGGTGGCGACGACTTGGCGAGAGAGGGAGGAGACGAAAGGAAGCTATGGAGGAGTTTCTGAGAAGCGTGACGGAAGGAGCTAAAATACAAGGCAAACAAGGAAGCTAAGGCCCGGCCCAGGACCTCCAATGTGGGCCGGTTATCCGAAATGGTTTGACCCGATTCTCATGTTATCCAAGATCAGCTAATTATATCATTTTATTTAATTTCTGATCCTGGACAATTTGAATTGTCGTTAAGATTTTGATTTTTTTTTTTTTTTGCAGGAGGAATAGAGGTGAGAATGGATAACAGAATCTTCCTTTTAGCATGAGTTAAGAGTACCGACGCCAAACACATACAGACTGCAGAGGCAACTAATTTCCTTAATCTACAACAAATTACAGAGCTAGAGCTACCATACTGACATCACATGCATACTAAACTAGAACATTAATGCTACCCACCATATCACAATCCAAATATAGGGTCGTTTGTACTAAAGATCGATGCGTTGAACTGTCTAGTGTTCAGGTCGTTTCCGTCCAAAGCAGAACTCAGCCGATCGAGCCACTGAGTCGGGCTTGGGTTCTCACTCTCTTCTACCCACTCCGAGGTCATGTCGATATCGTCGAATAGAATCGGGTCGGCCTCCGGAGATCTCATCTGCCTTGCTAATTTGAGGTTGGAGTTGATGTAGATGAGGTCGTTCATTGTTTCCTTGTCGATCTTGTTGCGCTTCTCCGAGTGGATCTGCTGAAACGCGCTCCAGTTCCTCTCGAAAGTAAAAGTGCTGCAAACTTGGCTCAGGATTCTTATGGCGACTCGCTGCAATGCAGGTGCAGAGTCTCCGTACTGCTCCCACCAAAGTCCTGCAAATCAAGCCAGTAATGTGATTCGACCAAAAAAAAAAAAAGGAAGCCAATAATGTTGAGCCTCGTATTTGTTTGTGTTCCATGGATTCCACATCTATAAAGAAGGCAAAAGTCACCACACAACTGATCAATGCAAAGCCCAGGAGAAAGCACAAAGGAAGATAGCATGCCAAGATAATCTTAAGAAACAAAATGGAGAAGCTGCCAACTGTGAAACATCAATTCCTGAACGATTCTTTTATCAATTGCATCGGATTTTCGCATCTTGCAGAACATTCCATTGCATGACATTTCTTATGATGGTGGTCCGGTGGATACTGTAGCGACAAGCATAATTGGAGAGACCTGTACTGCCATAAACCCAGAGTACATAGCAAGTGCATAGGTTGGACAGTACGGAACTATATTACAATTGTACCTCATAACATAACCAGACATAATGGCGGGATCACTTCAAGACATTCCTTTGAAGAATAATGGGCTTGAATTTATTAGAAATGCAGAACACATGGCTCGTCATCATCTTCAGGGACAACATAAACAGGACCCATGGCCAAGTTGAATAACATGACCGGACATAATCTCTCTCTCAGTCACTTACATGCACAGAGATACACTGTCTAATGGGGAAAAGGTAAACTTACCAGGTGCAACTGTCTCTCTTGCCTCCATGGCTAGGCTACAGCCAAACATTCCGTTTGCCCTCGTGAAGGTAAAGATCTGGTTGGTGATATCACGTCTCATGTCAGGCGCTGGAAGCAACTTCTCTAGAACTTTAAAGAAGTCCTCCTTTATAGATACAAGAAATTTGATTTCTGGATTGTATTGGATGCTAGGGTTTAAAAATGCAGCAGCGGAATGCAGAGGTGAATGTAACTGATCCCTCCATTTTCTATCAACTATATCCAGGAAAACTTTGCACTTGCTCTCATCCATGATATAGTAAGTCCGGATAGATTCCTTGGCTCGAGTCATTAGCTCGTATATTGAACCCACAGCTGGTTTTCCCCCAGAAACTTCTCTTAGTACTCTAAGGAATGGCTCCGAAATGGCAACGCTCTCTTCCACCGCTCTCCAAAACTCATTATCCTCAACTATGGCAATACAAGAGATGCTTTGGGGTTTATTCGAGTATGACGAGCTCATACAATACTCAGAACTGTTGAACATTTGCTTCAGTTTTGACTTTTGCTTCAGTATAGATTGCAATGAAAGGAAGCTCGATATGGACTTTGTGATACCCGTCCGAATAAGTTCCTGACCCCCCGTGAACCTCTTCATGAGATCTAGCGTCACTGCATTGTTGTATATGAACCTTGAGATAGTCTGTGCTTGTAAGATACATCTGTTCACCCAATCTACCCTGGAAAATTCCTCCAGGATTAAGTTCATACATTGAGAAGCACAAGGAGATACAAAAATTGTCCCATAGGTCTGGAGGATGTGGTTGGCCACGCCAGTGTAATTTAAACTACTGTCCATGATTATTTGCACAACATTTTCTCGGCCAAAATCTTGGATAACAGAATCAAACAAGTCCGCGAGGCATTTGATGTTCTTAAAATAAGAGGATGCATCGACAGATTTGTGGAAAAAGGTTCGAGATGGTGATGAAACTAAAAAGTTAATGAATGCTCTAGACTTATTGTCAGTCCATGTATCTGCAATGATTGTGCAACCTGTGGTTGACCACTCCTTCTCAGTATCTTTGGACTGTAGACTTACTTCAGACTTGATCTTTCCCAACCATGTCGTTCTCAACATGTCTGCAGATGGTGGGACAAATCCAGAACCACATTTTCCAACAGCATCTATCATTAACTGATAGGATGAAGATCGAGCAATGCCGAAGTCCAGCTTATTTTCAAAGAAGAACAGGGCAATACTTCTCTCTGCACTTTCTTGGTTGTTTAAACATGAAGAACCCATAGGTGAGACTGGAGAGAAGACCTTTGCCATTGGAGGTGAAGCATCTGTTGATGTAAAAGCTTTATTTGCCGAAATGCTTCCTGGAGGCTTAGTTTCTGGTGCTGCCAGCTTTGGCTTTTTAGAGTTAGACGGTGGTTCTTTGACCTCCTCCTTCGATGCTATTATTGCTCTCACTCTGTCGCTGACATCATCCCTTACTTTGCTACACGGGTTTACACCTTTACTTGGAAGTCGAGAAAGATGATGTTTTAATCTACTAATGCCCCCATTCAAGACTCTGAGGCAAAATTTGCATTTTACCTTGTTTCCATCCAATTTCTCAGCATATTCCCAGCAAACATCTTTTTCTCGTACCACTGTCAGTAAATGACCACGAAATAAATATCGAAAACTGGTCTGTTGTACAACTAGATGTGAAATCAACAAACGAGAGCTAAGCAATATCGAACTTACTGATGATGCAGGGAACTGCTTCCTTTGGTCCGTGCTTTAACCTGGATCAGAGGCGGAAAGGTAACATTGTGATGAGCAGCTCTATTTCCAAAAACTTTAGATGTAATGTACAAGGAAATTAGCTTGCTCTTCACCCAGCGATCACAATGACGGGAGCAGAGCGATGATCGAGTGCCTTGAGCAACAACAATGCGATTTCAAGTCCACGTTGGGTATGATGAATCAAATTCGAACACACTGGGGGAGAAGAAGAGATGTGAAATGCCCTCTTGTTCCTCTCTCTTCAGATAAGCCAAAACACAAGGACAGGAGCATCTTACTAATCTGCTTCTTTCCGACAGGAGAACCGATAGTCCCTCCCCAAACCAAACCCAAAGTTCGCGACGGACAGTGCCCGACATCACCCGGAACCAATTTATTCCTAAATTGCAAGAACAGCAGCCCCAACGCAATACTTCCACAGGAACTACCATTTAAAGACTCTAAACCCAGGAGGTGAAAATCTCTTTCGGGATCAATCGACACAGCTTCAGAATAACCTGAATGGCGAAAAACCAATGCAAATCGCAATCCAAACTTATTCAGATTGCTGGATGAATCTTTATAGTGTTTCAAATAGAGTGACGACTTTTTATTTTTATTAAAGAAAGAAGAAGAAGGAACTGCCCATCCACGAAAAACTAGAAAAATCCTCGAAAAGCTGGAATCCAGAGGCGGACTTCTAAACCGCCTCAAGAGTCTTCATCCAAGCAAAAACAATACCATCCACCCACCCTCTCGTTCCAACTCCTAAGATACGCACAGCTCGGTGCATTCTCCATACACTCGCAACCTAAATCACCGAGATGCCCACATCTCTCCCAACCGGCCGCTACCTTCCCCAAACGGAGGTCCATTCCCGATTAACCGCGAGTTCCGCGACAGAGAAAACTAGTAACGGCCGCACTCCAAAAGGAGTTCGTCGATCGAGCTTCAAACTCGTGACGCCTCGTTCTGGTTTCTGCGAATGCGCCATGAGCGCAAAAGCTCAAACTGGCGGAGAAGCGTAAGCAATTCCGAAGCTCGTCTTGTCCGAACGGGACATAACGAAACGAAACGAAACGATTGAAGAAGCATCGGAGGGGGGAAAAAAGATGGGGAACGAAGGTGGCGAAAAATTGAAAAATGGGGGCCAAAAAGAGAAAAGCAAGCGAGAAATTAAGAGGGGGAAGCTTACAGAGATATGGAGGGAGCTTCTCGAGCTCGGCTGAGAAGACGGACAAAATGGAGGGCGGGCGCGGATTCCGGGTTCTTGTGTTTATCGCGATATTTTGGGGGTTAGGGTTTTCTGTTCTTGCTCCGTCCACGAACTTTTCATTTTCCTTCTCACTAACGAGATGGAGAAGAAGAAGATTATCACCCTGGCTCGACCACGCCCTCCTTTTTTTCGTTTTTATGCTTTTTTCGCTCTCTGTCGAGGCGATATATCGCACGATCAGACGCGTGGTCGGACCAAATCAAAATACTTTCGGCCGAAACGACGTCGTGCGACGGGCCGAATGACTAGTTGGGAAAAGGGCCAAAAAAAGAAAAGGGTGACCCCCTGGGGAAGCTGCTCCTCTCATATCAGAGCCAGGTTTCGATCCTGGGACCTGTGGGTTATGGGCCCACCACGCTTCCGCTGCGCCACTCTGATTTGTTGTTCTTCTTTCTGCAAATATTTTATTTATCCATAAATAATTCAGTTCGCTCCACGCTTCCCTGCTCTTTAATGGGTCACCGTATGGAGGTATGATGTTATACTTGATGACGAGACTCCGAAAGGACAATATATACATGTGACTCTGAAAATTTTTTCCATAAGATCTCGAATTATTTATATTGATCCGGAGCAATTGGAAGTTAAGAAGCAAAGATCATGTGTTCAAATCTCATCAAGCGCATGCAAACTGGTCTAGATTAGAGCCACATGGCTCCTACTTAACTAATTTAAGGAGGCTTATACAATATTTTATAAGCCTCCCAGATAGCGAATTAAAAAAGAATTTTTTTTTTCAGTCGAAAAAAAAAAGAATTGAAAATATGTAATCTTGCATTATCATTGTTTTGAAAATGGGATGTGATATGATATTTATTGGTCAGGTAACGAGAATAGTGGGGTTAAAAGACATTGAATATCAATGAAAATATTGGAAAGAGAAAATAAACAGATAGAAAATGACTTCTCTATCAATATTCAAATTATCCGTAAAGTTTTTTTTTTCTTGGGGAAGGAATTATCCCTAAAGTTAAACTACAAAATTATCCGTCAAGTTCTGTCTGGAGTCTACGAGAATGAAAATCACGATTTTACGAAACTGCTGGTGCTGGGGTACGACGACGACGGCCCTGATAGAATTTAGTCATGGAATCAATTGTGTGATAATAAATATCGACAAAAAATTATCGAAAAAATCTTCAACATATTGCGCAGGTGCCAATTCGGTTTTGAAACTTCTAATTTGGCAATTTAAATATAAACTTTTTAAAGATTTGTCATTTTAGTCATTCCCACCAATTTTAGCTAGCCGACACAAACATCGCTCGTCTTACATAAAACAGCCAAAGCAAGGTTGGACAGTTTGCTTTTTTTTTTTTTTGAAAAATCTCTGAATTTTCTCTCTCTTTTGTTTTTCTTTTTTTTTTCCCCCTCTTTCGCCGAATGCTATGTGGAAGGCTTTAGATGTTTTCTTAGCATTTTGGCCCAAATTTTATGAAAATTTGCCATGTAGCATAATAAATAATTTGATGCCTACATTTTTTTTTGAGTTTTTTTTGTCCGATTTATCTCTAACTTTCATCTTTCTAACTCTTGCTCTCTAGAGCACAAAAGCCGAACCTCGCACTTATGATATCAGCGCCCCCATCCCCCAATCCTTTATCGGCAAGATGTTGACACTTGATTTTTAGCCAGTTTTATTTTGATTTTTAGAAAATTTTTTAATCCATAAAAATTTAGAAAATTGAAAAAATCAACTTTGAGGACCTTAGCCTAGCCAAGGGAATCAATTTTGAGCAAAAAAAATATTTTTCATTTTTTTTTTTCGTATTTTTTAATATTTTCGGAAAATACCAAAAATAGTAGAAAAATTGGAAAAAATGGCATTTGAGGCCACAAAAATATGGAAGATGACCAGTATTTTTCTTTAAATTTCTTTTTCATTTTGGCTAAAGAAAATTTGGAAAATTTAATTCGAAATTATATGCTCTCTCTTTGAGCATAATTTCGGATTATTCAAAAAAATTGCTTTTCTAACCCAATAAATTCTCATTTTTACATATTAGAGTCGTGACATCATGCCCTATCACCAGAAATTATGGCTTGGCCAAATTGTACCCGAAATTGCTCAATTTTGCAAAAGGGGCCTTAGTTGGATTTTGCATTTTTCAATTTAGCCCCTAAGTTGACAAAAAAATGAAATTAAACTTTTTTAGGGGCACCCATGAAAATCCAAGACCTCTACCCTACAGTTTTCATCATTCTAAATCCATTGGAGGGGGTGGTTTGGACTGATTTCGTCGTTTAGGCTTTGGATTGCTTAAAATTCGATTTCGGGTCAAACTAAAAATTTGAGGTTTTTGTGCAATTTCAACCACCTTTTTTGCAAAAACCACATGTTTAGATGTAATCCATGTTGGAGAATCCAATTTTGGCGTCAATTGGATGAAAAGACGTCAATTTGAGGGTCAATTTGGCCAAATTCGTGAAACCGGGTCGGGCCGACCCGACCCATGACCCGGCCACTATTCTCCTTCTTCCTCCCATGATGCACGCGTGAAGGATGGGCAGAGGGGGCAGCTTTTTTCTGAAAAAATGGGGAACAAAGGGAAGAAAAGAAGAGAAAGGAGAGGCTTTTTCAGGTTTTGGAGTTGTTGAATGTGGAGTTCCCAATGGCGTGGAGTCCCCTAGGCACCAGAATTCATCAGGGAGGTGTCGAAAAAGAGCTAGAAAAGGGGGAAGAAAAGAGAGAGAAAGGGGGGGTTTTAGGAAGGGAGTTCGGGTTGGCCAAGAGGGGGTTTTGGGGAGCGATTTCGGAACACACCGAGGAGCTCCACGAGCGACCGCCACCCAAACAAGATACTCCTACACACCACCTACCTATCGAGCCATCACCGACGTCCATCCGCCATCTGAGTCGCCGGGAAAGGTAACGCAAATACCCTTCCGCGACTGCCTTTCTCTGGTTTGAGTCTTTTGCCTGCACATAAAGTGTTTGATGAAATGCCTCGGGTAGTTCAAACCCCCGACTTTGAGCCTATTTTTCGTGGTAATTTCACGTGATATTCAGTCGTTTCTTTGCTCAAATGCATTCTACATGTGTAGATCTTCGTTTTGATATGTTGTACTGCTCCTGGTTACGACCGAGGTGTGAGATATGCTCTTCCAAAGTTGCCTCATTAGTTTGATCAGAACCTGGAAATTCCATCTGGAAATTTTGCCTAAGTGTTGGACTCATTCCAACTTGCTCGTTTCGTGTTCATTTTTCATTATCTTACCATGAGTATTTTTGGGAGATTCTTGATTGATTGTGTTCCCGGTACATAGTAGAATACCTATATATCCTCGGTTGCCCTTGGTTCAATCTTTGAGGATAGTTACGGGGTCGGGAATACCTCATGTTGGTCCGGTTTGTGCCCTGATTTGAGTTTAAAACAGCCCAAACCCCCGACTTTCGGGGCATTTTTCTCTCTCCTCGAGCATTATTCATGAGTCATTTCTCTTCCATTTTGTTCTTGATGTGTAGCTCTTCGAATCGGTATATTATTTTCACATTATTTCCAGCAGAGGGGTGAGATATGCTCTCTCGAAGTTGCTTGGTCGGTCTGGCTTAAACTGAAATTTTTTTTTCTAAGTGTTGTAACCACTTCAGACCCGTCACTTCCCGACACCATTACGATGTGCTCGGTTGACCATTTCCTGATTCGTCGATTGTTTTGGAAACTAGATCATACCTAGTTTCATGTGGTATGATCGGTTCCCCTTGGTTTAATTTGAGTACAAAGTTATTGGCACTTGAAAACACCTCCATGAGCTGCAAAGTGAGAGTTGAAGCTAGTTTTCCCAGATTTGGTTTTGCGGCAAGCCATCTTCGTGGCTTTGTTACAGAGCGCTCCCTTAATATTTTTGGGATATTTAAACACATTTTGAAACCTTGTTTGATCTAGTTTCAGGTCATGTGTTTGGTTTTCCTTTATTGTATTTGACCATGGAGATAATCGCTCCCGAACATGCCCTCATGAGCTGGTTTCTGGGAATTTCTAGGTTTCCATTTGCGAATGGCCATCTTTCTAACGTCGACGCGACGCGCTCGGTCAATCATTTTTCGAGCCGTTGGTCATTTTAGAAACCTGGTTATACCTAGTTTCATATGGTATAATCGGTTTCTTCTAATTGTATTTGACCATGGAGATAATCATCCTTGAACATGCCTCGGTGAACTGCCAAGTGAAGGGTCTGGAATTTGGCTAAGTGTTGGCTTTCGAGTAGTTGTCTTGTTGATACCATTGCGATGTGCTCGTTTAACCATTTTTCGAACCGTTGGTCATTCTTGAAACCTGGTCACACCTAGTTTCATGAGGTGTGATCTCTTTTTTCTGACTGTATTTGTACACTAAGATAATCGCGTTGAAAGACCCCCTCGCGGTTGACTCCTTTTTTAACAAAAACTTTCCGAAATGGACCGGAATCACGTCTTCAAGTGAGGTTTTCATCACATCTTCAATTAAATCAGCATTGGTCATGTTCAGCTTGCCTTGATATCTCTTTCCCAAAAAAAAAATGGAAAATTTTCGAAAATTTCTTTTATTGCATATTTACATTAACTAGACTCAAGTTCACCATGGAGTATGACCGATGTCCATTCCGGTCTTATTTGTTGTACACCCGATCATGTCTCGGGTTTAATATTTGGGATTGTAAATACCCGACGAGTTGCGGGTTTTTCTTTATTATTTTAGCGTAGCTTTTATTATCGTCCTTGTCGTTTTATTTCTATTCTCTTTATTTCCTTTGAATGTATTGATTGCTTTTTCTTAGGATTGCATATTTAGAAAATGCCATGAAATGAACACCTACAAGAACATTTGCATGGACGCTTAGTGATTGACAAAAACATGATTAGGAGTCAGGATTGATATAAACCTCGCGTGCTCACAAGTTAGGTAATAATCAACCCCGAACGGTAACCAAAAGGACTCTAGTTTAAACTAGGGTAACCAAATCCCTGGCTCTAGAATTTCTGGTTGCGTAGGATCGAGGGACTCCTCCCAATCACTCGATGAGGTATCCGGTCTACCTCAAAAAAAAAAAAAAACCGGTGGCGACTCCAATTGCATGCACACACTGCACATGCCACCCGACTACACTAAGGTCGAAATCGATAAATCCCGTCGCGATTTGGTATGGGCCTGGGAGGGCCCGCGCCAAGAGCCCGTCATCGTAGCCCTTTGGCAATCCATTCGCCCGATCATCCGATCGCCTCGGATGCCGGGTCGCGACACAAGGTTGTATATCTATTGACTAAGTTTTGGATTGAACTTATTTTTAAGTTTCATCGTATCTATTCTTCATAGCATTTGTGGCATCAAGAGTATGCTGCTGTTGTCATTATCCATAAAAACTCCTTTGTAGAGGGTGCGCAAGAACTAGCTGGGTTTAAGGCATTTCCAAGCTTTGCTCTCAGGAAGCGGCAAGACAAAATGGGGAAGATTCCGAAGTGAGGCATGGCTAGAGGCAGCAAATGGGCGGATTTGGTTAGACTGGGTTTGGATGGGCATAAATGAATTCAACCCTAATTTATCCATTTACTTATATTGACCGACTTATTTTTCTAAACAATTTAGATGGTTGATGATACCCAATCCAACTTAGATCCAATCCAAACCGACCTGAATAACTCGCATTCTTTTTACTATACCAATTAACCAAATTGAGAATAAGAAAACATAAAAAAAAAAATTTTACATGCGATCTACCGCTTCCTCCGCTAGGTACAAAATGAACATTCCTTCACCCCTAGGATGGTCGCCATTGCTGGACCTGAAGCTGAACTTCTAAGTGAAGAAGGGTTGCCCAATGTTGCCCAGGATTTGGAATGTCCGAGGGTTGCACTCAGGCTCTCCGTCGAACCGGAACAAGGATCGAGGGTCAAACTCTGCCTTCAAGCTTGTTAGAAAGAGTATTTTGATGTTTTTCAATAAAATAGCTAGTTGTGTGTTGTCCTATTCAATAGGAATGTTTCTGTTACTAAAACTCAGTGGCTCATGGTTTTTAGGAATGGGTAACAGCATGATGCTGCACATGGGTTAAGTTTGTTGCTATTTTTTAGCTATTTTTATTTAGCTGTTTCTGTTGTAGTTTAGCGACTCTAGCCTATAAAAAGGCTTGTTGATCATTGAATAAAAAATGCAAAAGCATTCAATCTCTTCTGCGTGTGCTCTCTCTCATTTTTCTTACCAGTGGTATCAGAGCCAGGTTAGCAAAAAGGTGAGGGTTGAGAGTTAAACACGTGAAGAAAGAGTCTTGCAGTAAATTTTCCTTTGCAGCAGCAGTCATGGCCACAGATTCCAACTTTGTCCAACCGGCAATTCCTCGCTTTGATGGTCATTATGATCATTGGAGCATGTTGATGGAGAACTTCCTAAAGTCCAAGGAGTATTGGGATGTGGTTATCTCTGGAATTGTCGAACCAGAAGTAGGAACCACGTTGACAGCAGCACAACGGACGGCTCTGGAAGCAGCAAGATTGAAGGATCTTAAGGCCAAAAACTATCTTTTCCAGGCTATTGACAGATCTATCCTGGAGACAATTCTCTACAAGGATACCTCCAAGCATATATGGAATTCCATGAAGAAAAAAATATCAAGGCACTGCAAGAGCAAAAAGGCAGCAACTTCAAATGCTTTGCGGGGAGTTTGAATTACTAAGAATGAAGTCGGGCGAGTCAATCACCGATTTCTTCTCTCGAACAATGGCAATTGTCAATAAGATGCGGATTCATAGTGACAAAACGGAGGATGTCACTATCGTTGAGAAGATTCTTCGATCTTTCACACCAAAGTTTAACTTTGTTGTTTGTTCCATACAAGAAGCTAAGGACATTGAAGAACTCTCAATTGATGAGTTGCAAGGTTCGTTGTTGGTTCATGAACAAAATTTTCTATAGCAAGAGCCGGAAGAGAAGGCATTGAAGGCAATTGCAGATCACTCTTCGTCAGCAACAAGAACGAATAGTGGCAGAGGTGGAGGAAGGGGAACCAATGAACGCTGCAATTTCAATAAAAAATCTGATGGCTATTTTTCTCGTGATGCTCAAGGTAGAGGACGAGGACGTGGAGGTCTGCGCTCAACTGGTTTCAAACCAAGGTCAGTAGACAAATCTAAAGTAGAGTGCTTTAGATGCCACAAGTATGGGCATTACAAATCTGAATGTCGAACCAATTTAAATACACAAGGTATGAAAAGGACTAACTTTGCAACAGAAAAAGAAGAAGCAATATCTCTCCTAATGGTGTGTCAGGAAACGGAGAAAATTTCATCAAACTTGTGATATCTCGACACCGGCTGTAGCAATCACATGTGTGGAGACAAGAAGGCATTTTCTGCATTAGATGAGTCATTCCGCACCACAGTAAGATTTGGAGACGACTCAACTATGTTAGTCAGGGGTAAAGGGACGGTTGCAATTAGTCCTAAAGGAACTTCAGTTCAGACTGTCAACGAAGTGTTCTATGTTCCTGAGTTAAAGACCAACCTCCTAAGTGCTGGACAATTGCAAGAAAAGGGATATGAAATTACACTCAAAGGAGGTGTCTGCAGAATCCAAGATGAGAAACAGGGTCTAATTGCTCAAGTTAACATGACTGCCAATCGAATGTTCCCATTGCATCTTCATAGCATCTCTCACTCATGCTTCTCTGCAAGATTGAAAGAGGAAGCTTAGGTATGGCATTTCAGATACGGGCGCCTCAACTTTGGTGGATTGTGGACATTACATCAAAAGAAGATGGTTAAGGGACTTCCCTCATTCACGACGCCGTCCGAAATATGTGAAGAATGTGTTGTTAGTAAACAACACCGAGCTCACTTTCCACAAGGCAAAGCATGGAGAGCAAAAAGTTGGCTAGAATTGGTCCATTCAGATATTTGCAGACCAATTTCTCCAACTTCCAATGGAGGTAAACGGTATATTATTACCTTCATTGATGATTTCAGTCGGAAGGTTTGAGTTTATTTTTTGTAAGAAAAATCTGAAGCCTTCAAGAGCTTCAAAACTCTTGTTGAAAAAGAAAGTGGCAATCAAATCAAAGTTCTTTGTACTGATCGTGGAGGGGAGTACAAATCTCTTGAGTTTGATGATTTTTGTACAAAGCATGGAATTCGTAGGCAACTTATTGCAGCTTATTCACCACAACAAAATGGTGTTTGCGAACGGAAGAACCGCACTATTCTAAATATGGTGCGAAGCCTCTTGACGTCATGTGGAGTTCCAAAGAGCTTTTGGCTAGAGGCAGTTAATTGGAGTGTTCATCTTTTGAATAGCAGCCCCACCCTTGCTGTTTTAAATATGACACCTGAAGAAGCTTGGAGCGGACGTAGACCTACAGTTGATTACTTCAGAATTTTTGGGTGTATTTGTTGACACCTGATTTTTAATTATTTTTTTTATTTTCAAAAATTAATAGAAAATCCATAAAAATTCATAAAATTAAAAAATCAACTTTGGGGACCTTGACCAAACCTAGGGAACCAATTTTGACAAAAAAAAAGATTTTTCGTATTTTCAGTATTTTCCGATATTTTTATTTTCGAAAATTCATAAAAAAAAAATCAAGAAAAAATGAGAAAATTACAAAATCAACTTTGGAAGCTTTGGCCAAGCTTAGGCAACCATTTTTGAGCAAAAAAATAATTTTTCATATTTTTTAAATATATTTTTTAGAAATTAGGAAAATATTTCATAAATAATAGCATTGAGGCCACAAAAATACATAAAAATAGTCAACTTTTTTCTTTTAAATCCCTTTTCATGTTGGCCATCGTAAATTTAAAAAATCCAATTCGGGGTCGTGTATTCCTTCACGAGCATAATCTCGAATCGGGCCTAAAAAAATTCAATTTGAGTCCATTTATTTTCATTTTTCACTTTTAAGAGTTGTGACATTGTTCTCTAATATTCCAAATTTTCATCTTGGCCCAATTATATCGAGAATGACTCAATTTTACAAATAGGGCTTTAATTAAATTTTGCATTATTTTCAATAGGAAGAAATGAGCTTAAATTCAACATGCGGTAGGTGTGTCGAAAAATGTGAGGAGATTTGGACTTAAAGAAATATTTCTCCAGGGACTGATTTGCAAATACTTAAAATCTCATGGACTATAGTACAAATACCTAACACTTGAGGGATTATTTTGTAAATAACAAAAAGAAGAGTTAGTGGAGAAATTAGAATAGAGAATGAAAGATGGAGAAGAGGAGATGGAGAAGAGAAGATAAAGAAAATAAGATGAGAATAGAGAAGGGAAGATGGAGATGAAGCAGAGTTAGTAGAATGGGAGATAGATATGGAGAAGGGAAGATGAATATGAAGAAGAGTTAGTGGAGAAATTAGAATGGGAGATAAATATGGAGAATGGAAGATGAAGATGAAGAAGAGTTAGTGGAGGAATTAGAAGGTGATATAGATGGAGAATGGAAGATGAAAATGAAGAAGAGTTAGTGGAGAAATTAGAATGGGAGATAGAGTTAGTGGAAAAATTAGAATGGGAGATAGATGAGTGTGTTATAAAAGGAGGAAGAAGTGAGCTTGAGAGGAGGAATTTTTTGGAGAGAAAATTTTGGATGTTTGAGAGGGTTTTAAGAGATTGAAGAAAAATTTGAGAGAAAGAAAATACCAAAAAGAGAGAGAGAGAATTTTGAAGATGATGGGAGTTTAAAGCTAGAGGGTTATCATCATCAATTTCTTCATCGATCGACATAAATCAAGAATTCATCCCAGATTTAAAGCTAAGTGTCCCTCTACTCTCTTTATTTTTTAGTATAAACTAGCTCAAATTTTCTACTCTTCTTCCATTTCCCCATATTTGATTTCAGGTAGGAACCAATTATATCCATCAAGCACTTCTCATAATGCCATTGAAGCTAAGTGCCTCTTTCATTGTTCTAATTTTTAATGTGAATTAAATTATATTTGCTCCATTACTCCATTTCTCCATATTTTTATGTCAGGCAAAGGACAACCCCAAGTCAACGGTAAATCTCATGGAGGTGTAAAATTGGCGCTGATGAGTTCTTGAGTACCCATTAAATTTTCAATTGATCCGTCGATGGATTTCGGCTCGAATTGTCAAATCAATTTGTTTTATTTTAAAGAATTTAAACCCCAGAATGTGAAGGGTAGAGCCCGCTCACTGAAGGTCATTTTAAATTTCTGCAATTTAAATTCCTGCACCTTAAACCCCAAAGGAGAGGGCCAAGCCAAGGCTGAGCTATCCATTGGTGGTCTTTATTTATTGTTGTTGACACTTGATTTTTAATCATTTTTTCTATTGCTAAAGTAATAAAAAATCCATAAAAATTCATAAAATTGAAAAATCAACTTTGGGGACCTTAGAGCCTAGGGAACCAATTCTGACCAAAAAACGATTTTTCATATTTTTAGTATTTTTACGTATTTTTTATTTATTTATTTTCGAAAATTAATAGAAAATCCATAAAAATTCATAAAATTGAAAAATCAACTTTGGGAACCTTATCCAAGCCTAGGGAACCGATTTTGACCAAAAAATAAATTTTCATATTATATATATTTTTAATTGTTTTTAAAAAAAAATACAAAAATACTTGAAAATTTTGGAAAAATAACATTTGAGGCCAAACAAATACACAAAGATAGTTAATATTTTTATTTTAAATCTATTTTCATATTGGCCATCGCAAATTCAGAAAAATCCAATTCGAGTCACGTGTTCCTTCACGAGTATAATCTCGAATTGGGCCTAAAAAAATTTAATTTGAGTCAACTCATTTTTGATTTTCACTTTTTATGAGTTGTGACATTGTCTTCTAATATTTTAAATTTTCATCTTGGCCCAATTATACCCAGAACGACTTAATTTTGCAAAAGGGCTTTAATTAAATTCTGCATTATTTTCAGCGGCAAGAAATGAGCTTAAATTTGACATGTGGTAAATTTTGGTGTGTCAAAAATTGTGAGGAGATTTGGACTTAAAGAAATATATTTTTTCAGGGACTGAATTGTAAATACTTAAAATTCAAGGACTAGAGTGCAAATACCTAACTCTTGAAGGATTATTTTATAAATAACAAAAAGAAGAGTTAGTGGATAAATTAGAATAGAGAAGGGAAGATGGAGAAGAGGAGATGAAGAAGAGAAGTTGGAGAAGAATGGATGGAGAAAATAAGATAAGAATAGAGAAGGGAAGATGAAGATGAAGAAGAGTTAGTAGAGAAATTAGAATGGAAGATAAGAATAGAGAAGGGAAGATGGAGATGAAGAAGAGTTAGTGGAGAAATTAGAATGGGAGATAAATATGGAGAAGGGAAGATGAAGATGAAGAAGAGTTAGTGGAGAGATTAGAATGTGAGATAGAGATGGAGAATGAAAGATGAAAATGAAGAAGAGTTAGTGGAGAAATTAGAATGGGAGATAGAGTTAGTGGAAAAATTAGAATGGGAGATAGATGAGTAGATTATAAAAGGAGGAAGAAGTGAGCTTGAGAGGGGATTTTTTTGGAGAGAAAATTTGAAGTGTTTGAGGAACTTTTTTGGAGAGAAAATTTGAAGTGTTTGAGGATGAAATTTTTTGGAGAGAAAATTTTAGATGTTTGAGAGAGTTTTGGGAGATTGAAGAAAAATTTGAGAGAAAGAAAATACCAAAAGAGAGAGAATTTTGAAGATGATGGGAGTTAAAGCTAGGGATTATCATCACAAATTCCTTCATCGATCAATATAAATCAAGAGTTCATCCTCGTCAACGAGCAAGCAAATTCGAGCTAAGTGTTATTTATTTATTTATTTATTTATGGTTTTACTCGCAAATTAGCACAAATTGTATACACTTTCTCCATCTCCCTTTTTTTTTTTTCCATATTTATGTCAGGAGAAGGATATCTCTATGTCAACAGCAAAAATCTCGTAGAGATGCAAAAATCGGCCCAGACAAGCTCATAAGCTGTCCATCGATTTCTCAACTGATCTGTGACTAAAAGTCCCTCTTAATTCAAAAGAAACTCTCTATATTGGGAACATAGAGAGCGAAAATCAATTATAGAAATCCCTAAAAAAAACGGAAGATAAGTACTCTTTCCACTCTTTTGGTTTTAGGTGTAGATTAGCACATATTTTGTATACTGACACGTCACTCTATTTTATGTCAGGAAGCCGCAGCTCTATATCAATGGTCAACCCTATGGAAGCACAAAATCGGCTTGGAGGAGTCCTCAAGCGCGCACAAATTTCAAATTGTTGAATCAATTCGTTGTATTTCATTTTAAAGAATTCATACCCCAAAATGGAGAGGACATAGTCCATCCGCAATTTAAATACCTGCACCATAAATCCCAAAGGGAAGAGCCAAGCCAATGCTTAGCCTCCCATTGGAGGTTTTTACTTACAGTAGTTAAATACCTGTACCTTAAATCCCAAAGGAAAGAGGCAAGCCAATGCTTAGCCTCCCATTGGAGGTTTTTACTTACAGTAGTTAAATACCTGCAACTTAAATACCTATACCTTAAATCTCAAAGGGAAGAGCCAAGCCAATGCTTAGCCTCCCATTGGAGGTTTTTACTTACAGTAGTTAAATACCTGCAACTTAAATACATGTACCTTAAATCCCAAAGGGAAGAGCCAAGCCAATGCTTAGCCTCCCATTGGAGGTTTTTACTTACAGTAGTTAAATACCTGCAACTTAAATACCTGTACCATAAATCCCAAAGGGAAGAGCCAAGCCAATGTTTAGCCTCCCATTTGAGGTTTTTACTTACAGTAGTTTAAATACTTGCAACTTAAATACATGTACCTTAAATCCTAAAGGAAAGAGCCAAGCTAATGCTAGGCCTCCCATTGGAGGTGTTTATTCACTGTCATGTACTTCCTATAATTTAATTTTTGAATCATCAGACCCAAAAGATGAGTAGGTCGTAATACTGCACAGAAGTCGTTAACACACTCCCTCTTTCGGCTTCAGGGAATCTTTAACACTTAAAAATATAACAAATAAAAATATATACCATCCACGCATCCTATTTAAAAAGTGAAAACACAAAAGAGAATACCCTACTAGAGCCTTAGGAATAAACCAAGCATGAGTTGCCGAATTAGAATATCCATGAAATTAAGGTACCGAAAGGGCATTAGTTTTAATTAACTAGTGTAACCAAGTCCCCGAGCTCATAATCTCTGGTTCGCAGGAATAAATTAGTTCTCCTGCTAATTTATTTAGGTTTCTAATCGACCTACCAAGAACGATTAGTGGCGACTCCAAATTTCAAAATCATTTAAAAAAAAATCAAAGTTGCGATTCGGTAGGGCTTGGGAGGGTCCGTGTTAGGTTAGTCAAATCTAATTAACCTAATAATCCGTTAACCCCTTTAGAAATCAAATAAAAATATTTTTTAGAGGGTCGCGACAATTGTTATTTACTTCTTGTAATTTAATTTTTGAATCACTAAACCCCAAAATGAGTAGCTCGCAGCACTGCACGGAAGTCGTTAACTTACTCCCTCTTTCGGCTTCAGGAAAATACTTAATATTTTGAAAATGCCAAAAAATTGTCACTCACGTGTATTCCATTTAAAAAAGTGAAAATACAAAAGAGAACACTCCACTAGAGCCTTAAGAATAAACAAAGCCTGAGTTGCCAAATTAGGATATCCATGAAATTAAAGTACCGAAAGGGCATTAGTTTTAATTAACTAGTGTAACCAAGTCCCCGAACTCATAATTTCTGTTTCGTGGAAGTAATTTAGTTCTCCCGCTAATTTACTTAGGTTTCTAATCAACCTACCAAAAATGATTAGTGGCGACTCTAAATTTTAAAACCATTTGAACAAAAAACCAAGTCGCGATTTGGTAGAGTTTGGGAGAGCTCGAACTAGGTTAGTTAATTTAATCAATTAATCTGGTAATCCATTAACCTAAAAAATGAATTTTAGGTTACGACAGCTTGGTGACTCCGCTGGGGACGTGTTCTTAATTTTTGAAAATTTAAGAACTTAGAAGACTTAGGCCATAAAAATTTTATGGGAACTCATTTGGTCTGATAATTTGTTGGATTCTAACCTTTTAGGTGTTAAATGGTTTTGCAGGATGGGAGTTATAAGGGGTGGAGTGTTTGACTAACCCTTTCTTTTGCAAATTGGTGTTGGAATTGTTTGTTTAAATTCTGTGCATTATTGAAGCGGTGTTTGCATTTAAATGTTGTGTGCATGTGTTTACAGTTTTAGCACTACATCACACACGTCCCGTGACCGGACCTAGGTCATTAGTTTTAGGATGGTGTTGTGATTTGGTTTTAGCGTTCAGCGTGAGATCACGTCGAAAGTTAGCCCAAATTCAATCCTGAACCTCTTTTCAAAAATGAGTTTAAAAGTTAGGCCTCATGCTTGGTAAGATTACCAAAGCAGTGGTTTTAATTTTTAGCTCAAGCAGCCGAAGTGGGGAGACCCGGCTAATCCTGATTACGTCGTGGGATCACGGCTAATCTTGATTATGTGCGCGAGATTGTCGCCTTACCGTAAGTCTTTCGCTTTAATTTGTCAGCCTTTAGAGTAGATAGGCTAAGATTTAAACTCACGATTCATGTGCATGTCTATGTAACCTACATGGTATATTCTTCACAGGTAAAGTAAGTTCTCTAACTTCATCTTGCATTTATTCTATTTTGGGTCGGTCCATGACATTATTAGGTTGAGTCGAGTCATGTCCTTTCATTAGTCTCGTATTTGTCAAGCCGAGTCATGTTCTTCCTTCTGTAGTTGGTTGGTTGGGAATTTACTTGTCATGTTTTCATCTCCATGAGTCATTTCATTTTTTCGGATGAATCCTCTCAATATTTGCAATTTCATCAGCTTTCTTTGATTCTGATTTATCACATTGCATTGTACAATTTTTTGTAAAATCTGATGATCAATTTTGGGGAAAACTCCCTTGACAAAAGTTGTAGATAGCATGATGATCTTAGACATATAAAAAATTCAGAATCAATGGACTTCATTTGCTTGGGACGAAGTTGGGTCAAACTCGCGTTTTTCTAAATGGATGAAAACTGCAAAGCATTCTGATTGATCGACTCTCCTCCTCGTGAGAATTTTTCGAGCCTCTTCGATTCAATTTTGGATCCCGACCAAAGAATGCAAAATGTCTAATGGACTCTGATCTTGCATGTCAAAAAGTTTCAGATAAATATCCAATCAGTTTTCCATTTAATACAGAATTTGTGATCCATTGCAAATCAGTCTGAAACTTTGACAGTTTTCTGACCCCATATCATTTTGTTAATAACTCCCACTAAACGAGATTTTCTACAAGAACTCGAAACATGAAAGTTGCAGAATGACCTCTAAAATATTGGCCTACAAAATTTCAGACCTTAACTCACCTTTTTGGTAGGCCTTTCGTTCTTTAAACAAGAACCGGACAGAACAGTTTTCCAAACAATTGTCTCCAAAAGATGCATTAAACTATACTGATCCAAAAGTTATTTGAAAGAGATCAAAACATGAAAGTTGTTCATCATTGTCTTGGGTACAATACTGCAATGCAAAAGTTGGCATCATTCTAGTCATGTTTTGAATTAATATGAATATTTTCGTAAAGACTGACGAAAGTGGAAATTGCAGTAATCAACCCTTTGATCATGGTTGCCTTCGTTTTTTGAGTCTAGAGAATGTCATGGATCGGCTCCCTATTCTTGATGCTCATACTCATTTTCATCATTGCCTTTTACAGGGTAACTTGCCATAGTCTTTCAGATGGATTCCGCAGAGAAGTTAGAGTCATCATCACTTCAATTCAGCCTTGCCGGTTTCCCCCAAAAAGTTTTGCTTTTGGTCTCAATATCACAAATTTCAAACCAAACCAGCCGCTGTTCGTGTCAATCTTCATTGCCGTTTGGAACTCGTTTTCATCACTGCTCAAAGCTTGCATAGGAGATTGTACATTACTTTGAGAGAATTGCAAGATGAAATTGCCCAATGGAACGCAATAGGACTTGTTGCCCTAAAGTCAATCCTTAAATTGAAACAATGGACCTCCATGGACGCCTGCGGTTTTGCGAGCCCGATGGCATGAAAAATGACAGTGCCAGGCGAAACACTTATGTGGCAAGCTCAAAGTGAAGGGTAACTCGGTATTGATTCCAATTTACCCTTTTTAATCTCATGTTTGACATGTCTTCTTTCCCTTTGGACAGGAGATGTTCTAAAAAAAATCATCACAAGTAGCTGAGAAGAGCTGATGCATGACGTTCAAAATAACTTGAAAAATTATCCAATGAGCTCAAGTGAGGAATCAAGTTGTTGACACCTGATTTTTAATCATTTTTTTTCTATTGCTAAAGTAATAAAAAATCCATAAAAATTCATAAAATTGAAAAATCAATTTTGGGGACCTTAGCCAAGCCTAGGGAACCAATTTTGACCAAAAAATGATTTTTTCATATTTTCAGTATTTTTCGGTATTTTTATTTTCAAAAATTCATAAAACAAAAAATGAAGAAAAAATGAGAAAATTAAAAAATCAACTTTGGAAGCCTTGGCCAAGCCTAGGCAACCATTTTTGAACAAAAAATAAAATTTCATATTATATATATATTTTTAATTTTTTTTAAAAAAAATACAAAAATACTTGAAAATTTTGGAAAAATAACATTTGAGGCAAAAAAAAAAATACACAAAGATAGTTAATATTTTTATTTTAAATCTATTTTCATATTGGCCATCGCAAATTCAGAAAAATCCAATTCGAATCACGTGTTCCTTCACGAGTATAATCTTGAATCGGGCCTAAAAAAATTTAATTTGAGTCAACTTATTTTTAATTTTCACTTTTTATGAGTTGTGACATTGTCTTCTAATATTTTAAATTTTCATCTTGGCCCAATTATACCCAGAATGACTTAATTTTGCAAAAGGGCTTTAATTAAATTCTGCATTATTTTCAACGGCAAGAAATGAGCTTAAATTTGACATGTGGTAAATTTTGGTTTGTCAAAAATTGTGAGGAGATTTGGACTTAAAGAAATATATTTTTTCAGGGACTAAATTGTAAATACTTAAAATTCAAGGACTAGAGTGCAAATACTTAACTCTTGAAGGATTATTTTACAAATAACAAAAAGAAGAGTTAGTGGATAAATTAGAATAGAGAAGGGAAGATGGAGAAGAGGAGATGAAGAAGAAAAGTTGGAGAAGAATGGATGGAGAAAATAAGATAAGAATAGAGAATGGAAGATGGAGAAGAGTTAGTAGAGAAATTAGAATGGAAGATAAGAATAGAGAAGGGAAGATGGAGATGAAGAAGAGTTAGTGGAGAAATTAGAATGGGAGATAAATATGGAGAAGGGAAGATGAAGATGAAGATGAGTTAGTGGAGAGATTAGAATGTGAGATAGAGATGGAGAATAGAAGATGAAAATGAAGAAGAGTTAGTGGAGAAATTAGAATGGGAGATAGAGTTAGTGGAAAAATTAGAATGGGAGATAGATGAGTAGATTATAAAAGGAGGAAGAAGTGAGCTTGAGGAGGGGGATTCTTGAGAGAGAAAATTTGAAGTGTTTGGGAGGATTTTTTTGGAGAGAAAATTTTGGATGTTTGAGAGAGTTTTGGGAGATTGAAGAAAAATTTGAGAGAAAGAAAATACCAAAAGAGAGAGAATTTTGAAGATGATGGGAGTTCAAAGCTAGGGATTATCATCACAAATTCCTTCATCGATCAATATAAATCAAGAGTTCATCCTCGTCAACGAGCAAGCAAATTCGAGCTAAGTGTTTTTATTTATTCATTTGTTTATGGTTTTACTTGCAAATTAGCACGAATTGTATACACTTTCTCCATCTCCTCTTTTTTTTTTTCCATATTTTATGTCAGGAGAAGGATATCTCTACGTCAACAGCAAAAATCTCGTAGATATGCAAAAATCGGTCCAGACAAGCTCCTAAGCTGTCCACCGATTTCTCAACTGATCTGTGACTAAAAGTCCCTCTTAATTCAAAAGAAACTCTCTATATTGGGAACATAGAGAGCGAAAATCAATTATAGAAATCCCTCCCAAAAAAATGGGAGATAAGTACTCTTTCCACTCTTCTGGTTTTAGGTGCAGATTAGCACATATTTTGTATACTGAAATTTCACTCTATTTTATGTCAGGAAGCCGCAGCTTTATATCAATGGTCAACCCTATGGAAGCACAAAATCGGCTTGGAGGAGTCCTCAAGCGCGCACAAATTTCAAATTGTTGAATCAATTCGTTGTATTTTATTTTAAAGAATTCATACCCCAGAATGGAGAGGACAAAGTCCATCCGCAATTTAAATACCTGCACCATAAATCCCAAAGGGAAGAGCCAAGCCAATGCTTAGCCTCCCATTGGAGGTTTTTACTTACAGTATTTAAATACCTGCAACTTAAATACCTGTACCTTAAATCCCAAAGGGAAGAGCCAAGCCAATGCTTAGCCTCCCATTGGAGGTTTTTACTTACAGTAGTTAAATACCTGCAACTTAAATACCTATACCTTAAATCCCAAAGGGAAGAGCCAAGCCAATGCTTAGCCTCCCATTGGAGGTTTTTACTTACAGTAGTTAAATACTTGCAACTTAAATACATGTACCTTAAATCCCAAAGGGAAGAGCCAAGCCAATGCTTAGCCTCCCATTGGAGGTTTTTACTTACAGTAGTTAAATACCTGCAACTTAAATACATGTACCTTAAATCCCAAAGGGAAGAGCCAAGCCAATGCTTAGCCTCCCATTGGAGGTTTTTACTTACAATAGTTTAAATACTTGCAACTTAAATACCTGTACCTTAAATCCCAAAGGGAAGAGCCAAGCCAATGCTAGGCCTCCCATTGGAGGTGTTTATTCACTGTCATGTACTTCCTATAATTTAATTTTTGAATCATCAGACCCAAAAGATAAGTAGGTTGTAATACTGCACAGAAGTCGTTAACACACTCCTTCTTTCGGCTTCAGGGAATCTTTAACACTTAAAAAAATATAACAAATAAAAATATATACCATCCATGCATCCTATTTAAAAAGTGAAAACACAAAAGAGAATACCCTACTATAGCCTTAGGAATAAACCAAGCCTGAGTTGCCGAATTAGGATATCCATGAAATTAAGGTACCGAAAGGGCATTAGTTTTAATTAACTAGTGTAACCAAGTCCCCGAGCTCCTAATCTCTGGTTCGCAGGAATAAATTAGTTCTCCCGCTAATTTATTTAGGTTTCTAATCGACCTACCAAGAACGATTAGTGGCGACTCCAAATTTTAAAATCATTTAAACAAAAACCAAAGTTGCGATTCGGTAGGGCTTGGGAGGGTCCGCGTTAGGTTAGTCAAATCTAATTAACCTAATAATCCGTTAACCCCTTTTAAAATTTAAAATTTTTTTAGAGGGTCGCGACAGACTGGCGACTCCGCTGGGGAGAGAGATTTTTAAATTTTCGAAAAAAGATACCAATTGGAATACTTAAATTTTTTTCGAAATTTTAAGAGTCCTAGTGGACTTAGGCCAATGAAAATTTCATGCATATCTCGCTTCTGGCGATATTGTTTGGGACTCATTCTATAGGTGTTATATGTTTTTGCAGGATGGGAGTTATAAGGGGCGGAGTGTTTGGCTAACCCCTTTGTTTTGCAGGCTCGGTGTTGGGTTTATTTGTTTAATTTCGCACATTTTTAGAAGCGCTGTTTTGATATCAATTGTTGTGCATGTCTTGCATACTCTGAGGATCACGACACCTGCACACACAAGCGTCTAAACCCAAGTCGCGAAATTCTTCCTAGAAAACCATAGATAGGGATCGAATATGCAAAGCTCTTGCGTCGATAGCGCTCGGGTTGACCATATTTTATTCCGCTCATTATCTGAATTGACAATTCTTCCCATTGTGATTTGATTGCGCGGAGGGTAAGTTTGTCAATTCAGATAGTGGGAGCCTTTTTAGGTCCATACCTTGTCTCTCCTTCTTTTATTTTCTAGAGTCCACTCCTCACTTGAGTCATGCGCATGACTATGTGATTTGCATTTCTCCAAGGTAAAAGTAAGTTCTCTAATTTTATCTTGTATTTATTTTCGGTCGGTCCATGCTAGGTGTTAGTCAGTTTTTGAGCTTGATATTACGACCATTCTTTTTAAAAGAAAATAAAAATTAAATTTGTCCAACATTTCTTTTAAAATTTTTTTTTGAAAAAATGATGTAAAAAAATCCCTTCATGGGAATTTTATTAACCAATAAGGGATTTTTGTCATATTTTTATTGCTTCAATAAAAATGAAATTTTCCTGAAAAAATTTTCCTCTGAAAATTTCAATAAAAAGAAAAATTCCTTAAAAAAAAACTCTAGTAGACATCAAGTGATTTTATCACATTTTTCAAATTATAAAAACTTGCAAGAAAATTCTTCTCGAGAAATTCGCTCATGTTTTTCTAAGAAAATTTTCTCTAAATAAAATTAGACTAATTGACCAATAAGAGATTTTTGTCATGTTTTTTTCTCTCCAATAAAAATGAAATTTTCCCGACAAATTTTCCTCTGAAAATTTATTTCGATAAAAAGAAAAATTCCTTTAAAAAAAACATCAAGTGATTTTATCACATTCTTTCAAATTATAAAAACTTGCAACAAAAATTCTTTTCGAGAAATTCGCTCATGTTTTTCTAAGAAAAGTTTCTCTAAATAAAATTAGACTAATGTCTCGGGGGAATTTCGTTAACCAATAAAGGATTTCTGTCATGTCTTTCCTGCTTCAATAAAAATAAAATTTTCCTGACAAATTTACCTCTGAAAATTTATTTTGATAAAAAGGAAATTCCTTCAAAAATTTTAGTAAATGTCAAGAGATTTTGTCACATTCCTTTAAAAAATAAAAAAAAAGAATAATAAATCTGAAAAAAATTCTGTATCAGAAATTAACCCATTTCTTCCTAAGGAAATTTTTTTTTCTTTCTTCTGATTTCTCTATAAAATAGAAAAAATAAAATTGGACTAATATAGGAGTCATGGACCGACATTCCTTGTGTCGCATACTAATTATATCCTTTTCTTTTGCAGGGAGATCCTAGATACCCCAGACGGGTGTAAAAATTAAGTTCAATAATATATCAAGAATCATCTTCAGAAATACCAAAAGACGAAAAACACCAAGGCTTCAACTGTTAATTCAGGGGGGCAAACGAACACTGTCCATCTTTGACAGACAGAGTTGTGTCAATCCGTAAACTTGTATGGGCAGTGTATTCTGATATGACGGTGGACTTATACTGATTAAACACGGGGGCATATTTAATGTATTGCAGAGGATCCCGCGTCTTTTGAAAGACAATATGGATTATATAATCAGAAACCATGAAATAAGTACCTTAACCTGATTAAATCAACCAGAGACCGGTCTTAAAATTTCCTCGGATCCGAAACACGCGGAGGGTTTTAGAGGACCGAGGTTCTATTAATGAATGTGACCCACAAGTATTTCTCCCAATGCTACAGGCGCCCGACAAGAGCAAATGGGCACCGAAAGAAACAAAACACGGTTGAAATGGGGCACGCAACAAATGGCCGAATTTATTGGCACACTAATTAAGTGGTGGTAGCTTTATTAATTTACATGATTGAACGCGGGTCTCTAGGCGGCTGGTGGAAAGCCACACTAAATGTCTCTCTAATGTTCTTGATATCATCGTCTACCGCAACCCGCGAGAGCATCATGAAGAAGATTAAACCTAGACGAATACGTCTACTTAGTTTCATCGCACGTTCTCGCCTTTTGTCGATGTCCAAAATTAATGCACAAGCTAGAAGTAATCATTTCCCTTTCCCCCCTATTAAATGCTCGGAGCCGTTAACCGCACCAAACTCGAAAAAATTAATATCGAGACGAAATCTGCGTAAATTTGAAGGGTAAATCCGTATCGTTCCAATTTACCCTTAAATTGCTCCGGTTTTAAATTTGATCCCTTCTATTTTCAGGAATTTGCAAAAGCGACTCGAGAATACAGTTGTATCCAAAAACCAAATTTCCTGGTCGGGCTAAATTGGGGGCAAATCAACTCATGGACATTACCACGGGATGGGCAGCTTCGGTTAAAGAAAAATACAAGCGAAAGATCCGAACAATCTCAGACATGGGTAATTCTGTATCGTTCTAATTTGCACATAATCATCTCGAGTCCTGAATTTTTTTATTCCATTCTTAACAGGGATTGCAAATTACCTCGAGAAATATCGTAACAAGGCCCAAGGTGATACAACAGGGCCGCGTTATCCCAAAGGATTAACCTTTGAAAAGAAAACCCCATGGACACCTATGGTCCAATGGACCGAATGGTATGGAGGATGACAGTAGGTCCGAAATATCCCGAGTTCGATCTCCAAAGTGGGGAATGTTGTATGTATTATAAATAAATGAAACAACTTTTTGTGTATTTCTTTTTGCAAGCAGGAATACTCGACGAGTAATACCGAAGTCAATATTTTGCCACATTCTCGGCTTAATGGTGAAGCATCCAACAAAAGTCGAAGAAAACTCAACCCAGCAAAATTGGTAAAAGACTTGTCCAAGGCATTCAAGATGAAGGGTAAATCAGTATCGTTTCCAATTTATCCCTTTTAATACCGGTTGACATGTCTCCTTTTCTTGTTACAGGAAATATTTATACTAACATGTAACATGTTGGAGGAGACAAATCCAAAAGAAAATGATGATCATTTGACAAGATCTATTCTGGTGAAAAATGGGGGGCATTTAACTGCTAAACCATGGCGGTCGCTGTCACTAAACAAACCAAAATGCTCCCTCACCCATATGCCTCATCGTGCAGGGGCAAAACTTGAGACAAACCGCTTCTCGACATAAGGAGTGGGCTTCCCAATTTGTTCAATCCACCCACATACCAGGGGCAATTCAAATTCGCCCATGTTTGCACATTATATAAATACACATGATGCTAAAAATTGTCACATCGGCATTGTGTTTACACATTTCACGAATTATGTATGATTATTCCGCATGTTTAATTTACCAACTCCAACTTAGAGCATAAACTGCATAGGAGACATCAAATGTGCAAAATGGGGCATAACAGGATGAGGAAAGTTAAACCATTTCTACACACGGGTCTAACATTTTAATCTACAGATAAACAACCTTTCTCTAGAGTGAGAGAAAGCCCTTCCGGACTAAAGTCCCCCATTCAGATTACATTCGAGACGTTCATATTATGAGAACCTCCTTAAATAGAATTGGTAATGCAAACTTGACAGAATAGTTTTGCATGATCCACATTTTGATTGATTGCATCATGAGTTATCACACAGACTACTTCTAATCATTGCCAACTTAGCTGAACAATTTTGTATGAACCAATGAACGCATTGATGAAAATGCTTACACATGTTAGCTCTGACATTGCCTGACAGGCAACACATTCCCGGTGTTTGAGTTACCTTCCAAAGTCTTGAAATCCATTCGGCGATTATTGAATGAACAAGCCTGGTTGTCGAGAAGCCACCAAGCATTTCTTCCAAATTCTCAGGTAAGTATATCTTCAACCTGAACTTTTCAAGAGAATGAATTCTGACGGTTGTTGGGGTACTCGAATCCATTGCGGTATATATAGGTATCCACCTTCTTCAATAAAGCATGATTTGTCTCAAGGACAGAAAGGTTCGAGACCTTTTGATCTCTGCCTCTTTGGTTTATTCCTAAAGCGACAGGAGAATATAATTTGGGTTTGAGCTTCGTAGGATTCCTGGTCTCCCCAGATTTCAAAATGGCACTCTTTGAGGTACACCAAGCCCTTCTTACAGGCAAACTAAGTCCTTCTTACAGGCAAACCAAGTCCTTCTTACAGGCAAACTAAGTCCTTCTTACAGGCAAACCAAGTCCTTCTTACAGGCATAAAGTCCTTCTTACAGGCAAACTAAGTCCTTCTTTCAGGCAAACCAAGTCCTTCTTACAGGCAAACCAAGTCCTTCTTACAGGCAAACCAAGTCCTTCTTACAGGCAAACCAAGTCCTTCTTACAGGCATAAAGTCCTTCTTACAGGAAAATCAAGTCCTTCTTACAGGCAAACAAAGTCCTTCTTACAGGCAAAACAAGTCCTTCTTACAGGCAAATCAAGTCCTTCTTACAGGTACAAAGTCCTTCTTATAGGCACAAAGTCCTTCTTACAGGCAAATCAAGTCCTTCTTACAGGCAAATCAAGTCCTTCTTACAGGCACAAAGTCCTTCTTATAGGCAAATCAAGTCCTTCTTACAGGCAAACTAAGTCCTTCTTACAGGCAAACCAAGTCCTTCTTACAGGCACCAAGTCCTTCTTACAGGCAAATCAAGTCCTTCTTACAGGCACAAAGTCCTTCTTACAGGCACAAAGTCCTTCTTACAGGCACAAAGTCCTTCTTACAGGCAAATCAAGTCCTTCTTACAGGCATAAAGTCCTTCTTACAGGCAAATCAAGTCCTTCTTACAGGCAAACAAAGTCCTTCTTACAGGCAAACAAAGTCCTTCTTACAGGCAAAGTAAGTCCTTCTTACAGGCAAATCAAGTTCTTCTTACAGGCAAATCAAGTCCTTTTTACAGGCAAATCAAGTCCTTCTTGCAGGCACAAGTCCTTTTTACAGACACCAAGTCCTTTCTACAGGTACCAAGTCCTTCTTACAGGTATCTCCATGGGGTGACCTACCATACGGGTCAAATCTCAATCAAAATTTAATCAGTAGAATCCTTTTATTAGGAATCTACCATGGTACGACCCACCATACGGGTCAAATGGTATGACTCACCATACGGGTCAAATTTTAATTCAATTTTTAATCAGTAGAATCCTTTTATTAGGAATCTACCATGGGTTGATCCACCATACGAGTTCAAGTTCAACCACCCTAAAGTTTTTTTTTATATAACGAATCCTTAGGTTCTCATTTCATTTTCAGTAGAACATTCATGTCACGACTCTTTTTATTTCCTTGTATTGAGTCGATTAGAATTCAGGTGTCATCTCGTCTTTGAAATGAACCTCTACCGAGCTTCCTTTCAAAGAGGGGCAGCTGTTGACACCTGATTTTTAATCATTTTTTTTCTATTGCTAAAGTAATAAAAAATCCATAAAAAATCATAAAATTGAAAAATCAACTTTGGGGACCTTAGCCAAGCCTAGGGAACCAATTTTGACCAAAAAAACGATTTTTTCATATTTTCAGTATTTTTCGGTATTTTTATTTTCGAAAATTCATAAAACAAAAAATGAAGAAAAAATGAGAAAATTGAAAAATCAACTTTGGAAGCCTTGGCCAAGCCTAGGCAACCATTTTTGAACAAAAAATAAAATTTCATATTATATATATTTTTAATTTTTTTTAAAAAAAATACAAAAATACTTGAAAATTTTGGAAAAATAACATTTGAGGCAAAAAAAATACACAAAGATAGTTAATATTTTTATTTTAAATCTATTTTCATATTGGCCATCGCAAATTCAGAAAAATCCAATTCGAATCACGTGTTCCTTCACGAGTATAATCTTGAATCGGGCCTAAAAAAATTTAATTTGAGTCAACTTATTTTTAATTTTCACTTTTTATGAGTTGTGACATTGTCTTCTAATATTTTAAATTTTCATCTTGGCCCAATTATACCCAGAATGACTTAATTTTGCAAAAGGGCTTTAATTAAATTCTGCATTATTTTCAACGGCAAGAAATGAGCTTAAATTTGACATGTGGTAAATTTTGGTGTGTCAAAAATTGTGAGGAGATTTGGACTTAAAGAAATATATTTTTTCAGGGACTAAATTGTAAATACTTAAAATTCAAGGACTAGAGTGCAAATACTTAACTCTTGAAGGATTATTTTACAAATAACAAAAAGAAGAGTTAGTGGATAAATTAGAATAGAGAAGGGAAGATGGAGAAGAGGAGATGAAGAAGAAAAGTTGGAGAAGAATGGATGGAGAAAATAAGATAAGAATAGAGAATGGAAGATGGAGAAGAGTTAGTAGAGAAATTAGAATGGAAGATAAGAATAGAGAAGGGAAGATGGAGATGAAGAAGAGTTAGTGGAGAAATTAGAATGGGAGATAAATATGGAGAAGGGAAGATGAAGATGAAGATGAGTTAGTGGAGAGATTAGAATGTGAGATAGAGATGGAGAATAGAAGATGAAAATGAAGAAGAGTTAGTGGAGAAATTAGAATGGGAGATAGAGTTAATGGAAAAATTAGAATGGGAGATAGATGAGTAGATTATAAAAGGAGGAAGAAGTGAGCTTGAGGGGGGGGGGGGATTCTTGAGAGAGAAAATTTGAAGTGTTTGGGAGGATTTTTTTGGAGAGAAAATTTTGGATGTTTGAGAGAGTTTTGGGAGATTGAAGAAAAATTTGAGAGAAAGAAAATACCAAAAGAGAGAGAATTTTGAAGATGATGGGAGTTCAAAGCTAGGGATTATCATCACAAATTCCTTCATCGATCAATATAAATCAAGAGTTCATCTTCATCAACGAGGAAGCAAATTCGAGCTAAGTGTTTTTATTTATTCATTTGTTTATGGTTTTACTTGCAAATTAGCACGAATTGTATACACTTTCTCCATCTCCTCTTTGTTGACACCTGATTTTTAATCATTTTTTCTATTGCTAAAGTAATAAAAAATCCATAAAAATTTATAAAATTGAAAAATCAACTTTGGGGACCTTAACCAAGCCTAGGGAACCAATTTTGACCAAAAAACGATTTTTCATATTTTCAGTATTTTTCGGTATTTTTATTTTCGAAAATTCATAAAACAAAAAATGAAGAAAAAATGAGAAAATTGAAAAATCAACTTTGGAAGCCTTGGCCAAACCTAGGCAACCATTTTTGAACAAAAAATAAAATTTCATATTATATATATATTTTTAAGTTTTTTAAAAAAAATACAAAAATACTTGAAAATTTTGGAAAAATAACATTTGAGGCCAAAAAAATACACAAGGATAGTTAATATTTTTATTTTAAATCTATTTTCATATTGGCCATCGCAAATTCAGAAAAATCCAATTCGAGTCACGTGTTCCTTCACGAGTATAATCTTGAATCGGGCCTAAAAAAATTTAATTTGAGTCAACTTATTTTTAATTTTCACTTTTTATGAGTTGTGACATTGTTTTCTAATATTTTAAATTTTCATCTTGGCCCAATTATACCCAGAATGACTTAATTTTGCAAAAGGGCTTTAATTAAATTCTGCATTATTTTCAACGGCAAGAAATGAGCTTAAATTTGACATGTGGTGAATTTTGGTGTGTCAAAAAATTGTGAGGAGATTTGGACTTAAAGAAATATATTTTTTTAGGGACTAAATTGCAAATACTTAAAATTCAAGGACTAGAGTGCAAATACTTAACTCTTGAAGGATTATTTTACAAATAACAAAAAGAAGAGTTAGTGGATAAATTAGAATAGAGAAGGGAAGATGGGGAAGAGGAGATGAAGAAGAGAAGTTAGAGAAGAATAGATGGAGAAAATAAGATAAGAATAGAGAAGGGAAGATAGAGATGAAGAAGAGTTAGTAGAGAAATTAGAATGGAAGATAAGAATATAGAAGGGAAGATGGAGATGAAGAAGAGTTAGTGGAGAGATTAGAATGGGAGATAAATATGGAGAAGGGAAGATGAAGATGAAGAAGAGTTAGTGGAGAGATTAGAATGTGAGATAGAGATGGAGAATGGAAGATGAAAATGAAGAAGAGTTAGTGGAGAAATTAGAATGGGAGATAGAGTTAGTGGAAAAATTAGAATGTGAGATAGATGAGTAGATTATAAAAGGAGGATGAAGTGAGCTTGAGAGGGGATTCTTGGGAGAGAAAATTTGAAGTGTTTGGGAGAATTTTTTTGGAGAGAAAATTTGAAGTGTTTGAGAGGAATTTTTTTTGGAGAGAAAATTTGAAGTGTTTGAGAGAGATTTTTTTGGAGAGAAAATTTGAAGTGTTTGGGGGATTTTTTTTGGAGAGAAAATTTTGGATGTTTGAGAGAGTTTTGGGAGATTGAAGAAAAATTTGAGAGAAAGAAAATACCAAAAGAAAAAGAATTTTGAAGATGATGGAAGTTTAAAGCTAGGGGTTATCATCACAAATTTCTTCATCGATCAATATAAATCAAGAGTTCTTCCTCGTCAACGAGCAAGCAAATTCGAGCTAAGTGTTTTTATTTATTCATTTGTTTATGGTTTTACTTGCAAATTAGCACAAATTGTATACACTTTCTCCATCTCCTCTTTTTTTTTCCATATTTTATGTCAGGAGAAGGATATCTCTACGTCAACAGCAAAAATCTCGTAGAGATGCAAATATCGGCCCAGACAAGCTCCTAAGCTGTCCACCGATTTCTCAACTGATCTGTGACTAAAAGTCCCTCTTAATTCAAAAGAAACTCTCTATATTGGGAACATAGAGAGCGAAAATCAATTATAGAAATCCCTCCCAAAAAAATGGGAGATAAGTACTCTTTCCACTCTTCTGGTTTTAGGTGCAGATTAGCACATATTTTGTATACTGACATTTCACTCTATTTTATGTCAGGAAGCCGCAGCTTTATATCAACGGTCAACCCTATGGAAGCACAAAATCGGCTTGGAGGAGTCCTCAAGCGCGCACAAATTTCAAATTGTTGAATCAATTCGTTGTATTTTATTTTAAAGAATTCATACCCCAGAATGGAGAGGACAAAGTCCATCCGCAATTTAAATACCTGCACCATAAATCCCAAAGGGAAGAGCCAAGCCAATGCTTAGCCTCCCATTGGAGGTTTTTATTTACAGTAGTTAAATACCTGCAACTTAAATACCTGTACCTTAAATCCCAAAGGGAAGAGCCAAGCCAATGCTTAGCCTCCCATTGGAGGTTTTTACTTACAGTAGTTAAATACCTGCAACTTAAATACCTGTACCTTAAATCCTAAAGGGAAGAGCCAAGCCAATGCTCAGCCTCCCATTGGAGGTTTTTACTTACAGTAGTTAAATACTTGCAACTTAAATACATGTACCTTAAATCCCAAAGGGAAGAGCCAAGCCAATACTTAGCCTCCCATTGGAGGTTTTTACTTACAGTAGTTAAATACCTGTACCTTAAATCCCAAAGGGAAGAGCCAAGCCAATGCTTAGCCTCCCATTGGAGGTTTTTACTTACAGTAGTTAAATACCTGCAACTTAAATACCTATACCTTAAATCCCAAAGGGAAGAGCCAAGCCAATGCTTAGCCTCCCATTGGAGGTTTTTACTTACAGTAGTTAAATACTTGTAACTTAAATACATGTACCTTAAATCCCAAAGGGAAGAGCCAAGCCAATGCTTAGCCTCCCATTGGAGGTTTTTACCTACAGTAGTTAAATACCTGCAACTTAAATACATGTACCTTAAATCCCAAAGGGAAGAGCCAAGCCAATGCTTAGCCTCCCATTGGAGGTTTTTACTTACAGCAGTTTAAATACTTGCAACTTAAATACCTGTACCTTAAATCCCAAAGGGAAGAGCCAAGCCAATGCTAGGCCTCCCATTGGAGGTGTTTATTCACTGTCATGTACTTCCTATAATTTAATTTTTGAATCATCAGACCCAAAAGATAAGTAGGTTGTAATACTGCACAGAAGTCGTTAACACACTCCTTCTTTCGGCTTCAGGGAATCTTTAACACTTAAAAAAATATAACAAATAAAAATATATACCATCCATGCATCCTATTTAAAAAGTGAAAACACAAAAGAGAATACCCTACTATAGCCTTAGGAATAAACCAAGCCTGAGTTGCCGAATTAGGATATCCATGAAATTAAGGTACCGAAAGGGCATTAGTTTTAATTAACTAGTGTAACCAAGTCCCCGAGCTCCTAATCTCTGGTTCGCAGGAATAAATTAGTTCTCCCGCTAATTTATTTAGGTTTCTAATCGACCTACCAAGAACGATTAGTGGCGACTCCAAATTTTAAAATCATTTAAACAAAAACCAAATTTGCGATTCGGTAGGGCTTGGGAGGGTCCGCGTTAGGTTAGTCAAATCTAATTAACCAAATAATCCGTTAACCCCTTAAAAAATTTAAAATTTTTTTTAGAGGGTCGCGACAACCGAACCCAGAATCTCTGGTTCGCAGGAATAAATTAGTTCTCCCGCTAATTTATTTAGGTTTCTAATCGACCTACCAAGAACGATTAGTGGCGACTCCAAATTTTAAAATCATTTAAACAAAAACCAAAGTTGCGATTCGGTAGGGCTTGGGAGGGTCCGCGTTAGGTTAGTCAAATCTAATTAACCTAATAATCCGTTAACCCCTTTTAAAATTTAAAATTTTTTTAGAGGGTCGCGACACTCTTTTTTTTTTTTCATATTTTATGTCAGGAGAAGGATATCTCTACGTCAACAGCAAAAATCTCGTAGAGATGCAAAAATCGGCCCAGACAAGCTTCTAAGCTGTCCACCGATTTCTCAACTGATCTATGACTAAAAGTCCCTCTTAATTCAAAAGAAACTCTCTATATTGGGAACATAGAGAGCGAAAATCAATTATAGAAATCCCTCCCAAAAAAATGGGAGATAAGTACTCTTTCCACTCTTCTGGTTTTAGGTGCAAATTAGCACATATTTTGTATACTGACATTTCACTCTATTTTATGTCAGGAAGCCGCAGCTTTATATCAATGGTCAACCCTATGGAAGCACAAAATCGGCTTGGAGGAGTCCTCAAGCGCGCACAAATTTCAAATTGTTGAATCAATTCGTTGTATTTTATTTTAAAGAATTCATACCCCAGAATGGAGAGGACAAAGTCCATCCGCAATTTAAATACCTGCACCATAAATCCCAAAGGGAAGAGCCAAGCCAATGCTTAGCCTCCCATTGGAGGTTTTTACTTACAGTAGTTAAATACCTGCAACTTAAATACCTGTACCTTAAATCCCAAAGGGAAGAGTCAAGCCAATGCTTAGCCTCCCATTGGAGGTTTTTACTTACAGTAGTTAAATACCTGCAACTTAAATACCTATACCTTAAATCCCAAAGGGAAGAGCCAAGCCAATGCTTAGCCTCCCATTGGAGGTTTTTACTTACAGTAGTTAAATACTTGCAACTTAAATACATGTACCTTAAATCCCAAAGGGAAGAGCCAAGCCAATGCTTAGCCTCCCATTGGAGGTTTTTACTTACAGTAGTTAAATACCTGCAACTTAAATACATGTACCTTAAATCCCAAAGGGAAGAGCCAAGCCAATGCTTAGCCTCCCATTGGAGGTTTTTACTTACAATAGTTTAAATACTTGCAACTTAAATACATGTACCTTAAATCCCAAAGGGAAGAGCCAAGCCAATGCTAGGCCTCCCATTGGAGGTGTTTATTCACTGTCATGTACTTCCTATAATTTAATTTTTGAATCATCAGACCCAAAAGATAAGTAGGTTGTAATACTGCACAGAAGTCGTTAACACACTCCTTCTTTCGGCTTCAGGGAATCTTTAACACTTAAAGAAATATAACAAATAAAAATATATACCATCCATGCATCCTATTTAAAAAGTGAAAACACAAAAGAGAATACCCTACTATAGCCTTAGGAATAAACCAAGCCTGAGTTGCCGAATTAGGATATCCATGAAATTAAGGTACCGAAAGGGCATTAGTTTTAATTAACTAGTGTAACCAAGTCCCCGAGCTCCTAATCTCTGGTTCGCAGGAATAAATTAGTTCTCCCGCTAATTTATTTAGGTTTCTAATCGACCTACCAAGAACGATTAGTGGCGACTCCAAATTTTAAAATCATTTAAACAAAAACCAAAGTTGCGATTCGGTAGGGCTTGGGAGGGTCCGCGTTAGGTTAGTCAAATCTAATTAACCTAATAATCCGTTAACCCCTTTTAAAATTTAAAATTTTTTTAGAGGGTCGCGACAGCCACGTGACTCCACTGGGGATGGGATTTTTAAATTTTCGAAAAAAGATAACAATTGGAATACTTGAATTTTTTCGAAATTTTAAAAGTCTTAGTGGACTTAGACCAATGAAAATTTCATGGATATCTCACTTCTGGCGATCTTGTTTGGGACTCACTCTATAGGTGTTATATGTTTTTGCAGGATGGGAGTTATAAGGGGCGGAGTGTTTGGCTAACTCCTTTGTTTTGCAGGCTGGTGTTGGGTTTATTTGTTTAATTTTGCACATTTTTAGAAGCGCTGTTTTGATATTAATTGTTGTGCAGGTCTTGCATACTCTGAGGATCACGACACCTGCACACACAAGCGTCTAAACCCAAGTCGCGAAATTCTTCCTAGAAAACCATAGATAGGGATAGAATATGCAAAGCTCTTGCGTCGATTGCGCTCGGGTTGACCATATTTTATCCCGCTCATTATCTGAATTGACAATTCTTCCCATTGTGATTTGATTGCGCGGAGGGTAAGTTGGTCAATTCAGATAGTGGGGGCCTTTTAGGTCCATACCCTGTCTCTCCTTCTTTTATTTTCTAGAGTCCACTCCTCACTTGAGTCATGCGCATGACTATGTGATTTGCATTTCTCCAAGGTAAAAGTAAGTTCTCTAATTTTATCTTGTATTTATTTTCGGTCGGTCCATGCTAGGTGTTAGTCAGTTTTTGAGCTTGATATTACGACCATTCTTTTAAAAGAAAATAAAAATTAAATTTGTCCCTCATTTCTTTTTAGAAATTTTTTTTTTGAAAAAATGATGTGAAAAAATCCCTTCATGAGAATTTTATTAACCAATAAGGGATTTTTGTCATGTTTTTATTACTTTAATAAAAATGAAATTTTCCTGAAAAAATTTTCCTCTGAAAATTTATTTCAATAAAAAGAAAAATTCCTTCAAAAAAAACTCTAGTAGACATCAAGTGATTTTATCACATTTTTCAAATTATAAAAACTTGCAAGAAAATTCTTCTCGAGAAATTCGCTCATGTTTTTCTAAGAAAATTTTCTCTAAATAAAATTAGACTAATGTCTCGGGGGAATTGTATTGACCAATAAGAGATTTTTGTCATGTTTTTCTTGCTTCAATAAAAATGAAATTTTCCTGACAAATTTTCCTCTGAAAATTTATTTCGATAAAAAGAAAAATTCCTGCAAAAAAAAAACTTTGGTAAACATCAAGTGATTTTATCACATTCTTTAAATTGAAACAATGGACCTCCATGGACGCCTACGGTTTTGCGAGCCCGATGGCATGAAAAATGACAGTGCCAGGCGAAACACTTATGTGGCAAGCTCAAAGTGAAGGGTAACTCGGTATTGATTCCAATTTACCCTTTTTAATCTCATGTTTGACATGTCTTCTTTCCCTTTGGACAGGAGATGTTCTAAAAAAAATCATCACAAGTAGCTGAGAAGAGCTGATGCATGACGTTCAAAATAACTTGAAAAATTATCCAATGAGCTCAAGTGAGGAATCAAGTCATAATCGATCCTTGGACGGCCTTGCCTACTTTATCCATGAGTTACTCAGGCGCAGAAATGATTAACCTACACAGAGGCCAGATGTCCAACCTTCGACTCAGGCCAAATCGGGGGGCAATCTTAATGTATTGGAGAGACTCTTGTATTTTATTGAAAAAGTGTAGTTATCAGAACCCGTGAAGCAAGAATCTTAACCCGACCTTACAACATTTCTGATTAAATCAACTGAAGGTCGGCCTTAAAACTTCATTGGATTTGAACCACGTGGAGGTCTTTGGGTGATTGATGTTTTATTAATAAGCATGGCCCACAGGCGCTCCTCTCGACGTTACAGTCGACCGACAGTAATAAGTGGACGCCAAAAGAGACTAAGCACAATTGAAGTGAGGCACACAACAAGTGGCCTGATTTATGGGCACGCTAATCGAACGGTCGTATTTGGAATAATTCACATGGGTAACTCACGGGGCTCAAGATGGCTAGTGGGCCCACTATCGAAAGTTGATTTAATCGTCTGAAGTAATTAATATCAAGAAAAATGTTAAGTCTCGGTGCTTCCAGTGCCTTGAACCGTTCATCATGCTGCACAGGAGAAGAGATGACAGGAAAACAAACGTATAGACATGCAAAACATTCCTTTTATTCCATACATCAATAGGTTTTAGAATAGCTCACTGGGGAGGAAAGGTAAAGCCAAACTGGGCCCTGATAACCATTACGAAGGAGCTTAACTGACTCTCCAAACAGTTGATGCTCTGGGTGCACCGGGCACTCTCGGGATTAAGCTCCGCGAGCCTAAAGAAGAGGCGATCGCACTTCTCCTTAGCCTGGGCTATACTGGTCTCATAATGCTCGACGGCAAACTCCAAGTTCGGAATCGCCGCCCTCTCGAAAGCAATGTCTGCCGTAATGTCATCAAGTCTCTCCTGTAGCCAACCGCATTTGCACCTCATCACAATATTGCCTAGCTCCTGTTCGGCGTAAGTTCGGACCAAGGCCAGACGGTCCACCAACTTTCCCCTCTCACGAACCAGCCACGAAAGCTAATCGTTGGCAAACTTGAGGGCCTTCTTGTGATTATCAGCCACAAATGTGACTGTTGCCAGACGCTCGTGCCGATCTTGGTAATGAGCTTTCACGACGGCGGTCACAAGGACCGTCTCATGAGCGCGGTTATAGGCAGCTAGAAAATTGATGAAGAGGGTCGAGAAGTTCCGATACTCCTTCCCCAGTTGGGTACCCTCAACAGAAGTAACGTCCACGGTCCTGAATAAACCAAGGATTTCAGCCTCAACGGTAGAGTTTTGGGCTATATGAGCGTAACCTCTACCAAGAAGATTGTAGAGTCTCTCCTACCCAGCCAGGACTTCAGCGGAGAAGGTATGGTTGGGAGAATTGGCCATTTTTTAAAGCAGAATATGAAAGAAATGGGGAGAGAGGTGAGGCAGATGAGCGGAATGCGAAGATGGTAATCTGCTTTAAAGTAAATATTGATTTCATAGTGACGGTATCAACCAGTCAAGATTTCTCTTATATACTATTCTCTATTGGCACCACTCTCGTTAGCTCGAATTTCAGTTAGGCAGCGACCTCGAGCCAAGCAAAATCCGACGTCTTTGAGGAAAAGCTGGATGAGACACTACCACTTTGGAAAAGGAAGAATAAAAAAACGAGCTAAGTGGGAGACAAGGAAATTTTCGGCAGAAAGGGAGATACAACTCGTCCTTATCGGAGAACTCGCTCGCAAATCGACGGTGGAGACGACGACGGGAGCCCTACCACTATGAAAAGATGAGAAAAGACGAGCCAAGCAAGAGACACGCAGAAAAGATTGAGAAAGACAGAACTCTCGGGAGAGGCAATACAGATGTTAAACCCACGCCAAATTTTAAAAGAGACATCCTCTTGATAATCTTCATCCATACTTTGAAGAGAGTTTTAAAGCATACACGGTTTAGAGAGAGTGAAAATACAGAAAGATATAGCAAATCTTGAGGAACCATTCGCCAAATCAAAGATGTCTCAACCCAATACTCTCGAGAGCTATTATTACTTGCTGAATATGGGAAATGAAGAGTTCGAAGCCATGTTTGGGATCGAGCCCATGGAGCCTTGCCCTTTCGCCAATGACGTCCAAGATCTCAGTAAAGATAAGGACAACAACGGTAAGGGTCAAAAGAAGCGTTACCGTCGCCATACTAAGGAGCAAGTACAAAGGCTTGAGGATTTCTTCAGAACATGCCATATACCAGACGGCAAACAAAAAATGGAACTGAGTCAAGAGCTAGGACTTAAACCTTTGCAAATCAAGTTCTGGTTTCAAAATAGGCGAACCCGAATGAAGACTCGTCATGAGCACAACGAAGCCGAGTTTCTAAGAGTTGAAAATGAAAACCTCCGAGCGGAAAACAAGATGTATAAAGAGGCTTTTGACTCCGCCACCTGCCCCAACTACAACAACCTCCTCCTCACCTTCGATGAAATGCATGATCTGAGGATCGAAAATGCACGTTTAAGAGGAGAGTTAGACCAGTTTATAACATGATCGAGTTCTATTGGAAGAGGGTACAAAAGGACCAATGTTACTGGATCATCATCAATGCCTCCCGAGAAAGAAGGGACAGATCACCACCAAGCGGACATTGACGATGATCTTTTCGCCATAATCAACTAGTTTGATATCGGTAAAGTATTGAGGCTGTGATGCACATGCTCAGCCAGTGACCACCAGACTTTCAACATAGCCGACGCGTACCTAGTCCGGAATGAAGCCAGCTGATTATGGAAAAGCCTGCAGATGGGGAAGAAAAATCAATCCTGAATGGATGAATATGCTTTATCTTGCGCGGAATGTTGTCTTCTTTTATGAATGTCTAGAATTGGCATGAAAGCAAGAAGTAATCATTTCCCTTTCTCCAATTAAATGCTCGAATCTGCCACCACACCAAACTCATAGTGAATTTATTGCGAGTAAAAAGCCGCGCGAACTAGAAGGTGTTGACACCTGATTTTTAATCATTTTTTCTATTGCTAAAGTAATAAAAAAAATCCATAAAAATTCATAAAATTGAAAAATCAACTTTGAGGACCTTAGCCAAGCCTATGGAACCAATTTTGACCAAAAAATGATTTTTCATATTTTCAGTGTTTTTCGGTATTTTTATTTATTTTAATTTTAATTAATTAATTAATTATTTATTTATTTATTTATTTTTGAAAATTAATAGAAAATCAAGAAAAAATGAGAAAATTCTGCTTCCTTTTGTCTCTCTACAATACGGAGTATAAGCTCGAGTTATCTTATGAAAATATTTGGCAGATTGAGCTACACCGTACAAAGGGCTATAAAAGAATGTATCTTGTAATTCAAGTGAGTGTACTTCATTCAGATTACAAGAGATTGATTTACTATTTCTTGCTGATATGGCGATTTATCCTACAATGCATATTTGGTTTTTACATTTTTATTGCACATCATTTTGTGTGTGATCTCCTAATTCCAATGAACGTTAAAGCTATTCGTACTACATTCTTTCTCATGTTGTTGGGATTTGATTTTTTAACTTTCTAAATGGGGTTGTCTCAGGCTCAGTTGACGATTTGATGATAACTTATTTATAAGATATTCTTTTTGTGGCTTCGTCTCCCTGGATCAAATGTATCATGAACCTAGATAGCTTGGCAAGATATTGTCTTAACAAAGAAATAGCATGCAGAACTCCGAACATTATTGAGCATTTTGGTTTAGCCTCATGTCTAATCATCTTGGGACCGAAAGGGTCATTGGGCTAGGTTGCAATGAAGAGTCAAGCTAGTAAGTTTGTGGGAGTGGATGATGAGATATGCAGTATTGACAATCTGCAAGGAATTACTAAAAATATTGGACCGGTATGATGTATGTCAAACAGAGACTCAAACAATAATAACTGAGTTGATTAAGAGAGAGACGATGGAAGAGGGCTCTTTAGAAAAAATTGTTGAAATTTTCTTCTTAGGATGCACAAGGACTCAATTTGGAAATGAAGAACATGTTCTACTGACGCACCAATGACTAAGTGGTCGCCATCTCCTACCCATCTAAAAAAAAAAAAAACCAGATCTGGGAAGAGTAAACTCATGTATGAATGGCCATGTTGGCTATAAACATGAGGAAGTCACCGAAACTTACCAGGCAAGATGCTTTGGAAGACAATCTAAAATGCTATTTCTGGTTTAGTATGAAGTTTCCCAAACCTATTATCAAGGGGACTTATCAATTGCGGCAACAATTGCTGTGTGAATACCGTGTTGCAACGTTTGACATGTACAAAGCCTCTTCCTATCCGCTTTCTTCCCAAAGACCATTCAAGAGTCCGTATTGGAAAAATTGTTGACGTGTGACAATGTTGAGAGGAGGCAATGCACCACCATCCCCTAGCAGAATACTAGTGCACATGTGAAGTCTAAATTGCCATATCGGCAAAGGAAGTCGGGAAGATGCTCATGAATTTTTTAGGCTTCTCGTCGCATCAATGCAGTCCATTCGCATACTACGCGTGGCTGGAAATCTATAGTTGAGATGGGACTTTTGACTACAAGGTGAGGAGAACGTGGTTAACGTAAAAAGGGGTTGGCCACAATGGAGAAGATGAGGACTTTCGGGTACAGATACCCTCGATGGAGAGAGGAATTTGGAAGCTTAAAAAAAGAAATCTGAGACAGCCAGGAGAGGAGAAAGGGCTCCGGCTTATTTAGTCACTCGTCAATAGGCTGGGAGGCATCGGTCAAAGTTGACGAACCACCTGTTTTTGGATCCAAACGATCCCACGTGGGGTTGGAGTCGGTTGGAGCAATTCAGCTTCAACCAACTGGAGGTCGTTGGGTCAAACTTTGACCAAGAATCACGGACACACCGATCGGTTTCTCTAAAGTGAAAATGCCATGGCTGCTGAAAAAGGGGGTAAAGGCAATGGCAGGAGAACGGGAGTCCTCTCGGGGAGAGGGACGGCATTTTTTTCATGGGATTCGACTCGGAGCAGCTGGATTCCATCGCTCTTCCATTGAAATTTCATTATCTTCAATATGAAGACGTCGAAAAAAAACCTATCGACCCGTACATAAACTCCACTGGCACTACAAAGGGGAGAAGCGGCCTTACTTTTAGCAGCGGGAGCACGGGGGAATCGTTCTGCTTGGCCATCTTCGACAATCATGATGAAGCAGTTGCAAGATTTCGAGGTCAGGTAACAGGTATCGATCTTGCCAGGAAAGAAGTGAAGAATGTCAAGGCAGAGTTGCTTTCGTGTCCATCAGTTTTATGTTAATCAAAGCAAGAGGTCCTTTGGACTGGAGTTGTCCCCCTCTACCTCAGCTGATGTCCTGCAAAGGCAACACTACCACTGCGAAGAAATTAGAGCAATGCTTGAATCGGTTGAACTGGCTTGCTGCTCAAGGGTATTTTTTTAATCAATTCTTGGTCGCAAGTCCCTCTTCATTAGCCCACAGCTAAAGCATATTAGTTTATTCATCTTAAACAATGGTGGTCTATTTATAACCAGAAAGTGATGAACTTTTGCTTTATTATGTAGATGAGTAGAAGTAATACTGCATCTGTCTGAGTTCTTCAACTTATAGAGCATCATAGACCACCTACTTCATGCTGCATGTTAATCCCGAAGCTACTAACTAGGAAATGATCTCCAAGGCTCCAGACAAAAATTTTGAGCTTTTGTTTAATAAATTGAAAACTTTACAGATCAAGAGAATCTCGTTATTAGTTTTTTTCGTCATCCTGGCCATTTTTGGTGTGCCTCTTTGCCTCATCATGTTAACTGAAATGTGGTACTAGTAGAGCGTCGGTTCTTCACAGGGTTTCTACGAGTGTGTGGTTAGTGTTGTTCTTGCTAGATCATGGTGTTGGACTGATATTCTCAAAGACTTCCAATTCTAACGCAGATAGAAGTGGCTGTTTTAGTTACTATCCACAAGGAAGTACCACTATTTTGTAGAAACAGGCAACTATGTACATATATAGGAATAAACAAAATGAATTGAGCAAACGGAAGAATATAGTTTTTGAGTCGAGATGCATCTTCATGACACGGAAGCGGGAACTACTTTCCTATAACGATTTGGGAAGGTCAACTCTTTGCGAAGGATATCGGGAAAACACCAGAGTAAATCCAAGCTGACATCCAACGACCTAAATATTTTAGTCCCAGTGAAGTGGTTGAGTATGGTACAATAGATAAGGTATGGCCACTATGTCGTCTACTTGATTTTACTTTCTCTCATGGCGTGCGTAGTATGGTTATTCCACAGGTGCTATACAATGAGAGGAACTCTCTTTCGGGACGAGAAAGAGAGAAATATGTGGTTTCTCCATGGTGGGTAAAGAATGCGATTAGAGGTAATATAGACGAAGGCTACGGATTTTGATGGAATTGTAGAACCTCAATTTTGTGGTTTGCAATTTATGTTTACTGGAATTAAAAAATATGGAGTCTTATTGCGTGCCGATATTTTTGGAAATAAAATGACGGACTCCACAAGAGGATTCACCTGTGAAAATTTCGTAAGCTTTACCTCAAAGAGACGTTCTTGGAATTTGACAATCATGAAAACACGTTGTTCTATTTATAAACAAAATGCTCTCAGCCATGGTGATGGTCTAAGTTAAATGAAAAATATGGTCTCGCAAGGTATTATGAAACAAAGAAGACGTGGTGGTTGAATTGAGGTTCCTTTTACTGACCATGGAATGTATTATTGTTTAAGTACATGGGATTTCTTTATTAGCAATCGAAAGGCTAGAAAATCTGTGTATATAGTGAGATCATAAGACGTGAAGGATAATCTAAAAAAAATACACAATAGAAGTATACAAGATAAAATCTAAATGAAAAGAAATGAAATATATATGGATTTCACCAATATATGGAGAGGCTATAAACTACGGGATAGATGTTTTATTCGGAACCGAGTTTTCGTAGCTTTATCCGGAAATAGAATACATGTGCAAGACACGGTGATAATGAAGTTGTTACAATCTCGAGTTAACATTCGCGGTTATTCAAGATTGAAAGCCAGCTCCGGAAATCTGAGTTACAAATTGAAGATAAGTGCCCTTTTATTATCCCAATTTTTGATGAGAACTAAATCATATTCGCTTCTATCTCCTATTTCCCCATTTTTTTTGTTTTGTTTGTGTCAGGCAAAAGGGCAACTCTATATCAACAGCAAATCCCATGGAAGTACAAAATCGGCCCAGACAAGCTCCTAAGCTGTCCACCGATTTCTCAGCTGATCTGTGACTAAAAATCCCTCTTAATTCAAAAGAGACTCTCTATATTGGGAACATAGAGAGTGAAAATCAATTATAGAAATCCCTCCCAGAAAATGGGAGATAAGTACTCTTTCCCCTTTTCTGATTTTAGGTGCAGATTAGCACATATTTTGTATACTGACATTTCACTCTATTTTATGTCAGGAAGCCGCAGCTTTATATCAATGGTCAACCCTATGGAAGCACAAAATCGGCTTGGAGGGGTCCTCAAGCGCGCACAAATTTCAAATTGTTGAATCAATTCGTTGTATTTTATTTTAAAGAATTCATACCCCAGAATGGAGAGGACAAAGTCCATCCGCAATTTAAATACCTATACCTTAAATCCCAAAGGGAAGAGCCAAGCCAATGCTTAGCCTCCCATTGGAGGTTTTTACTTACAGTAGTTAAATACTTGTAACTTAAATACATGTACCTTAAATCCCAAAGGGAAGAGCCAAGCCAATGCTTAGCCTCCCATTGGAGGTTTTTACTTACAGTAGTTAAATACTTGTAACTTAAATACATGTACCTTAAATCCCAAAGGGAAGAGCCAAGCCAATGCTTAGCCTCCCATTGGAGGTTTTTACTTACAGTAGTTAAATACCTGCAACTTAAATACATGTACCTTAAATCCCAAAGGGAAGAGCCAAGCCAATACTTAGCCTCCCATTGGAGGTTTTTACTTACAGTAGTTAAATACCTGCAACTTAAATACCTGTACCTTAAATCCCAAAGGGAAGAGCCAAGCCAATGCTTAGCCTCCCATTGGAGGTTTTTACTTACAGTAGTTAAATACCTGCAACTTAAATACCTATACCTTAAATCCCAAAGGGAAGAGCCAAGCCAATGCTTAGCCTCCCATTGGAGGTTTTTACTTACAGTAGTTAAATACTTGTAACTTAAATACATGTACCTTAAATCCCAAAGGGAAGAGCCAAGCCAATGCTTAGCCTCCCATTGGAGGTTTTTACTTACAGTAGTTAAATACCTGCAACTTAAATACATGTACCTTAAATCCCAAAGGGAAGAGCCAAGCCAATGCTTAGCCTCCCATTGGAGGTTTTTACTTACAATAGTTTAAATACTTGCAACTTAAATACCTGTACCTTAAATCCCAAAGGGAAGAGCCAAGCCAATGCTAGGCCTCCCATTGGAGGTGTTTATTCACTGTCATGTACTTCCTATAATTTAATTTTTGAATCATCAGACCCAAAAGATAAGTAGGTTGTAATACTGCACAGAAGTCGTTAACACACTCCTTCTTTCGGCTTCAGGGAATCTTTAACACTTAAAAAATATAACAAATAAAAATATATACCATCCATGCATCCTATTTAAAAAGTGAAAACACAAAAGAGAATACCCTATTATAGCCTTAGGAATAAACCAAGCCTGAGTTGCCGAATTAGGATATCCATGAAATTAAGGTACCGAAAGGGCATTAGTTTTAATTAACTAGTGTAACCAAGTCCCCGAGCTCCTAATCTCTGGTTCGCAGGAATAAATTAGTTCTCCCGCTAATTTATTTAGGTTTCTAATCGACCTACCAAGAACGATTAGTGGCGACTCCAAATTTTAAAATCATTTAAACAAAAACCAAAGTTGCGATTCGGTAGGGCTTGGGAGGGTCCGCGTTAGGTTAGTCAAATCTAATTAACCTAATAATCCGTTAACCCCTTTAAAAATTTAAAATTTTTTTAGAGGGTCGCGACAGACTGGCGACTCCACTGGAGACGAGATTTTTAAATTTTCGAAAAAAAGATACCAATTGGAATACTTGAATTTTTTCGAAATTTTAAAAGTCTTAGTGGACTTAGGCCAATGAAAATTTCATGGATATCTCGCTTCTGGCGATCTTGTTTGGGACTCATTTTATAGGTGTTATATGTTTTTGCAGGATGGGTTTAATAAGGGGCGGAGTGTTTGGCTAACCCCTTTGTTTTGCAGGCTCGGTGTTGGGTTTATTTGTTTAATTTCACACATTTTTAGAAGCGCTGTTTTGATATCAATTGTTGTGCATGTCTTGCATATTCTGAGGATCACGACACCTGCACACACAAGCGTCTAAACCCAAGTCGCGAAATTCTTCCTAGAAAACCATAGATAGGGATCGAATATGCAAAGCTCTTGCGTCGATTGTGCTCGGGTTGACCATATTTTATCCCGCTCATTATCTGAATTGACAATTCTTCCCATTGTGATTTGATTGCGCGGAGGGTAAGGTTGTCAATTCAGATAGTGGGGGCCTTTTAGGTCCATACCCTGTCTCTCCTTCTTTTATTTTCTAGAGTTCACTCCTCACTTGAGTCATGCGCATGACTATGTGATTTGCATTTCTCCAAGGTAAAAGTAAGTTCTCTAATTTTATCTTGTATTTATTTTCGGTCGGTTCATGCTAGGTGTTAGTCAGTTTTTGAGCTTGATATTACGACCATTCTTTTAAAAGAAAATAAAAATTAAATTTGTCCCTCATTTCTTTTAAAAAAAATTTTGAAAAAATGATGTGAAAAATCCCTTCATGGGAATTTTATTAACCAATAAGGGATTTTTGTCATGTTTTTATTGCTTCAATAAAAATGAAATTTTCCTGAAAAAATTTTCCTCTGAAAATTTATTTCAATAAAAAGAAAAATTCCCTCAAAAAAAAAACTCTAGTAGACATCAAGTGATTTTATCACATTTTTCAAATTATAAAAACTTGCAAGAAAATTCTTCTCGAGAAATTCGCTCATGTTTTTCTAAGAAAATTTTTCTCTAAATAAAATTAGACTAATGTCTCGGGGGAATTGTATTGACCAATAAGAGATTTTTGTCATGTTTTTCTTGCTTCAATAAAAATGAAATTTTCCTGACAAATTTTCCTCTAAAATTTTATTTCGATAAAAGAAAAATTCCTTCAAAAAAAAAACCTTTGGTAAACATCAAGTGATTTTATCACATTCTTTCAAATTATAAAAACTTGCAACAAAAATTCTTTTCGAGAAATTTGCTCATGTTTTTCTAAGAAAATTTTCTCTAAATAAAATTAGATTAATGTCTCGGGGGAATTTTGTTAACCAATAAAGGATTTCTGTCATGTCTTTCCTGCTTCAATAAAAATAAAATTTTCCTGACAAATTTACCTTTAAAAATTTATTCTGATAAAAAGGAAATTCCTTCAAAAATTTTAGTAAACGTCAAGAAATTTTGTCACATTCCTTAAAAAAAAAATAAAAAAGAGTAATAAATCTGCAAAAAAAATTATGTATTAACCCATTTCTTCCTAAGGGAATTTTTTTTTCTGATTTCTCTATAAAATAGAAAAAATCAAATTGGACTAATATAGGAGTCATGGACCGACATTCCTTGTGTCGCATACTAATTATATCATTTTCTTTTGCAGGGAGATCCTAGATACCCTAGACGGGTGTAAAAATTAAGTTCAAAATATATCAAGAATCATCTTCAGAAATACCAAAAGACGAAAAACACCGAGGCTTCAACCGTTAATTCCGGGGGGCAAACGAACACTGTCAATCTTTGACAGACAGAGTTATGTCAATCCATAAACTTGTATGGGCAGTGTATTCTGATATGACGGTGGATTTATACTGATTAAACACGGGGGCATATTTAATGTATTGCAGAGGATCCCGCGTCTTTTGAAAGACAATATGGATTATATAATCAGAACCCATGAAACAAATACTTTTACCTGATTAAATCAACCAGAGACCGATCTTAAAATTTCCTCTTATCCGAAACATGCGGAGGGCTTTAGAGGACCGAGGTTCTATTAATGAACGTGGCCCACAGGAATTTCTCCCGACGCTACAGGCGACCAACACGAGCAAGTGGACGCCGAAAGAAATAAAATATGGATAAAAGTGGGCACACAACAGGTGGCCAGATTTATTACCAGCGCACTGATCGAGTTGTCATAGCGTTATTGTTTGTGATCTCAAGATGGATAGTGGGGGCCACCGCCGAACCCTTCATCAATGTTCTCGATATCATCGTCTGGAGCAATTAAACAAGAACATCAAGAAAAACATTAAGCCTCGACATCTTCGGTACCTCAAATCGTTCTGTTATGCTATGCGGAAGAAACAATAGCAGGAAAATTAAACAAAAAAAAACACGTGAAGCTTTTCTTTCATTCCATTCATCAAAGAGCATTACAACAGCTCACTGGGGAGGAAAAGTAAAGCCAAACTGAGCCCTGATAACCATTACGAAGGAGCTCAACTGACTCTCCAAACAGTTGATACTCCGGGTGCACCGGGCGTTCTCAGGATCAAGCTCCGCGAGCCAAAAGAAGAGGCGATCGCGCTTCTCCTTAGCCTGGGCCATACTGGCCTCGTAATGCTCGACAGCAAACTCCAAGTCCGAAATCGCCGCCCTCTCGAAAGCAATATCTGCCGTAATGTCATCAAGTCTCTCCTGCAGCCAACCGCATTTGCACCTCATCATAATATTGCTCGGCTCCTGTTCGGCGTAAGTTCGGACCAAGGCCAGACGGTCCACCAACTTTCCCCTCTCACGAACTAGCCACGAAAGCTGATCATTGGCAAACTTGAAGGCTTTCTTGTGATTATCAGCCATAAATGTGACTATTTCCAGACACTCGTGCCGGTCTCGGTAACGAGCTTTCACGACGGCAGTCACAATGACCGTCTCATAAGCGCGGTTATAGGCAGCCAGAAAATTAATGAAGAGGGTCGGGAAGTTCCGATACTCCCTCCCCAGTTGGGTACCCTCAACAGAAGCAGCGTCTAGGATCCTGAATAAACCGAGGATTTCAGCCTCAACGATAGAGTTTTGGGCTATATGAGCGTAACCTCTACCAAGAAGATTGTAGAGTCTCTCCCACCCAGCCAGGATTTCGGCGGAGAAGGTATGGTTAGGAGAATTGGCCATTTTTGAAAGCAGATCACGAAAGAAAGGAGGAGAGAGGCGAGGCAGATGATCGGAATGCGAAGGTGATAATCTGCTTCAATTTAAATAATGATTTCACAGGGGCAGTCCTTATTGGTCGAGTTTTTTTCTATCTACCATTCTTTGTCGGCAACACCCCCGCTGGCTCGAATTCCAGTCAAGCGGCAACCTCAAGCTGAGCAGACCCGACGTCTCTGCAGAAAAGTTGGACGGGCTGCCACCACTTTGAAAAAGAAAGAATAAAAAACGAGCTGAGTGGGAGACAAAGAAATTTTCGGCAGAAAAGGAGATACGACTCGTCTTTATTGGAGGACCCGCCAGTAAATCGACGGTGGAGATCTTGACAAGGGCCCTCTACCACGAAAAGAAAAAAGGAAGACGAACTGAGCGAGAAACAAGGATTTCCCCTTTGATCAAAAGCTGAATATCAGATTTTCTCCCTCGAAAAATCTAATAGCACTGCCCGTGAAGAGGGAAGTCGTTGCTATTGCCAGAGAGAGAACTTGTCCTCATTTGATAGTGAGAGTTCATTCGCAAGAACTCGCAGGAGAAAGATAGAGAGGAAGGAGGTCTCGTGGGAGAGGAATTCAAAACCTTCACCATCAAAGCATCGGCTTTCAAAGCCTGTTACGAGAAACCATCGACGATCCCGCGATCCCTCAAGTCCAAGAAGACATCCTGAGGCGGTCTCGAGTCGGCAGTCCTAGATCCAGAAATATGTCGAGCATTAGGAAAACGGGCGCATGTTCAACCCTGGTCGAAGCTAATGAAGTTCCTTACCCTGAGGGTCTACTGGTCATGGCCATTGACGGTAATCCAGTCTCTCTGTCAATCCTTGTTACCGTATTGAGAAAATGCCGGTATAAGGTTGTAGCTCAAGCAAAGGCGACAGAGGCCTTAGAGATATTAAGGAGGAGTGGTGACCAGTTTGATATCGTCCTCACCGCCATGGTAGGGATTGACATGGATGTTTTCACTCTCTTAGAAGTCATCAATTCTAAATTAAACATGCCAGTCCTCGTAATATCGGCAAGCGATGATCAACAAGCCATAATGAAGGCTGTCTTAAATGGGGCCCAAGACGTCGTAACGAAACCAGTTAGGGTTCAGATGCTTCAAAACATATGGCAGCACGTGGTAAGGAAGCAATTGCACGACCATGAGAACAAGCATCAAGCCTTCAATTTTGTTCCAAGCAACTGGAGAAAGAAGATGAGTTGGTCTCCCGAGCTGCATCGTATGTTTGTTAATGCAGTTCAACAGGTAGGAATCGATTCGGCACGGCCGCAACATATACTGGAAATTATGAAGGTAGAGGGACTCACTAAAGCAAATGTTTCGAGTCATCTTCAGAAGTACAGAAAAAGGGTGAGAGAACACAATGCAGCTCAGAATCAAGAAAACCAAGGCGGGACTGATCCAAGCTTGAACATCGAGTCTCCTCGCCACCATAAGTTCCCCAGGTTAGCATGGGGCGAGCCACTTCCCATCATCAACCAAGCTAGTAGCCATGCCATCAATCCCCCAAGCGTTAATCAAAGTATCCCCCAGAATCACCCTAATGCTCTTCAAGAGTATAGACCGCAGGAGCAGTGTATTCAGATTCCTTGGTTTGAGCACCAACCTGTGGCTAGAACTCATCCCATGATCAGCGCGCCTGCGCAGCCAGAGAATCAAACAAGAAATTATCATGAGCACTTCCACTTTTCTAATCCTCAAATGGAAGGAGTGTTTAGCAGCAGGACAGTTGGTGATCCCCACACTTTCTCGAGTAATGATGAAGGTTCCAGCACGAGAAGTCAAATTGCTCATGGCGATGAAAGAATGAGAAATCTACCGCCAGCATTTGCCAACAACAATGCCCAATTCGAGTATCAGTTGCTGGAAGGTTCAAGAGATTACCCAGATGATGAGCTTACTGCCCTGGTCAACCAGTTTAGGGTTGACAGACGTCCCAAGCCGCGATCAGGAGCTAGTGAGTAAGGACTCTCAAACATCGGTCATCCACACCCGAACCAACACGAGACTAGCTGATTATCGAAGAGCCAGAGGAGAGGCAGAACTGACATTGAATAAGGGATTGCAAATTGCCTCAAGAGTGTCGCAAAATGAAATGACCCAATGGAATGCGATAGGACTCATTTGCCTTGAAGGTAGCCTTCAAATTAAAGGAGCCCTCCGGTCCACGGACCCGATGGCATAGAAAATGATGATGGTCCAAGGCAACCCGAAAGAAAACAAGGCCCAACTAAGCAAAGCACTTATGTGGCAAGCTCAAAGTAAAGGGCAACTCGGGACATACAATTCAATCCAGCCCAAATGAAGGAACTTCCTCAATTCAAATTCAATGGAAGTACACACAAGGGTAAAACAGTATCGTTCCAATTCTTCTAGAATATGAAGAACATATACTGCCGCATTATCTTTCATTTTTGCAGGGGAAGTCTTTACTGGCCAGATTTTCCTGTCTACCATTCCCTATCAGTATCACCTCCGCTACTCGTCTCCAATCTTGAGCCAAGCAAATCCGACGTCTCTACGGAAAAGCTGGACGGGACGCCACTACCTTAAAAAAGAAAGGATAAAAAATAAGCTGAGTGAGAGACAAAGACATTTTCGGCAGAAAAGAGATACGACTCGTCTTTATTAAAGAACTCGCCAGCAAATTGATGGTGGAGACAGCAACAAGGGGCCCTCTTCCACGGAAAGATGGAAGGAGACGAGCTGGGCGAGAGATACGATGAAAAGAAAATCGAGAAAGCCAGAACACTCGAGAGAGGCAATACAGTTGCTAAACCCACGTCTAATTTTAAAGGAGGCATCTGCTTGATAATTCTCATTCGTGCTCGAAAGAGAGACTCTTAAAGCATACACAGTCTCCCAGAAAAATCCAGAGAGTGAAAATACAAGAAGAGATATCAAACTTTGAGAAATCGTTAACCAAATCGAAGATGTCTCAACCCAACACACTTGAAAGTTATCGTTACTTGCTGAATATGGGAGAGGAAGAGTTCGAAGCCATATTTGGGATCGAGCCTATGGAACCCGGCCCTTCCACCGACGACGTCCAAGAGCCCGGTAAGGACAATGATAACAACGGTAAAGGTCAAAAGAAGCGTTACCGTCGCCATACTGAGGAGCAAGTATGAAAGCTTGAAGCTTTCTTCAGAACGTGCCCTATGCCAGACGGCAAACAAAAAATGGAACTGAGTCAAGAGCTAGGACTTGAACCTTCGCAAATCAAGTTCTGGTTTCAAAATAGACGAACCCGAATGAAGACTTGTCATGAGCACTACGAAGCCGAGTTTCTAAGAGTTGAAAATGAAAACCCCCGAGCGGAAAACAAGATGTATAAAGAGACTTTTGACTCCGCCACCTGCCCCAACTGCAATAGCCTCCTCCTCACCCTCGATGAAATGTATGATCTGAGGATCGAAAATGCACGTTTAAGAGGTGAGTTAGACCAGTTTATAACAGGATCGAGTTCTGTTGGGGCAGGGTACAAAAGGACCAATGATACTGGATCAGCATCAATACCTCCCGAGGAAGAAGGGACAGATCACCACCAATCGAACATTGACGATGATCTTTTCGCCATAATCAACCAGTTTGATATCGGTAAAGCATCGGGACTGTGATGCACTTGTTCAGCCAGTGACCACCAGACCTTCAATATGGCCGATGCATACCTAATTTGGGATGAAGCCAGCTGATCATGGGAGAGCCTGCAGAGGAAGCAGAACTGATCCTGAATGAGTGAATGTGTTTTATTTCCTTGCGTGATATGTTTTTCTGCTTTTGTGAATGTGTAAAAGTAAGGAATAATAATCCGACTTCCCCCTATTAAATGCTCGAATCCGCCACCTCACCAACCTCGCGATGAATTGATGGCGAGTAAAAATCTGCATAAACCTGAAGGGTAACTCCGTATCGTTTCAATTTACCCTCAGTTGCTCCAAGTTTTAAAATTAAGCCCCTTCTATTCTCAGGAAATTGCAAATCGACCCGAGAACGCAATCATATCCGAATACAAGTTGAACAAAATTTGGGGGCAAATCGACTCATGGGCATTACCACGGGATGGACAGCTTCGGACAAAGGAAAGTACAAGCGAAAGACGCGAACAATCTCAGAAATGGGTAATTCTGTATCGTTCTAATGTGCACATAATCATCTCAAGTCTTGAATTGTCTTATTCCATTCTTAACAGGGATTGCATTACCTCGAGAAATACTGTAACATGGCCCAAGGTGATACAACAGGGCTGCTTTATCCCCAAAGATTAACCTTTGAAAGGATAGCCCTATGGACACCTACGGTCCAATGGACCGAATGGTATGGGGGATGACAGTAGGTCCGAAATATCCCGAGTTCGATCCCCGAGGGTGGGGAATGTTGTATGTATTATAAATAAATGAAACAACTTTTTGTGCATTTCTTTTTGCAAGCAGGAATACTCGACGAGTAATACCGAAGTCAATATTTTGCTACATTCTCGGCTTAATGGTGAAGCATCCAACAAAAGTCGAAGAAAACTCAATCCAGCAAAATTGGTAAAAGACTTGTCCAAGACATTCAAGATGAATGGTAAATCAGTATCGTTTTCAATTTATCCCTTTTAATACTGGCTGATATGTCTCTTTTTCTTTTTACAGGAAATATTTACACTAACATTTAACATGTTGAAGGAGACAAATCCAAAAGAAAATTATGATCATCTGACAAGATCTATTCTGGTGAAAAATGGGGCAAATTGATCGCAAGCTCTGAAGCGAAAAAGCAAATATGTCTTCCTTATCTCGTTTGATTTCAAGAATAATTTCTCTGCTTTTTGCAGGGGCATTCAACCGCTAAACCATGGCGGTCGCTGTCATTAAACCAACCGAAATGCTCCCTCACCCATATGCTTCATCGCGCAGGGGCAAAGTTTGGGACAAACCGCTCCTCGACATAAGGAGTGGGCTTCCCAATTTGTTCGATCCACCCATATATCAGGGGCAATTCAAATCCGCCCATGTTTGCACATTATATAAACACACATGATGCTAAAAATTGTCACATCGGCATTGTGTTTACACATTTCATGAATTATGTATGACTATTCTGCATGTTTAATTTACCGACTTCAACTTAGAGCATAAACTGCATATGAGACATCAAATGTGCAAAATGGGGCATAACAGGATGAGGAAAGGCAAACCATTTCCACACAGGTCTAACATTTTAATCTACAGATAAACAGTCTTTCTCCAGAATGAAAGAAAGCCCTTTTCGGAATGAAGTCCCCTATTCAGATTACATTCGAGGTGTTCGTACTATAAGAACCTCCTTAAACAGAAGTGGTAATGCAATACATGATCCATATATTGATCGATTGCATCATGAGTTATTACACAGACTACCTTTAATCATGGCAAACTTAGCTGAACAATTTTGCATGAACCAATAAACGCATTGATGAAAATGCTTGCACATGTTACCTCTGACATTGCCTGACAGGCAACACATTCCCGGTGTTCGAGTTACCTTCCAAAGTCTTGAAGTTCATTCGGCGATTATTGAATGAACAAGCCTGGTTGTCGAGAAGCCACCAAGCATTTTGTCCAAATTCTCAGGTAAGTATATCTTCAACCTGAACCTTTCAAAAGAATGAATTCTGACGGTTGTTGGGGTACTCGAATCCATTGCGGTACATACAGGTATCCACCTTCTTCAATAAAGCATGATTTGTCTCAAGAACAGAAATGTTCGAGACCTTTTAATCTCTGCCTCTTTGGTTTATTCCTAAAGCGACAGGAAAATATAATTTGGCTTTGAGCTTCTGCAGGATTCCTGGTCTCCCCAGATTTCAGAATTGCACCCTTTGAGGTACACCAAGCCCTTCTTACATGCAAACTAAGCCCTTCTTACAGGCAAACTAAGTCCTTCTTACAGGCAAACCAAGTCCTTCTTACAGGTACAAAGTCCTTCTTACAGGAAAATCAAGTCCTTCTTACAAGCATAAAGTCCTTCTTACAGGCAAATCAAGTCCTTCTTACAGGCAAATCAAGTCCTTCTTACAGGCATAAAGTCCTTCTTACAGGCAAATCAAGTCCTTCTTACAGGCAAAACAAGTCCTTCTTACAGGCAAATTAAGTCCTTCTTACAGGCAAATCAAGTCCTTCTTACAGGCATAAAGTCCTTCTTACAGGCAAACCAAGTCCTTCTTACAGGCACCAAGTCCTTCTTACAGGCACCAAGTCCTTCTTACAGGCAAACCAAGTCCTTCTTATAGGCATTAAAGTCCTTCTTACAGGCATTTTCATGGGGTGACATACCATACGGGTCAAATCTCAATGAAATTTTAAATCAGTAGAATCCTTTTATTAGGAATCTACCATGGTACGACCTACCATACGGGTCAAATGGTACGACCCACCATACGGGTCAAATTTTAACTCAATTTTTAATCAGTAGAATCCTTTTATTAGGAATCTACCATAGGTTGACCTATCATACGGATTCAAATTCAACCACCCTTAGGTTTTCTTATAACGAATCCTTAGGTTCTCGTTTCATTTTCAGTGGAACATGCATGTCACGACTCTTTTTATTTCCTTCTATTGAGTCGATTAAAATTCAGGTGTCATCTCGTCTTTGAAATGAACCTCTACCGAGCTTCCTTTCAAAGAGGGGCAGCTGTTGACACCTGATTTTTAATCATTTTTTCTATTGCTAAAGTAATAAAAAAAATCCATAAAAATTCATAAAATTGAAAAATCAACTTTGAGGACCTTAGCCAAGCCTATGGAACCAATTTTGACCAAAAATTGATTTTTCATATTTTCAGTGTTTTTCGGTATTTTTATTTATTTTAATTAATTAATTAATTAATTATTTATTTATTTATTTTTGAAAATTAATAGAAAATCAAGAAAAAATGAGAAAATTCTGCTTCCTTTTGTCTCTCTACAATACGGAGTATAAGCTCGAGTTATCTTATGAAAATATTTGGCAGATTGAGCTACACCGTACAAAGGGCTATAAAAGAATGTATCTTGTAATTCAAGTGAGTGTACTTCATTCAGATTACAAGAGATTGATTTACTATTTCTTGCTGATATGGCGATTTATCCTACAATGCATATTTGGTTTTTACATTTTTATTGCACATCATTTTGTGTGTGATCTCCTAATTCCAATGAACGTTAAAGCTATTCGTACTACATTCTTTCTCATGTTGTTGGGATTTGATTTTTTAACTTTCTAAATGGGGTTGTCTCAGGCTCAGTTGACGATTTGATGATAACTTATTTATAAGATATTCTTTTTGTGGCTTCGTCTCCCTGGATCAAATGTATCATGAACCTAGATAGCTTGGCAAGATATTGTCTTAACAAAGAAATAGCATGCAGAACTCCGAACATTATTGAGCATTTTGGTTTAGCCTCATGTCTAATCATCTTGGGACCGAAAGGGTCATTGGGCTAGGTTGCAATGAAGAGTCAAGCTAGTAAGTTTGTGGGAGTGGATGATGAGATATGCAGTATTGACAATCTGCAAGGAATTACTAAAAATATTGGACCGGTATGATGTATGTCAAACAGAGACTCAAACAATAATAACTGAGTTGATTAAGAGAGAGACGATGGAAGAGGGCTCTTTAGAAAAAATTGTTGAAATTTTCTTCTTAGGATGCACAAGGACTCAGTTTGGAAATGAAGAACATGTTCTACTGACGCACCAATGACTAAGTGGTCGCCATCTCCTACCCATCTAAAAAAAAAAAAACCAGATCTGGGAAGAGTAAACTCATGTATGAATGGCCATGTTGGCTATAAACATGAGGAAGTCACCGAAACTTACCAGGCAAGATGCTTTGGAAGACAATCTAAAATGCTATTTCTGGTTTAGTATGAAGTTTCCCAAACCTATTATCAAGGGGACTTATCAATTGCGGCAACAATTGCTGTGTGAATACCGTGTTGCAACGTTTGACATGTACAAAGCCTCTTCCTATCCGCTTTCTTCCCAAAGACCATTCAAGAGTCCGTATTGGAAAAATTGTTGACGTGTGACAATGTTGAGAGGAGGCAATGCACCACCATCCCCTAGCAGAATACTAGTGCACATGTGAAGTCTAAATTGCCATATCGGCAAAGGAAGTCGGGAAGATGCTCATGAATTTTTTAGGCTTCTCGTCGCATCAATGCAGTCCATTCGCATACTACGCGTGGCTGGAAATCTATAGTTGAGATGGGACTTTTGACTACAAGGTGAGGAGAACGTGGTTAACGTAAAAAGGGGTTGGCCACAATGGAGAAGATGAGGACTTTCGGGTACAGATACCCTCGATGGAGAGAGGAATTTGGAAGCTTAAAAAAAGAAATCTGAGACAGCCAGGAGAGGAGAAAGGGCTCCGGCTTATTTAGTCACTCGTCAATAGGCTGGGAGGCATCGGTCAAAGTTGACGAACCACCTGTTTTTGGATCCAAACGATCCCACGTGGGGTTGGAGTCGGTTGGAGCAATTCAGCTTCAACCAACTGGAGGTCGTTGGGTCAAACTTTGACCAAGAATCACGGACACACCGATCGGTTTCTCTAAAGTGAAAATGCCATGGCTGCTGAAAAAGGGGGTAAAGGCAATGGCAGGAGAACGGGAGTCCTCTCGGGGAGAGGGACGGCATTTTTTTCATGGGATTCGACTCGGAGCAGCTGGATTCCATCGCTCTTCCATTGAAATTTCATTATCTTCAATATGAAGACGTCGAAAAAAAACCTATCGACCCGTACATAAACTCCACTGGCACTACAAAGGGGAGAAGCGGCCTTACTTTTAGCAGCGGGAGCACGGGGGAATCGTTCTGCTTGGCCATCTTCGACAATCATGATGAAGCAGTTGCAAGATTTCGAGGTCAGGTAACAGGTATCGATCTTGCCAGGAAAGAAGTGAAGAATGTCAAGGCAGAGTTGCTTTCGTGTCCATCAGTTTTATGTTAATCAAAGCAAGAGGTCCTTTGGACTGGAGTTGTCCCCCTCTACCTCAGCTGATGTCCTGCAAAGGCAACACTACCACTGCGAAGAAATTAGAGCAATGCTTGAATCGGTTGAACTGGCTTGCTGCTCAAGGGTATTTTTTTTTAATCAATTCTTGGTCGCAAGTCCCTCTTCATTAGCCCACAGCTAAAGCATATTAGTTTATTCATCTTAAACAATGGTGGTCTATTTATAACCAGAAAGTGATGAACTTTTGCTTTATTATGTAGATGAGTAGAAGTAATACTGCATCTGTCTGAGTTCTTCAACTTATAGAGCATCATAGACCACCTACTTCATGCTGCATGTTAATCCCGAAGCTACTAACTAGGAAATGATCTCCAAGGCTCCAGACAAAAATTTTGAGCTTTTGTTTAATAAATTGAAAACTTTACAGATCAAGAGAATCTCGTTATTAGTTTTTTTCGTCATCCTGGCCATTTTTGGTGTGCCTCTTTGCCTCATCATGTTAACTGAAATGTGGTACTAGTAGAGCGTCGGTTCTTCACAGGGTTTCTACGAGTGTGTGGTTAGTGTTGTTCTTGCTAGATCATGGTGTTGGACTGATATTCTCAAAGACTTCCAATTCTAACGCAGATAGAAGTGGCTGTTTTAGTTACTATCCACAAGGAAGTACCACTATTTTGTAGAAACAGGCAACTATGTACATATATAGGAATAAACAAAATGAATTGAGCAAACGGAAGAATATAGTTTTTGAGTCGAGATGCATCTTCATGACACGGAAGCGGGAACTACTTTCCTATAACGATTTGGGAAGGTCAACTCTTTGCGAAGGATATCGGGAAAACACCAGAGTAAATCCAAGCTGACATCCAACGACCTAAATATTTTAGTCCCAGTGAAGTGGTTGAGTATGGTACAATAGATAAGGTATGGCCACTATGTCGTCTACTTGATTTTACTTTCTCTCATGGCGTGCGTAGTATGGTTATTCCACAGGTGCTATACAATGAGAGGAACTCTCTTTCGGGACGAGAAAGAGAGAAATATGTGGTTTCTCCATGGTGGGTAAAGAATGCGATTAGAGGTAATATAGACGAAGGCTACGGATTTTGATGGAATTGTAGAACCTCAATTTTGTGGTTTGCAATTTATGTTTACTGGAATTAAAAAATATGGAGTCTTATTGCGTGCCGATATTTTTGGAAATAAAATGACGGACTCCACAAGAGGATTCACCTGTGAAAATTTCGTAAGCTTTACCTCAAAGAGACGTTCTTGGAATTTGACAATCATGAAAACGCGTTGTTCTATTTATAAACAAAATGCTCTCAGCCATGGTGATGGTCTAAGTTAAATGAAAAATATGGTCTCGCAAGGTATTATGAAACAAAGAAGACGTGGTGGTTGAATTGAGGTTCCTTTTACTGACCATGGAATGTATTATTGTTTAAGTACATGGGATTTCTTTATTAGCAATCGAAAGGCCAGAAAATCTGTGTATATAGTGAGATCATAAGACGTGAAGGATAATCTAAAAAAAATACACAATAGAAGTATACAAGATAAAATCTAAATGAAAAGAAATGAAATATATATGGATTTCACCAATATATGGAGAGGCTATAAACTACGGGATAGATGTTTTATTCGGAACCGAGTTTTCGTAGCTTTATCCGGAAATAGAATACATGTGCAAGACACGGTGATAATGAAGTTGTTACAATCTCGAGTTAACATTCGCGGTTATTCAAGATTGAAAGCCAGCTCCGGAAATCTGAGTTACAAATTGAAGATAAGTGCCCTTTTATTATCCCAATTTTTGATGAGAACTAAATCATATTCGCTTCTATCTCCTATTTCCCCATTTTTTTTGTTTTGTTTGTGTCAGGCAAAAGGGCAACTCTATATCAACAGCAAATCCCATGGAAGTACAAAATCGGCCCAGACAAGCTCCTAAGCTGTCCACCGATTTCTCAGCTGATCTGTGACTAAAAATCCTTCTTAATTCAAAAGAGACTCTCTATATTGGGAACATAGAGAGTGAAAATCAATTATAGAAATCCCTCCCAGAAAATGGGAGATAAGTACTCTTTCCCCTTTTCTGATTTTAGGTGCAGATTAGCACATATTTTGTATACTGACATTTCACTCTATTTTATGTCAGGAAGCCGCAGCTTTATATCAATGGTCAACCCTATGGAAGCACAAAATCGGCTTGGAGGGGTCCTCAAGCGCGCACAAATTTCAAATTGTTGAATCAATTCGTTGTATTTTATTTTAAAGAATTCATACCCCAGAATGGAGAGGACAAAGTCCATCCGCAATTTAAATACCTATACCTTAAATCCCAAAGGGAAGAACCAAGCCAATGCTTAGCCTCCCATTGGAGGTTTTTACTTACAGTAGTTAAATACTTGTAACTTAAATACATGTACCTTAAATCCCAAAGGGAAGAGCCAAGCCAATGCTTAGCCTCCCATTGGAGGTTTTTACTTACAGTAGTTAAATACTTGTAACTTAAATACATGTACCTTAAATCCCAAAGGGAAGAGCCAAGCCAATGCTTAGCCTCCCATTGGAGGTTTTTACTTACAGTAGTTAAATACCTGCAACTTAAATACATGTACCTTAAATCCCAAAGGGAAGAGCCAAGCCAATACTTAGCCTCCCATTGGAGGTTTTTACTTACAGTAGTTAAATACCTGCAACTTAAATACCTGTACCTTAAATCCCAAAGGGAAGAGCCAAGCCAATGCTTAGCCTCCCATTGGAGGTTTTTACTTACAGTAGTTAAATACCTGCAACTTAAATACCTATACCTTAAATCCCAAAGGGAAGAGCCAAGCCAATGCTTAGCTTCCCATTGGAGGTTTTTACTTACAGTAGTTAAATACTTGTAACTTAAATACATGTACCTTAAATCCCAAAGGGAAGAGCCAAGCCAATGCTTAGCCTCCCATTGGAGGTTTTTACTTACAGTAGTTAAATACCTGCAACTTAAATACATGTACCTTAAATCCCAAAGGGAAGAGCCAAGCCAATGCTTAGCCTCCCATTGGAGGTTTTTACTTACAATAGTTTAAATACTTGCAACTTAAATACCTGTACCTTAAATCCCAAAGGGAAGAGCCAAGCCAATGCTAGGCCTCCCATTGGAGGTGTTTATTCACTGTCATGTACTTCCTATAATTTAATTTTTGAATCATCAGACCCAAAAGATAAGTAGGTTGTAATACTGCACAGAAGTCGTTAACACACTCCTTCTTTCGGCTTCAGGGAATCTTTAACACTTAAAAAATATAACAAATAAAAATATATACCATCCATGCATCCTATTTAAAAAGTGAAAACACAAAAGAGAATACCCTACTATAGCCTTAGGAATAAACCAAGCCTGAGTTGCCGAATTAGGATATCCATGAAATTAAGGTACCGAAAGGGCATTAGTTTTAATTAACTAGTGTAACCAAGTCCCCGAGCTCCTAATCTCTGGTTCGCAGGAATAAATTAGTTCTCCCGCTAATTTATTTAGGTTTCTAATCGACCTACCAAGAACGATTAGTGGCGACTCCAAATTTTAAAATCATTTAAACCAAAACCAAAGTTGCGATTCGGTAGGGCTTGGGAGGGTCCGCGTTAGGTTAGTCAAATCTAATTAACCTAATAATCCGTTAACCCCTTTAAAAATTTAAAATTTTTTTAGAGGGTCGCGACAGAAGGGTAAAGCAGTATCGTTTCAATTTACCCTCAGTTGTCCCGATTCTAAATTAGATCCTTTCTGTTTACAGGAATTTGCGAATTGATCCGAAAATACAGTCGTACCCAAAAATGAAATTCCCCGATTAAACAAAACTTTAGGCAAATAGATGCGTGGACATCGCCACAGAATGGACGACTTCAAATGAGGAATATGTGAACGAAAGACCCAAACAATCTCAAAGAAGGGTAATTCAGTATCGTTCTAATTTGCTTATACTCGTCTCGAGTTCTGAATTATTTTATTTCATTCTTAACAGGGTTTGTAAACCACCCCGAAAAATACAGTGACCTAGAATTACCCAGTACAATACAACAACACCGTGTCATCTCAAGGATTGACTCTTAAAAGGAACCTCCATGAGTGCCTGCGGTCTTGTGGACCAGATGGCATGGGGAATGACAGTGGTCCGAGACGTCCTGAGTTCGATTCTCGAGGATGGAAATATTGTAAGTATTGTAAATAAATAAAACAATTTTTTCTCGCATTTCTTTTTGCAGAAAGAAACGGGAATACTCGACGAGCAATACTGAGATCAGTATTTTGTCACGATCTTGGCCCTAATGGTAAAGTGGCCCACGAAAGTTGAAGGAAGCTCAACCCAGCGAACCTGATAAAGGGATCGTGCGAGGCATTCAAAATGAAGGGTAAACCAGTATCGTATCCAATTCATCATTTCTAATACGGACTAACACGTCTTCTCCTTCATTGTTTGACAGGAAATGTCTAACTTGACATACCCACGGAGAAAATCCCGAGTGGTAAAACTGGTAAAGGAGTTGCATGAAGCACTCAAGGGTAACTCAATATCATGTCCGGTTCATCATTTCTGATACTGGCTAACATGTCTCCTTCCTTTTTATAAGAAATGTTAAACTAACATCTGATACGTCAAAGAAAACAGCCCCAAGGGGCCAAGTTATGATCGCCTAATACGATCTGTCTGATGAAATAAGGGAAATCAATGGCGAACCCTGGATCGAAAAAGAGGCAAAACCAGAAACAAGCTACTCCTCGACTCGGAGAATAGGCCCCCAACGTGTTTGATCCGCCCACACAGCCAGGGGCAATTTCCATACTTGTATATTGTAATTTGCTATATTTGCATGATGTTTACACTTTCCATGATTTATGCATGACTGTTCTGCATGTTCAATTTGTCAATTTTGACTGGGGTATAAACTGTACACGATGCATCAAATGTACAGAATGGGGCATGACAGGACGATGAAAAGCAAGCCATTTCCACATACGTCCTGTATTTAATCCACAGTGAGTTGAGCGGTAAACAGATTCCGCATTCTCTAAGGCAATGGGTTTTCTCTCAAAAGGTACGATAGTCGAAGTGAATGAGGTATTCATTCTCCATTCCAAACACTTCAGGGAACCATTGACAACCCATTTGAACGGTGATTTCATTTTATAACCCTGTCAAGAACCACCCCACACTGAGGCAAAACAGAGGTAATTCTAACAATATCAGGAGATAAATGGTTAGAAATTCTCTTGCTTGGACTAACATCAATCTTCGAGTGTTTCTTTGCATGATACTCGAATTTTAATTCAAGTGCTTTAGGATGACGAAAAGCATTTATTTTCTCTATCCTACACACTCATCCTTTGCATAACCCAATTGAGCCTGCAAATTCATTTCTCAAGCCCATGTTGGTGATCCTTGATCATTTCAAGATAACGACGGCACCTTCCCCCAAGGAGCAGAATTGAAGAAATTGGGCCAATAGAGAATTCGCGAATTAGCCCATTTCATATGCTAAACTTTCATGTATTGTCTAGTATCATTTGTTGAAAATCATCTTGTTGCTAAAATTTAAAATCACAAGATTGTTAAACAAAAGAAAAAGAAAAACAAGTGTAGCCTAAAGAAAATGGGCCCTCTTCCAAGCAAAAGGGAGTCGGGAGTAAGAAAAGCAAAGTCTACTCTAATGAATCTCAGGCAGAAAGAGCAAAGTGCCTATTAAAAGCAAGGCCAATGCTCATATATCTGTAATGAACTTCTGGCTTCAAACATACATTTTAAGAATTCCCAAAAAAGGATCCCCAAAGAAGTCAGTTTGCAAAGTGTAAAAGAACTACCACCCCTCAGCCAATGGTGGTATTCATTGAAGACAAATTTAGGAAGGTCAAAGATTGGTGATAAGACTACAATGATCACTAACACCAAGCCCTTCTCATATATTTTTCTAAGCCAAAACGAGCCCTTCGTTTCTCAAACCCAAATCCTGACCTACGTTACGATCCTTGAAAGTCTCTTCTGATTAGAGCACTTGAATTAATGTAAGAGTTGAATGACTTTAAGCATCGCTCGAAGAAGTTCGAGCAAGATTATTTCTCTCTCATTTTGCAGGGTTCTTGACGTGTAAACCCGGAGCAGATTATGAAGATTTTTTTGTCAATGGCCTTGACTCGAAATGAGTCCCCTTTGATAAGCTTTTAACCCAGCCCACATTACGGTCCTAATCAAGACCTCCAGATCGGCTTGATCGTATCAATTACGAGATTACTCAGACCCTCGCTGGATGCGATGATGGTAAGGTTGAGTGATTTCTTTTCAAATCCTGCAATCAGGATAAACAAGCCTTTCTCGAGAGTGAGAGAAAGCCCTTTCGGACTGAAGTCCCCATTCAGATTACATTCGAGGTATTCATGACATGATAACCTCCCTGGACAGAATTGAAAATGCAAACTCGACAGAATAATCATGCATGATCCACATTACGAGCATACACATACGGTTTTAATCATTGCAAACTCAACTGAATGGTTTTGCATGAACCGATGAACTCATTGATAAAAATGCTTGCACATGTTACCTCTGACACTGTCTGACAGGTAGTGCATTCCTGATAGTTGAGTTACCCTCCGAGGTCTCGAAATTCATCCAGAGGCTATTGAACAAACAAGCCCTGTTGGCTAATGCTCGCCAAGCATTTTCAGGTGAGTATATCTTCAGCCTGAACCTTTCAATTCTGATGATTGTCTGGGTGCTCAAATCCATTGCAGCACATAAGGTCATTCAGTGAGCAAGCATACATGAAACAATCGGTCTGTCTATGCCTCAATCATTAACTCAGAAGATCCAGGTAAGTCCTCTGAACCCTTGCGACTCATGATCAACATGCTCTCATGAAGTCTTCATCAGCTCACGATTGATATAATCTTGTGTTCTCAAGCTTTATCAAATCATGATTGACCAACTCTCGTGTTCTTGATCTTTGCCTAATCGGTTTATTCCTAAAGTGATGGGACAACAAAAATTGGGATTGAGCTCCTGCAGGATTCCTGGTTTCCTCAGATCTCAGAATGGCACCCTTCATGGTAGTGAAATTGGGTTTAAACGTCTGCAGGATTCCTGGTATCCCCAGATCCCAGATTGGCACCCGAAAATTATTTTCTCAATCAATACCTCTTTAGTCTACCCAAAAGGTGACATTTAGGGTATACTATCTCTGGAGCCCTTCCATTGGAGACCCCAACACAGAATGGTCCATTTTCATAAGTCCTTCCTACAGGCACCAAGTCCTTCATACATGCACACAAAAGTCCTTCTTACAGGTACCAAAGCCTTCCTACAGGCACACCAAGTCCTTTTTATAGGCACCTAAAGTCTTTTCTACAAGCACTGAAGTCCTTCTTACAGGCACACTAAAGTCCTTCTTACAGGCATCAAAGTCCTTTCTACAAGCACCAAAAGTCCTTCTTAACAGGCACCAAAAAGTCCTTCTTACAGGCATCAAAGTCCTTTCTACAGGCACACAAAAGTCCTTCTTACATGCACACCAAAGTCCTTCTTACAGGCATCAAAGTCCTTTCTACAGGCACCAAAAGTCCTTCTTACAGGCACCAAGTCCTTTCTACAGGCGCAAAGTCCTTTGTATAGGCATTTCTATGGGGTGACCCACCATACGGGTCAAATGTCGATCAGTTGAATCCTTTTGCCAGGAATCTACCATGGGGTGACCTACCATACGGGTCAAATTTCAATCAAAGTTTAATTAGTAGAATCCTTAGGTTCTCGTTCCATTTTCAGTAGAGCATGCGTGTCAGGCAACCGCTAGATGACAGGCAGGTAAGTTCCAGGTAAACTCTCCTCTCTAAATCTCTCCTTCAATTCATTGAAGCCTCTTCAAATCTGGCCTGGATCAGAGCTTACACCAAGGGGTATCGAGGATCAATGTCACGACTCTGGTTATTTGCTTGTGTTGAGTCGATTAGGATTCAAGTGTCATCTCGTCTTTGAAATGAACCTCTACCGAGCTTCCTTTCAAAGAGGGGCAGCTGTTGACACCTGATTTTTAATTATTTTTTTATTTTCAAAAATTAATAGAAAATCCATAAAAATTCATAAAATTAAAAAATCAACTTTGGGGACCTTGGCCAAACCTAAGGAACCAATTTTGACCAAAAAAATTATTTTTCGTATTTTCAGTATTTTTCGATATTTTTATTTTCGAAAATTCATAAAAACAAAATCAACAAAAAATGAGAAAATTGCAAAATCAACTTTGGAAGCTTTGGCGCAACCATTTTTGAGCAAAATAATAATTTTTCATTGTTTTTGTATTTTTTAAATATATTTTTTAGAAATTAGGAAAATATTTCATAAATAATAGTATTTGAGGCCACAAAAATACATAAAAATAGTCAACATTTTTCTTTTAAATCCCTTTTCATGTTGGCCATCGTAAATTTAAAAAATCCAATTCGGGGTCGTGTATTCCTTCACGAGCATAATCTCGAATCGGGCCTAAAAAAATTCAATTTGAGTCCATTTATTTTCATTTTTCACTTTTAGGAGTTGTGACATTATTCTCTAATATTCCAAATTTTCATCTTGGCCCAATTATATCCAGAATGACTCAATTTTACAAATAGGGCTTTAATTAAATTTTGCATTATTTTCAATAGGAAGAAATGAGCTTAAATTCAACATGCGGTAGGTGTGTCGAAAAATGTGAGGAGATTTGGACTTAAAGAAATATTTCTCCAGGGACTGAATTGCAAATACTTAAAATCTCATGGACTATAATACAAATACCTAACACTTGAGGGATTATTTTGTAAATAACAAAAAGAAGAGTTAGTGAAGAAATTAGAATAGAGAAGGGAAGATAGAGAAGAGGAGATGGAGAAGAGAAGATAAAGAAAATAAGATGAGAATAGAGAAGGGAAGATGGAGATGAAGAAAAGTTAGTAGAATGGGAGATAGATATGAAGAAGGGAAGATGAATATGAAGAAGAGTTCGTGGAGAAATTAGAATGGGAGATAAATATGGCGAATGGAAAATGAAGATGAAGAAGAGTTAGTGGAGGGATTAGAATGTGAGATATAGATGGAGAAGGGAAGATGAAAATGAAGAAGAGTTAGTGGAGAAATTAGAATGGGAGATAGAGTTAGTGGAAAAATTAGAATATGAGATAGATGAGTGTGTTATAAAAGGAGGAAGAAGTGAGGTTGAGAGGAGGAATTTTTTGGAGAGAAAATTTTGGATGTTTGAGAGGGTTTTGGGAGATTGAAGAAAAATTTGAGAGAAAGAAAATACCAAAAAGAGAGAGAGAATTTTGAAGATGATGGGAGTTTAAAGCTAGAGGGTTATCATCATCAATTTCTTCATCGATCGACATAAATCAAGAATTCATCCCAGATTTAAAGATAAGTGTCCCTCTACTCTCTTTATTTTTTTAGTATAAACTAGCTCAAATTTTCTACTCTTCTTCCATTTCCCCATATTTAATTTCAGGCAGGAACCAATTATATCCATTAAGCATTTCTCATAATGCCATTGAAGCTAAGTGCATCTTTCATTGTTCTAATTTTTAATGTGAATTAAATCATATTTGCTCCATTTCTCCATTTCTCCATATTTTTATGTCAGGCAAAAGACAACCCCAAGTCAACGGTAAATCCCATGGAGGTGTAAAATTGGCGCTGACGAGCTCTTGAGTGCCCGTTAAATTTTCAATTGATCCGTCGATGGATTTTGGCTCGAATTATCAAATCAATTTGTTTTATTTTAAAGAATTTAAACCCCAGAATGTAAAGGGCAAAGCCCGCTCACTGGAGGTCATTTTAAATTTCTGCAATTTAAATTTCTGCACCTTAAACCCCAAAGGAGAGGGCTAAGCCAAGGCTGAGCTATCCATTGGTGGTTTTTATTTATTGTCATTTACTTCCTGTAATTTAATTTTTGAATCACTAAACCCCAAAATGAGTAGCTCGCAGCACTGCACGGAAGTCGTTAACTCACTCCATCTTTCGGCTTCAGGGAAATACTTAATATTTTGAAAATGCCAAAAAAATGTCACTCACGTATATTCCATTTAAAAAAGTGAAAATACAAAAGAGAACACTCCACTAGAGCCTTAGGAATAAACCAAGCTTGAGTTACCAAATTAGGATATCCATGAAATTAACGTACCGAAAGGGCATTAGTTTTAATTAACTAGTGTAACCAAGTCCCCGAACTCATAATCCCTTGTTCGTAGAAGTAATTTAGTTCTCCCGCTAATTTACTTAGGTTTCTAATCAATCTACCAAAAATGATTAGTGGCGACTCCAAATTTTAAAACCATTTGAACAAAAAACCAAGTCGCGATTTGGTAGAGCTTGGGAGAGCTCGAACTAGGTTAGTTAATTTAATCAATTAATCTGGTAATCCATTAACCTAAAAAAATGAATTTTAGGTCACGACAGTATTGCATATGCCCATGTTCCAGACCAGAAGAGGAAGAAGCTAGATGATAAAGGAGAAAGATGTGTTTTTCTTGGCATTAGTGATCATTCAAAAGCCTACAAACTCTATGATCCTATAACCAAGAAAATCATCATCAGTCGTGATGTGATTTTTGATTAAGACAGATTTTGGTCGTGGAGTGAGCAAAATGGTGGTGAACAAATTCCAGCAAATTTTGAAGATGATATCGAGCTGGAACAACAGCCCACTACGAGCCAAGTCACAACCAAAAATGCTGGAAATTCTGCAGCAACTGCAATATTTGGAGAACGACCACAGCGCGTCCGACGAAGGCCAACATGGATGGAAGATTGTGAAGTGTCGTGAGTTGAGCAAACCGAAGACCCACTGATTCATTTTGCCTTGTTTGCAGATAGTATCCAACTACTTTCGATGAAGCTGTAAAACATCAAAAGTGGAGAGATGCAATGGATGCTGAGATTGAAGCAATAGAGAAAAACAACACTTGGGAATTAACAATTCTTCCCAAAGGCCACAACACTATCGGTGTCAAGTGGGTCTACAAGACATAGCTGAACAAAGATGGTGGCATTGACAAATACAAGGCGCGTCTGGTGGCAAAAGGCTACAAGCAAGAATTTGGAGTGGACTACAAAGAGGTGTTCGCGCCAGTTGCGAGACTTGACACAATTCGGTTGGTGATTGCATTAGCAGCACAGAAATCGTGGTCTATCCATCAGTTGGATGTGAAGTCGGCCTTTTTACATGGTGATCTTGAAGAATAGGTATTTATTGATCAACCCCCTAGATATTTAAAGACTGATTGTGAGCATAAAGTATAAAAATTAAAGAAGGCTTTATATGGATTAAAACAATCCCCTCGAGCTTGGTATAGTAGGATTGAAGCTTATTTTTTGAAGGAAGAGTTTACCAAGTGTCCTTATGAACATACTTTGTTTATTAAGGCTGGTCATGGTGGAAAACTACTTTTGGTATGCTTGTATGTGGATGATCTCATTTACACAGGGAATAATGTTGCTATGATGGAGACATTTAAGCAATCCATGATGCATGAATTTGAGATGACGGATCTCGGGTTAATGCACTATTTCTTAGGCATTGAAGTAAATCAGTCTACTGCTGGTATCTTTGTTTGCCAAAAGAGATATGTGCATGAGATTTTGGAGAAGTTTCAGTCGAAGGATTGCAATTCAGTTGCTACACCAACAGAAGTTGGATTAAAACTCACCAAAGATCCTGGTGGAAGGAAAGTGAGCAGCACCATGTACAAGCAAATTATGGGGAGTCTCATGTACTTAACAGCAACAAGACCAGACATCATGTATAGTGTTGTTGATGAAACTATCCCGCTAAGAATTTTGATTCTGACAAAACTTGTTTTAAGAAGTCTAGTTTATGGAAGTATATCTTCATTGCAGAAATCACGATGTGAAAGGAACTGTGAATATCCCGCAACTGGCGTTCAGACTCAAGGAAGAGTCGTCACCATAGTGCTTCTGAATGGTCAGAAGGAAGGACTATGCTTGTGCCCCTAATGGAATCAGAAGGAGGAGTTTACATCTGAGAAATTCAGATGAAGTGTTTGACTGCCTCAAATGGATTCAGATGGAGGACAGCATTGTCATTAAAGACCACAAGAAGACTTATGGGAGACGTCGTCAGGAGGACCTTTAAGAGTTCAGTTTCACTGTGAAATATCGAATCAGTTTCAGAGACTTCACATGGTTTGAAAGCTGTCTCTGTACGGATTCAGATGTTGCAGCTGGACTAAGAAAACCCACGATTGACAAGAATCAGATCGATTTCGGAAATTACGGGAAGCGAAAGGATTCGATCTACAGGATGATTGTCCATCTTGATTAGGACAAAATCCTTGATTGAATATTATCCTTCCTTCCTTTCTCAGAAGATTCACATCTCGCGAAAGTGGAAACTGAAGATTTAGTTGTATGGGCGACTGAATCTGAAGTATCCATAATTCTTCATCAACGGCTACCTAGCATCTTTCCAAGTTTATCCCGCTCAATCAAGGGTTGATTGAAGATTGACGAGTGATCTCGTGGAGCACCTTGGCAACGGCTAGTTCGAGGTGAAAGGGATATAAAAGGAGGGTGTTGGTGTTTGTTCAAAATGTGAGATGAAAAATTCGAGTTGAAAGAGACGAGCAAAAACTGTTGAGAGAAATCATTTTTGTAACCTTACATTTTTCATAGTGAAATCCAGCCAATCGGCTGTCATCGTGGGAGAGTGGACGTAGGCTTACTATAGCCGAACCACTATAAATCTGTGTGCACATTTCTCATTCTGATCTCCTTCATTTTGTGCATACTCGACTTGTTTAGACTCGGTACTCAGTATCTGCGCTTGCCTGCGATTTTAACACAAAATATTTCAGAAGCACCTATTCACCCCCCTCTAGGTGTCGTTGCTAGCCACATCAATTGGTATCAGAGCCAGGTTGCTCACTCTTGTGAAGTGTTCTACTTCAGAGCTAACGATCTATCATGTCTAGCAACAACTTCTCAGGCTCTGGTGACTCATCATTCCACAACAAACCACCGTACTTCGACGGGAAGGATTACAACGTTTGGTGCAACAAGATGAAGTGGTTCATCAAAGCTTTGGATGATCAAATGTGGGATGTAGTAACCAGAGGAGTGGTCCCTGTCATATCCGCAAATACGGGATCAGAAGAAAGCCCAGCAACTCTTACAGATACTGAAAGAGTCAAGAGACAAGGACTCGACTCTAAAGCTGTCCACTCACTTTTCTGTGCTCTATCTTCACCAATCTATAATCGTGTAGCAGAAGAAGAATCTGCGAAGGCGATATGGGACAGACTACATGTCACATATCAGGGCACTAATCGGGTTAAAGAGACTAAACTCAGCATACTACTGAGTGACTATGAAGCTTTTAAAATGAAACCTGACGAAACAATTGCTGAGATGATTGACAGGTTTCAGATTCTGGCTAGTGGTCTTGCACAACAAGGCGCTCCGGTGGCTGAACCAATGTAGGTCAGAAAAATCCTCCGAGGATTAACCGAAGAATGGAACTACATCGAGCCTTCCATTCAGGAATGCCAAACTATAAGACCACTATCCATAGACGAGTTAGTTGGAACTTTGCAATCATATGAGACAGAGAGAAACAACAACAAACCAGAAATCTCAAAAGGCAAGAAGTCTATTGCTCTTTCATCTAACTTTGATAATGAAATTTCAGATTCAGATGATGAAGATGAAGACGATGAAGAGCTCGCATTAATGGTAAAGAAGTTCAGAAAGATGGTCAAGAAAGGTAGATTCTTCAAGGGAAAGAAGACATTCAGAAGGAACAACCAAAAATAGTCTGGTAACGACAAACAGGAAAGCAAAGATGTCGTATGCTTTCATTGCAAGAAAGTGGGGCATATTAAACCCAAGTGTCCACTGCTAAAGAAGGACAAAGCCGAATTTAAAAAATACAAGAAAGCTTTGAAGGTAGAAACTCTAAGTGATTCTGAAGAAAGCGACGAGGACTATGCAAACATATGTCTCATGGAAAATTCAGATTCAGACTCAAAATCAAATACGGAGGTAAACCTTTCTGAGCTACCTGATAATGTTTCTGAATACATAACAGAGCTGTGCAAAAACTACAAAGAAGTTCTCAAAAGAATTTCAATTTTGAAAAAGGAAAATCAATCTTTGAAATAGTAAGATATCTTTCAAAAAGATAAAATCGAAGCTTTTGAAAAAGACGCCATAATCTTGAAAAAGCAAGATCTTTCTCAAAAAGATAAGATCGAGTTTTTGCAAAAGGAATTCCACTCTTTAAAGGAAAGTCACGATCTTACTTTAAAAGAAAACGAGTTGTTAAAAACCAAAGTTGAAAATATAAATAAGAAGTTTTCACAAAGTTCTAAAAATCTAGAAAATATCATTTCCACCCAAATTCCTTTTGGCAAAAAATCTGGCGTTGGTTTTGAAAATCAAGATAGTCTTAAAAATAGTTTTTCAGATTCTGAAAACAGATTGAAACAATGTCCTACCAAGTCCGCATATCAACAACATTTTTCCAAGAAATTCACTAAATCATCACATCAATCTCACAAGCAATTTTATCCTCACAATCATTTCCAAAATACAAAACCATATCAAACGCATCATTCATATAGGAATTATACTAGACTTTCACAGAATTATTACAAGCCATATCATTTACAAAATCATTATAGACGTTCTCAGAGCATGCCTAGAACTAACTATTCTCAGAGAATTTTCCAATCTCATTATCCACAAGACTTCTATAGAATGCATGCAGATCTACAATATCCTAACAGAGAATCAACAGAAAGTTATTACTCTACAAGTTGCTTAAACTGTGGTGGTAAAAATCACAGCAAAAAGGAATGCATGTTTGTATGGAAACCTGTAAATAGATCTGCATACACTAACTTCCCTGGACCCCAGTAAATGAAGGTACCAAAACAAAGGTAAGATTACTTTTTCTTGCAGGTACATTGAAAGGGAAATAAGAAATGGTTTCTGGACAGTGGATGCTCAAGTCATATGACTGGTAATCCAGAAAACTTTACTAAATTATCCATGTTTAGTGGCAAAAGCGTATCTTTTGGAGGTAAGAATAAAGGTAAGGTAATAGGACTAGGATCAGTTAAGATTGGAAATCTCATTATTAACAATGTATCTCTTGTTAAAGGATTGAAATACAATCTGATTTCGGTAAGTCAACTATGTGATGCTGGATACAAAATATGCTTTCAAGATATGAAATGTATAGGTATTAGCAGTGACAATAAACAGAGCTTTTATGGATATCGGCATGGAAATATCTATCTTCTGGATGTTGCATCTGAAGAAATTAAGTGCCTCATCTCAGTCAAAGATGAATCTGATCTCTGGCACAGGAAGCTTGGCCACATAAGTGTTAAGCATATTTCGAAATTATCATCCAAGAACTTGGTACGAGGATTACCTCAAACAAAATTTGAATAGCCAGAACTTTACACTGCATGCACTCTTGGAAAGCAGGTCAGAAGTTCTTTTAAGCCCATAAATCATGTTTCAACTAATCGTGTATTACAATTGCTTCACATGGACCTTTTTGGACCAAACAGGATTCTAAGTCTTGGAGGTAAGAAATACTGTATGGTCATTGTTGATGATTTCTCCAGATTCACACGGGTTATTTTCTTGGCACACAAGAGTGATGCATTTGCTAAATTTTCAAAAAGAATTCAGAATGAAAAAGGTTTTATGATTTCCCGCATTAAAACCGATCACGGTGGAGAATTTGAAAACCAGGATTTCTCTAGTTTCTGTGATGATGCTGGAATTAAACATACCTTTTCTACTCCTTACACACCCCAACAGAATGGGGTCGTTGAAAGGAAAAATCGCTCTTTACAAGAAATGGGTAGAACTCTTCTTATTGAAAGTAAAATTACATCTCATTTTTGGGCAGAAGCAGTTTCAACAGCTTGTTATATTTTAAATCGAGTTTCCTTAAAACCCATCCTTGAAAAGACTCCTTACGAAATTTTTAAAGAAAGGAAACCCAATCTTTCATATTTTCATATATTTGGCAGTAAATGCTTTATATTGAAAAATGCTAATGATCGTGTTGGCAAGTTTGATGATAAATCAGATGAAGGAATCTTCCTTGGATACTCAACAACCAGCAAAGCCTTTCGAGTCTACAACAAGTCCTCTATCTGAACAGGCTGAAGGATTACGGAGAGTCGGGAAGCGACCACGAGTTTCAGAATCACCTCCGACAATGAAGACAAGAGAGTATTTCGATAAGAAAGTTGAGACAGCTCATCGTATCAAGTACCTTTACGACAATCTGAAAGCAAGGGATGGTGTGTACACCAGTGTCAGTAAGTTTCTGGACATTCATCGTTTTTCTAGTGAAGAAGAATACTTAGAATGTCTGAACAAGCCTTTGAGAACTATCATTCCGGGCGATGATGACACCCTGTTTATGGCGATGAAAAAGGGAAAAAGGGAAGTGGTCCCTGAAAAATCAGTCTCGAAAAGGACATCTCCTAAAGGGAATGTGCCTAAGGAATCGGCTGAGAAAGGAAGGGGAGAAGAGTCGAAAGATGATGATGAGTATCTGTTTAAAAACTTTGCGAAGTTTAAAACTGTTTTTGTCAGAAGAGAAGGTTATACCGATCAATTCTTTGTGAATTCGGATCACAATGACAGATTTGAGATTCTTAAAGAGAGAGGTATTATGCCTCATAGGTTTTTTTATCTTGGTTATTTGGAGTCTGTCGGAATTCCTCTGCAGGTGCATCTAAAAAAATGCAAATTGGATTATTTTGTGGAGAGAAAGGCTCCTATTTATCCTGATTTGGTTGCCTACTTCTACTCTACATTGTCCTTCTTTAATGCAAATTCTTTGTATTACAAGATAGGTGATAAACTCTGCTATCTAAGGGATAATGAATTGGCTCATATAATTGGGGTCAAATACAGAGAGTTTACTCCTATCAATATCCAGCCAAAGGAGGCTTTTGCATATCTGACAGGGAAAGAAAACTTCTCCAGAGATTCCAAGGCATATATTGCCTATGATGATTTTCCCCTGAATCACATCATGATGCACAAGATTGTGATTTAGTCACTTCGACCTAAAGCATCATCAAAGACTGATACCTCAAGATTCGAGGCTAAATTGATGTGGGCACTGTTGACAGGATACAAGTTTTGTCTTGCACATGTTGTCTTACTGCATATGTATAGGACTGTGCAAAAGACTAAAGGTCAACTGCCGTATGCAGCTCTCATCCATGATATCTTTAGATACCACAATCAAATCCTGCCTAAGCCTCTTACAGAGACAAAAGTACCAGTAAAAACTGGTGGAGCTGAAATGCTTCAGAAGATGGGTTTCAGGCTGAAAGATGGGAAGTGGTACAACAAGTCAAGAGCAGTACCAGTGGATTTTGAGCAGGATGAGAGATCAGCCAAGAGAAGAAAGGTTATGGCAACAAAGGGAAAGGAGAAGACAATTCAGAGCAGCAGCTCTGAATCTGACAATGAGGAAACACCCCCTGCATCACCAAAGAAGACGAGGAAGTTGACCCCTCAGAAGAAATCAGGGTCTACTACGACAAAAACAAAACCTCAGAAGGAGAAAAAGAAGAAACTTGCAGAGGAACCTTCAGCTGCTGAGGAACAAGTTAACATAGAGGTTGAACAGGAGGAACCACGTTCAGAAGCTACTCCTGTACCTCGTGCACAACCTCAGGGGGAGGTTCTGGAAACAACTGAAGGAGTGCCTGAGGACGATGAAGAAGCACTCTTTGAACGGCAGATGGAAGCTGCCAGAGTTCTAAGTCTTCTTGATGCATGACAAGAAGAGGATTTACCAATTATTCTTCAGGAAGAAGTTCCTGTGAGGAGTATTTTCTCGAGGCTCTTCAGAGAATTGGAGCCACAAAAAATTAAGGAGACGTCATCCTCTCAACCTTCAGAACCAACGGCTGAAGCACAGCCTTCCGAACCAACGGCTGCTGCACAGCCTTCTGCACTTTTAGCTGAAGCACAGCTTTCTGAATCTTTAGCTGAAACACAGCCTTCAGATCAAACATCTGGAAAACAAGCAGCTGGAGAACAGATTTCAGAAGAACAGATGGCTGAAGATCTGCGAGAACAGGATTCAGAACCACAAATTGAGAAACAGTCTTCCGATCCAACAGTTCAGGAACAGCCAGGTAAAGATCAGGCTTCAGATCATTCTGTTGAAGAACAGGCCTCAGATCTACCAACAGCTGATGTACAGCCTTCAGAATCAACAGCTGAAGAACAGCCACAACCATCTGAATCTCAACCAGAAAATGCTTCAGAACCTGTCATTACTCATCTAGAATCTGACAGTCTCTTACTTCAAATTCGGCAAGATATTCAGACTCTGCGAACAGAAGTTAAGGATGAAGCCAGATTCAGACAGGAAAACAGAGAACAGATGCAGGCATTTGAGACTAAGGTTGAAGCTAAACTGGCTGCGTTGGAAGATTTGGTCAAGAAGACTTGTAGTTTGCTTTGCGCGAAAATAGATGATCTGGACAGTTTCACCATTGTCAGATCCTCGAAAAGCAGACCTCAAGATAAGGCCAAAGAGGATGATGACGAGCCTACTCGTTCTTAATTCATTTTTTTTACACATTGTTCATGGATATTGTTTTTGAATTCTCACCTTCATTTATTATGTTTATCTCTAAATTTGTATTCAGTTATCTCTTTTTGTTGATGACAAAAAGGGGGAGAAAGTATGATTTGTCTGCAGGTGGCATGAACGATTGCAGGTGGCTAAACTTATAAATGTGCAACCGGTGGTTAAACTTATAAATGTGCAACCGCAGCATGATACGGTGATATCGTTTTCAGAAGCATCATTTTCAGAAGCAGATATATCGCTCTTGTGTCACCTTGTTGCACCTTCCTAGATTTTTTTTATCCACCTTCACTATTAAAAGATTCTTATAACATAATTGTTTCATTTCAAAGAATCTTTCGTGCTTAATCTAAAATATTCTACTCTACCATTACTTTAAATCGAAGAAGTTTTGTCATCATCAAAAAGGGGGAGATTGTTGATGAAACTATCCCGCTAAGAATTTTGATTCTGACAAAACTTGTTTTAAGAAGTCTAGTTTATGGAAGTATATCTTCATTGCAGAAATCACGATGTGAAAGGAACTGTGAATATCCCGCAACTGGCGTTCAGACTCAAGGAAGAGTCGTCACCATAGTGCTTCTGAATGGTCAGAAGGAAGGACTATGCTTGTGCCCCTAATGGAATCAGAAGGAGGAGTTTACATCTGAGAAATTCAGATGAAGTGTTTGACTGCCTCAAATGGATTCAGATGGAGGACAGCATTGTCATTAAAGACCACAAGAAGACTTATGGGAGACGTCGTCAGGAGGACCTTTAAGAGTTCAGTTTCACTGTGAAGTATCGAATCAGTTTCAGAGACTTCACATGGTTTGAAAGCCGTCTCTGTACGGATTCAGATGTTGCAGCTGGACTAAGAAGACCCACGATTGACAAGAATCAGATCGATTTCGGAAATTACGGGAAGCGAAAGGATTCGATCTACAGGATGATTGTCCATCTTGATTAGGACAAAATCCTTGATTGAATATTATCCTTCCTTCCTTTCTCAGAAGATTCACATCTCGCGAAAGTGGAAATTGAAGATTTAGTTGTATGGGCGACTGAATCTGAAGTATCCATAATTCTTCATCAACGGCTACCTAGCATCTTTCCAAGTTTATCCCGCTCAATCAAGGGTTGATTGAAGATTGACGAGTGATCTCGTGGAGCACCTTGGCAACGGCTAGTTCGAGGTGAAAGGGATATAAAAGGAGGGTGTTGGTGTTTGTTCAAAATGTGAGATGAAAAATTCGAGTTGAAAGAGACGAGCAAAAACTGTTGAGAGAAATCATTTTTGTAACCTTACATTTTTCATAGTGAAATCCAGCCAATCGGCTGTCATCGTGGGAGAGTGGACGTAGGCTTACTATAGCCGAACCACTATAAATCTGTGTGCACATTTCTCCTTCTGATCTCCTTCATTTTGTGCATACTAGACTTGTTTAAACTCGGTACTCAGCATCTGCGCTTGCCTGCGATTTTAACACAAAATATTTCAGAAGCACCTATTCACCCCCCTCTAGGTGTCATTGCTAGCCACATCAAGTGTGAATCTCATCAGTAGATACATGGAGAGTCCTGTCGCGACTTAAAATTCATTTTTTTAAGTTAATGGATTATCAGATTAATTGATTAAATTAACTAATCTAGTTTGAGCTCTCCCAAGCTCTACCGAATCGCGACTTTGGTTTTTTGTTCAAATGGTTTTAAATTTTGGAGTCGCCACTGTCGCGACCCTCTAAAAAAATTTTAAAATAAAATGGGGTTAACGGATTATTAGGTTAATTAGATTTGACTAACCCAACGCGGACTCTCCCAAGCCCTACCGAATCGCAACTTTGGTTTTTGTTTAAATGATTTTGAAATTTGGAGTCGCCACTAATCGTTCTTGGTAGGTCAATTAGAAACCTAAATAAATTAGCGGGAGAACTAATTTATTCCTGCGAACCAGAGATTATGAGCTCGGAAACTTGGTTACACTAGTTAATTAAAACTAATGCCCTTTCGGTACCTTAATTTCATGGATATCCTAATTCGGCAACTCAGGCTTGGTCTATTCCTAAGGCTTTAATAGGGTATTCTCTTTTGTGTTTTCACTTTTTAAATAGGATACATGGATGGTATATATTTTTATTTGTAATATTTTTTTAAGTGTTAAAGATTCCCTGAAGCCGTAAGAGGGAGTGTGTTAACAACTTCTGTGCAGTATTACGACCTATTCATCTTTTGGGTTTGATTATTCAAAAATTAAATTATAGGAAGTACATGACAGTGAATAAACACCTCTAATGGGAGGTCTAGCATTGACTTGGCTCTTCCCTTTGGGATTTAAGGTACAGGTATTTAAGTTGCAAGTATTTAAACTACTATAAGTAAAAACCTCCAATGGGAGGCTAAGCATTGGCTTGGCTCTTCCCTTTGGGATTTAAGGTACAGGTATTTAAGTTGCAGGTATTTAACTACCATAAGTAAAAACCTCCAATGGGAGGCTAAGCATTGGCTTGGCTCTTCCCTTTGGGATTTAAGGTACAGGTATTTAAGTTGCAGGTATTTAACTACTGTAAGTAAAAACCTCCAATGGGAGGCTAAGCATTGGCTTGGCTCTTCCCTTTGGGATTTAAGGTGCAGGTATTTAAGTTGCAGGTATTTAACTACTATAAGTAAAAACCTCCAATGGGAGGCTAAGCATTGGCTTGGCTCTTCCCTTTGGGATTTATGATGCAGGTATTTAAATTGCGGATGGACTTTGTCCTCTCCATTTTGGGGTATGAATTCTTTAAAATGAAATACAACGAATTGATTCAACAATTTGAAATTTGTGCGCGCTTGAGGACTCCTCCAAGCCGATTTTGTGCTTCCATAGGGTTGACCATTGATATAGAGCTGCGGCTTCCTAACATGAAATAGAGTGAAGTGTCAGTATACAAAATATGTGCTAATCTGCACCTAAAACCAGAAGAGTGGAAAGAGTACTTATCTCCCATTTTTTTGGGAGGGATTTCTATAATTGATTTTCGCTCTCTATGTTCCCAATATAGAGAGTTTCTTTTGAATTAAGAGGGACTTTTAATCACAGATCAGTTGAGAAATCGGTGGACAGCTTAAGAGCTTGTCTGGGCCGATTTTTGCATCTCTACGAGATTTTTGCTGTCGACGTAGAGATATCCTTTTCCTGACATAAAATATGAGAAAAAATGGGAGATGGAGAAAGTGTATACAATTTGTGCTAATTTGCGAGTAAAACCATAAATAAATGAATATATAAAAACACTTAGCTCGAATTTGCTTGCTCGTAGACGAGGATGAACTCTTGATTTATATTGATCGATGAAGGAATTTGTGATGCTAATCCCTAGCTTTAAACTCCCATCGTCTTCAAAATTCTCTCTCTTTTGGTATTTTCTTTCTCTCAAATTTTTCTTCAATCTCCAAAAACTCCCTCAAACATCCAAAATTTTCTCTCCAAAAAAATTCTCCCAAACACTTTCAATTTTCTCTCTAAAAAAATTCTTTCTCAAGCTCACTTCTTTCTCCTTTTATAACCTACTCATCTATCTCCCATTCTAATTTTTCCACTAACTCTATCTCCCATTCTAATTTCTCCACTAACTCTTCTTCATTTTCATCTTCCATTCTCCATCTCTATCTCACATTCTAATCTCTCCACTAACTCTTCTTCATCTTCATCTTCCCTTCTCCATATTTATCTCCCATTCTAATTTCTCCACTAACTCTTCTTAATCTCCATCTTCCCTTCTCTATTCTTATCTTCCATTCTAATTTCTCTACTAACTCTTCTTCATCTCCATCTTCCCTTCTCTATTCTTATCTTATTTTCTCCATCCATTCTTCTCCAACTTCTCTTCTTCATCTCCTCTTCTTCATCTTCCCTTCTCTATTCTAATTTATCCACTAACTTTCCTTTTTATTATTTGTAAAATAATCCTTCAAGAGTTAGGTATTTGCACTTTAGTCCTTGAATTTTAAGTATTTACAATTCAGTCCCTGAAAAAATATATTTCTTTAAGTCCAAATCTCCTCACAATTTTTGACACAACAAAATTTACCACATGTCAAATTTAAGCTCATTTCTTGTCGCTGAAAATAATGCATAATTTAATTAAAGCCCTTTTGCAAAATTAAGTCATTTTGGGTATAATTAGGCCAAGATGAAAATTTAAAATATTAGAAGACAATGTCACAACTCATAAAAAGTGAAAGTTAAAAATAAGTTGACTCAAATTAAATTTTTTAAGCCCGATTCGAGATTATACTCGTGAAGGAACACGTGACTCGAATTGGATTTTTCTGAATTTGCGATGGCCAATATGAAAATAGATTTAAAATAAAAATATTAACTATCTTTGTGTATTTTTCGGCCTCAAATGTTATTTTTTCAATTTCAAATATTTTTGTATTTTTAAAAAAAAATTAAAATATATATAATATGAAAAATTATTTTTTGGTCAAAATTCATTCCCTAGGCTTGGCTAAGGTTCCCAAAGTTGATTTTTCAATTTTATGAATTTTTATGGATTTTCTATTAATTTTTGAAAATAAATAAATAAAAAATACGTAAAAATACTGAAAATATGAAAATCGTTTTTTGGTCAAAATTGGTTCCCTAGGCTTGGCTAAGGTCCCCAAAGTTGATTTTTCAATTTTATAAATTTTTATGGATTTTTTATTACTTTAGCAATAGAAAAAATGATTAAAGATCAGGTGTCAACAGCTGCCCCTCTTTGAAAGGAAGCTCGGTAGAGGTTCATTTCAAAGACGAGATGACACCTGGATTCTTATCGACTCAATACAAGGAAATAAAAAGAGTCGTGACATGATTGTTCCACTGAAAATGAAATGAGAACCTAAGGATTCGTTATATAAAAAAAACTTTAGGGTGGTTGAACTTGAACCCGTATGGTGGATCAACCCATGGTAGATTCCTAATAAAAGGATTCTACTGATTAAAAATTGAATTAAAATTTGACCCGTATGGTGGGTCGTACCATGGTAGATTCCTAATAAAAGGATTCTACTGATTAAATTTTGATTGAGATTTGACCCGTATGGTAGGTCACCACATGGAGATACCTGTAAGAAGGACTTGGTGCCTGTAGAAAGGACTTGGTGCCAGTAAAAAGGACTTGGTGCTTTGCCTGTAAGAAGAACTTTGTGCCTGTAAGAAGGACTTGCTTTGCCTGTAAGAAGGACTTTGTTTGCCTGTAAAAAGGACTTACTTTGCCTGTAAGAAGGACTTTGTGCCTGTAAGAATGACTTGATTTGCCTGTAAGAAGGACTTTGTTTGCCTGTAAGAAGGACTTTATGCCTGTAAGAAGGACTTTATGCCTGTAAGAAGGACTTGATTTGCCTGTAAGAAGGACTTTGTGCCTGTAAGAAGGACTTTATGCCTGTAAGAAGGACTTGATTTGCCTGTAAGAAGGACTTTGTGCCTGTAAGAAGGACTTGATTTGCCTGTAAGAAGGACTTTGTGCCTGTAAGAAGGACTTGATTTGCCTGTAAGAAGGACTTTGTGCCTGTAAGAAGGACTTTATGCCTGTAAGAAGGACTTGATTTGCCTGTAAGAAGGACTTTGTGCCTGTAAGAAGGACTTGGTTTGCCTGTAAGAAGGACTTAGTTTGCCTGTAAGAAGGACTTAGTTTGCCTATAAGAAGGACTTGATTTGCCTGTAAGAAGGACTTTATGCCTTTAAGAAGGACTTGATTTGCTTGTAAGAATGACTTTGTTTGCCTGTAAGAAGGACTTTGTGCCTGTAAGAATGACTTGATTTGCCTGTAAGAAGGACTTTGTGCTTGTAAGAAGGACTTGCTTTGTCTGTAAGAAGGACTTTATTTGCCTGTAAGCAGGACTTGATTTGCCTGTAAGAAGGACTTGGTTTGCCTGTAAGAAGGACTTTGTGCCTGTAAGAAGGACTTTGTTTGCCTGTAAGAAGGACTTAGTTTGCCTGTAAGAAGGACTTGATTTGCCTGTAAGAAGGACTTTGTGCCTGTAAGAAGGACTTGATTTGCTTGTAAAAAGGACTTACTTTGCCTGTAAGAAGGACTTTGTGCCTGTAAGAAGGACTTGGTTTGCCTGTAAGAAGGACTTGGTGCCTGTAAGAAGGACTTGGTTTGCCTGTAAGAAGGACTTGATTTGCCTATAAGAAGGACTTTGTTTGCTTGTAAGAAGGACTTTATGCCTGTAAGAAGGACTTGATTTGCCTGTAATAAGGACTTTATGTACCTCAAAGGGTGCCATTCTGAAATCTGGGGAGACCAGGAATCCTGCAGAAGCTCAAACCCAAATTATATTCTCCTGTCGTTTTAGGAATAAACCAAAGAGGCAGAGATCAAAAGGTCTCGAACATTTCTGTCCTTGAGACAAATCATGCTTTATTGAAGAATGTGGATACCTGTATATACCGCAATGGATTCGAGTATCCCAACAACCGTCAGAATTCATTCTCTTGAAAGGTTCTGGTTGAAGATATACTTACCTGAGAATTTGGAAGAAATGCTTAGTGGCTTCTGGACAACCAGGCTTGTTCATTCAATAATCGCCGAATGAATTTCAAGACTTTGGAAGGTAACTCAAACACCGGGAATGTGTTGCCTGTCAGGCAATGTCAGAGCTAACATGTGCAAGCATTTTCATCAATGCGTTCATTAGTTCATACAAAATTGTTCAGCTAAGTTGGCAATGATTAGAAGTAGTCTGTGTGATAACTCATGATGCAATCAATCAAAATGTGGATCATGCAAAACTATTCTGTCAAGTTTGCATTACCAATTCTATTTAAGGAGGTTCTCATAATATGAACGCCTCGAATGTAATCTGAATGGGGGACTTTAGTCCGAAGGGGCTTTCTCTCACTCTAGAGAAATGCTGTTTATCTGTAGATTAAAATGTTAGACCTGTGTAGAAATGGTTTAACTTTCCTCATCCTGTTATGCCCCATTTTACACATTTGATGTCTCCTATGCAGTTTATGCTCTAAGTTGGAGTTGGTAAATTAAACATGCGGAATAATCATACATAATTCGTGAAATGTGTAAACACAATGCCGATGTGACAATTTTTAGCATCATGTGTATTTATATAATGTGCAAACATGGGCGGATTTGAATTGCCCTTGGTATGTGGGTGGATTGAACAAATTGGGAAGCCCACTCCTTATGTCGAGGAGCGGTTTGTCTCAAGTTTTGCCCCTGCACGATGAGGCATATGGGTGAGGGAGCATTTTGGTTTGTTTAGTGACAGCGACCGCCATGGTTTAGCGGTTAAATGCCCCCCATTTTTCACAAGAATAGATCTTGTCAAATGATCATCATTTTCTTTTGGATTTGTCTCCTCCAACATGTTACATGTTAGTATAAATATTTCCTGTAACAAGAAAAGGAGACATGTCAACCGGTATTAAAAGGGATAAATTGGAAACGATACTGATTTACCCTTCATCTTGAATGCCTTGGACAAGTCTTTTACCAATTTTGCTGGGTTGAGTTTTCTTCGACTTTTGTTGGATGCTTCACCATTAAGCCGAGAATGTGGCAAAATATTGACTTCGGTATTACTCGTCGAGTATTCCTGCTTGCAAAAAGAAATACAGAAAAAGTTGTTTCATTTATTTATAATACATACAACATTTCCCCACTTTGGAGATCGAACTCGGGATATTTCGGACCTACTGTCATCCCCCATACCATTCGGTCCATAGGACCATAGGTGTCCATGGGATTTTCTTTTCAAAGGTTAATCCTTGGGGATAACGCGGCCCTGTTGTATCACCTTGGGCCTTGTTACGATATTTCTCGAGGTAATTTGCAATCCTTGTTAAGAATGGAATAAAAAAATTCAGGACTCGAGATGATTATGTGCAAATTAGAACGATACAGAATTACCCATGTCTGAGATTGTTCGGATCTTTCGCTTGTATTTTTCTTTAATCGAAGCTGCCCATCCCATGGTAATGTCCATGAGTTGATTTGCCCCCAATTTAGCCCGACCAGGAAATTTGGTTTTTGGATACAACTGTATTCTCGAGTCGCTTTTGCAAATTCCTGAAAATAGAAGGGATCAAATTTAAAACCGGAGCAATTTAAGGGTAAATTAGAACGATACGGATTTACCCTTCAAATTTACGCAGACTTCGTCTCGATATTAATTTTTTCGAGTTTGGTGCGGTTAACGGCTCCGAGCATTTAATAGGGGGGAAAGGGAAATCATTACTTCTAGCTTGTGCATTAATTTTGGACATCGACAAAAGGCGAGAACGTGCGATGAAACTAAGTAGACGTATTCGTCTAGGTTTAATCTTCTTCATGATGCTCTTGCGGGTTGCGGTAGACGATGATATTAAGAACATTAGAGAGACATTCAGTGTGGCTTTCCACCAGCCGCCTAGAGACCCGCGTTCAATCATGTAAACTAATAAAGCTACCACCACTTAATTAGTGTGCCAATAAATTCGGCCATTTGTTGCGTGCCCCACTTCAACCGTGTTTTGTTTCTTTCAGTGCCCACTTGCTCTTGTCGGGCGCCTGTAGCATTGGGAGAAATACTTGTGGGTCACATTCATTAATAGAACATCGGTCCTCTAAAACCCTCCGCGTGTTTCGGATCCGAGGAAATTTTAAGACCGGTCTCTGGTTGATTTAATCAAGTTAAGGTACTTATTTCATGGTTTCTGATTATATAATCCATATTGTCTTTCAAAAGACGCGGGATCCTCTGCAATACATTAAATATGCCCCCGTGTTTAATCAGTATAAGTCCACCGTCATATTAGAATACACTGCCCATACAAGTTTACGGATTGACACAACTCTGTCTGTCAAAGATGGACAGTGTTCGTTTGCCCCCCTGAATTAACTGTTGAAGCCTCGGTGTTTTCGTCTTTTGGTATTTCTGAAGATGATTCTTGATATATTATTGAACTTAATTTTTACACCCGTCTGGGGTATCTAGGATCTCCCTGCAAAAGAAAAGGATATAATTAGTATGCGACACAAGGAATGTCGGTCCATGACTCCTATATTAGTCCAATTTTATTTTTTCTATTTTATAGAGAAATCAGAAAAAAATTTCCTTAGGAAGAAATGGGTTAATTCCTTATACAGAATTTTTTTTGCAGATTTATTACTCTTTTTTTTTATTATTTTTTTAAAGGAATGTGACAAAATCTCTTGATGTTTACTAAAATTTTTGAAGGAATTTCCTTTTTATCAAAATAAATTTTCAGAGGTAAATTTATCAGGAAAATTTTATTTTTATTGAAGCAGGAAAGACATAATAGAAATCCTTTATTGGTTAACAATATTCCCCCGAGACATTAGTCTAATTTTATTTAGAGAAAATTTTCTTAGAAAAACATGAGCGAATTTCTCGAAAAGAATTTTTGTTGCAAGTTTTTATAATTTGAAAGAATGTGATAAAATCACTTGATGTTTACCAAAGTTTTTTTTGAAGGAATTTTTCTTTTTATCGAAATAAATTTTCAAAGGAAAATTTGTCAGGAAAATTTCATTTTTATTGAAGTAAGAAAAACATGACAAAAATCTCTTATTGGTCAATACAATTCCCCCGGGACATTAGTCTAATTTTATTTAGAGAAAATTTTCTTAGAAAAACATGAGCGAATTTCTCGAGAAGAATTTTCTTGCAAGTTTTTATAATTTGAAAAATGTGATAAAATCACTTGATGTCTACTAGAGTTTTTTTGAAGGAATTTTTCTTTTTATTGAAATAAATTTTCAGAGGAAAATTTTTTCAGGAAAATTTCATTTTTATTGAAGCAATAAAAACATGACAAAAATCCCTTATTGGTTAATAAAATTCCCATGAAGGGATTTTTTCACATCATTTTTTCAAAAAACAATTTCTAAAAAGAAATGAGGGACAAATTTAATTTTTATTTTCTTTTAAAAGAATGGTCGTAATATCAAGCTCAAAAACTGACTAACACCTAGCATGGACCGACCGAAAATAAATACAAGATAAAATTAGAGAACTTACTTTTACCTTGGGGAAATGCAAATCACATAGTCATGCGCATGACTCATGTGAGGAGTGGACTCTAGAAAATAAAAGAAGGAGAGACAGGGTATGGACCTAAAAGGCCCCCACTATCTGAATTGACAACCTTACCCTCCGCGCAATCAAATCACAATGGGAAGAATTGTCAATTCAGATAATGAGCGGGATAAAATATGGTCAACCCAAGCGCAATCGACGCAAGAGCTTTGCATATTCGATCCCTATCTATGGTTACCTAGGAAAAATTTCGCGACTTGGGTTTAGACGCTTGTGTGTGCAGGTGTTGTGATCCTCAGAATATGCAAGACATGCACAACAATTGATATCAAAACAGCGCTTCTAAAAATGTGTGAAATTAAACATAATCCCAACACCGAGCCTGCAAAACAAATGGGTTAGCCAAACACTCCGCCCCTTATAACTCCCATCCTGCAAAAACATATAACACCTATAGAATGAGTCCCAAGCAATATCGCCAGAAGCGAGATATGCATGAAATTTTCATTGGCCTAAGTCCACTAAGACTCTTAAAATTTCGAAAAAATTTAAGTATTCCAATTGGTATCTTTTTTCGAAAATTTAAAAATCTCTGTCCCCAGCGGAGTCGCCAAGCTGTCGCGACCCTCTAAAAAAATTTTAAAATAAAATGGTATTACTCGTCGAGTATTCCTGCTTGCAAAAAGAAATACACAAAACTAATCGTTCTTGGTAGGTCGATTAGAAACCTAAATAAATTAGCGGGAGAACTAATTTATTCCTGTGAACCAGAGATTATGAGCTCGGAGACTTGGTTACACTAGTTAATTAAAACTAATGCCCTTTCGGTACCTTAATTTCATGGATATCCTAATTCGGCAACTCAGGCTTGGTCTATTCATAAGGCTTTAATAGGGTATTCTCTTTTGTATTTTCACTTTTTAAATAGGATGCATGGATGGTATATATTTTTATTTGTAATATTTTTTTAAGTGTTAAAGATTCCCTGAAGCCGTAAGAGGGAGTGTGTTAACAACTTCTGTGCAGTATTACGACCTATTCATCTTTTGGGTTTGATTATTCAAAAATTAAATTATAGGAAGTACATGACAGTGAATAAACACCTCCAATGGGAGGCCTAGCATTGACTTGGCTCTTCCCTTTGGGATTTAAGGTACAGGTATTTAAGTTGCAAGTATTTAAACTACTATAAGTAAAAACCTCCAATGGGAGGCTAAGTATTGGCTTGGCTCTTCCCTTTGGAATTTAAGGTACAGGTATTTAAGTTGCAGGTATTTAACTACCGTAAGTAAAAACCTCCAATGGGAGGCTAAGCATTGGCTTGGCTCTTCCCTTTGGGATTTAAGGTACAGGTATTTAAGTTGCAGGTATTTAACTACCGTAAGTAAAAACCTCCAATGGGAGGCTAAGCATTGGCTTGGCTCTTCCCTTTGGGATTTAAGGTGCAGGTATTTAAGTTGCAGGTATTTAACTACTATAAGTAAAAACCTCCAATGGGAGGCTAAGCATTGGCTTGGCTCTTCCCTTTGGGATTTATGATGCAGGTATTTAAATTGCGGATGGACTTTGTCCTCTCCATTTTGGGGTATGAATTCTTTAAAATGAAATACAACGAATTGATTCAACAATTTGAAATTTGTGCGCGCTTGAGGACTCCTCCAAGCCGATTTTGTGCTTCCATAGGGTTGACCATTGATATAGAGCTGCGGCTTCCTAACATAAAATAGAGTGAAGTGTCAGTATACAAAATATGTGCTAATCTGCACCTAAAACCAGAAGAGTGGAAAGAGTACTTATCTCCCATTTTTTTGGGAGGGATTTCTATAATTGATTTTCGCTCTCTATGTTCCCAATATAGAGAGTTTCTTTTGAATTAAGAGGGACTTTTAATCACAGATCAGTTGAGAAATCGGTGGACAGCTTAAGAGCTTGTCTGGGCCGATTTTTGCATCTCTACGAGATTTTTGCTGTCGACGTAGAGATATCCTTTTCCTGACATAAAATATGAGAAAAAATGGGAGATGGAGAAAGTGTATACAATTTGTGCTAATTTGCGAGTAAAACCATAAATAAATGAATATATAAAAACACTTAGCTCGAATTTGCTTGCTCGTAGACGAGGATGAACTCTTGATTTATATTGATCGATGAAGGAATTTGTGATGCTAATCCCTAGCTTTAAACTCCCATCGTCTTCAAAATTCTCTCTCTTTTGGTATTTTCTTTCTCTCAAATTTTTCTTCAATCTCCAAAAACTCCCTCAAACATCCAAAATTTTCTCTCCAAAAAAATTCTCCCAAACACTTTCAATTTTCTCTCTAAAAAAATTCTTTCTCAAGCTCACTTCTTTCTCCTTTTATAACCTACTCATCTATCTCCCATTCTAATTTTTCCACTAACTCTATCTCCCATTCTAATTTCTCCACTAACTCTTCTTCATTTTCATCTTCCATTCTCCATCTCTATCTCACATTCTAATCTCTCCACTAACTCTTCTTCATCTTCATCTTCCCTTCTCCATATTTATCTCCCATTCTAATTTCTCCACTAACTCTTCTTAATCTCCATCTTCCCTTCTCTATTCTTATCTTCCATTCTAATTTCTCTACTAACTCTTCTTCATCTCCATCTTCCCTTCTCTATTCTTATCTTATTTTCTCCATCCATTCTTCTCCAACTTCTCTTCTTCATCTCCTCTTCTTCATCTTCCCTTCTCTATTCTAATTTATCCACTAACTTTCCTTTTTATTATTTGTAAAATAATCCTTCAAGAGTTAGGTATTTGCACTTTAGTCCTTGAATTTTAAGTATTTACAATTCAGTCCCTGAAAAAATATATTTCTTTAAGTCCAAATCTCCTCACAATTTTTGACACACCAAAATTTACCACATGTCAAATTTAAGCTCATTTCTTGTCGCTGAAAATAATGCATAATTTAATTAAAGCCCTTTTGCAAAATTAAGTCATTTTGGGTATAATTGGGCCAAGATGAAAATTTAAAATATTAGAAGACAATGTCACAACTCATAAAAAGTGAAAGTTAAAAATAAGTTGACTCAAATTAAATTTTTTTAAGCCCGATTCGAGATTATACTCGTGAAGGAACACGTGACTCGAATTGGATTTTTCTGAATTTGCGATGGCCAATATGAAAATAGATTTAAAATAAAAATATTAACTATCTTTGTGTATTTTTTGGCCTCAAATGTTATTTTTTCAAAATTTTCAAATATTTTTGTATTTTTTTAAAAAAAAAATTAAAATATATATAATATGAAAAATTATTTTTTGGTCAAAATTCGTTCCCTAGGCTTGGCTAAGGTTCCCAAAGTTGATTTTTCAATTTTATGAATTTTTATGGATTTTCTATTAATTTTTGAAAATAAATAAATAAAAAATACGTAAAAATACTGAAAATATGAAAAATCGTTTTTTGGTCAAAATTGGTTCCCTAGGCTTGGCTAAGGTCCCCAAAGTTGATTTTTCAATTTTATGAATTTTTATGGATTTTTTATTACTTTAGCAATAGAAAAATGATTAAAGATCAGGTGTCAACAGCCACTAATCATTTTTGGTAAGTTGATTAGAAACCTAAGTAAATTAGCGAGAGAATTAAATTACTTTTACGAACCAGAGATTATGAGTTCGGGGACTTGGTTACACTAGTTAATTAAAACTAATGCCCTTTCGGTACCTTAATTTCATGGGTATCCTAATTTGGCAACTCAGGCTTGGTTTATTCCTAAGGCTATAGTGGAGTTTTCTCTTTTTGTATTTTCACTTTTTTAAATGGAATATACATGAGTGACATTTTTTTTTTACATTTTCAAAATATTAAGTATTTCCCTGAAGCCGAAAGAGGGAGTGAGTTAACGACTTCTGTGCAGTGCTGCGAGCTACTCATTTTAGGGTTTAGTGATTCAAAAATTAAATTACAAGAAGTAAATGACAATAAATAAAGACCACCAATGGATAGCTCAGCCTTGGCTTGGCCCTCTCCTTTGGGGTTTAAGGTGCAAGAATTTAAATTGCAGAAATATAAAATGACCTCCAGTGAGCGGGCTCTACCTTTCACATTCTGGGGTTTAAATTCTTTAAAATAAAACGAATTGATTTGAAAATTCGGGCCGAAATCCATCGACGGATCAATTGAAAATTTAATGAGCACTCAAGAGCTCGTCAGCGCCAATCTTACACCTCCATGGGATTTACCGTTGACTTGGAGTTGTCCTTTGCCTGATATAAAAATATGGAGAAATGGAGTAATGGAGCAAATATGATTTAATTCACATTAAAAATTAGAACAATGAAAGAAGCACTTAGCTTCAATGGCATTATGAGAAGTGCTTGATGGATATAATTGGTTCCTGCCTGAAATCAAATATGGGGAAATGGGAGAAGAGTAGAAAATTTGGACTAGTTTATACTAAAAAATCAAAGAGAGTAGAGGGACACTTAACTTCAAATCTGGGATGAATTCTTGATTTATGTCGATCGATGAAGAAATTGATGATGATAACCCGCTAGCTTTAAACTCCCATCATCTTCAAAATTCTCTCTCTCTTTTTGGTATTTTTTTCCTCTCAAATTTTTCTTCAATCTCCCAAAACCCTCTCAAACATCCAAAATTTTCTCTCCCAAAATTCCCCTCTCAAGCTCACTTCTTCCTCCTTTTATAACCCACTCATCTATCTCCCATTCTAATTTTTCCATTAACTCTATCTCCCATTCTAATTTTTCCACTAACTCTATCTCCCATTCTAATTTCTCCACTAACTCTTCTTCATTTTCATCTTCTCTTCTTCATTTTCATCTTCTCTTCTTCATTTTCATCTTCCCTTCTCCATCTCTATCTCACATTCTAATCTCTCCACTAACTCTTCTTCATCTTCATCTTACATTCTTCATATTTATCTCCCATTCTAATTTCTCCACTAACTCTTCTTCATCTCCATCTCCATCTTCCCTTCTCGATTCTTATCTTATTTTCTCCATCCATTCTTCTTCATCTTCTCTTCTCTATCTTCCATTCTCTATTTTTATCTTATTTTCTCCATCCATTCTTCTCCATCTTCTATTCTCCATCTCCTCTTCTCCATCTTCCATTCTTTATTCTAATTTCTCCACTAACTCTTCTTTTTGTTATTTGCAAAATAATCCTTCAAAAGTTAGGTATTTGCACTTTAGTCCCTGAATATTTTTTTATTTACAATTTAGTCCCTGAAAAAAATATTTCTTTAAGTCCAAATCTCTTCACAATTCACCGCATGTCAAATTTAAGCTCATTTCTTGTTACTGAAAATAATGTAAAATTTAATTAAAGCATTTTTTTGTAAAATTGGGTCATTCTGGGTATAATTGTGCCAAGATGAAAATTTAGAATATTAGAGAACAATGTCACAACTCCTAAAAGTGAAAAATGAAAATAAATTGATTTAAATTGAATTTTTTAGACCCGATTCGAGATTATGCTCATGAAGAGATACACGACTCTGAATTGGATTTTTTAAATTTACGATGGCCAACATGAAAAGGGATTTAAAAGAAAAATATTGACTATTTTTATGTATTTTTGTGGCCTCAAATGCTATTATTTATGAAATATTTTCCTAATTTCTAAAAAATATATTTAAAAAATACAAAAAAAATATGAAAAATTATATTTTGCTCAAAAATGGTTGCCTAAGCTTGGTCAAAGCTTCCAAAGTTGATTTTGCAATTTTCTCATTTTTTCTTGATTTTTTATGAATTTTCGAAAATAAAAATATCGAAAAATACTGAAAATACGAAAAATTATTTTTTTGATCAAAATTGGTTTCCTAGGTTTGGCCATGGTCCCCAAAGTTGATTTTTTAATTTTATGAATTTTTATGGATTTTCTATAAATTTTTGAAAATAAAATAAAAAAATAATTAAAAATCAGGTGTCAACAAGTCCACCGAAAAACACCTTCATGTTGCTAAGCGTATTTTACGCTATTTGAAAGGGACTGCATCTCTTGGGTTGTTTTACAAAAAAGGAGAAATTTCAGATTTGCTTGGTTTTACTGATAGTGATTATGCAGGTGATATTAAGGAGCGAAAAAGTACCTCATGCTATGTATTTATGCTTGGCTCAGCAGCTGTCTTATGGTCTTCAAAGAAACAACCCTTAGTCACTCTTTCAACAACAGAAGTTGAATTTGTGGCTGCCACATCAAGTGCTTGTCAAGCTATTTGGTTGAGGAAGATTCTTGGACAACTTCAATTCAAACAGCATGAAGCAATAATAATTTTTTGTGACAACAACTCAGCCATTAAATTGTCAAAGAATCCAGTTCTACATGGAAGGAGTAAGCATATAGATGTGAAGTATCATTTCTTGAGGGATCTTACAAAAAATGGTGTGATTGATCTTGTTTTCTGCAGAAGTGAAGATCAAGTTGCTGATTTGTTCACAAAACCTCTCAAAATTGCCACGTTTCAGAAGTTAAGGAAGCTCCTTGGAGTTTATTCGATGGATGCCTCAGATTAAAGGAGAGCTTATTCCTACCCTTTAAACTGATCACTTGCGGTATCAGTTTAAGGGAGGACATGTTAGAAAGAGTATTTTGATGTTTTTCAATAAAATAGCTAGTTGTGTGTTGTCCTATTCAATAGGAATGTTTCTGTTACTAAAACTTAGTGGCTCCTGGTTTTTAGGAATGGGTAACAGCATGATGTTGCACATAGGTTAAGTTTGTTGTTATTTTTTAGCTATTTTTATTTAGCTGTTTCTGTCGTAGTCTAGCGACTCTAGCCTATAAAAAAGCTTGTTGATCATTGAATAAAAAATGCATAAGCATTCAATCTCTTCTGCGTGTGCTCTCTCTCATTTTTCTTAACAAAGCTCAAGTGGAATTGAGCTAACGAAGATCCATCCGCTTCCTTGCCAATGTTGAATTACCCTTTTGTGGAACATGCAGGTTTTGGACTTGTTAATGTGGAAGGTGGCGCTACCACCAACGGGGAAGGGGCGCCGTCGGTGGCGGTCTTCGCCCTTTCTCCTTCCGTTTGCGTTTCACAATGGGAAAAGAGAGTTTTTCATTTTTATTTTTCTTCTGCTAATCGTCTTTTTTTTTTGTCCTTGAAAAAGGGTTTGTTGTTAACCCATCAAGACCCACTTCTAGTTGGGTTTTTTTTTTATTTCATTAAAACCATTATGTCTCATATCTTAAGTTTGAAGTGGTCCATTTCGACCCTCTTCCATACGCTTGAGCTATACGACTTATTTTGACAATCCCATGCCTGGCTTAGTACTTGGAAAGGAAAAAAAATGGGGTTCAATCGGAATTAGTTCTTATTACTTAGGTAAGAGATGCACAAGTTCATTGTTTTACATCTCAAAATCTGTCTTGGCTGATGGCGGTGAGCTAGAGATGTCAAGCTCGAGAAGACTCTAGGGTCGGCCCGCAAGGGCGTTACTGGGGATTGCGTTGAATTGTTTTTTTTTATTTTATTTGAGCGTTGAATTGTTTGTGTGACTACTTTTGCTGTAATCGGGTTTCGAAATGCGCCCTACTTCAAAACACTCTGTTTTTCTGGACAAAAAAGTCAACGATAAGTAATCTCTTTGGGCAAAACAGAGCCACAACGGATTACTCCCAGTTTTGATTTGAAGTGGAACAACGTGCGCATCCGAAGGGAAATCGAAGATCGAGCTGTCGAATTGGATCACGACTCACATGAGCGGCCAACCACAATAGGCTTGATCTAGCCACAACTAACCCCCACCTACTCTCCAAGATCACCAGTGTTTTGAATTTAAGTGGCCGCGCAGAGAACATTGTTGGTCCGCATTTGTTTGTCCCACCGAAGGATTTTTAAAGTCTCCATCAACTGATGATGGCAGATTTGCTCATTAATGCGCTTAAAAAAGAAATTCCATGACGATGGCTTCACCGCCCACGCCTCCGTATGATCTTAACCATATGATTTTCCTGGTAAATTATTCAAATTGCGAGACTGGAAAGCTAGTTGGGTTTACTGGGGCACTTCGAAGAAAGCCAGTGGGATCGGCAAGTAGGACGCCCAAAAGTCAAAATCACTTCTTTTTTTCTCAAATGGATGCTGTGAGACCCCCTTCGCAGCAACCCTTTTGTTTTTTGTTCCCTCTCGACTCGCAAGAGCAGCACCCAATCGCACGAACCCAAAAGCAAGATGCATCATTTTCTCTTCCCCCTACTCCGGCTTCCTCTCCTTTGTCTCCACATGCTGCTTCCTGTTCGTGCGCATGAAGATATGCATTTTTAATGGGGTTTAGCCTGTTTTATAATCGCTTGATGGTGCGAGCTCGCATGTGAGGCTGCTTTTGGAGGGAGCAAACAGCTCACTATCCGTTTGCTTCTTCTTCTTCTTCTTCTTCTCTCTCTCTCTCTCTCTGCTTCTTGCAAACATCCCAAAAAAAAGAAAACAGTTGCAGACAGGGGGGGAGGAGAGAGAGGGGGGGGGGGAGGGGGGGAGAAGAGCCCTGTGTTAGGTATGGGAATTTGATTGGATGATTCAGTGATTAGCTCTTGCTTTTCCGCAAAATCCCTGTTGACTTGCTTCTGGGTTGAGTTCTTTTTTGCCTGTTTGTCTGTGCTTGTGTTCTTCTGGCAATTCTTGTTTTTGTGTTTCTGTTCTGATGTGAAGATAAGGTTCTCCAATTCTCGTTTTTCCAATGTTGGATTGGATAAGCTATATTAGGGAACCCCATTGCACAGTATGATGACATGCAAGGAACTACGCTTTCTGTTATCCATAATACCGATACAAAGTATGTCAGAATTAAAGCTATAGTTGCAGAATTTGATAAACTCAAAGGAAGTTATAGGTTCAGGTCTAGCTTTTCTTCATGTCAATTGAAGAATAATTTTCAGTTGTTACTATATTCTTGGCAGCCAGAAGAAGATTCGACCTATTGACTGGGCAAAAAAGTCAGATTCTACGCGCTTTTAGTTTTTCTGACTTTATAAGGAACCTAAGTTTTTGGTCTTAGAAGTCAATGGCTGCAATAGCATTTCTGGATGATCAACTATGCATTACTCCAAAAAGAGAAGCCTGGAAAGAAAAGTACCACTTCTGCTACTTGCCCAGCAATCAATCATTCGCTTCTGGTTTTATGATTACGATTGCAATTTGTATATGCTGAAAATTTACAAGGATGTGATCCAAACTTGACAGGAAAGGTTCAATCTTCGATTGCAAATTAGTTTCTGGAAGGCGTACTTCAGCTTCAGAGGGGGATCATGGGTCGGCAATTGTCCGTACTTTTGGGAATTCTCATGCTAGAAGTGATTCTCGGTCATGTTGTTGCTGACTTGGTTGAAGACAAGCAAGCTCTGCTGGATTTTCTCCAAAATATTCCTCATGCACGCAGTCTCAATTGGAACAAAGACTCCTCTGTTTGCCAATCATGGACTGGAGTGGTGTGTAATACTGATTCTTCGAGAGTAATTTCCCTTCGATTGCCTGGAGTTGGATTCCGGGGTCCGATACCACCCAATACCTTGAGTCGCCTATCTGCAATTCAGATCGTTAGTCTTAGACTAAACAATATTTCAGGTCCTTTCCCATCTGATTTTTCGAATCTCGGAAATTTGACATCTCTGTATCTCCAGTTCAACAGCTTCTCAGGTCTGCTACCACAGGATTTTTCTGCTTGGAAGAACCTAGCGATAGTTGATTTTTCGAATAATGGATTCAGTGGGAGTATCCCGTCTTCTATGTCCAATCTGACACATCTTTCAGCTTTGAATCTGGCCAATAATTCCCTTTCAGGTGAAATTCCTGACCTCGACATTCCTAGTTTGCAAGGGCTAAATTTAGCCAACAATCATCTCACTGGAATGGTGCCTCGTTCACTTCAAAGATTTCCAAGTGGGGCATTTGTGGGGAACAATCTTTCATCAGAAATTACTCCTCCTCCAATTTCCCCGGTCGAGCCACCGAATCCTCAGCCAATAAAAAAATCCTCTAAACTTAGTGAATCAGCTTTACTAGGCATTATACTCGGTGGTTGCGTGTTCGGTTTCGTACTATCTGCTCTTTTAATCATTCTTTTCTACTCTAACCGTGAGAAAGACAACGAGACGTCCTCCAAAAAGCCCCAAAAGAAAGAAGGCTCAGCGAAAAAGAAAGGGGCTGCCGCTGAGAATGGAGACAAGGATAAGAAGATTGTGTTTTTCGAGGGTTGCAATTATGCATTTGACCTGGAAGACTTGTTAAGGGCATCTGCTGAGGTGCTTGGGAAAGGGATGTTTGGGACAACGTATAAGGCAGCTTTAGAGGATGCGACTATTGTGGTGGTCAAGAGATTGAAGGATAGTAATATTGGTCGACGGGAGTTCGAGCAGCAGATGGAGGTGGTCGGGCAAATGAGGCACGAGAACGTCGCTCCTCTCAGGGCTTATTACTGTTCAAAGGACGAGAAGCTGCTGATATATGATCACTACAGTCAAGGGAGCGTGTCCTCTGTATTACATGGTAATCTCATCACTACTTTTCGTGTACTAGAATATTCATTTCTTGTTTACTGCTATCACTCTATTGTCGAAAAATCTCCAATCTGTGATAAAATCCAGATAGTTTTTGCTAAGATATTATTCGCATATCAAGTGCAAGACATACATAGTAAGCGTTTGTTTTTTACCTTCTTGTTTGAAGGAAAAAAGGTGTTGTTCTCAAGTGCAAAGATTAACTTAAACACTTGGTATTGGTCGATTATGTAGGTCATAATCTGCAATATTGTCTTTAGACCAATACAAGATGGTTAATCTCAAATATCCGAGATGAATTCTTATTATGGCAACTGAATCGGCAATCCTGTCGTCATTATGTTTTGAGATTTCTAGAGAGGTTAGTTCTATGTCCCATCATTTTCCACTGGATTGAACGTCATGCAGGGAGCGGAGGGGAAAAGAGAATCTTTTTGGACTGGGACAGCAGAATGCAGATTGCAATTGGTGCAGCCAGAGGTCTCGCTTATATCCACACGCAAAACAGCGGGAAATTTGTCCATGGAAACCTGAAAGCATCAAATGTTTTGTTCAATGGGCAAGGGTTCGGTTGTATTTCGGACATCGGTCTAGCAACAATAATAAACCCCATCCCACCGACATCCGCAAGGGCTGCAGGCTACCGTGCTCCCGAAGTAGTAGACACAAGGAAGGCGTTCCAAGCATCTGATGTGTATAGTTTTGGGGTCCTGTTGCTCGAGCTCCTCACGGGGAAATCGCCGCTCCATCCGACCAGTGGCAATGAGTCGATCCACTTGGTTCGGTGGGTGCAATCCGTGGTTCGTGAGGAGTGGACTGCTGAAGTCTTTGACGTGCAGCTCTTGAGTTATCCCAACATAGAGGAAGAGATGCTGGAGATGTTGAAGGTGGGTATGGCCTGTGCGGTCAAGAAGCCCGAGCAGAGACCCAAGATGCCAGAGGTAGTAAAGCTGCTGGAAGACATAGAGCGAGGAAGTCACACAAACCGGCCGTCCTTGGAGATTAGATCGGACGGGTCTGCTTCACCTGCCGTGATGGCCGCAGCGGCTGAAATTGGACAATCTTCTATGCTGCAACAATCTCAAATAGCCGTCACTTCGACCATGCAGTCCCCGGCAGATTCCTCGGCTTCACAGTCTCAAGCAGAAGCTCCTGCTGCTGCCCCACAATGACTTTTATTAGCTTTTTCCAAAGTTTGTCGTTGTAGCTTTCGTTTCCGGTTTCTTTGCGTCATTCCTTTACATGCTTCATTTGCACGGTAGTTTATTATTCTGTAAGATACGATCTATTCCTCGCAATTGTATTCATCCGTCAGACCACAGTTCCCGTGCAATTGGACTCGATCGGACTTTTAGGTAAATCACTGCGCGTTTGAGAGCTGTCATTTTGGAAAGAGATGTCTCACGTTTCGTTCTTTGCCGTGGATTGGGAGGCAACTACCAAAGACTTCTTGAAACCATCATACAAACTGTCATTGAAGATGAGCATGCCACAAGCTATTCAAGTACTTAAAAAGACACTTTTAGAGAAGAAAGTCAGCATGTTTTCCTAATTTCGCCTTCAAAATATGCCTCCGCCGAACAAACGTGGCGTGTTTATGGGATCCTGTTGGTTGGGCCGAAGGCATCGCACTTGTAGTTTGGGGCAGTCATCAAGAATTTTGTCAATCTAGGTGAAAGTTGTAAACAACCAATCCCCTCGATTTCAAATCACTCTCGCCCTAAATACGCAATGTTGGAGAGTGAACTTACCCAAGTAGAAGCATATAAGAATCTCAGGGCCTTGTGGACCCTAGTCGTTTCCCACTTGAGACCACTTCCGCAAAAACCTGAGAGCGCAAAAGTACGCATTGTACAATGCCTCACTCTCCTTTCGACATCCTCAACTAATCGACAAAGTTACATGTATACATGGACGATTTGCTGGTTTACAATTGGAAAACAACATTGTTATCTACCCATTTCCCGCTCCCGCTGAAAGCACCACTCACATCAAACGAAAATCATGCTCGGACAGTGTGGCGGCATACAAACTGTTGCCTAGACCCAAAGATCATCAATCATTTGTGGGATGCTGGTAATGGTGTGATGTGGTCTACTTCCTTGTGATTTTCGTCTTAACACCACCTGAAAAACACGTGCCACAACTTTTGAGTGCACAAAAAACAGCACAGATAAAACACAAAGTTATAGAAACCGAGACCAGCAAAATGCTGAATAACGTAACCCAGTAAGTGACACGGACCTTCAACTTCCTCAAATTGAACTTCTTTCACCAGTTCGGCAGCAGCATTGTACTCAAACCTGGACAAAATTATCACCCACTCAGCCAACTGCTCCTTTGCTTCCATGTACTTTACATTCATATGCACATTAAAAGTAGAAAGACCATTCAACATTCTACCTCCACCAAAACTCGTTATATGCTAACCCAATTACCTTGAAATGTAAAGAAGCGACTGTTTACCATATGAAAAATTTACAGAAACAGAAGTACATTATAAATTAATGGTTGAGGCCTAATTAAGCAGGGGCACATTGACCTTAGAACCATTCAGAATTGCAATATGTGTTGAGCTGATTCATTTATATTCAGATGATGGGATAAAACAGCCAATACTTAAAAGCATAGCAAGATTTAAGCCCACTAGATTCCTAATCCAGCTGAACCGTCAGGACTTAAGGCATGACATGTCCCAAAGGAGGAATGACTGTCCGATATAAGTCTTTGTTTTTTTTTTTTGGGGGGGGTGGGTGGGTTGAAGATGTCTTTGTTGAAACGGTGCAACAAACAGCTAGTATTCCTGTCCAGTATAATATGAGAGAGAGAGAGAGAGAGAGTAATGCTGACCTATTGGAAAAATTCACTTCAAGTTCATAGTCACTCTTCGTGGCTTCAACTAACACAGTAACAATTTCTGTTTTCCGTGTACTAGCCATGAGTAAATCATATTCTGTAGGAACTATAACTGCAAAGAAGTTATCACTTAGTTCACTCAAGCACATTTTCTCCACAGCTGCCAGGGCTATCCGCCGTTTGAGGGCATCAGTCTCAGGGTCAACTATATATAAGGCAAAGTCGGTGATCAAAAGAATACGTCGTTTCATCTTCCCCGAGCCAGTGAACTTCAAAACTTTATCAGCAAATAGAACTTGCTTATCGCCTGGGAAAAAGAGAAGATTAACAAAGAAAAGAACTGGGAAATCTGAAAACCCTACAAAATCAACTCAAAAAGCATACTGTCCATTGTCCCCCCATGAAATACCATGGAGCAGCTAAGCTCTGCCTTAACAATGTCACGCAAGCAGCCTAGTTTAGTATCTTCTTGGAAGTGAAATTAGAAAACGTACTTCTAAGCCTGTTCACTCAGCTTATCGATTATCATAACAAAAAGTGACTAGGCACACTAGCAACAAAAGGAAGAGTAAACAAATGAATAGTATACAGTAGCATCATAAATGGGATTTTCATGCTATATTTCCAGATGTTGAAGTATGTCTTGATTTCTAGCCCAAATGAGATGTCATGGATGTCAATCCTTCAAGAGAAAGTTAAGGAAAGAGCAAGTTTCCTGATTATTGGGTCTATAAGAAGTTAACATTCCTGTCTTGGATTGGAAAACAAAGAATGAGAGAGATTCTCCAGGTTGAGCAGAAAAGACAATAGCTTCATGACATGAAAATAGACCTTCGAAGATTAATGTCCAAGGAAGTTACTAAGCATTCAACAACTCCATTTTGAGGTGCAGTGTAAGGAGATGATAAGTGGAGCAAAATGTTTGGAATGATGTGGAGCAGAATTCACTACCATCCCAACAATATGAGTATTAAGTGTTTTCAAGTTCCGAATCCAAATCTAGCTTTCCAGGAAGAACAAAGGCTCGAGTTTTTACAGATCAAGTAATTGCTACAAGATGCTTCTTGAACGTACGTTTTCTTTTTTCAGTCCATAGCAGAACATTAAAATGAATTTCATCTTTGTTTTCATTTTATAGTTCCCAACACGATGTAACCTTGCTAAAGTAGTAATTATTACGAATGCCATTACTAATAAACTAAAGTTACGTGATGGGCTGGAGTAATCACAGGGACCCTCTTCACAGCAAATCATCACAAGACTTCGGCCAAACTCGAAAAATATTTGAGTTGACTGCAGTTTCACTGAAAAACCTTGCCATTTCAGACTACAGTTCTGTAAAATTTGCATGAACATGAACGCAGCTATCATTGCTCTCTCGAGCACTTGATTTTGCATTCGACATATGCCTTCAAGAGTCACTCCTCACTTGTTTTGCCAGAAAAATTCGATCATCGAATAGCAATAACTGATGCACAAACTGGCCTAACCAACCTCACTACCGACATCCCCAGAGCAGCATAACATGCCGGACTAAAGCCAAAGGACATCGCCGTCTGACTTTCCGCAAGACGAAATTCAACAACATCGACCTCATCAATTCACCTCCAAACTCAATCACGCACCAAACTCCAATCCATGAATCTAAGAGGTACCCAGCAACGGTCCGTCGATACCAAATGAAGAGGACATAAGTGATCAAACGACCGGACGACATATAAACAGAACAGACATGGAAATAATCACGGCGACGTGAAGCTAACCTTGTTTCTGCAAAATCTTCATCAGAAAAGGGTGGGACGGCACGTCGATGTAGTCTCCTTTGTAGTCCCTGTGGAGCGAGGCCTTCCTCCGGACCTTGAACCCCATGAACGGCTCTTGATCCTCGGTCACGTTGTTGGACGAGGGTTTGAATCTCATGCTGTGCTCTTCTTCACCGTCTCCGTCGATTCCTCGTGACCCTGGGGAATCTTCCTCGACGGTGTCCCATTTCGGAGGCGGAGGCTCGTCGATCTGGACGCGCCTCTCCGCTTTGTACCGGGAATCCATCGGATTAAGGAGGAGGAGCGACGTTGAGTTAGGAGGCGCGGAGAGCTTCGACTCGGTGAGTTCGGTTTCGGCGGGTGAAATGAAATGTTTCTGACCTGAGAAGCAAAATGATTGCCCGCTGGCACCGGTTGCAAGCTCCGGCGCACGTTCGCTGAGCTGGCACTCGTTTGTTTCTGTACCAACTGCTGAGCTGGCAACAATTGAGTGGAATGGATTAATTCGATTTTTGTTTTGGTCGATGAATGGATCACCTGCTGACTAAGTAGAACCGACACCACACGCAACACGATGTGTTGGCACGTTATTTTTCAAAAATAGAGAATTCTTACGTGTTGAGGCATATGATATACTAAATATATATTTTTCTTATGTATGTGATAAATTATCATGTACATGTAAAAGAATTAAGCACTATTAGGGTTTTTTTTTTTGCCAATTAAGAATATTAACTTTGGATGGCTGGATATATCGCCCCTTTATATCAAAATGGCATGTCAGTATATTAGATTCACATGTCTCTAGCGTGTTTGGAGCGCTGGTCATATGCTAATTGCATGTTGGAGAGTGTTGGACATAAATGACACGACACAAACTCCCCCCCCCCCCCAAAAAAGTGTCAATGCTTCTTAGCCTACTGACAAAAGGAATGGAAGGTGAGGACGCTAATGTCATGAATGCTATATTTGACTCCCGATACAATTTCAAATGAGATATCATACAATTTTACGTCATTTCTCTTGCATTCTCGCATCTTTGCTCAACAAAAGAAATCACGTGAACCAAAAGATCTTACGTCCCATTCGATTTTAATTTTATGCTATATTTGTTTCAGAGAAGATTTCGCAATAAAAGAAAATGCAATTTGAGAAATCACTTTCAAGGAAAATATTCTCCCCTCCTCGGATCAGGGGTTCATTTTCCTAATCTTAAGCATGCGTGTCTTCATTGATCATAAACGATTTTTCGTTAACTGATCATTCTCGACAAATCAAACGGAAAATTCGTTTGCTCAAACCAATATGACATTATTTCTCTCTTGATTATATTTTGAGGTAGGGTAGGCCTACCAAGAGGCCAGAGCTACAAAAAAAAAATTTCGTCAAGGTCATGGCGTGGCCCGATCGGAGATGGTCCGGTCTTTTTACGATCCGTGTTGAAGAAGGGCTAAATAGAACTGGGCTTATCGTCTCAACCAAGCCCATGAGTTCTTCTTCTTCTTCTTCTTCTTAATTTTTCTCTGTTCATAAAGACTAGATGAACGAGCGGCCTCCTTTGTCGACACGTGGCCTACGTCTTACCATAATTCGCCGCATATTCATAAAAACAAAGGACCGTTTGCTTATCGAGTTCGTCCGTTTCGCTGACCATGGATAGAAGAAAAATCCCAATAACGAGAGTACTTGCTACTTAGATCTACGAATTCAGAAGTAGATTTTTATATTTACTATTGTACATAATAATTTCCCCGTTCACCGTGTTTTATTCTATTTGATCGTCGAAGGGAGCAACTTAAAGAGTATTGAATTATAGTGGGATAATTGTCCATAAAGTCCTAAAAATATCACGTGGCAATCAATTATGGTATAAACATTTCAATTGTGCCAATCTAATTCTAAAACATCGTGATGGTTTGTTAATTTAGTTATAAACCTTTTTTTTTGCGTTGATTTGATCATATACTTTTGAAAATTTGTGAATTTAATCACAAACCTATAATTTAGATATTATGCCGGAATGATTATATTGGCAAATTGACAAAATATTTAAGACTAAATCGGCAAACCTTCAAAAGATTTAGGGATAAATTGGAACAATTGAATATTTATGACTAAATTAACAAATCGATAAAAGGTTTCAAATTGATTGGACATAATTATGATTGAATTGACCTCTGTACAATAGTTTTAAGAAATTTTTGATAATTTTCCGGAAACCTAATTGACCCAATTCTGTCCGGCTTATGCACGTAGTGAATTGATGAGGAGAGAGAGAGAGAGAGAGAGAGAGAGAGAGGTGAAAACATCTCTCGCTTCCAAAAGAAGCTGGCAGTGACAGCCCAGCCTTGTGAAATTTTTGTTTATTTTTGGTGGTACAGACACGTCATGGTGTTAATTTTTGTTTTCTAAGTACACCCACTTCGATAAATCTGCCTCCATCATAGTTCGAGCTCAGCTTGCTCGTCGTGGAATCGCAGGCCCCAAGAAGCTTGTTCGAGCTCAACCTTCAATGCCCGTGTTGGAGATGGCTCGCGTTGATGCCCCTTGCATCGGCCCCTCTCATCCTCGATTGGAAATTTGTGCGCATCTACGGTCCGACGAGCACGAGCCGTCCCCCGGCTTCGCCCTCGAATCACGGGCTTCCCGTATGATTGAATAGGTGGTTTTAGTGAATCGTTGAAGGAGGTGCCCGATCCGGGATCCCTTCGGGACTCGGTGCTCGAGCACCGACTAAAAGCTCGTTCTCGATCCCAGCACGCTGACGACCAAAAGAGGGCGAATTAAGAAGCAAGGAGAGAGGGCCTTTGGTATTTGGACACGCAGGCCAACTAGTGATCCGCCGAACTCGGAGTCCGTCTATCCCTTTTTTCTGTTCATGGTTTCGCTTCGTTCAATGGGGACAGAGTTCGAAATAAGCTCCGAGATGAATCGAATCGGCTTTGCTTCTGTACATCGCCCCATTTGTACTGATCAATCTTCGATCATAATACTTTCAGGATTATATTTGGTTGTCTGGATTTTTAGTCGGGATAAGATTAGATAAGATGTGACATGAATGAAATCCAAGTATTGTGCTATATCCTATTCAATATGCGGTGAACTATAATAATAAAGCATGACTATTTTTACATCATATCATGTATATTATTTGGTATAAACGGTGTATTGATATAAATAAACTTGAAAATGGCGTACTTGGAGATCGTAAGAATCTCTCATGGACTCTTGCCCACTTCACTTTTTATTTACTTTTTATTCTCCTCTCTCTTTTTCAATTTTTTTTATTACTTTTTTCTTTTTTTCTTCCTCTTCCATCATTCTACAATAAAATTTTATCAAATCACCTCGTTTACCAAAACACTTAAACAAATATAAATACCATTTTAGTTTACATTATAAGATAGGAATACAATCAAATATATAAATAAAAAAATTGTTATTTTTTGCTAGTTTGAAATTTTTATATCAAAATTCAACGTTATTAGCATTCAAATATTATGTAGACTCACGTATTATCGACTTGTTTAGAGCGGTGATCACATGCCAATCACATGCCGAAGAGTGTTGAACAGTGTCATGACACGATGTCGCGACCCTCTAAAAAAAAAAATTTTAAATTTTAAAGGGGGGTTAACGGATTATTAGGTTAATTAGATTTGACTAACCTAACGCGGACCCTCCCAAGCCCTACCGAATCGCAACTTTGGTTTTTGTTTAAATGATTTTAAAATTTGGAGTCGCCACTAATCGTTCTTGGTAGGTCGATTAGAAACCTAAATAAATTAGCGGGAGAACTAATTTATTCCTGCGAACCAGAGATTATGAGCTCGGGGACTTGGTTACACTAGTTAATTAAAACTAATGCCCTTTCGGTACCTTAATTTCATGGATATCCTAATTCGGCAACTCAGGCTTGGTCTATTCCTAAGGCTTTAATAGGGTATTCTCTTTTGTGTTTTCAGTTTTTAAATAGGATGCATGGATGGTATATATTTTTATTTGTTATATTTTTTTAAGTGTTAAAGATTCCCTGAAGCCGTAAGAGGGAGTGTGTTAACAACTTCTGTGCAGTATTACGACCTACTCATCTTTTGGGTTTGATGATTCAAAAATTAAATTATAGGAAGTACATGACAGTGAATAAACACCTCCAATGGGAGGCCTAGCATTGGCTTGGCTCTTCCCTTTGGGATTTAAGGTACAGGTATTTAAGTTGCAAGTATTTAAACTACTGTAAGTAAAAAACCTCCAATGGGAGGCTAAGCATTGGCTTGGCTCTTCCCTTTGGGATTTAAGATACAGGTATTTAAGTTGCAGGTATTTAACTACTGTAAGTAAAAACCTCCAATGGGAGGCTAAGCATTGGCTTGGCTCTTCCCTTTGGGATTTAAGGTACAGGTATTTAAGTTGCAGGTATTTAACTACTATAAGTAAAAACCTCCAATGGGAGGCTAAGCATTGGCTTGGCTCTTCCCTTTGGGATTTAAGATACAGGTATTTAAGTTGCAGGTATTTAACTACTGTAAGTAAAAACCTCCAATGGGAGGCTAAGCATTGGCTTGGCTCTTCCCTTTGGGATTTAAGGTACAGGTATTTAAGTTGCAGGTATTTAACTACTGTAAGTAAAAACCTCCAATGGGAGGCTAAGCATTGGCTTGGCTCTTCCCTTTGGGATTTATGGTGCAGGTATTTAAGTTGCGGATGGATTTTGTCCTCTCCATTCTGGGGTATGAATTCTTTAAAATAAAATACAACGAATTGATTCAACAATTTGAAATTTGTACGCGCTTGAGGACTCCTCCAAGCCGATTTTGTGCTTCCATAGGGTTGACCATTGATATAGAGTTGCGTCTTCCTGACATAAAATAGAGTGAAGTGTCAGTACAAAATATGTGCTAATCTGCACCTAAAATCAGAAGAGTGGAAAGAGTACTTATCTCCCGTTTTTTTGGGGAGGGATTTCTATAATTGATTTTCGCTCTCTATGTTCCCAATATAGAGAGTTTCTTTTGAATTAAGAGGGACTTTTAGTCACAGATCAGTTGAGAAATCGGTGGACAGCTTAGGAGTTTATCTGGGCCGATTTTTGCATCTCTACGAGATTTTTGCTGTTGACATAGAGATATTCTTCTCCTGACATAAAATATATAAAAAAAAATAGGAGAGGGGTTCAGTGCAGCATATCTGTATTAATCTTTACCAAAAAAATATAGAGGATAAAGAGAGGACTTAGCTTTAACTTTGCCGCCGAAAGTACTATTGGTGCTGAGATTGGATAAGGTTCTCCTTCTCTAACGGGTTGTGGAGGGTGCAAAAGCAATAATCTTAAGTGAAGTAACGCTCTCCATTTCTCAACATGAGTTATTTCGTCAGAGAAGCCTATTACTCGCCGTAACCAATGTCGAAATTAATTGTGCAGACCCTGTCGAATATTTCCGACACACTTAGAAGAGGCTAGTGATGGAACCGCACCAATACCCCTTCGCGCGAGTACTAGATTTCTGGTTTCGATACGCCCCATAGTCTGATAAAGCTGGTCAAACATCACCTGCTGAAGTTGATGGGTAATGATATCATCGTGCTCCATCTCCTGTTTCATCACAGTTGCCACAGACCCCTGCTAAAGAGATTTCGAGCACTTGTTGCTCGGTTACTGGATTAAGAAGTGTATGGAGGTCACAATCGGAAATATAGGGGCCGGCTGTCCCGGTTTAAAGGTATGTTCTCGGGCTTGGAATTATCTGAAGGAGACAGCGGGGATGCAAGCCGAAGTGATGGTGGTAGCCGAGGACTTGGGCCTAAAATCCCTGACTGAACGGCCAGTAAGAATGCAAAGTTGGGCCTCGAAGAGGACGGAAACTAAAAACCCAAACGAGAGCAAAGGGGTAGGGCGATCATAGAGACCACCAATTAAAGTAATTGATTGGCGAGGATAGGAGAAATTGAGAAATCAGAGAGAGCAAAAGTGCAAGGCCATTCATCAAATGGTGGTGAACGATTCCGAACTTGGCCCGGATTCTGAAGTGGACAATGAGGTGGAGCGATTTGCGAGAGAGAGGTGAAGAGAGGCTTTGAAAGATTTTGCAAGTTCAAGAACGGATGAGTCGGAGAAACCCAGTGGAGGACCGATGAAAGAAGCTCAGACGGTGACTCTTATTCCAGGCTTCGTTTTCCAGTTTGCCGTTGAAACCAGAAAGTTTTGGGGCGGAGAAGGATTTGCTGTCAGAGGAGGGTCACGATGAGATGACCTCAGTGGAGTTGGGGCCCAGCAGATCAACTCTCACGGTTTGGACCTCAAATGGAGCGTTGGATCGAAAATGAAAGACCCAAGTGACCCTTTCAGCTCTCCATTTTGCTCGCGTTGCTGATGAAGAGATCATCAAAGTTATTTGAGGTTCGGGACATCGCCTTTAGTTTCGAGCCATTGGTGTGATAAGAATGGGAGATGCGAGCAAATCGAGGTCCGAGATTGGGTATTGTCGAAGAATAAGGTCATGAAGAAGAGGAAAAAGATCGACCAAGACATAGAGAAACAAGTTTCAAGTCCAAGAGAGAAGGACGAGGAAGATCCTGTGTGGCTCCTCATATGACTGGGATCTGTTCTACCTCCATCGAGCCCAAGCACCGAGAAGAGAAGCCCCCCCCCCCTTTTCTTTCGGACCTGCAGCTCCCCAGCAACAAAATGAAGTTGGCCACCAAAAAGATCGACTGAGATGGTGATGACCGTGAGGTGGTGGGATGTAGTTGGCACGTGGGTGTTTGGTGAGAAGGAAGTGGCTGCCTCATTTGCTTAGTTGGACCTAATTTGTCCAAAGCAATGTTAAATCATTTTCTTAAGCAGGCATCAGGGTCCTAGTGACGCTTAGTACAGATCGATGGCGACGTCGTTAAATGAACGGATCACGGTGGGGCTGCATTGTATCGACGAAAAACGCGCGACAATAATAATAAAATAAAAAAAAATAAAAATAAAAATAAAAAATAAATCATCATCAAGAGAACACATTAATAATATGTTAATCACCCATTCTCCTAGGGGTTAATTAACCGACGAAACAAAAGCATGGTGGTGAAGTGCAGAGGTATGAACATTTCGCAGCAAAGCACGAGAAAACAATGTAAATGCAAGTTAACATACCAGCAGCTCGCTATCAATCACAATCTGCAGTAAGCTTGAGCGTTAAGAGTAATAAAAAACGATGGAAATTTTGCAAACAAAATCGTAGTTTGACGAATTAGTCGAAGAAGCAAGGAATAGTTCGGAAGAATGGCTAAAATCTAACCAACGTATAAACAAAGTTTTTGCCACAACACACGAAACCCGCTTCTGCCCAGTTCTGTGTGAGTGGTGAATTTAGGAGCTTATTTAATTCTCCCTTTAGTTAATTAAATAATTTAGATGATTAGTCGATTTCAGATTCTTTTCTAAACTTCGGTAATTGATCAGTTAATTAATTAGTTTCGGTATTTAGTTTTACTAATTAATTAGTTGAGATGCATAATTGAATAGATTCCCCATTTGATTAACTAGAGTATATTTGGTTTCAATTTCGGCATGTATGAATTTCGGCAATATAATTAGTTTCGCTTTAAAAGAATTAATTTTGGTTCTTGGTTGAATCGGTCTTTATTTAATTTTAACATTTAATTAGTTGAATTTGGAATTTAAGTAATTTCGACGTCTCTAGTTTTCATCATTTGACAATTAGCTTAATTAAATAAATAAATAAAAGATAAACCGGCAAATTTTGATTAGTGTCCTGTTTGGGTTTCATCTAATTTAATTATTGCATAGCTAATTCTATCTCATATAGTTTAGTATTCATGTCATCTAGCACTTAGGAACTTACACCATGTCATTCATGCATCCTGGCTTAGCGTACGTTTAATTTGACTCATTAGATTTTGTTAACATTTTACTTCATTGTTACTTTAATTTGCTTAGTTGATTATTTTCATTGCTCGACCACGAGGTGTTAACACTTTTCACATGTTAGAAGAATTAGAGAGTAGTAAAATTGATGCAGATTGTATATGAACCTTTTATATATAGAGAAAACGTACTGAAAAAGCGTTTAAATTATCTAATGTAGTCAAATCTCATAATTAGAATCTTTGATTTGTAGGAGTAAAGGCCGACTTCCGCATTTTTAGTTACTTCTATTGTTCAAAGCATTTTGCTCAATCCTTCCCTGAGAGCCTCCTAGACAAGTCTGCATATAAAAGGCACTAACTTGCTTGCCAAGCATAGGGCAATACATGTGCTAGGATACCTATCTACTCTACATTCTCTTGGGAAAACTACAAAAAAAAACGAATTCCGTAGGCTTGGTCAAGGTCCCTAAAGTTGATTTTTTTTCAATTTTATGAATTTTTATGAGTTTTCTATTAATTTTTTTGAAAAAATAAAATGCCGAAAAATACTGAAAAAATGAAAAATTATTTTATGAATTTTCATGGATTTTCTATTAATTTTCGAAATTAAATAAATAAAAAATACAAAAAAATATGAAAAATCATTTTTTGGTCAAAATTGGTTCCCTAAGCTTGATCAAGGTCCCCCAAAATTGATTTTTAAATTTTATGAATTTTTATAGATTTTTTAATTAATTTTAAAAGAGAAAATGTGATTAAAAATTAGGTGTCAACAGCTGCCCCTCTTTGAAAGGAATCTCAGCAGAGGTTCATTTCAAAGACGAGATGACACCTGAATCCTGATCGACTCAACACAATGAAATAAAAAGAGTCGTGACATGAATGTTCCACTGAAAATGAAATGATAACTTAAGGATTCGTTATAAGAAAACCTTAGGGTGGTTGAATTTGAACTCGTATTGTAGGTCAACCCATGATAGATTCCTAATGAAAGGATTCTACTGAATAAATTTTGACCTGTATGGTAGGTCACCCCATGGTAGATTCCTAATGAAAGGATTCTACTGATTAAAATTTGATTGAAATTTGACCCGTATGGTAGGTCAGCCCATGGTAGATTCCTAATGAAAGGATTCTACTGATTAAAATTTGATTGAAATTTGACCCGTATGGTAGGTCACCCCATGGTAGATTCCTAATGAAAGGATTCTACTTATTAAATTTTGACCCGTATGGTGGGTCGTCCCATGGTAGATTCCTAATGAAAGAATTCTACTGATTAAAAATTGAATTAAAATTTCACCCGTATGGTGGGTCGTACCATTTGATCCGTATGGTGGGCCGTACCATGGTAGATTCCTAATAAAAGGATTTTACTATTTTAAAATTTCATTGAGATTTGACCCATATGGTAGGTCACCCCATGAAAATACCTATAAGAAGGACTTGGTGCCTGTAGAAAGGACTTGGTGCCTGTAAGAAGGACTTGCTTTGCCTGTAAGAAGGACTTGCTTTGCCTGTAAGAAGGACTTGGTTTGCCTGTAAGAAGGACTTAGTTTGCCTGTAAGAAGGACTTGATTTGCCTGTAAGAAGGACTTTGTTTGCCTGTAAGAAGGACTTAGTTTGCCTGTAAGAAGGACTTGATTTGCCTGTAAGAAGGACTTTATGCCTGTAAGAAGGACTTGGTTTGCCTGTAATAAGGACTTTGTGCCTGTAAGAAGGACTTGGTTTGCCTGTAAGAAGGACTTTGTTTGCCTGTAAGAAAGACTTTATGCCTGTAAGAAGGACTTGATTTGCCTGTAAGAAGGACTTTATGCCTGTAAGAAGGACTTTGTGCCTGTAAGAAGGACTTGATTTGCCTGTAAGAAGGACTTTGTGCCTGTAAGAAGGACTTGATTTGCCTGTAAGAAGGACTTTGTGCCTGTAAGAAGGACTTGGTTTGCCTGTAAGAAGGACTTAGTTTGCCTATAAGAAGGACTTGGTGCCTATAAGAAGGACTTGGTTTGCCTGTAAGAAGGACTTTGTTTGCCTGTAAGAAGGACTTTGTGCCTGTAAGAAGGACTTGATTTGCCTGTAAGAAGGACTTTGTGTACCTCAAAGGGTGCCATTCTGAAATCTGGGGAGACCAGGAATCCTGCAGAAGCTCAAACCCAAATTATATTCTCCTGTCGTTTTAGGAATAAACCAAAGAGGCAGAGATCAAAAGGTCTCAAACATTATTGTCCTTGAGACAAATCATGCTTTATTGAAGAATGTGGATACCTGTATATACCGCAATGGATTCGAGTATCCCAACAACCGTCAGAATTCATTCTCTTGAAAGGTTCTGGTTGAAGATATACTTACCTGAGAATTTGGAAGAAATGCTTGGTGGCTTCTGGACAACCAGGCTTGTTCATTCAATAATCGCCGAATGAATTTCAAGACTTTGGAAGGTAACTCAAACACCGGGAATGTGTTGCCTGTCGGGCAATGTCAGAGCTAACATGTGCAAGCATTTTCATCAATGCGTTCATTGGTTCATACAAAATTGTTCAGCTAAGTTTGCCATGATTAAAGGCAGTCTATGTAATAACTCATGATGCAATCGATCAACATATAGATCATGTATTGCATTACCACTTCTGTTTAAGGAGGTTCTTATAGTATGAACACCTCGAATGTAATCTGAATGGGGGACTTCATTCCGAAATGGCTTTTTCTCACTCTGGAGAAAGGCTGTTTATCTGTAGATCAAAATGTTAGACTTGTGTGGAAATGGTTTGCCTTTCCTCATCCTGTCATGCCCCATTCTGCACATTTGATATCTCCTGTGCAGTTTATGCTCTAATTTGGAGTTGGTAAGTTAAACACACGGAATAGTCATACATAATTCATGAACTGTGTAAGCACAATGCAGATGTGACAATTTTTTAGCATCACGTGTGTTTATATAATGTGCAAATATGGGCGAATTTAAATTGCCCCTGGTATGTGGGCGGACCGAACAAATTGGGAAGCCTACTCCTTATGTCGAGGGGTGGTTTGTCTCAAACTTTACCCCTGCGCGATGAAGCATATGGGCGAGGGAGCATTTTGGTTTGTTTAATGCCCCTGCAAGAAGCAGAGAAATTATTCTTGAAACCAAACGAGATAAGGAAGACATATTTGCTTTTTCGTTTCAGAGCTTGCGATCAATTTGCCCCATTTTTCACCAGAATAGATCTTGTCAGGTGATCATACTTTTCTTTTGGATTTGTCTCCTTCAACATGTTAAATGTTAGTATAAATATTTCCTGTGAAAAGAAAAGGAGACATGTCAACCAGTATTAAAAGGGATAAATTGGAAACGATACTGATTTACCCTTCATTTTGAATGCCTTGGACAAGTCTTTTACCAATTTTGCTGGATTGAGTTTTCTTCGACTTTTGTTGGATGCTTCACCATTAAGCCGAGAATGTAGCAAAATATTGACTTCGGTATTACTCGTCGAGTATTCCTGCTTGCAAAAAGAAATGCACAAAAAGTTGTTTCATTTATTTATAATACATACAACATTCCCCACCCTCGGGGATCGAACTCGGGATATTTCGGACCTACTGTCATCCCCCATACCATTTGGTCCATTGGACCATAGATGTCCATGGGGCTATCCTTTCAAAGGTTAATCTTTGGGGATAAAGCAGCCTTGTTGTATCACCTTATGCCATGTTACGGTATTTCTCGAGGTAATTTGCAATCCCTGTTAAGAATGGAATAAGACAATTCAAGACTTGAGATGATTATGTGCACATTAGAACGATACAGAATTACCCATTTCTGAGATTGTTCGCGTCTTTCGCTTGTACTTTCCTCTATCCGAAGCTGTCCATCCCGTGGTAATGCCCATGAATAGATTTGCCCCCAAATTTTGTTCAACTTGTATTCGGATATGATTGCGTTCTCGGGTCGATTTGCAATTTCCTGAGAATAGAAGGGGCTTAATTTTAAAACTTGGAGCAACTGAGGGTAAATTGAAACAATACGGAGTTACCCTTCAGGTTTATCCAGATTTTTACTCGCCATCAATTCGTCGCGAGGTTGGTGAGGTGGCGGATTCGAGCATTTAATAGGGGGAAGTCGGATTATTACTCCTTGCTTTTACACATTCACAAAAGCAGAAAAACATATCACGCAAGGAAATAAAACACATTCACTCATTCAAGATCAGTTTTGCTTCCTCTACAGGCTCTCCCATGATCAGCTGGCTTCATCCCAAATTAGGTATGCATCGGCCATATCGAAGGTCTGGTGGTCACTGGCTGAACAAGTGCATCACAGTCCCGATGCTTTACCGATATCAAACTGGTTGATTATGGCGAAAAGATCATCGTCAATGTCCGCTTGGTGGTAATCTGTCCCTTCTTCCTCGGGAGGTATTGATACTGATCCAGTATTATTGGTCCTTTTGTACCCTGCTCCAACAGAACTCGATCCTGTTATAAATTGGTCTAACTCACCTCTTAAACGTGCATTTTCGATCCTCAGATCATACATTTCATCGATGGTGAGGAGGAGGCTATTGCAGTTGGGGCAGGTGGCGGAGTCAAAAGTCTCTTTATACATCTTGTTTTCCGCTCGGAGGTTTTCATTTTCAACTCTTAGAAACTCGGCTTCGTTGTGCTCATGACGAGTCTTCATTCGGGTTCGTCTATTTTGAAACCAGAACTTGATTTGCGAAGGTTCAAGGCCTAGCTCTTGACTCAGTTCCATTTTTTGTTTGCCGTCTGGCATAGGGCACGTTCTGAAGAAAGCTTCAAGCTTTCGTACTTGCTCCTCAGTATGGCGACGGTAACGCTTCTTTTGACCTTTACCGTTGTTGTCATTGTCCTTACCGGGCTCTTGGACGTCGTCGGTGGAAGGGCCGGGCTCCATAGGCTCGATCCCAAATATGGCTTCGAACTCTTCCTCTCCCATATTCAGCAAGTAACGATAACTTTCAAGTGTGTTGGGTTGAGACATCTTCGATTTGGTTAACGATTTCTCAAAGTTTGATATCTCTTCTTGTATTTTCACTCTCTGGATTTTTCTGGGAGACTGCGTATGCTTTAAGAGTCTCTCTTTCGAGCACGAATGAGAATTATCAAGAAGATGCCTCCTTTAAAATTAGACGTGGGTTTAGCAACTGTATTGCCTCTCTCGAGTGTTCTGGCTTTCTCGATTTTCTTTTCATCGTATCTCTCGCCCAGCTCGTCTCCTTCCATCTTTCCGTGGAAGGGGGCCCCTTGTTGCTGTCTCCACCGTCAATTTGCTGGCGAGTTCTTCAATAAAGATGAGTCGTATCTCTTTTCTGCCGAAAATGTCTTTGTCTCCCACTCAGCTTATTTTTTATCCTTTCTTTTTCAAAGTAGTGGCGTCTCGTCCAACTTTTCCGTAGAGATGTCGGATTTGCTTGGCTCGAGATTGGAGACGAGTAGCGGAGGTGATACTGATAGGGAATGGTAGACAGGAAAATTTGGCTAGTAGAGACCTGCAAAAATGAAAGAGAATGCGGCAGTATATGTTCTTCATATTCTAGAAAAATTGGAACGATACTGTTTTACCCTCGTGTATACTTCCATTGAATTTGAATTGAGGAAGTTCCTTCATTTGGATTGGATTGAATTGTATGTTCCGAGTTGCCCTTCACTTTGAGCTTGCCACATATGTGCTTTGCTTAGTTGGGCCTTGTTTTCTTTCGGGTTGCCTTGGACCATCATCATTTTCCATGCCATTGGGTCCGTGGACCGGAGGGCTCCTTTAATTTGAAGGTTACCTTGAAGGCGAATGAGTCCTATCGCATTCCATTGGGTCATTTCATTTTGCGACACTCTTGAGGCACTTTGCAATCCCCTGGGTGAGAATAGAACAAATCCAATTTAGCATTTTGCAACGATTGAGGGTAAATTGGAACGACACACAGTTACCCGTCTTCGAGCTCGCCTGGGCTTTTCACTTGAAATTTCCCTACGTGAGGCCATTCAACATTTCTCATTATGGCAGTCAGCGACGTTGCCACAAATTGATCCGCCCTAAATCTAGCATAAAAAGGGATTCACGCATTCGACGGGATAAATAAATTGCCCCCTTGTCCTTGAATTAAATCGAGATACCTAGAAAGCTGGAAAATATCATACGCAGGGGAATTAAGCATGAAATGAAAGGTGCACTTATTCAAGGTCAGTTCTGCCTCTCCTGTGGCTCTTTGATAATCAGCTAGTCTCGTGTTGGTTCGGGTGTGGATAACCGATGTTTGAGAGTCCCTACTCACTAGCTCCTGATCGCGGCTTGGGATGTCTGTCAACCCTAAACTGGTTGACCAGGGCAGTAAGCTCATCATCTGGGTAATCTCTTGAACCTTCCAGCAACTGATGCTCGAATTGGGTATTGTTGTTGGCAAATGCTGGCGGTAGATTTCTTATTCTGTCCTCGCCATGAGCAATTTGACTTCTCATGCTGGAGCCTTCATCATTACTCGAGAAAGTGTGGGGATCACCAACTGTCCTGCTGCCAAAAACTCCTTCCATTCGAGGATTAGAGAAGTGGAAGTGCTCAGGATAACTTCTTGTCTGATTCTCTGGCTGCGCAGGCGCGCTGATCATGGGATGAGTTCTAGCCACAGGTTGGTGCTCAAACCAAGGAATCTGAATATACTGCTCCTGCGGTCTATACTCTTGAAGAGCATTAGGGTGATTCTGGGGGATACTTTGATTAACGCCTGGGGGATTGATGGCATGGCTACTAGCTTGGTTGATGATGGGAAGTGGCTCGCCCCATGCTAACCTGGGGAACTTATGGTGGCGAGGAGACTCGACGTTCAGGCTTGGATCAGTCCCGCCTTGGTTTTCTTGATTCTGAGCTGCATTGTGTTCTCTCACCCTTTTTCTGTACTTCTGAAGATGACTCGAAACATTTGCTTTAGTGAGTCCCTCTACCTTCATAATTTCCAGTATATGTTGCGGCCGTGCCGAATCTATTCCTAGCTGCTGAACTGCATTAACAAACATACGATGCAGCTCGGGAGACCAACTCATCTTCTTTCTCCAGTTGCTTGGAACAAAATTGAAGGCTTGATGCTTGTTCTCATGGTCGTGCAATTGCTTCCTTACCACGTGCTGCCATATGTTTTGAAGCATCTGAACTCTAACTGGTTTCGTTACGACGTCTTGGGCCCCATTTAAGACAGCCTTCATTAGGGCTTGCTGATCATCGCTTGCCGATATTACGAGGACTGGCATGTTTAATTTAGAATTGATGACTTCCAAGAGAGTGAAAACATCCATGTCAATCCCTACCATGGCGGTGAGGACGATATCAAACTGGTCACCACTCCTCCTTAATATCTCTAAGGCCTCTGTCGCCTTTGCTTGAGCTACAACCTTATACCGGCATTTTCTCAATACGGTAACAAGGATTGACAGAGAGACTGGATTACCGTCAATGTCCATGACCAGTAGACCCTCAGGGTAAGGAACTTCATTAGCTTCGACCAGGGTTGAACATGCGCCCGTTTCCCTAATGCTAGACATATTTCTGGATCTAGGACTGCCGACTCAAGACCGCCTCAGGATGTCTTCTTGGACTTGAGGGATCACGGGATCGTCGATAGCTTCTCGTAACAGGTTTTCAAAGCCGATGCTTTGATGGTGAAGGTTTTGAATTCCTCTCCCACGAGAACTCCTTCCTCTCTATCTTTCTCCTGCGAGTTCTTGCAGATAAACTCTCACTCTCACTATCAAATGAGGACAAGTTCTCTCTCTGGCAATAGCAACGACCTCCCTCTTCACGGGCAGCGCTATTAGATTTTTCGAGAGAGAAAATCTGACATTCAGCTTTTGATCAAAGGAGAAATCCTTGTTTCTCGCTCAGTTTGTCTTCTTCTTTCTTTTCGTGATAGGGGGCCCCTGTCAAGATCTCCACCGTCGATTTACTGGCGGGTCCTCCAATAAAGACGAGTCGTATCTCCTTTTCTGCCGAAAATTTCTTTGTCCCCCACTCAGCTCGTCTTTTCGTTCTTTCTTTTTTCAAGGCGGTGGAGTCCCGTCCAGCTTTTTCACTAAGACGTCGGGTTTGTTCGGCTCGAGGTTGCCACTTGGCTGGAATTTGAGCCACCGGGGGTGTTGCCGACAGAGAATGGTAGATAGGAAAACCTATAAGGACTGCCCCTGTGAAATCAGTATTTAAATTGAAGCAGCTTACCATCTTTGCATTCTGCTCATCTGCCTCACCTCTCTCTCCCTTTCTTTCATATTCTGCTTTCGAAAATGGCCAATTCTCCTAACCACACCTTATCCACGGAAGTCCTGGCTGGGTGGGAGAGACTCTACAATCTTCTTGGTAGAGGTTACGCTCATGTAGCCAAAAACTCTACCGTTGAGGCTGAAATCCTCGGTTTATTCAGGACCGTGGACGCTGCTTCTGTTGCGGGTACCCAACTAGGAAAGGAGTATCGGAACTTCTCGACCCTCTTCATCAATTTTCTAGCTGCCTATAACCGCGCTTATGAGACGGTCCTTGTGACCGCCGTCGTGAAAGCCCGTTACCGAGACCGGCACGAGCGTCTGGCAACAGTTACGTTTGTGGCTGATAATCACAAAAAGGCTCTCAAGTTTGCCAACGATCAGCTTTCATGGCTGGTTCGTGAGAGGGGAAAGTTGGTGGACCGTCTGGCCTTGGTCCGAACTTACGCCGAACAGGAGCCAGGCAATATTGTGATGAGGTGTAAATGTGGTTGGCTGCAGGAGAGACTTGATGACATTACGGCAGACATTGCTTTCGAGAGGGCAGCGATTCCGGACCTGGAGTTTGCCGTTGAGCATTACGAGGCCACTATGGCCCAGGTTAAAGAGAAGTGCGATCGCCTCTTCTTTAGGCTCGCGGAGCTTGATCCCGAGAGCGCCCGGTGCATCCAGAGCATCAACTGTTTGGAGAGTCAGTTGAGCTCTTTCGTAATGGTCATCAAGGCCCAGTTTAGCTTTACCTTTCCTCCCCAGTGAGTTGTTGTAATACTCTTTGATGAATGGAATGAAAGAAAAGCTTCACGTGTTTTGTTTTGTTGTTTTTTTTTAATTTTCCTGCTATCGTTTCTTCCGCATAGCATAATAGAACGATTTGAGGTACCGAAGATGTCGAGGCTTAATGTTCTTCTTGATGTTCTTGTTTAATTGCTCCAGACGATGATATCGAGAACATTGATGATGGGTTCGGCGGTGGCCCCCACTATCCATCTTGAGATCACGAACAATAACGCTATGACAACTCGATCAGTGCGCTGGTAGTAAATCCGGCCACCTGTTGTGTGCCCGCTTTTATCTATATTTTGTTTCTTTCGGCGTCCACTTGCTCGTGTCGGTCGCCTGTAGCGTCGGGAGAAATTCCTGTGGGCCACGTTCATTAATAGAACCTCGGTCCTCTAAAGCCCTCCGCATGTTTCGGATAAGAGGAAATTTTAAGACCGGTCTCTGGTTGATTTGATCAGGTAAAGGTATTTGTTTCATGGGTTCTGATTATATAATCCATATTGTTTTTCAAAAGACGCGGGATCCTCTGCAATACATTAAATATGCCCCCATGTTTAATCAGTATAAATCCACCGTCATATCAGAATACACTGCCCATACAAGTTTACGGATTGACACAACTTTGTCTGTCAAAGATGGACAATGTTCGTTTGCCCCCCAGAATTAACGGTTGAAGCCTCGGTGTTTTTCGTCTTTTGGTATTTCTGAAGATGATTCTTGATATATTATTGAACTTAATTTTTACACCCGTCTGGGGTATCTAGGATCTCCCTGCAAAAGAAAAGGATATAATTAGTATGCGACACAAGAAATGTCGGTCCATGACTCCTATATTAGTCCAATTTGATTTTTTCTATTTTATAGAGAAATCAGAAGAAAGAAAAAAAAATTTCCTTAGGAAGAAATGGGTTAATTTCTGATACAGAATTTTTTTCAGATTTATTATTCTTTTTTTTTTATTTTTTTAAAGGAATGTGACAAAGTCTCTTGACGTTTACTAAAATTTTTGAAGGAATTTCCTTTTTATCAAAATAAATTTTCAGAGGTAAATTTGTCAGGAAAATTTTATTTTTATTGAAGCAGGAAAGACATGACAAAAAATCCTTTATTGGTTAACGAAATTCCCCCGAGACATTAGTCTAATTTTATTTAGAGAAACTTTTCTTAGAAAAACATGAGCGAATTTCTCGAAAAGAATTTTTGTTGCAAGTTTTTATAATTTGAAAGAATGTGATAAAATCACTTGATGTTTTTTTTAAATGAATTTTTCTTTTTATCGAAATAAATTTTCAGAGGAAAATTTGTCGGGAAAATTTCATTTTTATTGGAGAGAAAAAAAACATGAAAAAAATCTCTTATTGGTCAATTAGTCTAATTTTATTTAGAGAAAATTTTCTTAGAAAAACATGAGCGAATTTCTCGAGAAGAATTTTCTTGCAAGTTTTTATAATTTGAAAAATGTGATAAAATCACTTGATGTCTACTAGAGTTTTTTTTTTTTAAGGAATTTTTCTTTTTATTGAAATTTTCAGAGGAAAATTTTTTCAAGAAAATTTCATTTTTATTGAAGCAATAAAAATATGACAAAATCCCTTATTGGTTAATAAAATTCCCATGAAGGGATTTTTTTACATCATTTTTTCAAAAAAAAAAATTTAAAAGAAATGAGGGACAAATTTAATTTTTATTTTCTTTTAAAAAGAATGGTCGTAATATCAAGCTCAAAAACTGACTAACACCTAGCATGGACCGACCGAAAATAAATACAAGATAAAATTAGAGAACTTACTTTTACCTTGGAGAAATGCAAATCACATAGTCATGCGCATGACTCAAGTGAGGAGTGGATTCTAGAAAATAAAAGAAGGAGAGACAAGGTATGGACCTAAAAAGGCTCCCACTATTTGAATTGACAAACTTACCCTCCGCGCAATCAAATCACAATGGGAAGAATTGTCAATTCAGATAATGAGCGGAATAAAATATGGTCAACCCGAGCGCAATCGACGCAAGAGCTTTGCATATTCGATCCCTATCTATGGCTTTCTAGGAAGAATTTCGCGACTTGGGTTTAGACGCTTGTGTGTGCAGGTGTCGTGATCCTCATAGTATGCAAGACACGCACAACAATTGATATCAAAACATCGCTTCTAAAAATGTGCGAAATTAAACAAATAAACCCAACACCGAGCCTGCAAAACAAAGGGGTTAGCCAAACACTCCGCCCCTTATAACTCCCATCCTGCAAAAACATATAACACCTATAGAATGAGTCCCAAACAATATCGCCAGAAGCGAGATATGCATGAAATTTTCATTGGCCTAAGTCCACTAAGACTCTTAAAATTTCGAAAAAATTTAAGTATTCCAATTGGTATCTTTTTTCGAAAATTTAAAAATCCCGTCCCCAGCGGAGTCGCCAGTCTGTCGCGACCCTCTAAAAAAAAATTTAAATTTTAAAGGGGGGTTAACGGATTATTAGGTTAATTAGATTTGACTAACCTAACGCGGACCCTCCCAAGCCCTACCGAATCGCAACTTTGGTTTTTGTTTAAATGATTTTAAAATTTGGAGTCGCCACTAATCGTTCTTGGTAGGTCGATTAGAAACCTAAATAAATTAGCGGGAGAACTAATTTATTCCTGCGAACCAGAGATTATGAGCTCGGGGACTTGGTTACACTAGTTAATTAAAACTAATGCCCTTTCGGTACCTTAATTTCATGGATATCCTAATTCGGCAACTCAGGCTTGGTCTATTCCTAAGGCTTTAATAGGGTATTCTCTTTTGTGTTTTCAGTTTTTAAATAGGATGCATGGATGGTATATATTTTTATTTGTTATATTTTTTTAAGTGTTAAAGATTCCCTGAAGCCGTAAGAGGGAGTGTGTTAACAACTTCTGTGCAGTATTACGACCTACTCATCTTTTGGGTTTGATGATTCAAAAATTAAATTATAGGAAGTACATGACAGTGAATAAACACCTCCAATGGGAGGCCTAGCATTGGCTTGGCTCTTCCCTTTGGGATTTAAGGTACAGGTATTTAAGTTGCAAGTATTTAAACTACTGTAAGTAAAAAACCTCCAATGGGAGGCTAAGCATTGGCTTGGCTCTTCCCTTTGGGATTTAAGATACAGGTATTTAAGTTGCAGGTATTTAACTACTGTAAGTAAAAACCTCCAATGGGAGGCTAAGCATTGGCTTGGCTCTTCCCTTTGGGATTTAAGGTACAGGTATTTAAGTTGCAGGTATTTAACTACTATAAGTAAAAACCTCCAATGGGAGGCTAAGCATTGGCTTGGCTCTTCCCTTTGGGATTTAAGATACAGGTATTTAAGTTGCAGGTATTTAACTACTGTAAGTAAAAACCTCCAATGGGAGGCTAAGCATTGGCTTGGCTCTTCCCTTTGGGATTTAAGGTACAGGTATTTAAGTTGCAGGTATTTAACTACTGTAAGTAAAAACCTCCAATGGGAGGCTAAGCATTGGCTTGGCTCTTCCCTTTGGGATTTATGGTGCAGGTATTTAAGTTGCGGATGGATTTTGTCCTCTCCATTCTGGGGTATGAATTCTTTAAAATAAAATACAACGAATTGATTCAACAATTTGAAATTTGTACGCGCTTGAGGACTCCTCCAAGCCGATTTTGTGCTTCCATAGGGTTGACCATTGATATAGAGTTGCGTCTTCCTGACATAAAATAGAGTGAAGTGTCAGTACAAAATATGTGCTAATCTGCACCTAAAATCAGAAGAGTGGAAAGAGTACTTATCTCCCGTTTTTTTGGGGAGGGATTTCTATAATTGATTTTCGCTCTCTATGTTCCCAATATAGAGAGTTTCCTTTGAATTAAGAGGGACTTTTAGTCACAGATCAGTTGAGAAATCGGTGGACAGCTTAGGAGCTTATCTGGGCCGATTTTTGCATCTCTACGAGATTTTTGCTGTTGACATAGAGATATTCTTCTCCTGACATAAAATATATAAAAAAAAATAGGAGAGGGGTTCAGTGCAGCATATCTGTATTAATCTTTACCAAAAAAATATAGAGGATAAAGAGAGGACTTAGCTTTAACTTTGCCGCCGAAAGTACTATTGGTGCTGAGATTGGATAAGGTTCTCCTTCTCTAACGGGTTGTGGAGGGTGCAAAAGCAATAATCTTGAATGAAGTAACGCTCTCCATTTCTCAACATGAGTTATTTCGTCAGAGAAGCCTATTACTCGCCGTAACCAATGTCGAAATTAATTGTGCAGACCCTGTCGAATATTTCCGACACACTTAGAAGAGGCTGGTGATGGAACCGCACCAATACCCCTTCGCGCGAGTACTAGATTTCTGGTTTTGATACGCCCCATAGTCTGATAAAGCTGGTCAAACATCACCTGCTGAAGTTGATGGGTAATGATATCATCGTGCTCCATCTCCTGTTTCATCACAGTTGCCACAGACCCCTGCTAAAGAGATTTCGAGCACTTGTTGCTCGGTTACTGGATTAAGAAGTGTATGGAGGTCACAATCGGAAATATAGGGGCCGGCTGTCCCGGTTTAAAGGTATGTTCTCGGGCTTGGAATTATCTGAAGGAGACAGCGGGGATGCAAGCCGAAGTGATGGTGGTAGCCGAGGACTTGGGCCTAAAATCCCTGACTGAACGGCCAGTAAGAATGCAAAGTTGGGCCTCGAAGAGGACGGAAACTAAAAACCCAAACGAGAGCAAAGGGGTAGGGCGATCATAGAGACCACCAATTAAAGTAATTGATTGGCGAGGATAGGAGAAATTGAGAAATCAGAGAGAGCAAAAGTGCAAGGCCATTCATCAAATGGTGGTGAACGATTCCGAACTTGGCCCGGATTCTGAAGTGGACAATGAGGTGGAGCGATTTGCGAGAGAGAGGTGAAGAGAGGCTTTGAAAGATTTTGCAAGTTCAAGAACGGATGAGTCGGAGAAACCCAGTGGAGGACCGATGAAAGAAGCTCAGACGGTGACTCTTATTCTAGGCTTCGTTTTCCGATTTGCCGTTGAAACCAGAAAGTTTTGGGGCGGAGAAGGATTTGCTGTCAGAGGAGGGTCACGGTGAGATGACCTCAGTGGAGTTGGGGCCCAGCAGATCAACTCTCACGGTTTGGACCTCAAATGGAGCGTTGGATCGAAAATGAAAGACCCAAGTGACCCTTTCAGCTCTCCATTTTGCTCGCGTTGCTGATGAAGAGATCATCAAAGTTATCTGAGGTTCGGGGCATCGCCTTTAGTTTCGAGCCATTGGTGTGATAAGAATGGGAGATGCCAGCAGATCGAGGTCCGAGATTGGGTATTGTCGAAGAATAAGGTGATGAAGAAGAGGAAAAAGATCGACCAAGACATAGAGAAACAAGTTTCAAGTCCAAGAGAGAAGGACGAGGAAGATCCTGTGTGGCTCCTCATATGACTGGGATCTGTTCTACCTCCATCGAGCCCAAGCACCGAGAAGAGAAGCCCCCCCCCCTTTTCTTTCGGACCTGCAGCTCCCCAGCAACAAAATGAAGTTGGCCACCAAAAAGATCGACTGAGATGGTGATGACCGTGAGGTGGTGGGATGTAGTTGGCACGTGGGTGTTTGGTGAGAAGGAAGTGGCTGCCTCATTTGCTTAGTTGGACCTAATTTGTCCAAAGCAATGTTAAATCATTTTCTTAAGCAGGCATCAGGGTCCTAGTGACGCTTAGTACAGATCGATGGCGACGTCGTTAAATGAACGGATCACGGTGGGGCTGCATTGTATCGACGAAAAACGCGCGACAATAATAATAAAATAAAAAAAATAAAAATAAAAATAAAAAATAAAAAATAAAATCATCATCAAGAGAACACATTAATAATATGTTAATCACCCATTCTCCTAGGGGTTAATTAACCGACGAAACAAAAGCATGGTGGTGAAGTGCAGAGGTATGAACATTTCGCAGCAAAGCACGAGAAATCAATGTAAATGCAAGTTAACATACCAGCAGCTCGCTATCAATCACAATCTGCAGCAAGCTTGAGCGTTAAGAGTAATAAAAAACGATGGAAATTTTGCAAACAAAATCGTAGTTTGACGAATTAGTCGAAGAAGCAAGGAATAGTTCGGAAGAATGGCTAAAATCTAACCAACGTATAAACAAAGTTTTTGCCACAACACACGAAACCTGCTTCTGCCCAGTTCTGTGTGAGTGGTGAATTTAGGAGCTTATTTAATTCTCCCTTTAGTTAATTAAATAATTTAGATGATTAGTCGATTTCAGATTCTTTTCTAAACTTCGGTAATTGATCAGTTAATTAATTAGTTTCGGTATTTAGTTTTACTAATTAATTAGTTGAGATGCATAATTGAATAGATTCCCCATTTGATTAACTAGAGTATATTTGGTTTCAATTTCGGCATGTATGAATTTCGGCAATATAATTAGTTTCGCTTTAAAAGAATTAATTTTGGTTCTTGGTTGAATCGGTCTTTATTTAATTTTAACATTTAATTAGTTGAATTTGGAATTTAAGTAATTTCGACGTCTCTAGTTTTCATCATTTGATAATTAGCTTAATTGAGTCTTTTATATAATAATAAAGTCTTATAAATAAATAAAAAATAAACCGGAAAATTTTGATTAGTATCCTGTTTGGGTTTCATCTAATTTAATTATTGCATAGCTAATTCTATCTCATGTAGTTTAGTATTCATGTCATCTAGCACTTAGGAACTTACACCATGTCATTCATGCATCCTGGCTTAGCGTACGTTTAATTTGACTCATTAGATTTTGTTAACATTTTGCTTCATTATTACTTTAATTTACTTAGTTGATTATTTTCATTGCTTAACCACCAGGTGTTAACACCTTTCATATGTTAGAAGAATTAGAGAGTAGTAAAATTGATGTAGATTGCATATAAACCTTTTTATATAGAGAAAACGTACTGAAAAAGCGTTTAAATTATCTAATGTAGTCAAATCTCATAATTAGAATCTTTGATTTGTAGGAGTAAAGGCCGACTTCCGCATTTTTAGTTACTTCTATTGTTCAAAGCATTTTGCTCAATCCTTCCCTGAGAGCCTCCTAGACAAGTCTGCATATAAAAGGCACTAACTTGCTTGCCAAGCATAGGGCAATACATGTGCTAGGATACCTATCTACTCTACATTCTCTTGGGAAAACTACAAAAAAAAACGAATTCCGTAGGCTTGGTCAAGGTCCCTAAAGTTGATTTTTTTTCAATTTTATGAATTTTTATGAGTTTTCTATTAATTTTTTTGAAAAAATAAAATGCCGAAAAATACTGAAAAAATGAAAAATTATTTTATGAATTTTCATGGATTTTCTATTAATTTTCGAAATTAAATAAATAAAAAATACAAAAAAATATGAAAAATCATTTTTTGGTCAAAATTGGTTCCCTAAGCTTGATCAAGGTCCCCCAAAATTGATTTTTAAATTTTATGAATTTTTATAGATTTTTTAATTAATTTTAAAAGAGAAAATGTGATTAAAAATTAGGTGTCAACACACGACACGACATAACGACTCTCAAAGAGTGTCGATACTTCCTAATCTATTGGTAAAAGGATTGGAGGGTGGGGACGATGATATCACAGGTGCTAGATTCGACTCCCAATACAATTTCGAATGAAGTGTCATACAATTTTACATCATTTCTCTTGCATTCCCGCATCTTTGCTCAAGCAAAAGAAAACACGTGAACCGAAAGATCTTATGCCCCGTTCGATTTCAATTTTATGGCATGTTAGTTTCAGAGAAGATTTCGTGCTAAAGGAAAATGCTATTCGAGAAATCACTTTCTAGGAAAATATTCTCCCTCCTCTGATCAGGGGTTCATTTTCCTAATCTTAAGCATGTGTTTCTTCGCTGATCGTAAATAATTTTTCGTTAACTGATCACTCTCGATCATTCTCGGCAAATCAAACGGGAAATTATTTTGCTCAAACCAATATGACATTATTTCTCTCTTGATTATATTTTGAGATTGGGTAGGCCTGCCAAGAGGCCCAAAACTACAAAAATTTCGTCAAGGACATGGCATGGCCCGATCGGATATGGTCCGGTCTTTTTACGATCCGCGTTGAAGTTGGGCTAAATAGAACTGGACCTATCGTCTCAACCAAGCCCATGAGTTCTTCTTCTTCTTCTTAATTTTTCCCTGTTCATCAAGGGCAGATGAACGAGCGGCCTCCTTAGTCGACACGTGGCGTATGTCTTTACCATAATTCGCCGCATATTCATAAAAAACAAAAGACCGTTTGCTTATCGAGTTCGTCCATTTCGCTGACCATGGATAGAAGAAAAATCCGAAAAACGAGAGTACTTTGCTACTGAGATCTACGAATTCAGAAGTAGATTTTTATGTTTACCATTATACATAATAATTTCCCCGTTCACTGTGTTTTTGTTGCGTTCAATTTGACTGTTGATAGGAGCAAATTAATTGTATCGAAGTAAAGTGAGATAATTGTCCATAAAGTCCTAAAACTATCGCGTAGTAATCAATTCAGGCATAAATATTTTAATTATGCTAATTTAGTCCTAAAACCTCTTGATGATTTTGTCAATTTAGTTATAAACCTTTTTTTTTATTTAGTGCTAAATCTTTCGACAAATTTATCGATTTAATCATAAACCTATAATTTAGATATTAGATTAGAATGACTATATTAACAAACGACAAAATATTTAGGACTAAATTGGCAATCTTTCAAAAGATTTATGGCTAAAGTGGAACAATTGAGTATTTATGATTAAATTGGTAAATCAATAAAATGTTTAAGACTAAATTGACACAATTATGATTGAATTAACCTATGCACAATAGTTTTATGATCTTTTTTTTTTTTTTTGATAATTTTCCTTAAGCCTAATTGACCGAATTCTCTCCGGCCAAAGCTTTACCCACGTGATGAATTGATGAGGAGAGAGAGAGAGAGAGACCTATGTCCGATGTACCCACGTCGAGCAAATTCAAGAGCGGTCGGGTCGAATCCTCCCTCTCTCTCTCTCCAAATCTTAGTCGAAAGTTTTTTTTTTTTTTCTAATTCCAGAAGAGACATGAACCCATGAAGTAATTATTTATTAAATCGGGTCGTGCCCACGAGTGGGAGACGGCAAGGACAGGACCCTAGAAACCGGGTTCGGTTCTGGAGATTCGAACCTAACATAATCTCAGTGACGTTTAATAAACGTGTCTGGGACTCGTCGTGTCTGTCAACCGAGTGGAGTACAGGAGCAGACAGTTAGAGTCAATTCGGCATGGCTTCGGGGTCTTTTGACCTCTACTGTGATTCTCGGAGAGACTCGCTCTCTCGACTTATTAATCCTCCGGGCTACGTTGGGTGTTTGCCCTCTTGCATAAATGTATATACGAGCGTGCGTTTCGACGTAGCAAGGCATGGCCGCGATGGGCACATCCGTGTCGTTCGTGTTGGCACGTGTGTGGATGGCCTCGGAGCTTGACCCGAGAGATGATTTCATTAGAGTTACGCGGTTGTGTGCGAATATTTTTTAAGTTGACACTTCTAAAAAAAAATCATTTATATTGGCCCCGCTCTGTATAAATTACCAATGAATTTGTTAGCCCATCGAATGCTTAGTTTCAACATAAGAGAAAATTAGTTAGAAAGCCACGAGAGAAGGTCTAAAAAGGTGAAAAATAAGAGAGAGAAGGTCCGCCGGAATATCATCCAAAAGTTCATAAATCTAAAGTACTTTTACTAATTCGGTCTAATTTTTTTAATTGTATCGATCGAGTTATAAAATTTTTCACGTTTTACCAATTGAGTTTATGCAGCTAATTCTAAATAGAAATCGCTGATGCGAACGTCGGTCGTTCTACGTAGTAGGGCCCACGCTGATGTTTGTAATTTAGTAATTTTTTTGATATTTTATTAAATTTAATTTATTTATTGTTTCGTTTTCTGCCCATGACTAGTTAGAGCAAAAATGAAAGAAAAAAAAGAATAGAATAGAATAGATAAACATATAAATAATTTGAAAAAAATAATGAGATATTATTAATAAAAATTGACCACGTCGACGATTTTCGATTAAAATTGATTGGATGGATTCAAATGAAAAAAAATGTAAAATGATTTAGAGCTCAATGGACGAAAAAATTTAGAATCAAATTGATAAAAATTACAAATCAATTTGGAATTTTTTTCGATAATCTTCCCGAATTAGCATCAATGTACGTGCGTGCTGTGTACGCGTGTGAACTAAGGGGGAGGGGGGGGGGAGAGAGAGAGAGAGAACATCTCTCGCTTCAAAAAGGAGCTGGCGGTGACAGACCAGCCTAGTGAATTTGTTTTTCACCATCGATAAATCTGAAGCTCGAGTTGGTCGCGGACACGTCGTGGGGATTAAATTTTTTTTGTTTTCTAATCACACCGACTTCGATAAATCTGTCCCCATCGAAGTTCGAGCTCAGCCTGTTCGCCGTGGAATCGCAGACCCCGAGGACACCCCCCATAAGAGAGATAAAACCTTCGATGCCGTGTTGGAGTTGGCTCGTGCCGATGCCGCCCCCCTTTGCATCGGCCCTCTCGCCCTCGATTGGAAATTCGTTCGCACATACGGTCCGACGAGCAAGTCGTCCCCCGGCTACGCCCTCGAATCATGGGCTTCTCGTATGATCGAGCACAGATGATTTCAGTGAATCCTCGAAGGAGGTGCCCGAGCCAGGATCTCTTTGGGACTCGGTGTTCGTGCACCAACTAAAATCTCGTTCTTGGTCTTAGCGCGCTCACAACTGGAGATGGTAAATTAAGAAATTGGGAGAGGGGTGACTGGTATTCGGACACGTGGGCCAACTGGTGATCCGTCGAACTTGGAGCGTCTCTATCCATTTTCTGCTCATGGTTTCGCTTGTCTCAATCGGGGCAGAGTCCGAGGTAAGCTCCGAGATTGATTGAATCGGCTCTGATTCCGTACGTTACCTCCATTTGTGTTGAAATGCAATACTGTCGCACTATGTTTGGTCGTCTGTATGTTTAGTCATAATAAAATTAGATACGGTATAACATGAAATCCAAGGACCATGCTATATTCTATTCAATGTTTTGGTTAATCACAGTAACAAAACAAGATATTTTTACATCATATCATGTCCATTGTTGGATATAAACGTCACATCAATGTAAATGAACCTAAAAATTGCATAAGTAGAGATCGTAAGAATCTCTGGTGACACTCTTGCCCACTTTGTCTTTATTTGCTTATTTTTTTTCCTCTCTCTTTTTTTTTTTAAATTCTTTTATATACTTCTTTCATTCTTTCTCCCTCTTCCATCATTCTATAATAAAATTTTTATCAAATTACCTGACTTACTGAAATGCTCACAACACGTAACAAATATAAATACTCTTTTGAGTTTATATTATAAGATAGGAATACCATCAAATATATAAACAAAAAGGAAAATCTTTGTTATTTTTCGCCAGTTTGATTTTTTAATCAAAATCAAACATTATTAAAATTCAAATATTATGTAGATTTTAATAATTTAAGAATTTTTTGTTCGAGAAAAATAAATGAATATTATAGGTTCTATCAACCTTTATTTGACCTCTCTATGTGTTAGTTTTATCCGGGTCATGTCCATATCATATTCGACTTTATCCTGTCTTGAGGAGGCACCAAACGTAAAAATATCATAAATTTTATATTGACTGCCAAATGTAGCCTCGAAGAAGTTTTTGCTCGATTCATCGGGACATGAAACCCAACATAGGAATAAGGCGCTTATGCCGCTCGGGGCAGTGCCGTCGGTCCCCGAATTTTCTCCCGCCTGGACTTTCGGAATTTTCTCCCGCCTCGACTTTCATGTTTGCGTATCACCTTGTGGAGCCGCGCAGGCGGAGAATTGTTTGATCATCGCTTGAATTTCCAAAGTCCGCAAACACATCAAATCAGAGCCGAACCATTCCATTCCCTGATTTGTCCAGCTTACAAGCCACCAAGAATTCCCTGCCTGCCGTTGACTAGCGCACCCCGACTGGATTTGATTCGGTACAAGGTATCATTGCCGAGGTATATTTGCGCTTTGTACATTGAATCATTCGGAGGAATACGAGGTGTCTTCGTACGCAATCATTCTGCCAAAGCAAATGTCTAAGATAAGGGAATTGACCAGTCAAAACACTCACATGTCGTGTCAATTTTGCAGTGTTCCCTTACATTTCACTCTTCATCGCCTCAATTAATTAACGCGGGGATTAAATACTCTTGAAAACTCCAATCTTTGCTGCTTATAATATATTGGTCAGGCGTCAAGAACTGACCAAAATAGCGGCATGGGACGAGCTTTGTTGCCTCGAGAATTCCGACGACTTCATCATGTTGTGTCATTTGCCGTTCAAAGACATTTTGTCGTGTGTAACTTTGGCTTCAAATGTAAAATTTACTCGCAGGGATGCTGGCATTACGGTTTCCGTTACCGTTAATTTTCAGGAAATAACGGAGACTTCCTAACAGCACATTTCAATTCATGGAATTTGGGGGCAGTCGTAACTAAATTTTGTGCAATGCCCAAAAATTGGCCTCTTGCTATGAATTCCGACCTTAGTTACCGAAACCTATCGGAGAACAGTATAATACGAGACCAAAAAAAAAAAACTGTAAAAAAAGATCAAACCCTACACAAGGAGCGGCTATTATAACAAAATTTTTGTCCAGGTTCCCTTCCCCATGCTTCACACAATTTCATCTTCGTGATCTCTCATTCGAGCGACAAATTGAAGTGCATTGCAATTTTTTTTTAGAAGAAAAAAATTCGATCCTTTTTCATTTCCTTTTTGTTTAGACTTTGCGTAATTGGCAGAGATTGTCATGGAATGTTAGATTGATTTGAACTTGAAAAAAATATGCTCATTGAAATACCAGGTAAAATTATCCGAAAAAAATTTAAACCTATTGTACTTTTGTTAATTTGGTCCTAAACTTTTTGATTTTCATCAATTGAATCCTAAATATTTTCAAATTTCGCTAGAGTCAATTTTGTCAATTTTGGCCAGAAATAGCTAACATGTATTCCGGTCGTCTTACGTGGCACGGTCGAGGATGGCCGATACTCACGTGAATAGTTTTTAATAATATTTTAGTATATATTTTTAATTTTATTTATTTATTTTTCGCTTTCATCATTGATCGGCATTGTGAAAATCTTGCGTGGATGGATAAATGATGGTAATGCGAATCAATGTGACCCCCAAATGCTCATGATTTCACATCGGAGGAAGGGAGTCAAAACACGTTTTTTTTTTGTGGGTAACCGGGTGTTCCGCGCGGCCGGGGAGCTTACGCTCACGCTCGGTGGTGAAGCCCGACTAGTCCTCCAGGAAGGGCCACAGGAACTCACCACCACGGCACTCCGGGTAAGACACCTGGCACCCAGGATCGTACTTTCCACGTAAGCCTATTCGCTTGAATCGAGACTTGAACTTTCGACCTGCAGCTGTGTAATCGCCCAACCATTGGGCCACCAAGCCGGTGGGTGGGAGTCAAAACACGTTGAATTGGTTGAAAAGCCAAAAAGGGTTAAATCCAAGAAATGCACCTATCCATCTAGTTCATCGACAAAAGTTCACCAAAAGTTCGAAACTTCATTCATATTAAGACCAGGCAAACAAGCGGATTGGATTGGCTCGAAAATTGTCCAACCTAAGTGTACTTATTTAACCCATTTTAATCCATTTTTATGTGATGTAAATTCAGCGATCCATACTCGGCTCAACTCATATTCATACAGTACTTCCATATTCGATTAAATCTAGAAAAAACTCTTGCCCAAACTGAGGTGAGAGTGTGAAGTTAGTAAGCACGACATCGAGCGAGGCGAGAGAGAATGAAAAGAGAGTCGTGGAGGTAGATTATGTTTAAGTAAGTTATAAACTCATTCATGATCAATTTATGACTTATTTAATATCCATATTATGCTTAAAACTATTTGCAACCAATTTATTGTAGATAACTAGCACATGTAACAACCCATCTCACCATATACGAGTCAAGAAATGAGTATAGATCAACCTATATATATCTTGCGATTTTGCCATGAAAAATGTTTAAATTCAAGATCCCTCTGCTCGGACACCGTGTGAGTTTTTTGTTAGACCGGTGACAACCGTTCTAAAAGCTTAAATCGCTGGACGAAGGCGCGTTTTAATAGTTAACTATTTGGTCATTTTCCTTTATCCAATTAGCCGAAAGCCAGCCACCCCTTCAGGGCTTGACTATAATCACAGCTTTTTTTTCCTCTAAGTCAAGACAAATTGTGGACGTGCGTAAAGACACGCACGAAGTCCCAGTGATTGGAGTTACGTGGAGAATTACTACACCTCTCGCGTGATTAACATACATAAATCGCATAAATGATACGGTCCGGAGTTTCGAAATAATTTCCACGGTCATTTCTCGTGTCTTGATGGTTTCAGAGAGCTATCTCGCCTCGCTCAAACCGCGTTAGGACAGGAGTTCGAAAACTAATAAAGAGGGAACTTCCCTAATCAATTTTAAACCCACTACGCTCGGTGGCAATTCAGTTTCGAATCATTTAACTAGACTAATTTAATTCTAAACCTTATACATTTGTGTCAATTGAGTAGATCTGATAAAAAATCGTTGACGTAAACATTATTTGTCCTATGAGGCACAACATGATGCCGACATGGATTTTTTAAATAATTTTATTAGAAATTATTTTTTCTCTTCCTTTTCCCTCATTTTGACCAATGAGCGTTGTGGCCCTCACCAAGTGATGGCAAGGGTCGTCAACCAAGATGAAGGGAAAAAAGAAAGAAGGAAAAAAGACCACATCTACGCCATATAAGACGGCCATAGTTTATGTAGGCGATTTTCGGTTAAAATTGGCTAGATATGCCCAATTGACTCGATTGCAAAATATCTATGACTAAATTGATCGAATTTAAAGATTTAGAATTAAATTAGCCTAAATATAATAGGTTTAGGATTTTTTTTTAATAACCAAGGTTCCGCGCGGCCGGCGAGCTTAAGGCTCAAACTAACGGTGAAGCAAGACTAGTCCTCGGGAGGCTAGCGCAGCAATCTGCCGCCATGGCTCCCAACTTAGATCACCGGAGGGGGGCGAGTAGGTTTTAATCCCGCGGCCCGCGAGCAAGCTCAGGGCGGGCCTCGATAGTCCAATCCTTACCAACGCGGCCACCGATGGGTGGGTAAGTTTAGGACCTTTTGGATGCTTTTTCCATCGACTTTATGCTACAAAAATGATCGACGTAATTTTTGGGGGGGGGGGGGTGTTTTAAAAAAAGTGAACACTTTCACGGACAAGTCTTAACCCGTGGACGAAGGATGCACGAGTCAGATTCCATAAAAACCACAAGACATTGCGAATTGCAACAATTTTAATTACTGTTAACTTTCCATTGCCCTGGCCTGCTCATTGTACTTCTTCGGCACACTTTTTTGTGGACGCTAATCACGTGTTACCGGTAGGAATTATGTCTTTCATTAGCGCCTCAGTCCTTTTTAATCGACCAAAAGGACGTCTAATGAGAGAAGTACTTATTAGTTCTTCGATTTAAAGAAGAGCGGTTTTTGGGGTTTTCAGTGCCATATGACATCCCCGATACATCGTTCGTTATGTCCTGTACAGTACAGGGCGCGAAGTTACGTGCTATGAATCTTGCAGGTCCATTTCTGAGATTATTTACGGCGCGTGGGAGTCAGGGGCGGTAATTTAGCGCGTGATATTCGCATATCTCGGTGTTAGAAGCCACCGGAGCAGAAAACAACCCAGAGGAAGTACAAAGCCCCAGTTGTCTATTGGCGGCAAATTCTAGGTTGCTCCCCACGTTACTCCCGAGCTGTAAAAAAGTTAAAAAAAAAATAACAAAAGATTTAATTTTGAATCGACAGAGTTTAACCGCAAAAGTAATAAATAAATATATATATATCTGCCCGATGCATTTTAACCGATTGAAAACAAAATGACTCATTAACCCGCACTCGCCAGCTCGAGCTGAACTGTTAGACTCGTCGAAATTACCAATATAACCTCAGCGCCTTATTAGGCTGTACTTGGCCACGATCAAGGGTCCGAAAGGCCGTAAAAACTCCTCGCTGAGTCCTGTCGCGGTCAAAGAGTGACGTGGCGCTAACCAAGCCCGATTTGACCGACGATTTCTTTTTTTTTTCTTTTTTTGGGGGGGATGGACAGTGCCGGGTATCTTGGGCCTCACGTGACTGCCATCACGGTACCCGAGAGAGCACTCCGTTTTGCTGACTCACCGTCCACTTGAATCGCTCTCATTGGCGACCCCATTCGTTCCCGGGGGCCCCGCGGCGGGGCCACGCGTCGATATCATGAGCGGGCGCCGGGATGCGGCGGGGAGACTCGGGGATCGAACAGGGTCGTTGCCGAGACCCGGCCGGTTGGGCCGGACCGGCCGTGACGCGACCCTCTCCTAATTTCTCACCAAACCAACCAGAGAGAAGAAAAATTGTAAAAACCCAAGAAAGGTCACACCCTATTATTTAATGATGGCGAAAAAGGAAACTCGTTAAATAAATTTTGGTGGGGGTGGGGGGGAGGGCTGCCTGTTTCGGCTTGTTGGGATGCTATAAAGCAGCGAATTCAGTGCATTCTCAGTCTATCTCACCGTCAAAAGCCATCACGAGTGCAAACTCTTGTCTCTCCGAGCCATCATCGCCGTCGTCCTCGTCGGTCTTCTTCGCTCCTGAAAGCTTTTTCCAATCTCCCGGAGTTTTGGCCGGCCGAGGAGAAAGTTTGTGACGACTTTCTTCCCCATTTTTTCCCCGTCAAGTCGTGCGCCAAAGTCATCTGGGCAAGACGCTTTTGCGTATTATGATTTATTAAATTTAGAAATAGGGAATGGTATCTGCAGCTATCTTGGAAAAATCTTGAGGAGACCTCCCTCGTGCTGAACTTTCCACACCCAGGACCAACCCCGCGCCCCGCCCTCCCCCCCCCCCCCCCCCCTTTCCCGCGGATAAAAAGGGACTCCTCCTCGCCCCCTAGTTTCTGTTGTTTCGGTTCTCTCCATCTGTTCAGACACCTCAGTGAGAGGGGAGAGAGATTTGCTTGCAAGATTAAGATTTTGCTCTGTGTGTGTGTCTCTCTCTCTCTCCTTATATTCCTGGAGATTCTTGAGTTGAGAGCTTCCATTTCACTGCTCTTTCTCCCTGCTTTATCCCCAAACTTGCAGATATTCTTTCATCTTGTTCTCTCCCTTTTTGGGTTTTGCTTAGTTTGATGCGAGCAAGAGAAAGAGAACGAGAGAGAATCAATAGCCGAAAATGGACCACCAGAGCATCCTATGCCCCATCAAGTACACCGAGCACCGAAGCCTCACCAGGAAACTCCTCTCCAAGCACCCCAAGAACGACGCCCCCCATCCTCCCAGGACCGTACGGATATCGGTGACCGACCCGTACGCCACGGACTCGTCCGACGAGGAGGAGGAGGATGGAGGCGCCGAGCGCTTCTTCCGCCGCCAGCGCGTGAAGCGCTACGTCAGCGAGATCAAATTCGAAGCTGCCTCCGGGAACGGCTTTGGCTCGAGCAGTGGCGGCCGCAGGAAGAGCTGCTCCGGCGGCGACTCGGCCCCCGCTGAACTGAGGACGCAGCCCTCGCTGAGGGTCTCGTCGGCGGCGGGCCGGAAGAAGTTCCGCGGCGTGCGACAGCGGCCGTGGGGGAAGTGGGCTGCGGAGATTCGCGACCCCGCGCGCCGCGTGCGGCTTTGGCTGGGCACCTACGACACGGCGGAGGAGGCCGCCATGGTCTACGACAACGCCGCGATCAAGCTCCGCGGCCCCGACGCCTTGACCAACTTCTCCACGCCGTCGCCGAGCAAAGACCCGTCGCCGGAGAGCGAGATCCTCGCGGCCTCCTCCGTCTCCGGCTACGAGTCAGGAGTGGAGTCTCACAACCTCTCGTCCCCGACTTCCGTCCTCCACTTCCGGACTCGCTCCAATAACAGTGCTGAGGCCGAGTTCCGTCGGGAGGCCGGACCGCCGGCTCAGGAGCCGGTCGATGAAGCTCGCGACGATCTGGAGTGTGAGGGCGAGACGAGCTTGGCCGATTCGAGCGAGTACTTCCGGCTGGACTTGCCGTTCCTTGACGACTTCTACAACAACTTCGATCCTCCGATGGAGTCGTCGCTGTTCGAGGACACGCCCAACGCCGGCCTCCCGGAGAGCAGCATGCTGAGCCTGAGCGAGGACCTGAGCGACGTGTTCCTCGACACGACGTCGCCGGACGACTTCGGGTCGCTGCCGATGGACATATGCCAGGTCGACGACTACTTCGGAGAGATCGGCGATTGGTTCTCGTCGGACCCTCTCGCCGTACCGTGAGTGCGAGAGAGAGTGTGAAAGGGAGAGAGAGACCGTGTTTCTCGTAACGAACAGTGTTGTTTTGGAGTGAGCATAGCCGTCGTTGACTTGTCGGATTCTGGCAGATTTTGCACCGGCGGCGAAATCCCCGGCGAGTTTGTTTTGTATTAGCAGTACTGATTAGTTTTAATTGTTTATTAGTTTTTGAAAGATCTCCGTCAAAGGTAACGGAGGAGAGACATGTGAGCTGGTTTTGTATTGCCGGGATTTCGATTCTGTACTAATTTCTCGAGAATAATAATGAAAAAAGTCGCAAGTGTATGTTGGCCTTTTTAAGAGTGGCGTACAGCCGTTGACGCCGACGGAGCAATGACAATTTGAGAAGAGGGTCGCAATATTTTCGTTGGTTCTTCCTTTCCCACGTGGCGCGTTCAGCTCATCGGCCTATTTTATTTTATTTTATGCGACGTAATTATCCACGTGGCGAATGACAAGTCCGTTACGTGTCTACGTTTCCGGTCGTGCACAGTGGCATTCCCTTCTCTCTCTCTCTCTCTCTCTCTCTCTCTTTTTGTTTTTTTTCCTCCTCGGAGGCGCACCAAACGAGCAGGCGCGATTTGCGGTTGGAACGGAGCTGTTGATCGGGTCAAGTCGGTGCGACTTCGTATGAAACGGCGTCTCGTTTTCTCAGAAAGCCCAAATTTTTGTGTGTTTTTTAATCTCCACCTTCATACAGTCCATACTCACTATTCCCCTCACAATCGGTCGATCGAAGTTACTCGACTCAGACCGACACACTTCGTGTCCAAAACTCGGACTCGGACTCCATCGAACGTCGCTCGTTCAACTCGAGCAAAATTTCATTAAGTGATTTAGAACATCTCATGTCCATTGATAAAATCCTATTCATCTTTCAAAATTAAAAGTTCGATTCCACTCGATCCGATTCGTCGTGGTGCTTAAGCGTGGAGGCTCTGCTATGTCCTGCAAGGTGAAAAGTCATCTCGGGGTGGACGCGAGTGGATGACAGCAAATTTTCTTTTTGGCCCCCACCCTTTTGCCGGCTGTGGGTGGCGCTGTTACGAAGACCCTGCTGCCGCCAAGTTGATGAAAAGTGGACGAAATCAGGAAATGTGCTGCGTCCACAAGGCAGGAGGGAATTCATTGATGTGGATCATTATTGACTTTGTTAGCCCTCTCTTGACGCCTCCTCTAGCCACTCGATTCGATTTCAAATTTTTGCCCCCATCGACATTAGCCCTCGTGGATCAATCGAAGCTCCAACATAGCGCAACTAGTTCCCGACCGGGCTAATCGGAGCCGAACACGTGACTAATCCCTAAGTGGTCGGCTGAGCTTCCGGTAACGATGGGGGTGGTGAGGCCATTTGACGGGTGACGAATAATAGCACTAAAATTATCATTTTTTTATTATTACTTTTGGCCGAAGAAGTTTCAAAGGAGAAGATCTGTTCTTGCCGGAGTGGTTGGGAACATCACATCGTCTTCTCCCGCCCACTTGGTTGGGCAAAAGTCAAATGGAACATCTGCCTAGGATTCATTGTCCACACTTCGTGTCTGGCAAACCCCGTTCTCAGTATCTTTGGACAAGTTCTTCACCCTTTTGACCATAACCCATCCTTCCTCATCTTCTCCGCTCACAAGATCTAAATGCGAGATTTAGATCTAAAAGTTTAAGCCCTACATGAACGCATGATTTAGTATATAATTACTCCATAACTCTCCTTCACGCCCAGTCTAATTTTTTTTTGGTCTAGTATTAATCGTGAAAATATATAATTAGAGAAGTAAAAGGGGATTTAGGAAGATTTTAACTCAAAACCTCTTATTTTGACATCATGTGAAATTTCACGAGACCACGAAATAATTGATCGTGGTCATATAGAATCTTATAATAAAGTCAATAATTTTTCGTTAGTAGAGTTTTAACTATATATATTACCCTCTTATTATATAGGATAGCATAAATCTTACAATTTAGAGGGTGCATAGCTGAAATTAGGAGATGCCAGTGCAGATGACGATGACGATTGAGGTGATTATAACCCCACTAAAATCCTACTTTCAGCTTGTTCTGGCCGATGCAATTAAAGGGCACTACGATTAATCTCCGACGAAATTCATCAGCCTGCCAACTATTTTTCGTGGTCCATCTCTTGCCAGCAAACGCAACGTACTGATAAAATCGAAACGGACGACGCTTTCCGTCCTCGGAGATGACGATTGGACGAAAAGTGATTTTGACTTGCGTGGGTTGTTTAAGAATAAGTCTACTTTCGTTAGCCATTAAGTATGATTAAACCGATGTCCTTTACGTCTGAAGGACGCATACGGGAGAGGGGTCAAGAATGTTTTTCCTCTTTTTTTTTTTTTGTGTTTTGCCAAAGGGCCCTCTACTTTTTCTCCTGCGGTCGCATTAATTGTAAAATTTGTGCAGACAAATTATAATTAGATCTCGTGCGAGAGACGACTGTTGGAAGACCAGCACTGCTCCTTGCTTGACTGTTACTCCAACCAGAGGTTTGAATCGTGGGACTGACAGCGACCCATGATGGTGTCTGAAGCCAGACAGAAGTCTCTTTTTTTCCTTTTTTTCAGGGTTTGAATTGAAGAGGGGGAGATACTGGAGGTGATGGGATGTGGGAGAGGGGGATGATTTTGTAACGTGCGCCTCGTCCTCGTAATTGGAGTTTAGCGTATGATTAGGGAAGACTAATTGCGGTTTTGCTCGTGGGCATCTGGTGCGGCAAATTGCAGACGGGTCAGCTTTTGTGTGTTTAGTCAATTCTGGCGAAATTGGAAGAATGACACTTGGAATGGTCGCCGGTGATTGTGCAGTGTGATTAAGACACGAGTTTAGTGGGATTAGAGGAATGACAGTTGCTTCGCAACCTCATTATGTTTGATTTTAGACCGCTAATTAGAGAGGAACTAAAGTCCCTCCCATTTCATTTACAAAAAGAACCGTCTTATTTCCTAAAATCCCTTTAACTTTAGTTCTAATCTTAACTATATATCCTTTTTTTATAAAAAAAAATCACCAATTTTCACTTCAATACGAAATCTACCTATGTGGCCAAAAATAGCCTATGGTTTCCTCAAAATTATTAACACAAGGAGGCCGCTTTTGTTCCATATGAAAGTGAGAATATTGGTAAAGACATATGTTCTGATAATGAACTTCTAACTAACCTCGATGTCGATAATTCTGAAGAAACTAATAGTGATTTTTTTTATGGTGGAACGGACTTGAAACTATAGCGAAATTTTGTGAATTCATTTTTTGGATTAAAAAAAGTTTGGGACGGAATTGAGATTAGACCTAAAGTTGATGATTTTTTTTTGTGAGAATGATGCCTAAAAAGGACAAAAATTAAAAGAATTAAGGCTCCCTTTGTCATGTAAAGAACGAATGACCTAAAAATTAGAAAAATAGATTGACCAAAATATTTCCACCATCTATGAAAATATTTAAATATAGATTATCGTCGATAATAAAAATAATTTTTTTTATTAATTAATTATGCTAAGTGATATAAATAATTATTTTTTAGAAAATATTTTCTGGATCATTCGCCTTTCGCCAAACAAGCCCGGGATTCACCACAGGGCTACTGGCCGAACGCGACTCTGTGCGTATTGGTTTATTTGCCGGACGCAAATACGACATATAGAGAATACGATAAAGCATGCGTCCCCATGCTTTCGATTTTGCTCATCGTGTCCATTTATTTATTCTCGTAGGGTCAACGAGGACTCTCGTCGCGGGCTACGTAAATTCTATAGCAAACAACACGTCATATCATAATACACACACACTAATTTTGTTCGTTCCTTCAATATTTGTGTATTCCTTCAATATATAATTCAAACGGGACAAAAAGAAGAAGACTTCTTGAGCATCATGTTTCGTCAATTCAAACATTAAAGAAGGGAATACTATGAAACTCTGAAGATAGAATCGATCCGTATTCACGAGTTTTTTTTTGTTTTCTTTATTTCCGATTATAGGACCGATTATGGAGACTCACCACCGACCGAAGACCAAACTCTGAAGAATTGGCCAACGTGCGACGTGCGTGCTCCTTGTGATTATAGTCGATTTGAGCGTATGAGTGCCTCGGAGCTGAAGACCGGCAACATAAGTTCGAAACAAGCACACAAGAACGAGGGTTTGCAAAATAGAGAAGACGGGAACTAAAACTTGGATGAGGCACGTAAAAATCTCGAGATTTGGTTGAGTGCGCATGCCCTTCTCTTCCCTCACAAGCCGGCCTTTTCATAGCTACATGTTACACGAGTTCTCAAGTTTCGGGACGTGTCCCCAGCAGGCCGGCATCGGTTCCTTTGGTAACAAATTCACTTAGTCATGCTAATCGCTTCTCCATGTGTGTCAGACCTATATCGACCGCAATTCGATGGGCATAATCTTTGTAAAAATCGATATCTCGCCCAACACGATCGATGCTTCGCTGAGCCAACACATGCCTCGGCCAATTTCGGGTGTCGCTGGTAGCCGAGCAGCATAGATAACAAGAATAACAACAACAACAAAATAGGATGATGCTGGTATTATTAACACGAGTGTTAATTACCGTCGCTGCAATAAACACAGACGAAAGGAAGAAAAAGAAAAAGCGATGGCCATGGTTAATTTTGGGGCCAGCAGCGTTGTCATCGGTTGCATCAGCTGTTGACCCACCACTCACGAACGAGTAGGAACGAAGGAAAGCCGCCTCCATCGGTGTTTGCTTGCGAGACACGAACAGTTGAATACCACGTTTCATTTTCAAATTTCGTCACTGTCGGAAGCTGCCTTTTCAATCACCCCCTCCCCTCCAATCAAACTGCTCCCCATCTTGAACTGTGGAAAAATCTTCCACGACTGCCGATGACTAGTAACTATCTGATATCCATCCAATAATGGATGCCACAAAGGGGCATTATCCATATTTATTTATTTATTTGTTTTTCCTAGGAGTGCTTTTGGATTTCATTGGTGGATGTCTCCCCTATTTGGTTTGATGACGGCTGTGAATTTGGAGCTCCAGTGTCCCCGCTCGCGGCTTTTCCTCCGCGAAATTGTCCGAGCAATGTTAAATTTATTGCATGAATCTCAAATCCGTCCAAAACTTTTGCGTCAAATTTCAATATAATCACATCGGTCAATTTTCATTGAAAAATCAATGACGTGACGGTCCATTCATTCTCTGTTGTCCTACCATTGAGGTGTGATTCATACTTCTTATCGATAGAAAAACAACATCCTTAAGTTATTAAAGAGCTTTTATAGTTTGAGTCCGTTTTTTTTTATTGGTAGTTTGGATTTGGACGCATGTATAGATAATGTTCTTATAATTGAGGGATATAATAAAGATGTGCAATGAGTTACTTATAGTGAAATCTTCTACTAGTTGTAGTCCTAATAGTCCTAATATAAGGGTGAATCATGATAAATCTCGTGCCTCTATTTCCTTTTCTCGCTTTTACATTCTACTACTTGTTTGTGATTTGTGCTACGCGGTATGTCGTCACGTTAGTGATTTCTGAAAAAAATTAGTCGAAAGGATTATATTAGACTTTCGCAGAAAATTTTGTGAATAAATTGACAAAAATCAAGAAGTTTGTGACTAAATTGGCACTCGTACATGGTAATTTTCCCCTTTCTCTTCCTAATGTTGTTCAAAACGCCTTTTTAAATTTCTTTAGAAGTTCATATTAAAAAGTATGATACAAATATGCTCGCGAACTACCATATCTATTGGGTTCCTAGACAAAGAGGATGGCCAGTTATACTATAGCTAAAGTGTAACAATACCTTGTTGTCGGGGGGGCATGTAAAGTGAACATCGAACTAGCACGTGTTATAATATTGGACGTGCCTCTTTCGAGGGTAATAGAAAAGGAGCTCCGCTAAAATTACCGTTCCGTTACTTTCATTTGATGACGGTGCAACAAGAGCCACACGTTTCGTCTTGCATGAAAATGGAAACCGGCGAGAGTGCGAAATCAAGAGGACGACTTTGCTCGTGGCCGTCTTTATCGCTTTAGAAATGTTCTGTTTATTAAATGTAACCAGAGTATATATTTAAGGACTACGTAAGGTTTTTATAGGAAAAATCAATTTGAAGTAAAAAAAAAAATAGATTGATAAATAATGGGATAGCCATCCATTAAAAAAAAATTGAATAATGGAGATGGTAAAGTACACATTGTTGAAAAAGAGCGCCGAACGGGTTTCGAACTTTCGATGGAGGCCGATATTTTGGAATCTGAATGCGGCGGAAAGTAATGGCATAGAAAAGGACATTCAAATTAAGTCGAAGTGCGTGGAATTGAATTACGTGGGAAGTAAAAGCACGGAGAATCGTAAGGTGAACGGAATTGAAAAATGCAAGGACAATTTCAAGTTTTGGGCCCTCCCTTGTGACATTGTCGCCTAAGTTCTTAAGAACAAAAAATCTCCTAATTTCTTTTTGCCTAAAAAGGAATTCTCAAACTTCCACGGTAGTCCCAAATCTCCGCTCACTCACAAATCATCACTAGTTTTCTCGAAATTATAAACAATATGACCCATCAGGGGTTCATTATCACAGCTAGCATCTTCACCAATACCCTTACATTCATATATGTGCGTTTGGTCCAAGCTTTTTCAAAGGGCTTTTGGCTTTCGAAGCTCCTTAGAAAAATGTTGGTGGTGTTTGGCAAGCTTTTTTCGGGAGGCATTTGCCAAATGCTAGTCTTGGGATGGTCGAAAGCTCAATGCTGAAAGCCCCATTAGTGAAAATTAGTCAGCTACATTTTTTCCTCTCAAAACTTCACTAAAACTCCATTTTCACCCCTTTTTAAAGTGAAACCCTTGATCGATGCTACTTATCATCATCATCATCATCTTCTTCAGGGTTGTTGGTGAAGGGTTGGCGAAGTCGCGTAGTCCTAGGTGACGGTCGCTTGAGTCACGAGATGCCTGGGGTTGCGCAATTCAGGCTACAATGTCGCGCGACCCCCGCCAAGTCGGCGGTTGCTGTGTTGGTGATAGATCTGGCGTGTCGATGGCTCGAGCCGTTCGCCGAAGTGTTTTCATTTTTATTTTAGAAAAAAGAAAATTAAAATCAAAGCCCTTTGCAATTTTTTTTTACCAAACACTACTTTAACTCAAATTGCTTAGCAATGTTAATTTCCTTGAAGCTCATTTTCAATGCTGAATCAAATGCACAAATTAGCTTCCTGATGGATAATCTTGAAAAAACCGGCCATTTTTGTAAGGCGTAATTGGGATTAGACCTATATTCGAGAGTTTTCTTTAGAAAATCAACCCATGATCTTGCCAGATGTGTCGCGGTAATTTTTGTTAAATGCCACAAATGCACTTTCTTTGGCAACCCCACTCCCATCTTCTTGCAAATTGATCTCATCCGCTTTCTCTCCATGTTTTCGCACTTTCACTTCCCTCAACTCCGCATGTATAATCAATGGTAAGTCCAAACCGAGCACTTGCATTAGCAGATCTTCACTTGGTCGGACCCTTGTCATCCTTTTCATCGCATGTTGATCTTCGTAGAGAGAATGAACATACTAGGCATATTAAAACATCACACTTTTCATTAAGGCTCCGTTTTTGTTTTGCGAAAAATAAACGACATGAAAACATTTTCTCGTGTTTACAAAAATGAATGAACTAAGAATATTTTCATTGTTCCCAAAAATATTTAGATATAAATTATCGTTAATGATGGCGACATTGTTCGTTGATGATGTATTTCAAATGATACAAGCAATCGCCTACGGGAAAATGGTGCCTAGAGCATTATTTTTTTTTCGAAATAATCAGAGCCTCAGTCTCCACGTGATCATCACTGCTCATATCGCTCTCTAAAGTAACCCGATAACCCTGTTCGTTGGGTTAGTCGATGAGATCTTTCATTCAATTATTATTTGTGCGAAACGTATTTCACGCTAGCTGTGTTCGCATCAACGGAAAAGTGGAAGTGGTATATCTGTCCTCCTCCATTCTTCTCCTGTACAGAACCGGAGAATGAAGGTTGAGAGCAGTAGATCGCACACCTGGTCGACCCTGCAAGTTGCTAATGGCCGATAACATCCGCTTCGCCGGCGAGAGAAAGGGCACGTAAAATAAGTTTCTGAGGTCACATGCATGTATCCTAGACAATAAGAACAAGTTATGGGAGATCAGATCGTCGAGCAGCAAATCCATCATGGGTCACTCTCAGACCTCAAACAACATTCTTTTTTTTGATAATCGGGGTGTCCAGCCGTGCCGGCGAGCTGACGCTCAAATCGACGGCGACCGACTAATCCCCGGGGAGGCACCGCATGACCCCACCACCACGGTACTCCAGATAAGACACCAGTGAATGTGGGCGAGTAAGTTTCGATCCCAGGACCGCGAGTACTACTCAGCGGGGTCCCAGGAGTCTACTCCTTACCACGCGACCACCTGATGGGTGGGTAACATTTTGTATCTGCTACATCCAAAGGACTTATTAAATCCTCTTTTGGGCGGAGGCATAGACCGACATGACTGCTTTTAAAAGGAAGAAGACGAAACAGGGACGTTTCGTTTCGCGGGTTGTAGTCTTGTGTGTCGCGAGGAGGGAATGCGAAGCAGAGCTTTATTGAGTAGTCTGCATGTTGGAAGGCACGAGGGCACAAATTTTTTTTGGTGGCAGATCACGTTGAGGCCATAGGACACAACAGTCTGTCTCTCCGAGCTTCCAACAAGAACGAACTGCTTCACCCTAACCAGTTTCATACAAAGAGATTCATTTCGGAAGTTTCATACTGATTAATCAATGCTAAATCATTCACATTGGTGCAGCTAGCCTTGTTTGATCAAAATGTTTTTAATATCTACCATGAACGGGGAAGAACGAAGTTCACATTGAAGTACTCACTTAAACCATCATGTAATTTTTTTTTTTTGCATAATTATTGTGTTTTCCGCAGTTTGCAACCCGACTGTTCTTTGAGCATAACCCGAGTATTAAGTGACAACAGGCCCTTGATATGGCATGTGGGAACAATGTTTTCCACTGACAACGGACGTAATAAAAATTTGTTTCTATTTTTAGCTGTTAAGAACACTGTATTTCTTAACTCCTAATGTGTCGCTTGGTCTTTTTGGTTAAGGGATTTGAGAAACTAATAGTATAATAGTATAACGGTGCAATCTCAATTGCAAGTGTTGTGAATGGCAAAAAACATTTAGCAGTAGTGACAAGATCCACAGCTGATTTTATACCTAGCATTTTACCGTTGTTCTGTGATACTCTCATGCTAGTAGAACCATTTTGTTAATATATGAATGCAAATTTATTAGCAATATCTCACTATGAAATTTGTTCCCCTATAACCTTGTTAGTTATCCCCGGCGTGCGTGACCGATATTCATTTCCGACCTGCTTTCTTCCAAGACTTAAAATCAAATGAATTGCGCCAACTAGATCCTAAAGAGCCTTTTTTTTTTTTACGCAGACATGATTAATGTAACGTAACTTTCTTATCCAAGCCTGCAAATTATGAGCTGCACACAGTGAATCTATAGCCAGTTCGCAAGTTGCGCAGGTCATTGAATTCATGACAGACGCCTCATCCATAGGAGACGCCAAACTTCAGTTGAGGCAACAGATGTGCGGCCATGAGAGGCCTATCTAAGTTCTGCAGGCTTTCAGAGTAGGTTAAATTGGGGAGAAGAAAATCTGCAGAAAACGACTCAAAATGTGAAGGAAATCCGCAGAAAGCGACTCAAAATGCGAGCCCTCTTGCATTTTCTGCAGCTGGCTTCACCCTCTTGGGCGATGCAAATTTAATGAGCAGCGACAACGCGGGTCTAATTTTTCATGCGCCTTTTTCTTTTTCTCTTGTTTGCAGTTTTTCGAAGTTCTTGGTCCCCCACCATGTAAGGGGAAGGTTTGGTTTCTCGTTGGTTTCTTGCCTGTCGTACTTCATCTCTCGGGGATTATCAGGAAGTCCCGCTAGGGTTTCGTCGACTCTGTCCATGCATGCAGTTTCCACGTGTCCAGGTGCTGATGCTCGAACGTGCCTGAGCACCATTCTTGCTTTCGATGGTTTGGATACTGTCCACGTGAGCTCGGGCTTAGGGTATGCAATGAGGGGTATCAAAAGATGTAAGATTTTTTCATAATGATTATTAAACCAAAGTTTATGTATTCTTTTAAGCTTTATATTTTTGCCTAGACGCGCAAATTGCCGGTTCTGAAAGGTGAAGATGCAAATTGATATGGCTGAAAAGGCTCAGTTTTTTTTTTAAATTATTTATTGTGGTGATTTCGGGGCAAATTTATAAAGCTTTCCGATGAACAATCTACGAAAAAGTACAAAAAATAAAAGATTTTGAATTTATTACATTGGTATCAGTTCAATCCTAAATCTTTTTGCATCGATACCAATTGAGCCGATCCGACTAATTTTGGCCAATTTTAATCGTTTAAGTGGCATGACCGACACTAACATAGATTTTTTTAATAATATTTTATTAATTTTCTAAGTATTTTATACTTTATTTGATTTGTTTTGTGCTTTATTTCTTTTAATTTTTTTGTTACGGGCCGGTAAGGGCTATTGATTGGCCCTCATTGGCCATGGATGAGGGCGGGGGCGCCCTTGCTAGATTAGGGTGAGTGCTGCAAAGCCCATGCTCTTGATCTAAGCGTCGTGGTCTCGCCCAGCTCGAGGGACAGTCGTGGCACCCTTGTTGAGTCTAGGGGAGTGGCCGAGTGAGACCTTGCCCTATTGGCCAATGAGGGCATTATGGCCCTCGCCTATGGCCGCTGAGGGCCCCGATGCCCTCACCGTTTGGCCGTTGTTGTCGGCCAACAACAAAAAAGAAGAATAGGAAGAAGGAGAATAAGTAAGCATAGAAAAAAAAAACAAAACCAATTTTTTTTATAAAGTCAAAATATTATTAAAATAAGTCCATGTTAGTGCTTACCATCTCTCGTATGAAGGTTGGTGTCCTCGTTAATGATCTTTAGTCAAAATTGGTCAGATAAACTCTGTTGATACTAATGAAAAATAATTAGGATTGAATTGGTCCTGTGAAAAAGGTTTGTGATTGAATTGATCCCACCACAATAAGTGTGAGACTTTTTTTGGTGCTTTTCTCATCAATTTGCATAGTGTGTGTTAAGCCTATGAAGCCGGGAAATATCTCACGTGCTCACACCCATGTGCTAATTTTCCAAGATTGAGCTAACTTAAAATACACTGCGCACAAAGTTTTTTTTTTTTTGGGTCGGATACTGTACACAAAGTTCATTCGCCTTTAAATCGTGTAATTAACAATTAGCTTACAGCAGCCCCAAATCGCCCTAACTAATCCTCGGCATTAGACAAATGAAACCTTAACTCATCCTAGGGGGATCATGTACCCCATCGAGGCATGACAAATGGGTGCATAATAGGAAACCGAAACTGCACCACACATGGGCAAGCATGTCAAAGGAGGCGACAACATTAGTGTGAACATGGGAAAGAGAGCCATCCAATTCCCTCCTTTTCTTCTACATAAAGGGGAACGAGCGATCGTCTAATGGGCAATCGTTACGTACATTAACTACGGTTGAATGGCCATCCAATTCTCTGTTGTTTTTCTACATAAAGCAGGAACGAGCAATCTTCTCTTGATCAGCCATTAGGAAACTAGGAAAAAAAAATGAACACCACTATGGTGAAATTGCTCACGATTTTTCATGGGGTCATTGGATCATACATAAAAAATCTATCTAATTCGTGGGTCGATAAGCAACCATAATGTTGCAATTCACCAGAAATTTCTCACATCTAAAGATGAATTCTTGAATAATTCAAAGGGTGAATAATTCGGCTTATGTCGTAAGACGGCAAAGCAAGAGGACAATAATGATGAATAGGGTCCCCATAATGTTGCCATCCCATGTCGGTGGGCTTTAGCAGTTGCGGTCTAATTTTCTCTTGCACTTTGATGGTATTATGGAAGACAACCCCATTGATTGCGCAGCTATCCTGTCCACCCATGTCCAACTCCCTCTATCAGTCTATCTTTTCGATCGATTTAGATCTCTCTAGCTTAATGTGCGAATGCTAGCTACGGATCGAATAGCCCTCCAATTCCCTCTCCTTCTACTTTTTTACGTTAAGGAGGAACCGGTCATCTTCTCATGGACAGCCATTACGTACATTGACGAGGATGTTCTTTTTTTCAACTATGATAATGAGGAATTGACGAAACATGCCGATCAATAACTGCTCTTAATCATCACGGGGTGGAACTTATGACTCAAAAACTTAAACTGATAGATAGAGAAATATTGCATGAATATAAATAACATTTATGACTCTTAATCAAAGGAAGGTAGGATAGCATTTCAACACTTCCCTCTTACAAGTAAGTTGGATTATAGGCGGCAAGTGGTATTTTGACTACGTACATTCACGAAAGGGAAAGTGATACTTAGCTACTAAGGGTGATCGATTCAAGAATGGATAGTTCCCACCCTAGAATCGAGAACCCTCGCTAGGGATCGGTTCTACAAAATGCGAACCACAAATCATTTGTTTGTTTTATGGATCCACCTAAGAACTGAACTACTAGTCCAATTTAGTTCTTGATTGGATCCTTGTTACGGTTTTACTGAGCATTAACATCAATTAAAAGAGAAAATAGAACTAATTCTAGCGATTGAAGGAGGAGAGCTCAACTTGGAACTTTGGTAGTGCATTTCCCTCCTTTGCGTTCAGCATTCATATAACAAGAAAAACTCACGGACAATGTCTTTACAGGCGATAGTATTATTGTCTGTAATGAAGTCCTATATCGGGAGAAATGCATTAGTATTTGATCAACTAATTAACGCAAGTTTTCAAATGCATTCATACTATACAACACATATTGTACATGAAAATAAGTTGGGTCCAAATTTTTGTCTTTTTTACGAATGGGTTTGAAATTTAGGCTCTCGAGGGAGATGACTTTAATTAAAAGAATATACATTTATATCATATAAAGGGACCATTTTAATTAGGTCAGTTGGGTACTTCCCATTTAAAATCGTGAATCGAATTGATACCCATTGGTTCTAAAAAATTGAAATTAGGAACTGTATCGGTACTTGCTAATTCCATTCAAAATCAACCAGTTGAGTGCGGTCCAGTTCGATTTGGACGGATCATGATTTTTTTGCTCACCCTTGTTAGCAATTACGTTAGAAAATCCAACCAAAAAGCTTAAATTAATAAGCGGAGGGATATAAAATGAATCTAAATAGCGTTTAGACTCATTTGTCAAGCGATGTGAGATAATACTTCAACATACCCAATTACGAGGAGAAACTCGAGGCTGTCCCCTCTAGCTGCTAGGTATTTGATGAAATATGGACGAGGTATCAAGAACTTTGGCAATTGCTTCCTAAAATTAAAGATTTTGTTATCAAGCTAGGACGGAAAGAAAGATCATCATGGACCCACGATCCAAACTCAAGTTTAAGAGTTTTATGCGCCACATAAATCATGCTTAATCAATGGCGATCATTCTAATTTAGCCCGAAAGCGACTTCGATCGAGCGTTGACAAATCAAACGGCGGACTGTCGTCCAGGACACGGTGGCCGTCGAAATCCCGGCGAGGGCCCACAGAATCGTCCTTTGGGCGGAGACTAATCAAAGCCCTTCCCACATGATGCCAAGACTTTTCTTTTTTTTTACCTCGTGGGGTCTGCGGAGGTGGCGGTGGGGCCCGATCAGGTGGGGGCAGCACGTGAGGAGCGTATGGCACCCAATCCCAGCTCCACCGTCCACGTTGACAATGATGGACGGCGAATGATGAGGGGCGGGTCCCACTTGGGGGCGGCCAGTCCAACATCCTCGGTCACACCGACGCAGCAGGTGATGGCGGCCCACGATGCTTTTGGAGAGAGGCGGCTTCTTTTTTTTTTTTTTCATCCCCCACTCCTTCATTTTTCTAGGATTAGGGCTTCTTCATTGATGACTTCACTAGAAATCAATGTCGCCCATAGTCATTAATCCTTGTCATTAACCAACAACACTTTCCTTCTCATCATAAACATAGGAGGCGTTTGGAGATGTCTAAACTTACTTTGAATTTTACTAAAAATCAACTATGGATGAGCAACCTTAAACTTCAAAATGAAGAAGATTGGATCTGCGTTTAAAAAGCTTTAGAATGGTTTTTTCGTGATGAAAGTTTCCGATTAGAAAGGAGTTTGAAAGTTGGAATTTTCAATTTTCTTTTCGATTTTTTACTTGGATTCAGGCCCTAAATAAGCTTGAAGAATTATAGCATAGGATTAAAGGATTAAAGGAAAAAAATACCCACGAAGCGTGTAATGTACGCGGGGAAGCGAAAAAAAGAAAGAATCTTGCCAAAATATTGAATAATAGGAGAGAATGCTTGGGAATATTTTTATTTTCTCCGCGAAAATTCAACCTTAACTCCGCTAAATATAGCTCCTTGTGTAGGGCGGGTGCCTAATTTCATGGTTTCATCATCATCTGTCCAACATATGAAATTGACCTAACGGAGCGGCCCAGTTCATTTTCTTGAACTAAGCTTGAAGAAATAGAAGACAGGCCATGTGAGGCCCGAGGGCCACTACTTGTTGCCATTGGACAGACCTAATAAGCCCGTGATCTGGGAAAAAAAAAATTTGGAAAGGCAAGCAAGTTATCCCTTGACAGTTCGAGGGCTACCCTCATCTTTTACTGTCGACAACTTAGATAAGAGCGAAAATCATGTGATCATCGTGTCGCTGTGGATTGTTTCGCGATCGAAATTGGATCAAGCGATGCACCGATTGATCGGCCATAGTTGAAATCGGTAGTTCCGACCATACTCATGAACCTCGGATCAAATGAGGGACTCACGGATAGTACTATATCCAGTCTATAACAGCTAATATTAAGAGTCTCCGTTTATGGCGATTGCAATGTACGACAGCTGCTATGGAAGACAACGATGGCACCCAGATGCGTCGATTTGCCCAGGGCTTGCGTCCGTGAGTTGTTCTTGACATGAGAACAAGCTGGCGACGCCCGTTAAAAACAAGAAAAGAAGAAACCCTAGCACAACACTCTTACTTGAGCTCTGGTAGCAAACAAAATGTCCGTGCGTTTTGAGTTTCTTATTGTGTGTATAATAGAGAGAAGTCGGTACAATGTAGGACAGCATAAGACAAAACAAAGAGATCTTCCTCCCAAGCGTTGGATCGTGCGTGAGTATCGAGATCTTCTTCCACAAAACACTTCGTCACCGTGCATTTCCAGTTCTGTGGCACACCTTATTATATTAGCTGTTTATTTGTATTCACTCTTCTCCAAAGCATGGTCCTGCCCGTCGTCTTCGCCCGATATCTCCTCCAGGGACCGCCCTTTGGTCTCCGTCACCAAGAACGTGCAGAAAAACCCTAGCATGTTCGTGAACGCCATGAACATCATGGCACCGCGGATCTTCGACGTCGTCTGGTCCAGAGTGTACGTCTGGACCCCGAAGGCGCCAACCAGAGCGCCCGCCTTCCCCGCCGCCGCGCTCATAGCATGGCACGTGGACCTCACCCGGGTTGGGAAGAGCTCCGCGGGCAGGACGAAGGTCGTGCTGTTGGGGCCGAAGTTGGCGAAGAAGAACGTCATCCCGTACAAGATGGCGAACAGCCATGCGTCGTGCTTGGTCTTATCTTTGAGGTCCTTGTATTTGATACCGATTGCGAGCATGAAGGCGGACATCATGAAGAAGCCGATGAGCTGGATCTTGAACCGCCCCATTCTCTCTATGAAAAGTACAGTGAACCAGTAACCCGGGAATGTGCCAAGCAACGCGACTAGGAACATGGCTTTCGAGGTCGTGAAGACTTCACGAAGAGCTCCCATTGTATTGGCCGTCGGTATGAGACCCATTGCCGGGAAAATGTCCTTTTGGGTCAAGTTTTGGCTGTAGAAGGCGATGTCTAGTAAGAACCAAGTGCTCATTGTGCCTATTAGGTGAAAACCGTGTCTCTCCCAAAAGGCACTCGAGAATAGTTTGTACTCGTTAGCTTTCTTGAATTGCGACACCTTTTCCTGTTCCTCTTCAAGTTCCATTTCGAGGACTCGGCCCATGTCGATCGCCGCCTTCTTAGCGTTCCCCTCGACGAGGGCCGTATAACGGCCAGTCTCGGGCATCTTCATCCGCCAGTAAAAGGTGAGAAGAGCAGGGGCGGCGCCGACCATGAGCACGATCCGCCATACGTAATCCGCTTGGGGTTGAGCGACGAAAGTCGGCGGATTGTCGAGCGGATCGTCTGGGAAGAGCTTGAGGAAGACATATGACACGGTCATTGAGACGAGGCCCGCGAAGATGATCCCCACGCCCTGCATGGCAAAGACTGCCGCGATGAAAGTACCGCGGGTCTTCTTGTTCGCATACTCCGACATGATAGTAGCCGACAAAGGGTAGTCCCCGCCGATGCCGAAGCCGAGCCAGAACCGGAAAAAGCACAGGGTCCACATGACGGACTTGCTCGTGGAGCCGAAGGAGAGGCCGGAGCCAATGGCGCAGAAGGCCATGAGGATCAAGGTTACACCGTACACCCGCTTCCGGCCAAGCTTGTCACCAAGGTACCCGAAGAAGAGCTGGCCCATCAGGGTTCCGATCAGGGCCACGCCTGTGATGGCGTTGTTGATCTTGTGGGGGAGCTTACCTGGCGTATTGGCGTTGAGATCGGGGTAATAGATACGACCCAAGAGCTTCGACACGGCGGAGATGCAAAAGAGGTCGTAGGCATCGGTGAAAAACCCCATCCCCGCGATTATAATCGCCGTGAAGTGATACAATTGTGTGCGGGTATTGTCGAGAGCCTGGATCACCGTGAGCTTGTTCGCCATTGATGATGGCCTTCGCTATTAAGGTTTACGAAGGATGGTTTTGCTCTTTGTTTTCTCTGCTGCCTTGTAAAGTTGGGCTTCGTTATATAGGATATGCGTATCGAAGCGACCGACGTGGGACTTCATGGCCTTATCGGATGGAGGGGCGTCTACACCTAAGTTTGGGGAGAGGACAACAAGAAGCTCGAGTTTGGTATTTTTAATGGATATTCCATTTAATTCCTTTTTTTTTATATGCTCATTAGATTAGATATAGGCATATGCTTCAGCCTTTGCTTATGCACGTAGGGGACGTACAGTACGATGTTTCGTTCATTGTATGATTCCTTGCAATAAAACTAGTTGTCAACCATGTCCATATCATGTAGGAGAAAATGAAGAACCGCTGCTCCGTAAAACTAGCCAGATGCAACCTCGTAAATGCCTAAAGAGAGGACAACCTTTCGTAGACATTAGGCGACACTTTGTTTTAATGGGCAGCACTTGTAACCAGCGTCGCATTGTATTTTTAATGACAAGAACTGATGCAGCGCAAACGTAATAGGAAACGATAATACGTAGAGCGTAAAAGAAAATTTCGAAAATTCAATATCAAATATTTTGTCTTATTCCTACTTGAAAAACGCCTTTTATATGAGGTGTGAAACCTAACCCTAATAAGTCTCCAACAGAAAGTCCAAAATAACAAAATCGCCACTATTAGCAAAAATAACAGAAAATAAAAATAAATGAAGAAAAATTCAAAAACCCAAGTAAACGACCCCGAATGGTCGAAATCCACCTTCAATCACAACCAAAGAGGCTATGAGTATTGATCAGAATGCCGTTTCGCTTCAATCGACCAAATTTGAGTTTCAACGTTGACAACTTTCGAGTCCTCTAGTACTATATGTATCAAGCTCCTTTTGACTTCCGTCGGGATTTCTACTTGTCTAATTGATCCAAGAACATATCGCTAACACTTTCTACATCACGAACGGTTGCTGAATTTTGGTTCAACATATTTTGTGATCTTTGCACTTTAAATTTGTCAATGTGATTTTTAAACTTTGGTCTAATTTGTAACGTAGTTATTGTACTTTTAATTTGTTTAATTTGATTTTTCTATTTTTGATACATATTCAATTTAGTCATTCGATTTTATGAAAATTTTTGATGTTGTCATTATATTAATTCAATTCAGTCCATCAAGTGCTGTCTAAACATTACCATTAAGCATGGAGAAGGTGTCAATTACGAGATTAGAACCTTCAATTAATTGGATAGAGAATGACTAGTATGACCAATCACTTAGCGACAAATTATCTTTTCATCTATCTTTACAATTTCTAATTGCGAAACATAAAAAGAAGGAAACCGGGACCCTTAATATTAACCAATCTAATCTTTGAACCTTGTTTGAAACAATTCTATCGAAATTGATCTTCTTTACTTTTTTTTAGGCAATGAAATAACAATATTTGTCACTTGCCAAAAAGTCATAGTAAAAATAAAATGTCCACACTAGTGTTGCCGTAGAATTTCAAAAAAATAAATAAATAAACGCATATTACGATTGTTGTTTAGACAATGAGAAATTGCAACGACCAAAAGCAGGTTTTGTCTTGTACCATACTTACGAACGCGGCCTTGGTTGTGTCGTGTAATGATCTACTCTAACGCAACATTTTGCGCCTTGGTTGCCTAAGGTTGCCACTTATAATAGCGTTGACACAAGTGTGCTCTTGAGCATCAAAATTTCTTAGCGTCGCGATTGTGTTGTTGCCTAATATCGTTTTTGTTTGTGTTAAGGTTTATGCCAACATAAGCGAAAAAGATGTTCAGGCTCTACTTATTTCACGAAAAATGATTTCCAGCAAGTCATTTTTTATTCGGGAAAATGATGCTATTTTTGGGTGTTTAGTAAAATTTGAAAATGAAGAAGACAAGATTTTCCGTTGTCTAGTACGGAAAATTCGGCTTGATTTTCCTCTTTGCACTCATTTTAATAGTGTATTCTTTTTATTTTATTTCCTTCTTTTACAAAAATTGATTTTTTTTATTTTATTTTTCCTTTTCCCTTTCCTTCTTCTATGGCCAATCGTCGGTCACGACGATGGCAAGCGACCGTCTCTAGGTGAGATGGAGCCTCGGGCCTCGCTTGAGGTTGATGGGAGCTCGAGCTCTCCAGATATGGTGAGGCGGAGCCTCGCTCCAAGCTAGCGAGGCCCATTCTTGCTTGTGGGTTAGAAGAAGAAAGAAATAAAAGGAAAAGAAAAAACTAAAATTATTTAAATTAAAAAATTAAAAAGAAAATGAATGTTTTTTTTTCCAACAACAAAAGAAAATGAATGCGAAAGAGTGAAGAAGGGAAAATGTTTTCCTCTTCTTTTCCTCACTTTTAAATGTGTTTTTTTTCCCTTCCAAACGAAGAAAAATTCGAAAAATATTTTTTTGGAAGTTGTTTTTATGAAACAAATGGAGACTTAGGTTGCGCTCGTTTCGCTAAAACTTTCATGATAAAGGTAAAGATAAAATTCTTTTCAAAGGAAAATGCTCAATTTTCCTTTGTTTGGTGATTTTAGCGAAAGCGATTTCCTTCTTACAATGAGGGGAAGTCGTCTTCTCCAAATATAAGCTTGTTGTGTTCAGTCCCCTCCTCTTTTTCCCTGCCTCCGTTACTTCTTTTTCGACGCTTGGAACAATGAATTTGTCGTGTCCATCTCGCGTTGTGGATCGGGTGTTTTCCTCCATCACTGGTTGAAGGAATCCTCGCACAACATCTCATACCAATGGGTTACAAATTACGAACATCACTCAAAATTATATTCACTTGAGTTTTGGTGCAGGTGGCGGGCAAAATATGTGCCTCACCGATAGATAGAACATAAGATGGCAATATTTTTCTCAATCCATACCTCTGATTGGTGGTTTGGAAATCACGAAAATCGACCACAAGCAATAGTAGCCGAGATCAAATTCGAGCAGTATCGATGCACATAATTTGCCAATCGGAGTCTATTCCGAGTGCACCGAAACTTTACTATATTTGAAGAAAATTGATAGCCCATGAAGCCCAAAAACGACGGGCACAAAGCCCGTCGGTATTGGGCCGTCACCCGACTTACGAGGCCCCCATGGGTCCCTCAATGACCCGATCCTAATCAATGCAGTAATCATCGTTCAATTGGAAAGGACGGACCTACACTCGATGGCCAATCGATTGCAACCGCGGTTCGGTTCAGACGCACCCCAACAACGGTCGCAGGAGCAGCAGGAGATTTGGGGGAGGGGACATCCCATAAAACCGGCGGGGCCCGCGAATCTTCTGCGCAATCAAACCCGGTCGGACGCCACCTCCGCACCCGATCGCGACCGCTCATCCCCCTCCCCCACAGCAAGACGCCCGAAGATCCTGACCCTCCCCTGATCCACGAGAGTTCTCGTGAAATACATTGACCTTTCTCTTATCGTGCGGTGAAAATTAGATTTGGCAGCAACTTAGGAGAGCCCTCGGGAGAGACACTCCGACACTCCGTGCTTCTGGTACGACCACGACGTACTACATCTCTGAATCTTATAAAAACGCCCAAAATTTTAATTGACTAAGTTACTCATCAACCGTCGCCGAAGAAACGACAAACTCCGAAGCGACATGCACCATGTGCACTGTGCACACCACATATTGACAAATCACATCATGTTGGAAATACTATATGATAGCTAGACCCATCAAATCGGGTAGGTCGAAAACAGTCGAACTCAAATTAACCCATTTTCATGAAGTACAAATTTATTGACCAAAAATCGACCATACTTGTACCCAACACATACTCGACTCATGTTACTAAAATACTTTCATATATAATACGATCTAAGAAAGCTCATGTCCAAATTGAGGTGAGCGAGCGCAAGATCGAGTAAAAGCAAAAGAGTATAAAGAGCGAGCCGGAGAGGTAAGTTGGATTTAAGTAAGGCATGAACCCATTTAACATTCATATTATCTTGAGCTTTATGATCCTAAACCCCATTTATGACCCATTCCATCAAACATGGATTTAAAAAATGGATTTATGACCCGTTTTGACATAGGGTTGTAGAGAGAGGGAGAGGGAGAGGGAGAGGGGGGGGGGGGGGGGGGAGCAAGTGGAGCATTCCCTGCATGCATGCAAAGAGATGTTGGTAGTAATGCCTCCGCTCATACATTGCGTGGTCGAATTGAATGAGGTCTGCAGACTGGAGGGAGGTGGCTACAATGGAATGAATGAGAGAGCTTTCTTTTGGTTTTTTCCTCTTTGGAGGACCCCATTCTCTTCAATTCCTTCCCTCACCGCGGCTTCAAAATTTGTCCTCCTTACCATACCGCGACCTGCGTAGAGCTTGTAGGGCTATTCAAAAACCTCCATTCAGACATCTATTTATGTAGTACGTCCAAGGAGACGAGGCCCTGGTCCCCCTAAGTAGCCCACTCCTTCCAGGCATGACAACAAAGCAAGTGAAAGGACGACCATTGATAAATACATAGCTAGAAGGAGCTGTTTCGTACCCATGAATCGAAACCTAATGTAAAGTTCATTCCGACTAAAGTCAATCGCAATATAAGAGTTCATGTAGAATCTATATTTCTTATCGACGGTCAATCGGACAGTATGACAGACTAAACGTACCCAAGAATCTCCTTACTTTACGTCGATTCACATTCTTGTGAAAAGTATTAATATCTTCAATGGCAAATGATTACCGATTGGTTTGCATTAGTATATTCAAATTCTCTTTTGTATTTCATATCAGGCGAAGTTACATTATTTTTTTTTTTGAAGCTGTTAGCATGACAATTTGATAGTACTGTCAATTATTTCTGATTACATAATTTCCCAATTAATAAGTACTTTATACAAAAATACGCGGCGATAATGTGTAGGTTTATGGTTGATATTGTACCATCTCGGACAGGAAATCATTTCCTTTTTTTTTTTTTTGGTTAGTTTCCTCTTGCGAGACAAGCCTACCCTCAAACCTTTCCTATTTGTGAAGAAAAAAAAAACTCAAGGAAAAAGGAAAGGGGCGATACGTCAGGTGGAGCTGAGACATCACGTCACATGTAAAAGAATACATCAGCTGCATGCATGCATGCAACCCTATTATTGTGTTGGTCCTAACCGAGGGGCAGCAAAAGGTTTCCATCAGCATCGTCACTCTTACATGAAAATGACCTTATCCATCTCGGTTTTCCGATGATGGATCTTACTTCTCGACATTCCATTCTAGGTAAAGCACTTTTATGGCAGATATGTCTGCCCGATCCTTAGTAATACATATAACGAGGTATGCCTATTTCGCAAGAAGATTTTAGGAAATGTGGCGTTATTCGCAGCTTCAATGCCTCTGGAAAACAGTGTACATGCAATTTAATTTGCAGGGAATATCCTCCAAAATTTTTTAAATCTATTGTACTATTGTCAATTCAATTATAAAGTTTTTAATTTTGTTAATTGAATCTTAATTAAAATCTTTTCGCGTTTGTCAATTGATAAATAATCGCTGATGTGGACGCCAGCCGTCTTACGTAACATGACTTACATTGACAAGAATAATTTTTAAAGATATATATATTTGTTTTTCTTCTTTACCTTTTCTTTTTTTCCTTTTTTTTTCCCTCCACCTGCCATTGCGGGGCCTCATTGATGGCTGGCGGAGGTCATCGCCCATCAAATCGGCGAGGGCAAGGGTTGCCTTCGCCAGCCTAGGCGAGGGTGACCAGGGGCCGGCGAGGGCAACCTTGCCCTCGCCTGATATGGCCACTAGTATATATATAGATAGATTTTCCATATTTATTAGTCATCAGGACTCAGAAAAATAATTTAGTCACTAGCATTCTAGATGGAAAGATTCCCAGTTTCCCACGTCATTAATTGTGAAAAACGATTGTTCATGATTCCTTCGATACGGATCCTCCAACTATTGTTTCTGCTCTGGCTCTGAGAAGTTAATTATGTATATCTTACCTAGATGTCACACAACTCTTAAAGTGGCGTAATGTAATGCCATGGCCTTTGGCAGTAAAAATAAATTTTATTTTCTGCAACTCTTGCGTGGGAACTTGGGCACTCCCCCAAAAGTTATTGTTCGCCCTCATGCCAGCAGTAAAATGACTGCGTTTATCCTGCTGCAATTTATGTTCTTGTTCCCCTCGAAATGAACGCGAACATCCATTGACACAGAATATTTCAGTTTTATCTTATAATTACTCATAATTAATGCTGCATTTATTTCACGAAAAATAAATAATTTAAATAATATTTTTTTAAATGATCACTTTATTACTTACAAAAATAAATGAATTGAAAAACATTTTTATTGTTAACGAAAATGTTTAAACATAAATTATTACCGACGGTGAAAACATATTTTATGGACTAATTATTTCAAGCAATGCAAATGATTAATTTTAAGAAAATATTTTCTAAATCATTCATTTTTTGCAAAACAAATGAAGCTAACGTGGCATCAGTTCTTTTAAACTAATTCCTATATGACACCAATGATAGTCCAAGCTTTGCGAGCTATAGTGGCCTAAGTAAGGCCTAGTGTGATGTTCTTAATAAAAACAAAGAACGAGAAAAAAAAAAGAACTAGTGGTATCGTGTTGAAATGAAGGCTGAAATTTCAACATTGCTTTGTGGTAATCCTATTTCGATGCGTTATGATGTGGAAAGAAGGAGTATCAATTTTTGTGGAATGTGTTGGAAGCACACGGTAGAATTTCAATTCCTTCATTCGAGGAGATCATTAAAAAGGAGCCCAAGTTCGAGCATGTCAACATATATAGTTGGACCTATTTTCACTCAAAAGTGTAAATCAATGAGTTATGAGCCGACTTGAACATATTAACTGCTTTACACCATACCAATTCTTCAATGTATGACTTCTCCAACATAATTTATACGTGTATTCTAACAATTTCCCCCTCACATATGAGGTCCAATATTAGGTCTACCCCCCTTTAATTTAAGTATCATTTTGCACCAAAATATCTCAAGTATCTCAACTTGAGTTTCCATCAACGCCCATCGGGCTCGTTTTGCTACACCATAATGCTTATCGGCGTGAAAATCTTGTTGGTCACCAAATTCATTCCTTGAGATATTCACAAACATTGATACATATTGAGAGCGGGCTACCAATCAACCATCGACTTTGATATCATTTGTTGGAAGCATGCAGCAGAAGTCCGATACCTTTACGGCCCTGATATCATTTGTTGAAAGCATGTAGCAGAAGTCCGATATCTTCACCGAGGAGATTGATAAAAAGGAGCCCAAATCTGAGCTTGTCAAAATATCCAATTAGACTGACATTCACTTAAAAACTTAAGCTAATAAATTATGGGCCAATTTAGATATATTAATTGCTCTAAAACACACTAATTCTCAAATGTGGGACTTTTCTGACATAATTCATACGTGTATTCTAATAGAATATTACTTTGATGAGTTCATCAACTTAGTCTGCAAGGACGAAGATAGCAAACCCATGCACATCACCTTTGTACGTGCCTCATATGCTTTCCAAAAAAAATTTCTGTTATGGGAGGAATTGAAGCAGATTGATACACTCAACAAGCTTCTCAAGATCAATTAGGGAATTTTAATGAAATTCTGTATCATTGATAGAAAGTGGGAAGAAAAATGAAGGATCACTATAGGCTGGTGGCATTCCGGAAATTCCTTGAAGATTGCTCGTTGATAGATTTGGAATGCAAAGGATGCCAGTACACTTGGGATAACAATTAGGTAGGGGACGATTTTGTGAAGATCGTCTTCTTAGTAGTGTGAAATGGAGAGTTATGTTTCCCCATGCAATAGCCTACGCTTTATCTGCTATTGGCTCAAATCATAAACCTAGTTTTATTATCACTTTCCTGAGGGATATGTGAAGAGACACTAGGAGTTCGAATTTGAGGCTGTTTGGATGGAAGCTGAAGAACGCGAGGGATTGTAAAATAAACATGCAACTGTTTACATGTGGAAAACCAAATTTGATGCAAAAGTTGAAAGATATTATAGTGGATTTGTCCTCATGGAGCAAGAGGAATTCTTCTAATGCCCAACGACAGATTGCTTCTGTGAAAATGGAACTCTAGAAGATAACTAATGGCCAAGATCTCCGGCATGAGATAGAAAGGGCGATCGATTGAAGAACCAGATAGAGAACTCATTGTGACAATAAGAGATGTGTTGGGGAATGAGTTCCCATGTAAATCGGCTGAAATGGAGGGACAAAAACACAGCGCACTTTTATGCTACTGCGATAAAAAAAAAAGGGCACCGAAATAAGATTTTTATGTTGGAAGTGTCGGAGGGAGAATGGAGCCAACATCTTAGTAGACTCAAAAAAACAACAAGAGACTTCTTTGCAAAGGTGGATAGCTCGGTGGGCACTCGGGATTTTCAGCCTATTCTTGACCAATGCCCTTGTTTGGTCGTGGAGGAGGTGAATGGAGTCTTAACTGCCAAAATTACATTGTAAGAAGTTCAAGAAGTTGCGTTTCAACTGAATCGGTACACATACAATATCGTTTAGGACTTTTTTTTGCTACTTTTCCTAAAGAAAATCCAAAGAAATCGAAGCAACTCAACTTTGAATTGGGGCCCACCATGGAGAGAGACACTGAAGATCAATGTCGATGGCTCCTTCCCGGAAGGATCAAACACCGATGCCAGCTCTGGCGTGTGTTACGAGACGACTCATCTGGAAGATGATAGAAGGTTTTGCTCGATTGGTGAATGTCCAGTCAGCGTTTCAAGTTGAAACCCTATAAGTCCTCGAAGCCTTCCTTTTGCTTCTTTACGTTCTGAACTAAAGTGGGGTCCTTTGAGTCAGATTTGTCCTCTGTTCAAAAAACTGACTTAACGCAGATCAAGCCGCGTGTGATAAACATGTGCTTAACAAAGAATGCTTAAACTTTCTTTTTAAAATGCCTAATCTTCACTTGGTCCTTTGCTCAGATACTGGATCAAAGTAGTGGATTGGGTCGTCAAAGCCTAACTCTGCAAAACTCGTCCTCTGAGCTAGGTTCCCTCTCTACTTCTTATGGATTTATTATGTTATGAAGCTCAAGTGACGTGCTCGTCTAGTTATCTTTATAAAATAGAATGAGTTTTGCCGACCCCCCTCCAAAAAAAGAAAAGAAAAGAAATTCCAATGGACTATGAATCTGTTCAATGAATGGATGCTTTTCTTATGTAATTTTTAAAATGATTTTCAAACGGAAAACGATCTGAATTAGTTGGCTAATTTAAATTTCAAATTAAAGTTGCAGTGGCACATATGTAGAATAATTTGTGTAAGTCAAAAGTTACAGTGATCGTGCATGAAAAGTAAAAACCCTAGGTAACTCTTCCTTAGTACACTGCAAATTGCTTGAGTTCGATTTATAGCATTGTACATAATCCGAAAAGTAAACAGGCTTCTCCATTGGCTTCCTCCCGTTAGGACCAGAATGGCTGCAATCTTCAGTTGCCTCATCAATGAGGAATAGTTTTAGGAGTAAGCGAATGTTATGTACATGAAAATTTCTGTACATCATTCTGGAATTCTCAGTGGGGCATTCAATTAGGATCAATGGCTGCATATATATATATATATATATGCATATGTATATGCATTATGTGTATACATATGTGTATATATATATGTTCACCCATTAATAATGGATGAGGCAGTACATAGTAAATCACATAAGAGAGCTTCAGCTTCTGAGATTGAGCTTAGATCTTGCCATTCTCTCATACGCAATCGATTTGATCAATCCGGAAAATGCCCGGACGATTAAGTTGAGGGGACCCTGCTTTACCACGACGCTTGGTATTTCAATTTGTAAATCGATGTTACTATGTCAAAGAAAATTTCTTTCTTTTTTTTATGTTCTTGCCAAATATTGTAAGCTCAACGATCGTATGTGGTCAGAAATAAGGGTGAGCAAGGCAACTAGTTCTAAATAAAAATTTCTTTCTTTCTTTTTTTATATTTAATCTTATTTCTTAAATGTAACCTAATTTTAATTAATATACTAGATTAAAGTTCTCGATTGGTTCCCAATCGCAGAAAACTGGCAACTAGTTCTCAATTCTTATGTGAGCCCAAACCGGATTGGATACCGATCACCATTAATCAGAAAGCAGACAAGCGCACATTGAAGGACACAGTTGGCCGTTCGAGGAACCTTTTTGCCCTAGCAAACAAAACCAAAGACTCAACGTCACTGAGCGAGAAGGAGGGGGGACGGGGAGTGTTCATGAGGTCAATCAATAAGAAGCAGCAGAATTCAATTCCGGTGCGTCCACATACATCACCTTTAAAGATGTGAATCAGAGGGCATATGAATAAGAACAAAAGCGCAACCCCAATTTGAATCGCCATAACTTCTGGTACTCTCTGCCTTTGTTCATTTACTTTCGCCCTCTCTCGCTCTAGAAAGATTTGCGTGTGATCCTATTTAAATGCTGGAGTAGAAAGATTGGGGCCAATCCCGGCGCCGAGGACATTTAATGTCCAACTTGTTCGTGCATGATTTGCCGAGATGCCTTGTTGTTTTGTTTAGCGAAGTAGGCCGATTGATTAACACTTGGCTATGCTTTTGCTTATGATTTATTTGTTGAGAGAATTACCCCCGCAAAAATCCTAAACCTATTGTAATTGTGCAAATTTAGTCCTAAACATATATTTTTTTTTTTGCCAATTGAGTCTTAAGTATTTTGTATTTGTGCCAATTCAGTTCATCTGGCCAACTTTGATAAGCCAGTACTGCTGTAGACTATTTTTAATTGTAATTTAGCATTTTTCATTTGTTTTCTTCCTCTTTCTTTTTTTTCCCCTTCGCTCCCTTTTCCTTCCTCCAGTCGGTATCTCGACCAACAACGGCAAGCTCGATCTCATCGGCCATTACCTCTGGCCGGTTGCTGAGTTTTGATGATCAGCTAGAGGAAGAAAAAGGAAGGGAAGAAAAAAAAAAAGAAAACGAAAGAAAAGAAAAAAAAGGAAGAAGAAAAAGCAATAAAAAGAAATGAAAAAATTGATAAAATATCATTAAAATTGTGCGCGTTAGCATCGGCCAACTTTGGTTAGCTGGATGGACTAAATTGACACAAAGACAAAAAGTTTATGACTTAATTGAAAAAAAAAGGGAACCGAATTAGTACAACCGTAATAAGTTTAAGATTTTTTTTGATAATTTCCCCTTTTATCTGTTAGGTTTATTACAACACGATGGTTCGGTGCGTCCTTCCTCACTCGAAAGCGACCATCTTTCGACGTGTGAGCCACTTGATAATCATGAAAGGAAGAAGACGATGGGATTTTGACAGATTAGATGCATTAGGGTCTGCCGAGCAACTAATGTCATACTTAGTTTGAGAATTGCATCGAGAGTTAGGCACCGAAATCACGTTTTCATGGGAAGATTGAAGATCTAGAGCATTAGTGTACTACTTTTAGATAACAGTCTCTTCTGAGCTGAAAAAAATAAGTAACAAATATTTAAAAATTATTACGCAGTCAACTCCTTCATGAATTTGTGACTTGCAACTTGCCGTTAGTCTCATAGCACCAAAAAATTATTATGTTAGTAAAGTCTTAAGTTCTATCCGCATACATATCGATATATATGCCCGATCTGCAAAAATCGCTGTTTCATTTACATGCCACCGGTTAGCACAAATAAATTTTTATGCTAAACACCCTGAATGGAAAAAATCCATAAATGAAGATCTTTGTATATGTATATAGGGAAATGCTTTCCTAACGATACTATTAAAGATGATGTAATTTTAGCCGTAGATTTATATATTATTACCGCGTGTTTTTGCATGAAAAGCCCATTAATTAGAAGATTATCCGGTGAAAAATAACTGACATACTGTCAGCAGTTATAGTCCTCCTTTCCCATCTCATGTACAAACAAAATCCTAAGGAGCGCCCGCTCCTCCGCCCTTCCCTCTCCCTCCCCCCCCCCCCCCCCTCTCTCTCTCTCTCTCCAGGCTTTGCGTGGAAAAGGAGGTCCACTTTCCCATCGAAGCGCCCCGGCGCTTTAGGCTGCGAAGAGCTCCCTGCCCTCTGTCGTCTATCGTCACCCTAACGGTAAATAATAAGCCCAGCATTCAAAATAAAAAAAAAAGAAAATAGAAATAGCAGGAGAGAGAGAGAGAGAGAGAGAGAGAGAGAGAGAGAGAGAGAGAGAGAGAGAGAGGATGTTGATGGTGATAGTTTAGTCACCCTCATATTTAGTTCAATTGGCATGCCCATTTCCTTTTCTTGATTTCGACAAAAATCTCGCACGTATCTTCATGTCCCCCATCTCAGTCCTTTTCCTTGTTTCCCTCACATCCCTTTCCTACTTTGTCTTACCTAATCTCCCTACATAGCTGGCTAGCTCAGCCCGACCCTCTCTCTCTCTGAGTCTCAGCAACATTCTCTTCGGAAACAAGCAAAGCCAGCAAGGGTTCTCATTTCCACGAGAGAGAGATGTTATGCGGCAGCATGTTCTTTGAAGATCAAGAATTCGTCGACCCTGCTACCTTCGGCGATGATCTCTTCAGTATCTTGGAGGGCTTGGACGCCGAGTTCCCCCTGGCAACGACTACTCCTCTTCCTCCTCCTCCCCCTCCTCCCCCTCCTCTTCTGGCGTTGGACGAGACGGCCGTGTTTGGCTCGAAAGAGTGTGACGAAGCTTCTTCACCTAAGAACAAGAGACAGAAGGTCATGAACGGCGGCGGTTCTTGCTCGGGCTACTACGAGAACCAGCAAGACGGTCAGCAGCAGAACCGGATGTCCCACATCACTGTGGAGCGTAATCGCCGGAAGCAAATGAACGAGCACTTGTCTGTTTTGCGGTCGTTAATGCCTTGCTTCTACGTCAAACGAGTAAGCTGATGAAAGACTCTGCCGCTTGCTTTGCTTTTTTCCTGCTTGGTAATGTCGCAAGTACAATTTGTTGAGTCTTTCACAGATAAGTTCATTCTAGGAAATGTCGAGTTTCATCGGGGAATTGTTTCATTCCGTCTTTGGAAATAGGAGGAGAACAAGTTAAAAACTTAGTTATCAAACCACTTTCAGGGACCACCATTTCTCTTTTTGAAGAATTGACATCCAGGATGCTTTCATCATCTTCTTTTGATGGAACAAATTAATATGCCATTGTTTAATTTCTCCCTTGGCCCGTGATCTTGGCAACAAAATGTTCTTTTTTTTTTATCACCCAAATGAACACTTATGGTCAGTTCATAAAAAATTTGCAGGGTGTGAACTAAAATTTTACGAACTTAATTTTCAGGGAGACCAAGCGTCCATCATTGGAGGAGTGGCGGACTACATAAGCGAGCTACAACAAGTGCTTCAATCTCTCGAAGCCAAGAAGCAAAGAAAAGCATACAGCGAAGTCCTGATCAGCAGCCCAAGGCCATCCTCGTCCTCAGTATTGAGCCCGAGGCCTTCGCCGCCGGTGCTCAGCCCCCGAAAGCCGCCGCTCAGCCCTAGGCCGCTCATGAATTTGCCCATAAGCCCCCGGACCCCACAACCCACCAGCCCTTACAAGCCCAAGATCATGCACCAGAGCAGCAATTACGTCTCTGCCACTCCTTCGCCGACTTCATCCACGTCCCCATCCATCGAGAACAGCGTCCTCAGCAACAGCAACGAGCTTGTGGCCAACTCGAAATCCGCCATTGCTGAGGTGGAGGTGAAGTTCTCGGGCGCGAATGTCCTGTTGAAAACGGTGTCTCCTAGGATTCCTGGACAGGCGCTGAGGATAGTGTCGGCCCTGGAGGACCTGTCCCTAGAGATCCTCCACATAAGCATTGGCCCTGTCGATGAAAACACCATGGTTAATTCCTTCACCATCAAGGTAAATTTCTTTACACCACCAAGGTATATTGAAGAGACTTCGCCTTCATGTTGAATTAACTTCACTTGGGTTTGCATTTAATTTCTGTGGAAAAAGATGCTAGTCATATTTCATTGCAGTCCGACCAAAAAAAAAAAATTTCACTACAGTTCGGTTTTGTCGAGGAGTAAAAACCTAGGTTTTATTTAGAGCAGGTAAAAGTTGGGTGTCCTACGTTTGATATTTGGATTTAGTAAAAGAGTGCTGCCGGTTAATATATTAGTTTTAGTTTTGTGAAGTGCGTAATCAACATTTAGAAATTGAAAATCCCTTCTATAAAGTACGTCTTATCTCGATTTTTTCATGATGATGTGAACAATAGACATTACATGCATGTCGTGGCGGAAAGAACTAATCATTGTGCAAGAATCGCACGCTTACTTGGATATTACTTTTTTGAATCCATTATACAGCCATAAATCATCATCGTGAACCCTAAACAGTAACTTTTAAACCCCGCCGAAGCACTTGGCTGTGGCAAGACTGTCCATAAACAGAATTAGAGGATCAAGGTTTTGACTTATGTAGGGTTTTGAGAAAGAAGACAGAAGAGTGAGAAGACAGACATACCTCGATTTGTCGCCTCATTAAATACACCAACAGTAAAACCTAGCTAGATTCCCTTGGGTTAGCTGGGAAGGCGTGGAGCTCATAAATTCGTCTCCCTACCAAGCATGTTTTTTCCCTGAAGCCCTAATAACTGCATGGTTACTTCAACCCCCATAAATTGTCGATGCTCCAAAGATACGATATTAGGGCGTGACATCATCCACAAGGACAATGTGAAAAGGACAAGAAAAGAAAAGAAAATGCCAAGACTTGCTTCTATCAGTTAAAGAAACAGAAGCAGCAGAAAAATCAAAATAGACTGAAAATTGTAGGAACGGGGACAGTTTTTGCCTTTGGTGATTGTTCTTCATGTTCTAACACGCTATACCGTAACCGTTTCTTCTTTAAATAAAGTTAATGACGGCTGACATGGTCGTACTAAGTGAGAGGTACTGATGTCCAAGTCTGTTTCTTCATGACGACTCTTGCAAATCACGAGGTTTCACTGAAAACTAGGACAATCCCCTGTCTTACTAATTGCCCATTTTGCAAGAAGTGAAAATATTTGTCTCTCTTCCACAGATTGGAGTCGAATGCAAACTCAGCGCAGAGGAGCTCGCTCACCAGATACAGCAAACCTTCTGCTAATCTGCTGGTGATGGTGTTTTGGCGATGGTCTCAACCTAATGTCGTAGCTCGCTAGCTCTCTCTCTCTCTCTCTCTCTCTCTCTCTCTCTCTCTCTCAAACTCTTTTACTAATAATAAAGAAGGATGGGGGAAGGGTTCTTTCACCACCATTCTCTCATTAACATTCATGTAGGGTAGTCACCGTATAGCAGTCATAACTTTAGTAATTGTTGTGACCCTCTCACTGGCATGTAAGTCTTATCTTGTCATTATTGAACACTTAATGTAACGCATTTCTTGAGTTAATCACGTAGTGAGATTCTACTATCAACTTGGTTATCTCCACATATAATTTTCCTAATTACTCTCATTTTCTAGTTCATTTTTTCTTTTCTTTTTTCGGATTTGCCATAGCTTGTCGATCTTTCGGAGGAAATTTCGAAAGGGGCATCAGTCTGAATAAATGTTTGGATTCTTTAGTGGCCACAAGAACAAAACGATGTTGACAACGTCACACTCGCGAAGAAGTTGTCTGGTCATGATCATTTTCTTTGGGTTATGCTTCCCATTGCCTTCGCTTACCTTATAATTAGAAGGTGAAGACGATAAGTGAATGCTGTCCCATTGATTATTTCTATCTTTTTCAAAGGAAAATTATAACAAAGCCTTCTCCAACTTTTTATCATGATATTAGTTTATACCATCGCTTTCAAGAATTACGGTTTTGCACACTGTCTTTAGTAAGATTTGTTAGTACACGAAGCATTGCCCGTTTGTTCTTTTGGATGAATACACTGCGTGTGAAATGTATATGCACATGTACGTGTAATCGTACGTACGTACGTACGTACGTATGTGTTCTATGATTTTTTTTTTGCCACAGGCCACTTTTAGTTCTGCTAAATAACTTCTTCTTTACATGCACTGCCAAAATGACTTGCTATATGATTCAATTGATATCAAAGATGAGTTAAGCAAAAAAAAAAGAAAAAGAAAAGAAAAAGGGTTAAGTTTGTGCACCATTTGAGATCTTACGCTTCACCTTTATATGTCGGCTATCATATTCTCTTTTTTCACCGGTGAGCACGAAATTGATTGTGGACATCACAATGAATCCGTACATCCACGGAAGTCTCTCCAGAGCTGGGGCCATTCTTCCATGAACGACAAAAGCAAAAATTTCAGGTTGAACTTGTCCTCAAGTGACACATTTTTCCTGTCGATCCAAATTTATATGTCAATGCCCTTGGCTTTTTATGTTATCAATTGTTCTTGCAATAGGAGCCTGGTCATTGTGTTGGAAGACGGAATATAATTAATCAAACGTACCTCCTAGGTTAAATAATGTCTATGTAGCGAGTCCACCTACACAATAGAGTTATTTATTGTTTCCCTACATTATTAGAGTCGTTCGATTACACTGCTGGCAGTAGGTGGTGTTCCCTTTGGTTTGGACATTCTCATTGTCCCTCCGCTCTAACGTTAGATCTTTGTCATTAGGCGTGGGGGTGACCATCCTCTCTTGCTTTTTCTCAACATGTTCAATGATTTTTTTTTTCACGGGCATTGGACCCGTCGAAATGGGTTATAAACCAATCTCTTGAGCCATTTTTGATAGGCTGAGTTTTTATATAAATCAGTTGTATTATGTAAATGCCATAAATGAGTTTAGGATAGTGAAGCCTGAAATAATATGTGTGTTAAATGAGTTTACAATTTACTTAGATTCAACTCACTTTTACGAATCTCCATTCATTCTGTTTTGCCCTTACTCAATCTCGCACTCACTCGTTTCGCGCTTTTATCTTAGTTTGGATATGAGTTTTCCTAGATTTGATTAAATATGTAAGTGTTTGAGCAATATATATATTGGGCTCGGATATGAGCAAAATTGGGTATGGCTCATTAGATTTGTATAGCATAAAAATGAGTCAATGGATTGAACTATTTTTTATCCGACTCACTTATTTGATGAGTCTAACGAGAGTGAAGGGCAAGCAAATATATGTGACGTCAAAGGTCAAGATGGAGTACCTTGTTTTTTTTTTTTTTCAAATAGTAGGTGTGTAAAAGAAAGGTAAGAAGATCTGATGCCTGAGATACTATTGCCAAAAAAGTAAAATAAAAATACGAAGTAAAGAAGTTGGCCTTCAGCCCAAGGTTGGAAGGGTAGTAAGTAAGATTTTGCAATTTGAAAAAGCACGACGTCCGAACATTTAAGCTTTATGACAAAAAAAATTGCATTTGAGCATTGAGTAATGTGATTTTGTAATTAAGATAATCATTTTCTTGTGGATGATGCAGAAGTAGATAACGAAAATTCTTAGATAATTGCATATAATAATGTTGCGCAAATCTTAACATAAAGAACAATATGAAATATGCTGTCGAGATAACATGATAATTACTTTGGTATTCTATCCCTTGGTCACATAATAGGCGATCATGTCAAATCACTGCAAATGATTAATAATACAAATGATATGCATTGTAACATGGTAGAATGAGTGGGATAAAATACGTTGAGGCATTTTGTGAGATGGCCATCACAATCAAGCAGTATTTCGGGACATAGTTGTAGCGGTTATACCGTGGGAGCCATGTAATACCTATTACTACAAGCAAATACAATCGTAGTCAACCTAGAATAGATCTGTAATGTAACAGTTATTATTGTACTTGGAGGTTTCAAAATGGATTTTAACCCATTGGCACCCCGTATTTAGAGGTGTCAAATGGGCGGGTCGGGTCGGATTTGTGTCGAGTCGAATATGGTCCCGACCCATATTGACCCGTCTAACCCGTTTTGACCCATATTCAATGACCCATACCCGACCCAACCCATAACTAATTCATACCCGATCTAATCTATTTTGACCTATATTACTAAATCACATTAATATTTTAAGAAAAATTATATAACTCATCTAAACTATTTTAAGCTTTTCACATGTATATGTTATCAGATAAAATTTTTACATCAAATAAAAAAGAAAATTAAATAATAAAAAAAATATTAAATAAAATAAAAAATGATATTACTAAAATACTTTCATGCAATAAAAAATATAGTAAAATATTTTATTATTAAAACAGTTTTTTAAAAAAGTATTTTTATTTTATTTTTCTTTCTTTTTTCTCCAGCCACGGCGGATGGTGATGAGCGGCGGTGGCAGCGGTAGACGACAAGGGGCAACGGACGGCAAGTGGCGGCAAACAGTGACTAACGATGGCAGCGGATGGCGATCGGTGGCCGCGGCGACGGCAAACGGCGACCACGACAGCGACGACGAACAGTGGCTGCGACAGCGGCGATGGACGGCGGCTGCAATCGTGGATGGCAGACTGCGATGGTGGCCGCGGCTGCAGGCGATAGATCGCGACGGCGGATGGCAACCGCAACAGCGACAGCGATGCGGGACAACGATCGCGACGACGATCGCGGTGGCGACCGAGATGGTGACTGGCAGAGACTGCGACGGCGGTGGCGATCGCGACGGCAAGCGGCGATCGCGACGGCAAGCGACGGCGGCGGGCGACGGCGATCGGCGGACGACGCCATGGGTCCATTTGTAAAAATAGAAAATTAAAAAAAATAATAAGAAAGTTTAGGCTTTGAGGCCCTAGGCCCATTTGTAATTTATGGGAGTTATGGGTCGAAAATGGGTCCAATATAGGTCCAAAATGGGTTTTATGCATAACCCAATTTTGACCCATTTAATTTCACTTCAACCTTTTTGGTCCATTTTTGTGAGTCCTTCAAAAGTTAATGACCTATATAATACCCATTTTATACAAAATATGGATCAAATATGGGTGTTTGACCCATATTGACAGCTCTACCCGTATTTAATGAGACGTGCTATGTATGCATTAGTCAAGTTTTCATAAATGGGTTGTTAATGGATTGGAGTTGTAACCCATTTACAATCTATTAGCTCATCAAGGTTATTAATTGAGTCGATGAAATGTCTTTAAATTCATTTATAACTTTTTAACAGTTTTAATTGTTTTTTAATTATTTTTCTTTTAATTTTTTTTCCTATGAAGAAGGCGAGGGCCGTGAAGCCCTCACCGGGGGCGGGTGAGGGTTTTGGCCCTCGCCCAGATGACCACAGGGTACGGGCCACCATACTTGCTCATGGCCGGGGATGGTCGACAATCCTCGCCAGACTTAATAGAAAAAAAATAAATTATAAAAATTGTCCACGTTCTTTTAGCGTTATAATATTTTAGAAAATGATAAGAAACAATATTTCCTAAATAATATTAAATATGAAAGTATTTTATCAATACGGGTTAGGTCGGGTATGAGTCGAGGAATTTGCATTGCAATAAATGGGTGATAAACGGATTTTATGGGTCAATTTGGATTGTACCATTTCTGACTCAACTCAAAATCGACCTGACCCATAGGTGGTACACCAAGTTAGCTATCACATTAGTGAACTAAGTAACAATCTTGTTTTAGGCTTCATTCATTCGGCAGAGGTGAGTAACTATTTTGCTCACTTTTCAAAATTTGGATTGCTTAAAAAATGAGCCAATGAAAATCTATTCTTAAATTTAGCAAAATGATTTCCTCTTTTTAGAACTACTCCTTATCCCAACTCGATCCTCCCCCTTAGATCTTGAAAGCTCGTTAACAACTATCATGTTTTGCCCATACATTAGAGGAGATGTCCAGTAGCCCTAAATCTTGGGGTGATCGTTTCCTAGGTGGTCCGATTCCCATCTCGGAATTGGGAACCGCACAAGAGGAACAGACCACCTTGTGTTGGAACTAGACCGATTGGTTCAATCCGGTTCTCGGGCGATCAAATGGAACCGGCAACTAAATATATACAAAGAAAATGAATCCTCCCTCCAAGGGGAATCTCACATTGAACAAAATCTACCATTGCACCACACGTTCAGTAGGCAGTAGATTCAATGTCACTATACCTCACCGTTCTTTTATTTGTCAAGCACGAAGATATCGCTCTTGTTTGATGCATCCACTGGTGCTGATACAAGCAAAGCCATCAACGCAAACCGTGGAGACTAGATAGATATAATCGAATCAAAAGGAATTGCATCCTCTCCTGTCTGCATCTCGTATTCATTACATACTGAACATGGAGTGAATGATTATCCCTCTCGGATTTTCATCGGCATTTTGCCAATCACCAGACGTAGAAGTGTGCTCATGATCATAATCATTGTATTTAGATATTAATGAATGTCGCATAAACATTCTCTAATTCCTTTTCGACCTTGAAGATCTCGACCATTGGAAACAAAATGGGAAAACCCAAAATGTATATGCAAGCTTTCATGTCATCCAAACACTAATCAACAAAACACAAACTTATAAATTAAGGGTTTAAATGGTTTCTTTAAAAAATTGAGAAATAAAATCAAAACTGAAAATAATAATAATAATCAGTCTGATTCGGGTGGAACTGGGTAGTCCAGGTGGGTAGTTCCACTCCTAAAATTAAGAACTGGACCGAAAATCATCGGTTTCAATTTTATGAAACTGGAAATCGGATCGAAATTCACCAATTTCATATAGAATTGGGAATAGAAATGGCGCCCTTGGGAATTGAACCGTTCGATTCTTTTTGTTCACGCCTACGCAAATCCACATTTCTTTCGTGTTTTCTGCAATTCAAAGGAAGCAGTATTAGCGCTTTCTATTTCAAAAAAGGAACAAGAAGCTACCAACAAAATAAAGAAAAATGTAGAACTCTAGTATCCAAAATACTAGTATATGAAATTGGGGGGAATCTCTTGACAAAAAAAAATGGGGGAATCTCTTGTCGATAGGACCTGGGCTAGGCTAGGCCTCTTTGGACTTGGGCTCGACCTTGATTTATCTGAGTATGGGCATTGGGTCCTAGGCTTGACCTCCATGGACCTATGTATGAGTGGCGGGGGCCTGAGCACAGGCATCGAGGTGCCTCCCTGGACCTGGGCCTTGCCTCAATGGACGCGGGCCAAATCGTTGGGGGCTCAAGCAAGGGTACAAGGGTCATGGGATTGATCTTTGTGGGCCTGAGTGTGACCTCCATGAATCAAGGCCAAGGTACTGAGATCCTAAGTCCAACCTCTATGGTCATGGCTTGAGCCCTAATGCTCGGCTACTCGACATTTGATAATGGGTCCATTGAGGCCAGGCTCAGGGTCCCCACGGGGTCAAACATGGAACCCCAGTGCTTGTGCCCGATTCCTAAGCTGCCCGTGTCCAAGTCACTTGGGCATAAAAAAAGTCCACGTCTATTTAGGAAAAATAAAAGCAAATTTTGCGTTACAAGCGATAGAAACACAATTTTCGACTCATTATCATAATTTAAACTAAATCCCAGAACATATTATTATTTTTTTGTCAAATTATTCTGCCAAAAGCACTTATCAGAAATGTCAAAAATTTGAAATAGACGGTGCATAACTTTAAAATGTATTCTCCATGGTCAGAGACTCAGAGCTAAGGGATTCACGACAAACAATTTTTCAAGGTCCAGTTTCGAAAATTTATTCTAGCGGCCGCGATCATATAAAGCTGAGAGTCTCCAAATCTTCGCCCAAAATTCTGACAAAGAAATATCAATACCGCAATAATCTCCAGCATTTAAAAAGAAAAATAAAATGGGTAAAAAAAGTATAAATAAATTCCACTTTTTCAAGTGGCCAGTATTATTCGACCCAAAAAAAAATAAATGAAAAAGGTGGTCAGTATTAGGCTACGTATGCCCGCCAAACGCCGCTGCCACTATCTCAGGACACACCAACTACTGGGACCCACAAACTCGTGTAACGAATGAACTCACCAATCACATCCGACCACGTTTATCAATCTAATCCATGAAATAAAATCCAGCTCCCTCCCCCGTCGAAAAATATGAAAAAAAAAAATCTTTTTTCTCCTCCTGCAAAATTCGCCACGTAGATTCTTCTCTCTCTCTCTCTCTCTGCGCTGACTTGTACGCCGCATCGGCCCTCGATTCCTCGCGCCATCAATCCCCACCGTCGATTCGTTCAGGAGCTGCGACTTAATTTGTGGACGAGGTGATTTTTGACGAGTCCTGCTTCGTGTGGTATTAATACCCAAAAATCTCCCTCTCGCCGGAGAATCTCCTCCGTGTCTGTGATCTGACTCGAGTTCGACATTTCCATCTTTCGAAGCGGAATTCGGACGTGCGCTGCGAGGTATCTTCGGTGCTTCGATTGCTTTTCTTCTGTTGTTGCTGTTGTAATGGCGATCGGTTGTGTCGGTTCGGTTCGCTAGTTCCGTGCCGTTCTCATTTTGCAGTTCCGAGGGTGATGGTGAACTTCCGTTTTTTTCCGGTTCAATTTGCTTTTCTCGATGAGGGAAAGAGTGCGGGGTCTGCTCGCCATTTGCGAGCGTCGTTGGTTGTTGCTTTTTTCCGGTTACGGGGATTGGACTGATGGATTGATGCATTTTGCTTGCCATTTGTCAAGTGAGAGTTCTCCCCGCGTGGTTCGATCATGTAGCAACTGCTGTTTATAGGAGATGTTCATGGCGGAACCGTATTCCTTCCTGTTTTAACCAGTTGAACTTGCTCCAAGTCCAACCATGTCCCCCCAGATGTCCCAACCTAACTTACCTAACGTTCGGACAACTTCACCGCGCATTGTCCGCTTGATATTTGTCACCGCCGTGTTTCTTCCCTCGTTTGGAATTGAACTCCTCGCCCTAGTTTAATTCCCAGTAATGACTTTGTTTAGGCAGTTGTCATCTAAGATTTCTTATTTTCATGTGCAAAAGGACTTGTGGTTACATCAACTGAAATGGTGACTTGAAAAAGTAGTGATTTTTTATTAAGTGTGGACCCGTTTTTTTTTTTTTGGCCCTTTGCGCTGTCCGCATATCGTCCCAAGACTTTGTTTGCCTGAAATGAGTGCAAGTGATCGACAGAATTTCATGTGCTTCTCTTTTGGGGCCAAAATGCTTTCCCTTGTTTTAGTTCCACATGCTTTTATGTGCCTTTACTATACACAGTTGCCGTGGCATGCCTTTCTCTTTGTACAAGTGCAGATGCCTCATGAAGTTTGCTACAATTCTTGAATTAAAATCTCTTTTCATGTGTTCAGCTGGAGCAGAGTTTTTTGCACAGTGAAAGCTTCCATTTATCATATTATATACTCTCTGACAACTTGGTATGGGAGTTGTGACAATCTCAAGCTCAGCTTCTCGCACACCACTGGGATTCAATGCGAAGTCTTCAACTAGCAGATCTGCATCAAAAAGGCCCTTGATCATAGAATTCAGAGCAGATAAGAACAATAACGCAGCTTTACTGACACACCATGAACAGATATACTATCCTGTAGAAACCTCTAGGGAGCAACAGAAGAAACGGAAAAATGCAAGAAAACCATCGAGAAAGGCTGTTTGTACAGATGAAGTTTCTTCTTGTACCTTGGAAGGTGATTATAATGATGCTGCGGCCAAACTCGAGAATATATACAAGCTGACACCTGCGGTGGAAACCTGTTATGGTGAAGATGTTGATCATGGTATGACGAGACGCAGACGGAGGATGAAGAAGACTAGGGATGTTGAGAAGGGAGAAGAAAGTACAACTAGTAAAAGAGTGGTCCGTACCCGGAATAAAAACGCAAAGCGTTTGAGCCTAGATGGAAGGATTGCACTAAAAAAGAGAAAGGAAGAACAAGTGACCTTTTCAGTTCAGAGGAAAAAAGAGGTGCTGGACGAAGAAGAGAAGATTGAGAAGCTTATTAGGGACTATTCGTCTTCAACTGATTTGGTCAGCTTGGACTGGAAGAAGATGAAGATTCCTCCTGTACTTCCTTCTACAGAACATGCCTGGTTATTCAAGTTGATGCAACCGATGAAGGTGAGACTTTTTTATCTCTTAGCAGTCAAACTGAATGATGCAAGAGCATAAAATATTCCTGGTCCATATAATGGGCGAGATCGATTCAGATTTAGCTGTAGTCCCTTCGGTGGATTGACATTGGATAGCTTTGTCATGCTAATTTGTGTCGACTTAATTTTAGGCTCTTCTTCAAGTGAAGGAAAACTTACGAAATGATTTGGAAAGGGAACCAACGGAAGGTGAATGGGCCCATGTGACAAATATGAGCGTAGCTCAATTAAGAAGACAGTTGGAGGTTGGTCATGCTGCCAGAAACAAGCTTATTAAGGTACAGCCTTCTCCTTTCTTCTTTAGATCTTAAGTATCCCCTGAAATATGTACGCAAGTGATAGGATTTTTTTATAGATAGTTGACAATGCCTTGATACGCGTGAGGATATTACAATATTAGGCAGGAATTAACTGTTGACAGTTTAATGTTTTTATTGAGCTATTTCTGTTGCTATGTTTCAGCTGACATATGGACATCTTTATTGTGAATGGAAAAGAAAGAAAATTAGAAAACCTAAGTTCTTGGCATGGTAGAATGCGTAAATCAGTGAACTAGAAACTTTTTAGGAATGCTGTCTCTGTCTGACTTCTCTCCGGAGGAGCACCAAAAATGAACAGCCTCGTCTAATTCAGTTCAATTTGTTTAAGCCATCCGAGGATGTTATTCTTTTCTTCTGTTACTACTGCGGTCCTATTCCGTCATATTTTTGTCTTCGTCATCATTCCCTCGTAGTATCCCTAGTCAAAAGATGGCGCCAATGTCTTTCTTTCTAATGGTTTGCTGCCCAAGTAGTAACTGCAAATGCCTTTAGATTTACTTTGATATCTGCAGTTTTTTAAGTGTGAACGATTTGCCTATTTATTAAGGAAAGCTCGTTGACTTCTAGCATTTGTTGCAGCATAATCTTCGGCTTGTCCTGTTTGCTATGAATAAGTATTTTCAAGACTTTGTGAATGGTCCAAAGTTTCAAGATCTTTGCCAAGCTGGGGTAAAAGGACTTATCACAGCAATTGACCGTTTTGAACCGAAAAGGAGATTCCGGCTATCTACTTATAGCCTCTTCTGGATCAGGCATGCCATCATACGTTCAATGACCGTTTCCAGCTTCACACGTGTGTCATTTGGCCTTGAGTCAGTAAGTTTCTTTTCCTTTACCGCCAACAGTTATATGTGTTCCGTGGGCATGGATACATTGTGGCTGTCCTCACCCTCTAGAGAGATAAGATTCGGGCAATTAAATGTTTGAGACCCATCATGCATCATAGACACTACCCAGTTGTTACCATGGAACAGTACTAAAATATGTTGACAAACCTCGCTTTTGGAGCATATCAAGTGATTGAACTTGCTGTGACTGCAAATACTGCTTCTTCTCCAGCTTTTGAATTGCAAAATCGAAGTTTCATATTGCCTTTCACAAAGAGAGAGGCTCGTTTATGGCTCTGACCAATTGTCTGTCGGTTTGAGAGAAACGAAACTTTCGCGGAACTAGTGGAATTAACACCTAAAGTTTGCCAATATGAAATGATTGAAATGTTTGATAAGTTTAACATTTTTGCAGGTCAGAGTTGAGATCCAAAGGGCGAAACTTGAGTTGATGTTTCGACTACAGAGATTGCCAACAGAGGAGGAGATAATTGATAAAGTTGGTATTTCACCTGAGAGGTACCACGAAGTTATGAGGGCCTCAAGGCCTGTTTTTTCTCTTCATTCTAGGCACTCGGTCACACAAGAAGAGTTTATAAGTGGAATTACGGATGTTGATGGAGTTGGAGGAGACAATAGGAGGCAACCGGCTCTTCTCAGGCTTGCTCTTGATGATGTGGTAATCAAAGAAAGCTTGCATAACACTGCTTATTCTTTTCTTCAATTAATCTGGATGTGTGTGGCGTGATAGGATTTCTGCTTTTGCTAGGAGATGAAAGCACTCTGGTATACGATGGGAGATTGACTGCTGAGAAATTACATATGCCATCAGATTTCCATACCACTTGATTAGATTCATGACATGTTAAATCCAAATCTGGCTATACTAGCAAAACGAGCTATTCAAACTAATGATAAATGATACAGAATCACTTACCGTAGGAAGAACAATGTAGCTATCTATAGCCAATTCTCGCGATGCATGCAAGGTGAGGCTGACGGAATTTCTGCTTGTTCTTCTTCATTCGAGATGGTTTTGACTGCATATTTTCTCGTTCCAGCTCGACTCCTTGAAGCCCAAGGAAAGTCTAGTTGTCAGACAGAGGTATGGGCTCGATGGTAAAGGTGACCGAACATTGGGAGAGATTGCTGGGAACTTGAACATATCCAGAGAGATGGTCCGGAAGCATGAAGTGAAGGCTCTCATGAAGCTCAAGCATCCGGCCCGAGTAGATTATCTTCGTCGTTACATAGTCTGAACCTGTCCACTGTACATATCCTCACTTTCCTTTACCTCACCCCGCTTCTGATCTATCATAGCCTGAACAACTGTTTGCATTTTTATTCTGCACCATACCCTGCTGACTACATGCAATGCATGCACGTCTTATACCATTTTACTCCGATTCGGAGGTGTACAATATTGCAGAGCGGACAAGACATAATATAATTCTCTGCCCTGTAAAGGTTCTATTTCTATACCGAACGGCACAATGTTAGTGAGAAGAATAAGTGTGAAAAGGTTGTTGTGTTTTTCTTTTTGAATGTGCTTCTCTTTTTCACCAGAAAATCTTTATTACCAGCTTTAAGTGATGTTTGAGATGGAGAGGAAAACAATGAAGCTAAGAATGAAGGGACCGGATGCTTCAACTGATTCCTTTGTTCTCACATGTTGATAAACTGAGGACATGACCTCGATACTTCCACTTTATGCAAAAATTTGTAAGAGGGAAGAACTAAGATTTCCCATTTATAACGTACTACCATGTATATATGCTCAAGCAGCAGAAGGAAATGGCGTCAAGCGGGATGGTTAACAACACGAGCACAATATTTATGAATCAATCATACCTCTTTCAGGATATCATGGAATTGATTTTGTAAAGTTTGTCACATGGAACAACCGACGTGATGTTAGCAATTTTCGGTCCAAATTGGCCAAGAGGACTAAATTGACAAATTTTCAAAAGGTGTAGGACTCGATTGGCATAATTGAAAGTTTAGGATAGATTTGGCACAAGTGCAATTGATGATTTAGGTCTTTTTTTGGTACTTTTTCCCTAACAAAATTAGAGGAAAATCATGATAAAATCATTTTTCAGTTCCACCATAGCAGCAGTGTCAAGTTTGTTCGACATGCGTCTAAAGAAAATGATGATATATACCCGTCCGCATCGTGAAAGTATTTCAAATGCGCTACGCCGTACGCATGAATTCATCGGAACGAAAGGAAGATTTTCTTTTGCAAAGAAAACATTTTGTTCGGTGATTATGAGAATGAGCTCGAACATACTTTCCTATATTTGCCAAAACTAACATATAGAAAAGAACAAAGCCAAATCGCAATGCAAGGAAGAAGCACTCGAGGATAACATCCATTTGACAAATGAAAAAGCTAACCCCAATGCCTGCAGATCCTCTCAGGGTTGAGCTGGAGAAGGAATGGAGCAAAAGGGCAAAGTTTACAAGTCATACCCGCGTCTAGAACTATAACCAAACAATTTCAAATAAATGAGGTGATTGGGTATGGTGACTGCATAATGATATATTCGGAAGCCTTGCAATTTCAGACAAGCAAAGAAACCAAACTAAGGTACTGCTTCCACATTGTTATTCTCATCCAGTAGCCTTTCCATTCCTTCCTTTCCTACACTTGGGGCGGCTGATTCCCGATAAAACACGACAACACGATTCGACCGTGTTCATGTCATAGTTGTCTCGAATTGATGCGATTGATAAGCGAATCACGTCGGGGTTTGATCCGCGTAACAAGAAATTGACTAGTTTAATCAAATAGGTCGTGCCAACCAGATTAATGACCTCCTTTATGTTGACCTATTTAATTTACGTTAACTATATGTCTATTTTTTTTTTGTACTAATGATGATGCATCCATAATCTTATTCATAGTTTTGTTAATAAATTTTGGTTCCCCCGAAAGCCCGGCCCAAAAAGTTCCTTGCAAAGCCCGGCCCAGATCTTAAACCCTGTGGGGTTAACGACTCGTGATGGCCGAGACCGTCCGATGAACGGATGAGCAACGTGGAAATGCCCCTTCTTTTGCTCTGGAGTCACTTCCATGTCCCTCTCTCTCTCTAGTCTCATTGTCTTCTTCCTCCTCTTCCTCCTCCATTTGTAGTTTCTGATCGGTGATGGTGAATCGGTGATTGCTGTTCACTGCTTTTGGTGAAGGTTCTTGCACAACTTGGAGCTCTGGGGACTTTTGTCGCTTCAAGCGTCGTATCGTCTCCCGATTCCACCCCCAAAATTGCACTGCTCTTTCGGTGCCTAGGCGCTACAACTACCTCAGGTCTCTCTCTCTCTCTCTCTCTCTCTCTCTCTCTCTCTCTCTCTCTCTCTCAGCAGTCGTTTGTCCTCGTTCAATGCGTCTCATTTCGCCGACTGGTTGCGGTTGTCGTCATTCATGTTCTTCAATTCTCGATTCTCCTGATACGTGTGGCGTTCTCTCTTGATGCTGCTCGGTGCATCTCTCCGCCGCCGGTTTTGCTCTTTGCTTTCGTGAAGAGTGGACACACAGCGATTGCTTGAATGGAGGACAGATTTGGACGCATAAGCGGTCAAGATATATAGTTTTTTTTTTTGTTTAAATGTAGGTTTGTAGTTCAAACTAGATCGATTCATCTTAACGAGAAGCTCTACGGAGATGGAAGGGACATACTTACAGGTTAGATTGTAAGAATCAGCGACCATTCTTGGGGAACTAGTGCAATTATCTGTTCAGTTCGAGCTCTCTCTTGTTTTTTCAAATTGTCCGCTTCTGACTCGGAGTAGAAGGCATTAAAGGTCATTGGAATTAAAGCTAGTTGCTTATCTCCTGTAATGAGCGATTCTGGAGAGGACCGTCTTTCGTAATGTCTGGCAAACTGTATGAGCTTATAACTTCACTGATGAGCTTGTTCTTGCTCTGTCATTAATTGTATACTATCTGTACACAGGTATTTGCTGAAAATCTGTATTTAACCAAGTTCAGCTTCAGCCTCTTTGTCCATTGAGTTTGGGAGGAAACTTCCTCGCCACCTTAATATATCTAGTCATCCTTGTACTCATTTGGACATGTCGACCTGTATATCGACAAATCTTGCGCCATCAGTTGGTGGAAACCGTAAGGGAGTGCTAAATTTAACAGGGGGGAGAGTGTTGGTGGAGAATCGGTGGTTTAAAGCGAAGTCTGGGAAGATGATTGGAACAAAGAATAATTTTCAGGGTGCCACCATGAAGGCTGTTCAGGCTCAGATTATGTGTTCGACCAACTCTCAAAGTGTTAGCTCATATCCTAGTAAAGACCCCTTTCTGAATTCACACCCCGAAGTTGCCATGCTTAGAGGGGACAAACGCGAGGGAAATAACACGGCAAACAAACAGAATGATGGTTTGGGTGGAAATGTGGTGGAAAGCTTAAGAGACACATCTAACCATAGTAATTACAGTGAAGCTAAGATAAAGGTTATAGGAGTCGGAGGCGGTGGGTCAAATGCAGTCAATCGCATGATAGAAAGTGCTATGAAGGGTGTGGAGTTTTGGATAGTTAACACGGATACCCAAGCCATGAGAATGTCTCCTGTGTTTCCCGAGAATCGCTTGCAGATTGGTCAAGAGCTGACTAGAGGTCTTGGAGCAGGGGGGAACCCTGAAATTGGCATGAATGCTGCCAAAGAAAGCAAAGAAGCAATAGAAGAGGCACTTTATGGCTCAGATATGGTCTTTGTCACGGTAGGTTGTACATTACATGGTAATCTATCTTTGAGCTTGCAGTTGCAGTTCCAGTCTACTATTAAAAGTAATATGCAGAGTGTTCAAATTGTCGTTTACATTTTCCCCTGCTGTTTTTTTCCCTCTTAAGAGCTTATAAAGTGGCTGTAAATGCTGCATCCAAATTCATAAATGGTGATGAAATTAAGATATGGAGCTTGTAAATGTTTCCATTCATTGAAGAGCCATCTTCCTTTATGTATCTAGGACCAAGGCCTTTGATATGCCAATATCATGGTTCTCAATCATCACTTGAAACATAATTTTGTGGTGGAACTGCCTTGACCTTTGCGCCAAATAGTAACTTTAAAGATATGGTTGATCTGGATGGCAATGCACATAGAGAGTGATAATAACTGGACAGCAATGCACATGGATGGACTAATGTGGCACTGAGCATAGTTGATATCCTGTTGTACCTTTTGCTTGTTCATCATCATTGAATGATTTATCCATTATTACACCGTTTCATGGTGATTAAAAACAGTATCACAACGACGACAACACAATAAATATCATTAGTCAACAGTCCAAATTGTAAGCCGATTATTTGATTTCTTTGTTCCTTAATTATCGTGTGCAGGCTGGAATGGGTGGAGGAACTGGCACCGGTGGTGCTCCTATAATTGCAGGAGTAGCAAAATCAATGGGTATATTGACTGTTGGTATTGTAACAACCCCATTTTCTTTTGAAGGACGAAAGCGAACTGTTCAAGCCCAGGAAGGAATAGCGTCTCTGAGAGACAATGTGGACACTTTGATTGTTATTCCAAATGACAAGTTATTGACCGCAGTTTCACCATCAACCCCGGTGACGGAAGCATTTAATCTGGCTGATGACATTCTTAGGCAAGGCGTTCGTGGAATCTCTGACATAATCACGGTATAGACTACTACCACCTCTTTCGAGGACTCTTTCTCTTCGTTTGTAATGCATTGGACAAATGGAAATTTGAAACGAAATACATAGAGTTTGGGATTATAGGTTGACTTACAGCCACTGCATGATGACATGCTTTCTGGAAGCTGTTTAATACATAGGGCGAAATTCCTTCTTTCAAGACTCAGTGTCACTTAGATGAAGCAAGACCAAAAGAGGAGAGATGTCAAGAGCTTTCAATGTTTCATGATGTACTTGGTGCTTCGAGCCTCATTTTTTTCTTAAAATACATACTGAATATGAGCCCTTCAATTCAGATCTCCTTCTAAACACATATTGAGGAATCAGATCAATGAGTCATCCTCTGATTTTAGGTCCTGTTATTGAGAAGATTGATGTCCTTTCATGCTAAAAGCTAGAGGCAAGAATACTTTGTTTAGTATTTTGGGCTCTGATACAACTTATTAGTTGTAGGAGAAGAAAATCATATAAGACAATTAAGATACACATTGCATATCTACTGCATAAGACTATAAGACTACCTTTAGCTGTTCCATTACTTATTCTCACCACAAGAAAATACATAGAGCAATGTGCTCTTGCAAATTGATCCTCTCTACTCTTTATTTTCTAGGACGCTCTCTCTGAAACATTTCTGATTTAAAGCTCTCTGAAGCTCACTTAAAAGATCATGCAAAGTTTGGCAAGCATAGGTTGCTTCTCTGACCCTGGTGCACAAGAAGCAGCACAAAGATAATGTTGTAGCTGCTAACGCGGAGCATTCACAATCTTACAATTTTCTTCTTATAGCAGAACAATCTTGGATGGCTAGAAACTAAACTTAGTTCCCTTATCCCCAAGGTTGGAAATTCACGTCTTCATTATATAGCTAAGTTTAGCATTGCTTTGTAGGTGTTGACTTTGATCATCATAAGCCTCCAATCGCCAAGACTTAGTTTGCCCTCAATTGTGATTTGGTTGGAATCAACAGTTCTTTTTTGCAAAAGAGCCTTTTGCATCATACATTTCAGATGATGAACTAATGTTTTTATGTGTTGAAATTATCACTCTAAGGGATCATCATAGTTGTTTTACTCTCTGTGATGCCGAGTCATCTTACATGCAGATACCAGGACTGGTCAATGTTGATTTTGCTGATGTGCGGGCTATAATGGCTAATGCAGGATCTTCACTGATGGGGATAGGGACTGCAACAGGTAATATTCAACTTAGCTAGTTATGAGTTTTTGACTTCTTCTCTCAGAGATTATTCTCTAGAAGGATAGTAAAGGTTCTTAAAACTAGGATGATACAAAAAACTAGAAGTTGACTATATTACTATCATAAGCAAGTCAGGCACCCTTGCTCACGAAGTTTAAGTTTCAGTTGACCGTAGAATATGAACTCTGCAATAAGCACTAGTGACGCAGTATATCTGCCCGTGTTGTGAAGCCATATGTATCCACAAAATGGATGACTTATTTTACAATAAAATCTGGGAATTGTTTGTTAGGAAAGAAAAATGCAGACCTTATAATTCAATTTGGTTCTGACCGGTGGCTGGTTTTGCTGATTGCCAAGAATCAATATGAGGATCATAAGATATGGCCAGCATGATTCTGGAGGACTCCATGTTACACTGGATGTTTCTTCTTCAAATTTATATTGCACAAAACAGTATTTAGTTAAGATAGTTGACCGCATTTTTTATTTTTTGTTTGGTCTAGGAAATTTTTTCTCATGCCTGCAAGAGCTCCAGATGGACTCTCTTACCCTTCTAGCCAAATTTCACATGATATTGGAACTTGTCATATATAAAAATGCAAAGGAAAAAATTGATTAACTTTTCATGGGCGTTGTATTTACATTTGGATAATTAAATAAATCCACTTGTACTTCTCTTTTAACTCATTAACATCACTGGTTGTCATTTTCATTTTTTGTCAGGGAAGACAAGGGCAAGAGATGCTGCATTAAATGCTATCCAATCTCCATTACTTGATATTGGTATTGAGAGGGCTACCGGGATAGTTTGGAACATAACTGGTGGAAGTGACCTCACCTTATTTGAGGTATTCCCCTACCCTCATAGTTTGAGGCATTCTGCCTCGCTCCCCTATCCTCAACCCTGGCTCTAAAGCCATAAGGAACTTAAATATAAGAATCACATTATGTGGCATTTTGTTATTGTTGACTTTCAATTTTGTGTTGTGAGAAAGCTTATCTGATAAGTGCAATGTTCTTTTGTCCACAATATGATTTATTTAATTTTCTGCTGCTAATTAAGCCTTTCAATAGGTGTTATAAGTGAGACAGACTTCTGCTAGATTCTTTACTAGCATCATAGCAGGTGCAATATGCTTATAACAAGATGCTGATACAATAATATGAAGTCAACTGTTCTTTCTGGGCTGTTCTCATCACGAGTGAAAAATTAGCTGCAGTTTAGGCTTTTGATTCTTGGGTCTATCTGTTGGGTGCATCCAAGTTGGTAGCTCAGTGATAATTTGGTTCCAATGGACCTTTTATTATATCTTTTCCTAAATGACCAAGTCTCTCATTTTTTTCTCACATGAAAAATTGGAAAGTTGGGCCCTCATTGAGTAACAATTTGGTTGCCTGATCGTTTTTGGATGCTGTAGAATACTTGCATACGAAATTCCTGATCTTGACTTGCCCTTGTCCTGTTGCTTATGGGGCCATCATACAGGTAAATGCTGCTGCAGAGGTCATATACGACCTAGTGGATCCAACTGCCAATCTGATATTCGGAGCAGTGATTGATCCATCACTGTCTGGCCAGGTAAGGGTGTGGGACTAATTTTGAGCGCTAATAGAGAGGCATTAGTAGGAAGATATGCTTACAGAAAAGCAAATTTATGTAAACACTACATTTAGGCACAGTAGTGGCTATATATAAATGATGCACATATTTTTTTTTTTTGGAGTTCCATCCAAAGATATCCTCATCAGTAGAACTGCTAAACCCATCATTGTAAGTCGCTAGGATTACACAAAGGTTCATCTTTTCCCCAGTTTTCTTGCAACTTACATTTTTGCAGCCTGAATGTATTCCACAAAAGCAAAGTATGATTGGTCATTCTTTCTTGCAATCAGATGTTAATAAAGGGAAGAATATTTTCTGATTGGTAATTTGTGTTGTTTTGCATCAGGTCAGCATTACCTTAATTGCAACCGGATTCAAACGCCAAGAAGAAAGCGAAGGAAGGTCACTTCAGGTCTCTACCTTCCGCCCCCTGGCCATCTAATCCCTGAAAATTTTGCTCCTTTGTCTTCTTCTATCTCCATTTGTGTGTTTGTTTGTTACATATGTTTGCTTTGGTAATGTCTCCAAGAAGAAAGCTGAATCATTTCTTTGATAATATAGTCTGGCCAGATACAAGGAGATGGATTAAACAGGCGACCCTCTTCATATGGTGAAGGCACTTCAGTGGAGATCCCCGAGTTCCTAAAGAAGAAGGGGCGTTCACGCTTTCCAAGAGCTTGATTATCTTATTTGGATGTGTTTATAATACGGTAAAAAGGTTGCCTCCTGGGTGATTTCTGCTTCTTACCTTTCTCGAGAGGTCTAAGTTTTGTAAATCATGTATAGCTCTTAACGTGACTTCATGTTTTATTTGAGGCATAGCCAAGTGCGAATGCATTGGTAGTGTTTCCTTTCTATAGGTATTAGAGTTGCTTTATGTTCTATCTGGACGGTCATTGGAAGATAGTCTGGTGTAGCTTTCGCCTGTGTCGCTCGTTTGAGCTGCATCTACACGTTTGAAAGTCTTAGGGTTGGCTACAGTTCGCCTCAAGTACTTGTCAGCATATTCATCCAAGCGTTAGTATATCTTATTGCTTTGGATGAAATTTTAATAAGACTTTTAGTACTTTGATGATATCGTAGAGATGGTCATTTGCCGTTGTGGGTATTGGCATGTGATAAATGGCTTGGTGATAAACTCTTAAACTCTTTCTATTCATTGCCATCATGATCTGATAGCCAAGATTCGGTTTTCTGTTCCCCTGGTGCTTCATTTCCTGCTTGTTCACTGGGACTTTGGTTTTTGTGCGACTGATGTGTTACATTGTTGATCTTTTCCACTGGGCTATTGCTTTTCATCACTCTGCTTCTTATTTGTTTGGGTTCAATCAATGTAACCAGCTTTAGGTTTCTCCTTTACTTTTTTGGGTTACGCACTACACCTCAATCTCTCAGTTTGCTGCAATTTGATGGTTTTGTTTAAGCACGAGCCTGCCTCTCGGGGGCTGGAAAATTATCTGTGGCACACCGGAGGATTCTAATGGTCTGAGCTTGGGATTGTTTCGCGGTGTTAGAAGTTTATGTTTGATGACTGTGTGCAAGTGGATAAAATCTTGGGAGTACATTCAGGCTATTTAGATCCGGAGGATTCTAACAGTCTTCTGTTACATATATTTAGACCTTTCCAAATATGCTTACAACTTATTTAGATCCAAATCAGCTCTATAACTCTCTTTTCATTGTCCCTAGATCTCATGCTTACTCACTCTGCACTTTCACTTTAGTTTTGATATGAGTTTTCTTAGGTTGGGTTAAATATGAAAGTATTTTAGAAATATGAGACGAGTCAGGTATATCTTGAGTATGAGATGGGTTGGGTATAGGTCACTAAATGGATTTGTATTGAATGGAAATGGGTCAAAACATATTAAATAGATCTATTTGGACGGGTCAATTTTTTACTCGACCTTGTTCACCAGTTTAACAAGTATACGTATATGGCATGTGCCATTTTTTAGTATAATGATGATTCATGGGTTGTATAGGCATTCGATTTCGAATAAGGGTAGTTATGAAGTCCATAAGCTATATGGGGTTACGAGAATAATTGGATAATGCATAGATGGTTTCCGTCTTCCTCACTTTCACTTCTCAGCATTTACATGACCAGACTTCGAAATCCAAAATTGTCTTTTTCCCAATTAAGAGAGCCTGCAGATATTTCTCTCGACTGTTTCGTGCAGTTTTATCTGTGCATATTTACATCGGGACACCATCAGCATTTTGCCGCAAGTATCTTTGATGGAGAGGACTTTGGTAATTGGAGTTGATGGTTGCTCTCCTCTTTTTTTCGCCCGTCCCTTCCACCTGCTTCGACACAACTGGTTGTTGTTGATTTTCTCACTTTCCTGAAGCTGTGGAGCACCTTTGACTCTCTAGATGTTTAATTTTCTCATGCTTTATCTCCACAGAATAAACAAAAATAGTTGGTGGATGAATTTCTATCCTTGTACCTTAAACCAACTGGTAGTGGAATTCAGTGGTTCACATGTCTCGTGAAAAATGAACGATAATTATTTTTTATAGAAATAATCGCTTATATTGCTTATAAAAATGAATGAAAGAGAAATACTTTCATCATTTAGAAAAATGTTTAGATTTAGGTTGTTGTCGATAATAAAAATATTTTTTATTAGCTAATTAGTAACTACTATCATTTAAAAAAATGTTCTTCAAATTATTTATTTTTCACGAAATAAATGTATCTAGGATGTGCTAACACCTCCAATCCAGCCAAATGAAGGCAAAAGATCCGAGAGGAAAGCCTTTGCCGATTACTTGTATAAATTGCCCCTTTTAAAGTTTCATTGAAGGCAAAAGATCCAACGGGAAATTCCTCGCCAGCAGTAAATAATATAATCTTTTTTCCACATAACCTACATGTGTCGCCTATATTGATGGTGATAGAGGTGAGTTCTGTTCCGCAAGACAAGAGTTACACGTGTTGCAGAATAGACAGTGGGCAAGTGAATGGTCATTGCCTCTTTTCAGCTCCTCTTTGCTGACATTTTGCACTCGTGCGTTAGATGCTCATGAGAATTCAAAGATTTCTCAATCAAGCGAGCGTCGTGTTAATCTCATGACCCTCGGTGCAGCCGGTTGGCCCTCGCGCATCCACGGACAAGGGGTAGCTAGATGTGGGCAAGGGCAAGAGTCGCACCTTCATGCAACGGTAGATCCAAGATTAGGCACGCGCCCTCGCTGGTGGTTGCACGAGTGTTTGAGCCCTAGCGAGGGTTACTAGCCCAATTGCTGTCTCAACCTTTTTGGTAAAATTGAATTTTAGAAGAACTTGCTGATGATGTGTTTTGCAACTGAGTTGATTGTCACGTAAGAAACAAATCAAATTGATTAGAGGGGACGGAAGAAAGTCTAATTCAAAAGGTACAAGGGCTTAATTGAACGAAATTAGAATTCAAAGGGGTCAATGTGGGACCATCTTTCACATTTTCCCCCGGGCTAGACTTTTCACGGACAAGGAGATGAAATGTAAGCACTGGCGCTCAGTTCGGCGGCGGCGGCAAAAGCTCGAGAGCTCGAGAGCTCGAGTCGTGGGCTCTTCCGACAAGCAAGCCAAAAGCGAACAAAGAAGACAACCTCGAGCGCTCGAGTTCGATATTGTGCCTCTTAACCCAAAAGGAGGAAGTCAAAATACACAGAGAGAGGGCGAAAAGCTTCCGTCTTTCCAGTTTCAAATCTACGATCTCAAGAATGAGGATGAGCAGCCTTCGCGCCAGCTCGATTTCGGAGCTCAGCTCGCTCCGTCTCAGCTTCAGCTCCTCGATCAGGCCGGTCAACGACTGCCGTTGTAGCCCGACAATACCCATTTCGAGTACGTATGGTCTCTAGCTGCGCGAGAATGCTATGCGTTTGTGGGTCATCGCATTCCTCAAGTCCTTTTTATCTTCTTTTGCTATCGCCTTCGCCAGGGTCCTCGGCGCGAATGTCCGTACGTTGTGCCGTTCGATTCCGTCCTTGCATCGATATACACAAGGTGCTCCCTTTTTGCAAGGGCCTTATTATGGTTTTGAGTTTCGATGAAGTAGCTTCCTTCGGTTCTGAGTATCTGTTCTTCTGAGAGGGGCGCAAAAGACAAAATAGATAAAAACATTGCGGGGGTTTTGCTATCAAATTCTCTTATGAGCTTTCAAGGAGTGACGCTTAGTAGGCTTGCGAATAACTGCTTTTGTTTACGAAGTGATGCGTCGAAATTTGAATGGGTATTGGTGGCTCTAGCACTGCTCTTCGGATATGGTAAATTCCCAGCTGGAGACTGATTTGGTTGTCCCTGAAATGCATCTTTGAGTTTGCATAAGGATCTTGTGGCTGATTTTAGAGTCACTAACGGCTAATTTGTCAGTATGTGAGGGGCTAGATAGGCAGAGTCGATTTCTTCTCATTCTCATTGACTTAGTTCATTCGTTGATTGTTCCATCCACATTTTTGTATCTTTGGCTGCTCCATGTACTGCATTTATGTCAAGGGCTTCCACGAGAGTAAGTTCCATTTGTCTCTTTGAGTTGCCTCTCAAAAGTCAATTTTGTTTAAACAATTTGGGAGAAGAAGGCCCTTGCTATGGTTGAATGGAAGATATTCTTTGTTCCTTTCAATTAGATGTATTATTTGTTGCGTGGTCTTCCATGGAACTCAATCTGCATCTTCGCTTGTTAGCTGTATCAGCCAGTTGATCCGATTCAATGCGTTATTATCAGGGTAAAGTGAAACAGATTGTAGGGTCGACCCTTCGTGATTTGAAGGACGATGAATCTGCTCCTGTGACCAATTTTGAATCAGATGCATCTTCAGCAGAGTATGCAAAATTATACCGAGAAGATGGGCTAATGGGTGGTCATGTAATCATGCTTGGGGCAGATCCTCTAAGCAAAGCTGCAGCAATTGAAGCATTGCATGCCTATCCTGGTAAGTTGAGTTTTTTTGTCATTAATTATACATACTTGAGCATTTGTACTGTAGCTTAAGGTTTTTGCTACAAATACAAACTTGATAGGTATCCGTATCACCCCTTATACATTGTCCTTATAAAATGAATTTTCCTCTTGTTTCTTGTTTTGCAATTCAGCTACCTGTGTTTTGCTGATGCTGGCCCTATAAAATGTTCATGCTTTTCCATGTGATTCTATAGGAAAATTCGGGGTTGTGAGATACTAAGGTTTATGGTTCTTCTCCTCAATAACTTCTCCAACTTAGATTCCCGGACTGTTTATATGCAAAAGTGAGAGAATGTTTTCTTGCATCTGCAAGGCTTGGAAAAAGTATATCCCTCCATGTTATTTCTTAGCATGTTTCTCTTCATTAATCATGGTTCGGTGCTTAAAAGCCTGTGACTACACTCCTTATCTTATGGTGGATACTACCAAATGAAATTTACAGATGTTTCCTCCGCTGAACTTATGGTGTGGACTTCCTTATGTTAGGCGGTCTGCAAGTAGGAGGTGGGATTGACTCAGAAAATTGTCTGAATTACATAGAAGAAGGGGCAAGCCATGTCATTGTAACATCGGTATGCTATTTTTACTTTAGTATTTCGTGTTCTCTTTTGTGGAGCATTTTTCATTTGACAGTCCTTATCTTGTTCTTATTACCTTTCACCATATTGCTGGGTATTTAGGGAAAGCTGGGGATAAACAGTGCAGTAATTATGAGCTTTGTGAAAGGATAATTAGTTTCCATAACTCAAATGAACGTGTTGATTTGAACTGTTTGATCATAAAAGGTGTAGCTTTTGGTGGTATCATTCCCACGCTTGTTTACACTCACAAAGTCACAACATAGAAAATTTTTCAACATTTCTGATAGATGGGAATGAAATTGAACATTATGTGTCATACTTCTGCATGTTATCAAAACCGTACTATTGAGTGCAATTGAGCTCTTTTCTTTGGATATTCTTGTTGCAGTATGTGTTCAATAATGGACAAATGGACCTTGAAAGGCTTAAGGATCTTGTGCGTGTGGTGGGAAAAGATCGTCTGGTGTTGGATCTTAGCTGCAGGAAGAAGGTTTGATCTATTTGATCTATTTTTATAAATTGTGTTTAACTTAAGCTTTTGCGAAAAGATTATTCTTAAATAGTTGGCATTTCTTCTTTGGAGGAACTTCTGATTTCTTGAATTTTCTGAAAGTTAGTGCCGTGTGCTGAGATATGGGTGAATTTTACTTCGGCGTCAAACCAGCCGAACAAAGTTTCATCAAGGCCAATGTTTCTTTTGATTCTTTTCTTTTTGGGTTCACTAATTGAAGTTATCTTCGCTGCTGCTTTTATGTCCAGGATGGCAAATATGCAATTGTCACTGACAGGTGGCAGAAGTTTACTGATGTGTGTCTGGATGAGAAGATACTAGAATTTCTTGCCAGCTATGCTGATGAGTTTTTGGTCCATGGTGTTGACGTGGAAGGAAAAAAGTATGCACCTATGATTCCTTCTCCACCTATTAAAAGGGAAAACCCTTCTCTGCTTTAGAACTGCACCTCTATTAATGCCTTGGTCTTGTTATTGTCTACTGCTATTAACCTATTATGTGTGACAGTTTTAAGAGAGAGCAATAGTTATTAGATGCCACTGTTTTATGTCACCTTGAACTGTGATTAATTATTCTTACTGCTGGAAGACTAATAGAAGGAAGAGGAATTTTGGTTTTCTGTGCTTGATGATAGAGGCTTTGTTTTTTGAAACCATTATAGGAATATGTCAATCTGGCAAAACCCTTCTGCTTTAGAACTGCACCTCTATTAATGCCTTGGTCTTGTTATTGTCTACTGCTATTAACCTATTATGTGTGACAGTTTTACGAGATAGCAATAGTTATTAGATGTCACTGCTTTATGTCACCTTGAACTGTGATTAATTATTCTTACTCCTGGAAGACTAATAGGAGGAAGAGGAATTTTGGCTTTCTGTGCTGATAGAGAGGCTTTGTTTTCTGAAACCATTATAAGAATATGTCAATCTGGTAAAAAGCATCCTACTAAATTACAAATGATATTTTTCAAAATTTAAACATGATTTTGTCTAAGTAAATGTTTTAACTATTTTTCTTCACACTGACCTAGAAGCTATCAATTTTTTCCTTGGTGGTGTACTGAGCTTCATGTATACGTTCCTTTTAAGTTGAAAAGCACTTGTAGAGTGGTACTGTAAAGACATTACTCTCACATGCTAATCAGTCTCTTCTTTGTTCACCATTTATGTGAAAAAAGAACATCTACTTAACTAAAAATACATTTTTATTTTCTCTTTGATAAATTAAAGAAATAAGTTCCTGGTTGTTCTAACGTTTTTACTCTAAATTTGTCTTTAATCTGCCATAAAATTCAGATTTTGGTTGTCATGACTCATAGCTTCTTAATCTGAATATCCTTTAATTCATTTTCGCACTAATATAAAAAGCCCATTTCTCTTTTCAGTTGATGATGTCGAGTTTCCTTCATAGAAGTCTTTGAGTAACATTAAACAAGTCCAGAAGCCATCTCTTACCAATCTCTTAATTGAATGGATGCTGTTTACTCTTTTATCGTGAATTTTCAACTAATAACAGTTTGGCAGCGAGTCAGTTCTGTCCATGACAATTGTCCACCTGTGCTTTGCAACTTCGACTTTCACTATATTTTAAGTGAATAGTCCCCTTGTGCTTTACAACTTCAACTTTCACTCCATTTTAAATGTACTTATCTCCATGAATCTTACCTTGAATTCCTGTATACTACAGACTAGGAATTGATGAAGAGCTTGTGGGTTTGCTTGGCAAGCACTCTCCAGTAAGTAGTACGTCAATTACCACCGCTTGGCGAGTTCTTTGCTGGTATCTATTTCCTTTAGTTATCATTTGGTTCACACTGTTTCCTTCCGGACTCAAGATAGAAATTCCTTCAACTTGCCATAAAGATAAATATTTTGCATGTTTAGTGCATAGATAGACCAAAACCTGAAGTTGCATGAGTCATCCGATGGTGAGCCTCACCTGGGCCTCAGTGACGTGGCAAGTCACATGATGGCCTTCTCTCTCCTTTTTTTTGGGGGGGGGGGACATCCTACTACGATTTTGAGATTGTGGAAATGCTAGTGTTTTTTCACTTTGTCAGCACGACGTGTGTTTTCCTTTCTTCACCGAAAAGATATCCTTTTCTTTTCACTTTGATGTTTATCTGTTGGTTGCTGGGCATCAAGTGTGCATGTCCTGCATGCAAACATTGACTTTAGCCTGTTTTGGATGTTAGATTCCGGTGACCTACGCAGGTGGTGTCACAGTAATGGAAGATCTGGAGAGGATAAAATTGGCCGGCATGGGCCGTGTGGATGTGACGGTAGGAAGTGCTTTGGATATTTTCGGGGGGAACTTGGCATACAAAGACGTCGTCACATGGCATGCTCAGCAACAGGCTTTGCCCATTTAATCATCTCTTAACGTTGTCTTGCGATTCTTTGTATTGATTTGGCTGGTGGCCATGATCAGCGACCACCATATTGGGTTCTCGCTCGCCTATTCGGGAGGCTGTTTATAACACTGAAGATCATGTAGATGGCAGAGCTACGAACCGGATTGAGACTGAAGTATGTGACCAAGGCCTTAGTTTGGATTGGGTTTGATTTCTTCTCCGTCTTCTTTCTATTTAGGATTTATCAGCATGGGTTCATGAACCTGGAGAAGCAAATGATTTAACGAGCTTGCCCATCATTAAAAGCAATTGATTTGGCAACTCTTGGTTGAATACATGGCCATTACAGTTTCTATTGCTTCGAAACAGAGACTATTATGCAGCAACATGTCTTATGTTCTAAATCCAATGTTCCAAATGGCGATTTTCTTGATGGCTCTCTCTCTACCGTGATTCCTAACCCTTCTTTTCCTTTTCCCGCCGCCACTTTTGAAGTCCGGCCACTGTGGCTGAGATTCTTCCGACCATTTCCCTGCTCATCTTCTGGTCTCGGCTTCAGTACTACTGTGATCTTGGTCCTTGTTTCTGGTTTACCTTTCCATGGAGACGCAATTTTACTGGAGCTTTAACTGTCTTCATCTCGCGGTCAGCCCTTTTCACTATCATTCATGGATCTATATTTACTGATTGGTGCATTTGTAAGGTCGGGAACTCTGTCACGTACCAAATGTGATCCTCCCGAACCTGTGGCAATAGTTAGAAAGATGGATAGGGTCATAGAGGAGCTTCTGCAACTTAGGAAGAGTGCCGTTAAATGTTCAGATAAAAGCCAAGATTGAGTAGATAAATTATTTAATCTAGTCCGTGGATTATTTGGCGTGGAGTCTAAATTGAACATGTAGTGAAAATTTGGAGATTATATTGAATAAAAAACAGTTTGTGGATGACATTGCATATTGTGCTAAAATTTCAAGGATTAATCTCATAAAAAAACTTTAAATTGGTATGCTTTTGATAAAACCACCTCAAATTATTTTTTTACCACAAAAAACTTCAAATTAATGCACTTATAATAAATTTATCTTAAATTATTTTTTCACTATAAAATCCTAAAATGGTACACATATAACAAATTTACCATTTGTTAGTTCCCGTTAAATTGGATTAATTTTATGAAAAATTTCAAATTGACGCATCTATGACAAATAAAGGGTAAAAATACCAAACTGGTACATTTGTCAACTATTACATATCATTAAATTCAATAATTTGATGGTAAAATATAACAAAAAATTAACAAAGGGTAAAAATTTATTACAACCATATCATTTTAAAGTAAATTTGTTAGAAATATATCAGTTTCGGGTTTTTGATTATCAGAAAATTGTTTGGAGTAAATCTATTAGATGTGCTTTAATTTAGAATTTTTTGTGATAAAATAATTTGAAGTAAATTTATTATAAATATTTTAATTTGAGATTTTTTATGATATTAATCAAAATCTAAACATCACGCTAAATAAATTAAAAATTCAGTGAAAATGGACCATACGCGTGCGCGTGCGCAGCTGCACGAGCGAAGGCGGTCCACGGCAAAAAGCCTTAACCGCCTCTCGTCCTCCTCCGCAACTGCCGCTGTCCCAGGCCAGTCTTTCTGCCGTGACAGAAATTCCGAATACTGTCGCTCCCAGATGCTAAACCCTAAAATGATCATGTCTCTGTGCGAGCCTCCGTCGTGGATCGGTCCATCCCTCTCGAGAACTCTCGTACCGACCTCACCATCTCCCAACAGATCGACGACCGCCAGCCGCGCCATCGTCAAGTCCATGGCCGCCAACAGAGCCACCGTTTCTCCTCCGCCCAAGCGGCCTATATCCGCCTTCGAGGCTCGGGTGACGCTCGTGTTCGCTCTCGCTTCTCAGGCCTCTTCTCTCTCCCAGCGACGTACATGTTTTGCCACCAAACACGTCTCTTTTTTTTTTTTTCCCTATCGTTTGTCGAGCGTGAGTATGTCCGAGTATGTGTTGGACTCAATTTGGTCATCGTGATTTGTGGTGCAGTTCTGGTGGATTTGGCGACCGAAACCGCGAAATACGTGTTCCCCAAGAGGTTTGAGAGTCGCAATTTGGAGGAGGCTTTAATGGCAGGTACTTTATCTTGCCTTTTTCTGTTGGGCATAAGCTTGAATGGAGTAGTTGGGATACTTCAGAAGTCTAAACTGTGTTTTTCCGGGGCTTTTCTTTTTGTTACACTGTCCTGTTTCAGTTCCAAATCTTGAGACAGTGAAGTTTAAAGTTTTGAGCAGGAGAGACCAATATGAAATAAGAGAAGTGGAGGTATATACTACGCTTGGCGTGCGCTTTTTCCTCTCTGAGAGTTTATGTTGCCTTCATTTAGTCGTACTTGCGATAAACAGCACGTTTTGGTCGAACATGTGCATGTCCCCGTGCACGAGGAGGTCTGGTTATGTTTTCTCTCCTCCTGGACTTGTTATCCGATTGCTGCTTTCGTGTTTTGCCTTCTTGTCAACACTTCATCTGGTACTTATGGCATGTGAACAGCCTTACTACATAGCGGAAACAACAATGCCGGGAAAGTCTGGATTCGACTTCAATGGGGCTTCTCAATCCTTCAATGTTTTAGCCGAGTACCTTTTTGGTAAGGTAATTTAGCACTTCCTTCAGTTACCTTCTCTATCTTGTCTCAAAAATGACTGTTCTGTTTCTTGGCATGCTTGTGGATCTTTGTTTAAATCAGAACACAACCAAGGAGCAAATGGAGATGACTACCCCTGTTTATACACGCAAGAGTCCATCTGATGGAGAGAAAATGGAAATGACAACACCTGTAATAACAAAGAAGGTGAGTTTTCCAATATTCTTGTTGATGTCAAGTTTGACTTTTGGAAGTTCTAGGATTTTACGCTCCTGGTTAAATGCTGTGCGATTGAGTCTATGCCCATGCGATCCCTGTTAATTCCTTGAAACAGTAGAGCATTGGCTGATTGTTCATGACATTAGGGGGGCACATTGATCTATTGACATAAATAGTGGTTTAGCTCTAGTTTGGGAATCTTAAACTCTTTTCTCTGCAATATGTTATAATTATCACTTGAGAGGATACTTCACAACTTCCAGTTTCTTATATTGAACTAAGACAACTGCTATGGATTCTCCTCCTTTGGTTATCAAGAACTTAACCCCGGTATGCTGTGTTAATTTTCTTTTTTGCAGCAAAGTAGATATGGTGAGATGTTTCAGCATTTTCATTTCAGATTTCATTTGCTCCTTCATTATTGATCGTAGGTGGAAAATGAAGGGAAGTGGCAGATGTCCTTTGTTATGCCCTCAAAGTATGGTGCAAATATACCATCACCTAGAGATCCATCAGTAAGGATTAAAGAGGTTCCACAGAAAATTGTTGCTGTTGTTGCCTTTTCAGGTTTGTTCTCTCCATAAACAGATAAAGCTCAACCTACGCCGCTATTGATTTCAAAGAAATTCCTTTCCCCTTGGAAATAGATTTACATACCGAATTGCATGAACAGAAGTGGTCATAAGTGCAGTCAGCATGATGTGTAAATCAATGTTGACCATGTAGTTAATATGTTATGACATATATGCATTAGTCATATGTACGCATAACCTTCATTTATTCCACGTGCGCAATGTTTTCTTTTGGTAGAAGGTGTGCAATTTGGTAAGATGCACCCTTTCCCATATGCGCATAAACCTTTTCAGGTCACCATTCATGCTGCTTTTCTTCTTCTCGGCAATGTTCTATCTTCAGATTCTACATGGACACTGTACTAGTTACATAATATGGTGCTTTTGGTAATAAGGAATTGCTTGCAGGAATCAATTAAATTTCCTAAAAAAATAAGTTGGTTGTCCCTCTCTTTCTCTTCTCAAAATCAGGTTTTGTTACTGATGAAGAAGTTAAACAACGGGAGTTAAAACTTAGAGATGCTCTGAAAAGTGATGGAGAGTTCAGGGTAAAAGACGGTGCTTCTGTGGAAGTTGCACAGGTAGGTCCAACATAAGTTTCTGGGAAAATCTTGTTACCGCAAACTTAAAGTAATGAAAGGTTCTGATTCTTTTATCTTTTGTTATACAATTGCAGTACAATCCACCTTTTACGCTACCTTTTACACGTCGTAATGAGGTTGCCCTGGAGGTGGAAAGGAAGGAACAGTAGCTCCTCTCTGGAAACCCTAGAATTTGGAGGAACGGTGTATCCTCTTATCCTTTGTAAAGTATAAGCTACCTGTGTATACATAGAGGTGTAGGTGGTTACTTTGAGCCAAATATATTTTGTAAACCAGGACTATGTGGAACTGGGGTTTCTGAATGTCCTGCAACACTACTAAGTCTCATGTCAATGGAAACTCCTCCATAGCTAGTTGTATGCTTAAATGTGGAGTCATGTTATTTTCTCTAGCTGTTAACGTGGGAAGCCCGGTGCACCTAATACGGCCAATTTTTTAAACCGTTGGACCAGAGGAGCCAAATTTATTTGGTGATCTGAGTGCATGAGTGCAGCTACTGAAAGCTGCTGGATCATGTGGGCCATCGCTAAAGGAAGCCCAAAAAATGGCTCATGCACTGGAAGCATGTAAGTATGCTCTCAGAGGAGGGGTTGATATTTGTGATGGTAACTAGTGTCTAAATTTTACCCTTAGATCACAAAGGCTTACGGATGTCATTGCCACTGTCTGCTTAATTTAATGTGATCTTGTTAAGCAATGATTGCATGGTATTTAGTAGCGTCTGCATGCATCCTATAGAGCTCTGATGTTGCTCAGGCATCGTATCATTATTGGCTAATTGGTCCAAATATATAGGAGGTGCTACTTTATTTTCTGACCTGCTTAGATGGTTAAGAATGACCGTCAAGCAATTCTTAGTTATACCCCTGGCTTTTTGGGGCTTTGCATACATGTAAAGAACAACGGCAGGCAGGATTAAGACTGTGATATATTCCAAGTCATGGGAGAAAAAAAAAAAACAGTACACAAGACGACAAAATCTACGAGAAGGCAAACCTTTATCATGCCTGTGTTGCGACAGTTCACTAAATCAAGAATAGCTAGTGAATTGCTAGTGGGTAAGCCATTAAATAATTCATGATTGGCCAAATTAAAAAGAAGAAAACCATTAACTGATTAGCGAAACTTTAAAGGTTCAGTGCTTTCTTTCTTCGTATTTCTCAACTTTTAGTCCAAGTTCGCAAGCGAGGAGGGGCATCTCAAGATTGTAACTGCTGCTGCATTTTTCTGTTTCCCTGAGCTAGCATCTTCTGGTCATGGTGTCAATGGCATTTCTGTATATTATGTAGTCTTAGTCACCAGGTGCAAGTACATCTCTGATTGGTAGCAAATTCATTGGCTGATAATTTCCAACTTCAGCAATTATTCAGTTTAACTTGAGAATGATTCCATGTTTTTGCCTTCTCCATTTTCATGTCTCTTCTTGATTAATTGTTACTAACTTATGTCCACATGGAGAAAGGGTGTCCGAACGAGACTGAACCAAATACAGAAGAGCCTGGCTATCTCTTGAGATCAATCGTGAGCATATTCTTGCGTGGGGGTACAATTACAAAAAGAGACATTCAGCTACATAACAATGTTAACCAACCTTGACGATCTTCTTTCCTTACATATGTCACATTTTGCACTTGGCGAGGGAGGGAGGGAGGATACTAGTCAACTTCAGGAATACTTTCGAATATAGGTTTAGGTTTCCATCCTTTATAATGACTGCTGTAATCGCTGTTGACAGTCTGCCAAGTTTGTTCTTTTTGAAGAAGCGGCAATCCCCTGTCACCTAATGAAACTGCTCCTTTCTGTAGCATCTGCTGCAGTTCTCTTCTACTGATTATCAGCTTCACTCTTAAAGGACCAGCTTCCTTGTAATCCTCGATCTGTTGATCTAGAAAAGATACTTTCCCTTCTGTCTTCACAATCTTGATCTCCTTTCGCAGAGCTAAGCAGTTGCCCATGCTTGTGCTGGCTGATGCTTCTCCAAAATCTTTAGCACTAAGATAGTCTCATGAATGTGGGGCTTTGCATATAAATAATGACTTTGTAGTGCATGGTTGATTACGAAAGGGACCCGAAGATCATTTTGGAACCAATGGTGCTGGTTGTTGGTCGGTGCATGAATGAGACTTGTCTCTCAGGGCTTTTGATGGTTGACTTCTCCAGTGAGGTAATTATCCACTTTTAGAAATCCATTTGATGAATAAAAAAGGAAGATCATTTTAAGTTGCACGTCCACAGCAATAAGGGCATGAGTTTAGCTTCGGACTGCACAGTTATGATCTTGGTGGATTATTAAGGGTGAATGTCCATTTGTTATTGGCTTAGAACACAAAAGCTCAACCTTTTCTTGTCACATTCATCTTTCCCCAAGCATTAAATGAGTGAGTTGAGAAAATCTTAATGGTGTAGTTTTGTTTGTGATGTCGATTAGATTTTTGAGGTTTCTTCAGTCAGTCTGTTCCCATCTTTGCTAGCGCCACTCAAACAATATACAAACAGTTCAATTTGATCATTGATCATGGTGAGACACACTATGGCTGGTTCCTCCCCATCATCTCCCTAAAAGTATCCACTGTGGCCGCTCAAACACCAACTAAGGGAGGGAGTCAACCACCAATTGGTTGGTTGACTAATTATGCTGTGCGGTGTTGACCTCTTGGCTTATCACTTTCCACCAAAATGTTTGTCACAGAGAGAATTGCTTCGGGCTAGGTAGGTAGGGCATGAAATCACGTTGCACCATATTTGTCTTGGCGTTCAGTTGCCTAATAAAGTGCTGTGCACGGGAAGCACCTCCACTGCTTATCCTGCAGCGGTTCAATTTTTAAGCTGCTGCTTTGGTATGTTCTCTGATGTGGGGATTACGAAAAGATGACGTAAGCCCACTTTAGAAGCAAGACCATTGAATCATTTCGTGAAGTGGGGTGTTCACCACGAAAATGTTGTAGCATAGTGCTTGGAGGTTGTTGTCAACTACACCCAATGACATACACTGGCATGGTGGTTTTTCCATTAGTGGAACACCGTGTTTCACATTCTAGTGAGAGAAAGTAACGAGAGTTTCAGAGAGAGAGAGAGAGAGAGAGAGAAAAGGGGGGAGGGAGGAGGAGGAAGAGGGAAGAGGGGGCGGGGGGTGTTGGCAATGGATCATGCCGTCATATTGATGAAATATCAACGTCTGCCAAATGCTTTGCTGGTTGATATTGCTACCCTTTTGGGTGGATTTTGAAGAGAGAATATCTTCAAGACTGGATGTTTTTTCTGTTTCAGACCATGCAAACCTCTCATCTTTCTGCATTTTCTTCTTCTGCTCCATAACCTGATCTTGCGCGCGAAGTGTGAGCAACTTGAATTCATTCTAGCCATTTTAGATGGTACAAGATTAGCGGGAGAAAAATAATGAAAATTGGTGGATGCAGAGTATTAATTGGCAAAAGCAGTGAGTCTTAAATGAGCATCGTTTGTTTCGATGATTCAGAAATCAGATGTGATGATCTCTAGATGGACGACAAATATAACCAAAAAAAAAAAAATCTTGGAATTTACTTCCATAGACAGTAAGTTAACATTGTAGGAAATGAGGTTGCTCGATCGAAATATGAGGAGAGCTTATTTCGACTCCTAATGTTGAAGAAACACAATCAAGGTTTTCATTCACGACACTTTGTGCAGTCAAATGTTATCAATATTGTGTGCATAGAACTTCACCGTTTTTTAATCAGAATTGAGAGAGAGAGAGAGAGAGAGAGAGAGAGAGAGAGCCTGTTTGAAGTCAGCCAATGCCATTTGCAACAAAGGTTACTGTTTGGACATCCAGAGAAGATGTGAGATTCTGGTTTTTGGGTGCCCATCCACATTGAATGTCACCAACGTAAAAGCAATCTCACATTATGGATGAACAGATATTCCTTTCTTAGGTCCTGTCGAGAAGCTTGCTTCTGTCCATACAACTCGAACACGATCGCGTACTTTTTGCGGCACGGGGCTACATATTGCATTCGTGAGATATGTCAGACAAGATTTGTAGCAAACCACTCACAATTCGACATGTTATACATCCGGCCCCACCAGTCAGAATTTTCAAAAAACTGAAGCCCCACTCTCCGCTCTCTCCCCGCCTCCCCCCCTCGGGGGTGGGAGTTCACGACTCTACTTCTCTCTCTCCAAGTTCATGACTTGGACCTCTCTCTCTCCCCAACTTCACGATCTGTCTCCCTCAACTAGATCTTCAATTGACCACGACACCAATCCCTTGACTAAAATCACGTTGCACCTTTGCCGTCCCAAAGCCCCTTATGCTGCCACCTCCTCTCTCTCTCTCTCTGCCAAAACTCTTTGCTCAACCAAAATGTTAGGCTCGAAGGATTGCAAGTACATTCACGGTGCGAAAACATGCCAAAATAAAACTAAGGAGACTCACATCCCATTTATAACGAGGATAGTAATCAGCTTTAAGGATAGCTATCAATTAGTTTCTATCTATAAGGATAGCCATCAATTAGTTTCGATTTATGATTGATATCCTTACGTGTACTTGGCTATTTAAATGGACCATTAGATCACAATAGAAGCAAGCAATTACAATTCTATTCCTACCTCTCTTTCTTGTTTTTTTCTCTTCTCGATTCCTACTACATCAATCTATTCCTACTATGTGCGTGAGCTGTTCGCAATACAGTCCGCTGTCCAAAAGTGGCGTTAATATCTGCTCAGCGCTCACTTCATTATCCGGACAGATCATAGGCTGCTACACCATTTTTTTAAGCAAACCATTCAAACACTAAAATAACAACAATTCCTTTCAAAATTGGTTGGCTTTGACTACTCTATCGAGTACAAACCAGGCAAAAAAAAAAAACGTAGAGGCGGATGTCTTATCAAGGGTTTATGATGACGTCAACCAGGAGACCACACTTTTGACATTGTCCCGTCCCGTGAATATTGACCTTGACACCTTCCGCACCGAGTTGCTACTAAACCAGCGTACGAAGAGCATCATTGACGACCTCCAGCGTGCACTGAACTCCCAACTCGGGTGATCTTACTCATCAAGCCTGCTCTGCCATCGTGGCTGCTTGTTCTTACCTACAGACTCTACCCTAGTGCCCTTCCTTTTGGCAAATTATCACTCCAGCTTACGTGGTGGTCATTCTGGGGTACAACGGACCTTACAATGCATCTCGGCGCAATTTCAATAGGACAGCATGCGCAATGACATAGCCGAGTTTGTCCAAGAGTGCGATGTTTGTCAAAAGTGCAAACCAACCAACCATCACCCCTATGGATTACTTCATCCCATTGCTTAACCCGACTCATTATTTACGTTTTTCCAAGGTGCCCACTAGAGGTGTCAATGGGCCGGGTCGGGCCGGGTCTCACATAGACTCGACCCAACCCGAAAATAAACAGTATCAAGTTCGGTCCGACTCGGCCCGACCCGATACCCGAATCATATAAGCTCAAGATATTTGGATCGGGTTGGCCCGTTTATTTATTTATTTGATTTATTTAATTTTTTAAATCAAACTCCGAAAAAGTTTTTCTAGAAATAAAAATCAAAGCTTGGTCGTCCTTTTTTCCTTTTGAGTTTTATTGCTATAAACCTTTGATGTGAGCACTCTTCGAATCCGAGGAACTCAGGGGGTGGTACTGTTTCAAAAGCAATGCTTTTCCTCGATGTTCTTCACCAGCTCCATGCTCCCTCTCCACTCGCTCTTCTTCAATTCCTCACTGTACCCAATTCCCATCTCCATCAAGTGATCCTTCTTCGCCACTAACACCAACACCTTCTCACACCCCAGCCTCGCAAGGTCCTCTTTCGCCAACTTCAGCCTCAGATCCAACAGCCCGACCAACGGCGGGCACACATACAACCACATCTGGTCGTCCTCCGTCCCCCCGAAGTACGGCTGCACCAATATGACCCCCACCACCTTTACGTCCTGCGACAGCCCGATTGACCCGACCCGAGTGACCAGCGTGTGCGATATGTTGCCCCTAGCGCTGTCCCGATCGATGAAGACTCGCCCGAAGTCGGCGTGCTTGTTTAGCCACGGCTTCGCCCCATTCCCCCCTGCATGTCTTGCTACCCACCAGAGCGCCGCGCAGGAGTCCTCATAGCAGGCCAATAAGGGGCAAGACGGGAAGAGCCCATACTTGACGGAGACGGCAATTGTACAGGACTCGACCGCGATCGTGCTAACGGAGTTGTGGTATTGACGGGAGAAGGCGAATTGCATGCAGAACGCACCGCCGTGGATGTAGAAGAAGAGGAGGGGGTGTTTACTATTTCGAAAAAGTACCAATGATACTATTTCGAAGAGGGTGGGTTGGTACTATTTTGAAACATTACCAAGGCCCGGCCCGAAAATATAGGGAATTTTCGGGCCGGGTCTAGCTAGCGCAAACCGGCGTGGGCTTTTTTGACAGCCTGAGTGCCCACCTCACTTCACTGCCACCATGTTACACTGCCACTAAGGTAGCCCAAGTTTTCTGGACTACAGTGGGAAAGCTACATGGCATATCTCACTCAATTATTTCAGATCGTGACCCCATTTTTCAGAGTGCCTTTTGAAATGAGTTGTTTAAACTCCAGGGAATAAAACTGCACTTCTCATCCGCTTACCACCTGCAATCGGATGGACAAACGAAGCGTGTTAATCGCTACATTGAACAGTTCCTTTGTTCATTTGTTCATGATCAACCCTTTAAGTGGTCCAATATACTTAGTTGCGCGGAGTTTCACTACAACACCACATTATAGGCTTCTACGGGTATGACACTATTCGACTTGACATACGGCAGAAAGACGCCCTCTCTCTTGGCCTATTGTGTAGGCACTAGTGCCATCGAAGCAGTCGATCATGACTTGCGTTCATGTGATATCATCTTGTCTCAATTATGTGCTAATTTGTACAAAGCTCAGGCGGTCATGAAAACGCAGACAGATAAGCATCGCACTGATGTTTCTTTCAAACTAGGCGACATGGTGCTTCTCTGTCTTCACCCCTATCACTAGATGTCGGTTCGCAAAGACTCAACCCACAAGCTTGGAATTTGCTACTATGGACCGTTCCCTGTGAAGGAACGCGTGAGACGAGTGGCTTATTGACTTTCCCTACCAGCTTCCAGTCATATACATCCATTTTTTCATCGTTCACTACTCAAACCGTTTATGGCTTCACAATCCCCTAAGGTGCACCCACTTTCGGATGCAGCTGTTGATCACCAACCTATTCACAAGCCGCTAGCGATTTGGGTTAACGAGTTATTATGAAGGACTCTAAGCCGGTCCTAAGGTGTTAGTTCAGTGGTAGGACCTCGCGCCCGAAGACTCCAGTTGGGAGGATAAGCACCTCTTGGATAATATTCGACTTGAGGACAAGTTTTCTTTCTATAGGGAAAGGAATGTTACGTCCCAAGGACTGCAAGTATATTCACGACGCAAAAACATGCCAAAATAGGGCTAAGGAGACTCGCATTCCATTTATGACGAGGATAGTAATCAGCTTTAATAAGGATAGCTATCAATTAGTTTCTATCTATAAGGATAGCCATCAATTAATTTCCATTTATGATTGATATCCTTATGTATACTTGGCTATTTAAAGGGGCCATTAGGTCACAATAGAAACAAGCAATTATAATTCTATTCCTACCTCTCTTTCTTGCTCTTTTCTCTCCTCAATTCCTACTATATCAATCTGTTCTCTTAACACAAAACCACACCACCTCTGCCATCACCTCCTGGAGCCCCCCTTAAGTGCCCGACATTGGTGCCTAGGACCTCTACCATACCAATGCAAGCCACATCAATTATTCTACAGCATACGATAACTAAATCAGAAAGATAAACAAGTTAAACAACACGCAAGTCCTTATTTTTTTTAAAAAATTTTCTGGTTATTATTTCAAAATTCATTTTCTTTCGGAAAACAAGAAAACATAATGAAGCATAGTTCACGAATCATATTTTTTGTCTAGCAATGGATAGCTTAATCTCCTGAACATCTAAATGGAGTTGACACAGAACAACCAAAGAGGAAGTAGAGAGGTCCTCTGGAGATGTCGATCTTTTAGGACAAGGTGCTTGCCTCGTTATCGGCATGCTTGTTTACCCAAAATGGCTTTATTGAAAGCAACAAGATCTTTGAAACCAAGTCCTCCTTTGTCTTTTCTCGTTTTTAAAACTTTCCACCCGTTCCAATTAATTTTGACATTAAATATGCAAATAATCATTTCCTTCCACACCTAACTTTAAGAAAAAAATACTGAAAACAATATCATACTGCTAGAATACTCTCCAACAATTAGGAAAACTGAGCAGATACAAGTAATCCTAGTCGCGCGCATTGGAATGCTTCTTCCATTTTTGCAATGAAGCCTAAGTTCATAAAAGTAGAGCTAGTGCCTTCTTTTTTTACACTAATAAAATTTGATGAATCAAAGAACTTGCAAACTCAGGCAATTGGCTATGGAAGCAAACAAGCCCTGGTGCATGTGCTTTTTGGGCCTCTAGCTTACTCATATATGCTCTCTGAAATAGAAATATCAAAATTAAATTTGTTAATCGCACAATTGTTGTCATCAACCTAGGATACGACAGAAGAATCTTGGTATGTTTGTTTTCCGACTTCTCCAATAAATTTGAGAGAGAGAGAGAGAGAGAGAGAGAGAGAGAGAGAGAGAGAGAGAGAGAGAGAGAGTAATAGAGTTTTGTGGGTTGTGCCCGCGGGTTTTTGGTCCTTTGCGTTCGACGAGTTCATGTTATCATTTTCCCCTCTTTAACTGAAGTGGTCCTGTTTAGGAGAATGTTTTAAAGGGTGGCTTTCAATTAATAATGTTCAGCTTATGGATCTATGTGCATTCAATTGACATATGATTAGTTATTTTTATTAGATTGATATTTTTGTTTGCTAGTGATTTATATGTTTTTAGTGCTTCATTTGGTTATGTGAACTAAAACAAGTACTGTTTTTAGTGCTACATATGTTCTTGAATGTGTGTAGTACAAGTACATCGTGTCTAATTTCAAGTCAATTTTGTGGTCCTGATTAAAAAAGTCTCAATACTCGTGCTCAATTGGAGAAAAACTTCTCAATAGCGGCTCGATCAGTTGTCTTATTATATTAGGAATAGAATGAGACATGTAGTTCAAAGACATATTTGGAGAGCTTTCCTCATGGCATTAATACAGGAAATCATATCTTTACCCAAATTGAGCTAGGAGTCAATACCACTCATATACCTAATGATATCCCTAGTTTACATAACTTCTAATACACTCAAAAAGTAAAGAAAACATGTAGACACTACAAAGCATAACTATTTGATATAATATTATATCATTAGTGATAAAATGCATAAACCCTAGAATGCATGTAATACCACCACGCCCTATCACATAGATGAAGATGCTCAATAAGTTATTCCAAAGCACATGAGGAACTGATACTCAATGGCCGGGTTTTTATTCTTTGATTTTCTTGAAGGTTTCTAACGAACAACCATCTTCGAGAGGAGGTTTCAAATAGTCATGTGGCTGAACAACGTGTTGAAGTGCAAGTGAACAAAGACAGGTATGATAACGTTGCTTGTATGGTGAGGAATGGCTAAAATTAATTCTTTGTAAAAATGTGGGTGATTGTGTTCTAAAAATATTTGTTTTGTACTTTATTAGAAGAGAGCTAAAGAATTAGGTCTGTTTTAAAATCATCGCATCAATTAATTTGCACACGTAAGGTTATGAGAGGCAATTCTTCACTTATACTATGTGAAACATATTATGTTTTCTTAAGTAACGGACAAGATATTATTTCTCTTGTAAAAAGACTGCATTAATTACTTTTTGTCAACTTGATTGCAACATGAAACTTTCCTACTTGCCCACGTAATACATGATATGAAAAAAGGTTTTTAGTTTGCATTAAGGATGACTTTTTCCATTGAACCTGAATCATATCATAAGTACGTAGCCTATGCAATTGACAAAGGATTTTGAGTGAGGATGGGTTACATGGTTAAAAATTGAAAAGGAAAAATAACCCGATGGACTTTTGTATGTAATTGTGAGGGGTATTCTGTTAGCTCATCTAATCAAGAAAAGAAGTATGAGAGGTGTGAAGTTAGATGTGGGTGTCTTGCTCATATCAAACTTAAGGTTAATAATAGTGTCTATGAAGTCATAGAGTGTATTTTCGAGTTTAACTATGCATCTGTACCGGAAAATCAAAAGCATTTATTAGATGCGAAAGAATGATATCTAATACTTGCAATGGTGTTTAGTCGACATGATTATGCTTAATATATAAATTCTTAGCAAATGAAGCAAGGGATTGCAACGAATAGATTTGACGATATAAATGGGAGAGATTATCAAACTCTTTTGAATCATTTTCATTGCATGCAAATGCAAAGCCCAGTGTTTTTCTATGTTGTATAGGTAAATCAAAATGGTATACAGAAAAATATATTTTGAAGAGATAACTTGTCCAAATTTAATTACGACTAATTTGGTGATGTGTTGGGTTTGATATCATGTATCGTACTAACAAATATAACATGATATGTGCACCTTTTATTAGGGTTAATCATCATTGGAAAAATAATATGTTCGGTTGTGCATTTTTGTTGGATGAGAATGCAAAATCATTTATTTGGTTATCTGAGATATTTTTGAAGACTATAAGAAATAAGGCTCTAAAAACCATATCCACTGATCAAGACTAAATAATGGCAAAAGCCATTAGAATGGTGTTCCACAATACACAACCCCGTTTTTGCACTTGGTGCATAAAAAAATGCCAATGAAAACATTCCACATCTTTACCCTTAATGCTTATGAATCTACTTGGAGGGAAGTAGAAGAGAAGTGGGACACCGAGAATAACAATTAGCTTTGGAGATTATATGACCTTAGACATAAATGGAGTTCAGCTTTTGGTCTTGATACTTTTACATTTGGTATAACATCAAGTCAAAAACGTGAGAGCACCATATAATATCTTCCAACATATGTTGACAAAAACATTGACCCTTGTTGAATTTATCCACCACTATGAAGATGAACTAAAACATATGGAAGCTATAATTTTCTTGACTTTGTCGACATCTCATATGTTTCAATTGTTTTTTAGAGTGGTGGACAAATTCTACAATGGTCAATATCTTTGTCGATATATGTTGGAAGACATTATTTGTGCTCTCACTTATTTGACTTTGATCGTATACCACACGTGCAAGTATTGCAACCACCAGCTAAACTATATTTATGTCTAAACTCATATAATTTCCAAAATTATTTCCCTTCCATTTCCCTCCAAATAGATTCAAATTTGTGTTCTGATCTACATTATATATAAACACTAAGAAATATTTATCCTTAAAACTAGGCTTGTGATAAACATGTGAAATGTTTTAATTGACATTTTTTTCGATGTGCCAAGTGCATAAATGATGTCGTATAATCGAGAACATCATGCTAATGGTTTTGTGTCATAGCCTAGTCTTGATCAATGGACATAATTTATGGAGTCTTATTTCCCATTGACTTCAAAAACCCCTCAAGTAAATGATTCTACATTCTCATAAAAAAAAAATTTGTACAACCTAATGGAGTATTTAGGAGTGAGCATGGGCCGGGTGAGCCGGGTCCAGACCTAAACCCTAAACCCGACCCTGTTATAACCGGTTTCCAATTTTTGGAACCGAGACCCTACCCTATTTATGTTGGACCCTGTTTTGGAACCGACCCTATTTTTCGGTCCGGTTTCAGGGTCTACCCGGTTTCCCTGTATGCGAAAATGAATACATATTACTCATTCAATGAACTGTGCATATTCGACCAAAAAAAATTCTGCATTTACAAATGTAAATACTCCCTAGTGCAAGATTGAGCTGAGAGAATGTTAAAAGGAAATAGAGGAGGCCGAGGTAAGGGGATGCGAGTCTGCGACTCGAAGACTTGATTGGGGTTTTTTTTCTTAAAACATCGCCTAAAAATCGGTCCTATAAACCGGTTCGGGTGGATTCATACCTAGACCCGGGAACCGGACCGGTTCTAACCGGTTCTCAAAAATTGGAACCGGTTCCCGGCCCGGTTTCAACGGGAACCGATTCCCGACCTTGTTTTTCGGGTGGGCCGATCCGAGTACCGGGTAAACCCGGTTTGGTTGCTCACCCCTAGGAGTATTCTCCTAATGGTGATTAATCTCAATAGAAAGTGCACATATCATGTTATATATATTGGTACGATACGTGGTATCAAAAGCAACACATCACTAAAACAATCTAACCAAATTTGGACAAATTATCTCTCCCAAAATAAATTTGTCAATTTACCATCGTGATCTACTTGCACATCTTAAAAAATCTTGGGTTTTGCTTTTGCATGTAATGAAAATAATTCAAAAGAATTGGACAATCTCCCCCACTCATACCATCATATATATTCATGTGCAAAAAAAAAAATAATGACAAATCACACAAGATGAAACCCAAGTTTTTCGCTTCCTCCTGTTTCGTGTCAACTAAAAATACCTTTGTAAATATTAGATATCATTCTATCACATCTAATCAAATGCTAGATATCATTCTATCACATCTAATCAAATGCTTTTGATCTTTCAGTACAAATGCATGATCATGCTCGGAAACATACTATACGACTTAATAGACACCAATATTAACCTTAAATTTGATATGAGCAAGATACTTACATCTAACTTCACACCTCTCATCATTTTTTTTTTATCAAATGAAATGACGAAATGCCCTAACAATTATATACAGATGCCTGTCGAGTTATTTCTCATTTACTAATTTTAACCATATTACTCTTCCTCACTCACAAATCATAAATCATTTATCAATTGCATATGTCACGTACTTATGATATTTTTCAAGTTCATTTGAAAAACCCACTCTCTATTGCAAACTCAAAATCTTTTTCCATAACACGCATTACACGTGTAAGATTGGGAGTTTCATATTGCAATCAAATGGACAAAAAGTAATTAATGTAGTGCTTTTACAAGAAAAATAATATATCATCCATTTTTAAGAAAGCAAAATATGTTTCAAATAGGATGAGTGACGAATTACTTCTGACTCAGCCATCTGGTAAATTTACACGTGCAAATTAACTAGTGTGATGACTTAAAAACAGAAATAATTCTTCATTTCCCTGCTAACGAAATACAAAACAAACATTTTTAGAACTTGATCACTCGCACTTCTATAGAGAATTAATTCTAGCACCTTCTCCTCATATAAGCAAAATTATCATACATGTCTTTATTCACTTGCATTTCATTCAACCACACGACTATTTGGAGCCTCCTCCTGAAGATAGTCGTTGCTCAAGAACTTGCAAGAAAATAAAGGAATAAAAAGCCCGTGATTAAATGGTCATTGAACATCTTCATCTATATATTAGCTGTGGATATTACGTGCATTTTGGGGTCCACACATTTTACCAGCAATGATGCAAAATTGTATGGAACAATTTTGATTTGTTGCATTTTGGGGTCCACACATTTTACCAGCAATGATGCAAAATTGCATGGAACAATTTTGATTTGTTGTTTATATGAGTTGTGTACATTAGGTATATGAGTGGAATTAACTCTACCAGCTCAATTTCTAACAAGTATTCCCGTATTCGTCTTTAGTGGCGAGAGAAAAGTTCTCCAAATATGCCTTTCGAGTTATCTCATTCCAATCCTAATCTAGTTTTTAAAAAAAAATTAGAGAGCCGCCACTAGGAAGTCTATCTCCAGTTGAGATTAGAAACACAAAATTGACTTGAAATTAGCCGCAGCCTACTTGCATTGCAAGAACATATGCAGCACTAAAAAAAAAAATACGTGGTTTATTTCACAAGACCCAACGCAGTACTAAAGATAAATAAAACATCCGCACACTCAAATCTGAATCCAATAAAAATAACTAATCAAATGCCAATTAAATGCGGACAGATTCATAAGTTGAACATTATCAACAGGCTTACCTCGGTCAAAGAGGGGAAAAACCCTAATCTGAGCTCGTCGGACGCAAAGGATGAAAAACCCTAACAAAGGCGACGGAATTCGCCAAATCGAGGGCACAACCCACAAAACTGCGTTGTTCTCCTTTGTTTTCAAAAATTCATTGGAGAAGTTGGAAAAATCATGTAGGTGACAGCAAAGGAAGGCTCCAGGAGGAGACGGAGGTGTCGTTTTGGTCGAGGGAAGAGTTGGGGTCGAGCGAAGAGTTTTGGTTGAGGGAGAGAGAGTGAACTTGGAGAGAGATAGCAGAGCAAGTCGTGAACTTTTGGAGAGAGAGAGAGGAGAGGTGGCAGCAGAGACGGGCTCCGGGACGGTGGCGGAGGTGGCGGAGTGGTTTTGGTCGAGGTACTGGTGTTGTGGTCGAGTGAAGATCTGGTCGAGGGAGACACAGCTGGGGAGAAAGAAAAGCAGAGTTGTGAACTTTGGGGAGAGCGATACAACGGAGAGATATAAGGAGAGAGGGGCTTCAGTTTTCTGAAAATTCTAACCGATGGAGTCAACGTGCCATGTCGATCTGTGAGTCGCTTGATAAATCCCACGTGGCATATCTCACGTATGCAATATTTTCTCCACAAGGAGCCCATTGTCTTAATTTGGTTCGGGTGCAATGGGTTTGTCCGACGAACACCAGATCCGATGACCCAGATGCATTGGCGGCGCATGCCACAGCGTGTTCATCGTTAGATCGACAACGCCTTTTAATGCTTGAAGTTGATCTTGGCATCCTGCCGGGTGATTGAGGACACTCTTCCTTGGTATTGTCGTCTCCTTCACCCCATAATTCCTATGCAGTTCTCAGCATTTCGGATTGCTAATCGCCTGATCTCAACTTTACTCCTCAAGGCATTGTGGAGTCGGCGCTTTGACGACGAAGACATAAGGCGCTTCCGGTATCGATTCCTACCGAACCAGCTCGGGCATGCGAAGGATGAGCCACTAGAACTTTCCACTTTGTTGATGTGGATTAACTGAGAAAGAAGTTGCAGCATTTGAGTCAAAGTTGCCGTTGGAAAGTAAATTCACCAACTTTGGGTTGCTGGTATCAAAATGGGCAGATCATCATATAGTGTCGTGGCCCATGACCATTGATCATATCTTGTAATTAGAAGAGCTTCTCTTTATAATCCTTCTTTTCTTGCGACACTTGCAACTCGTTTGGCTATAATAATAACTATGCGCCTACTGTGGTATTTGCTTGAAATAATAGTTTTTTTTTTTTTATCGAAATAGCTGTTTCCACGATGCATGTATCTCTTTTCTTCTTCTCGGTTTCCCGATGTTGCATGATACTAGTCACCCCAACAATTGATCAAAACCAAAGGGTTCATTTGTTTCGTGGGAATTGATGATTTGAAAAATATTTTTCTAAATATGATAATCTGTGTCGCTTAAAATAATTAGTTTATGCAAATATTTTCATTATCAACAATAGGATCATTTTCTATGAAAAATACTTTTTAAATTATTTGTTTTCTGTAAAATGAATAGATATTTAAATAGAGTAGTAATAGGTATTAAACTTCTTGTTGATACTGTTTTTGTTTTTGGTAAAGAACTTCTTGTTGATATTGTTGAGCACTTCAAAATTCGAGATCTAAATATTTACTAGCCGAGGCGCATGCAACTTTGCCGGAATCAAGTTTTTGCAAGTGGAGGAGAATGAAGCAGGACTGTTGAATCATCAAAATTTGGGATTTTTATTTTTTATTTTATTTTATTTTTCCTTATTTATGGGTTCTTTAGATTTATTTAAATATATTAGATATTGCAGTTTTCTTTTAATTACTTTTTTTGGTGGATTTTAATTACTTACTTATCGGGTTTTTTTAATAGTGACTTTATAATTTAGTTGCACAGTGTTTACCTATTCGTAGTTATTCCTCATCTACATGTTAACCGCGTCAATTATTTAGCGATATCTGACCCCCAAAAAAAAAATATTTAGCGATATTCACGTTAAATGAGGTTTTTCAATATTGGTTCTTGAGATTTTGCTACATTTAGATTCTATTTGTTTCGTGAAAAATAAATGATTTGAAAAATATTTTTTCTAAAAACTATCATTTATATTGCTTTCAAAAATGAATGAACTAAAATAATTTCTTCGCCCATGAAGATATTTAAACATAAATTATTTTTTATAATAAAATAATTTCATTGATTAATTATTTTAAACAATACAAACCATCAGTTTAAGGCAAAATTTTCCTAATCATGTATATTCTATGAAATAAAAAGAAGTTTTGGATTCCATTTCACCATCATTTTTTGGAGTTTTTGTGGTTGTGATTAGTGCGTGACTTGATTTTGTTCCATTGCACCTTTAATCCAAAGAAAAACTCCAAACTGGTATATGATAAATTTATCCAAACTAATTTTTTACCACCAAAAACTCCAAATTGTTACATTTATAATAAATTTATTACAAACTAACTTTTTTGACTACTAAAAATCTCAAATTAGTACACTTAAAATAAATTTATCATCGATTAATTTCCATTAAACTTGGTCAATATCTAACTCCAAGTGAGAGTGGGCAGGCAGCGGTAAGGGTAGCCCTCGTTAATGTGCCTACCTTTGCTTTTATTTTTAATTTTGGCTTATATTTTATTTAATTTATTATTTGTCTAAATTTTTAGTTAATTTCTTAGTCTAAGTTGACATGGACTTCTGGCCATATCAACTCAGGTATTTATAAGAAAAGGTGACGTATGATTTTCGGCAAGCATATCGGAATTGGTATTTAAGTGATCGATTTTTAAATAATTTGGCATTTACGCGATCATTTTGAAACTTTTGACACTAAACAAGTGCTGGTACTTCTAGTGTACTTGTCCCATTAATTCTTTATAGCATGTCTATAGGTACTTGATTTTTCTACTCTCAAGAATGCTTTTGAAATGGAGATGTTGGATTCAAATTTAATTCCACTCCCATGAAAAAAGTTTAGGCCCATTCTATATTGCGCAAAGACAAAAAAAAAAAGAAAAAGAAAAAGAAAGAAAGAAAGAGAGAGAGAGATCTAAGCTATGTAGGGAAAGTGAGATATGATTATCTGACTACATGAAGGAGGATATATTTCTTTTTGAATATCTCTAGGCCTCTTCACACCAAAATCGGCAACGGATCATTAAATCCGTCCTTAGTGAATGAAATGTTATTTTGATTATAAAAAAAATGATTGTAGGCCGAGAAACATGGTTACCCAATTTACTTGAATTCTAAAGTTTAAGAAAACTCCATCCCCTCCCCCTCCCCCCCCCCCCCCCAAAAAAAGTTTAAGGAAACTTCGGGCCAAGAAAGAATGTTTTTTTAAAGGAACCATTACTGGGATTTTTTAAGAAAGAAATTCAAAACTAAGAGCTACCGTTCGTAAAAATCAAGCTTTTCCATTGTGAAATGTACTGAATCATGAGTAGTTATTTTCAAATTTGAGAAATGATGCTTTGGCCTAGACGGAATGATTGGACTCTCTATCTTTATTTTGATGATATGAGCAACCCATCGAAAGCTTACCCGCTATTGACATAATACGAGGAATTCTTATTCCAATATGCTAATGATTTTGAAAAAATCAAGAGCCATGACGTGCATCATCTTTCTAAAATGAGAGAAAAAAAAAAAGCAATTGCTTTTTTTACCATATTGACAAGAGTGGACTTTTATTTTCTTATGAGAAAAGGATACGAATGGTTTAGGATAATGTGCAATATCGTCCATAAATTTTTAATCAATTTAATGCCATCCCTAAACTATTCGTCTAATGTGGCCCTTAAATTTTGATATGATGTTGAATGCGGTAATTTCATGTAGTCTATGGACTATATTGAATATTTACTAATAGCTCGGGAACAATATTGAACAAAAAAAAAATTTAAGGATGACATTGCACGTTAAATCAATGTTTAAGGACCATTTGTGCCGTTATCCCATTTCTTACCTGCTGCTGACCATTTGCATTTGAGCAGCTAACGGAAATCAAATTGTGTTTAACCTGGTTGGGCGACAAGAGTTGCAACTATTCGTTCATGCCTTTGGTTCCACACCGTTGGCGTTCACTGCGCTTCTGGCCTTACATCAATGTCTGTGACCGTGACCTTGCTTTAGCTTAATTTAATGATCCATTGACACCCACCAGAAGCACCCAAATTCCCCCGACGTCATTGTCTAAACCCCCAATTTATATAATTCAACAAATTTGACCTAATATTCTCCACACAAACTCAGGCACCAAGGCACGAGCGGTCCGAATTGAAGATAAGAAAGAACATATTTACACGCAGAGTAAGAAATTCTGTATTTGCTCTCTCTCTCTCTCCCCCTCTCTGTATACAGTCAAAACCACGCTACCTTCCTAGCTTTCCCTCTCCCCAAGGCGAAGGCAATGCCATTGCTGCTATTCGACGTGCCACGTTATCCCAACGAACCCACCCGGACCCACATCCCCAACGGCTTTGGGCCCCACACGGTCAGCCAGCCACTCCAGGATGCGCACGAATTTTCTTCCGCCGGGCCCACCTCCCGCCAACCGTAGTCTCCACCTCGGTTCGCCAATCCAGTCACGCCACGTTGCCCCACGAGTCCGACCTCCTACCGGACGTGAACCTCTTCACCCCGCCCAAGCCTGGCGGCTCGCCGCCCTCCGTCACGCTCTTCCTCGCCGGCGAATCCGAAGGCGGCGCGTCCGCGTCGCTCGCCGGCAGATGCTTCCTCACGTCCCGAGAGCTAGGCGGCTCCGTCTGCGCCACGTCAGCCAGGACAGCCCGCGGTTTCCTGCAACCGGGTCCAAACATCGCCCGGAGGCTCGCGAACAGCCCGGTTCTACTCCTTCCAGCCGGCTCGCCGCACCTCCTCCGCCGGTTCGCTTCCTTCTTCGATCTCACCCGCCCCATGCACGAGACCTTGGGCGAGGACGGCTCGACCGCCGACGGATCGGACTTGCCCACCGATCCCGACCACTTCGGGAAGAACCCCGCGTTGCCTACCGCTTTGCAGGGTCGCCGGCTCTTCGCGTCCACGAAGCGCGAGTTCTGAGGCTTCGGGAGGCCGAGGATCGATGCTTTGGACTTGAAGTTCGTCGACGATCGTCGCGAGTTGGAGTTCGTCGGGGAGTTGAGGATCGGATTTGAGGCGACGGCGGGGGAATTGGAGTTGGCCTTGGTGGAATCCCTGCGCTCGTAGAAGGCGTTCCGGTCGAACCAGTCGAACTCGGCGTCCTTGGAGAGCAAGAAGGAATCGGGAGGGAGATCAGGAGGAGCCTCTTCCCGACGAGCGTCGCCGTCCACTGGAGCACCGCCGCCGGCGACAGTCTCGCAGGAGATTTTGCCGGCGCAGGCGGAGCCAAGAGCTTCCAGATCCGCCTGCGGCATCGCGTAGAAGGAGGGGCAGACGAGAGAGAGAAAGAGAAGTGGGGAAGGGTTGAAGAAAAAGCGACGGCGAGCGTTGGGAACGAAGAGCGTGGGGAAGTGCCCGAGCTTATATGCGCCCGTGGAGGAGACGGAGGAGATTTTTCCTTTTTCTTGGAGGGAGAAAGTCGAGCGAGTTGACTCGTGCTTCACGGGTTAATTTGGGTGTACGGGTCACGACCCGGCTTTTTTGATTGCAGAGTCCCCGTCGGTGGTTGACGGGTCTCGCCTCATCTCCTCCGCTTTTCATTATTGGTTTTTTTTAATTATTATTTTAAAGTTAGGAACAAAAACGCAATCACATCGGTCTCCAAGCATCGTGGTCGTCACTTCATGACTCCTTACGTACGAGAATTAGACAGAACAAGGTTCGGGCCTTCTTCCTGGTTTTCTCTCTCTAAGTCTTAGAATGCATTTACGGCGGTCCTATATGTCGGGGTTAACTCCCAACTGTCTATGATAGGGACCCCGAAAGTTACCGGAGCACTACCTGCACTGGCCTTTATCTCAATAATGCTCGAGTTCGCTTGTTAATCCACCCGGAATCCTGTTCGGCTCGGACATTGAACTATCAGCCGGTGCACAATCATGCATACTTGGGCATTACCCGGCTTTTCGGAGTATCGATCATTTCTCGTTTTCTACGCAACGTCGTGGCAAATGTGTTTAGGCATGACTGTAGTGGTAGAATCGTGCCGCGTTCATCATTTTTTGTAACCCAAGCAAGAGGTTGCTGTATAATCTCAGTTTTCAGTAATGAAGTTCTTGTTTCTACTGAACAAAAAGGGAAAGAGTTGGCTGTTGCTCCGTAGGGACAATTGAGGAACTTCACTAGTGCAGTGTTTAGTGCGAAGTTGGTAGTTTTGTTCTTACCTTTTTATCCTTTTTCCTTTGGTTGGTTGCACCTTTTTTCTATTGAAAGTCAATTTGCACTAGAATAGTTAATGTAATTAGTAAACGAGGGGTAAGTGGGAATAAAAGGAAAATGAGTGATTACCCAAGGCCAAAAGGGGGAAAAAAGGAAAAAAGGTGCCGCTGCACCAGCGGCAGGCCAGGGCAAGCCCAACCCTCACCGTCTCGAGTTGATAATAGGGGCAAGCTTCAATCGAGGCCGAGGACTGGCTGGAGGGTGAAGATGAAAAAAAAAGTAATTACAAATTTGAAAGTTATAAAAAAAATATTACTAAAAATTATCCATATTAGTTTCGATCAATCTAATGGACTGAATTGTCATAAATGCACAAGGTTTATGACTCGATTGGTAAAAAAAAAAAAGTTTAAGATTGAATTAAAATAATTATAATAAATTTAAGATTTTTTTTTTGATAATTTTCTTTAGGAGTAAACAAATGGGTAAATGGACGAATCTGAATCTTTCTTTGTTTTGCCCCTCATAATCATTGTGATGGTGCGGAACGTGTCTTCGTCGTTCCCATCGCTGTTCGAGACGTAGACACTGACCTACGGTCCACGGTCCTACCGGGAGGGGTTTTTAAAAGTCGTGAGATTGGTAATGGTGGTTGACCGGAGAATTTCGTGCTTCTTTCGTTTTCTACAATTATTAACCAGAGGAATTTTCATTTCAATCCTCCGGGGCATCGAGAGTTAAGTTATCGGACGCTCGTCAATTACCATGTGTTATCAAAGATGAAGTCACGAAAACCCTGTCAAGAGGTACCGATGTACAGTGATACCTGCTGTAATGCAACAAAAGCTTTTCATGGGTAGCGGGGTATGTTGGAATTACTCCTTTTCTTTTTTTTTTCCTTTTGTGTCCAACGGACGATTCCTTTGATCCGGAACTAACGTTATGGGTTGATGCTTCGAGATCAAATAGACAATATGGGTCTGGTGAAAGAACATGAATCACTGAATCGACATATAAGAACCACCCAAGAGTTTCTCGATTGGAATGCATTCTTGCTGAGGTGTGGTTCATACTTCCGTGTAACAAGAAAGCACGGGAGTCTCTAGGGACAATGCCTCCTGGACATCATAGGGCTTTTATGACTTAAGCCCATATTTTCTCATTAATAGTTTGAGGTTGGATTCATGAATAACTATTGTTATATATACTCTTTGTCGTTTGTAATTGAATAATGTAATAAGAGGTGCGGTGTGCTAATTCTAGTGGAATCCTCTGCTGGACGTGGTGATAATTTAAGGGTGGACTGGGATAAAATCTCGTTTTTCGATTTATCTTTCTTGCTTTAAGTTTCGCTTCGACTTGATTGTGCGCCGAAATCTAACCATCCCAACATTCGAATTCGGTGAAGTTTAAACGTGCGCGAATGCCCTTGCCGTGATGAACCAAGAATTGGACCATACAATGCAATAGCTGATAAAATGGCGGGATGTATGGTTAGGTGAAAGGGACGGATCAGGAAGAAGGAGAAGAAGAAGAGTAGGCAAATTAGGTACAACCAAACGATAGGACAGCGTTGGGGGAAGGAAAAGTCCTCGATGCCTTGAACAAAACATCATCGCTTTTCGGTCGTTTCGCTGTGTGCGTTTTGATTCCTGTTCCGAGCGTTTGATTTGAGTACCATGTAATTACGGCGGGCAATAAAACCATCTTTTCTTGCCCCCCTTCCCTACGATAAATGAACCCTTTTTCTTAACTACGGAAATACTTCAAATTTTACTTTTCTCAATTATAATAATTGCACCCAAATTTCGTGGATTTTGGATGATTTCGCATCGACACAAATTGAAAGATCCAATACTTTCCGCGTTAATATTACGACATGGTATGTTATTAGATTCGGTAGTTTGATTAGGTGTTGTTTTGTTCTTATGTGTAGGTATTAAAATGGGTTTATATTAGGGGTGATCGGCTCCCGATTCGATTTGGCTCACCTCTAGAATTGAAAACCGGATCGGTGGTCCCGATTTCCATTTTTCGGAACTTGACCGGGCTATTGATCTAATCTAGTTCCCAGGCGGTCCATTGGAATCGTTAACATGACCACCGGTCTAGTTCGGTCCCAAGAATATAGCTCTCTCTCTCTCACACACACACACAAACACATAGAGAATATTTACATGAAGCAATATCACATTGCTACAACAGCTTTCCTTTTCCTTTTTTTTTTTTTGGATTTCTTGGCATTCTCTTTCTCTCCTTTCACAGCCTATCAAGAGCAGAATTATTAACATACCAAGAGACTACAAATTTTTTTTTTTTAAGAGAAAGGTGCTTTGTTGTTAGATTAAGAGAAAGGTGCAATGTAACTTTAGGTTACTTAAAAAAAAAATCAATTGATCCAGTCCAGTTTTATGTCTCTAGAACCGGGAATCAGATCGTCCGAACTACCGATTCTAATTTTAAGAACCATGAATTGGACCGCCGCTTTCTTGAATTGGGAACCGGGCCACCAGTCCCGATCCGGTTCAGGCGGTCATAGTCTGGTTTGCTCATCCTTAGTTTACATCGATCATGTGAAGGCGAAAAGGGAAGAAGCAAGAAACCAATGTTTGTGAAAAAGGATAAGGAAAAAAGGCACATGGGGAGAAAATCTTCCCCGAAGTGAATCTGTTTACAAATTGAGAATGCAAGCAGGGAAAACTATTAGTCCCCCCTGCCATGGACGTTCATCTCATGTCCCGCCTTAAGACATCCTTCTAGCGTCCCCATATGCCGACTCGAGGGGGGGGGGGGGGCGGCCGGGGCGGTGGCACGGCGTCGGTTGTTGGCTTCGGAAGGCAGTAACAAAACACGTCCCCGGGTTTGGCGCAGTGACGAGAATGAAGTTCCTAAGGAAAGTACGGGGACGCTACTTAAACGTCCCACCACAACGACGAGCGTTTCGCCACCATTTGATTCGCGCCAACATCGGAAACGGAGACGGTTGGAGGAGAGGCCGGAAGACGACCCCAGTTTTCAACTTTCCCTGTAGTGGACGCCCATGTTTCTACGGAGGAAACTTTCGCATTTCCTTGATTCAGTTAGGAAACAAAAGTATGAAGAAAGGATATGCCTAAATATTTGTCTTATTCAAAATATCCACGACAAGTGTCGGGACATTATTACACTATTCGAAAGTCTTAATCGTGCAATAAATAACATAACAATACCAGAAAACACCAATATGTTAATACCTAAATTTTGATTTTTCTTTTTTCATTTATATTATACAAAAATGAGAATTTATTTTCACAAAAAATATTTTCCCATGATTTTCATATTTTATTTTCTTATGCATTGCATTTTTTTATTTGCATCGATAGCGAGATTTTGAGCTTAATTGGATTATTTGGACTAAGCCCACAAGAGCACAAGATTAGACTAAAATCCATGATCATCATTAGGGGCCGAAAATTGCAATTAAAATATCAAGTGAAAAATTAATTTATTAATTGGAAACTTGCAAAACAATTAAGCTTTTTATTCTAGGATTAGCTTAACTTAGCTCTATACGAGGAGTTGTTGTCACACGCCATTAGGAAGAGCCAAAAAAAGAAAAAGAAAAAAAAGAATACACGGCAACATTGAGAAGGAGAGGCACGGGCGAGAGAGAGAACAGAATAGGGGGACTGACAAGGAATTCACAATTTTCTTTTTCAAAGGAGAAGACCGATGCCTGTCTTCAACGTGGATGGTCCCAGCCACTAAAGCCAGGTCAATCCAATTGTTGTCCCGACCGTTGTGGCTGCATGGTCCAAGTTTCAGCTTCTGTTCAAAGGCAAATTGCTTCTCATTGGACTACGATGTTCGTCCATACGTTGGTGCAAAATTAGCTGCTGTTCGGTCGCTGTTCAACCCGTTTTGATCACTGTTCAGGGTGATCAAAACGGGTATTTCAAATTTTATGGTCTTGACGACACTCTTGGACGTACGAGCACCGTAGTCCATCAATCTTCCTCTTGAGTTTGGTTTGGTGCGCAATTTTTGAGCAAAATTCGAATTAGGAAATCACAATCTTAGGATAAGGTAAAATTCTATCCCTAAATATTAAGATTGTCTTGTTTTCCTAATTTGACTTGTTTGAATCATTTGAGCATATCTACAAGGATTTAATTACTTAATTTGGATTGCTGAAATTTAGAGCAAGATTGCTTATCAAATTTGAATATTCTCAAAATGTCTTGTGCTTAAATTGGAAAGATCGTGATTCGATGTGAATATTTTAGAGAATTTTGTTTAATCTTGTGATAATTTGAAAATTTCCCGAAAATACTCAAAAAATATCCAAAATATTTGAAAATGTTATTGATTAGACAAATTTCCTAATCCGCAACCACATATATGGAAATAAGTCGATCTATTAGGCTTTAGATAGAATTATTTCTATAGCGGGTATTTCAAATTTTATGGTCAATCTATCAGCTTTAGATAGAAACTTAATTCGAAAGAAATAGAAATAGTTACCTTTTAATTTTTGCAACTTGAATTTTAAATTTCTTCCATAAAAAAATCCATAAAAAAAAACCTAAAAAAGTTGCACCTTTAAACTTCAAGTGAGAATTCATCAAAATTGCGAAATTGAACATTTTTCATAAAATTGGTACCGAGAGGACATTAATTGAAAAATTAATGTAACCAAGTCCCGAACTTAAAATCTTTGGTTCGTAGAAGTATTTTAGTTCTCACATTAATTTACTTAGGTTTTTAATCGACCTACCAAAAAATGATTAGTGGCGGCTTCGAAAATTTAAAATCTTTTGTAAGATAATTATTTAACCATAAGTCACGATTTGATAGAATTTTAGAGAGTTCGAGCTAAGTTAATTAATCTAATTAATTAATTTGGCAATCCATTAACTTAAGATTGGAAACTTCGATTTTTAGGTCATGACAACACCATACCCACTGGATGCAACTTCATTGATCTCTGTAAATTGGTAAATCTCGTATCGAACTCGGCAATCCTACAGCTGAAAAGTGGCACCTAATCTTGGAGGGCATTCATTTCTGCATTGACGAACTTCATCAACCCTACAATTGGCACAATTCAATGTCGTAATCTTCACGTCGCACGCATCAGGGGCTCCACCATTGTCATCTTCTATGTGGTATTCGCAGTAGCGATTGAAATCCATGAGTGGAGTTTGATGAATCAAGTCTTCGAAAACTCTTTCCAAGGCAGTGTGGTAGTAGTACGACTCGTCACCCGACCCACTGAACCCTTGGTTGTTGCATAACCCGGTCACCACCGTCGTATCAACTCCGGTGACCTCGTCGTAAAGATATGACAACACAAAGCACCACAGTGGCGATCCTCTTGAAAGAACTCATCTTTTTCTCAGTTTTCTATCTTTCTTTGCGGACAAGTTGCGGAATGTTGAAGGCTTGATCCATGTTATATATAACATGTTCTTGTTACTGTCCTTTCTTTCCAGTGGTGACAATTGCCATTGGAGGAATCGACACTATCTAATGTTGCCGCACAATCCCAATTCTAAGGAATTTCTTTACTTTCTAAAAGCATATGTTCTTATACATCAGGCCGGCACATTCTTATTTTTTGTATTTGTATTACCAACCAGTAACGATTTGGGATTTTCTAGCACCAGTGTGAAAACTAAGGAAATCTGCATATGACCCTATTTTTCAAAGTGCAAATAGGTTGTGCGACCCAAATTTACCTATTTTAGTCCGTTTTGACACATTACACAAACTTAACGACTTGTATTTGACCCGGCTTATATTACTAAGATACTTCCATATTCTTATTTTAGCGGGGTTGCCGCAAGGTCCCGTCGTTCAATCCTAGGACAAAGGAACAAAAACGAAATGGAGAAGAGGAATGCCTTGGACTTCGCAGTCGGACGAAAATTCTTCGCCAAAGCCAAAAGATGCATAAGACCACGGGAGACGTCCGTTCTATTCTGTTTTTCGATTGACGACGAACCAGATGTGCTTTGAATACCAAAAATTTCTTTGGCCAGATTTTCATACTATGAACATGGAAGAAAAGGGGGGCTGTGTGTATTTGAGACGCTCTCGATCTTGCCCTAATCTAATTCTGATAACTTTTGATTGTTCTCCAAACCATAACAAGTTCTGACATAGAATTTCGAAACTCGCATCGCTAAGTAATCCCGTTACCAATGGGATATCTGCAATTAATAGTTATTGAAGTTGTTATTGTTGTCTCACATCATTTGATAATAAATAATTAATCAATCATATCAATCATATATGCTCTTTATATTCACGTGGTCTTTCTTTACTTATTACTTTAAGCTTTTGGGTTGAACTTTTTAACATGGTATTAGAGCTAGTGTTATCCCTTTTGTAATTGTGCCTACACCCTCTATTAATCAAATTCCATGTGTCGCCGGCTTGCACTTGAGAGGGGGTGTTGAAGTGGTTATTATTGTGATTGTTGTCGTCCCATATTGCTTGATAATGAGTTTTATATATTCTTTATATTCATGTGGTCTCCCTCTATTCATTCGCTTAAACTTTTGGGTTGGACTTTTTAACAATAGTAACTTTCACGACTTAAGATAAACCGCCTTCATTTTGCCACCGCATCCAAAACCTCTGCTTTATAATTTCAAATTGGTGAAGTTTATGGACTCCGCAAAACGCAAGATCGTAGAAAATTCAAAGATTAAGCAGTAGTTATTAGTTAAGAAAACCTGCCATCTAAAGATCGTTAGATGAGAAACTAGACTCCAATGGTGGCAATTGCACAGGATAAAAATGTCAGGTAATAATTAATTATGTATTCTGCGGTTCACACAAAATCACATAGATAACTTAAGTCCTGTAAAAGATAAGTTTCATTTTTTCTGAATGGCTTTTGGATTCGAGTTGCAAAAAGAAAGGGATACGTTCACTAGAACTCCTAATACTTATTACGAAAGTACAATTAAATCATAAAACATGCAAAAAGTACAATTAAGTCCTAAAATTTGTTAAGTTATAATTAAGTCCTTTCGTTAACTCCATCTAACTTGACTAACAGAAAATACTAATTTGGTCTTTTTAAAAATGTTTTTGCTTTTTTACGTGACGATGACGAAGTTAAAACAACTATCATTTGGTCTGAATCTGATTATTAACATATCCGTATTCAAAACAATTTTTTTTTTAAAGCTAAAGTTAAAAAAGAAGAAGAAGGTAATTCCCATAGCCATCACAAATCGTGAAGTGTTTTTAAGTGGGTTCCCAAATCTGTCTTGCAACTCATAAATCGATCTAAATACTTTTAAACAACCGCATTGTCCCTTTAATGGCGCAGAGGATAAACTTGTAATGTATGGCTCAAGGTAGGAACAATTTGCAATTACATTATTTAATTGCCACGTTTATATGTAATTTCGCCCTATTTAGAATTGCTGACGTTGAGCATATACCATTTTAAGTTCTTTGCATTTTGCATATAGTACTTTGGCCCTCACATCTCATTGTACCCGTTAAAACCTTCTTTTATAACGATCGGTGATATACGAATCGGTTTTCACGCATTTCGATTGGTCCGCTTCTTTGATCGATTTTAAGGTTACACTTCCCAAGTGGTATTTTCTGTGGAAGCTGCTTCGACTAATGCGAGGGGTTTTGGGTTTTTTGCTAATGTGAATGAATTTTAGAGAGGGACACTATTATCATAGTAGGCACATAGACGCGGAATTGAAAGCACTACGTAGTAGGATGGGCATTTTGACCAAAAGAAATGATAGTGGGACAGACAAATGGACTCCAACGAATGAGGAAAGTGAATGATCGGACATGGATTAGATGTATGAGGATTCAAGGTGAGTTTGGCAATGCTTTGTCTTCAAAACTTTGAATGAAGGCAGAAATGGGTCAAAGAGTGTCAATTGAAAGTGAGTTGTGCTTGGTACTGTGAAAAATACTCACTTCTATGAAAGACATTTGAAAACATGAGGGGGCAAAAAAACAGAAAAAGAAAAATGTTTGCGGTTCTGCAAAGGTGACACCACCACCATCGGGGATCGCAAGGCCCTCTCAGAGGCACCGAGTTTGCGTGACCCCCGGCTCTCATCTGGGTCAACATCAATCTAAGCGATATCTATCTCACTTGGGTCGCAAGCCATCAAGCTACCAAGGATCACTCCTTGGAGTGCCACCTCTCTCTCTCTCTCTCTCAGATTGCAAATCGTGGAAGAAGATTAGGACAACCATTTTGGCTTTGCCAAGGCAAATTTTGACTCGAAATGGTCACCACTTTCATTCAAGGGACTTCATGAGCTGCTTGGCGAATCTTTGGCAAACACACATAACCTTTTGGGCACAGTTCTACCTTCGACTATCTTGGGAAATAGCTATTGGAACCCAACACATTAATACTTTAATCTCCAGACGTCAAATCACGGTATAACTTTTGATAACAAATTTAGAAAAATTGAAGGCATGGTTGCTCACAGCTAACTTTAAGCGAAAAGCACTACTTTTCACTTTCCCATCAATATTTCAAAATATTATTCAATTTCAAATTATTAAGGAAAAAAATGTGCCAGTCTACGTGTCAATATTTATGTATCGTGAGTGTTTGAGGTATCCAGAATTAAAAAGAAAGAATAATCAAAGTGCATTGGATTCCAAATTCATATTAAGCAAAAATAAAATAACAATAATAATCTATCTAGCCATGTCCTTAGCCCTGCACGGAGATTGCCCCGAGCATCTCACGCACTGATCGACACTTCTTACTATAGTACTTTTTTGGCATAATGACATAATTGGTCTACGAATTTTGACTTAATATACAATGTGGCCCCTAAATTTTGATCAATATGTAATGCCATCTTATAATTTTTAATTTATTTAATGTGGTCCCTAAACTTTAGGTAAATATTCTAACTTATCCCTAGACAACGTGGAAATATCCAAAATTATCTTTCTATTAATTTAAGTCTGGGGATGACATTGAACGATTTTCATATTATTCAAGAACTAGTTTGAACATATAACAGAAATTTATGGATCATATTGAATAGATTAAAAGTCCAGTGATTACACTGCATAATAAACTAAAATTTATGGATTACATTGAACAAATTAAAGATTAATGAACTACATTATATATTATTAGGTTAAAGTTTCGGTCATCATTTGTGTCAATTTTCGTATTTTGAAGAAGGGAAGTCAAATGGGTAAACAATTGTCGCCAAAACGAGGGACAAAAGCTAATTTCCAAAAGTTGTGGGGCTGCGAAATAAACACCACGGTGCTTCGGACAAAACAAACCCTTTTCATCGGGCTCGTGTGTACTGTTTACATTTCATTTAATCTACGGTTACATTCGAATTTTCGACCGTTGGGGCCCGTTTTCAGACAGGGCAACGGTTACCATGCCAACACTTCCCCCACCCAAAAAAAAAAAAAAAGAGAGAAAAAAAACCCGAACAAAACCCACTCACAAACCCGAAGCCCCAGAAAAATTACAGAGAGAAGATAGCACCGAGCAATGGGCTGTGTCTCTTCCAAGCAAGCCAGGAAAGAACGGGAACGCGAAGATCGTGAGCATCATCTTCGTCATCGTCAGGTAGTCTTCAACAATAGCGGCCACACGACCCACCCTGTCCACGTGCCCAACCATGTCGTCTCTCTCACCTCCAGCACTTACGGAGCCCTCAGACTGGACAGCGACGACCCACTGTTGCCGTCGCCGCCGCCGCCACCCCCGCAGCAACGAGAAGTAACCGTACAGAGCAAGAGATTGAAGGGTGGGTCGCCGGCTCGCGGGGAGGAACCCCCTGAAGTCATCAATGCGTGGGAGCTCATGGAAGGGCTTGAGGACGGAGCACCGGCGCCGGCGAACCAGAACAGGAAGACTCCAAGCCCGAGGCCGCGGGGATTGCTCCGAGGTGTCGCGAGCACCGACTCGAAGACTCCGCTCAAGTTCATGAACCAGATTGGCTCTCCGAGGAAGGCAAACACTTATGGAGGCAAGGAAAACAAGGGGAGCGCAGGAAATTGGTCGAACCGGGTCACGGGGAGATCCGATGCCACCCCGAAACAGGCCTCGAGATCAAACAAGTCGTTGGAGAGTTCGTGCAAAGCGGCAAAGAGTCTGAGAATATCGACCGTTGGGATTCCATTTGGAGGGAAGAGGAACAGCTTCGGGAGTGATCGCGGGGTCTCGTCCCGGCGGAGTTTGGGCCCTCTGTTCGATCCGGAGCTGCTGGATTCGTACGAGAAAGAGCTGTCTCAAGGCGAAGAGCAGATCAAGAAGATGATTTCACCATCAGCCAAGATCAGGAAAAAGAGAAACTTTAAGGACCCCGACTCTGTCCTCCGGGCGTTTCAGCAAAAATGCCCGCCCGGTGGAGACAATATGGTGGTCATATACACCACCACACTGAGAGGCATCCGGAAGACGTTCGAGGACTGCAACGCCGTGAGGTCGGCGATGGAGTCGCACTGCGTTCAGATGCAGGAGAGAGACGTGTCCATGGACTCGGGCTACAAGGAGGAGCTGAGGAAGCTGACGGGGTCGAAGGAGGTGAAGGTGCCGCTGGTGTTTGTGAAGGGGAAGCTGATCGGAGGAGCTGATGAGGTAGTGAAGCTGGAGGAGGAGGGAAAACTGGGGATTTTGCTCGACGGCATCCCGAGGACTTCGCGGGGTTGCTGTGAAGGTTGTGGAGGAGTGAGGTTTGTGATGTGCATGGAGTGTAGTGGGAGTTGCAAGGTCTTTGATGAGGAAGAGAAAACGGTCGTCAAGTGCGGCGAGTGCAATGAGAATGGGTTGATTCATTGCCCCATTTGCTGTTGATTTGAGCTTTGGATTGGATTCATATAGCTAAATTATGTTTTTGGGTTTTTTTTTTCCCCTCTTTTCTTGGTTTTCTGAGTTTGTTCCGACTGATGTAAAGACTGAAGAACTAGGGCGTAGGAAGTGTTGTGGGGGTTGGTTCTGATGAAGTGTGTTCTTGAGTAGTCCCCTCCTGTTTTGCTAATCGTTTCGATTGCAGATTCTTTCGGTACAATCTATCTGATGTACCGACCTTTCGGCTTGCAAGAGATTATGTTCATCTCTACAGGCTCTTTTTATATCTCAATGTTGCATTTCTTTGGTTGGGAAGTTGCAGAACGTTTGTCTCTGCATTTCTAACCAGGGAAGCCCTCTTATGCCATTTGATTAATTCAAGTTCTGTGCTGCTGGCCACACCCCAAGGCCAAGGACGGGTTGAACCCTCATTGCAAGATTTGCAATCCGATCCATTTTCATTACCTTGCCTTAGCCATAACCTTGCACCTCGTTCTTCGAACTCAACCTTGAGTGCCAAGAGACTCGAATAGGAGGAAAGGGTTGGAAGAGCTTACTTGACTAAACCAAACGACTTCAATCAACTCAAACATTAGCAACTCGCTCTTCCGTGGGGAAATTGGAAGTCACAAAACTGAGACAAAGCAAGAGGCGACTCCTCAATTCCCAAAAAGACCATTATTTAGGTGCGGTCTCTGGTTAGTCTAGCGTCTTCAAACCAGTGTTGCTGACCACTTGGCCAATCTCCCCTTCCCAGGCTGAGCAAATCACGCGGTAAATTGTCTAGATTCAAAGTCAAGGTCCTGTTCGGACATGAATCCATGATCGCCTTCATTCGAGGGCTTTGAAATTAATTTGTAGCCATATCGTCCCTAGCTTTTTCTAACATTTCTATTACCGATTAATTCGTTCAGGTGAGGCATCTCACAAGTCACGGCGAAAACTCCTTTCACGTCAGTGTGTTCGAGTGGCTCAGGCAGTGGCCAAGAAATCGTCGAGGCGAGGGGCGGTAAGGGAAGCAAGATGGGGAAGTCAGAAAGTGCAAGTGCTTCGTTGACAAGCTGAAAAAGTCAAAAGTGACTTATGCTAGGCTGCGTAGTGCCCAATTTATAGTCAGAAAAATAAAGACTATGAGTAGGATAAAGGCGGCCGGGAATCCTATTCATAGTCTTCGCCGTCCAAGAACCCGGGAAGTGGCTTCAAGTTGCCATCGAATTGCTTTCCGTTGCTGTGTCCGAAGATGAACAACAGTTCGCGCCGACACTTCCTCTGCTGATGAAAGAGACTTTTTTTCACGCCCCTTTTCCACGAAATTCTCGTATCTCCCTCTTTTTTGATGTAGACTTCAGACGAGGCATTTGTCAGCATAGGAAGGCAAACTGAGCAAAGCTCTTTTTTTTTTTGGCCACTCAATGAAACGAAAAATGTGAGGAACAGCTAATTCAGGGAAACCCCAAAGCTAGGGTTCCAAGAAGCTTACCGTATATATAATTGATGTCTAATGCTAAAGCCAAATTATGTTCGATTTGTAATGTGGATTTGCGGCTGACAACTGAATAGTGTTCATTCCAAAGGAGATCTTCAAGAATCAGGAAAGCAGGCAAGTGTGGCTCGACCGTCCGTTCTCATCAACTAAGTTCCTCATCACAGGCCTATCCTTCAGTAGAAGTGAGCGAGCAACAAGCGCCTTCTTATTCATCGGCTATGTCAGGGAGTTCGGGGCATAACTAGGGTGCTTAGTGGGCTCCCCTCTCATCTATTTCTTGTGTTTCTCTCTTAACAAAAAGGGAAAGAAACCAATCCACAACACCAGAAGGTCGCTAACGCGACCGTGAAATTAAGCAGTCTTGTGCCAGCTAAAAGTACAGATATTTCATTTTTTTTACTTGGTAAACTACCTTAGCTTTAGCACTATCAATTGCCATGGAGATCGTCAGTAGAAAAAGGATAGCCAGCTCATCGTACATGATTGTCAACCGCAAAAGGTCACTATTGTAGAAAAATGCCCTAAGGCTCCGCAAAGCTCACGCTTTCTGAATGTTAACCCGTGTAGCAGATGTCTGGGATCCTCTAATCTTCCAATCAAGATGATTGTACGAAGCTAAATCGAGTACCCGTCTGTACAATTACTTTCAGATAGGCATGAATATGATGTCATGTGAACTTCAACAGAGCAACTCTGAACATTTCGAGTAGCACACCTTTTTCTGTGGGAAAGGAAAATCAAGAATAAAACAAATCATGTTGCTTTGTATAATGTGGCTACACTACTTCCATTTTATGCAGCATACTCAATGCCAATATGCCTGTGCTATATCTTTTCAGTCGGCTTTGCCGAACGAAATCTCCATCTACTTCTACCAACCAACAAGGACAACAGAATCCCAGCATCTTTGCTGAACGCAAATGATGACGCCAGCAATACCATTTCCGTGCACCTTCATAGTTGTTGCCCAGAAATTACATTATATCACGAGACCTTCTGATTCTAGAGGGTTTGGGCGACCGCCCAAGAGAGATGATCGAGTCAGCTCTTGTAGCCTCCCATCATTTAGAGTGAATATTCTGTTAGCCATGAGAACTGTTTCCAGGCGATGAGCAATCACCAACACCTATAGAGTGTTCATATTAAACTGAATTAGCGCATGAGTAGGAGGCCCAATGGTAACAGTATCACCACAGAAAAGGAATGAAACTTGGACAAGCTGAAGGGAAACTAAAACCGAGAACAGAGAAAAATTTTTATGCCTAAATTAACAGAAATGATCTTATTCACTTTTTTACCATTGTTATTATTAGGGGGGCGGGAAGAGGTATCCTTGAAGCTTGGTCCAGAAGTTATTGGCGAGAATTGGTTGACACCAACATGAACCCCCAAATGGGAAGAAAGGGCGTGTTTTACGAGAAGACAAATGGAGCAGATAATATAATATTATTATAGGTGGGTTTTGACCTTTGGGATGATGATAAGGTGCCTAGTCTTCTCTACCATGCAAAAAAGGAATGAGGATCTCAGGAATTATCTTCTCTCTAATTACCATCAAGCAGGAAGTGAGAACTTGATGAGAAAGATCTCCATTAGCAACTAAGACCACCATGTCGACAATGCATCTTTACCATTTGCCAGTATGAAAGCTCGCTGGCCAACCCAACCTTCTACAACCGTAATGACTCTGGGCCATTAGAATGAAACTGCCTAAGGTTTTCCAAATTCCAAGTTAACTAGACAATTCAATCAAGCCACCTGAACTCCTTTCCTAAGAGATACTGAGCTTCCACCGACATGATTACACATTTTAAGGACTCATTAATGGAACCCATCTCTGCAAGGCTATACCCTCTCTATGATTTAGGGATAAGTACATTGGAAGTCGTTAAACTTGTCACGAAAGTGTAATTGAGTCCTAAAACTTATTAAATTGGTACAATCAAGTCTTTCTATTAACTCCGGCTAATTTAGCCAAAGAAAAATGCTGACATGGTTTTTTTTTTTCATTTTTTATATCCTACATGGCGCTAATGTGGCAATAACATGAAACATAAGGTCAATACTATGCTGTTTTGGGAAAAATATGAATATTTAAATTCTTATTTGGACCAAAACAACATTGTTTTGGACACGTTAGCGCCACATGGGATAGGAAAAAAAATCCACGTCAACATTTTTCACTAGCCAAATTGGACAGAGTTAACAGAAGAGATTTTATTGCAATAATTTGACAAGTTTTAGGACTCAATTGTATTTTTGTGATAAGTTTTAGAACTTCTAGTGCACATATCCCTATGATTTATTTACAGCTTAGACATGCTTTTGTTCAGAGACGTGATCAGAAGTTTAGTAGACAACAGGCTGGACTCTTTTGTAGCAAAGCCGGCAGAGGGACCTCATATACTATTGAACACTGATTACCGTTCACCAACCAAATCAAGTAGGAATAGATATTGAGGTCCCACTTTTTATATGGACCTTAATGTGCAGAATGCATTGTGCCCACAGCTGGTGTTCTGACATAAGGAAAGTAATACATTGTCCAGCTTCAAAAATCACCTCAACTTGACTAAATTATAGGTAAGCAGGAATCTCATAAGCACGCATGTCGTATAAATTCTATGAAGCCCAGGATAACAATGGTGACATACTTGACAAATGTCTTTGATAATCTGAAAACATTCAGATACATCCCTATGAAGAGAAAAACTTGCAGTAATATTAATTAGAAAAGCCATAATACTCACAGTACGAGTTTCCATCAACCGTTGCAGGGCTTGTCTCACCAATAGCTCAGACCTGCTATCCAATGCAGAAGTTGCTTCATCTAAGATCAATATGGAGGGGTCCTGATAGACTGCCCTTGCTATAGCCAATCTGCACTTAAAATGAGGAAAAGCTAATTAAACTTGACAGCTTAGACTCTTTTACTATTTTTTTTTCAATTTTCCATGAAGCAATAAGCTACATTCCTGTTGCCAGTCATTTAATTCAACAATAGAGTTGACTCGTCGATGTGAGCATCACCTTTGCTTCTGACCACCACTCAGAGCTGATCCCCTAGGTCCAATATTTGTGTTATAACCCTTGGGAAGCTTTTTAATGAACTCATCAGCATTTGAAAGTTGTCCCGCAAGCTCGACTCGATCCATGTCTATATTATTCATCATATCCCTGTACCCAATATTTTCGGTGACCGTTCCTGAGAAAAGAGTCTAGAACGAGTGTGAAAGGTAGTCAAGTTTGCCATCCTTAAGATAGAGACAACTAAAAACATATAAAAGAAAACAAGAAGAAGGAGACAAAAGGGACCAAAACATATCTATAGTCATATCAATAAAGTAGCCAGCACTACTCTATGGAGCTAGACAACTTCATGTCAGGTTCCCAAGAAATAGACCATTTTTCATCCGACTAACTCCCTCTAACAGTCCTTGCATCCTTGATGCTCAAAATCTTTTAAAAAAAAAGGGGGGGGGGCATGCAGAGGAATATCCTCTCCACTTCACTTGCAGAGAAGCGGGTATTATCAAGTGCAAACTGTGGAAGCTCCAGTACAACAATAGAATACTTATTTATGTGAACTTAGACACTATCTTCTATCACCAGTTACTTACAATATCTTGAGAAACTAGACAAATATGCCTCCTCAATGATTCCAACTGAATGTTCTGTATATTGTAGTTGTCTATACAAATACAACCTGTCAAGAAGAAAACTGAATAAGATTTCATAGAGTGATAAAAAAAGGATTATAATTAAGAACACAGCTTGTCGTCAAACATTCACTTGGTCAACATAGGTAGATCTTCATCTAAAGTAGTGGCCAACCAGATGAAGGATCATATAAGCGAAGAAGCAGTTTCACAAGGGTTGTCTTTCCTCCTCCAGAGGGACCAACAAGGGCAACTGTCTCTCCAGCCTTGATGTGGAGGTCCAGCCTATCTAAAATAAGCGGCATATTGTCGCTATACCTAAAAGAGACATGACAAAATTTCAATTCTCCAGCCACATTATCTAGATGGATTGCATCTGGTTTCTCCATGACCTGTTCTCCAAATTCACAGGGTAAATAATTAGACATTATCTGAGCACACCAGAGGGGAAAAAATGGCAAAGGAGAATTAGAAACATGAAGATATTGCCAACCACAAAATTCTGCAAAAGGAATTTCAAATACTTACAATGTTACCAAGGCTTATTACTTGCCTTATTCAGAAGTAAAAGTTAGTTCAATTGTGCAATCAATGCATATAAACTTTTTGCTAGATTCACAAGGAGGAGATTCCCATGTTTGTGTCCTCAAACAAATTGTGACTTCTGCATCAAATGCTTTCTCTGCCTAATGAATGGAGGAAGAGTATGATTGTGCCTATCTACAAGAACAAGGGGGATATTCAGAACTGTAGCAACTATAGAGGCATTAAGCTTATGAGCCATACAATGAAATTGTGGGAAAGAGTTATTGAGCATCGTTTGAGCGTAGAAACCAAGGTCTCTGTAAATCAATTTGGATTTATGCCAGAAAGATCTACCATGGAGGCTATCTTCTTAATATGACAGTTGATGGAGAGATATCGAGAAAAGAAGAAGAATCTACATATAGTATTTATTGACCTCGAGAAGGCATATGATAGGGTCCTAAGAAAAGTTTTGTGGTGGATTCTTGAGAAGAAAAAAGTATCATTAAAGTATGTAGAGGCAATCAAGGATATGTATGATGGTGTTACTACATGTGTGAAGGCTTGTGATGGCACATCAAGTCATTTTCCGATCACAGTAGGTTTACATCAAGGTTCCGCTCTGAGTCCTTATCTTTTTGCACTAATTATGGATGAACTAACAAAAGATATTCAAGAGGAGGTGCCGTGGTGTATACTGTTTGCAGATGATATTGTCCTTATTGATGAGACCAAGGCTTGAGTCAATGCTAAATTAGAATTATGGAGAAACATGTTAGAGTCTAAAGGATTTACGTTAAGTCGGAGTAAGACAGAATACATTAAGTGTGAGTTCGCCACGACAAGAGGAGATGATCAAGAAAATGTGAATATGCTTGGACAGGAGGTACCTAAGAAAGATGCTTTCAGATACTTGGGATCAATTTTGCAAAAGAGGGGAGAGATTGACGAGGATGTTAGCCATAGAATCAAAGCAGGTTGGATGAAATGGCGCAGTGCATCCGGATTTTTGTGTGATCGCAAAATCCCTCTTAGGTTAAAGGGAAAATTTTATAAAACAGCAACAAGACCTGCAATGCTATACGGAGCTGAATGTTGGCCGGTACAAAAGCAAAACGAGCATAAAATGGGAATAGCGGAAATAAGAATGTTAAGGTGGATGTGTGGTCATACAAAGATGGATAAGATAAAAAACGACGATATTCGACGAAAAGTTGGAATAGCTCCGGTGGCAGAGAAGATGAGAGAACATAGATTGAGATGGTTTAGACATATTCTTCGTAGACCCTTAGATGCTCCGATAAGAACAGAAGTGTGTTACCGAGAAAACGATTTGAAGAAAGGACGAGGTCGGCCGAAACTTACTTGGGGGAAGGTAGTGAAACAAGATTTAATAGAGTGGGAAATAGATTGGCGTATGGTCTGCCTTAGGACGGAGTGGAGGAAAGCTATCCGCATTGTAGAAGGGGGGATTCCCTATGTCCCAGAGTGCCCTGCTTAGTACTTTCTATTTATTTATATGTTTATTTATTTATTTAGTTATTTATTTTTGGGTAGCCATATTTTTACTTTTTTATTTTTATTTTTATTTTTATATTTTTATATTTTATATTTTATATTTTTTTACTTTTATTTTAGCATATTTTAAACTTTTCACTTTGGGTTCATCGACCGCCGACCCCAACTGGTTTGGGATAAAGGTGATGTTGATGATGATGATGATTGAAAAACTTTCTCTATTATTGGCCAAATCACATCACTTGTAAGAATAAGGAAAGCACGCGCCAGATTGCATTAACTAGGAATGTTTCCACGAAGTATGAGGATTTTCGGGGAGTTCAAACAATCCATGAGTTGAAGATTAATTTTACAGAGCCTTTCGAAAATGAGTTCCCATGTACTTTGAGATGACTATCTTTTTTATTCTTTCTGTTTGACTGTGCACTATGCCTTGTGAGCTTGATTGTGCCTAAAATTACTATTCATCAAAAGAGAAGGGGCACACTCCACAAAAGAGATCAGGCATTTCTCTAAATCAACACAATAGATCAGACATGCATGATATTATCGAAGCATATGATTCAGATGAAGCAATTGCCAGGATTTCCAGCTGGCCTGATGTGAAAACACACTTACAAAATACTAAAACCAATGAGAAGCATAACCATTCCATTGTGTGCTTCAGAATCTTACTCTCCCTCTACTTCCTAAAGTCTTCAGTTAATAAAATCAAAGTATCACTTGCAAACCCCAGAATGTACCTTGGCTTTGAAGCTTCCCAACTCAAACAAGCGCTCAATAGCTGGTTCTCCTTGCTTCAGTTCATTGTATGCTTTTCCAACATCCTGTGGTATTCTTTATTTTCAGATTGATAGCTTAGGATAGCTGCTAAAAGGTTGAACAGCACTTCAGCAGAGATAACACCAATAGATAAAGTTAATTTAATGGGGTATAAAGAGCAATGGCAAGTGATGCACAGATATTTGTGATCATGAAATATTGATGCAGAAAATAAAAGCTGGAAGATCACTTCTTCAAAAATGATGAGGTCAGAGAACTTCCAATTAGAAGCATGGAATATGTAAACATGATAACTGTGTGAACCACATAAATTAAAAATGAAATGAGCATATGAGTGGCCTGTTTCTGATATCTCACCTGGATTGGCTCAATCATGAGAACCAATGATGTGACGAAAGAAACCATGCTACATCCGTCAAAAGAGCCCTTTGACAGTAACAAAGACCCGGCACAAAAAATGAATAAAGCTCCAATATAAATTGACTGTATAATCTGAGGAATGAGGGCCTTCATTTTCCTTTTTTTTAAATGTTCAGTGAGATCAACATGAGCAAGCCTTTTGAATCTACCAATCTCACATGGTTCCGCATTGTTTGCTTTCACAAAAAGAATAGCAGGGAGAACCTGAGCCACAAGCATGGTAAGTGTAATTGCTAGTTAGAATCATCACTAAAAACATGGGAACACACAAGGAGTTCAAACAACACTTGCATCTAGACGCGCCAAGTAGCTGACTGCCCTCATACAAATCTTCATGTTGTCAATGAGGTAGCCAAACAAAAAAAGCTCTAATCTTTTCTTGGAAATCTCTGTTGTTCCTTTACTTCCAAGTGATCAAAAAATCAAATTTAAACTTAACAAAGAAGTCTTTCCCCCTTCTACTCTAGAAGCAGTATTCACAAAAAGGCAACAAATTATGCCAAATTATTCTAAGTATTTCACTCTCACAGTAGACAAAAATAGTTTTTACTTCTCGGCGTTCTTTAGGTTCGTCACATGCGGAATTTTAGTTATGCCATCAGGATACCTCGTTCAAGAAGGCAGAGAGAGCAGCAATGCTGAGATTTGCCTCCTTAGATATCTTGCACAGCCTTTGTCCTAGAAAGGCAATTATGAGAGCCATGCATGGAATTACCTACAACAAAACAAGACAATTAATCTAGTACAAATTTGGCAAGTCTAAAATTAGAAAGTCAACAAAAAAAAATTCTCACCCACCACAGCAGAAACAAAAGAGAGGGCAGGGCTGATAGTCAACATTTGCATTCCCATTGCAGATAGCTGCAGAGTGCTGGGTACTATGGTCTAAAACGAGAAAAGGAAAGCAACAAAACAAATAAATCATCAACCTTCGCCATTTTAAAATTACATTTGCATTATTTTATCAATAGCGACTCATATTCATCTTGCTGAGCAAAAAAAAAAAAGAAAGAAAGAAAACCACACCAATTCTCTACCACTCTTGTTTGAATTAACCAAAACCTTACAGTTTCTCAACTCAATATACAAATCGCGGTCACCTTATCGGTCCTAACCAAAATCTAGACCCCAACCTACTCATTCCCTTATACACATAGATGAAAGTTATCAAGCAAGTACTAGGACCACGGCATTACTTACATTGAGAAGAGCATAAATCGTGTCGGCTACATCAGAAGCCTCGGCCGTGATCCGATACGCAATGTCCCCAGCAGAAACCCCACCCCAGCCTTCGAAGAACCCCAAATCCCGCTCCAGAACCCTCTCGAACACATCCACGCGAACCCTGTACACGGCGTTCAGGGCAGCGTCCCACAGCAACGCATGCTGCAGGTAGGTCGACACGACCCGAGCTAGCACCAAAACCCCCAGCACAAAGCCCTCGCCTCTCAATTTCACAACATCGGCGAAAGCAAAGTCGGCAGAGAATTTGCCGATTCGGGGGACGAGCTTGGAGAGAGAGAGCACGGAGACCGCACCGCAGAGCCAGCCGAGGAGGATGGGCCTGGACTGGGAGAGGAGGTAGGGCTTGAGAGACCGGAGGGGGAAGGACTTGGGAAAGGGAAGGCCTGAGGGTTTGATTGAATTGACGACGGCTAGGGTTCCGCGAGGGGCGGTGACGGCGAATTGGAGGCGCGTCGATCGGAGCGTTGGATTAGGGTCGAGGTGGAGTTTGCAGGGTAGAGAGGAGGAGAGCTGTGGAGTTGTGAGGAGATAAGAGGACATGGCGACATCAAGAAGAAGAAGAAGAAGAAGAAGTTAGTAAGCGCGGGAAGGGCAACGGCATGCGAGGGAGTTTCGCCGACTGTTTTTCACTTCTCCAATTGCAATTTTTCCGACTCCTTCCGCACAAATCACACAAACTCCATGAATTGGACCAAAGTTGGGCAACGAATGAAATGGAATTGGGGGCAAGTGCGATGCAAAACATGGACGTTTTTCTGAAAGAAGCCGTCCCAATTCCATGGCAAAATGACATAAATAATTTATGCACTTTGACTCAATATGCAATGTAATCTTTAAATTTTTAATTTGACTAATATGGTCATTGAACTTTAACTCAATGCGTAATGTGGTTCCTGAATTCTTAATTTGATCAAAATGATCAATGAACTTTGAAACGGGTTCAACTTAATTCATGAATTTGAACCAATAGAAAAACTACAATTTTTTTTTGGTCGAAAAGAAAAGCTTCATTGAATGAATGTAGATATTTGTAAAAATATCTAATCAAGACTTAAAAAAGATATTCTTTGCAGGAGAATCCTACCATTCTAATCGAGCCACTTGTTAAAAGCAATCAAATAAGAATTTTTTTTTTTGTGATTTCAGTGCGTTGTTTTTTTTTTTTTTGGGATCTCGTGAAATGTATAATTAGTATTTTGGAAAATCAAACATAGGCATAATTTAGGTACAATGCACTTTGCGCAATGGATACGTGAAATGTCCAAAAATTGAAGAGTGAGCAGAAGAGGAGAATGGACTGATTGACAACGCTTACCCTAGGGACTAGGTGAGGTGATCTTCTCAAACAGTTTGGATAAATAGCACGCGTGATTTGATTATTGAAGTTCGATGGATTCTGCTATCGAACATTTCAATCACCATCTCCATTATTGAACTTCAGGAAAAAAGTTCGGCCTAGTGACTCTTGCAAAATACTTTGGCCAAGTGACTCCTGCATCGTGCGTGGGAAGATCAGGGTGTCTTCGTTGCCCGAGGTAATCCAAGTAGGCGAAAAAATTATCCAAAAATCTTTAAATCTTTTGAATTATTTTATCAATTCAACTCTAAAATTTTTACATTTTTACTAATTCAGTGATCTAGACAAATTTAGTCAGAAAATTACTGACATGTGGCGCAACCGATAAAAAGTGTAAAAGATTTAAGATTTTTCAGACAATGTCCCTTAAGCAAGCAGGAAATTTTCTTTTGTTTCAAACCCTAAGTTTTCAGAGAAATTTTTTTTTCTTGTTCGCTTTTTTTTATCAATTAGGGCTAATGCGGGCCAGAGTTTCGTGCTTAGTAATGTCTACTTAAGATGCGCGATGCCAGCCTTTAAATAGATCCCAAACTCGGTATGCCATTGGAAACCTTACACAAAGCATTACGGTAAGGAGTTGATGTTATCAACGAGACCTCTTTTCACGCACTGTTACATGTTAGAACATAAGTTCACCGCCCAATTGCCAAAAAATTTATCAGTAAAATCATTCGATGGGATGATACGATAACAACTCAGGAAACTCTCTGGATAGAGCAGTATTACAACTACTCCCGTAAATACGACTTCGTCTTCTGAAAACCATCCTCATTCCATGCCGGCAATGGTGGTCGCAGGAACATCTTGAACTATTTCTTTGACTTGCTCAAAACTGAATCTGGGTAGCGGCACACAGTTATGACAATGAAATTTACTTGGCCCCAAAACCACGAGGCCCCGGCCTTGTTGATGCTTTGTCCACAAATTGCCTCCTCGATTCCGATCTTCTCTTTCTCCTTGCGGTACCAGGGGGAGCCTAGAATCACATCCGGATAACTAATAAGAAAGTTGAGAAGAAGAGACTGGGAAAAGCAGTAAGACTTGGACAGGCTATTTGACGCCCTCAGTTATGGGCTTGCAAAAGCAAGTGAACTTCTTATTGCCACTTCGAATGTGATGACATAGAAACAGATAATCAACTTGTTCAAACGATCACCACCAGCCAAAGACATGATTAACCATACAAGTCCAAGTTCTGCAGGGGTAAGCATATCAAATTTGAGCAGCAGAGACCAAAGATTCCAGAAGATGATACGATAGACGATTAATGCCTCTAAAATCCAATTAGGTCACCTTCTGTTCGGGTTTAAGTGCCTCCTCCAGATTACTCAGTGCGGGAATGGATCCACCTTCCATTATACCCATCAAATTCTTCATCCGTACGCGCATTTGAAAGAGTTGAGCAATGACTTGGCTCACCTAATGTTGATTTCATTTGTTTCAGTAAGCACAGTTGCATTATAAATCTAAGGGAAAGTATAATTCACTCTAAGGGTACATGCGATTGCTGCACGAAACATTAATTCCAGAAGCAATCACAATTACCTGTTGCTCTGTTTTTCCAGAATCTTGAGCGACTCTTTTCCTCCTAGCCTGAGATTCAGCCAGAAGCTCTGGCTTCTCCCTTTCTTCTGCAAACAGTCAGAATAATCAGCAACCTCTGACAGGACCATTTTCAGTAAATGACAGAGAAATGAAATTATTCTTTTCTGAGAGGATGAATTCTATGATCAGCTTGACCATGACAAGATTCACACTGAATCTAGTTGAGTTTGACTGATCATATGAAAAAGACTGACAGCTTCAAGATGACCACTAAACATAAGCATACTAAAAAAGTGGGAGTCCAAAGTGCATGACTCTGCACATTCCACAGAAAGAGTGATATGGCCCACATCACATGTAAGGGAGATCAATCTATCAAACTATCAAGGGCTGGTGATATGACAGAATCAAGTGCTCGCTGATATATGCTGATTCAGTGTGATTGATATGAAGAGCACACCCAGCTCAAGCATGGTTGAAGATAGAACACATACTACAAACTACCATGTTCAAGAAAATATGAATAAGTCACTGCAGCTTTGCAATCACTGCTTCTTCTCACAGTTTCTGTGTACAGTTTACTGTCCTTAATTTTACCACTTCTCCTTTTGGCCCCAAAAAAAAAAAAACCACAAAAAAGGGCTTCTTCCCTAACATCCTCCTAGTAGTCCTATATGTGTTGAAGTACTTCCCGACAATCTAATAGTTTTCCATAAAGTGGTGTCAATTGAGAGTTATCAGAAGACAAAGTACAAACCAGGAGTCATTGCTTCAATCATTGCCTCCATAACCTTTAAGCTCTTCTCTGCTTCTCGAACTTGTGCAGGAGTGACCTGTATGATTCCAAGTGCTTAGTTAAGCTTCTATCCAGATATTATAGAACCAGGAACAGAGTAATGATATTAAGTAATATTTGATCAAGCATTTTAGTTTCGGTTTTAAATGGAAAGAAGGAGGATCAAAACTGATGAGCAATTTGTTTTTGGAGAAGCTATCAATCCATCATAAGATATATCACTACATTCATTTGTTATTTTCTCCTGCCAAAGTTGAGGTAAATAAATATTTTCGAAATTGTTTCATTTTACTCTTATTTAAGAAGTAATCAACTAAGTATAACATTTCGCTTCTAAAAATTCATTTTACTTATAAGAAGTGAATAACATTTCACTTCTAACATTTCACTTCTAACAAATCGTGAAGACCTTTCCGAAGAAATTAAAAGTCCATGACATCAAACACTATTTCTGCAATAGTGCCATATTTTACAAACTAAGCCCAAGTGGGATGAGCTATATGGATCCTTCTATGTCATCCTGCTAAAAAAAATTCATCCTTGTATGCCGTTTTGGCAATCTGCAATTTCTCAATACTTAACCAATATATCCAATTTCAGCAGAAAATGATATTTTCCATGTGGAATTCCTGATTTACCATTGATCTCAGCCATAAAGATACAGTGCATAAACAATTCTTCATACCTTTCCCATGCCAGGTATCATTCCAATGACCCTGGTCATCGAACCCATTCGTGCAACCGCACGAGTTTGCTTCAGGAAATCATTGAAGTCAAACTTTGCACTCATTATCTTCTTTTGCAATTCTTCAGCATCTTCTTGACGCATCTACCAAACCAAATAGTTAGGCCCTAAATAAAGAGAACCTAGGTAGTTTTTTACAGAGAACATACAATGTAGGATGAAGGAAGAGGATGCAGCACCAAATGCTTCATTTCTGGGACAAATCCTCAGAAATTTTGGTCTAATTACTTCTCCTCCAATACAAGCTTTATAAATATCACGCAAATGGAAAGTGTTATTCGAAACTCACAACTTCTTGAGCCTTCTCTACAAATGACAGAACATCTCCCATTCCTAATATACGCCCTGCCATACGATCTGGATAGAAAGGTTCTAGGTCTTCTATACGCTCTCCCCGTCCTACAAGTTTAATTGGTTTTCCAGAGACCTGCCACCATCCAAGTATCATCAATACACTTCTGAAACGAGAGTTGGCAGAGAAACTTACTTTGTCAGTCGAAAGCAATATTTTTGTTGAATACTGATATACCAACTGTATACAACTGTAATAACAAGCATTTCAGATTTTGAATTCTATCATGGCAAGAATACAGGAGATAGAGAAAGGTACAGATGAGGAGCCACCAAATTACATGAGGAGTATTGAAGTGCATGAAAACTAGAATTCCTTAGGCCAAGTAATAAAACAAGTGCATTGGCATATCATCCAATCAAAAAGAGTTCCACCAAGAAAGAAGAGGATGTGAGTGAACTTCTTGTCATTGTACTTCAAAATTCTGAATAGTTTTTCTTCAAAATTTTGAGCGTGATGCTTTCACGTTGAATCAGTTCTACTGGGCATAACAAGTCAGTGTGGTATCCACAGTTTTAAGACAAAATGCTCCAAGTCCCAACAATGATGGCCATGGACATATCATATCTTACCAGAGGAACTTTGGCCTTGATAGAAGAGTCAAGAGAAAGAAAGCTGTATGAACTGTGAAGGAAAACTGACCTCTGATAGGCATGTCATTCTAACCTTTATGGGGCGATGCCACACCCAAATAGGCTTAGAAAAGTGAAAGCTCATAAATTCATGTGACTTTAAAGGGCAGATTGCCGTATGCTGCACTATTATGTTATAAGAAAGAGAAAATTGATGAAGACAAACCTCTTTGACGCTCAAGGCTGCACCTCCTCTGGAATCTCCATCTAATTTCGTCAAAATGGCACCAGTAATCCCTATCTCAAGATTGAATGTTGTGACCAGGGCTGCATAAGAAGAGAGATCAAACCAAATAAAATGATTTAACAACTTAGTTTCTTTTAATAAGACATTACCATATAAGAATTTTCCTCTAACAAGCAAACACAACTTCAAAAAAAAAAAAAAAATGCACGTCTGGAAAATTGAGACACCCAAATGTAATACATCAGTGTCCATATAACGAAACCAGACATCTAACCATTTAGAATGGATAAGGAGGTGTGACCATTGTTCACATGTACATTGTGAAAGAAAGAACACAAGACCATATAGCACAGTAAGATTTAAAAGTAAGAAAGTTTGAACACCTGCAGCTTCTTGTCCAGTCATTGCATCCACAACAAGCAACACTTCCGTCGGATTTAGCGCACGCTTCACTTCTTTCAACTCATCCATCATCACTTTGTCTATCTATTTGATAGAAGAGAAGGTAAAGACTTGCCAACATGCTAATCATATTCAAATTTTCATTTCTTGATGATAAATAGTGTCCAATATGTAGTCGTATTTGATCGGTTATGCATTAAGAATAGCACCTGAAGCCTGCCAGCGGTGTCCACTATAACCACATCTATGTTCTGCTTTTTAGCCTCTTCTAGACCTTGCCTAGCAATTTCTGAAGGTTTAACTTCAGTACCTGCAGAAAAAACTGGCACATCTACCTGTGAAAGATGCGTTAATAGATAAAAGGATGTGATATATTTCCATATTAACTCTTATTTTGAATTGTCAGAACTCAAAATATCACTGCTTTGACAATCCAAAACTTCCTCAAGGATCATTGTGAATACAGTCATGATGACAATACTCTTTGCCACGCATTGGCAGCTTACCTAGTCTTTTGCTAGTCCTTAAAAAGAACTGGCACAATTATTGATTATAAACCCAGCTAATTTGGAGTAGATAAATAGGATCTGTCTTTACTTATCGCAAGCTCTTTTACAAAAAAACAAGCAAATAGCACTTCTTTTTCCCTAGAAATAACTTGCAAATAGACTCAAAATTAATGGTAATATTAGTTGGAATTTATGAGATGCCGCCAAAGAAGCACTAGACTGAATCTTCCAAGAGTTCTAGACTTGCCATAAGTTTTTCAACTCAACTTTAGGATTTATAAACACCATTTCTAGTATATATTAAGTCTGTCATCTTCAAGAAAGAAAACAGGAGCGTCTGTCAATTCGCCCACCAGGAAAGCACCTCTCTATTTGTAGACTAGGCTGCTTCTCCAATAGTTAAAAGTGTAATCTCATGCATCTAACAAAACTACAAGCAGCACAGTAGTACTGTTCATACACCACAAGAAAAACATAGGTCCATGATAAACATACATGAACTATAAAGCAAACTTTCAATGACAAAACTCTTATGTTTCCTTGGCAGTTAAATAGAATGCAAAAGAGAATTCAGTACCTGCTGACCCAAAATCACAAGTTGGTCAATAGCAGCAGGTCTGTATACATCTCCAGCAACCAGCATGCAACTCTTCCCCTGCAACCAAAGAGTTGTTAGCTGTACTGCCCCATAAATGCATGGAAACAACAGCCAACACAGTGATATCGGGGGAGAGAGAGACAGAGAGAGACAGAGAGGCAGAGAGAGAATACCAGTTTCTTCAGGTAGTAAGCCAATTTGGCACATACAGTGGTCTTTCCAACTCCTTGTAAACCAGCCAGTAGTATTACAGTGGGGCCCGATTTTGCAAATACCAGTTCAGAAACCTCTCCACCCATTAATTTGACAAGCTCATCATGTACAATCTGAAGAAGATAGCAATTCTCAGTTGTGTCCATTACAGTCAGCATAAAATGTCATCTATCATCAAGCACTATACATTATTCTCATAAAGAGTGACAGCTTAGCTTTGACGAAATTCTGGATCTTTAAGAGAAACTAAGAGTCTTATCATAAAAGAGGTAAATCAGAGTTTTTCGTGCCAAAAGAACAACTTAACAAAAAGCTTGCGAGGACAGAACAGGCTGGCAGCTCAAAATTTAGGAAAAACATAGCATAACAATATGATGACATTATTTTTTTCTGGTTCCTCTTCTTTTTATTCTCTATTTGCAAAGGTTCTGCATTAGTAGCTGAAATAAAGATAAAACTAAGCTCCCTTTTCTTTTAACTTAATAGTCCAGTACATTTTCATATAAAATATAGACATCCTACCTTGACCAATTGTTGATCTGGCCTTACTCCACGGATAAGGCCGACACCAACAGCTTGGTCACTAACGGCTTGCACAAACCTTCTAACGACTGGAAGGCTTACCTGTGAATATAAGATGTAACAGTTATGCTTCTTGCTTCCAAAGAACAGAAATCAGTTCGAGCTAACAAATGAACACACTCACATCTGCTTCTAGAAGCGCTCTTCTTATATCCCGCATGGGCTCAACAATGTTTTCTTTTGTCAAAGTTTCTACAATTAAATTACCATGAATGGTATCGTCAGTATAAAAGAAAGGTATGGGCTTCTACACTATCAGATTCAGAGTGCAAAAATCATTTTTCACCATTGCACTACAGTGAAGGAGTGCATTTGTTCATTAAAGAAAAAGCTAACTTGACAGAGTTATGCTTTAGACAACGTAATCATTGTTTGCAGAAATGCAGAGAGAGAGAGAGAGAGAGAGAGAGAAATTGAAGACAACATATTGCTTGCCTTCATGCATCAGATCTCATTTAGTCAACCCAATAAAATGCAAAATCTCTAATTGGATTCATAGCACTTAATCAAAGTCATGTTTTTTTTTGGAAGGGGGGGGGGGCGCCTTCAAGGTTCAACTTTGACTGGGATATGAAACAGAAACTCAAATTCCAGAAAAGAAAAATCCTAATAGAGCTTTACGTTGGTGGAAAACTACATTCCACACACATATAGTTCTTGCCAAAAAGTAATTTCATTCATCTGCAATTTATATGAATTTCAGGTGCTCACACTCATACCAACTAATATATTCTGGTTAGAACATACTCAATGATTATGCAGTTGCATGGTAACAAGAAGATGGAGATGGGGAAATTGGTAGCCTACATTAAAATGTGAGCAACCATATGGTATCAAATCAGTACATGCCTTTGGGAATTTCTCAGTAGTGAAATCCGATTCAATTAATTGGAGCCAGCAGAAGAAATTGCAGATCACTGTGCAGAGATGTGAATGATGAGAGAGAAGTGGAGGACGTTTAGATCAGGTAATGAAAGTGCTCCCCACACTCATTTAAAATAACTGCATTGTCCTTCATTTTTTTCTCATGCAAAATTATCTAACATCATATTCTGGAGTTCATCACGACTATCGGTAAAAGTTCTTGATGGGGAGTACCGCCATGAATTTCCTCAACGTGCAGCAAAATATTGCAGAGATGTTATGAGCCTTTTCTCCATTGACTACTACCATCAATGGTCCTTCAGATTCTGCTCAAGAAAATTATATGTCAACTAAAATCACACTTCAGCAGCAACCCCATCTTTTCAAAATTCGTTCAAATTGCTGAATCTTTCTATTTCCTGTCATTTGAGACCAATTTATTGATAAGCTACTATAAATAGCAAGTGACATCAAGTGCAAGCTTGAAATGCTTAAATGACGTGGTGAAAGTAGTAAATATCTAGATCGTATATTCCACACAAGTGTCCAATCATTGACAGCAGAAAAAGCCTAACCGCATCCTCTTCTGGCCAAGCAAGTTTGATTCAAGACAGCAATACGTAACAAGCCAATGGCAACATAAAAAATGCGAGAAAGATACACAAACCCAACCTTCTCCTTTGAGCTTGTTCCAGGCTGCTTCAAGGCCACTTGTTAACTGCCCAAACATTTCAGCTCGAACAACGCTGCGCATATGTCTCCTGACAGTAACGCTCTTTGAGTTCACCAAAGCCCATATCTCTCTCTGTAGGCAATTGAAAACAGCAATTAGAAACAGGACCAAAACCAATCCAATTTCTCATTCATTCCCGAACCCAAAATCCCTACTTCCGCCACTGCAAAATTGCGAAAGAAAAGATAACTAACACCATACTTGTCAATTTTTTTTTTCTCTCTCGGAACAAGCTAAACTGGTTCTAGATCAATTTTTCTCAGCAGCCAAACAGTGACCAACAACTAGCTCACACCATTTAGTTCACTCTCGGGAACAAATTAAGCAGGTGCCCCAAGAACGATCGCGCCAAAGATAATTTCCTAACGCCACTTCCTAGCTAATCCCGAGTAAGATCGAGCCAGCCACGCGCATAACTCGCTTACGGCGAAGATATTCCTCGAGCAAAGCGAATTCGAAGTGCCGAAGCCGGTCCAGGAAGTGCTAAGTCTGGGTGATCGACTAGTGCATTTGGAAGAGCGGAGGCCTCTGTTCGCCGAGTGAGTTTGCGCGGCGGTGGCGAAATGGCGGGAACCGACGGAAGAAATGTGAACGGCCTCCATCGCCGCCGGAGGTTTTGCTCCCGGAGCGAAGCTTGTGTTGCCTCCTTGCCGGTTCGTCGCTTGCTTCTTCGTCTGTGCAGTGCTGCATTATCCTCTGGATATCCGTTAAAAGGTCCTATCTCGTTGCCGCCTCGCGACGGTGTTTCGCTTTCCATGATATCAGTTTGCTACGAAAGATCGCAGCCGTTGAAAATGTCGACTAGGGAGTTCGTCAGCCGACCGGACGTATCGAAAGGCTCGCGAGTTTACCAGTACCACACCAATTTTTCAACTCGGTTCCTAAATTTTGACCCCTAACCCCAACCCCCCCCCCCCCCCCCCCCCCCCAAAAAAAACCGGCTTCTAAATTATCTCGAGGAAAAATACATAAAAAAGGCATCGTGAAAGTACTCTTTTTTTTTTCTTTTTTGTCTATTTAAAGTTTGATATAGGGAATTTCATTTCCAAGTAAGTGTCAACAAGATAAGATGGAGTAACCAACGCATGGAAGTTTTTTTTTTTTTGATAACCGGGGTGTCCAGCCGTGCCGGCGAGCTGACGCTCAAACCAACGGCGACCGACTAATCCCCGGGGAGGCACCGCAGGACCCCACCACCACGGTACTCCGGGTAAGACACCAGTGAATGTGGGCGAGTAAGTTTCGATCCCAGGACCGCGAGTACTACTCAGCAGGGTCCTAAGAGTCTACTTCTTACCACGCGACCACCTGATGGGTGGGTAACGCATGGAAGTTACTTACCAGCGATAAGTTAATACTCAAAAGCATATGGACCTCTTTTTTTTTTTCTCTAACTTATAACTTAGATATTCTCTGACTTTTTTTACAGCAACCCGGGACCGTAACCCTAAAATTGTTTTTAGTAGGGACACCTTTAAAATCATACCGAACGAGGTTGATTTGGGTAATTTTGAGATCAAGTCAATTTTCTGGGGAAATTTCCATAAAATTGGCATCAGTTCGGGGGTTTTTATGAGAATTTTCCCTTGGTGTTTGCGTTATCCCTCTTTTTTTGTTTTTTCCGCTGCTTGTCGGATTAACATTGCGAACTTCGACACGAGCGGGAAGAGTAAGAAAGTTGACTCCCGGTGTTATGCTAAAGCAATGCACCAAGAAGCAGAGCCTCCCCCGGCGCGGCCAGCCTCCTTCTACCTCCGCCCTCAAATTCTCTCGAATCCACACCAGCCCAACCGCCCCAACCGCCCCATGGAACACCCGCTTGAGAGAGCTCTCCAAACTCTCTCGCTTCCCCGAAGCTCTCGCCCTGTACCGCCAGATGCTCCGATCCGGGGCTTCTCCGAACGCCTTCACCTTCCCTTTCGCGCTCAAGTCTTGCGCCTCCCTGTCGCTCCCTGCCTCCGGCGCGCAGCTCCACGGGCACGTCCTCAAGGCCGGGTGCGAGGCCGAGCCCTTCGTGCTGACTTCCCTGATCTCCATGTACTCCCAATGCTCGCTAATTGAGGACGCCCGTAAGGTGTTTGATCATTGTCCCCAGTCGAGACACCTCACCGTTTGTTACAACGCTTTGGTGTCTGGGTACACGTCGAATTCCTGGTTCTCGGATGCCATTTCATTGTTTTGCCGGATGAGGGAGATGGGTGTGTCGGTTAACTCGGTCACCATGTTGGGTTTGATCCCTGTTTGTTCCCTCCCGGTGCATTTGGGCGCCGGGACGTGTCTTCACTGCTGCAGCATAAAGCTTGGTTTGGACTGTGATTCGTCTGTTGGGAATTGTTTGCTGACGATGTATGTCAAATGCGGGTCGGTGGACGATGCCCGGGTTTTGTTCGACTCAATCAGTTGTAAGGATTTGATCACGTGGAATGCAATGATTTCTGGATATGCGCAGCACGGACTTGCAAGTAATGTTTTAGACCTTTACCAGGAGATGAAGTTGTGCAGGATTGGACCAGACTCTGTGACTCTTGTTGGAGTTCTGTCGTCCTGTTCCCACCTTGGTGCTTACCACATTGGCTGCCAAGTAGAAAGGCAAATAGAGTTGAGCGGTCTTAACTCCAACCCGTTTTTAAACAATGCACTTATCAACATGTATGCCAGGTGTGGCAAATTGGCAAAGTCTCGGGCTGTCTTTGATGCCATGCCTGAAAAAACTGTTGTTTCTTGGACGGCTGTCATAGGTGGATATGGGATGCACGGACAAGGAGAACTTGCAGTTGAGCTCTTCGAAGAGATGCTGCAAGCTGGAATAAGGCCTGATGGAGCAGCATTTGTTAGTGTTCTGTCCGCATGTAGCCATGCAGGGTTGACTGATGAGGGTTTTAAGTACTTTAATGCGATGGAAAAGAAGTATCTGTTGCAGCCTGGTCCAGAGCACTATTCTTGCATGGTGGATCTTCTAGGTCGGGCAGGTCAGCTACAAAAGGCACTCGATCTCATCCATACGATGCGGGTACATCCCGATGGCGCGGTATGGGGTGCTCTGTTGGGTGCTTGTAAAATCCACAAAAATGTGGAGTTAGCAGAGTTGGCCTTCGAGCGTGTCATTGAACTTGAACCTACGAATATTGGCTACTATGTTTTATTGTCAAACACCTATAATGAGGCTAACAACATAGATGGCATACTCAGGGTCCGGATGATGATGCGGGAGCGGAAACTCAAAAAGGAGCCTGGCTGTAGTTACATAGAACACAGAGGGAAAGTTCATCTCTTCTTAGCTGGGGATAGAGGTCATCCTCAGACTAAAGAAATATATCGAATGTTGAAAGAACTCGAGGATTGGCTAAAGGAGATTTACAATTTGGACAAGAATTATTTGGAAAGAAGAGATGATGAACGGTTACGTGGAACGGGGGTCCACAGTGAGAAGTTGGCAATCGCATTTGCACTCTTGAACACGAAGCATGGGACTGAGATTGTCGTGATTAAGAATCTCAGGGTGTGTGAAGATTGCCACTTGTTTATGAAGTTGGTAAGCGAGGCAGTGAATCGCCAATTTGTTATCAGAGATGCGACTCGCTTCCACCACTTTGACGGCGGTGTCTGCTCTTGCAAAGATTATTGGTAAAGTGATCAACTGTAACGCAGAAGGAACACGAGTTAAGAAAGACAAGGCAACTCTTTGTTAAAACGAAGGCAGGAGACTTTCATGGTTCTTTTGAGTTGGTACTTTGGCAGAGTTTTAGGGAATGGAACTTCCAAGATTATTGAGAATCGTTGCTTTGATTGGAAACAGTTGCTCATGTTCCTGCATTGCTGATATTCCAACTCAAGTGATTCCTTGTCGCTATCAGGCCTTTCTATCTCTTCAAACCTTGTGTCTCTGCTTCAGTTAAAGGGATAAGAACTTCCCTGATTTTAGAAATTTTGAAGGGAATAGCTGTGGAATGGTTTCCATCAATGGATTTCTTTTCAGAAGCTGCGGCTGACATAGTCAGATTGTGAGCCAGATCCAAGCTCAGTTCATCGGATCCAAGACACCAAGCCTGGTGCTGGCATCACCGTCCTTGGGTGACCCCGGATCTGGTGTCACACAAGGCCGAAGACGTAATAGGTGCCTGTCATATTGACTTGGCTTCATGGAAAGACAGTGATGGAGCTCATGTGGGTCAACAAGGACGTGAGGTAATGGTCGATGGCAGGAGGACTCCATGTCAGGCCGACGGCATGGGGAGGTGGCACAATAGCCGGCGATGATTGAAAGAGGACGAGAGAAAATGCTAAGAAAATTAGGTTTGTTCGATTATAGACAAATGAACTGTACATGTGGAATGTCAACACAACTGTGATTTGTGAATCGCCAAGTACACATGAAATAAGGTCGGATCTTTGAAAGCATCGCTAGATGAAAAACTTACCAGAGCCAGACTTAGATACTATCAAGAAGTTAGTGTTGTTTTAGGAGACAAAAAATTTGGAACCAGAATTGCAACTCGAACTAAAGTTTTTGTGCTTTGTAAGTGAATTAGGCATGGAGAAATGTACACTATATTTTGCCTTCTCTTCTTCGTTAATGTAAATATAATCACAGTAATAGATTTTTAATATCGTGCTTAACCGTTCAAGGTTGATACGCGAGAGCACACATCCTATCACACTCTAGCAAAATGTTATGGATATCAATATATTTCTACAGTAGTGAGATTCTTGCTGTCGACCATTACAGCACAGCATAAGTAGCAATACATGTTAACTAAATGCAAAAATTATCAGTCCTCAAGTTAAGCCACTAATTACAGTGGCCTCCGGTCCAGAAATAAGTTCATCTCGCACATATGGTATTGTTTTCCGCACGGTTAACTTCATTGGAGTAGGCGCTTCACCTGTAAACAACAGCAAATATTATCCAGGACAACAATAATTTGGTCCTACTCATGACAGAGACCTGCTTTTGCGCCTAGATGTACAGTGAGAATTAATATCTTACCTTCAACAGCTTCATCCTTTCCCATGCAGATGGCAGCGTAGTGAGAGCCTGCTAATTCCAGCAACGCAAACTGGCAATTGCTGCTGAAGCTATCAACGTCCTCAAGAGGTTTCACAGTTATCTCACCCTGAGCATATATTGTAAAGTTAAATGCAGATTCAAGAGTTCACAAAGAATAGGCTTCACTTGATGAATCGTAGAGATGAAAGAGAGCAGAGTAGGATTAAATCAAATCAGGAAGTCGTGTTATAGAGACATTTATTCATTTTATGGGAACCAGATCAACACCCCACCAGAGCCATCCACATAAAGAAGGAAAAACATGCACAAGAACATTTTCCAACAGTTTATGTGAAGCATACTGGCTCAAGTAAATTAGAAGAATAATTTCAATTGAATAAATAGAAAAATGAGTCTCAAGGCATGAAATGTAGTGCATGAGAAGCCCATCAAAGTATTTTCTATAGTGTATTCTCTTTGTCATAGTCCTGTAATAACAAAATTTGACGTCTCAAGAGGAACATGAGCAAGCAGGGAATTTCAGCAGCTATACCATAAGAAAATGCAGAAAAGCATTCCAGATCTGCGACTTGCTGCAGAACTTTTGGATTTGAGCACAGATGGAAAAAAAGAATGGTGATGGGTAGTTCAGCTCAAAGCAGAAAGCTGAAGGAGGTTGCAGTTCTGTAATACTTCTCCTTTTCATACCTCGTTGTGTGTTTCACCAGACGGACAAGAGTCTCCCTTCTCGGCAGTCCTAAACTGTATGGTGAACATCCTGAAAGGTAGTCCAGAGAAGCCTCTTCCCAGTGCTTTAACATAAGATTCCTAAATAAGAACTTCATATAAATGGAAGATTACCAAGAAAAGGCTACTTTAAGCCTTGTGAAACTTGATATTACATTCATAAATGCGATGACTATGTCCTCAGCACCAAGTCAATAATCTGATCAGAAGCATTTGCGACAATTCATTTTGAAAGTAGAAGTTTTTTTTTGGTATCGTTCATTTTGAAAGTAGAAGTTGCATACATAGTTTCTTAAAAACTTCACACCTTGCATCAGATTTACACAGAAGCATCAAATACAGTATATATTCACAAACTACTACCAATTCAGCAACAACTAATTTTCCAGGCAAAAGCAATATTAAACGGTGCAGAAAGAAGGTGCATGTTGCCTTTAGAAGGACAGAAAAAAAAAATGCATCACAAATACAACTATTTTCTCTGTTAAAGGCCATGTGGCACAAAATAAATACTAGAAGTAATGAACAGAAAAAGAAAAAGAATAAGCAGATGATTATTCCAAAGTACCTCAAGAAACCAGTATAAACTTCCAATGATAGAGTGTACCTTTAGAGTCCATAATTTTACAAAATGCTGATGCTGAACTCCAGGGTCTGAAATTGAACTCAAAAATTTCACTTCATGTGGAGTGAAATACCTCCTAGCAAAGGCTAAAATATTATTCTTCAATTTCCTTTTCTTTTCTTCAAGATCAACACCAATCTACAAATTATAAGAGCAAGATGCAGGGAATCAAAATCATCAGTGGACTATATCAAAGAAACTTAAGATGAAGCAGAAACTTATTATTGCTTTGCGAGTTCAAGAGAGTACCAACCGGTGAATCAACAGTCACTCCGCAAAGTATAAGAGAAGAAGTGTGCGAGATGTTAAATTGTAGCTGTGATGCACACTGGCATTGATCGTCATCCCACTCCAACTACCACAAGGTACAGAAAATCATCAAACAAGTCACTGCAACAAAGATTAAAATCTCTAGCCATTGACGTGCAAACTCACCTCTGGTTTTCCATGGATGTTCTTCTTAAACTTCAAGGATCTTGGATTAACTTGGCCATTAATCTGATCTAATATAAAAACTTACTGCTTAAATGCATCACATTACCTCAACCTACTACTAAATGTACAAGATCAGAACCTAACTATGTGACTATGACACGGGGGGAAAAAAAAATCTAATTGTAGCAGCACAGAAATAAATAATCTCCGTAAAATAGACATTAAACAAGTAAGGAAAATGTTCTTTTCTCCTTACAAAATGAAAGTGAAATGAGGTTGCTAGGAACTTATAGAATTAGTGCTACGCAGATCACAGCAAATACACCTATAGCTCTGCTAGATTGCTACTGACAAAAAGTCGATTGGATTCGCTGACACTGATCGTGAATGAGAGCAAAAGCTGCAGACAAGATGAGGGCAAGCAAGGAATCACTAGGAGGGAGCTTACATCTTGCAATGGTAGTTCGAACAAGGACACGGGCCAGCAAAGCTGACTTTTGGAGTTGCTCCCCCCGCATGCGGGAAACATTCTCCTTCTCGCATGGTGATAAAATATCTAAATAATTGCTTAAAAGGGACGAGCTTTTCACTTCATCAGGCACAACATACCAGAGATGCGCCTCCCTATCAAAAAAAGAACTAAGAGTTATCGACTGGCTCGATCATAAGGTTATCAGGATACAGAAACCATAATTCGGTAGTTTACCAGGAAAAGAAAGAATGCCACAAACTGCATTCTCATTGCTACTGCATATACCAACAATGTCTGGTGTCTAGTTATCAGTAACGCAAAACGAAAGCGCTAGAGAGATTTTTCAACTCTATCGGGCTCAGACCGCAAGGTAATGGAAAGGAAGAGTATCTCACATGCGCGAGGGAAGTTTAACTGGGACCAGCGGCGACAAGGCAGCGGCGAAGTTCCTCTGGAAGCAAACCGACTTCATGGTGAAAATCACCACGCGCCTGAACAAGATCATTCAGCACGAGAGCTCCCGGGCGCTGTCCAAATCATATGCTAGCACGGGGCAAATTCTCCACCTACAAACGACAGCGACAACGACAACGCCGACAGGCAATGAGCCGTCACGACAAGATAGCAGTGCCGACCCATAGATCATGAACAAAGCAATTCGCAAACACTAGAAGGCACCGGTCGTCGCGATATCCGACAAGCACGCGCGCGTAAGGGGGAGGCGACACTTACCTTGGTTTCGAACGGCCACACGGCGAGCTTGCCGCGGCGATGTCAAAGATCAGCGGCTACTCGGAGCTGGCGAGTTGTGGAAAGACAAGACAGGCGGCGCCGGGATGCTGCGGAGAGAAAGAGGGAAAGAGGATCTTCGAGCCTTCGACGGAGAAAACAAGTTCATCAGTTCTACTCCGAAGCCATCTCCGGCGGAGGCCACACGATGGGGTCATGAAATTATGGGCTTCTGATGAGCAAAATAGGCCGGAGCTTGAAAGTTGGGCTCAGCCCAGACAGATATTGGGGCCCAAATAAGCCAGAGTCGGGATTTTAGGCCTGTCTTATTTTTCTATTCGCGCCCTATCCGGGCATTCTCGGTCCCAAATAATACCCAAATTAGTCATAGTGGAGGTGATAGGGCATGGTTCATACTCCCATGCTATAGGAAAGCACGTGAGTTCCATTTCACGCTGAGCGAGCGGGGTCTGAGGGAGCCGCCTCGATAGGGGGTCTCAAGGAGGTAGCACCTTCTATATACTAGTGGGCTTTTACGACTTAAGTTCATAAATTTTCATTAGTAGTTTGGATTTAGACTTATGAATAGTTATTAATATATATACTTTTTTTTACTTGTAATTGAGTCATATGACGAAAAGTGCGATATCCTAATTATAGCGGAACCCTTGCTAGACGCAGCTCTAGTCTGAAAGTGAACCGGGATAAAAATTCATGTCTTGGTTTCTCTTTCTCGCTTTACATTTTATTTCAACTTAATTGTGCGCCGAATTCTAACAGGAGAAACTACAATATCGAGATCGAAGAGATGTGACAAGAAGTCACGCGATTGGCCTAGGTTTCAAATCTTAATAATGTACACTTATTTTTCTCAGAAACTTTTTTTGGGAACTGGGTACAGATGGACCAAGCGAAAGGGGGAAGATTGCTGACACAAGCATGCAGAAAACTCTTACTTCTCTAGGCAGAAGTTGCTTAGGAAGAAAATACATTTCTGAAATTTCAATGTTGTCGCACAAAAGAACGAGAACCAGACGGAAATGGGGTGATCTAGTAAGGGACAGAGCTGCTGGACAAAGAATTTGGTCGTTCAAGGACCATCACTTGGGTGGGATGTACTCCTATTTTCATTCACTTCCGAGCAGGACTAAGCAAAAGAGCCTCCCGGGTGTTGTCGGACAGACGAAACCCCTCTGGCCGAACTAATTTTCGAAAACGTAATTCGGCGAGCGGTGATGTGCCGATACGAGTTCTTTCCTGAAGACAAGGTGCCCCGAAATTAGTCTATTTCAATGCGATTTGTAGATATCAAAGTAGCGATGCGTTAATTACATTACTATAACGCAGTTAGATTAGAAACATAATGATTGATCCAAGCCATGGAAAGTTTTTAAAGCATGTTTTTCCATCTTTTGATGAGGAAATCCTAGTCTTCGGATGCAGAAATTGTTCATCAGTTTCTATTGTATTGTGAATCCAAAGTCTACTTGAAGCGAGGGTCCGCTTGACTTCACTTTAATTGAAACGGAGGGCTGGATTTAGTCCCAGCCTAGCACCATGGTAGAAATAATGCACAGGGGACTGTTCCACATTATGTGAGGAAATGTTCCAGAGCATCAACAGATAAGAGACCTCATTCTACAAGCACACGTTTGAGATTTTAGAAACAAAAGCACTTCTCACAGGACACAATACAACAGCATGCCAACTTTGATCAGTTGGACTGATTTCCCAACCCGAATCGAACCCACCTGGGGAACCTCGACCGACCCTTCATCGCCAAGCCTCCCTTAACTCCGACCTCGGATTTAGGTTACTGATGATGTTGCCCTTCTCAGCCGGCGTTGCCCTCTGAACCTTCTGCCCCTCCTTCACCTTCATCGATCCTCTCCCGAAATTGGAACTGCTCTTCGGGATGTTCCTCAGGACGGCCCTGTTTGAGCTGCCTGAAGGACCATTGCAGACTTCACTCTTTAGCGAACCGATTTGTAACACAGCTTCGCAGGGGCGGCTGTGGACTAGAGCATGGTTTTCATTGAGGATTATATTCTCAATGGAGGATAACTTTTGAGGTTCGCATTCGGTTAAAAGTTTGTTGTCAGTAGAACGAGAAGAACACTCCGCAGCGGGTTCTTCCCTTGCATGAAGTTCCTCTTTTCTGCTTGCCCCTTCAGCTTCGGCTTCTTCGGACAACGGGACAGAAGAACTCTGTGGCCCGGTGCCATCAGAAGGATCCACATTAAGAGGAGGCGGATATTCAATGGGGGAGTCGCCTCTTTCTCTCAGGGTCTTCTCGATAAGAGTTCTCAAGAAGTTCATCACTTGAACAGCATACATCAGAGCTGTTAAGGGATCAGCCATCTGCTCAAATAGCACAACCATTCGAATAACGTATTAGACTATGTGCTCGCATGGATAATTCAAACAAACCTTCCTCCTGTTAGAAACGAAGAATTGCGATTCCATTGACCTCTTACATCCATTTGAATTTGGTAAGAACAGAATGTCATGTCTGCTTTAGAGCAGGTCTATCGGCAATCATGTGGTAAAATTGATCCCGTTGACTCCAAATTTAAAGGCCCCGGTGCACCAGCATGCTAATTCGCCATCATATTCAAGACACATTCCACTCACCTTCGTCATGTTGGGTGCGAACACCACGGCGACGTTGCGCGCATTCATCTTGTTCAAATGGTCAAACTGAGCAACGTCAGCCATTAGATTGATGGCCCAATTGAAGAGAGCGGCTTCCATTGGGGGGAGGAGCGTCACCAGCCGAGCACAATCCTCTTCCGACTGCGACTGCATTACCTGTTCAGGCGAGAGCGAGTCCAAAACGCCACTGGGGAGTTCTCTAAACCAAGCCTGGACAAAGATCAATTTCATTCGTCAAGAGAAAAAAAGACCCTGGCAAAACTCAATCACATACCAATCCAGCAACCTTGAAAACACATTGGGAAACTCAAACTCAAACTCAAACTCAAACACATTTGCGACCTTTATCAGACCAGCCAGACAGTGCACGTCAATGCCATCGGGTACCACTCCCCTGTTCAATTGCTCTCTAACGTGTTCCTCCTGGCCATTGTCAGCATTAATCCTGAAAATCCCCTCTGCCTGAACAAAAAAAAGACAACATGGTCATACGTTGCAATTAAGGAGATCAACATACTCCACATGTTTTCCTCAATTCCATAAAAATATAACGGTTGTTTTTCTCAAGGAAGCCAGGCACTTGTAGGAAGGAACCGAATTGAAAGTGAAAGCTTCAGAAACCAGAAGATAGGTACCTGGAGGCCTCCTTGGTCATACAGATGCCTCTGCATCAGGAGTAGTATCGTAGGCACGCTGTTCCCTCTAGAGTCGAATGAAAGTTGCATGGACTCCGTCGAAACACCAAATACAGTCGTGCTGCAGGTACGAAATGACAAACTGAGTATTGATCTGGCCGACGAAAAGCTACAAAACCGAGGGCAGACATTTTCTGGCAGAGAGCATAAAATTAGCGGTTTGAACGATCTTTCATTGCTGGGCCAGGGTACAAGAACATTTCTTTTTGTTGCATGGAGTTTGTCGTCATGATCACAGACGGGCCTTGATTAGCAGAGGAAAATGAAAGATCCAGACTGCAATGACACAGAGAAGTACACATTTTGCTCCAACTAATTTTGTCTTCTTTTCTCTATTATTGTGCTCCAACAGGAAAAAAAAAAAAAAACAGGGAGAGAATTGGGAAACTGACAATCAGCTCACTTTGATAACTGAAATTCAAACTGAACAAACAATTGCTTTCCTCCAACTTAAACATGGTTAGACAAAAGCATCCTACAGCACCTTCACAACACAACATGTGCCAAAACCATAAAAAAGAGGAAGCATTTTCAGCTACAAATTCTGGTGACTCAGAAGATGCTGAGCAAGGATCTAATCATCAAAGCCATGTAAGTCGCGAGCCAAAAAGGGACGGGTAGGATAATCCATGCATCTTCTAAATTTATGCATGAGAAGAGAGATTGAACAAGAACTACCCCTTAATTTGTACTGAAATGCTCCTTTTGTTCAGATAAAGCACAATCATCAGACCCCCATACCACAAATTTCAAAAATTAACATAGAAAATTCCAGCGGGTCAAATTCGAATTCCCAAAGCCAAAATGCAAAAAACCAACTTCAGAATGCATTCGATCAAACAACCAGGCCTCTTCCCAAGAAGAACAACTGACCCATCAATCAGAGAATTTTCCAAAAAAGGGTCACCTGGCACTAGGGGCTCTTCTGGGAACCTCGGGCTCAAACTCAACGGGAAGGCCAAGAAACCCGTCAAACCTGTCAAAGGTGACATGAGCAACATGCCTAACATCAGTGGGCACACCAATCTCCATAGCTCCAGCACAAATATCTCTGCTACCCCCACCCCCACTAATGCTGCATCCAACCAGCGACTTCCTAAAAGCAGCCACCAAAAGGGCCAATACAGACAGCTGATCTCCCTCCTCGCCCTCTCCGTCCCTTTCTCTCTCTTCTTCTTCTTCTTCTTCTTCTTCTTCTTCTTCTTCTTCTTCTATTTGAGTTGGTTGTGTATTCAACACTGTCTGTTGTTGGGATACTACTAGGCCTTGTATTGAAGGGCCAAGGCCAAGGGCGTGTTGGTGGTGGTATGAGTCATGATGGGCATTATTATTGGGGGGTGCACATGGAGGTGAGGACGAGCTTGCTGGTGAAGGGAAGTGAGATGGGGAATGGAGTACCTCGGTCATTTCTTGAGGCACCCACGAAAAAACAAGAAATTAAATTATTTTCTTGGCCAAGAAATAGTGCCCCTCTCTCTCTCTCTCTCTCTCTGCAAATTGGATAATAGGCCAAGATTTGGGAATTGAATAAGGAGCAAGAGTTGGATTGAAGTAAGGTCTTTGTATGGTAGGACGTGACTATCATCACTTTTCCCCTCTGTATTCAATTCTTCCTTCTCGCTTCATACTCGCTTTCTTGGCTGGCTTAGCGATGGACGAAACGGCAACACCAGTGGCAGAAGAAGAAGAGTTTCGTATGTTGGGGAGAGAGAGAGAGAGAGAGAGAGAGAGAGAGAGAGAATGAGTATGGTTGGTAGAGAGGAAGAGGAAGAGCCTTTAGAGAGGGAGGGGGGGGGGGGTTGTTCTAGATTTGTTCCATGCTCTGTAAGGACCACAGAGCACAAATACCATGTACAAAGAACAGATAAAAAAGCAGAGAGACACAGAGAGCGCCCGTGTGGTCATCAGATCCATACAAATTTTGCTCATCTCATCCCGGTAATTGGAACAGCTCTGGTCTCTTTTTTTTTTTTTGGTAAAGAAAAAAAAAATTGGACGATGAAACAGCTCTGGTCTTTTGGTTTGGGTACACATAAAAATTTAATCTCTCTCGAGAAAAAAAAAATAGTCTAAATTAGGATAAGACGGAGCCAATTTGGTAGCCTTAAATTCTACGGCACACGGGAGTTGAACAGTTGCATAATTATTTTTGGATTATGAAAAATCCCAAAGTGATGTACATGTAATAAATTTATCCCGAATTAATTTTTTTTATCACAAAAAACTTTCAACCGGTACATTCGACAAATTTGTCCTCCGTCAATTTTCATTAGATTGTACCGTCGGATTGTTGAGTTGAATGACACGTGGCCGTTAACGCGTGTACTAATTTGAGGTTTTTACCCTTCGTTTGTCACAAATATGCTAGTATGAGATCTTTTGTGATACTAATTCAATTTAACGAAAACTAAGGGACGGTAGATTTATCACGTATATACCAGTTCGAGATTTTTTGTAGTAAAAAAAAATTAATTCGGGATAAATTTTTCCTCAGTTGTATAAATCTAATATTCTTCGCAATATTAACCTTTTATTTTTTTTCGGTAATCATGTAATCTTTTCGGATCGGTTTTCACAAAAAAAAAAAAAAAGAAAACGAAAGAAATCACTTTCACGTGAACTTAGGCTTCTATGTTCAAGGTTTAAGCAATGCAAGGAAATGTGAGCTTGGAAACAGAGACGGGCATCGGGTGATGATTCCTCATTTCACAGGAGATTAATACAATTAATCCGTTCTTTGCCGGCGGTTGGAGTAAAGAAGATGGCACGTCCCTGTTCAAGATGAAGGGATGACAGGGTGTTCCTCCCCTGTGCTCCCCGTGATACTGACGTGATTTTTGGTCCTTGCATTGGGGTTAATCCACATTAAGAATAGCTTTAGGCTTTGCTTGCGGAGACTTGGTCTTTGACAGCTGAGAGACCCAGAAGCAGAAAAACTAGCTAAAATGGTCAGAATTCTTCAACTCTAAGCCCCACTCCTTTGACCCTTCACCCTTCACCCAACTCTCCCTTCCTAAAAATAATCTTGTCTTGGACTTGTGGCCGTGGGGGGCCACCGGTTTCGTTCCATCGTAACAACTCCCTCATTCCTCGGTCTTCTCAGTGATAATGACAAAAATGGTCCCCGTAAACTACAAGAAAATATAGTTCAGGACATGAGCAAAAGTCCAAAGACCACGTAAACAGATTAAAAGTTCAAAGACCACATTACACATTAAGTCAAAGTTCATGATCGTTTGTGTCATTTTGCTGTCTTCTTAGCACCCTAGCTACTTACTAGTCTTACGACACTTTGTATCCACGCAAGTTTTGGAGCGTTGACAGGGACGGTAATGGGACGAGTCGAGATTAGTATTCCGACGGGGAGGGGAGAAGCGAGGTGAGGCGTGAGATGGAAACCTATTGAAGTTGGTGAATACTTTCGAGGACTCTTATTTCTCACGTCGGGCACGCTCATGTGAGGTTAGAAAAATCGAAATATGAACCAATGACATGGGACTCTCGCGCATGGAATGCGGGGGGTTTTGCCCTCGAAACAACATCAGGTTAGGGTTTGTATTTAAGTAGGACCGTTTGTTGTGGAATCAAAGGGCCTTCAGATAGACTCGGGTTTTTAGTCCCATTATTTTTAAGTCATAAACATTGTACTTGTATGAGAAATCATTGTAACGAGCGAAAAAAATATAGCGAAATTCCTTTGCAGGACATATCCCTATTCTAGGGCGAACCTGGGTAATCTCTCGCGTCATCAATTTTCTATCTTCTGCGCTTCAGTTTAGGATAAATCTCATCAACACCTGCATTTTTCTGACCCCTTCTAATTCCTCAACCGAAATCGATGGAATGAAAACAATAAGGTTATTTTTTTTTTCTGAAGCAAAATGATGGCCGACGAGGAACACTAATCAGTAATGATAAATTATGACACTAAGCTCCGTTTAGTGCCCTCACATAATTCAAGTTCCTTCTAATCTCGATGTCATCTACACCTATCTCGTAGCTTTGATGTGAAGGCAAAAACGACGGATGTTCTACGACTCCATCATTTTGACTCCCGACGGTTTTGACAGAACAGTACTCGCACTTGGATCGTTAATGGCAGAACTGTCTTCCTCGCACGCGATTAATGCATAATTGCCTGAACTTCAATGTGACTACGTATTCATGTGATTAACATCACTTGCATAGAGATTATTACAAAGGGCTTTTGGTGGACGAAGATTATCATCCTCTGCTCCTTTTCCTTTGGTTTCTTTCTTGTCCGTAATGTTAAGTATCGCCAAAACGTGCCTTGCGGTTTTCCGTGGAAGTTGTGTTGGAAGAATGGGGTCGTGTTTCAGCAAAACATGGCCGGGATTTGCTCGTGCTGCGACCCAACTCTCGGCACGCGAGATGGTTCGATGCGCGCGAACCATTTGTGTCCACAAGCATAAGAACAAGGAGATTTTGGTTCGATTAAAGATGCGGTGTCACAAGAAAACAATAATCTTTTGACGGATATATTGTAATGTGAAATGGCTAATATATCACGAGTAATTCATTAGCTTAATTTTTTGAGTAAAAGTAGACGGAAAATGTTGACTAGATCAGATTTGGACTCTCTATCGGTGATCATCATGGATGAATGTATCGAACTTCTATCACCTCGACCCAACAAGTGGTATCGGTGCGAAGAGTAGATTGGTGCGCGCAATACGGATTGATGTTTGATCAGCAAGGGACCACGGATGTGACTTCCTAATCGAGGAGGAGGCCGATGATCTCTTCCGGCTTCCTGCCGAACTTGGTTGAGCCAACGCGGTTGAGGTAGAGTCTAAAGGGCGGACGTTGTTCTTCTCTCCAAGGTAGAGATTCAAGTTGAGAGAATGAATATATGGGGTTAAGGAGGAGCGGATTTAACAGAGAAGACTCACGCGTGAGCGAGAGATTTATTAAGGTGCACATTTGAATGTACTACGATAAAAAGAAGCCCGACATCGGGAATGTGATGTAACGGGGAACAACCGGTTCAATTGACGAGAGAGCAAACTGATTTTTAAAAAGTGAGTAAAAAAATCGAACCAATTGTTATGAACATGAGAGCACATGAAGATTTCACTATGATGAGTGGGGACTCTTTATTCTGTCAAGCGGCATCATATTCTAATCTAGAGCCCGTGGTTTACCTGCCCGGTGGAGTCGTTGATGCCCACGATCCAATCCATTCTCCCTCTTCCAATAAAAACCAAATAATAATAATAATAATTCAAGCTTTTGACGCATATTTACAGTTTAAATCAAAGAAAAAAGAGCAAGTCAAAGGCGATAAATGAAGTGGCAACTTCTAGTTCCAGTCGTTGAAAGTAGAAGTTTCGGAAGGACAAATACCTAAGCATGCGCTAAGATTGTTGAGGTTCTTTGCTTCCAAACTTTTGATTTGGAACCTGATTGGAGGATTCGAATAGATTGTATCCATCTAAATTTCTGGCTCCAATAGTATTTGTCTCTCTTGCCAAATACAAGACGTTAGGCTGCGTAAGACTGTCCGGACAGAGACTATGTTTGGACACGATAAGTGAGAGCAAATGTTCTCGTGGGTTCTTTTATGTTTAAAAAGGAGGATTACTTAACAGTCGTTTGTCAAATGAACTGCCCGTTGCAGAAAAGAAAAGCGACAACTTACGAGGATCTTTTACTGCCTGTGTCCAGGGAGACCTCGGAAAGCAAACGTTAGAAAAGAGAAAAAAAAAAAAAAGTCACTGGGGACGCCGCCGACGGAGGAGTGGAGAGCTGGAAGATGTGGTTGCGCTTCTTCTTGCGCACTCCGGCTCAAGAGAGAAAAAGAAAGCAGCTTTCCAGAGAGATGAAAAACGAGCCGTTGTGACCCGAATACTCAAAAATCGCACTGTTTCGAATTCAAAAAGATCAGAGAGAGTTCCTCGTAAAAAAAGATCAACTTTTTCCAGCTAACAAGGAGCAACAACAGACAAAGGAGGTCACGCACTCTGTTTCGGCCCCTCTCCGACCCACCAACTGAGCTATAACGAGATCTTAAATTTGTTCAACTCGGTATTTGAACTTCGACTTGATATGTACTGTCGTCTCTAAACTTTTAATTTACACTCTATGGTCCATGGACTTTCTGTATGTATTTAATTTAGTCTTAGAGCTGCACGAAAATGTTCAATGCCATCGTTCGTTTAACTCAAGTTGAGGAATAACTTGAAACGAATTCACAATGTTTGGAGACTAAATTGAATACGTATCAAAAGTTTAGAGAACTAATTAAAAGTTTAGGGATGACGTTACATATTGAACTAAAGCTAGAAGACCATATTGAACAAATCTAAAGTTTTAATACTACATTGCACATTTAGCCAAAATTTCGAAGACCATTTATGTCATTTTTCCACTACGAAACTTTTTTTTTTTTTATAATAGCATATGGTCTCAACTACCCCCTTGTTACCTAAGATTAAGTTTAATAATAGATGAAGGGAGACGTACAAACATCAAGAAAAGTAACAAAAAGTTATTAAAAATCATATAAAAATTTCCACATCAGTCTCAATAGTGCCACGGAAGAAGGTCCGCGTCCGTATCGGCGATTTCCTCCGGTCTAAATTGGTCGTATGGACTAAATTGGGTATCAATACAAAAACGGTTAGAACTAAATTGATTCAGTTGATATGTTTATGACGGAATTGGTATTAATGTAATAGATTTAGGGCTTTTTAAATATTTTTCCCCACAAACATCATCAGCGCAATTCTTCCCATTTGAACAATATGTTGGAAAAAGAAAATTACATCTAGAAAATTCTAGTTTCTTACACTTGATTTACATGTTTTGCCTTTGCCTTTGTAGGTCGATCCTTTGTTTTGTGGGAGTACCGGCGCTAGTAAAACAAAAAACAAAAAAACAAAAAAAAAATTGCGTCGGCTGAAATTGGAAATGAACCTACGAGGGTTGGTGTTCCTTCCTCATTCCGCCACGGTTGCCGGGGGCCTTTGAGGCCCCATCTTTAATTCTTTTTGGGCTCATGTGGCCACAGTTGGCCCAATCAGCTTTTTCGGGGCTCCGTCCGGCTCAGGCCCACCAACGCAGCGGCCCGGAGGCAAAGGGGCAGAGCCTAGCCCGACCCCTGACACCGGTGGGCCGCACAGGGTATGGGCCCAATCGTGATGTGTTAGGCCGGCTTGGCCCATTAGCAATTGCTAGCGAGGAATGTGTTTAAAGTCTGAATTTTCGCGGGGCATTGTGGAAAATTAGATCATGAACCAATTGACGTGCCAAGGTGCGTAACATGGCCATAGACAGGCCTTGATTAGCAAAGCAAAATGAAAGATCCAGCCTGCAATGACATAGAAAAGTACACATTTTGCTCCAACTGATCTTATCTTCTTTCCTCTATTATTTTGCTAGCTAAACTGATTTTCTCATCATAGTAGTTACGATCATTCCGAAAACAGTATGTGTCATCAAAAAGACCCTACTGCATTGGCTTTCATTTATCAGGTGTAACACGTCTCCCCAAGACCTCCTCCTTGTGTTGCTCTTGCACATTTGCAGAAACTCCACCCCAAAACACCCACTCCAAGAAAAAAAGAACACTTCCTTTTTTCCTTCTCAATACCCAAAAATAAGACAGCCACTTAAAAATGCTAAATGAAATGCTGATACAAGAACATGACTCAACTCGCAGAGTTACCCCTGACTTCAGGCGTTTCAATGAGCTCTAAGAACTGAGCAACGCCAACGTTGAGAAGAGCCAAGACATTTTTACCATGTTCTCGTTTGGAAGCATCAAGAAGCAGGCTTTGCTGCTTTTGGCTTGCCATGGTTTCCAAATCTTCGGGATACAGCTGCATCAGATAATGTATCCCACACCTACATATTCCCAACCACATCGGAATCATTAATAAACCATGAATGAAAAATTGCAAGGAGGCACAATGTTGAATGAGGAAATGGGGAAGATTTCCACTTACTTCAAGTCTCCCCTTTGAACCTCCAATAGCAAGTAAAAAGGGACAATCCTCCGAGAAGGAAACAGAAAAGACAGCACCCTAGAACAATGACAAAGCTCAGTATTCCGATTGTCTACAACTGTTAATTGGCATGTGCATAATGCTTCAGAACGTGAATATGGGAATAATGTATGGGTCTCTTACAGCTTTTGGATTTCTCGAAGCAATACATGAAGGCTGGTTATTGGACAGATCCCAGAGTTTTACCTGCATTTGGTCAATGAACATCCATATATGAGTACCATCCACCAGGAAAGATCAAGCCAACAACATTGCATGAAGAACTAAACAATACCATCTTATCCGTTGACCCTGTTGCGAGAAGCTGAAGTACATGCAGAAGCATAGTCATAAATTAGTTTGAGGAATAAAGTTCAGAATGTGAATGGAAAAATAAAAAAGGAACGTCCTGGCTTGTACATTAGGTGCCGAAGGATTGTATGAAATTGTGCTGACAGCTTTATCGTGTGCATGAAGAGTAAAACTTGGTCGTGACTCAGAGGCAGAATTAGATGTTGCAGCTCGTATATCGAATCCTCTAATGGTGCCATCTTCAAGGGATACCTGAAAAACCCAATTTGTTTATGATTAAAATTTCCCAAGCTTTCCACCGAATCCATAATCTACATGTCCAAGGTGCATCCTTTCAGATGCCTTTCTACTTGGAAAAGAAACAACGAAGACTTTCATGGGTTCATAACCCACCACAAAGGAGTGCTCAGAATGCGGATCCCACGCCAAACTTTCAACATCTGCCGTTACAGACCATCTATATCCAGAATGTGAAGGTATTCTTCCATCCTTCTGCAATTTATAAATGACAGAAATCGTATCAAATCCCATAGACATACACTATGCAATGTTAATGAGCAAGTATGCAAAGATCCTGTCATGAGCCAACAGAGATCAAGGCCTTTACACTAAAATTTGATGTCAATGCTCAGCAATTGCAGAAAAAGGATAAAAAAGAAAAAAATGAAGTCCAGAGACGTATTCCTAACCACAAATTGAGCAATAGAGGGACAAAGTCCGTAAGACCCTAAATGATGTCTAAGTCAAATTTTGATTCAAGAATAAACCTTCAATAGTCTAAGTCATCAGCCAATTGTTTGAGGTAGGCAAAAATACATGAAATTGAACAATATTAATAACAGAAGCCTCTAGATAATACGACTCATTACCATGACTACTGAATGATCAAAAGATCCACTAAGAAGAACTTGTGGAGCATGATGATTCCATGCAACTGCTTGAACCTGTCCATGTTTATAGGAGAAAAGTCAAATCAAGACTGAATGCAAAAAGTTTACATACCTAAACAGCTGAAAAAAGAACACAGACAGAGACAAACAAAGGTTTCTCAAAATAATGCATCGCACAAATGTCTCTAAATTAGTGATTGAACTGCCTCCAAGATTTTATGCACATCCTTGTGTGTGCTAAAGCTTAATTTAATAGAGCAATCATCAATATCATAAAACTTCTAAGATACAAGAAGGAGCTTCCCATCTTCTGAATTCATAACTACATCTCAAATTCTTAACACTTCAATATCAAGTTGTAAGTAACATACATATTCCTGGTTCTTTCTTTGAAATACATCATGTAATTAGCCTCATCTATACCATGCAAAAGGTCCTTTGCCAAATGTTCTCAACTAGTGATGGAACACACTCCAAGATTTTATGTGCATCCTTTGGTGCGTTAAAGCTTTGTTTAATAAAGCAATCATCCACATCATACAACTTCTACGATACAAGAAGGAACTTCCCATCTCCTGAATTTATAACTACATCTCAATCCTCAACACTTCAATACCAATTTGTAAGTGACATGCGCATCCCCTGGTTATTTGTATGAAATACCATCATGTAATTACCCTCATCTAGTCAATCCTTCCCCACCCCCCCACCCCCGACCCAAAAAAAAAAAATTTACCCTCATCTATGCCATACAAAAGGTCCTTCCCTGATGAACCAAGAATTTAACTGCCACAACAGACTGGATCTTAAGATGAGCAGAAGCTGCAGGTTCATCATACTAAAGAGATGAGATAATCTCTTGCCTTGTCGGTATGGTGTTCCATGGTAATATTGCATTTTCCAGCCGCAACATCCCAAATTTTGACTTGCCTATCAGCACTTGCACTGGCAAGTATATTCCTGAACATTTGCATTTCAGTCAGGGATATCCTTAAGCATGGGGAATTGGAAGAAGAAAAAACAAAATTACCCAGAACAAGAGAAAAAGTAACAGTTTTCAACAACCTGAACTCCTTGTTCCAAGCAAGGCCAAGCACTGAATCTGTGTGACTGCCCTCCTTGTACTTAATCGATGCCTATAAATTCAAAGTGACAACGTTCATAAAGGGAACGAGCAATATATGACGGGACCTGTCAAAAGTTTATCTCAATAGCACAGAGACATGCATGACACAATAACATACAGACATGCATAAATCATGCTCTCTTCTATATTTTCCATGTTAGTCAATGAAACCTTATTAAGCATGCACTGGCATTAACGGCTGGACATTCCAATAAGATAGTAGTAGCTGACCTTCTTTCCTTTCTTCTTTTTCTTCTTCAACTCTTCTTGACCGCCTAATACAAGACATGGTTCTACAGCATCAATCTACAAAAATATGGATGAAAACTCAAACAGACAGCTTAAGCAAATCAAATGCAAAAACAATTAGTGATCTATAGTTGACGTACAATATCAAGATCCCAAATCTCAATGGCAGGCTCCATTGAGCCAACAGCAACAAAATTTCCTGCCATCATATAGCATAATGTCAACAAAAATAAGTTAATAATACACTAAACCAATATATTTTCCGATCGTAAAACAATGAGGCAATCATCTTGATCAGAAAAACAAACTGATGCAAGAACCTAGTCTATATTTAGGAACCTAAGGACATTTGAAACCCTTAATGCACTTCCTATGCAATTAATCTTTCTTGAAAGGGCCAAAATCAAACCTTTGTCGCCACCTTTAAGCGGACAGTCAAGCCATGCTGTGCAGAGGGGAAATTCTGAAATAACTACTTCATGGTGAACATACATATTTGATTCATCATTATCTGATGGCTCCAATAAATAGACCTGCTTTATGAAATGAATTGACCAATTAGTAGCTGTTTTGATGTGAACCTCAGTACAGCCAGGAAGTGCAGCGAAAACATGCATCATCCCATGAATGTACATGCCTCAAGAAGATTGACTTCATCATCTGTACGCGCACAAACAATGAGAGAGTCCATAGGTTTAATAGACAGGTCCTCAAGCTCTTCGGAGTCATCGTCATCCTGAGAAAACAAAAACAAATTAATATCTACTAAAGTAGCCACAATATCAAGGTTGAACCTGTACAGAACACTCACATCCTTATCCTTGAGGTAGGGATCCATGTCATTACTCGGGTAGTACAAGTCACCAAGTCCAGTGCTAAAGAGCTCGACATCTGGCGGAAACGAGAATGAAATCCATGTTCACCACACCATTAATGTGAAACAGTTGGATATAAAAGGTCGCTAACAATTCATTCATCAAACACCTCATCGAAATCTATTAGGACCATCAACAGATAAAATGTAATGAGGTGACTTTAGTGTGAAATCGTCTTGATTTCAGACAAACTTAAAGAACTGGAAAGGCACCAATCCACGTTACAAGACTTTCAGATCAGGCATGAACTGATGCCTTTTAAGTTAGATTTCTAAATTATTTGGATCTTAAAATGCACACAAAGGTCCTCCAATTAAATTTAATCAATATGTGATCAAATTAATCCTGATTCAGGCTGTCCCTGCAGTTTTTCAAAAGACAGGAGGACTTTTGGCGCTTGGTTGGTTCTCACAATTAGTTTCCTACTCATATGAGCCCATGTCCTGAAAACAAACCAAGACACGCATCTCTTTTATTTTTCTATCTTTAACAAGATATGTATGACAATATAACCAATAGTATAGTCTTTACTCTCAGGAAAAAAAAAATCCCCTTTCTGTTTAGTCCGTCATCATGTTACCACCAATCCAGAAGATATGGAAGCTAGCTTGAAAGAGAACAGCTCTCAGCATATGCAATCATTAAAATCAATTAATGGGACAGCCTCTTGGATGCAGCTTTGGGTAGAGGCCTGACTTCCTCCTCGTGTCCTCCTCTCTTACCCCTCCATTAACGGCATTACCCGGTTTCATTCATATTTCGCCTCCAGGTTTAGCGTGATCAGCATAAGAAAGGTACATTCAAAACCTTTAAAATCTAAATTTCTATGCGATCGGCCATCCCTTCTCAACTATTCTACCATGCACTAATTTTATGTCCATGTAACTTTAGCTGCTTCAGTTCCCAAGAAGCTCTGTAATAAACCAAGCTAGCTAGCTAGTACCACATTTCACACAATATAGGAGAACCAGTGGAAAGGCAATATTTAGCCAAGTTCTTGTGCTGATGATCTTGTTGCTATACAAGTATCCATTCATGAAGCTATACTTCCTAACCGTGGAATTACAGATTTTATTTTGTGAGAGATTACACTTTTCTTTAAAGTTAGCTTGACATCCTAAAGGGGACAGGAGTAATAAGATTTTTTTTTTTTTGGTCGGAACAGGAGTAATAAGACGGACTGGCATAAAATTAGCATGTTTTCCTTCAAATACTCTTTGACAGTTTCTTTCCTGTGGCTAGCAATTCCAAATACGCTTGCCAAAAACAGTAGAATGCTAACTCGTAGTCATTTCATTTCTCCTTCTTTAGTTTTCTGTGGTGGTGTTCTGGAAACAAGCACCGCATTGTACTAGCCTATTAGCAAGCAGATTTGGCAGCATCCATTGGCTTTGTTAAGCATCATAAGTGGGAGTAGAATGTTGAGTTTAATTGGCTCAAAAGGACTTTGACAGGGAAAACTCTTCCTTTTTTGCACCTGAAGTTGGCTTGGAAAGCACATCTAGACCATGTTTGGATTTCTCGTACCACAAAGATTCATAATATGTCCATTACTTGTGTATTAGGTGGGACATTCGCATATAACCTATTCTGATGCTACCTTTTTGGGATCCAAGTAGGAAATAGCCATCCAACTTCCTTAGGATGAACTAACTTACAACAAGAAAATAAGATCAGAGTACCCAGAGAAAGGAACATTACCTTCATCTTCTTCATCGTAATTATCCATATCAAGCTCCCTCAAACCATCAGTAATATCCTCAAAACCAGATCCAACTTTTGTCACCTTGGAACTTCTCCCGAGTGCATCAGCGGCAAATAATGCAGTGGAAACTTCATCAGCTTTTTCTGAAGCAACCACATCCATGTTTTCATCCTCCTCCTCGCCATCACTATCTCCACTGCATGAAAATCAAGCACAAGCTATAACAACAGAAAATGTGCAATCATATATTCTCTCTCGACAATTTCACTAATGCAAACAAGCTCTCTCTCTTGATAAGCTCCTCAAAATACATTGTACAGCAGCATCAAACCAGAAGAAAGAAAATGCAAAGACAAAATCTCCATCAACTCTATCATAGTAATTTTTCCCTCAATGCTCTTGGAAATGTATGCAGTTCTTGCATTGACCAAATAGACAGGCCCTTATTCTATTTCAATTGACTAATAAAATACACATAAACAGCTTTCTTGGGCACTCCTTGCCAATTCTCATACTCCGATTCCAATGCACTTTTCTTGGTCACTTATTCAACTTCATTTCGCCACATACAACTGTCTTTAAAGGACATCATAGCCCTAAACAGATAGTTTACTTAACCTGACATGCATGGATCGAACTTCACATTAGTAATTTGCACCATCAGGCATTCAACTCACTAAAATAATAAAAGAGAGACCATTTCTTTAAAAATCATTCAGGTCGCTATAAACAGAATGAACACATGGCCAAAAACACTAAAAAGAGACTTCTCTTTACCTTCTTTCCATAACTCCACTCTTCAAAATCTCTTCAATTTCCTCCTTGGAAGGCGGTTCTGCCATCTCAGGGGCCGCCTTCGAAGCGCCTCTAGGGACCCAGGATATTGCCGATATCATCTCTTCAAAAATACAAATGAAATTAATAACATTTAGTAACTAGTTATCATCAATGATATTTTTAATTAAAATTTGTTGCTTCAATTTCAAATTGTTATTTACATAAAACAAATCCCATGTTTTTTTGGTCAAGAAAACCCCATGTTAGAAATACGATGTTTTATTGGTCAGGTTCTCTTACCTTTTTGGTATCCCTGATTTCATTATTACCCTCTCTCAGAAATAATTCTTTTTTTTGTTTTAGATTTTTTCATGGGTCCAGTGAATGATAATTTTCTTTTTTCTTTCTTTCTTTTGTTCTCTTTTTCAACTACTTTTTAAAGGTTTTGTTATCTAATTGGCTCTTTTAAATGCATTGAAGAATTCCATTATCTGATAAATAAACTCCAAAGATAAGCAACTGAAATTATTAACAACAAATATATTGCGAGGGCAGAATCATATACGCTACCATAAAACATTTATCAAGAAATGTACAGTAATATTACATCTACCTCAAATGCTTTCACAGTAACTTGACGGCAGCAGATGTGCGAAATGCTTAAAGACGGAATAGAGATTGGAATGTATTCAACCTGGAAAGAATCAAAATGCCAAAGGATTACTACTCCTTTATCAAAACAATTTGTCTATTTATTTCTCATGTTCCCACCAATTAAAATGTAGAAGCAATACGTGGAGTAACTTCCAACATAGCAGTAAGAAGGTAACCATAACATACTAAAGTCGAGCTCAAACCAAGATAACAATGCATAGCGATACGGTAACGTTGAACAGTTCACAAAGCCACACATTCTTCGCCAGAACGCAAGGGAGTTCACCGGAAAGTAAGCAAAATGACTCAGCAGTCAGAAACCAAATGAAATTTCTTATTAAGTCGCCTCTTCTGTGAACTAAATGCCCTTCGAGAGCAGATGATAAATCTCAAATGGAAGTCCTGATTGTTCAATGTCCAACACGGATGAGCTCAAGTAACGTCAAACATGTCAGGCATGTAACTCTAGCATCTCTCTGTCTTAGAGAGTTCTTCCATAAATATCAGCTCAAAACTCAACTCAAACTAGAGTTCGTCTCCCATGGCAGCCAAAGTCGGTCACACAAATTCAAGACAAACGACCAAAAGCTGAAAACAAAAGAAATCTTTACCGACGAAAACAGAAAGCTGCATTTTCCACTTGCCTATTTCCTCCTATAAGCATTTCATAACAATTAGTCAAAAACACATTTCACTGAACACAACCAAACTTCAGCTGAAACAGGAGATTAAAGCCCAAAAGTTCAACCTTTTACTTCACATCTTCAACAACATCCCTCAAATTCAGAGAAGCACTTTTCTTTTTCCTCTCTTTGCTAATAACAAAGCCAACCATTCTAATGGACTCTGAAAACTGCTACATTGGGGAACCAAGGCTCGTGATTAATTGCAGATTAAAGTAGTCAAACTGATAAAAATCACAGTCAGCTTCAGAACATCAAAGCCCATAGAAAAGGCAAATGAATCAGAACAAAAACCTCCCATTCATCTGCACAATGTGACAGGATAGGTGTATGCGCTTTGTATTGAACTTTTTAACTTTTGCTCATCTACAGACCAAACACCCACTATTTGGAAAAGCATATTTGTGAGAACTGAGAACCAAGGAGAAAAGAAAAAAGGTGATCCTAATAACAACAATTATCATTGAGAGCCATGGCATCAAGGCCAAGCATAGAGCAAGCTAATGCAGGGAATGTGACATCAAACTGCAGCACCAATCATCACAAAGGTAGTGTTATTCAGTTGGCTATCAAGCAACAACTCAATGAGTACAATGAGATAGCAACTAAATCGCTATTAACGATAAATCTTTAGAGCACAGTGATCACAGTTCTCAAACTCAACTGAAGCACCGTCTTACAATCATTGATTCTCCTAAAATTGAACTAACAATGAGCTACTAACAACAGTATCAGTGCCAAAATAATCCTAAAATCATCGAATACTGTTATAGGAGGCCTAAAAATCTAGATCAAATGCAAATTCCGTCCAAAAATCGATGAGAACGGAACCATAAATCATAGTACAGATTAGACTTCTTTCTAGGCAAGTGAAATGCATTACATTGATACGTAGATGTTCTCTTATACACAGGACGACAAATCTTTTCCCAATTTATAAGCGCTAGTGCTTGCTAGCATACCATCAAACAGTACACACGGACTCCCTTTAATCAAAAGATTATGTATTAGAATAAATTAAGTAGCCACAAAGATTATGTCCGCCGCAGGGATGAGTGGTACTCACGAATATAAGCGCGAAAACGAGCAGATGTTCGCTTCACGAACATAAGCACTAGCGCTTGCCAACCTCCAGCAGATGTTCGCTTCGCTCGACAGACGGAGAAAACGTGCCGGAGCCGCCGATGGTCTCTTGGAGGCGAAGAGGCGAGGCTTTAGCATCTGCGGCGGGTAAAAGGCTGTGATAAACAGAGCGTACGTCGAACCGGTCTCTATGCTTGTTGCCGGCTTAACCGAACAGACGCAAACCGGTTCTGCAGTGGCGACGCCTAAGTGGAATTAGGGTTTTAGTTTAATAACGCCGAAGGCAAAATAAATAAATAAATAATCAGCACTTGTATGACCAAGCATGATTGAGTTCGATAATCCGAATTAGCATTGAGGTTCAATTAAGTCAAAATTCACATGACGTATCAAGTAAGGGAGGATTAGTTTATTCAATAGCAACTCGGGATTAGAATTATACCATTATAGTAGGGGTGGGCAAAAACCACGATCCAAATAAATCGGATCGGCCGTACCCAACTAGTTGATTTTGATCGTAATTAGTAGAAATAGTTCGATTTTCAACTCTAATTTTTTAGAACCGGCAGATACCAATTCAGTTCCCGATTTCAAGTGGAAACCATTCAACCGGCCCAACCGAATCAATTTTTATATAATATGAATGAGCCATTTTTTCAAATGAAACCATTTCTCAAAGGCCCAACTCATCGGTCCGAAAAATTAAAAAGAGAGAGCCCAAACTTACAAAATGAAAAAAGAACCTACCCTAATCTCAGGTCTCTTCACTTTCAATTGCTCCTCCTCCTGCTTTGAATTGCTTTTGCTCTCAATCGCTCCTCTCATACAATACAACATCACATTTCTTTCTTTTTCCAGTGTAGTGGGTACATTGTCACTTAGTCGGTTTTCTTGGCTTGCTGATAATTCTGATTTACAAGGTAAAAAGGAAAAGGAAAGTTTTAAATCTACTGTAATATACCTTTATTGAGTCATATTTGTAATATTAGTATTCAACTTCATTTTTTCATAGAATAAGTAAGTGACATTAGGACCGTAATCGGAATCTAATCGGGAACCAGATCAGATCGGTGGTTTGATTTTCAAATGGATCAATGGAACAAGCGAATGGTTCATGGTTCGCATTTTATGAAACTAATCCCTAACGGACGGTTCTCGATTCTAAAGTGAAACTATCTATTATGTGAACTGATCACCTCTGCATTATAGTACTGATATTTGCTAATGATCATCTCAAATTCATAATTCTATGATCACAATGAAGCTAATAAAATTTAGTAACTTGTTATTATTGAGGATATTTTTACTTAAAATTTGTTGCTTAAATTTCAAATCGGTATTTACGTAAAATAAACCCCATGTTTTTTTTATGTCGACAAAACCCCATGTTAAAATACAATGTTTTATTAGTTGGTTTCTTTTACCTTTTTGGTATTATTTCGAATCTCTGATTTCGCCGTCTTCGTTTACCCTCTCTCAGAAATATTTCTAAGCTTCTTTCGGAGATTTTTTTTTTATAGGTGAATAATTTTCTTTTTTCCTTCTTTCTTTTCTTCTCTTTTTCGATTACTTGTTAAAGGTTTCGTTTTCTAATTTGCTCTTTAGAGTATAGTGCAGTGGTGGAGAGCAAGTTGAGATGGGTTCAGATCATTTCTTGTTAAGAAGGGTTGGTCGTATGGTTCCATTGGACTGTCATGGAACTGTACCGAACTTGAGGACCATCCGGTTCAGTTTCCGGATCTAGAAATTGGGAACCGCTCCTTTTGGTCTAGTTCTTGGTTCTTGGATGGGACTGTATCTGATCGAGAACCGATCATTCCTATTTAGTAGCATAGCCGTCATTAACTAGTTCCATAATTAAACATTGATATGTGTCTCTTTCTCCCTCCCTCAACTTGGAGTTCTACTAGTGTGTGCCCGAAAATTTTCCTTTTTTGAAACGTTCAAAGATCTTACATTGGGCCCACTTTTTCCTAATGGTCAGGCCGGACCCCTCACACTAGAGGGCCGTGTCGGGTATGGGCTCAATTGTGCCGTGCTTGGGCTGGCATGGTCCGTTGGCCATGGCTAGTTAGGAATAGAGATGATCGATTTTAGGATGGTCAGTTCCCAACCTGGAATTAGAACTATTCCCTCTAGAATCGAAAACCGTCTGTTAAGGACCGATTTTGAAAAATTGAAATTGGAAACCGCTCGTCGGTTCCGTGGATGGAATTGGTCTCACTAAGTTTTACGCGATCAGTGGCTTGTTTCCAAGCAAGCCATGAACAAGTCTCACCAAGCTTCTTTTTTGCAGTAACACATGCCATGTTTTTTTTTATTGCCTTGTAGTTTGTAAAAAATCTTCAAACACATGCAAAGAATACTTCACTTTTCTCTCAGTACATTCTAACAATGAGTAAATTAAAATAACTAAAAACGGGGCAAATGGTACTGACAACAAATGAGGGCGATCGAGAGCGAGAGAAGGATGTGAGGTCGCGAGTCATATTTGCGAGCAATGGCCAGACGCACATTTGAGAGTGGATGAGAATCAAGAGTCAAGAGATGGAGTGACCGAGATAAGACGAGATGAAACAACTGTTGAGTGAGATTAGAGATTTAGAATTTTAATATATAATATAATATATAATACCAGTAGGTCTAGGTGAGCAGGTGGACAGTTCCACATTTGAAACGAGGAATTTGACCGATACTCATTAGTTCCCCGTTTATTGGAATTGGGAACTGGACTTGTTCCCTTGAGACTCACCAATTCTAGGCCGATTTAGTTCGGTTCTACGTAGTTTGGGAGATTCCTGATTTCTTTACACACCCCTAGTGTGTTAAAGTTTGAATTTAGGTGGGCTTTTCGGGAAAATTAGATCATGAACCAAATGACAAGGAAAGCTATGTTACACGGACACGCCATTTTTCAAAATTTTGGCGTGTCGGACACTCGGACTCGTGTCGGACACTCGGACACTTCCGGACACGTTGACCTTGGGTCAACGCGAGTCCCTCGCGTGTCCAGTGGTAAAATGGGTCAGAAACTCAAATTTTTTGACGTAATTATCACCTTAGCTGTATTAGATGCATCAACATAGCAGATATTTTGATGAAAGTATTGCAAACTTTTACATTCGTTGGAATTCTTTCAATTCTTTAATACAATTTAGCTTATGAGAAGGAGCCACCATTAAAAATATACATATAATATATAACGTGTCCCAGCGTGTCGGAATTCTCTATTTTTTGAGAATTCACGTGTCGGCGTGTCGTGTCGTGTCGTGTCGCGTGTCGTGTCTCGTATCGGTGTAACATAGAAGGAAAGTTATGTAATGTGCAAAGGAGCAAGTTTGACTACCTATGCCACAAAATGCAGAGAGTGTCATGTTGTGACCCTTGCGTTTCGACTTCAAGTCGCATTTTACTTAATCCACGAGATTAATGAGATTTTCGTCCGAGATTTTTGTCTAGCCCGATTTCGTTTTACTTAAGACGAGCATATAGCCAGTTAAAAAATTACCATCTTCACCCAATTACCCCCCTTAACTTGTTTTACTGGTTGACATTCACGGGATTGTGGAAGTTCTGCGGCTCTCCTTAAGTTTGGTTTTCTGGGCTACTACTCGCCGCCACTGGCTATTCGCAAATCCTACCGCAGATCCTCCGTCCCCATCTGGGTCAAATAACAATTTGGCCGGGAGGACCACACTCGTACTCGTATTGTGAAGAACTTGCAGATTCAGACCTTTAAGTTTTCTCCTCTTTTTGGCCGAAGCTTTCGAATGTTTGAGAAGCGTCTCATAGTTATACATGCCAAAGTTGCGAATTCTTGACAGTATGTCCATCAATGTAGCTGCAAATAATGCCGATTTCGTTTCAGCGTTACATGCTTGTTTGATCCTGAAAGTGAGATTCCATTTGAGTTGCCAGTTGTTTAATTCGTTATGTTTGGCCCTCATCATGATGTTGATTCGTCGAAGATTAGTTAAGAGAAATGTCACCATCTCTACGAGAATCTATGAATTTAGTACACCCCACTTAGGACAAGATCGATGACTTCTGGACCTGCATTAGGGAGTGCAGAGACATTTTGTTCTCCAGTTTAACGAAAAGAGAATGAAGGCTGTGGTGATAACAAGTGAAGGTGGACCAGAAGTTCTCAGGATTCAAGAAGTGGGAGAACCAGAAATCAAAGAAGATGAGGTGCTGATCACAGTGTCGGCTTCGGCATTGAATTTAGGCGACGCATACCAAAGGAAAGGCCTTTATCCTCCTCCACCAGGATCGAGCACATACCTGGGTCTTGAATGTTCTGGCGTCGTGGAAGCCGTGGGCACGAATGTCTGTCGTTGGAGAATCGGAGATCAGGTGAATCTTGATTTGGCCAACGCATTTTGGTCTTGGTACTGTGATCCGATCTGTCTATTCAATGACAGCTAAGTCTTGCCTGTTTGGGTGATTCACGGTATTTTATTTGTTCACAAAGGATGATGAGTGTTTTAAAAGATGCTTAAAAGGATACATTGTCCGCGGAAAAGTTATTTCCGTATGTGGGGTTTGATCAGTGATGCGATAATGTGAAAGTTTTATCCACTGCATTTTAGTTCATTCCGGAATTTGTGATCCTGTATTGTTCATTCAATTAGTGATGTGAATTTATCTGGATGGTTTAACTACAGGTTTGTGCACTTCTCAACGGGGGAGGATATGCCGAGAAAGTCGCTGTACCGGAGGGGCAAGTGCTTCCGGTTCCGCCAGGTATCTCTGTCACAGACGCGGCTAGTTTGCCGGAGGTGGCATGCACCGTTTGGTCCACCGTTTTCATGAGGAGCCGGCTCTCCACAGGAGAAACATTCTTGGTAACTTCTCTCAGCCTGCTTGTCAAATCAATTGGTGTATTGTCCAGAACTTTTGACTACTGTACTTGGTTAAAGCATCTACTTTCCGGTAATTTTTCCTCATCTCTTCATTCATTCTTAACCTTTGCTAAGTTTGGTTTAATGTATGAGTCGTTCAATGACGCGACTATATCATCTCTTTTGTTGTTTTCATTTCAGTAAAAAGTTCATCGGTTCTTGTATCGTCAAATCAGTACGATCCGTTCTTCAATAGAAAGCGCGAGTGTCCGATGTTTCAGTGTCCATTATGCTCTTGCCTGAATGAGTCTCTCGTGCACGAACGACTACATAAGCCATGAACTGATGCCTTACGATGTCTAGGTTCATGGAGGTTCCAGTGGAATCGGTACATTCGCGGCCCAAATGGCGAAGTACCATGGTGCCCGAGTCTTTGTCACGGCAGGTACATCAAGATCTTTTTTTTTTTTTTTCACAAATTGATTGTACCGAGTGTTATACTTGCTGATCTATCTTCAGTGTCTCTTAAACGCCAGGTAGTGAGGAAAAGTTAGCTGCTTGCAAGGATCTCGGAGCCGACGTATGCATCAATTACAAGACCGAGGACTTTGTCGCCCGAGTAAAGGAAGAAACAGAACAGAGAGGTATATAACTGCAATTCCCTTTGCATCCGCGCTCATAGAATTCTTAGCCCTTGGATTACCAGTCCTCCTGATTCATTAGAGAATGGAGATTTTTGATAAAGAGCTATGCATGGATTAGTGCAACTTCAGCATATGATGAATGATATCACCCGAAAGAGCAGTGTGCAGAGGAATCACACTGATTTCGTCCTCTGATAACCCAGATCTTGACCGTTCTTACAAAAATTTTAAAGTCATTAGTCTGCAAATGACGTTGAATGAAGTCGCAGCACGGCGAGATGCTTGTGTTTTGCTACCATAATTTTTCAAGAGGCTCAGCTACTGAAAAACCTGCTTCTATAGCAGGAGTCGATGTCATTTTGGACTGTGTCGGAGCATCCTACCTCCAGAGAAACCTCGATTGCTTGAATTTCGACGGAAGGCTCTTCATCATCGGTTTTCTGGGCGGAGTAGCGACACAGGTCGATCTGAGTGGTCTGCTCGCCAAACGTCTGACAGTCCAAGGTACAGAAACTACCGTATTCGTGACCGGATTTTAACTTCAGTTTTCTTGTGGTTTCTGGTCATTAATTTCAACTTCAGGAAATTAATTTCAGGTTCGAGAGTGCGATCTCCATCGGAAAGCATTGAAGTGTTACTAATATTTGAAGATGTTTGAAAGTTCTCTTTTTTCTTAGTGATGATTTATTCCTCACCTTCCTCTGGGCAAAAGCTAATGACTCTGCTAGTAGAATTGCATCCACTTTCTTTCCTTCTGCAGAACAGAGACATTCTCCCCTTTTAAGTGTATTGTTACGCATTTGTAGCTGCCGGCCTGCGATACAGAAGTCCAGAAAATAAAGCCGCGATCGTGACGGAGGTCGAGCGGAATGTTTGGCCGGCAGTCGCTGAAGGCAAGGTGAAGCCTGTGGTGTTCAAGTGTTTTTCTCTATCCGAAGCAGCGGAAGCGCACCGGCTTATTGAGAGCAGCAAACACATTGGCAAGATACTGCTCCTTCCTTGAAGTCGCGGCACGTGTGGAAGTGACTCGAAAGCAGCATCCGGATACAGGCTTCTTAAAGAGTTGTCTGCTGTACCATCGGCTCCGATGAACATGACACACTTGTGTTGAACTCGTAACAAGGTGGGTTTCTACTTGCGATGGATTTATGAACGTAAGAGACGATTTTAATGTGCCTTTTGCCTGTCGCTACTGCTTTCGTGGTTGGAACAACTCATGAACTCATGCATGGTCGAACCGTAGAAGACACCGAACCAGTGATTTGTCGAAGTGTTCCTTCTCGAAATTGAAACAGATAGAAATTTACAGAAGCATTCAACTTCGGTGACCCACCAGAGCTGCAGTTTTGGATCATTAAACACATACTCTGAGAGGGCGTAAGAACTTATCCAGTAAAGTGATGTTATATGGAGGGAAAATGACACAAACGGATTATTGACTTTGGTCTAATGTGCAAAGTAATTTCTGAACGTTAAATTTATCCAATGCGGTCCTTAAATTTTAAATTTATTCAATATAGTGTATGAACTTTTGATACATATTTAATTTAGTCCGTAAATAATACAAGAATGTTTAATATCGATCAACATCGAATATTTTTTTATAGTTCAGAGACTAGATTGAATATAAAAAAAAAATTATGGACTTGTTGAACAAATTAAAAGGTGAGGGACCACATTGCATACTTAGCTAATATTTAGGAATTACTTGTGTGTCATTATCCCTTATAAGAAATTATATAGCCATGTAATATTTTTCCCACTTCACATGATATAAAAGCAAAAGGCACCAGTTCATTTAAAACCCACGTGCACACTGAAAAGTCATATCAATCTATGATGTGGAAGCCCGAAGACATTGAAGAAAAAGGACATGGTGTTAATTAACTCACGGATTTTGGGACCAATATACTCGTAAGCAGTTAGATAAATAAGAGGTTTAATATCTCAATATTCTATCGCTCCCGTCTCAAAAAATTTGAGCCGAGAATCTTTTGCTCTGCTTAAATTGTTCGATGAATACCTATTTTAATATTTCAATATTTCATCACTTTCGCCTCGAAAGATTTAGACTCGAAACTTTCTAGGGGCTTAAAATCTTGCACGAACGTGGTTTAATGGTTCAGTACGTAGAGTTTATACTCAAAACACCCCAGTCAAACACGCCAGCGAATTCCTTCTGTCTTTTTTCGAAAGACGAAGAACCCATGTGAGGTCAATGGGTAGAAAGATTGGCGTGATAAGCTATCGGATGATTCAAAACAACCCAATCAGAGAAGAAGATGCGTGTTCAACATTTGCGACGATACTCGTCGGAACAAAACGAGAAGAATTGGCAGTAGCCTAGTAGGCGCACTGAATTCCCTGGAAGGACCCCACCAGCTGACCCCAGGAGCGTAGAAAATCGACACGCTTTGGCGAATCTTTCTCTTCTCTTTGCATTAATTTGAGCTCGTCAACTTAACTCAACTTGGCGTATAACGCGCGGATTATCTTTATCGTCACGTTGTCCGTGGATAAGGGGGTACCACTCTTTCTGTCCGGAGGAGGATCAGAATATAGGCTCGTCCATGTATGACCTCGACTGTCCCGAGTCAGCTCGGCCGTCGCGTTCGATCCACTTGTCCGCCATTACAGTCGTCCCGTTCGAACCTTACGGTTCACTGGTTCGTGGTCTCCAAAGGACACGCAGGTACTCGCTTGTCGTCTCCTTGGAAAAGCAGAGGCTCCTCCGTAGTCAACTTCTCTCTCTCTCTCTCTCTCTCTCTCTCTCTCTCTCTCTCTCTCTCTCGTGGCCGAAGCTGGGGGCTTGAATTCTCCGTGCAACGTTTCAAAGCAAAACGATTCTTCGTTGTTGATATTTCTTCTCGTCAGAAGTTGCGGGGGAATTGCATTTTTTTTTCTGTTATTTCATATTATTCTTTTTGCCGTTGTTAATCTCTATTGTCAACTGCTTCCATGATTTGTTTCATAGCATGCAGGATCGTTGTCAAGCCCAAACAGCCATACCATGCCATACCATATCTCTCTCTTCTCTCTGCCTCCCCGAAATTAAGATTGAAATCAGGGGGAAAAGAGGAGAATCATGAGCCCTATTAGACTTTGGTATACATTGGGTAGACAAGTCAAACAAATGGGTCGAGTTAGATCATGTGATGCGACTCAAATAGATCTATTTAACCCGTTTATGACTCATTTATCACAATGCAAAACTAGTAACCTATTCCTAACTTATACCTGATCCGACTCATATTACTAAAATACTTTCACATTTAATTCAATCTAAGAAAGCTCATATTCAAAGTGAGGTGAGAGTGTATAATGAGTTAACATGAGAGAGAATCAAAAGAGAGTTAGAGATATATGTTGGGTCTAAATAAGTTGTAAACTCATATATGACCCATTCATGACTCATTTAAAAAGGTTGAACATTGTTCTAAGATATGTATGGTAGGTTTCAGATCTCAAAACTTGGGGAACCAGTTTAAATATGTAGGTTCCACGTTTCAAGTAGGTAAAACCTGAAATTAGAACAAGTTTTTATGTTTTTCTTGGTGTAGGCCCTTGCACAATTTTGCGGTATTTCGTGGCGCCGATGATGAGTGTGTAATCTGAAATCACTAGTCTGAGCTTTATTTTCAACGATATTTAGACTGTGATTTTTACTTTGTTAGCATTTTATAATTATTTGTATTATGTGTAAATATGAGTTATGGTTAGTTGATTATAACAACAAGTGGTGGTTATTTAATGTGATAATTCACTATAATTGTTCAATTAAGAATACATGTGGAACTTGGGTAGATCCTAAAACTTATGACAATGCCAGGTTCCAAAAAATAAGTAACCTAGTCTGACTGGTACGTTCCATATTCTTGGTCAACCTGAATGATTCTTGAAACCGCTCAGCTCCATCAATTTATAACCCATTTAACCCTCATCACCTATTTATTGAATATAACTAATCAATTTAATAACTCAGCCCATTATTTATGAGTTAAGAAGTGAGTTTGTGACTCATTTTGACAGGTCTAATCTTGGGTTAAAGGACTTTTGATTCACAATGACAATTGATGAGTACTATAATGTGCTCCTTAATTTTCTTCTTGTATGAATGAGGCGATATCGCCGATATGCCACCTCTTTAAGTCCAAAAACACCACAATCAAAAGTAGATAAGATCATGACCGATAAAGGGGGGGGGGGTTATCTTTGTCTTACGTTTAATTATGTCATTTTGAGGGATAGTTATGGCCAATACTTTAGTTGCAAAGTTGAATTTGATTAATGTCATTCGTAAATTTTAGTTCAAGGTGTAATGTCGTCTTTGAACTTTAAAATGTGTTCAATATAGTCCTTGTACATTTGATACATGTTCAATTAATCCCTAAACTATATAAAAATGTTCAATGTTGTCCTTTCATTAATTCAAGTTCAAGGTCAATATTAAATATTTTCATATATTTTAAGGACTAGATTGAACATACCCAAAAAATTTAGAGGTTTTATTGAACAAATTGAAAATTTGGGGATGAAATTGCACATAAAGATATAGTTTAGGAATCACATCGAACAAATTAAAAATTTAGGGATCACATTGTATATTTGGCCAAAGTTTAGGAACTATTTGTGTCATTATCTGTTAGAAGAAAGTTGTATAGCTATATAATATTTTTCCCACTTAGATACAAAATTCACATGATATAAAACAAAACGCACTAGTTCATTGAAACCTATGTGCACCCTTAAAAGTCATATCAATCCATGATAAGCAGCACATATAGAAGCCCAAAGACATTGAAGAAAAAAGAACATGGAATCAATATGCTGGCAAAGCACTTCATAAATGCGTGGTTTAATATCTAAATATTCTATCGCTTCCGCCTTAAAAAAATTCAAGCTAATGATCTTTTGCTCTGCTTAAATTGTTCGATGAATACTTGATTCAATATTTAAATATTCTATCACTTTCGCTATGAAAAATTTGAAATCAAAACTTCCTACGCTACTTAAAATGTCGTATGAATGTATGGTTCAATATTTTGATATATATATATTAAATTAATGTCTCGAGTTTGAACTCATGTACGAAATTGATCCAACAGAAAGATTTGTTCTTTAGTGAAAAATATCCTAAGTCCAACTTTGACCAAGTTCAAGAGTTTGAATCCAATTCGCTGTAGATTGACCAAATTAAGGACGAGGCACGCATATATTTTAGGTTAATATCGCAATCTGGTACACCTGTAATAAATTTACCCCAAATTATTTTTTTTACCATGAAAAAATTCCAAACCGGTACACCTGTGACATATTTACCTCAAACTATTTTTTTATCACCAAAAAATCCCAAATCAATATATCTGTGATAAATTTATCTTAAACTAATTTTTTTACCACGAAAAATCCCAAACTATTACGCTTGTGATAAGTTTACCATTCGTTATATTGGATTAATACCACAAAAAATCTCAAATTGATATACCTATAATAAACAAAGGGTAAAAACCCCAAACTATTATATCTGTGAACTGTCGATTGCCATCCAACTCAGTAATTTGACGTTAAATTTAATGAAAAATAAAAGAGGGTAAATTTATTACAAGTGTATCAGTTTGGGGTAAATTTGTCATAATTGTATCAGTTTGGAATTTTTTATGGTCAAGAAAATAGTTTGGGGTAAATTTATCTTAAGTGTATCAATTTAAATTTTCCCATGGTATTAATCATGTATTTTATAGTGATTATTTAGTGTGACCCAAATATGAAAGTAGGCCATATATTTGTGGATTATCAAAAGAAAGAGTCCTCTAACTCGGTTATATAGCTACATAAGAAAGTCAGACTCCGCATAAAAAAAGGGCAGCAGGAGAGTGGGTTCTTCAGGAAAAATAAAGCAAAGTTACACAATCATTTGTTCAAAGAAATCAACTTCCGGTCCCAAACTCAATGTTTGCATCACCGATCAAACAAATACACCATGAGGACATACCATAATTGCCACATATTAGATTCCATCTTTATAGTCTTTAGAGTTCCATTTTCAATAGTAGAGAGGGAGAGAACGTCGTTTATTCTCTATGTTGATGTGTTCTTTTTAGAATACAACCGACAGAAGGGAGGAAAAAAAAAGGAGAAGTTACATCTATAAAAAAAAAAACGTGACTTTTCCAAGTTCAAAAAGTAATTGCTGGCAATTATCTGCAATGGTTTGGGTATGGTTGTCCACATGAGCAGTACACCAAAAGACCCATACTCCACCACAAAGAAAAGTCCCAATTCAAGCGACACGAAGATTTTCGAATATTTGGTGATTTTGTGCGTGAGAGAGCTTTGTTGATTTGGTGAATAGGACGCTCACATTGGACGCACACAGAGCTTTGAACAAGGTGGGATTTTGTGCTATGAATTATGTGAGATTTTTTTTGGGACAATTACCAACTGTTCAAAAAGCTTAAATTTAAACTGTTGGATGAATGTGTGGTTTAATATTTAGTTACTCTAACACTCCCATCATACTTAGTATAGGCTTTTTGCTGAATATTAAGCGTTGAAATATATCAATGGAGAGGCAAATAGGAGCTTAGAAAGATTTGAACTTGAGACCTCTTACTCTGATACCATGTAAGATTTTTGTCGAACTGCTGCAAACTATTCCAAAAGCTTAAACTTAAATTGTTGGATGAATGTGTGGTTTAATGTTTAATTACTCTAACAAATTCATCATCCAATCAAGACATTTTCTCCATGAAGTCGTGAATGTTTGAACGGTGAGGGAAACACTCGAGCGTATGAATAATTGTAAGTCTAATTCTCCTATTATAGTGGATTATTTATTGCAAGCTCTTTCCGTGGATGTAAATATTCAAACCACGTGAATATTTAGTATACTTTATTGTTCTTCATTTATTTCTCTGATAATTTTGTATGATTTATTTGTAGGATGCGTTAGCATTTTCGCGTTTTATCTCTGTAATATAGAGTTTAGACTCGAAACAGCCCAGTCAAACTGGCGAGCGAATTCCTCTCGTCTTTCTCGAAAGACGAAGAACAGGCACGAGGTAAATGGAGATAAAGAGTGGCATGATAAGCTATCGGACGATTCGCAACATCCCAGTCAGAGAAGAAGTTCCGTGTTCAACATTTGCGACAAATCAATCGGAACAAAACGAGAAGAGAATTGGTAGTACGAAGTAGGTCCGCCTGTGTCCTCAGGAAGGACCTGACCGGCTGAACACAGGAGCGAAGAAAATCCAACTTATTGCGAATCTTTTATTTCGTTTCCCTTACTTTAAGCTCGTCAACTCAACTTAAACTTTCGACCCAAAAAAAAAAAAAAAAAACTTAACCTGGTGCATGACGCACGGATTGTCTTATCACCACGTTGTCCGTGGACAAGCCGGTACCACTTTTCTGTCCGGAGGAGGAGGAGTAGAATAGAGGCTCGTCCAGGTCTGACCTTGACCGTACCGAGTCAGCTCGGCCGTCGTGTTGGATCCGCTTGTCCGCCATTGCGGTCGTCCCGTTCAAACCTGGGGGCTAACCGGTTCGTGGTCTCCAAGGACACGCACGCGTTCGCTTGTCGTCTCCTTCTAAAGCGGAGGATCCTCCCTCGTCAACCACTCTCTCTCTCTCTCTCTCTCTCTCTCTCTCTCTCGTGGACAAAGCTGGGGGCTCGAATTCTGCGTGCAACGTTTCAAAGCAAAAGCGATTCTTCGTTGTTGATATTTCTTCTCATCAGAAGTTGCGTGGGAATTCCATGTTTCCGTTATTTTATGCTACTTCTTTTGGCCGTTGTTCTTGATCTCTATTTTTCAACTGCTTGTATGATTTGCTTCACGTAATGCAGGATCATTGCCATGCCCAATCAGCCATGCCATCTCGCTCTCTCCCTTCCCAAAATTAAGATGGAGATTTTTTTTTTTGGGGGGGGGGGGATTATGAGCCTTTTTTGACTTTAGTATATCTTGGATAAACCCATTTAACCCGTCTATAACTTATTTATTACAATTCAAATGTAAGGACTCATACGCTATTCATACCCCCAAACTGACCCATATTCCTATAACACTTTTATATTTAATCTAATATAGAAAAATTCATATCCAAACTGAGATGAGAGTATAGAGTGAATAATAAGAATGAGATCTAGTGAGGATGAGAGAGGATAAAGAGAGGGAGAGAGTCATCAAGGTCGCTTGGATATATGTAAGTTGTAAATCCATTTATGACCCATTTAACACTTATATTATGTTTAAATCTATTTGTGACCCATTTTGCAGATCTAATCTTGGATTAAAAAACCATTTGATCCACAATGACAATTGATGAGTAATATAATGTGTCCCTTACTGTTGTCCTTTTATGTATGAGGCGACATGCCACCTCTCCAAGTCCAAACCCACCGCAATCAAAGGTAGATAAGATCATGACCGATAAGGTGGGGGACATTATCTTTGTCTTAGGTTTAATCATGTCATTTTGAGAGATGGTTGTGGTTGGTGCTTTAGTTCCAAAGTCAATTTTGGTCTTATTTATGAGGGAAAAGCATCTATTCCACGCTGCATTATTACTAGGAAATATACTATTTAAGCGCATTGATATGACATTTCAATCCCAATTCCGTGGTGCATTTTATTGTGCTAAGTATGATAATTATAATGCCATAATCATGGAATAAGAACGAAAGAAAACATCAACCCCCGTCTTGACTCTCATGTGCAAACTAAATCAAAGCATACCGTTTCTCCCTCTCTAGAGTCGACAAAATGGAGTTATTAAATGGGCTACGAGAAAAGTTGAAACTTGACCCTAATACCAATTCAAAAGATTCAAACTCACATAGATAAGTCATGTTAAATAGTAGACCGATACATATATGCAAAGAAAAAAAGAAAAGAAAAAGACGAATTATTCTTTGACATTGTTCCATTGACACGAGCTAGTCGGAGAACGGCGATCTGCCGAATACTTTTCTCAATCAGAAACAGATGCCCTCATTTCATGTTGACCCCCCCCCCCCCCCAAAAAAAAGAAAAAAGAAAAAAGATGGCTAACCCATACAATTCATAGGGCCTTGCCTTTTTAAACCACAATGCATGGTCTTCGTCAAACGTCAAAACGCACATGAGGACAAAAAGGAAAATCTGTGGCTTCGAATTGGTGCTGTTGTCCATTATCTGTCGGAAAATTTGATTTAAGAATAAGATGAACAATATAATAGACTTTGAGGCTAAATAGCACTCTTTTTAAAAAATTATTTGCTACACAATATTGTTAATAATTACTGACAAAAATCCTTCAGAATAAAACCGTCTCAAGCAAGAATATTAGACAACAATTCTTATATTTCTCCAAAAACTTTCTAAGAAATAAGCAAAAACAAAGATTGTACTTCTCTTGTTTGGAAAGAATGAAAATTGAATAAGAATTATTCTCAAAATGGACAGAACACTTGAATATATAACAAAAAATGAACACTTCTTTTTGTATCTGAAAAGTAGTTAATTCTCCTTTGTGTCTAAAACATTTACCTTTTCATTTTTTGAAATTTTTTTTGTATAATTGCAACTATTTGAAGGTCTAAAACTACTAACTTGAACAAATACAATTATGCACGTCTAAAAGGGGCAGCCCAGTGCACGATAGCATCCCCGTAAGGCGAGGGTCCGGGGAAAGGCCCCACCACAAAGGTGAAAATGAGGCAAACCTTACTCTGCATTTGCAAGAGGCTGCGTCCAAGGTTCGAACCCATGACCTTCAGATCACACGACAACACCTTAACCAGATGCGCCAAGGCTCCCCTTCACAATTATGCACGTCTAAACTATCAAATTTGAAAAGTTGCAACTATTGAACATAATTAATCAATCAAAATTAGAAATTAATATTAAAAATAATAATAACTCCTAAGTGAATAGTTGCACTGTTTTGCTATGATATTACAATTAATTTTTATTAAATTTAACTTCAAAATAATAAAAATAAAAATATGATTATTGATTAATGATGATTATTACTCACAACCGCGCCAAGTGCGCCTAATAAACGCGCACTCGCACACGAACATAGTGAGATCTAGTGCATTTGCCAATTTCTTTATTTTAAAAGATCATATAGTCTTCTAATTAATAAAGAGACTTACACTCTTCTTTTTATCCTATGTGGAATTGGAAAAGGCAATTTTTATTTGTTTTACAAACAAACTTCAACATTATCATCTTCTTCCTTTGACGCCAATAAATATTGCAAAGAATTTTATGGCCACCCAACTGCAAGTTGCGAAAACGGTACCTTAGATCTCCATGCTAGAAGCTAGAACCCAGCATTGGAGAAAAAAAGGATTTGTGCACATGATTTGAAATCCATTATTTTTTATACGAAATCATGACAAGTCAGAGCTCAAGGTGTTTTTCCTCTATTGCCGTTTGCATCATTGGCTCAATGAGACTGTCCCTCACGAATCATATTCGATAACTACTCCTCCTGTGAGGTCATTTGTACATCAAGGTTAGAGAAGAACTTAAATACTATTTATATAGTTTTCAGCCACAGACCCTCTCGTCACAGGTCAAGCACTACTTGGCCAACACAAGCCAGCCCCATATTAGATTAATTAACAATATTTATATCTTACTTTATTATACCAATCCCGTAATACAGTAAATTTCAATCTCACTTAATGTAGCCTACATAAAATAAATAAATAAATAAATAAATAAAACCTCTTAAGCCAATAATTGCATCAATGCATAAATGGTGATCCTAAGTGCTACAAGGTGGTTGTGTATGTTGCCTTCCACCATTGCCTTGTCATTTGATGTACAAATCTCCAAAAGGATTATTTACAGGTTGCTTCCATCTATTTGAAAGTCAGAAAGAAGAAAGCTCCACAACTGGTCAGAGATTCCTTCCACGCTCTCACAATTTGCTTTTGCAAAAGTCAAAGGTCGACCCCTCTTTGATTATGAGACATTCGCTTCTTGCCAGTTGCCAGTTATTACCTAACATGTGTATAAATCTCTCCTTCCCACCCTTTACGTCTAAGCAATAATTTAGACATCAGATCACCATCTCCATAACTCTTCACCCACTTCAAATCTCTCTCTCTCTCTCTCTCTCCCTCTCTCTCTCTCTCTCTCTAACTCACCTATGTTGGCAAAGAAGATGGTTTCCTTCAAGAAATTGGCAAAGAAGGCCAAGACGATGGGCGGCAGGGCGGACCAAGAGCAGTCACCGCACCACGAGTTCCTGCTCGGCGAGTTCGAGGACGAAGCGTCCTCGTCCCCGAAGACACCCGACGGCTTCTTCGCGGTCTACGTGGGGGATGAGCACCGGAGGTTCGTGGTGCCCACAGGCTTCCTCTCACACCCTCTTTTCAAAATCCTGCTAGAGAAGGCGTCCGACGAGTTCGGGTTCGAGCAGCGGGAAAGGCTGGTGGTTCCATGCAGCGTGTCCACATTCCAAGAGGTGTTGAGTGCTATTGAGGGCTGCAACGGGAGGTTCGACTTTGGGAAACTGGTGGAAGAGTTCATATAGTGTATGGATGATGAAGCTACCGGATGTTGAACAAATAGATTTTGCATTAGGGAGGTGTTTCTGTGAGGGAGTAATTGAAAGTTCTGGGTCAAATTAACATGGTCTTGATTCTCCCTTTTCTTGTTTTAGAGTGTATGAACATACTCGAAATGGATCATATGTGATCTAGCATCAGCTCCCACCGTGAAATCAATTCATGGTCGAGCTCCAATTGTGAAGGAATGAGAAAGCTTCGATATCTTAGGGTACTCATATTTTTCTAAGTGGTGTGAGCGGTATACCTTCTCTCCATCCATGAGTCCTTCGGGTCACTGTATGATATAACGAGGAGAAAGATGGAGGAAGAACAAGCATTGCTCGAACCGCAGTGTGATGTTATTTAAGCTAAGCAAAAAATTAGCAGTTAATTTTGCCTAAGAGAGCGAAAGAGAGAAGTAAACTCTTAGCAGCTATGTATTATACAAAGCGATTTGCTTCAACGTCTCTTGTGGACGAGGAAACTTTCAAGCATATGTTGTGTACTAAGACATGTCGAAGGAGTGATTTTCTTCCTAGTTACTTAGGTGGTTGTCAGAAACGAAATATGAAAGTGTTTTGAGTCTAAAAGTAAGAATGATGCCTCGTCGAGATTTGTCGTCCGTTTTGTGTTTTCAGTTCGTAAAGCCATTTAATTCTGGATAGTTTCTTCAATTCATTAATGGAGACGTGTCCATGCCCACAAGAACTTCATAAGCGCGAGGACGAGGATCCCCTAGCCTCGCAAGGTGCTTCCCTTGATGTCTCGACAAATTTTCGACAGGGTTCTTGTTCTGTCTCAAAATCCTTGTGAATAATTGGGTTTTGGATAGGGACCAGAGAGCGCGATAGGCCCGAGGCATGGTTTGGAGGTGCCGGTGGTGCGACGAAGTAGGAGACTAGGCACCTGACCGACCATTCAAGGCCGATAGCCCGGGAGGCGGGCGGGGAAAATAAACAAAAACGAAACTCCAAGTAGAAAAAACCCAAGTAATGTTTCATTGTGTGTTTCCATAAGAGTGGCAAAAACCCTACTAGAGCAAAACCTAGCCCTGGAAATCTACATAATTGATCTTTTCCCGAAATCACATCCACACATTTTTGCCTTTAATTGGTCAACGGAAGGATGAATCTCCAATGCTGTCTAGGTAGGACACACATTGTAGGGCTGTGAGGATAGAAATTAGAGCGCATTTGCTGGGGAACATCAGTGCTTGATCGAACGGAAGTCACGGCCAACAATGGGGAAATAGTTCATTGGACTTGGAACTGAAATCCGGATCGTGCTCCGACATTAAGGGCCGAGCAATTCTCTCATTCAAACTCATATTTCATTCTTTCAAAGGAAAATGACATAAATGATATTTGAACTTTGACTTCATCTACAATGCGGCCCCTTAAAATTTTAATTTATTCAATATGATTCTTGAAATTTTGATACATATTCAATATAATCCATGAACTATATGAAAATATTCAATATAATTCTTTTGTTAATTTAAGATCATGGACAATAATTGACATTTTCGTATGGACCAAAGACTAAATTAAACGTGTACCAAATGTTCAGATATTACATTAAACAAGTTAAAAAATCGAGGAACCATATTATTCATTGGACTAAAATTCAAGGATCACATTGGGCAAATTAAAAGTTCAGAGATCACGTTAAATATTGGGTCAAAATTAAAGAAGTGTTCGTGTCATTTTTCCTTCCTTTAAGCCATCGATTTTGATCCCGTTTGGTCCCGCAAAAAAGGACCGGGTCCATTGGCGGACTTGGGAAAGTTGTTTTGATTTGAAAAGGAGGGACGGTTCACGTTCTATGGCTATTAATAACGCCCTTTCCCCCCACAAGTTCTTGCTTGTACATAAAATCGAAATATGTTAGGAATGAGAAATTAAAAATAATGAAGGAATGGAAAAAAAAAAACTTTTGAAAAGCCAAAGGGTGCCACCTCGTTTGCCCCCTTTGACCGGGTCATTAAGAAAAGTAGAAACCATAAGGAAATCCTTTAATATACGAAAATCTTCTCAAAATCGATTCTTCAATTTAATAGTATAAAAAATTGTTATATGTCTCGGGTCACTTGTAATTCGTTTGGTACACAGCCTACATATATCACCATTGATAGATGCTTATAGTTTGCCGCGAACTCAATAATGATGACAATAAATTGTGTAAGAATTTAATTAAGTAGATTGTGTACTTAGCAAATAATCTCGGTATTAATATCGATAAACAAGCGAATATGAATGCATAGATTAGTATCTAATTCATGTGAAACAGAGTGTTGGCCAAGAAGTATGTGCCTTCACCTTAGTTAACCCAATATATATATAAACACACACCAAAAAGGATGGGGTAGTGTGAATTATAAAGTATCTTTGCCCGATAAGTATTGAGCGAGTTCATGAAATTTTTTCAGTAAGCTCACGGATCAAGTTACAAGCAACTAGCAAGCAGTCAGGATTGACGGCCCATTTGACAATGTGAAGAATTGAACGTATGACGTGTCCAAAATGCATGTATACAAGTCCTTTCTTTAATCACTAATAAAGTAGAAATTGTATCATCCAATAAGTCATGAATATATTGTAGTCCTAAGCATTTGCTCAAAATTCAATGTAGTTCTTTTGGCCAATTCTTGCCAATACCCCCAACACGAGGGTGTTCCAAGTGCTCCTAAGCATCGGCTGTTGTTGATCGACAGCGGCCTTCGCTGTTCGGACACATGCCGCCATTGCACCACTTGAGTGTCACCGTACCGTGACTCTATTCGTCAACATAGGCACCACTTACAGTAAGCACTTCGCTAGTACCACTTGTGTCCATTCTTTTGACCCTAGGTTTTGATCGTGACAGGATTCATTTCCTGAATCTATTGGAGGCATTCGATGCAAGCTTTCGGATTCGACTTATTGGATATGCAAAAGATGATGGATTCAATTGAATTCATCGGTTCAAATTTCTCGTGGAGTTGTTCAACTCGTGCTTGTGCTGATGTCTCTGCGAAGGTTTTGATTGGCCGACCAGTTGGTTACATGATCAGTGTCTTATGATCCTGTCATGAGTTTGACCCAACTCTGTTTTGCATCAAGTTTCAGACACCAGAAACTCGGTTTCCAGTGAATGAATTCTGCCCTAACAGACCTTTTTGGAGATGTAGTTTTGCATTGATTTGAAGTAAAATTGACAGAGCTCCTGAAAGAGTGTCTGCACGACACGAAAGGAAAGGGAGACGATCGACTACGATCTTATTGATGAACAAATTGTCCCGGTGGTGTTGTATGAATCAGAACGAAGCTTTTGCAGGAGCGGACTTTGATGGGAGGTACTCGGCAGTCCTTGCAGCCAATGTTGCAGCCAATGTTCTATACGCTGCATACGGTCAATGGAAGGAATGTCATGAAGCCCCCTGAAGAGGTTATGGATGAGGGTAGCGCATATTATGAAGTCGATTGTTAAGCGTCCCTGGGGCAAGAAGGTATGATTCATGTCCTTCAATCAATCAACTTCTGCAAGAATTCTCTTCATATCATCGATCAGCTTCTGCATCTGCTCCCTCGAATGCAGAGGAGACGGGTACACGCATGCGCAGTCCAGCTCTCCATCACGTATGGTGTCAAAGATTGCAATGGACGGGCCGATGCCATGGACGGAGGCACACCCGATGTAGTCTCTGACTCCGATCTCCTCGTGCAGCGTGTTCGAACTGTCGATAACGGTGTCCTCGAACACAGAAATGAAGGCTGTTCTGAGGGATGAAGACACGGTGAGGCCCGGGTTATCAATGGCCTTGCACATGAGGAAGTTGAGGTCAGCCATATCGGTGAAATGCTTGTTCCTGCTCTTGGCATTCGCGAAGGCTGTGTAGGTTCTCTTCGCAAGGTCCCATAGCTTTTCGCTTCCGCACACATCGTGCGTGTTGAGGATGGCTGAGTGATAGAACCCTGAAGTGAGTTCGAACAGAGCATCAGCAAGTTTTGGGGTTAGAGATGAACTGTGATGACTTACTACATAAAAAGATGTGGAGAGATTCGCTGGTACTAATAGCTTCTAATGATGCAGCTTGAACAGAGTAAAGTCCCGGACTCCATCTTTGCCTAAAGAATAGAGAAGAGAACTAAAGATGCCAATTGGCTGCAGACCATGTAAGACCCGAGTGAGTAGTTTCACCCACCTTGGACAGACAAAAGGTACTTAAAAAACGTTTTCAGCAGAGAAGAAAAGACAGAGTAGGCTTACCGGGCTGTTGAACAGAAAGAGGTGGGTCGAGATACGGACGGCAGTCGGCAAGGGTGATGACAGCATACTTCTCCCATTTGTCATCGGCGAGTTGCTTAGAGGCATGTGCCGCGATCAGGGCGGCCGCTGCCAGAGCGCCGCACAGTTTGATCTGTCTTGACTTGCATCCCTGCAGTGCTTCGCAACTTAGTATGTTTGGGCGACATATCACACGAAATCACTCATCAAGCATCACCAGAATCTGCTCTCCGGACATTTATGGACAGAAACACGTTTCCTACTCCAGCAATAGGCTTCAAGAACACACATTTCTACATCCAAGACAAACAATTCGGGCAAACTGAGAATACTAGTACAGGATGCCCACCGATTCTCCTATAGGCATTACCTACACAATGGTCTGTATCGACAACAGCTTTGTCAATGCCAATAGCTCAGACCTGAACAAAGGAACGACAGAGCTTTTCCTTTCCCTGTAATAAGTACTCTGAAATTCTCTAACCTAACGGTCATGATTCGGCCATTTAACGTGTGTCGAACACCTAAAACAAGCGCTCGAAGCATTCTAATCCTTCGAGATTGACGAACAATACAGACTCCAACCAGATCACGAGAGATCACATGTTCAGCTTTACGCATGGCCCGGTCGGTCGGTGATTGTATTGGGCAGAAGGTGATTAGTGACAATGCGACATTATGCTACACCATACGGCCACCGTCCTAGGCCCCTCCGGCATCCGGCACCAAGGAACAAAAATTTGAATGAGTTCATATGAATTCCAAACAGTGAAAGAGTTGCCAATTGGACCACGCAATGTCCCCGCTACTACTTATATATGCAAGTGTACCATTAATTTTTCATGAATTGCTGGGAGTGTTCTGCCTCAATTGACATTTCTACCTCTTTCCTGTCGCTCACTCTAGTTTAAAGAAATGAGGTCAACACGACCGCGAAATTCAAAGTTTTCCGGTTCGATCGAAACTCACCGCGACAAGCGTCTGAGTGTCCTCTCTGTTCATCTTCAACCTCACCATCCGAGAACACCTCGGCGGCTCCGCCTCCACGAATTCCAAGTTCGCGAGCCTGAACGAGTTCAGCGAGTAACCCAGCATGTCCATCCCACGCACCCAGAACGGCTTGTTCGCCTTCCCGCTCGGAATCAGTTCCTCGATCCCCAGATTAGCCTCCTCCTCCCCATTTCGGTCCTCTGCCGCTGCCGCCGCCGCCAGCAGCAGCTTCCGGAGCAGCGCCGCCGCCGCCGCCCGGTCGCACGCGGCCGTGTGGAGCCGGAGCGCCAGCGCCCACCGGTCCTCGCTCAGGTGGTACAGACTCGCGTGGAACACGTCGGCGTCGGCGTCGCCGGAGTCGCGCCATGGGTTCCGGCTCATCTCGTGCTCGAGGATGCCGTGAATCGGCGTCGTCCTAGCGGCGTCCCCGCCGTTGCCGTCTCCATCGTTCAAGATGCGGGTCGTGGCCGAGAGATCGAAAGGCGCGATCTCGAGGTGTGCGGACGAGGGGATGACGAAGGAGAAGGTGTTGGCGACGGGATCGAAGTGGATCCTGGAGCGGAGGATAGGGTGGGCCCTTTGGAGGTTGTGGAGGACATTTCGGAGAAGGGATAGGTCGGGGGGCTTGGCGAGGAGGAGGGCGAGGACGGTGATGCCGGTGCCGCCGGGGACGGCCCTGCACCAGCTGTATTCGGTGCCTCCCACGGGTCGCGTCGCGGGCTCCGGCAGCGGCTGGTCGGGGCTTTGGTCAGACATCATGGACGAGCGTAAAAGCAAGAGAATCGGACACCGGAACAGCAAATGTGACTGAGCTTCGCACTTTCGCCGAAGCTTCACCCTTTCGTCGAAGCAAAGAGCTTTGCAAGTCTCTACACATAAAACTTTTCCCCCTTTCTCTGCGATTGCTTCGTCTTGAATTATAACGCGGAGTCACATGTGACATATGATCAGAAGAACGGAACGGTAGCGTTATAATTCAATTATTCGATCATCTCTCGTAAGACTTCTTTGTCCTTTTGTTCGCATAAGTCCAAGAACATCGTCTGATTGGTCGAGAGTGTTGCGTACACGGGAGTTTTCTGGTGGAAAATATGGGAGGAATTACACTTTTACCGCCGTATAACTGAGCTACGGATGAATTTGATCTCATAGATAAGATGAAAGAATTCAAACCTGCTTCTGAGTTCGCGCATCTGGCGACAGCAACTGCAGAAAAGAAACAGAGGAGTCCCGTTTCGGCGCCTGAACCAACTTTCTAAGCGAAGCTGAAATAGGAAGGCGGACCCTTCTTGAATTTGATGTTTAAACGGAAAGGCCGCTTTTTTCTTCTTGCACCAAACAATGGGAAGCTTCGTTTCCACTCGACTTCATTGGCTCGTTCAGCCCCGGAGACTCTCCCTCACCCTCGTGACCATCGAGCAACGTTGCTGGATCCCTGTACGCATCTACAATCTAAAGGTGCAAACTTTTTGGTCCCCAAGTTGTGTGTGTTGTCTCTACTGAGCTGTAAAGGCGTTTCCACAATCAGACAAGTTCACACGCTCATCGCCGTCACTGGGATGCTCCATAACCTGTATGTAGTCAACAAGCTCCTTTATATGTATTCTTACCATAGAGCTCTAAAAGATGCATATGCCCTGTTTGGTGCAATGACAGAGAGAGACCCAGTTTCGTGGAGTGTGATGGTTGGTGGGTTCGCTAAAGTTGGCGACTCTTCCAGGTGTTATGGGACTTTTAGGGAACTCATTCGATCTGGAGCTCAACCTGACAACTACACATTGCCTATGGTGACAAGGGCTTGTAGAGATACTTCAGACTTGCAAATGGGCCAAGTGGTTCAAAGTGTTGTGTGGAAAAATGGGTTGAGTTTGGATCGGTTCGTGTGTGCGGCACTGGTAGAAATGTATGCGAGGTGTGGGGTGATTGAGGACGCGAGGCAGTTGTTCGCTGAAATGCCGGACAAGGACCTTGTGACGTGGACTGTCATGATTGGCGCATTTGCACAGTCTGGGGATGCTGACGAATCACTGGAATTATTTGATCAGATGAGACGTGAAGGAATTGTTCCCGATAAGGTTGCTATGGTAAATGTTGTTCATGCCTGTGCCAAGTTCGGTGCTTTGCATAAGGCTAGAGAAGTCCACAACTATATACACATGAAAAGCATAACCCTCAATGTGGTATTGGAGACCGCTATGATTGATATGTATGCAAAGTGTGGCTGTCTCAGTTCTGCAAGGGGAATTTTTGAGACTATGAAGGAAAAGAATGTTATCTCGTGGAGTGCCATGATCGCGGCTTATGGGTATCATGGGCAAGGAAGGAAAGCTCTTGACTTGTTTCCGATGATGTTAAGTAGTGGGATACTGCCGAATAAGATCACTTTTGTTTCGTTGCTGTATGCATGTAGCCATGCAGGTTTAGCTGAGGACGGTCTTCAAGTTTTCTCTTTGATGCAAAATGATTACGGTTTAGAACCAGATGTGCAGCATTATACCTCAATGGTTGATCTCTTAGGCCGCGCTGGGAGATTTGATGAGGCCCTGAAATTGATAGACCATATGAGAGTGGAGAAGGATGAAGGTTTGTGGGGAGCTCTTCTTGGCGCATGTAGGAAACACAGGAACATAGACTTGGCAGAAAGGGCGGCAAAGCACCTGCTTGAGTTGAAATCAAATAATCCAGGGCATTATGTTTTGCTCTCAAACATATATGCAAATGCTGGTAGATGGGAAGACATGGCCAAGATTAGGCACCTCATGACCAAACGGAGGTTGAAAAAAGTTCCCGGTTGGACTTGGATTGAAGTGGCCAACAAGGTTTATCGGTTTGCTGTTGGAGATAATAATCATCCACGTTCTGAGGAGATTTACTTGTTCCTGAGGAACTTGTTTGAAAAATTGGAGTTGGTGGGTTATGTCCCTGATACAGATTTTGTACTGCATGACGTTGACGAGGAAGTGAAGGTAGGAATTCTATCAACGCACAGTGAGAAACTGGCAATTGCATTTGGGCTTCTCGCAACTCCAGAGGATGCTTGTATCAGAATCACAAAAAATCTAAGGGTCTGTGGGGACTGTCACACATTTATTAAGTTTGTATCAGCAATCACTAAGAGGGCGATCATCGTCCGAGATGCAAACAGGTTTCATCACTTCGAGGGAGGTGCTTGTTCTTGTGGAGATTACTGGTAGCTGATCTTTTGACTTTCTGGACGTTTATGACCTATTCTCCTTGGATGCTGATTCATTCCCAGGAAAAAAGAGAGAGGTAACAGAAATCAGAGGAAAAGATTCCTCAAAGATCATTTAAATCCATTGCTTGTTTAGCATAATAGAAGGGAAAGTTGTCAAAGTACTGTTGGTCGGTTCTGCAGAAAGTGTTGAAATTCATTCTGTAGCATAATTAGGAGTGACGTTGTCACAGTGTTTTAAGAAACTGATATCTTGTGAGGATTCGGATACCATGCTTTCCTCCTCTAATGTCGTCTTTTGTTAATGTATTGCAGAGCCACTGCTTAGGATTCAACTAGCTGGGCAGATGCGCTCTCATGGCACTGACGTATAAGTTCTCTAGCTAGGCTGATCTTCATGTTGATATTCGTCACAAGAATTCCTAGAATCTCGATTGGTGAGATTACTTGCTTGTAAAAGAAGCTTTAGTCAAGCTTAAAAAACAACAGCTTGGGGATGTTCAGGTAGCAGTTATCTTTTTCTGCTCAAAATACAAATGAACTTGGTAATAGAGCACCTGTGTTTGAAATATTGTACAATTCTGGGGAATCTACGACAAGTTACTGGTCATCCTTACTTATTCCACTTTGCCATATCCTCTAATAGAAAGGATACGCTGTTCCATTGCAGGATCAGATAATTTGTATATCCTATAGATGATATCATAGTAAGTGGCCAGTATCTGATGCGACTAGCTCTTGTTCAATCACAAGATCTCAGGACAGTCAAAAAACTTTGTCATCCCATTTGGCAAGCACCTGTGGAGAGAAAACAGACATTGTCATCGTCGTCATCGTCAATTCTTTTTTGAAGTTGTATACAGTGTTAAAAGCAAATTTAGCTGATTTGTACCAATGAGTAACTTACCAGTGACAATAATGAAAACACGAGTCGACAGAATCTAGCTTTAGTTAGGAAAACCCTCTCGTTTTTCTTCTCAATGCCAAGTAGTCCAAAGTCATGAGTGGAGAGCAGAAACTTCACTTTAGCTTGATGAGTCTCTGCCTAATACTCGGCCACTCAGCCTCAATTGAATCATGGAAGAAATTTTCAAGTGGCAATGCATCCAAGGGACAAAAGAACTGCAGTCTAGCTGAAGAACTCTTGAGTGCACTCTTCCTTTATATTCTGTTCTGAAGCTCGTGGATTTAGAATGCTTCAGCAGGTACTCTGTATACCGAAGCGTGCAAGCATGTCCTCATCATTTCACGGGAGTCCTTTTCGACCTGCTTGACGTGAACCCATCAATGTCGGCCCAGATTCTCCAACATTGTACTGCGATAGATCCATATGAGCACTCGCCTCAGAGAACTCGAAGAATATGCTGAAGCAAGGATTTTTAATATGAACTCCTGGATTGTATCATGCTTCCCCTAGAGGAAGGAAGGAATGGCATTCCGAGTCTCTTCTTCGTCGATTTCACAATAGACAGAAGATGAATGCAGGATGCCGGCTAAATAACCGATGCCTTCCAAAGAGCTCTTTCTTATGCTGATGAGGTTACTGCTACTCTCTCAGACTTCTTTTTGAATTTAAATGCCGGAGTAGCTACTTTGTTTGTCCCTCTTTAGCTTCTTTTGCTGCAAACTTTGGTGCAGCCTCAAAGGGGCAGCATTTTATGCTTTGATTTCTGCCTTACGCTCGGAGTCGGAGAATTTAGGGGTGCAAACAGACCGGGCCGGGATTATACATATTTTCAGCCTGAAAAAAGGGCCTAGACCCAAACTGTTCCCTTCATTCCGAGTCAGTGAGGGCCAAAGCCCAATCTCTTCTTTAATGTTTTAATTTTAACCTCTTCTTCAAAGTTAAAATTCGATAATCGACAAGATCTCTCACATGCAAGTCGAACAATCAACACAAAGCTTAGTTAGGCCTCGTTTGTTTCGCGAAAAGTGGATGATTTTGAGAACATTTCTTCTAAAAACGGTCGCTTTTATTGCTTGAAATAATTAGCCAATGAAAAAAAAAAAATTTCTTATCGATGACAATTTATGTCTAAATGAAAATATATTTGCTCATTCATTTTTAAAATTTCTAAATTATTCATTTTTTTTTTGGTGAAATAAATGAAGCTACTTATTTATCGAGGGCATGCATGGAATCATATGAAAGGGTGTGCAAATCCAATTCAAGGCCTTCAGCTTATGGTTGTTTTTGTGTTTTAGAAGGAGGGGGGGTCGTTTGTTGGTGGGGTTGGTATTCGGGTGGTTCTGGTGATCCAGGAGGTTAGTGGCAGACATGAAGAGGGAGTGGATTCCCATCACTACCTGTGTCGAGTGGTCGGCCTGCGTTTTCTGCTCTGTCCAAATACAGAAGTCCACTGAAGTTTTTAGGCAAAAGAAATTGCCTCGCCCCCCTCAAAAAACACTGCGTATCTCACTTTTTAAGCCATGGGCTTTCCAACTTTGCCAAACGTGTAAAACTCACGTGGACATGTCTTGGGTTACTTTGCCAGTACTTCTGATGGACAGAAGCCAGACATTGCCAACCGGTCTTTGCCTCGTGCTGGAAAAGTGATGAACCCAATCAAGGAACGGGTCGAAAATTGAAATCGGGCAGCTCGAATCTTTATGTTAAAGATGCTCTTTTCTAACACGAATCAAGAAATAACCAGCATTTTCGGTGTAAGCAAAAGCCCAAAAGGATACGCCTGCCCCAACTCAACTCATCAACTTTGGTGGACTGACCCAAAAATGAAGAAGAAGAAGAAGAAGAAGAATTGTAGAAATAATCAGCATTTTAGGTATAAGCAAAGTCCAAAAGTGTAATTAAACTAGCGTTAGCCTAGACGTGATTAACCTAATCTTATGACCATATTGTTTGGTTAATCAGTTCTTTTTTTTTCCCCTTCCAATTTCAAAACTGCTAAGTTGTTCGTTATTTAGGCTATATATAGAATCGGATTTTTTTTTTGTTATCCTCTCTAACTTCTTCTTCTTCTTCTTTTTTGTCACCCCTAAATCTATTGTACGGATGTCAATTCAGTCATAAATTTTTCAATTTCATCAATGTAGTCCTATGCATTTGCGTGTGATCTTCTAGCTAAATTTCGCTAGAAATACCGATGTGACACACCGCCTTGTCAGTGATTTTCAAGAAAAATTGGTTGGAAGGACTAGATTGAAATTTCACACAAAAGTTTAGGATGAAATTGATTAAATTGAAAAGTTTAGGACTAAATTAACATCTTGTACAATAGGTTTATGACTATTTAAACAAATTTTCATAGTAATAGGACATTCATTTTTGTCTTATGAGTAATAATTAAACCTCCATTTGGATTTCACAGAGCTAACTAAGCAATTAACTAACTATCTAAGCAAATTCTTCACCTACGACATGGACATTTCTCATCACAAAATTCATCTCGCTCTCGGGATTTCACAAAGTTTAATTAAGCAATTAACTAATAAATTATGGTTTTAATTAGTTCTAACTATAATTGTAGAGAATTTTCCACGTAACCACCATGGAACCGCACTAAATTAGTGAGCTAAGGAATCAAACCTATGCCCGAGTCATAAGACGGACGTTGCTTCTGTTAATAAATTTATGTTTTTCGCCAAATAGACTAAAAAGAGGAATTGGGAACTCTCTCTCAATTTAGGGTGCACAAAAGATTAACTAAAATTAAGGACTGCCATGTCAGGAAATGCTAAAATTGAGTCAATGGCTCAACAGAATCACAGTCTTTAATAACATGGGTGGTCCCTGAATTTTTCTTCATTCTTGAATGTGATCTCTAGACCTCTTTTTAAATTTAATCTGACCCCTGAACTTTTAAAAAAAGAATCTATTAAATATAGTCATTTCATTAAATGTATAGCCACATCATCTCTTGCATTTCCCTGACGTGAAATGTTCGATGAAAATGAACGAATTGAAAAATACTTTTCTTAAAAACGATTGTTTATATCATTAACAAAAATGAATGAGGAGAAATATTTTGGTCATTCATGAAATTATTTAAACACAAATCGTTGTTGAGGATAAAAACATTTTCAAGTGATTGATTATTTCAAACAATATTAAATATTATCTTAACGAAAATATTTTTCAAATGATTTATTTTTTGAAAAATAAAAGTTAACAAAACGGGTTGAATCTTCGACGAAATGGCAACGTGAGCCACAAATATTGGATCTTCAACGAAACGACTAGACTACATTGAGTTGGTTATAAAACTCTAAAGCCTAAATTGAATATAAAAAAAAAAGGGTTCCTGGACAATATTGAACATCAAAAAAAAAAAAAAAGCAAAGAACCAGTCACGTAATTGCCCCCTCAAAATAAAATCAAAACTCCACCTAAATAATTAAGTGCAACAAAATATCCAAAAGAAACTCCTTCTAAACCTCCACCGGAGACTTTCTTTCTCTCCTCCCTCCCTCCCTATAAATAAGCGACCAATCCGTAACTCAAAAATCATCAAACTCATCCATAATAACCTCTTTCCCTCTCTCTCTCTCTCTCTCTCTCTCTCTCTCTCTCTCTCTCTCTCTCACGCTCTTCCCTTTGAGCCTCTTCTTTCGCCATGGACTTTTCATGGTTTCTCCCGAAACTTTCTGCACTGGTCTGTTATCTCCTTCTCGTGATCGCCACTTTCAATTCCGGCGATGAAAGCGGCGCCGTCGAGGCGCGCCACCGGATCTATCCGGAGTATCAGACCCTCCATGCCGACACGGTGAAGAAGGCCCACCGGACCGGCTACCACTTTCAACCTCCTAAGCACTGGATCAACGGTATGTGACTTCTTACACGTGTGTCGTATAATGTAGGTCGGGCATGCATGGAACTACGTTTATATTCGACGAAGTCATCCCTTGTGGAGATCTGATCTGGCGGTTTCCTGCATGGTTTTTCTGCGTACACAATAAGTCATCGTTTTCTTCAAGTTTTGGTTTTTTTTTTTTTTTTAAGAGAATAGGTTATTCATCTTCTGAGCCAAAGCGTGATGGTTAGCTCATTATGATGACAGAAGAATAAAAAGGCTCCCCCTTATCTTAAATATCTTCAAGCTTGTGAAAATAGCAAATTGACCAAAGTGCTTCTCTATATTCCCATCTGCTTTTTTGCCATACTTAGCCAAAAGATCAATTTCATAGTGGAGAGGCATCTTGGCCAGAGAGATGACAAGAACTTGCTGGTCAAATGCTTATGATGGTGAGTTGATGAGACCTGGGCCAACTCTTACCCACGCTCTTCTCCCATCCAGATCTTCACTTTCTAAAGAGGAATTATGGTAGAGACATGAGCAAACAGATTGTAATAGATCAAACTGAGCCGTGGATTAAAGGCCGTAGTCTCTTTAAGGATGATCAGTTATGACCATTTACATCATTTTCTAAATCATGGTCCGTCCGCTAAGGCGTGCGCCTTCATGAGGACCACAAATATGATTGGTCATTGGAGGAGGTCCGGATCATGAATCGGTCCGCGAGGCACATCGCACCATATAACCTTGGTTTCTTTCCTTATACATTTTTTTTAATTTGTTTTCTTTTTGGATTATTGCAATCAATTTCATGGTAGGGCGAAATTAAGGTTGTTTTTCACGTGTTGTTTTGCAAGCAACAGTCCTGTTTTTTTTTTTTTTTTTTGCACCTAGGGCGACTCCTTCATTGGCATTAGACTCCTTAGCCAGTTAAAGGGTTTTGATTTTTGCTGCGATCTCTGGCGAATCATCCCTTTGACGATCCTATGATTTTCTGCCTTAAAGGGTTCTTCTCGATCTTTCTTCACTCTCTTTCTGTGTTGCTTCCTGGAGTCCTTGTGATGTAATGTCCGTTAAACTTTGAGAGAGCCCAAAAAAAAAGAGGATGGGAATTGATCGGAAAAAAATGTCATTGTAGATGTATTTAGTTAGCTTAAATCCTCGAAATGCTGCATGCAAGAAGTGGGAAACACCATGTAATATCTATGAAAATTGACCTATTACACCTGGCCTAGCGTTATCCTCCTTGCCTTAGCTTGTGGACATAGATATCTAGAAATTGTCTAAGAGAATCGTCATAGGATTCATGTTTTGTTCATCGGAAGGAGATGGGACCGCTGTCCCATTTTAAGTTGCTGAATGAGGATCGAGATAAGGACGATATAACCTCGGTTGGTCTCGGTCCCCCTTCGAAAAGTTTCACGTCCACAAGTTGGCCTCAATGAAATGTCGGGGTCGATTTCGAAGATAAGCTTCTGGTGCGACAAGGATGGAGAGTTCTGTGTGCATCTTGTTAGGTCTCTGTTAGATCCTAGCACCGAAGTTGATTTTTTTTTTTAAAAGGACAGATTTAGGAAATCATTCTCGTTATGCTGTATGTCTCTTGCCTAACGCTATGATTAATGCTCTAAGGTTTTCGATTTGGATTTGCATTCATGCGGTACCACCCGCTTCAACTAAAGGCTACTCACTTGTTTTGTCTGTTTGTTCTACTCTGCCGCCGTGCGTCCCGAATCTCCACCTCAAATATAATGGTCCGGCAGACCCCAATGGTAATTTTTCTCATCCAAACTTTCTTGCGTATGTCTCTTTGTGTCGATATTGCTTAACATAGACTAAGATTAGTCCATAAATTTGATGTACAAATTGATATCACATTTTCATAAATTGATGAACACCCAATTCTTCATTTCTTCCAAATTTTAATCTAATTAAGTTGACAACCATTTCTTACTACATTAATAATGTTTTGCCCCAATATGAGTAAAGTCAAATGATTGAATTGAGCAGGACCCATGCACTACAAAGGATGGTACCATCTCTTCTATCAGTACAACCCCAAAGGATCGGTGTGGGGCAACATAGTGTGGGCCCACTCAGTGTCCAAGGACTTGGTCAACTGGCAGGCCCTTCCTCCCGCCCTCTCCCCGTCGAAGCCCTTCGACATCAACGGGTGTTGGTCCGGGTCTGCCACTATCCTCCCCGGCAATCGCCCCGTGATCCTCTATACTGGCATCGACACCAAGAACCGCCAGGTCCAGAACTATGCTGTCCCCGCCAATGCCTCCGACCCGCACCTCCGCGAGTGGACCAAGCCCGACAACAACCCCATTGTTGACCCTGGGCCTGGCGTCAACTCCAGCGCCTTCCGTGACCCAACCACCGCGTGGTTTGAGGACGGGCACTGGAAGATCCTTGTCGGTGGCAGAGTGAAGCGTCGAGGGATGGCATATTTGTACAGGTGTGGTGAATAATCAGTGGCGTCACCTATTTACACGAATGCGGACGTGTCGGGTGGCGTATATCGTTTTGATTGTATGCGCTCCCCTCGTGTTCTAGTAGGACCGATAAAGCTGTCGTTGAATCGGATGATGCGGTAATCATGAAGCTGTTATTGAATTTTCCTATGCAGAAGCAGGGATTTCGTCCACTGGACCAAGGAGAAGCACCCGTTGCACTCGGCACCGAAGACCGGCATGTGGGAGTGCCCCGACTTCTACCCGGTTTCGAAGAGCAGCGCCAACGGTCTGGACACGTCGGCGCTCGGCCAGGGTGTGAAGCATGTGTTGAAGGTCAGCCTCGATCTGACGCGGTACGAATATTACACGGTCGGGACTTATCACCAGAACGAAGATAGGTACGTGCCCGATAACACCTCGGCCGATGGGTGGAGCGGGCTAAGGTACGATTACGGCAACTTCTATGCTTCCAAGACATTCTTTGACCCGGTCAAGAATCGGAGGATACTGTGGGGTTGGGCCAATGAGTCCGATGCTGTCCAGTCTGATGTCCAAAAGGGATGGGCTGGCATTCAGGTGATTTAAGGGATTTACTCTTATCTTTATCCTTTTTTTTTTTCGAGCAATCTACTCATTTTGTTGAAAACCATTTCTCAAGAATGACCTAACGTGATTTGTAGTAATAAGCCTCTCACTACAGTTGATTACATAATGTGTGACGACTCACGATCCCTCATAACATATTCTCATTTTCTAGATATGCATTTGCTGCTTTGATGTAGGCGATTCCAAGGAAAATATGGCTTGACAACAATGGAAAACAACTGTTGCAATTGCCTGTTGAAGAGCTAGAGACTCTGCGGGGACGAAATGTTCACATAAGCAATGTCAAGCTCAACAAGAGCGAAAATGTCGAGATTAAGGGAATCACAGCCGCTCAGGTTCACATTATTTTATGATCTTTAGTTCAGGGCGCCACAATTTTTTTATTGACGATTTGATGGGGTCTTAGCGTTCATTTCTCATGTTGATTAGTTTGTTTAGGACAAACTAGGATTTTGCATATTTCTACATAGTAACACACGCTTCAGTGAAGAATGCTCCTGCAAGTTCATGCTGTCATTGTGAATGTTCGCAGGTTGATGTGGACGTGGTGTTCACATTCTCGAGCCTGGATGGGGCGGAGCAATTTGATTCGAGCTGGGTGAATGCGCAAGACCTCTGCGGCGAGATGGGATCGGGAGTTCCGGGCAACGTTGGGCCTTTCGGGCTCTTGACATTGGCATCTGAGCACCTGGAAGAGTTCACCCCAGTGTTCTTCAGGATCTTCAAAGGCGATGATCAAAAGGAGCACAAAGTCCTCATGTGCTCTGATGCAAGGGGGTCTGTCACAATCTATTTCATTCCATTTGATTTTCTCTTGTTCATGATAAACTTCTGGATGAACCAACAGTGTGATCACTTCTCTAACTCCTTTTGTTTTGGGGGGTAAATGCAGCTCGTCTCTAAAATCAGGACTCTATAAACCATCGTTTGCTGGTTTCGTGGACGTGGATTTGAGTGATGGGAAGATTTCCCTTAGGAGTCTGGTAAGTGATATAATCCATCATCAATCCTTAACTCATTTCTTGTACCAGGTACTCGATTGCGAAATTGCCGAAATTGGACGGAATTTAGTGAATGCACGTCTCTTTGATTGTATACAAAATCGTAATGTTGGATATGAATGTCCAGATCGATCATTCCGTGGTGGAGAGCTTCGGGGCTGGAGGCAAGACGTGCATCACATCTAGGGTGTACCCGACGCTCGCGGTGTTTGACAACGCCCGTCTCTTCGCCTTCAACAACGGGACCGAGACGATCACGATCGAGACTCTCGACGCCTGGAGCATGAACCGGCCCGTGATGAACCAAGCTATTGAGTAGAGCAAAAACGTCTGTATGGATCAGGCTCTGGGAAAGGAGGCTTTGTTTATGCCAGTGTAAATAATGAGAGCTTGGATTAGTAAATAATTGCCCTGTGACCGAAGGGCGATAGCTACTAGCTAGCCAGATTTTGTTTGTAATTTGCTTGCACAAATAAATTAATTAGAATGTTTATTTGCTACAAGAATATTTCTTCAACTGGCCATGCATGTACTTCATTATTAATAGAGTTATAATTACATTGGGAAGTGCAAGGGTTAAGGACATAAGAAGTAACACAAGTTTTAGTGCCAAAATTTTCTGCCAACTCAAGTGTTAAATCAAAGGAAAAATTATCATCGAGATGTCTCTTGCCCTACAAATTTCGGCCAACAATATTATGTGATTTCTTCAATTAAATGTTAATGCCTAGAGGGCCCTTTCATAATAATAATAATAATAATAATAATAATAATAATAATAATAATAATAATAATAATAATAAGTATGCTGCCACTCCCACCGCTCTCTGCTAGGGTTTTCCTTCTTTCTTGTAGCCACCACCAATCCTCTTGCTGATCTGCCCCCCTAAGAGAGGGAGGAGCTCCTCCCTCGCCCCTCTCTCTCCCTCTTTCGTAGCATATTTCGTCTTTTAACGTTTCTCTTGTTTGTCCCTCTTTTCTCTCCCGATCTGCACTGGGAGTTCCTGTTTATGAATAAATTTCTAGGGTTGATCTTGGGGGAAATGTAAAGATCGGTACAGCTATTCGTCTGATCGATAACCAACGAAGTGGATGTTCGTTACATGGCTTCACAGTCTCTTCAAGATTAGGCTATTCTCTTCTTTCAATTTAAATATGAGTCAAGTTTTGAAGATTTCACTTTTTCGAACCAAATCCATATATAGATTGGAGAGTTCTTTATAGGTATTTGATTTGGATCTTTTTAGTATGTTGATATTAGTATCTTTTGCAAGGCGATGATGATAAGGGCGTCAACCCTAGATGCACATCGCAAGGTGTTGCAAAAAAAAAGTGAGAGAACTCGGAGTGTGCTTATCACAAAATCTAATGATCAGCTGTCAAACATTTATTGTGGCAAATATATTCTTGAGAGTATGTTGCCATTTGCAAACTGTGTTTTGTTAATTTTTTTTAAGCTTTTGTCTTGTTCTGTATTCATTTGGAATTTGCTAGACTCAAAAACCTTTAATAAAATTCTCGAATATTCTAATATATGAATGGCATTTTTCTTTCTATCAATAATAATAATAATAATAATAATAATAATAATAATAAAAGAAAGTCCCTTAATCACAAAACGAGGCCGCTCTCAAGCAATTTACTCTCTCTCTCTCTCAAACCTCGTTCGACAATTTTGAAGCAATATGACGTGGTAGTTTGAAGGGTAGCCTTGCTCTTGGGCACCTTAGGTTGGAAAGAGTTGTGGTTTGAAGCAAAACAGGAAGCACTGGCGATCGGGACCGGCGAAGAAGATCGAGCGAGCGCGAGGAAGTTCGAACAATTGGATCAGAAAAACAGGGGAGAAGAGAGGCACGGCCAGCGAGACTTGAAAGCAAGGGACGATGTCAATCGACGGTTTTGCGACAGCTTCCAGAGAGCGATGGAGAAGGATCATCGACGATTGAACTTCAAAAATTCTCGAGAGAGGATTCCTTCGCGAGATTCGTGCGTATGCTCGGTTGTGCTCTGTTCTGGCCGCAATGAGCTCGAGGTGGCCGGCGATGAAGATTTGACGGTGGCTGACGGCGATAGGAGATCATGACCGGGGTCATTGAAGGTGATCCCAGTAATTACCCCTCTCCATCTCTCTCTCTCTCTCTCTCCCAAGTTATTAGTTGTGCGTGCCTGTGGAATTTTATGACTGAGTGGAAACTGATGGGGATGTGCATTGTGAGATTTGATCTGATCCTCGTTCGTCGTTACGAGGAATCGGTGTTCTTTGCTTCTTTATCTGCAGTCTTAGTATGACATGCCTCGCGGGACAGGCTCGTCCTTGATCCAAGGGAGACGAGCTAGAGTTAGCTGCAACGTCTACTTTAACTGGACAACTTACTGCACTAAGACGACAATCGTCCAGCGAGGAATTTACGGGTACTCATGTCCGAGGGTATAATTTCTCTGATAATTCGTGGCTTTTGAGAATTAGCATTTATATTTGAGAATTTGGAAAAAATGCTTGATTCTCTAATTTAGGATTTATATTTGGGCGGGACTATTTACACCCCCATTTTGGCTAAGACGCTCCTATTTTCAGTCAATTTACCAAAATGCCCTCTCTCTCTCTCCTCCCCCCTCAATTTACTTTTTTTTTTAATCAAGCTAATACAGAAAATTACCTTTTTCTTCTATTATGTTTCTCATTAGTTTTACGATACAAATGCTCGTGTATCAAGATATCGATTTACCACATCTTATTATCATTTTGCCTAGAGAATATTGTCAATTCTAATTTATGTTCTCACAATTTCATTCATAAGAAATTTCAATATATGACAACTTATAAACACACAATTAAGTAACATTTTTCCTAATAGTGTGAGTGAAACTATATTAAAAAAATGAAAATAAAATTGATCAACATATGAAGAAAAACATGAAATTTCTTGTTGTTTAACTCTTGTTATGAAGAAAGTAGTTAATATCAATTGTATATTCAATCGCATAGAAAATAGATCAAAACTTTAAAATATGCTTAAAAGATTTCCCTAAAAAAATCGTACGTGAGATAGAAAGTGCAAAATGTGTAAATAAATTTTTAACACCATCTTGTAAGTCATGTTAAAATATGAAAAGCTTAAAAGCAAGACAAATTAGCAATGCTTAACTTTAGAAACCTAAAAATTTATTCCGTAAAATCACCCACAAGGTCAAAAATCTGATAGATAATTAGATTGAGTTATAATTTTCAACTTTGAAATAAAGTTTTAACAAATAGGCAATTAACTGTGTGTTGATAAGCTATTATAACTAGAAATTTCTAACCTTTTATGTAACTTCTAATTGAAAAATGAGACAATAAATAAAAAAATAACGACCTTCTCTAGAGAAAGTGATACCATGATGAATAATAAGATAATATTTTTTGGAGTTGTAATTTAACGACTGTATTTTGAAATTGATAATTTAAGAGAGATAGAGACAAAATATTGGTTAAGTTGATTTAAAAAAAAATACATTGAAGAGAGAGAGAAGGGCATTTAGGTCTATTGATTGGAAAAGGGGGTGTCTTAGCCAAAAAGAGAGTGGAAATAGAGCGGCCCGTTATATTTTAGGCAAAACATGTAAACCACGTTGTCATTTAGGAGTATATATGCTGACTAGGCATGCTACCGAGCCATGTCGATTAGAGAAATATAAATAATTAAATTCAATTTTCAAGTTCGAAATATAGTTACTGTTGTGGCACTTAAGTAATACCAATTCTGATTTGTTTTATCAAGTTAATACACAAAATTACTTTTGTTAAATTTTCTTACCAACTTTGTAAATTTATTAATTTTTATTTGGCGACTTATCAACTTTATTTCCTATCGAGGACCTTAAAAATATACAAATGAAAGTTGGCAATCCAAAATTAGTTGATGAATCAAGCAGAGAAGAGTTGATCAATTGCGTAAATTAGAGTTAGTAATTTCATAAAATTGACAAATTTATAGTGTAATTGAGAAAGGTAGAAAAATTAGTAATTGTAAGGGAAATAAACTTGATATGCATCTTCCGACCCCCCCCCCCCCAAAAAAAAAAACACTTGTTAGGCATCTCAACCGAGAGTTAGTAAGCTAAGGGTGTATCTGAATAACCTTTTTTTTTTTTTTATCTTCATCCAAATTTTGTGGCAAACACACTGCGACTTTCTCGTACCCCATATCACCTCAAAATTTCAATGTAAACAATTTTTTACACTTAAGCTTACACGAAAATTTTTCATAAAACTGGATTACATTTCAAATTTCGGCCAGAAAACATAAAATTATCTTATGCTTTTGCCAAAACATAAACCTACATGCTTTAAAGGATGCGCTTAGTTCGACTTTGGAAATGAGCTTTAAAAAAATGCAAATACGTTTAACCTACGCTTTGAAAAGTAACCTTGGGCTAATAAGTGTTTGGCACAAAATTTTTGCAAAGGGCCTTTTATCTAGTATTTCTCTTTTAAGTAAAAAAATTTAAAAAAAAAGAGAAAAATCAAACCATAGCTAAGGCTGCCAATGAATCGAATTTGGCACCGGCGGCCATCACCTAGGTTGTGCAAACCTGGCGAAGTCCGCGCAACTCAAAGGGCCTCTATTGACGTCCGTCGATGGCCTTAGCTCTAGGGTTTGATTTTTTTTATTAAAAAATAATAATGTAGCAAAAACATGAAGGGCAAAATCGAAATTTGAAATAATAAGTGAGGATGGTTTTGTAAGAAAAAATTATAACCTAGCATTTGGCCAAATGTTGAAAGCTCAAAGTTGGCCCATACCAGCTTTGAGCTTTCGGCCTTCTCAAGACCGGCTTTTATTCTAAAACTCCTTGAGAATGGTTGCCAAATGCCCCACACATTTTCCTCAAGGGGTTTTGGGAAAGTTAAACCAAACGCACTTATCACGGACTCACCTATCGCTTAAAGCACAAATAAATGTATATCTAGACCGAGCATCTTACCTAACTTCTAAATCAATAAGGCATTCCATGAGACAGAATTGTTTATCTAAAAAAAGAATCGTCGTCATGAATTTGTACCCTCGAGTTAATCAATGGCAACGAGCTTTTGAAGGACACATCTCCTTTAGATTTTGGCCTTACAACCGATATCTCAATGATATATGAAACGCGTTGAACATATTTCAATAAGGCCTCATGATGACCTCAAAACCACATCAAGAACCGCCAGCCGAGAGAGGGAGAGAGGGATGAAAGGGTTTTCATGGGCGTTTATCGTCATGGTGCAATGGTCGTAGTTTCAATAATCACAGTAGTGAAATATACTACGACTAGCATTTGGTCAATTAGCATATTTACGCGTCTATTGTATCCTTCCGGTTGAGCAGAAGAAATGTGCTCGAACATCGGGTAACTAATTTTTACATGACTGGTGGGATCAATATTTGCAGAGGACATGATGCTCTCGATGCATGTCCCGGATGGCTCATTAACTCGGGGTACAAATGAATGACAACGGTGTAGACATGGCCACGGTTCCGAACCGGACGGTTCCGGTTCCGATCCGGAACCGGCCCGATTTTTTTTTTTTTTTACTTTGGGAATTTTGATTTTCAAAATCAAATCAAATTTTTAAGTAATACAAATTCAAGTAAAATTTTACAAAATTGTAATCAAACTTAGAGGGAAAAAAAAGGGAGAGAGAAAGGGCTTGACTTAATGAATTATCATTAAGTGCCTACATATCTTCTTGGGGATAGAAGAATCAAAGCCCATATAGTTCTTTTACCTTTGATAACCCCATACTTACCTCATCATCAATCGTCGCTTCCGGCGGTGGTTCCCGTCACGGTGCTCGCTCCATCATCGAAAAACTGGGCTTCTACGTTGCGATCCATCTCTTGTTGTCGATATTGAGCCTTCGTCCAATCATCGACACAAGCTTGAGCCTCCACAGAGTGCGGAGATAATTTTGAACGGTGATCGTCCAAAATGTTGCCTCCAGCGCTAAAAGCTTGTTCAACCGCAACTGTTGAACAAGGAGTTGCTAAAACCTGTCTAGCGATGATAGAGAGAATTCGATATTGACTCGAATGCTCCTTCCATCACTCTAAAATTTGAAAATCTGTGCCACTTGCAAATGAGATAGTCTCAAAGTTAGTGCTTAAATAGTGATCAAATTCGAAAATATCCGTGTGCCCCCTTTGTCTTTTTTGCCTACTCATTAGCATTTTATACCATCTACTCATTTTACCTCCGCTCTCGTTTTCTACGCGACTAAATTGAGAAAAAGATCCAATATCAGTAGCATTATATCTATTATAATAATCATTATATAATGCTACTATTGAGTTGCTAACCATCCCTTTTAATAAATTAATATCTAAATCCATTTCTATATGAAGACATCCATAATACATAGTCAAAAAATCTTTTACACCTTCTAATTTCATACGTGGATCGAAAACAGAAGCAACCAAATAAATAAAAGGAATATGTTTATAATAAGTTAGCCATTTTGATTTCATTGCCTTAATAGTTGCACCTAATTGTTCATCGTCTTCATATTCTTCAAAAACACAAGCAATATTAACACACTCTATTATAAATAAATGAGTCGTAGGATAATAAACACCGGATAAAGTATAAGTTGCATCATTGAAAACTTTTAAACAATCTAAAATTTTGTGGCAAATATTCCAATGTTGTGGTAATAACTCAAGTTGAGGAACATTAATCGAAATAAATACACATAATAAAACTTTATATTCAAAAGATTGATTAAGTAATTCGTACGTGGAATTCCAACGAGTTGGAACATCTCTTGAAAATCTTCTTGGCATTTTTCCATTTTGTTTACAAAATCTACACCAATCTTTCATAATTTGGGGATGTCTCCATAAATATTGGATTGCGATTTTTATTGGGTCGAGAAAAACGTTAAGAGTTTGTAAACCTTCTTGTACACTTAAGTTTAAAACATGGCAAGCACATCTAACATGAAAAAATTCTCCACCAAAAGTGGGTTTACAAAGTTTTTCCAAGTCTTCAATAGAAGCGATATTTGCCGCGGCATTATCAAACCCAATAGAAAAAACTTTTTCAACCAAACAATATTCTTCTAAAACTTGTCTAATTAATCTATAAATATTAATTGCCGTATGTCTATCCTCAAAAACTCGAAATGCAATAATTCTTTTTTGAATATTCCAATCGTCATCTATCCAATGACACGTAATACCCATATAAGAATGAATTTGCCAAGGATCGGTCCAAATATCACTACCTATATGCACACGTCCATTATAATTCATAAAAAATATTTTTAATTCTTCTTTTCCTTTTTTATACAAATTAAAAATTTGGCGTTTAAGGGTATTTCTAGAAACGGGTTTTGCTTGTGGAGTGCATGCATTTTGTATAAAATTATTAAAACCAAATTTCTCACCAAAATTAAATGCTAAATGTTTTACGGCCGTAAATCTAGCTAATTCTTCTTTATAAACATTTTCGCTATAACGGAATAAAGGAGGAGCGTTAGTTTTGGCGTACCCGGAAATTTGTTGTTGACGAGTGTCGATCCCAGCTAGCGTTGGATGTTTTGACCTCAAATGCCATTGAAAATGTTCCATAGCCTTGACCACTTACGAATTTGTAATTTTTTCCACAATGTTTGCAAGTAAGTTGATATTTGTTTTCTTCAACGCGCGTCTTCGTGAAGTGCTCCCATATCGAGGAAACGGATGACCCCCCTCATTCCATCGTTATTGAAGCTTCTTCGGTGGGAGGATTCATGCTACCTTGTGTTGGAACGGGCTCCTTGACATTTGGAATATTGTCGATTTCAATTTCGTCGTCGTCGAAGCCATAATATGCATAATCTTGAGGATTATGAGATTGAGGATAATTGGACGATCCCATCGTCGCCATCGGGCTCTTACCCCTCCCGCCACGGCTTCCACTTGCCATTTTTCGAGAATTTCCAACAACAAAGAAATGAAGAATTTCGAGAGAAATGAAAGTGGATCGAGTATCGCGACTTGAGAGAATTTGAGATTGAGAATTTGAGAGAATTTGAGAGAAGAAAATTGAGAGAAGTTGTGAATAAAATGAAGGGGGGAGGGGGGTATTTATAAGAAATTTTTTGATATTAAATTTAATTTTTAAAAAAAAACAAAAAAGCCGTTGCCCCCCCCCCCCCCAACGGCTAATTAGCTGTTGGGCCGGCCGTTTTTACGGGCCGGTCCCGGCCCGTGGCCATGTCTACAACGGTGATTTGTTTAGATAAACAAATATCTATCTAATGGAATGTGTCACTAATTCAGAACTTAGGTAAGATGTCGGTCTAAAATATATTCTTTTCCCCTTGCGAGTACTCTCGCTGACAAGACAACTCATATTGCTGGCCGTCAGCTCTATAGTGTTCTCGATTTGGACCCCAAAGTCTTGTATGCAATGATATGTGGGACACACGGCATTTTAAGGCCTCGTGGGGACCTCGGAACCACAACAATAACCGGTGGCTGAGAGAGGGAGAGAGATTTGTTTATCTAAACATATCACCAAGAGAGAAAATTATTTAAAAAATCAAAAATCTATTATAATTTTATGAATTCCGAGAAAAATTATCAAAAAAATTTTAAATTTATTGTATATATATCACTTAAGTCCTAAATTTTTTTATGTCAATTCATTTCAATCAACTTTGGCTGGCTATTGCTGACATTAACGCCGGTTGACGCTGAGGTGGCATAAAAGGTACTGACGTAACAATTATTAATAGTACTTAAATGGTTTTTTCAAATTTTTAATGGTTTTTCCTTTTTCTTTGGGTGAGGGCTGCGGTGACCCGATGAGGGCATCCGGCCCTCTCTGCTTGCAAAGTGCAAGGAAAAATATAGAAAAGAAAAGAAAAGGAAAAAAAGGAAAATTTATAAATATATATCGAATATTATTGAAAATTACCACGTCAATATTGGCCGGCCAAAAGTTTCTCGAAAGGAGTGAATTAGCATAAATATAAAATATTTAGGATTGAATTGGTACAAATACAAAAGATTTATAACTAATTAGGCAAAAAAAAAATTAGGATTGAATTGGCTAGGACTTTCTTGGTAATTTCTCCTAATCATAAACCTTCTAATTTTGTCAATAAATTCCTAAACCTTTTTATGTTTTTTTCTAATTGATCATCCAACCAATTTTGACCAAAATTCATTGATGCGAACAAAATATTTTAATTTTTTTAATGTTTTGTTTTTTCCTTTTTTTCTTCTATTTTCTTTTTTTTTTCCCTGTTTTTCTTCACTCCGCCAGCATGAGGTTAGAGCCTTGTCGCCTTTGTATATGTGGAGAGAGGCGCTAGGGAGACAGATTTGATGAGAGGCACAAATAACTCGACGGCGATAGCAGCGCCTCAATGGATAACGTCGGCACTAGCGATCAATGTGATTGTAGGTGGTAATGGCATCATGACTTTTCATGGGCCGATGCTTGAGATTGTGATTGTGGCACTTAAACATTCATTGATTCGATCATCCTACGATATCTCGTATGTTGGTCCAATGGTGTGATTTGCGCTTACAAATAAATTATATTTATAAGTGAACCGTTTCAGTCAAATGATAATATATACGTAAAAAATTAAAAAAAAATTATCTATAACATATATTCTAAAAAGGCATGCGTCACCGTATAAGATCGCTTTAGTTACGTGTCTTCTCATTTGTGTAATGAAACTTAGTAGTATATCACTTCTACGAATAGCCTGTAATTCATCCATTTTAGGATGAGCTTGGAGAAGAAGTGTGCTTTCAATTTTGGTAAGAAAAGAGAACAAAAAAAAAAAAGGTTTCTTTTACATTTCTTTCTTCTTCTTTTTTCAATTTGACCATCCGGGCAACACGGTATAAAGCCCTTGCACGTTTATGCCTTCACCGGAGGAAAAAAATCATCACTCTCATATCGCCTGTTCTATATCAAGCCGATCATAAAAGCTCGACGTCGATGGTGGCCGCCACCAGTGACACGACTGCCCAGGTCTACGACCGAATGAAGGCGGTGAAGGAGTTCGATGAGTCCAAAGCGGGCGTCAAGGGCCTCACGGACTCGGGCATCACCTCCATACCGAAAATCTTCGTCCACCCTCCAGACACTCTCTCCGATCTCAAGCCTTCCTTAAACGCCGCCACCCTCTCGATCCCAGTTATCGACCTCTCCGGTCTAGACTCCACCGACCGTCGCCTCTCAATCATCGCCCAGATCAAGGAAGCGGCCCGAACCTGGGGCTTCTTCCAGCTCATCAACCACGGCGTACCCGTCTCAGCGATCGACGGAACCCTAGAGGCCATCAAGGCCTTCCATGAGCAGCCGCAGGAGATGAAGTCCAAGTACTACAGGCGCGAGGAGGGGCGCGGAGTCATGTACTCGAGCAACAATGACCTGTACCGGTCGAAGACGGCGACGTGGCACGACGCGCTGCAGGTGTGGATGGGACCGGATCCACCAGAGGCAGAGGAGATACCGGAGGTATGCCGGGGAGAGGTGGTGGCATGGGACCGGCACGCGAGGGAGGTGGCAGAGACTGTGATGGAACTTCTGGGTGAGGGCTTGGGGCTGGAGAGAGGGAGGTTCAAGGAGCTGACGTTCTCGGAGAAGAGACTGCTCGTGGGGATATGTTACCCACCGTGCCCGGAGCCAGAGCGAACTGTGGGGCTGACGCCTCATAGCGACTCGTCGTTCTTGACGGTGCTGATGCAGAACCGGGTGAAAGGTCTGAGGGTGAAGCACGGCGGCGAATGGGTGGAGGTGAGCCCTGTGCGTGGAGGGCTGATCGTCAACGTTGGTGATTTCCTCCAGGTGCACTGCTCTTTTTGGCTTTTGTTCTTCCTTTTCTTATATCTCCAGTTTGGGTGAGTTGAGTGTTCGTTATCTTTGGTAACGGAAAAATCAATCAATGGACTGGTGACTACCATTAATCTTCCCTACTGAAACCAGTTCATCTGCTTTGTCCATTTGACAGATTGTGTCGAATGGGGAGTACCAAAGCGTGGAGCACTGCGTGGCCGCGAACTCGGCCAAAGAGCCAAGAATCTCAATCGTCATGTTCTTCCACCTGGTGAAGTGGTGGAGCGGATCGAGCAATTACTATGGACCCTTGCCGGAGTTGCTGAGTCCCGAGCGACCCGCCATGTACAGGGACTTCACCGAGCGGGAGTTCCTCCACAACATCCTCAGCAAGGGCTTCGACAGCAAGTCCCTGATCGAAAAGATCAAGATCCCAAATTGAGTGCGCTTGGTGTCCTACACGGATAGTAAAATAAGACTCCATTCTCGTGTCTGGCTCATTCTCGTAACTAGGGGTGTCAATGGGCCGAGTCGGGTCGGGTCACATGCAGGCCCGACCCGGCCCGAAAATAAACAGTACCAAGCTCGATCCGACCCGGGCTGACCCGATACCCGAATCATATACATCCAAAATACTCGGGTCGGGTCGGCCCGAAATTTTTTTTTCTTTTGGGGTTCCTTACTTTCATGTTCTTCTCTTTTTCTTGTTTTTTTCCCTTGTTAAAAGAGAAAATATTCAGTGGTTGTGATTTGGACAAATATAAAAAAATAAAAATCTAGCTGGAATTTTTCTGGTCTTCCCATCTCCTTCGTCGCAAGCACCAAAGACCGCCGGCGAGCGACCCCATCTTGTCCAGGCTCCATTCACAGCCACCGACGGCCACCCGCGAGCTCTCCTCCATCCTCAGCCACACGTTCAAGCCCCCGCCATCTCGTTGTGTTTGTCAGACTCATTCAGATTTCCAAATCTATAGAGAGTAAAGCAACCTCTCATGTGCATCACTCACGGCCAAGGCTTGACGGAGGGGTTAGTGACGCCGACAACGAAGCTTCGGCTGCGAGCGCCCAAATTTCCAAAATCTCTGGAGCCTTGGACACGAGTGATGATAGACATATGTAGATCGACGACGGATCCTTGGATGGAAGGACCCAGATTTCCAGATCTCGATTGGAGCCCCAAACGACATCGCGCTAGAATCCTTCTCACTGTCCGACTACCTCCATCTCGTATTGCTGCAGCAATCGGTTTGAACAGCATAAGGAAGATGAACCCAGATTTCCTCCGTTTGCCTTTGGGCATCCTCCACTTTTTTTTTAAATGGCCTGCTCGAGATGTCCGTTGGAGATTTGGTCCTTCTGTACTGTCAAGTGAGAATCCCCTCCCACCAGAAGTATGGGCTCCAAAGGGTAATCCTCTACTCCATGCCTTGCCCGTGTTCTTGCTTCAAGAGCTCAGGGCTTTAGATCTAGCTACGGACGAGCCGCCGCGTGCACATGTCGTACACGAGCCGGTGGACTCGTCAGCTTGAGGGTAGCGCGATTGCGAGCCGCCACGACGACAGACGCAGTGGCTCGGCCATGGCCATCGGCGACGGAGTGTTGGGCACGAAGCAGAAGAGAGAGAAAAAAAAAGAGAGTGAAGTTTTTTTTCTCCTGGTGGGTCAATGGGGTTGATGGTTGGAGGGAGGAGGAGTAGAGAGAGCAGCGTATGCAGAGGAGGAGTGAGAGACGCCATTGTTGTTGCAGACTGCAGAGACTGAAGACGAGAGAGAGAGAGAGAGAAACGGTACCGGCCCATTTACCGAAACAGTACCGGTACTGTGTTAAAACAGTACCAAGGCCCGGCCCGAAAATTTCCTAACTTTTCGGGTCGGGCCGGATCGGGTCGGGCCGGGTCGGGCCGGCGCGGGCCTTTTTGACAGCCCTACTCGTCACTACATCTTCTTCAGACGGAGGTAGTTCGCCGGCTTGGGATATGGACATGAACAAATGCATCGCGAGGTTTCTCGACCTTTTTGTTCTTTTTTCCACTGGATTTTGCTGATTCAGCACTGCTACTTCAGTCTCTCCTGATCCACCTTTGCTTCTTCGTATCATACGGAAATATGTTTTTCTTAACTTAAGTTAGACCTCGTCTCGATTTTTAGTCATCCCACATCGATCGCTACTTCCATCCCTTATTCTCTAGCAAAAGGTCAAAGAAAGGGACCTCCTATGGCAAATTCTCTAGAATCCATAATGCTTCAAAACCTAATTGGAGTCCCCACTTTAGAAAGTATAATCTGGCCAGAATGTCTTTCATCTCAGGGGTAGAGGTTTTGACTTTTAATCGCATGTGTCCCCTAACTATTTTCGAATGATGACTCTCTTTTCTTCACAACATTCCCTCTTTTTTTCTGCTTTTCACACCCAAGCTTGACAACATCTTCGAGCGCCACTTTAGAAAGGACAATCTCGCCAGAATGTCTTTAATTTCAGTGGTAGTGGGTTTTTGACTTTTAATCGCACGTGTCCCTAACTATTTTTGAATGATAGCTCTCTTTTCTTCGCAAGATTCCCTCTCTTTTGTGTTTTTCACACACAAGCTTGACAACATGTTCAAGGTCAAATTCCAAAAGGCAAATTGAGTAATTGCTGAACGTGTTTCTATGTGACTTTGGTGTATATTCTGAAGATGTATATGTGTTTTAAATCCGGCAGCAATAATAGTGGGGGCAAATGGTAATTATCATCCCCCATCAAAACGTCAAAAGAACTATTAACTATGCTCTGGCTTAAAACTCCCGCACCCTGTGATAGTTGCTCAAATCAAGGAAGCGGCTAGAACGTGACATTTTCACATCGTTAATGAATTACACCTCAGTAAGTTAACATGGAAAAAAAAAAATATGTCTTCTCTTCTTTTGTCTGCTTCCCCTATATATTGGCAGGAGATAGAGAATCACTCAAGACACCGCGTTTTGAATAGTCCTCGACAATCGTTAATCAAACAATGTAGAATTAACTAACGGTGATTATGAATGGAAAGCTGACAATGGTAAAATTATGATAAAAGTAAGAGTTCAGAATTTTTTATGGGACAAAAGAAAGTTTTGGATATAATTGAGATAAATGTTAAACTTGAGGGCCTTTTTGGTCTTAGTTCGGTAGAATTGAGACAAATATTAAAATTAGAGATTTTTTTTACGAAACCAAAAAAAAACTTTGAATTTAATTAAGACAAGTGCTAAAGTTGAGGATTCTTTTGGGTATTAGGTCATTAGAAATTATAAATTCATGGGTAATTATATCATAAACCTCAGTTTAAAAAAAAAAAGATTTATACCGCGGCTTCGTCATCGATAGCAGGGCGGCGCATATATATATATATATATATATATATATATATATATATATATATATACCTAAACTTCCGATCATAGTTCACACTCGAGTGTCGACCTCACAACCTTAAAGGTCAAACATGGCCGCCGCAGCCGACGCAACTCCGCCAAGCTACGACCGCGTGAAGGCGGTGAAGGAGTTCGACGAGTCGAAAATGGGCGTCAAAGGCCTCTCGGACTCCGGCATCACCTCCATACCCGAATTCTTCGTCCACCCTCCCCACACCCTCTCTGACCTCAAACTCGCCTCCGGGACCTCTGGGTCCCTACCCGTCGTCGACCTTGCCGACCTAGAATCCGCCGACCGCCGCTGCACGATCGTCGACCAAGTCAAAGAAGCCGCCAAAACCTGGGGCTTCTTCCAAGTGGTCAACCACGGCGTGCCGGTCTCCGTCCTCGAGGACACGATCGGTGCCGTGAGGGCCTTCCATGACCAGCCGCGCGACGTCAAGGCCAAGTACTACAAGCGCGAGGAAGGGCGGGGCGTGATGTACGCGAGCAACAACGACCTGTACCGCGCGGAGGCGGCTAGCTGGCACGACTCGCTGCAAGCGTGGATGGGGCCGGAGCCGCTGCCGCCGGAGGAGCTGCCAGAGGTGTGCCGCTGGGAGGTGGCGACGTGGGACGGCCAGGCGAGGGGGGTGGCGGAGAAGGTGATGGAGCTGCTAAGCGAAGGGCTAGGGCTGGAGAGAGGGAGGTTCGAGGAGCTGACGTTTTCGGAGTCCAGGGTTTTTGTGGGGCACTGTTATCCATACTGCCCCGAGCCGGATCGGACGATGGGGATCACGCCGCACACCGATCCCGGGATCGTGACGGTGCTGCTGCAGAACGGGATCAAGGGGTTGCAGGTGAAGCACGGCGGCGAGTGGGTGGAGGTGAGCCCCGTGCATGGAGGGTTGATCATCAACGTTGGTGATTTTCTCCAGGTGAGGATCTCAGCCTTCAACCGTTTCTCTATCCGTGTTCTTGATTAATTTCCTTGCAGAAAAGCAAATCTTTCTAAAGGTTTAACCGTTGTCATATCCCAAAAAATTTTGATGGCTTGGGACTCTTTTCTTTTTTTTTTTGGGCGATGATGGGGACAGATAGTGTCGAATGGCGAGTACAAAAGCGTGCAGCACCGTGTGGTGGCCAACTCGGAGAAGGAACCCAGAATCTCCATAGTCGTTTTCTTCAATCTGAGCAAGTGGAAAGGGTCCGGCCGCTACGGGCCTTTGCCCGAGCTGCTGTCGCCGGAGCGGCCGGCCATTTACCGGGATTTCACCGTGCAAGAGTTCTTGGACAACTTCTACGGCAAGGGATTGGATAGCAAGTCCTTAATCGAGAAGATTCAGATCCAAAATTGAGGCCGACTGATATCATGGGTTTTCACTATTTGAATAAGCCAATAAGCAACTATGTGTGCGTACGCGTGTGTAGATTATATATGATTTTGGGCAATAAATTTGCCGTACTTACGGCACTATGGATGATTTTGCAACCTTTGAAGAAGACTACTTTGGAAAATAAACTTGGGCAACGCAAAGGCGAGAGGAACTTCAAGAAGGACAAACTTACCGAAAAAAGAAACTTCAAGATTGACCGTCCATCCTCCTATCCCTGATCGGAGGGGGAGGATTGGAAATTTCCATCAGACGTACTCAGATTGGGGGAATGTCCACAGTACAAAGTCATCCATCAGAGGCACGGTTGAAGGAAATTTGTTCCGACGGAGAGAGAAGAAGATGGCCATGAGATCAGAGTTAGGTGAGGATTTCATAGACTCACTTTTCCGAAAAGACGATGTTCCCCACTTGTCCTTGTTCCTTCAATAATTGATTTCCCAAACTTGGTTCCTTGCATTAAAGCGGAATTGAAATCTCTGCCTCTTGTTTTTTTTTTTTTTTTTTTTGGGTGGGACAAACGTGTTTCTTTCGTTCATAAAACAGAAGTGAAAACATTCGACTCTCCACAGTCTAAACATAACAAAGAACAAAGATGAGGACGCTGCCTTTGAGAGCCGCCTTAAGAGCCGGTTCGGATTTGGGGAATCGGTGCGGTGGCCTGATTTGCAGAACGGGGACAATGGCGTAGATTCACTCGATCCATTCGATATAGCAGGGCAGTACAATAGATGACAATTGAGTGCACAGTCCACAGGCTTTTCTCCTGGCCCAAAATTCAGCATTCGGCATAAAGACAATCTAATTGGAGGCTCGTGCCGCAGCATTTTTTTTTAAATTTCATATTTTCTTACGTATTTTTAGTTATTTTATATTTATAGCATTTATATTTATATAAATTTTTAAATATAATTTTTTAATTTTGAAGCTTATTTTTACAGCGTAATTATAATTACGCTGTAAAAATATGTTTTCTAATTTATATAATTATAGATTTTATAAATATACTATAATTGAAAACACGAAATTAAAAAAATATGATTAATTATTGATAAAAATAAGCTTCAAAATAAAAAAAATTATATTTACAAATTTATCTAAATATAAATGTAATAAATATAAAATAATTAAAACATGTGAAAAATATGAAATTTTAAAAAATGCTGCTACACGGGCCTTGTAAATATTTTTTATTAATTATTGACATACCAATTAAATTAATTGCATATATCTTAATAAAATTTTCAATTAATTATTAATAATTACGTTATAAAAATGAGCTTCAAAATAAAAAAATTGTATTTACAAATATAAGTGTTATAAATGTAAGATAATTTAAAAAAACAAGTAAAAAATGCAAAATTAAAAAAAATGATGCAACGTGAGCCTTGTGAATTTTTTTGGTTAATTATTTACATACTAATTAAATTAATTGCATATATCTTAATAAAATTTTCAATTAATTATTGATAATTTCATATTTTTACTTGTTTTTAATTATTTTATATTTAATATATAATTATATAAATTTAATTATTAATTATTTACATACTAATTAAATATGACTTAATAAATTTTTAATTAATTATTGATAATTATGTTATAAAAATAAGCTTCAAAATAATAATAATAAATTATATTTGCAAATTTGTATAATTATAAATTTTATAAATATAACATAATAAAAAATACGGAAAAAAAAGCCTAAGCCATGATTGGGCCCGTACGATAATTAGGCTGCTGAATAGGCCCGTGTCGCAGTATGGGTGCAGTACAGGCTCGAGCGGCCAATCCTTTTTTCATACGAGCCTTGTACAACAATTTAATCACAACACGAGCTTGGTAGGCATTTTGAATGTCACGTGGGGCCGTGCGACATTTTAAGTGCTGTGCAAGCCCCGTTTTGATATATATATATATATATATATATATATATTTCTCCAATTTGGTAAATAATTTTTTTGGCCTAATTTGAAAATGAAACCCGATTTCCTCCTTTTCCACAATCATACTTTCCACAGGGACCCATTGCCGGATCCGGATCCCCTAACATAGTGGATCTATGTTAGGGGTGACATAGTAGATCAAGGTCGTCCGATTCGAAAATAGACGGCCCAGATTGATCAATTCAAAATTTTAAACTTCCCGTCAAAATTTTTTCCCCCTCTTACAAAGATGATGTGAATCAATCCGGACCGTCCGGATTGAATAATGTCACCCTTAACATTATGTTAAGGGATCCAAATCCCCCCATGCCATCTCGTTTCCATTACGCTTGCAGAAAGCGCTCAAAACTTCCATGCAAAGCCTCAAACTAACACACTAAAGGCATCCGGGAGAATACTCGCAGCTGTGGCCTCCCCTGTTTCGCCGCACCACGACGCATCTATGCTCAATTTCCGTTGACCATGATTCAGTAAGCACCAACGAGCAGGTAGAGGGTTCTACCTAGTATGTTCGTGCCTACCGCTTGGATTCCATCTCTTGTATAGCTCCAAGGAATTAATTGCTTCATCGACGATGGTCTAGGGCTTAGGCCCACACCTTTGGAATACTTATGCATTGCGTGCTGTCCAGATAGCCTAGAGTGCTTTAGCTAGTATCGATTGTCTAGGAGGGACTTCAGGTAGTGGAAAATACACTCTCACAGCAAGGTTATCTGCTGTCCACTTCTATATTCTCGAAATTCTGGTGGGAGAAGTATCAAACTTCAGCCTTTTGTTTGACAAGATCCTTGTTGTCCAACTGCACGGCATGAATAGGTGTTCATGAGTTTCTAGATTGTGGTAGCGAAGAGGACACCATGGATTGGGGATCATCTTTCTTCTGTATAGATTATCTTTAGTCGGCGGGGCATTGTTGCTAAGAGAAAAAGGCGCACCTTCGGATTGGTTTGGGTCTGCCGAAGTCTGGTCCACAAGTTCCTTGGAGGGCTGTAAGTTGTAGACACCATAACCTTTGACACTTTATCATCTACTGCCTTAATCTTGTTGTAGGCTGCTGTAATTGAGTATAGGTTCCTTCCTTGTTGTCGGTCCACATTAGGTGGTCCTCCATGGGATTGTGACTAAGTGGGATTGTTAAGATCTTGTTGACACCTGATTTTTAATCATTTTTTCTATTGCTAAAGTAATAAAAAATCCATAAAAATTCATAAACTTGAAAAATCAACTTTGGAGACCTTAGCCAAGCCTAGGGAACCAATTTTGACCAAAAACCGATTTTTCATATTTTCAGTATTTTTACGTATTTTTTATTTATTTATTTTCGAAAATTAATAGAAAATTCATAAAGATTCATAAAATTGAAAAATCAACTTTGGGGACCTTAGCCAAGCCTAGGGAACCACTTTTGACCAAAAAATGATTTTTCATATTTTCGATATTTTTCGGTATTTTTAATTTTGAAAATTCATAAAACAAAAAATAAAGAAAAATGTGAAAATTGTAAAATCAGCTTTGGAAGCCTTGGCCAAGCCTAGGCAACCATTTTTGAACAAAAAATAAATTTTCATATTTTTTATATATTTTTTTAATTTTTTTTTAAAAATAAATAATACAAAAATACTTGAAAATTTTGGAAAAATAACATTTGAGGCCAAAAAAATACACAAAGATAGTTAATATTTTTATTAAATCTATTTTTATATTGGCCATCGCAAATTCAGAAAAATTCAATTCGAGTCACGTGTTCCTTCACGAGTATAATCTCGAATCGGGTCTAAAAATTTTTAATTTGAGTCAAATTATTTTTAATTTTCACTTTTTATGAGTTGTGACATTGTCTTCTAATATTTTAAATTTTCATCTTTGCCCAATTATACCCAGAATGACTCAATTTTGTAAAAGGGCTTTAATTAAATTCTGCATTATTTTCAGCGGCAAGAAATGAGCTTAAATTTGACATGTGGTAAATTTTAGTGTGTCAAAAATTGTGAGGAGATTTAGACTCAAAGAAATATATTTTTTCAGGGACTGAATTGTAAATACTTAAAATTCAAGGACTAGAGTGCAAATACCTAACTCTTGAAGGATTATTTTACAAATAACAAAAAGAAGAGTTAGTGGATAAATTAGAATAGAGAAGGGAAGATGGAGAAGAAGAGATGAAGAAGAGAAGTTGGAGAAGAATGGATGGAGAAAATAAGATAAGAATAGAGAAGGGAAGATGGAGATGAAGAAGAGTTAGTGGAGAAATTAGAATGGAAGATAAGAATAGAGAAGGGAAGATGGAGATGAAGAAGAGTTAGTGGAGAAATTAGAATGGGAGATAAATATGGAGAAGGGAAGATGAAGATGAAGAAGAGTTAGTGGAGAGATTAGAATGTGAGATAGAGATGGAGAATGGAAGATGAAAATGAAGAAGAGTTAGTGGAGAAATTAGAATGGGAGATAGAGTTAGTGGAAAAATTAGAATGGGAGATAGATGAGTAGGTTATAAAAGGAGGAAGAAGTGAGCTTGAGAAAGGATTCTTGAGAGAGAAAATTTGAAGTGTTTGGGAGAATTTTTTTGGGAGAGAAAATTTTGGATGTTTGAGAGGGTTTTGAGAGATTGAAGAAAAATTTGAGAGAGAAAAAAAAATACCAAAAGAGAGAGAATTTTGAAGATAATGGGAGTTTAAAGTTAGGGGTTATCATCACAAATTCTTTCATCGATCAACATAAATCAAGAGTTCATCCTCGTCAACGAGCAAACAAATTCGAGCTAAGTGTTTTTTATTTATTCATTTATTTGTGGTTTTAGTAGCAAATTAGCACAAATTGTATACACTTTCTCCTACCTCCATTTTTCCCATATTTTATGTCAGGAGAAGGATATCTCTACGTCAACGGCAAAAAATCTCGTAGAGATGCAAAAATCGCCCAAACAAGCTCCTAAGCTGTCCACCGATTTCTCAGTTGATTTGTGACTAAAAGTCCCTCTTAATTCAAAAGAGACTCTCTATATTGGGAACATAGAGAGCGAAAATCAATTATAGAAATCCCTCCCAAAAAAATGGGAGATAAGTACTCTTTCCACTCTTCTGGTTTTAGGTGCAGATTGGCATATATTTTGTATACTGACACTTCACTCTATTTTATGTCAGGAAGCCGCAGCTTTATATCAATGGTCAACCCTATAGAAGCACAAAATCGACTTGGAGGAGTCCTCAAGCGCGCACAAATTTCAAATTGTTGAATCAATTCGTTGTATTTTATTTTAAAGAATTCATACCCCAAAATGGAGAGGACAAAGTCCATCCGCAATTTAAATACCTGCACCATAAATCCCAAAGGGAAGAGCCAAGCCAATGCTTAGCCTCCCATTGGAGGTTTTTACTTACAGTAGTTAAATACCTGCAACTTAAATACCTGTACCTTAAATCCCAAAGGGAAGAGCCAAGCCAATGCTTAGCCTCCCATTGGAGGTTTTTACTTACAGTAGTTAAATACCTGCAACTTAAATACCTGTACCTTAAATCCCAAAGGGAAGAGCCAAGCCAATGCTTAGCCTCCCATTGGAGGTTTTTACTTACAGTAGTTAAATACTTGCAACTTAAATACATGTACCTTAAATCCCAAAGGGAAGAGCCAAGCCAATGCTTAGCCTCCCATTGGAGGTTTTTACTTACAGTAGTTAAATACCTGCAACTTAAATACCTGTACCTTAAATCCCAAAGGGAAGAGCCAAGCCAATGCTTAGCCTCCCATTGGAGGTTTTTACTTACAGTAGTTTAAATACTTGCAACTTAAATACCTGTACCTTAAATCCCAAAGGGAAGAGCCAAGCCAATGCTAGGCCTCCCATTGGAGGTGTTTATTCACTGTCATGTACTTCCTATAATTTAATTTTTGAATCATCAAACTCAAAAGATGAGTAGGTCGTAATACTGCACAGAAGTCGTTAACACACTCCCTCTTTCGGCTTCAGGGAATCTTTAACACTTAAAAATATATAACAAATAAAAATATATACCATCAATGCATCCTATTTAAAAAGTGAAAACACAAAAGAGAATACCCTACTAGAGCCTTAGGAATTAACCAAGCCTGAGTTGCCGAATTAGGATATCCATGAAATTAAGGTACCGAAAGGGCATTAGTTTTAATTAACTAGTGTAACCAAGTCCCCGAGCTCATAATCTCTGGTTCGCAGGAATAAATTAGTTCTCCCGCTAATTTATTTAGGTTTCTAATCGACCTACCAAGAACGATTAGTGGCGACTCCAAATTTCAAAATCATTTAAACAAAAACCAAAGTTGCGATTCGGTAGGGCTTGGGAGGGTCCGCGTTAGGTTAGTCAAATCTAATTAACCTAATAATCCGTTAACCCCTTTAAAATTTAAAAATATTTTTGGAGGGTCGCGACAGCTTGGCGACTCCACTGGGGACGGGATTTTTAAATTTTCGAAAAAAGATAACAATTGGAATACTTGAATTTTTTTCGAAATTTTAAAAGTCTTAGTGGACTTAGGCCAATGAAAATTTCATGGATATCTCGCTTCTGGCGATCTTGTTTGGGACTCATTCTATAGGTGTTATATGTTTTTGCAAGATGGGAGTTATAAGGGGCGGAGTGTTTGGCTAACCCCTTTGTTTTGCAGGCTGGTGTTGGGTTTATTTGTTTAATTTCGCACATTTTTAGAAGCGCTGTTTTGATATCAATTGTTGTGCATGTCTTGCATACTCTGAGGATCACGACACCTGCACACACAAGCGTCTAAACCCAAGTCGCGAAATTCTTCCTAGAAAACCATAGATAGGGATCGAATATGCAAAGCTCTTGCGTCGATTGCGCTCGGGTTGACCATATTTTATCCCGCTCATTATCTGAATTGACAATTCTTCCCATTGTGATTTGATTACGCGGAGAGTAAGTTTGTCAATTCAGATAGTGGGGGCCTTTTTAGGTCCATACCTTGTCTCTCCTTCTTTTATTTTCTAGAGTCCACTCCTCACTTGAGTCATGCGCATGACTATGTGATTTGCATTTCTCCAAAGTAAAAGTAAATTCTCTAATTTTATCTTGTATTTATTTTCGGTCGGTCCATGCTAGGTGTTAGTCAGTTTTTGAGTTTGATATTACGACCATTCTTTTAAAAGAAAATAAAAATTAAATTTGTCCCTCATTTCTTTAAAAAAAAATTTTGAAAAAATGATGTGAAAAAATCCCTTCATGGGAATTTTATTAACCAATAAGGGATTTTTGTCATGTTTTTATTGCTTCAATAAAAATGAAATTTTCCTGAAAAAATTTTCCTCCGAAAATTTATTTCAATAAAAAGAAAAATTCCTTCAAAAAAAACTCTAGTAGACATCAAGTGATTTTATCACATTTTTCAAATTATAAAAACTTGCAAGAAAATTCTTCTCGAGAAATTAGCTCATGTTTTTCTAAGAAAATTTTCTCTAAATAAAATTAGACTAATGTCTCGGGGGAATTGTATTGACCAATAAGAGATTTTTGTCATGTTTTTCTTACTTCAATAAAAATGAAATTTTCTTGACAAATTTTCCTCTGAAAATTTATTTTGATAAAAAGAAAAATTCCTTCAAAAAAAAAACTTTGATAAACATCAAGTGATTTTATCACATTCTTTCAAATTATAAAAACTTGCAACAAAAATCTTTTCGAGAAATTCGCTCATGTTTTTCTAAGAAAATTTTCTCTAAATAAAATTAAACTAATGTCTCGGGGGAATTTTGTTAACCAATGAAGGATTTCTGTCATGTCTTTCCTGCTTCAATAAAAATAAAATTTTCCTGACAAATTTACCTCTGAAAATTTATTTTGATAAAAAGGAAATTCCTTCAAAAATTTTAGTAAACGTCAAGAGATTTTGTCACATTCCTTTAAATAAAAATAAAAATAAAAAGAGTAATAAATCTGCAAAAAAATTCTGTATCAGAAATTAACCCATTTCTTCCTAAGAAATTTTTTTTTCTCTGATTTCTCTATAAAGTAGAAAAAATCAAATTGGACTAATATAGGAGTCATAGACCGACATTCCTTGTGTCGCATACTAATTATATCCTTTTCTTTTGCAGGGAGATCCTAGATACCCCAGACGGGTGTAAAAATTAAGTTCAATAATATATCAAGAATCATCTTCAGAAATACCAAAAGACGAAAAACACCAAGGCTTCAACCGTTAATTCAGGGGGGCAAACGAACACTGTCCATCTTTGACAGACAGAGTTGTGTCAATCCGTAAACTTGTATGGGCAGTGTATTCTGATATGATGGTGGATTTATACTGATTAAACACGGTGGTATATTTAATGTATTGCAGGGGATCCCGCGTCTTTTGAAAGACAATATGGATTATATAATCAGAAACCATGAAATAAGTACCTTAACCTGATTAAATCAACCAGAGACCGGTCTTAAAATTTTCTCGGATCCGAAACACGCGGAGGGTTTTAGAGGACCGAGGTTTTATTAATGAATGTGGCCCACGGACACTCCCCCGATGCTACAGGTGCCCTATACATACGAGTGGACGCCGAAAGCAACAAAACACGGTTGAAGTGGAGCACGCAACAAATGGCCGAATTTATTGGCACATTGATCGAGTGGTGGCAGCTTTATTAATTTACATGATTGAATGCGGGTCTCTAGGCGGCTGGTGGAAAGCCACACTGAATGCCTCTCTAATGTTCTTGATATCATCGTCTACCGCAACCCACGAGAGCATCATGAAGAAGATTAAACCTAGACGAATACGTCTACTTAATTTCATCGCACGTTCTCGCTTTTTGTCGATGTCCAAAATTAATGCACAAGCTAGAAGTAATCATTTCCCTTTCCCCCATATTAAATGCTCGGAGCCGTTAACCGCACCAAACTCGAAAAAATTAATATCGAGACGAAATCCGCGTAAATATGAAGGGTAAATCCGTATCGTTCCAATTTACCCTTAAATTGCTCTGGTTTTAAATTTGATCCTTTCTATTTTCAGGAATTTGCAAAAGCGACTCGAGAATACAGTCGTATTCAAAAACCAAATTTCCTGGTCGGGCTAAATTGGGGGCAAATCAACTCATGGACATTACCACGGGATGGACAACTTCGGTTAAAGAAAAATACAAGCGAAAGATCCGAACAATCTCAGACATGGGTAATTCTGTATCGTTCTAATTTACACATAATCATCTCAAGTCTCGAATTGTTTTATTCCATTCTTAACAGGGATTGCAAATTACCTCGAGAAAATACCGTAACATGGCCCAAGGTGATACAACAAGGCTGCGTTATCCACAGGGATTAACCTTTGAAAGGAAAGCCCCATGGACACCTACGGTCCAATGGACCGAATGGTATGAGGGGATGACAGTAGGTCCGAAATGTCCCGAGTTCGATCCCCAAGGGTGGGGAATGTTGTAAGTATTATAAATAAATGAAACAACTTTTTGTGCATTTCTTTTTGCAAACAGGAATACTCGACAAGTAATATCAAAGTCAGTATTTTACCATAGTCTTGCCATAATGGTGAGGCGCCCAACAAAAGTCGAGGAAAATTCAATCTAGCAAAACTGGTAAAAGACTCGTGCAAGGCATTCAAGACGAAGGATAAATCAGTATCGTTTCCAATTTATCCCTTTTAATACTGGCTGACATGTCTCCTTTTCTTTTTACAGGAAATATTTATACTAACATTTAACATGTTGAAGGAGACAAATCCCAAAAGAAAATTATGATCATCTGACAAGATCTATTCTGGTGAAAAATGGGGCAAGTTGATCGCAAGCTCTGAAGCGAAAAAGCAAATATGTCTTCCTTATCTCGAATAATTTCTTTGCTTTTTGCAGGGGCATTTAACCGCTAAACCATGGCAGTCGCTGTCACTAAACAAACCAAAATGCTCCCTCACCCATATGCCTTATCGTGCAGGGGCAAAACTTGAGACAAACCGCTCCTCAACATAAGGAGTGGGCTTCCCAATTTATTCGATCCACCCACACACCAGGGGCAATTCAAATCCACCCATGTTTACACATTATATAAACACACATGATGCTAAAAAATTGTCACATCGGCATTGTGTTTACACATTTTAGGAATTATGTATGACCATTTCGCATGTTTAATTTACCAACTCCAACTTAGAGCATAAACTGCATAGGAGACATCAAATGTGCAAAATGGGGCATAACAGGATGAGGAAAGGCAAACCATTTCCACACAGGTCTAACATTTTAATCTACAGATAAACAGCCTTCCTCCAGAGTGAGAGAAAGCCCTTTCGGAATGAAGTCCCCCATTCAGATTACATTCGAGGTGTTCATACTATAAGAACCTCCTTAAACAGAAGTGGTAATGCAATACATGATCCATATGTTGATCGATTGCATCATGAGTTATTACATAGACTGCCTTTAATCATGGCAAACTTAGCTGAACAATTTTGTATGAACCAATGAACGCATTGATGAAAATGCTTGCACATGTTACCTCTGACATTGCCTGACAGGCAACACATTCCCGGTGTTTGAGTTACCTTCCAAAGTCTTGAAATTCATTCGGCGATTATTGAATGAACAAGCCTGGTTGTCGAGAAGCCACCAAGCATTTCTTTCAAATTCTCAGGTAAGTATATCTTCAACCTGAACCTTTCAAGAGAATGAATTCTGACGGTTGTTGGGGTACTCGAATCCATTGCGGTATATACAGGTATCCACCTTTTTCAATAAAGCATGATTTGTCTCAAGGACAAATGTTCGAGACCTTTTGATCTCTGCCTCTTTGGTTTATTCCTAAAGCGACAGGAGAATATAATTTGGGTTTGAGCTTCTGCAGGATTCCTAGTCTCCCCAGATTTCAGAATGGCACCCTTTGAGGTACACCAAGCCCTTCTTACAGGCAAACTAAATCCTTCTTACAGGCAAACCAAGTCCTTCTTACAGGCACAAAGTCCTTCTTACAGGCAAACCAAGTCCTTCTTACAGGCATAAAGTCCTTCTTACAGGCAAACCAAGTCCTTCTTACAGGCACAAAATCCTTCTTACAGGCAAACCAAGTCCTTCTTACAGGCATAAAGTCCTTCTTACATGCAAATCAAGTCCTGCTTACAGGCAAATAAAGTCCTTCCTACAGGCAAAGCAAGTCCTTCTTACAGGAAAATCAAGTCCTTCTTACAGGCACAAAGTCCTTCTTACAGGCAAATCAAGTCCTTCTTACAGGCACAAAGTCCTTCTTACAGGCAAATCAAGTCTTTCTTACAGGCATAAAGTCCTTCTTACAGGCAAATCAAGTCCTTCTTACAGGCAAACTAAGTCCTTCTTACAGGCAAACCAAGTACTTCTTACAAGCACAAAGTCCTTCTTACAGGCAAACCAAGTCCTTCTTACAGGCAAATCAAGTCCTGCGTACAGGCAAACAAAGTCCTTCCTACAGGCAAAGCAAGTCCTTCTTACAGGCAAATCAAGTCCTTCTTACAGGCACAAAGTCCTTCTTACAGGCAAATCAAGTCCTTCTTACAGGCAAATCAAGTCCTTCTTATAGGCAAACTAAGTCCTTCTTACAAGCAAACCAAGTCCTTCTTACAGGTAAACAAAGTCCTTCTTACAGGCAAAGCAAGTCCTTCTTACAGGCAAATCAAGTCCTTCTTACAGGCAAAGCAAGTCATTCTTACAGGCACAAAGTCCTTCTTACAGGCAAAGTAAGTCCTTCTTACAGGCAAATCAAGTCCTTCTTACAGGCAAATCAAGTCCTTCTTACAGGCAAATTAAGTCCTTTTTACAGGCATTAAGTCCTTTTTACAGGCACAAAGTCCTTTTTACAGGCACAAGTCCTTTTTACAAGCACCAAGTCCTTTTTACAGGCACCAAGTCCTTCTTACAAGTATCTCCACGGGGTGACCTACCATACGGGTCAAATCTCAATCAAAATTTAATTAGTAGAATCCTTTCATTAGGAATCTACCATGAGTTGACCTACCATACAGGTCAAATTTCAATCAAAATTTAATCAGTAGAATCCTTTTATTAGGAATCTACCATGGTACGACCCACCATACGGGTCAAATGGTATGACCCACCATACGGGTCAAATTTTAATTCAATTTTTAATCAGTAGAATCATTTTATTAGGAATCTACCATGGGTTGATCCACCATACGGGTTCAAGTTCAACCACCCTAAAGTTTTATATAACGAATCCTTTGGTTCTCATTTCATTTTCAGTGGAACATTCATGTCACGACTCTTTTTATTTCCTTGTATTGAGTCGATTAGAATTCGGGTGTCATTTCGTCTTTGAAATGAACCTCTACTGAGCCTCCTTTCAAAGAGGGGCAGCTGTTGACACCTGATTTTTAATCATTTTTTCTATTGCTAAAGTAATAAAAAATCCATAAAAATTCATAAACTTGAAAAATCAACTTTGGAGACCTTAGTCAAGCCTAGGGAACCAATTTTGACCAAAAACCGATTTTTCATATTTTCAGTATTTTTACGTATTTTTTATTTATTTATTTTCGAAAATTAATAGAAAATTCATAAAGATTCATAAAATTGAAAAATCAACTTTGGGGACCTTAGCCAAGCCTAGGGAACCACTTTTGACCAAAAAATGATTTTTCATATTTTCGATATTTTTCGGTATTTTTAATTTTGAAAATTCATAAAACAAAAAATAAAGAAAAATGTGAAAATTGTAAAATCAGCTTTGGAAGCCTTGGCCAAGCCTAGGCAACCATTTTTGAACAAAAAATAAATTTTCATATTTTTTATATATTTTTTTTAATTTTTTTTAAAAAATAAATAATACAAAAATACTTGAAAATTTTGGAAAAATAACATTTGAGGCCAAAAAAATACACAAAGATAGTTAATATTTTTATTAAATCTATTTTTATATTGGCCATCGCAAATTCAGAAAAATTCAATTCGAGTCACGTGTTCCTTCACGAGTATAATCTCGAATCGGGTCTAAAAATTTTTAATTTGAGTCAAATTATTTTTAATTTTCACTTTTTATGAGTTGTGACATTGTCTTCTAATATTTTAAATTTTCATCTTTGCCCAATTATACCCAGAATGACTCAATTTTGTAAAAGGGCTTTAATTAAATTCTGCATTATTTTCAGCGGCAAGAAATGAGCTTAAATTTGACATGTGGTAAATTTTAGTGTGTCAAAAATTGTGAGGAGATTTAGACTCAAAGAAATATATTTTTTCAGGGACTGAATTGTAAATACTTAAAATTCAAGGACTAGAGTGCAAATACCTAACTCTTGAAGGATTATTTTACAAATAACAAAAAGAAGAGTTAGTGGATAAATTAGAATAGAGAAGGGAAGATGGAGAAGAAGAGATGAAGAAGAGAAGTTGGAGAAGAATGGATGGAGAAAATAAGATAAGAATAGAGAAGGGAAGATGGAGATGAAGAAGAGTTAGTGGAGAAATTAGAATGGAAGATAAGAATAGAGAAGGGAAGATGGAGATGAAGAAGAGTTAGTGGAGAAATTAGAATGGGAGATAAATATGGAGAAGGGAAGATGAAGATGAAGAAGAGTTAGTGGAGAGATTAGAATGTGAGATAGAGATGGAGAATGGAAGATGAAAATGAAGAAGAGTTAGTGGAGAAATTAGAATGGGAGATAGAGTTAGTGGAAAAATTAGAATGGGAGATAGATGAGTAGGTTATAAAAGGAGGAAGAAGTGAGCTTGAGAAAGGATTCTTGAGAGAGAAAATTTGAAGTGTTTGGGAGAATTTTTTTGGGAGAGAAAATTTTGGATGTTTGAGAGGGTTTTGAGAGATTGAAGAAAAATTTGAGAGAGAAAAAAAAATACCAAAAGAGAGAGAATTTTGAAGATAATGGGAGTTTAAAGTTAGGGGTTATCATCACAAATTCTTTCATCGATCAACATAAATCAAGAGTTCATCCTCGTCAACGAGCAAACAAATTCGAGCTAAGTGTTTTTTATTTATTCATTTATTTGTGGTTTTAGTAGCAAATTAGCACAAATTGTATACACTTTCTCCTACCTCCATTTTTCCCATATTTTATGTCAGGAGAAGGATATCTCTACGTCAACGGCAAAAAATCTCGTAGAGATGCAAAAATCGCCCAAACAAGCTCCTAAGCTGTCCACCGATTTCTCAGTTGATTTGTGACTAAAAGTCCCTCTTAATTCAAAAGAGACTCTCTATATTGGGAACATAGAGAGCGAAAATCAATTATAGAAATCCCTCCCAAAAAAATGGGAGATAAGTACTCTTTCCACTCTTCTGGTTTTAGGTGCAGATTGGCATATATTTTGTATACTGACACTTCACTCTATTTTATGTCAGGAAGCCGCAGCTTTATATCAATGGTCAACCCTATAGAAGCACAAAATCGACTTGGAGGAGTCCTCAAGCGCGCACAAATTTCAAATTGTTGAATCAATTCGTTGTATTTTATTTTAAAGAATTCATACCCCAGAATGGAGAGGACAAAGTCCATCCGCAATTTAAATACCTGCACCATAAATCCCAAAGGGAAGAGCCAAGCCAATGCTTAGCCTCCCATTGGAGGTTTTTACTTACAGTAGTTAAATACCTGCAACTTAAATACCTGTACCTTAAATCCCAAAGGGAAGAGCCAAGCCAATGCTTAGCCTCCCATTGGAGGTTTTTACTTACAGTAGTTAAATACCTGCAACTTAAATACCTGTACCTTAAATCCCAAAGGGAAGAGCCAAGCCAATGCTTAGCCTCCCATTGGAGGTTTTTACTTACAGTAGTTAAATACTTGCAACTTAAATACATGTACCTTAAATCCCAAAGGGAAGAGCCAAGCCAATGCTTAGCCTCCCATTGGAGGTTTTTACTTACAGTAGTTAAATACCTGCAACTTAAATACCTGTACCTTAAATCCCAAAGGGAAGAGCCAAGCCAATGCTTAGCCTCCCATTGGAGGTTTTTACTTACAGTAGTTTAAATACTTGCAACTTAAATACCTGTACCTTAAATCCCAAAGGGAAGAGCCAAGCCAATGCTAGGCCTCCCATTGGAGGTGTTTATTCACTGTCATGTACTTCCTATAATTTAATTTTTGAATCATCAAACTCAAAAGATGAGTAGGTCGTAATACTGCACAGAAGTCGTTAACACACTCCCTCTTTCGGCTTCAGGGAATCTTTAACACTTAAAAAAATATAACAAATAAAAATATATACCATCAATGCATCTTATTTAAAAAGTGAAAACACAAAAGAGAATACCCTACTAGAGCCTTAGGAATTAACCAAGCCTGAGTTGCCGAATTAGGATATCCATGAAATTAAGGTACCGAAAGGGCATTAGTTTTAATTAACTAGTGTAACCAAGTCCCCGAGCTCATAATCTCTGGTTCGCAGGAATAAATTAGTTCTCCCGCTAATTTATTTAGGTTTCTAATCGACCTACCAAGAACGATTAGTGGCGACTCCAAATTTCAAAATCATTTAAACAAAAACCAAAGTTGCGATTCGGTAGGGCTTGGGAGGGTCCGCGTTAGGTTAGTCAAATCTAATTAACCTAATAATCCGTTAACCCCTTTAAAATTTAAAAATATTTTTAGAGGGTCGCGACAGATCTCCTGTGCCATATCCATGTTAAAACACTCTACTATCAACTGCAAATTCCATTCATGTGTATCCTAGTTAATAATGCCTGCTACCATCCAAGGCTCTGAATGGTTTGCTGGGCCTTCATGTCTGCCGGAGGGGAGCCATTTATCCTCCCTAATCTTTATCCTTCTGCCATCTCCTACGACCCATTTGATTTTGGGTTCGATTGCATCTCTTCCCACTAATAAATTCTACCACCCAAGGAAGGGCAATGGCCTCTCTTTGCTGTCCAACCATTGCCTTCAAGGAAATGGATTCCTTTCAAAATATGGCCCCATAGTGAATTAGAGGATTGAGCTAGACCACAAACCTACTTACCAAGCATAACTTTATTGAAGGCAATTAGGTCCTTTTAAAGCTTAATCCACCCATATGTTTCCTTAATTTTAAGTGCTCCTATTTCCTCCAGTAGATACCTTCTTTGTTTGCCTTCTCCTTCCACCAAAAGAAAGCATTCTTCCTTTCAATAGTTCTGCATATAGATAAAGGAAGCTTGAAAATGGACATCACATACTATGGTAGAGCTGGGCTATTGTCTTGATAAGAATTTCCTTCCCAGCTTTGGAGATGAGCTTTTCTTTCCACCCCCTAGCTTTGAATTAACCTTAGCAAGCACCCAGCTAAACATATCTTTCTTAGAACGGCCCCAATCCAACAAGAATCCTAGGTACTTACCTATTTTCTCCAAAATAGGGACTCTTAATTCTTTTGACTAGTTCCTCTTTAGTGAGCCTGGGCAGCCCTTCTTGAGGTAGATGCCCGATTTGTTTTGGTTTAAAGCTTGCCCCAATGCATAGCAATAATAATTCAAGATGTTGGCCACATTCAAACATTCTCTCAATGTTCTATCTAGGAAAAATATAGCATCATCCGCAAATAACAAGTGTGATGAAGAAGGACACCATCTATTCAATTCAATGCCCTTCATCGTGCCATCCTTCACTGCCTTATTCATCAATAATGATAGGGAATTGGCTATAATGATGGACAAATGAGGCGAAAGCAGATCTCCTTACCTAATCCCCCTTGATAGCTGGAAATAGTTCAGAGATTCTCCATTTACTCGGATACTAAAAGAGACTGTAGATATGGGACTTTTTACGAAAATGGGTTAAAATTTTTCTTTTTACGGATTTGGGTTTCGTGTCCAGAAATCTACGAGAAAGGGGCTTGTTCGGCAGTTGTACTGCCGAACAAAAAAAAAACAAAAAAACCCTTGTTCGGCAGTTGAACTGCCGAACAAGGAAAAAAAATAAAAAAATAACAATAACCCTTGTTCGGCAGTTGAACTGCCGAACAAGGGAAAAGTGGGGGGGTGGGGGTTTAAAAAAATTAAAAAAAATTCGTAAAAAATTACAAAAAAAGAAAAAATACCAAAAAAATTCTAAAAAATTTCCATAAATTCCAAAAATTAGGAAATTGACCATTTTAACGAGTCGGTCCTATTTTTTTTTATGGTTTTCCCTTTTAGATATTTCAAAATGATGATTTTGCCCCTTACGGGCAAATTATCTCGAAAAATTTCAAAAGTTTCCAAAAAAAATTTCAAAAATTAGTAAATGGGCCACTTTAATTGGCCAATCCTACTTTTAAGGATTTTTCTCATCTATCTTTTCATTGATGATTTTGCCCCTTATGGAAAAAAAGTATCCACAAAAAAAAAATATTCCATCATAAATATTTTTCTCATCAATCGTTACCTGTTCATTTTCTTGCAGGAGAACTGGGTCAGACATATAATTCGAATGTGACGCTGACTCATTATGAGCAAAACACATATAAATCAAAATTATGTATTATTATAAATTTGATGTACTAGAACTTTTTACATCATAAATATGATATTGCTATGTGTTGACATCGTTGAATCTATAGGCATTGAAAAATCATATTTAGAAGCTTTAACGAAGCCTGAGGATCCAATTTGGAAGAAAAGTAATTTTTGAAATTTGTCGTAAATTTTAATATTATTTTTCATATTAAGAAAATATCCGAAAATAAGAAAATAGATTCCGTAGACTACAAATATGAAGAAATTGCCAAACTTTTATTTTAAAAACCTTTCCATGTTGGACCATTTAAAATACTGACTATTTTTTTCGTGAACATTTTTTTCCATAAGGGGCAAAATCATCATTTTGAAATGTCGCGACCCTCTAAAAATATTTTTATTATTTCTAGGGGTTAACGGATTATTAGGTTAATTAGACTTGACTAACCTAATGCGGACCCTCCCAAGCCCTACCGAATCGCAACTTTGGTTTTTGTTTAAATGATTTTGAAATTTGGAGTCGCCACTAATCGTTCTTGGTAGGTCGATTAGAAACCTAATAAATTAGCGGGATAACTAATTTATTCCTGCGAACCAGAGATTAGGAGCTCGGGGACTTGCTTACACTAGTTAATTAAAACTAATGCCCTTTCGGTACCTTAATTTAATGGATATCCTAATTCGGCAACTCAGGCTTGGTTTATTCCTAAGGCTCTAGTAGGGTATTCTCTTTTGTATTTTCACTTTTTAAATAGGATGCATGGATGATATATATTTTTATTTGTTATATTTTTTTAAGTGTTAAAGATTCTCTGAAGCCGAAAGAGGGAGTGTGTTAACGACTTCTGTGTAGTATTACGACCTACTTATCTTTTAGGTCTGATGATTCAAAAATTAAATTATAGGAAGTACATGACAATGAATAAACACCTCCAATGGGAGGCCTAGCATTGGCTTGGCTCTTCCCTTTGGGATTTAAGGTACAGGTATTTAAGTTGCAAGTATTTAAACTACTGTAAGTAAAAACCTCCAATGGGAGGCTAAGCATTGGCTTGGCTCTTCCCTTTGGGATTTAAGTACATGTATTTAAGTTGCAGGTATTTAACTACTGTAAGTAAAAACCTCCAATGGGAGGCTAAACATTGGCTTGGCTCTTCCCTTTGGGATTTAAGGTACAGGTATTTAAGTTGCAGGTATTTAACTACTGTAAGTAAAAACCTCCAATGGGAGGCTAAGCATTGGCTTGGCTCTTCCCTTTGGGATTTAAGGTACAGGTATTTAAGTTGCAGGTATTTAACTACTGTAAGTAAAAACCTCCAATGGGAGGCCAAACATTGGCTTGGCTCTTCCCTTTGGGATTTAAGGTACAAGTATTTAAGTTGCAGGTATTTAACTACTGTAAGTAAAAACCTCCAATGGGAGGCTAAGCATTGGCTTGGCTCTTCCCTTTGGGATTTATGGTGCAGGTATTTAAATTGCGGATGGACTTTGTCCTCTCCATTCTGGGGTATGAATTCTTTAAAATGAAATACAACGAATTGATTCAACAATTTGAAATTTGTGCACGCTTGAGGACTCCTCCAAGCCGATTTTGTGCTTCCATAGGGTTGACCATTGATATAGAGCTGCGGCTTCCTGACATAAAATAGAGTGAAGTGTCAGTATACAAAATATGTGTTAATCTGCACCTAAAACCAGAAGAGTGGAAAGAGTACTTATCTCCCATTTTTTTGGGAGGGATTTCTATAATTGATTTTCGCTCTTTATGTTCCCAATATAGAGATTTTTTTTTAATTAAGATGGACTTTTAGTCACAGATCAGTTGAGAAATCGGTGGATAGCTTAGGAGCTTGTCTGGGCCGATTTTTGCATCTCTACGAGATTTTTGCTGTTGACGTAGAGATATCTTTCTCCTGACATAAAATATGGGGAAAAAAAGAGATGGAGAAAGTGTATACAATTTGTGCTAATTTGCGAGTAAAATCATAAATAAATGAATAAATAAAAACACTTAGCTCGAATTTGCTTGCTTGTTGACGAGGATGAACTCTTGATTTATATTGATCGATGAAGGAATTTGTGATGATAACCCCTAGCTTTAAACTCCCATCATCTTCAAAATTCTCTCTCTTTTGGTATTTTCTTTTTCTCAAATTTTTCTTCAATCTCCCAAAACTCTCTCAAACATCCAAAATTTCCTCTCCAAAAAATTCTCCCAAACACTTCAAATTTTCTCTCAAAAGGATTTTTCTCAAACACTTCTTCCTCCTTTTATAACCTACTCATCTATCTCCCATTCTAATTTTTCCACTAACTCTATCTCCCATTCTAATTTCTCCACTAACTTTTCTTCATCTTCATCTTCCATTCTCCATCTCTATCTCACATTCTAATCTCTCAACTAACTCTTCTTTATCTTCATCTTTCCTTCTCCATATTCATCTCCCATTCTAATTTCTCCACTAACTCTTCTTCATCTCCATCTTCCCTTCTCTATTCTTATCTTCCATTCTAATTTCTCTACTAACTCTTCTTCATCTCCATCTTCCCTTCTCTATTCTTATCTTATTTTCTCCATCTATTCTTCTCCAACTTCTCTTCTTCATCTCCTCTTCTCCATCTTCCCTTCTCTATTCTAATTTATCTACTAACTCTTCTTTTTGTTATTTGTAAAATAATCCTTCAAGAGTTAGGTAATTGCACTCTAGTCCTTGAATTTTAAGTATTTACAATTCAGTCCATGAAAAAATATATTTCTTTAAGTCCAAATCTCCTCACAATTTTTGACACACCAAAATTTACCACATGTTAAATTTAAGCTCATTTCTTGCCGCTGAAAATAATGCAGAATTTAATTAAAGCCCTTTTGTAAAATTGAGTCATTCTGGGTATAATTGAGCCAAGATGAAAATTTAAAATATTAAAAGACAATGTCACAACTCATAAAAAGTGAAAATTAAAAATAAGTTGACTCAAATTAAAATTTTTTAGGCCCGATTCGAGATTATACTCGTGAAGGAACACGTGACTCGAATTGGATTTTTCTGAATTTGCGATGGCCAATATGAAAATAGATTTAAAATAAAAATATTAACTATCTTTTTGTTTTTTTTTGTCTCAAATGTTATTTTTCCAAAATTTTCAAGTATTTTTGTATTTTTTTTAAAAAAAATTAAAATATATATATATATATGAAAATTTATTTTTTGTTCAAAAATGGTTGCCTAGGCTTGGCCAAGGCTTCCAAAGTTGATTTTGTAATTTTCTCATTTTTTCTTTATTTCTCATGAATTTTTGAAAATAAAAATACTAAAAAATACTGAAAATATAAAAAATCATTTTTTGGTCAAAATTAGTTCTCTAAGCTTGGCTAAGGTCCCCAAAGTTGATTTTTCAATTTTATGAATTTTTATGGAGTTTTTATTATTTTAACAATAGAAAAAATGATTAAAAATCAGGTGTCAACATGAAAAGATAGATGAGAAAAATCCTTAAAAGTAGGATTGGCCAATTAAAGTGGTCCATTTACTCATTTTTGAAATTTTTTTTGGAAACTTTTGAAATTTTTCGAGACAATTTGCCTGTAAGAGGCAAAATCATCATTTCAAAATGTCTAAAAGGGAAAACCATAAAAAAAAAATATATAGGACCGACTCATTAAAATGGTCAATTTCCTAATTTTTGAAATTTATGAAAATTTTTTAGAATTTTTTTGATATTTTTTCTTTTTTATAATTTTTTACGAATTTTTTAATTTTTTTAAACCCCACCCCACCTCCCTCCCCCCCTTTCCCTTGTTCGGCAGTTGAACTGCCGAACAAGGAAAAAAAATAAAACAAAACTGTCGAACAAGGGTTTTTTTGTTTTTTTTTTTTGTTGTTCGGCAGTTGTACTGCCGAACAAGCCCCTTTCTCGTAAATTCCTGGACGCGAAACCCAAATCCGTAAAAAGAAAAAAATTTTAACCCATTTTCGTAAAAAGCCCGTAGATGTGCAGTATCTAATCAAACTGACCCATCTTTCGCTGAGCCACATTCTTCGCATGCTAACACATAGAAAATCCCACTCGACTTTATCGTGTGTTTTTTGCATATCCATTTTCAACACTACTTGGAACTTCCTCTCCCTTTCTGAGATTCTCAATTGGTACGAAACTTCCTGTACCACTAAAATGTTATCTTGAATCTGCTTTCCACAAACAGAAGCGCTTTGTTCAACTGCAATCAAGTCAGAGAGCCAAGGTTTAAGATGGTTTGTCAACACTTTAGATATGATTATATAACTGAAATTACATAAACTAATTGGCCTGAATTGGGAGATACTTCCGGGGTGCACCACTTTCGGAATCCAGGCAACATGTGTTTGGTTCAGGGAGGGGTCGAAGAGACCTATTAAGAGGAAACTATCTACCAAGTGAAAAACATCCAATTGGATGCATTCCCAGTTGTGTTAGTAAAACTGACCATTTAGTCTATTTGGGCCGGGGGCTTTTGTAGCTCCCATTTGAAAGGCAACAATTCTATTCTCCTCCATCGTTACTTTCTTAGTGAGGGCGTCATTCATCTCTTCCTTTTCTTAAACGGGACATTGATCTAGCACTGGCCGAGTGTTTTTGACTCCCGAAGACTCATATAGGTCTTGATAAAAGGAAGTAATGTGAGTCTTGAGTTCGGTTGGGTCCTTGCACCATGTGCTGTCCTCCATCTTTAACATTGTAATTCTATTTCATTGTCTAAGTTGAATGGTGGTGGCCTGGAAGTATTTCGTGCTGCAATCTCCCCATTTCAACTAGTTAATCCTAGATCTCATATTCTAAAACATCTCTTCTTGTCTCCAAATCCCCTCAATCTACTCTTTTGTATGCTTTAACAGCTCTTCATTACCTCCTACAGTCGGGTTATTCGTGCAAGCTGTAATTGTCTTCATTGAGAACTCGATTTGCCTCTGAGCGTTTTTAAACTTACGCCTGCTCCATTTAGAAAGGGCTCTCCTCACCTCATTGGTTTTACAAAGTCTGTGTGTGAGCTGTTCCGATCACTCCAAGCGCCTTCTACAATGCTCTTACATTTGAGATCATCCAACTAGAATGCTTCGAAACGAAACTCTTTCATTTTCTTCTTCGAGGCCTGGAATAAGGATATAAGAATGGAGCTATCATCAGATCGTATTGTTGGTAGCACAAAGACTTCCACCTTTGGAAATAGCACCCTCCATTCCAAGTTGCATACCGCTCTATCCAGCCTTTTCCTGACCAATGCTGTTCCGTCTCTGTTATTCACCCAGGTGAAGGCATACCCTTTACTCTCCAAGTCCACGAGAGCACAGTCGTTCAACATTTCTTGAAAAGCAACCATCATGTAGTACTCGGCTTCTCTTTTGTTGGACTTCTCCCACCAGTAGGGAATCTCATTAAAATCTCCCAAGCATAACCAAGGGAGCCTATTCTTGCTATGAATGGATCGAAGTCTTTGCCATAGCACAAGCCTCTCTTGATAATTGGTGGTCGCATGAAGGAGTGACGCAGAATACCTTCCTGTCACCTAGAATTTTGCAAGTAAGGTCAATAAGTCCCTCCTCACTCTCCTTCATATTCAATCTTCACTTCTTCCCACGTCACGATCATTTCCCCCTCCTACGCCGAAAGTGAATCTTTATAAATTTTTGCATGTTACTTTGGGTCAAGCTATTTTCACTCCTTGTTGACTTCTGACAACCCTTATCACATTAGATTGACCACACGGGGGACCTTTCTTGATATAAACTTATTTCTTATCTCTTTTTTTTCTTCTTTCTTTTTCAATTTTACTAAAAGAAATACTTACCATGTCCCCTTCCCATCAATTTTTCTTTTCACCTGAGCCGCTTCTTCCACACACATTATGTTTCAATATTTCCTTCATATTTGTCTTCTTGTGAATTTATTTTCCATTATTATAATCCAAACAAGCATAATCATAAACAAAAGTAAAGAAATATTAGTTTTATTTGCAAATTGTTTACTTGATTTCCTTAGATTGTTCTCATGATCGCAAATTTGTTGACTTTGATTTTTGAATCAAATTTATGAAAATCTATTGAAAAATGAAATATTATAGATGATTTATGCATTACGCACTATGTACTCATAGATTATCGCCTTACTTGTGTTTAAGTTGTTTCTTAAATAACAATTTTCTAGTGCAAAAAATAAAGAAATATACAACTCATTAATAGAATAATTATTTTTAAAAAAAAATACAATAAGTAGTTAACTATCTAACCAATAAACTATTTTTTGGAAAAGAGGTACACCATTTTTGTTCCAAATAAAGAACGGAAAGGCAAAAGGCATTAGTCTTAAATCAAGAGTATGCCATACATTTAACCTTAGTAAATATTATTTGAGAGGAGCATGAGTAGTTTTGTACAAACTAGAGAGAGAGAGAGGTGGGGGGGGGGGGGGGGGTAAGAAGTAATTTTAAATCAAGAGTGTGACGCACAAGGGACAATCAATTTAATGTAAAAAGGGGTGTTTGGAGCCAATTAAGTGGTAAAAATAACGTGAGCCTTTACTTTTTACTTATAAAATTTTCATATTTATAAAAATCTTCTTAAGTATATAAAAATATAGCAAAAAAGGAACAGGCCTTGAGAACATGAATTAACCACAAAGAGATTGTTGTCTCGGATGGAGCTTTCTCCAAATATGACAGAGTCGTCCTCAACATGTCAGTACACGCAAACCAGCACCTAAAAAGCACGTACACTCTCCTGAACATGTCATTACATCCAAACCAGCACCGAGAAAGCTTGCATACTCTTTGGAAGCTTTTGTGTCCACATCAAACACATGTCGATGATGATCAGAAAGTGTGAGACATTCGATATTTTGTCAATGCTTCGAAATAATGAATGATATTAACGATGATGAATCAATAATTATAGTATCAATTTAATCTGAATCTTTATCTTATTATTACTTTTATCTATAGATTTGAATCAAATTAATTTGATTATTCTAACAATGATGGATTAATATTGATAGTATAAATTCAATATGGACTTTTGTCTTAATATTACTTTAATTTGTAGATTTGAATCAAATTAATTTGATTATTCTAACAATGATGGATTAATATTGATAGTATAAATTCAATATGGACTTTTGTCTTAATATTACTTTTATTTGTAGATTTGAATCAAATTAATTTGATTGAAATAATCAAAAAAAGTTTCGCTCATTGCTTTTCATCCTTGAGTCTCTTATTGCTTTTTCCGTTTTTGGGCCAACATCTCTATCAGCTAGGCTATTTTCAATGTTCGGGGAAGACCTTTCAAACCCGAAAACATAGTAAAAAAGGATCTAGCCTCGAGTCCATGAGTCCATAATCAAGCCCGGAAATGGAACCGAACCTATTTGCACCCAACAACAATAGTTGATTCTATGCTATCTCTTCTCTTAATTGGGCATATTCCTTCTATTCATTGCCTACTGTCCCTTCATTGAACATCAATTCCAAAAAGAAATAGCCAAGTTCAAGAGCAGTAGAAGCTTCTTCTCTAACTGTAGCTTTCTTTCGCTATTCCCACCTACGCCCCGGGCTTTGGTTGCTTGATCGAGATAGATTCGGCACTTAGTAAGCAGCTTAATTGAGTCACGGCCTAACCTCCCTAATATATAATACTCGCGGGAAAATTGGGAAGAAAAGAGGAAAATATTTGCATGAAAACGAAAATCAAAACTTCTCACGAGTACTAAAAGCATCACATGCCTAAGGATCTAAAATTCATACACATACTAAATCTTTTCACATGTTGGCTTCACAGAAATACATTTCCCCACTAGTTAATGACCAACCCGCAATCCAAACGCTAATACCATCGCATAATCGTTTATTTGAACCGGATATAAATTGTGTCATCCATGAAAGTCAACTGAACTGATCGGCTTCAGCAGACAAAGTTGTGAAGAATGATGGTTAATATTGGGATCATTATAACCTCTTAGGCAACTAGAACAGCATAGAGGCTAAGTTGAATCCCGTGCGCCGATTCAATTCATACAAGCGAGTTGCACAAAATTTTGTAAAGAACTAGAAAAGTAAAAGCCTATGCTTCTACTATGAAGGTCGCCAGGTTGAATTTATTTAGTGTCGCAACAGAGTATCACGCTAATTAATTAAATAAAATGGGGTGCAACAGCTTCTACCATGTATGCAATTTACCTCCAAAACCCTTAGTACCTAAGATTCAGATGCGTAACAAAAACGAGTCATCATTAAAGCATCAAATCCCAACCTGGAATCCAAGAACCATGGCAGAGAGAAGAGAATTATGGAGCACCAATCAGCAAAACTTCCATGGCAGTAGCAAGGTGTGTAAGAGGAAAAAGATGAGGCTGAAGCTCCAATCAATGGTCACAAACTAGATCCAAAAAATTTGTCTTGAACCGGCTCAAAGATGAATCTTAACATCCCCATATACCCCTAAGACTATAGTCACAACAGCAGCAACAAAAGCGAAAACTTGAATCTAATGCAGAACATTGCAGAAAAAGCAGGCTGCATAATTGCGTGCCTGATGCCATGAGCAATCACAGCCTTCTTCCCCTCCTTCCACCCTTTCTCCGAGTACTGTCAGTCGGTATCGGGGTCACATCCTCTGATAACCAAGCAACAGAATTACATGAACAAATGCTTGAGCACAGATGCAAAAAAGGAAATAGAAAAATAAACCACATCATGAGCTAAACTAGGTGTCCTTTGTCCACCTAAATTATTACTGTCAGAGAACCAAGTAAATAAAATATAGTGCCTCGGCAAACACATCTGACAACAAGCTAATGACTATTAACATGTAGTATTCAATCCACAGTTCAGCAGATTCATTACACCTAAGTTATTCACAACCAACTATAAATGTCTTCCTCCATGTAGTCTTAGAATTTTAGAGAAATATTAGCTTACAAAGGCTAACATAAACACCGAAAACGCAAGCAATGCTAGCAAGCCAGAATATCAATGAGCCCCCTAATATTGAGTTCATGCAGAAGTCTCCTTTCAGGAAACAACATGATGACAACCAAAAATCAGTCGCTGTGCCAAGAGAGTGGTGGTTTGTATTGAGAGAGAGAGAGAGAGAGAGAGAGAGAGATATTTGGGTGGTGACAATAATGTAATCTGAAGTCAAATGTAGACACGTGACACATGTAGGATCGTGAGAGATGTTGGCCAATGCTGCAATTGGGCTCTATCATTTCTCATCTTTCAAGATGGTCTTTAGTAGAGTTTTGGTACAGTTATATTCAGCTGTCAATGGATACACACACAACTGTGGATCATCCAAGTTTGATCAAAAGTTGAATCCAACAAAAGACAACAACCTCAGGTTGGGTGAAGACAATCTAAAAGAGTAAACATACAAAAGCTCAGAAACAAAATAGCACGAGAACAACAAATTGAAGTGGCGAGTCAGAATATCAATAAGCATAAAGGAGTTAAGATCACAAGGGATATTATCCCTTCCACAAATCCATCTAACTCATCATTCTCACCACAGGCAATTATTCAGTAGCCTCATAAATTGCAAGGAATAAAAATCATATTTAGCTAAGTTGGAGTTATCATCAAAGCAAGGAAGTATAGTGTGGAGTTAATGTCCCCTACCCCGAAACAAGACATTCACAAACTTACACTGGACCTGAAATCCCACAAAATGAAGAAACCCATGAAATAGCAGAGGAAGCTACAATCATCAGATCCCAAAGTGTGAGATCAAAGATCCTGTGCTAATGTCTTGCATAAAAAGATCGACGCAGGACTGAAAAGGTAACTCTAGAGGAAAACCCTGAAGAGTGAACCCAAAAAGTCATCTTGATGTTGCGCAGCTATGACTCAAAACGCTTCCATAGGGTACTTTGGAAGGCGATCTTAAGGGCCACGCTTCAAAAGAAAGCAGTGAACAATGCAGAAACATTTTTGCTGAAAAAGTTGAACTGAAGACAGACTTGAAAGAAACCAAAAGGAAAGTGCTAAGAATGTTCCAGAGAAGTTAGTGTCAAGTGCTTGACCAAGTGTCAAGCGCTTGACCAAGTGTTCAGAGAGAGTGAGGGAGCGGAGAGAGAGGTAGCAGTAAAGAATGACAACACTGGAAACCAATGTGCATGGGCCTAGTAAGATCCATATACAATAATATGCTGGGCCTGATATGTGATCCAAGAGATCTAGGGAAATATTTTTATGAAAAAAGACAGTCCATCATGAAAATACTGTTTAACTTAAAAGAAATGTGATCAGAAAACCAACATTTATAAATGAATAATTTGGACAGAGAGGTATCACTCTAGGATCACTACTCGCGCCACTGATCAGAACGAAATGCGCTAAATATTAAACAAGTAATATACCTATGCGACCGATTTTCATCCCAGAACGAGCAAGGGCTCGAAGAGCTGACTGAGCACCCGGACCTGGGGTTTTGGTCTTGTTTCCTCCAGTAGCACGAAGCTTAATGTGAAGGGCAGTGACACCAAGTTCCTATAAGACACATCAGAGCAAATTTACAACGATAATTGAGAAGACTTGAATATATCATGTTCAAAGGGAAAAAGAATGCAAAGAGAGGAATAAGACCTTGCATCGCTGAGCCACATCTTGGGCTGCAAGCATGGCTGCATAAGGTGACGATTCATCCCTGTCAGCTTTAACCTTCATGCCACCTGAACTTAGGAAAAATTTCAAACAGCAAGAGAAAGAAATTAAGTAAACGGGCAGAAGCAATGTTGCCTTTCAGCTAAACAGCTAACTACCTAGTTATTGCAGGACTTCATGGCTAAAAAAGCTAAACCCTCAATACATTGACCACCGACTATCACAAACCGTTGAAGTAACTAGGAAGTAGAATTATTGAAGTGTTCGCTTCAAAAAATTAAACATATCCGTTCTAGCAAATGAAAATTAGCAACACAGGCAATTAACAAAAGTCCATTTCGTTACCCCACCCGACTGACTTGTAGTCGGAGATTCACAATGACAAAGTCGCACAATATAACAGCACAAATCGCAAGGTAAGATGGAGGAGTACAATACATTTTGCACACAAAAGGACGAGACGTACCAGTGATGCGAACAAGGGTTTCCCTCCCAGAGAGGTCGGTCACATGCTGCAAGCGAAGCACGGGTCAAAAGACTGTGAATCGAGGCGAAAAAAAGAGCGTAGGAACACTGGTCAAGTCTGATGCTCACGATGAAAGTGTCGTTGAAGGAGGCAAAGATGTGAGCGACCCCGAAGACGTACTCACCCTCGCGCACGGCGGGCCCGAGCGTGACGTTCTCCTCCTTGGGCTCCCTAACCTTTCTCTTCGACTGCGGGAAAAGAAAAAAATCAAGCCTAAGCGAGTGCTCTCGATAAAGAATCGCCAGAAAACAGGTCTCGGAGCCAAGATTCTGGTGATTGAAACCGCTATCTACTCCACGATTGATCAATGAACGCCACGTTCCCGAAAAAGTTCAAGTTGAAATCGACAAAAGCAGGGAATCGCAGCGGCAGTAGCATGAGCTCAGCATGAGAAGACTGATCGGGAGACGCTTACCATGGCGAGATTGGGGACTAAACCAGAGGGGAGGAGGCAAATGCGAGGGAGAGACCTCAAACACCCGCAGACACTTGGAGGAGACGGCCCTAAGCTTAGCAGTGGAGGAAGGGGAGAGTTATAGAGGAGACGCTAGGGTTTCGAGCTCAAAGAGCATGCGAAATTACGCTCCCACCCCGCATACTGAAAAAAAAAACCATTAAAAAACGATAATAAACCTAAGAAAAACAAAAGAAAGATAATAAAAAAGAAGAAAATTGACAGCTGTGGGATTTGAACCCACGCCCTTTCGGACCAGAGCCTAAATCTGGCGCCTTAGACCACTCGGCCAAACTGTCGCTCGTTGCACATTTGTAATATTTTTTATTTTATCATAATAAAAATGGAGCTCAAAAGGGCCAAAAAAACAAAAAATAAAAGACTTTATAGGGTTATTATTATGGTCGCTAGAAGGAGGGCTTGAACCTCCGACCTTGTGGTTAACAGCCACACGCTCTAACCAACTGAGCTATTCCAGCACCGGTTGTAGTAACAACTATTAATATATAAATAGTACTTAATATCTCCAGAAAATGCCCACAGACAAAAGGCGTGGAGGTTTCCCCGTTTTATGTTTGGCCATACTTTTCTTGTTCGAAGAATCCGACCACAAACCTCCCGCGCCAAGACTTTCCAGTTGCTAAGATTTTGGTGGAGGTGCTGGGCTCGCCAACCTAAGACCTTCAAGATGGTTAAGAATAGCTATGACTTATTTTGACTATTTCGTAGTGGTCATGGACTTTTGTAATAATGCTTTAAGGAGATCGTTAGCGTCGATTGTCCCTTCTCGCGCTTTTAACTGGTGAAAGTCTTGAAAGATAGCTACGCCGATCTCACACCCGCCAAAGTCATCATTTCAGATCGATCACGTGGATTGAATACGGCTATGAAACTGAAGAAACGTTGGACCTGCCCCTTATTCCTCCTCTTTTGAATTTCATACGACGGCATGGCATGGAAACCGATTTGTTGGGACATGAAAAGGGATGACAAATTCCTAGAACATCTGCCCTTGGAGAGATCAACTCTTTGACACCAAGAAGAGCGCGTGACTATTTTCGAAGTAGCCGGTTTCCGATATCTAGCTGGTGAAGCCCCTAGAGTCTTCCGGTTGCAAAGCCACGATTCTGCTGTCTACATCAGTACCGTTTTATGAATCATATCCGATCGAGGATAGATGGTTTTTGACCGGCGTAAACAAGGGTATTCTTTTGACAGACCGGTTGACATAGAGGCATCAGAAATCCACCACGAGAAGTTCAAAGTCTATCGCATAGCAATATACAGTCAAGCGATGTATTTTTCCCACTGTAGTATTCCAAATGATGACTGGACTACCGAAGCATTGACTCTACTCTGTACAAATTGAGAAAAACATGAACCCAAAAGTCACTCGTTTCTTTGGAACAAACTCGCCAAGAGTGATCCCACGAAGCCAGAGCCCCATCATCCAGGCAAAATCCCCTGGTTTTTTAACCAAAACTTGTACGATCAGTTCACCCCTAGACAGAGCAAGCTTCCAGTTTGGGAAGGAGACTCCGCCAAGCATCAGCGATTCCATTTGCCAGACGTGCCTGCCCTTTGGCAAATTCATGAAAAGCGACTCCCATATCTGTTGTCTTCTTTTCTTGAAAGCGTACCATCTCTTCATTTATCCGTCTCACGATTGTTTCAAATCTTCTCATTGCCTCCTCGCTTTCTGCTTTCAGCTGCATTGATTCCCATTTTATAAGCAAAAAGTAACCCCAGAATCGATCCGGACAAAGCAATTACGTGAAGGGACTTACCTCTCTGTATTCAATCTCCGCTTCCCTCACCTTATCAGATCGTGTCAGCATGAGTTTATCGCTGAAAGAAGCAGGAGTAGAGAAACACATCACAACCTTTAGTTAGAATGATGACCAGAGTAGCAAAGCACACTAACGGATTGTGCTGACAAACACATCAACTTCATTGGCTGAAGGGCTTGCTATCATAAGTGCACATCCTTTCTCTACATCTTCGGTCAGTTTACTTAAAGGTTCTGTACTTTCAATGCTACTCAAATTCCAAAGACACGATATCTTCTACCGCGTGTTCTTAAAACCCAAAATCTTGCAATCTACAATCATTCTACTCTACCTAATTGACAAGTTACAATGAGCAAAACCTCCACGAGAGAGAGAGAGAGAGAGAGAGAGAGAGAGAGAGAGAGATCAACAAGATGCTGAGCAGAACCATACAGATTTATCTCTTTCAATTTGATTGTTTCAGCCAATTCACACTGCTGTCTGAATGCAGTGGCTCGCTCTCCTATGGTGACCTGTTTCACAACACATAGGCCGCAAAATTAAGTCATGAAAGTCAGTTACCGAGAGAGCGAACACATCATTGATTTCTAGCAGCCACACAAGAAGTCCCAAACCCAGGAGACTCTGTTAGAGTGACTGGTAAATAGTTTGGCATTCCAAAGTATGAGAACAAATATCAAGCTTACCTTAATAGACTGCACAGCACGAACATAATCCTTCAAAGGTTCTTCAAAATGCATTAAGAGCTCATGAGCCTGCATGTCAAATATACCAAATTAAGTACCACAAAAGTTTTCCCCAACTTTAGAGGGCAAATAGAAGCAAGCTTGAAAATACACGTATACAAAACCCTATTTGAAGAGTCCAAAGATTATTAAATTCGATTACAGTCTACCTCCTTCTGCAGCTTAACTGCTACTAATTCTGATTTTGCTCCAAGTTCAGAAAATGCCTTCCCAAGAGCATTTTCTTCACAGGCACCAAGGAGTTTGACTGCTTTTCCAAAATCTGAGAGAGAATTCCCAAGTTCTGCAGAAATTCAGCCAAAAGAATACACCTAAATCAGCAATTTCTCCAAGGCAAAGCAGAAGACAAAAGCCCAAAAAAAATGCAAAAGCATATTAAGATCAAGCAAAGCCTCCAGAATCACTACCCCTGTGCCTCTTTACAAGTCGATATGCTTGCTTCTGCGCTTCAGCCAAGTGGTTTTCAAGCTCAAAGATGTAGTGTTTCATCTTTTCATATTCAGGATGTGACTCTTCCACTGGTTTCTCCTTTCCTAAAACCACATCGCTCACTTTGGATTGCACATCCTGTCGGCAATAGAGACAAGGTCATCAAAGGTCAAATGGTCACAACCCTCATTGGAATGGTAACTCTCAATACCAATGTGTTATCAGCTTCACAGTGCATCTCTTATACATCAACTCAGTAAAGTATATGCTGAAGATGTTCAGTGTTGATCGTTGTCAAATGATTACCTTAAATATCTGCATAAGATCTGCTGGCTTCTTAAATATGCCAGTTTCATAAGACCTTAATCTCTCCATTACCTGAGAAGAGGGAACAAAACACATTTAGAAGCATACTTCCAACATTCCAAAAACCAAAAAGTGTTTTCTTCAAACTCAAATTCGCAATCGACTGGGAGATTAACTAAAGTGCAATAGATAAAGAATAACGTGGTATGAATGATCCAATTCATTAGCCAAAGGAAACTAATTAATAATTCAACAAAGTAAGCCTTATCTCACTAACCAGGGGCTGTTATGACCCTAAAGTTTCATTGCCAACTACTTACGTGGACTTAAAAAACTTCCAGATTAGTAAGGTCATCAGATCTCACTTCAAAACTTTTGCTTATGGACTTTGATCAGTAAATCTTTTAAAACATGAGCATTGATCTCTACATGATAGAAATCAGGAATTTGACTATCTCATACTATGAACTATTCATTGAAAGTTTGAAACTCTCATCTTGATCATTGGTCTTTTCTTTCGAACTTACAATTATTGATCTTTGAGGTATCGGATTCCTTGGATTACTAATATTGAACTATAATTTGAAGGTTTTAAGAATATACATTGGAGATTAAATCTTGTAATATTGAATCTGAACTTAAATTCGGCTCAATAGTAGGAGCGACTGCCCATCCCTAGGGGTGTGGTTAATTCACTAGGCATCCAATTCAACCCGTTGTTTCTTTTGTTAACATTGATAATACTGTACTGGCAGCTAATGGAGCCTCAAAATACATTGATGCTTGATACTTATGGATCTCATACTAGTGTACTTGTCTTTCCAATTGAAAACAAAAATCGCAGTTGAAATAATACACAAAGTTGAAATAGATTTCAACTCCTATCGGGCTCAAGTGCATCAGGTGTGGATTCGTCTTTGATAGTTAGAGCTCTGGTAATTGCTTATTTAATTTACTTTTTTTTTAATGTTTTACATATTCGATACTACCAAGGATTTCTTTAAATAAAGTTGTTAGGAGATTGTTTTGACTGGGGAATTAATTATAAGTTTTATTTCATTCCTTATTTTCGTCTTCCACTACAATTTGTAAATACACTAGGTTATGTGAAATAAAAAGAATAGGCTCCTTTTGCTAAACAATAAATTGTCTTTATTACATACTCACTATATGAATTTGAGAGAGTACATCGGTAACGGGAATATGATACAACTAGACTACATGTTAGAGTTGCACAAATGCTTGCAATATATGAAAGCAATTATAAGGTGAAATAGGTAGACTCTCTTGATAACAAGAAAAGCATCATATACCATCCAATGCCTTTTATGAGATTGTCACCAACTTAGATAAAATTAGAAATATTAACATCTGTAAACCACCGGAAGTAATGATCTGTGTAAATCACTGGACCGCATCAATATTCCTTCTATAAAAATCGAAAATGGAAGATTAAAAAAAAAAAAAAGAAAGCTAGTCTATAATATATTTATCCTCATTATTCTAGCATTTACAATCACAACCACCATCAGGTTGGCGTTAGCAAAATCCTTTAATTGTATAGACTCTCACCCTCACAATTTCTGCAACAGAATTATTCTTTCCCTCGGAAGTATTATCAAAGACATATTTGAAACCTCTTCTCCCGCACATTGATCCCTATAATTGCTTAGTTTGATGGGATTTGCAGGGAGGACAATAGAAAGCATCTCCCAAACATCAAAGAGTGACTGCAAGATTTGGTTGAAACCTCCATCATGCAAAGGCAAAGGCAAAGCACCTCAGCCAAAAAACTAGTGCGTGCTTGCATATTTGTTATTTGTGTCACAGCACGAATACATGGACGAGGCAACATTATGTGTACGTTTTGACAAACACAAGCAGCCAAAAACAGAAACCCCACCTTGTTTGATATTTCAAAATATGGCAAAAACTAGACTAGTTTATGCTACATTTATCTCAGTTTGAAAAGGAAATAAATTAATCATCACATGACATCAAACGGCGAATAACTCACCTCTTCATCAACCTGTAAGAAGGTTCTTAGATCCTCGCTTTGTCGCAGCTCGTGATGTGAAGCTATCCGGTTAACAAATAGATCTAATGCTCGACGCCTCATTTCAATAAATTCAGCACTAAACCGGAATTTTTCTGCATTGAATATATTGCGTTGGAATAGTAATTATGATGCTTTTCCAACATAATTATGCTGTGATCCTCAGGATTAATCATGAGACAGAAGCAAACTGTTCTGAAACACCAAAAGGTTTTTAAGAGCTATCTGGCAGGAAAAGGCTGAGGGTTTGCTTTAATTTAATCTGACACAACAGTCAGGATTAAATTCTTGAATCTAATAGATTAAACTATGTTTTCAAGGTCTTATGTTTGAGAGAGAGAGAGAGAGAGAGATGATAAGGATTGGGGGGAGGACACTGGACATGCCATAGTGGTCAAGGCAAAGGGCAAACCTTAAAAAGGGGGCCGAAAAACAGATGATACAGCCTATACAATCTCCATGAGAATACTGGTATCATAAAATCACTAAGAAACGTTCACTATACAACTTAAAATCCCCCCTAGGCGCTACACATATTAACAACAAATACAGAGGTGTTTATTGACTTGTTACCTACAGCACTTTTCTCTGGCAGAGGAGGGATGAAAATGCCCTTGTAATTCTCAAAAAGCCGATCATGTAGCCAAACAAAATCACTATATCTTCTGATGACAATCTTCTCTGGCCCCTGGTACTCCGGTAAGTTCGTCTGCAAAAGGGTAGTTTTCAAAGTACACAAGCAACAAATTATAATTTGCCAAACTCTTAAACCTCCAGCCCAGTCAAGATAAACTAATAAAGCGCACAAGCTCATAAATTATGAGATAGAATTCAAATACATGAATCGATCAAAGCGAGCCAGATCACAATAAATCCAATTTCAAAACATGCCACCAATGCATGCAAGTTTCTTCTAATTTTGACATTGATGAGCATGCATCGACCACTCGCACCCTCTGAAATTCTATTCGCCGGCAAAAGATGACTAATTCCCTCTTCAGTTTCCATCAGAACAACAAGAATAGCTCAACAACTCTCTGCAGAAAGCCAAGACGACACATACAACAAACCCTAAACCCAACCGAAGCGCTCGAAACCGGGCGATCCGATCAACGTTACCTTGGTGACGACGCGATAAGAAATATAGGCCTGGACGCCATTCCCGAGCTTCACAGGATCGGTGACGGAGACCGAAAGATACGGCTGGGCTGACGGGGATCTGGGGCTCTGGGACGACCCCGAAGGACTTCGCTGCTGTTCCATCCACATTCAACACGCGACGAATTCGCAGACTCTGATTCGATGTCTTTCGAGCGAGATTTGGAGCTACTGGGGAAGAAGATGACTATAGAAGAAGCAATGGCTCAGAGAACATTTAGAGAGATTGCTTGTGACTTGTGAGAACCAAAAAGTGCAGAAAGAGATTGAAGTTCGGTTAGCTCGACGCATTTGTTAGTTTGAAAGCGAGATGTTGGGATTTGAGCAGAGAGAGAAAGCGTTCGTGGGTGGGTGGGTCGGACAGTCCATGGAGCGATGGCATGGACCCGGTTCGGACTGACCCGGTTAATTTATGGTTTTTGTGTATTAATATATAAAGATTTTTTGGTCTATCAGTATTTATATGTTTCGCCTTTGGATATATGTTTTTTAGGTGATTTTGAACCGACAATAACCTATCATCAGCATTAACTTCAGAATTGAGAAAATTCTAAATAAAAATTTAAAGTACCTTCATTTTCTTAAATAAGGACATAAAAAGGGACTTTTATTTTAAATAAAGACCTAAAATGCTCTCTTCATTTGAAAGAATGGCATAATCAAAAACATTCTTGTCATTTACTTTTTTTTTATTTTTCCTATTTATTTTTTTATTTGTTGCGACATATGAGGGCCTAGTGACTCTTACCCAGATTTGGCGAGGGCCGACCTCCCCTAGGGTTGTCAAGGGTAACTCGCCCAACCCTCACTAATGATAGGTATGGCCAACCACCAGTGAAAAAGGATGTGAAAAAAGAGAAAAATAAAAAGTGATTAAAAAAATAAAATGTCATTGGTTAGACTTTTCCTTGAGTCAATTAGAGCACTTCATACCTTTAGTTGATACAATATTCACTTCTTGCCCTTATTTGAAATTTTTCTTTTTGAATTTTCTCTGAGAAAAAATCAACATCTTTCAAAAATAAGTTCAAAAAAGGCCATGTTATATCATTCTTTTTCTGCTCATTTTAAAAAAAGAAAAATCTATCAATTACATTCATTTATTATTTTTCATCCAAAATTCGAGAAAATGAAAGAAAGAAGATTAAATTTTAAATACCATAGAAAAAGCTACAAGTAATCCTATTATTTCAATATTTATTCATTTTTAAAATGTTTCTAAATATTCTTAGTAAAAAGAAACTTTTTAAGCGTTTCGAGTTATATAAAACTACAAAATTTACATTGGGTTGCCGGTTATGTAATAGAGAAGAAGAGCATTTTGAATAGTTCCATCCTATTTCATCACTACAAATGGTTATATCATCACCTAATCCAAACGGTACAATAATTGTTGTAGCTCATTATGTTAAAAGACGATGGCCACAACATTCCAGTCTTGACCATCAAATCAACTCGATCCATAGCTCGCAAAACCGGAGGAATGGCTGCGGATTGAAGACATCAAGCACCTCATGAGCTCATGCTCAATGAATTCTATGTTGGCTAAATAGAGAAACCTTAAAATTAGCTCGCCACTAGTTTATTTATGAGCCCTGAAAATCTAAATATAACACCAATGCAGAAAAGAATCTCAGCTGCTTAATTGTAATGCTTAGCTCTTGAACTGTCTAGAATATCTGGAATCCTAAAGAGAATCCTCAACGCAAGCATCTGGAACGAGTCTGCAACATTTACTCCTAACATTACAAATCAACTAGAACTTGAAAAACTTGCGATCTGTAATGCCAAAAAGAGATGTTTGATCAAATCTGCTTGCTTCCAGCTATGGTAGACCAATCTGCATAAATCAAAAGAACGACTATAGAAAAAGAATCAAAGCTGCCGAGACATGAAAAATGGATTATCCGTAGTATCATAACCTACTACACCAGTACAGCCTTGCGTGCTGAATAACGTAAATTATTGAGATATAAGTGCTAATAGAAGAGTAATCAAGACAAGTGTAGATATTAGCAAGTCTTCTGTAATGATGTGCCATTGTACAATAGTTCCAACATTCAAGATAGAAGGACCAAGAAATCAAGACAATCTTTTATGCGATGTTTGTGTGCAATACTGAATTGCTTGTCTCAGGTACAAAACTTGCAATAATTTATATAGAACTTCCTGGCCAAACATGTACATAAGAGTCCAGAAAGACAACAGTCTGGCAGCATACACCTTACGTGCGGAGATGTCCCATGCGACAGAACCGTGAAGGAAGTCCAGGGCACCAACTTTTCCTGGCTCCTCTTAAGGTTTTCCCTATCCTGCACTTCTTTTCTCTGATCTTCCTCTCCAAAGCTGCCCCCCCATCCTCATGTTCAATTTTCTCATAGGCAAGGCTGTTTTCCCTTCTCTTTCTCTCATGCTCCAGCGATCCATTTCATCAACCTCATGTTCACTTTCCACACCTTCATTGATTCGGATAAATGCTTGTTAGGAATCTCTCCAGAGCTACTGCTAGGTAAATCTTCGAAATCAACTCAGCTACTCCGTAGATTTCATGGAATTCCTTCGAGCATTCGTGATGATGCGCCAGATTAGGAATGCAATAGCCTATTTGAAAAGGGCACAATGCTCAATCAAAGAATACTCTTTTTATTCGAAGCACTTTCCATAGTACTGCTTAGGACTTCTTTCACAACTAATAAAAAAAAGAGAACACTTCTTGGCTATTTATAGTACTAAGAAGGAGGTGGTTCTATCTCTCTAAATAATTCTAGGAAATCCATCTCCCTAAATAATTCTACAGAGTACTAATACTACTAGATGTGGACAATATATTTAGCCAAAAAGTTCTACACTTTTCTACTAAAATACCTCCTATCTTGCCAGAACAAAAATCTAGATGGTAAAATGACTAGAGTAGCCTAGCGACATCTAGAATTCTAGATAAGAGAGGCCTTGCAACTTTTTCTTTAATATGTACTACCAAATTCAAAACAAATTGAAGAGGTAAAGGAAATTATGGAAGAAGATAATGGGCCTCATAAGGTTCAGCCAATTGAAGAAGTAACTATAGAAGGTGAACCCATAAGAAGTCAGAGCACAGCCGCTAGCAAAATTAAAGAGTTCGTGGTGAATAGGTGTACATTCGCAAATGACAGAAGAGCTTCAACCAAGTCAAATGGACGAACTTAAAGAGCAAGCACCCCGGCCAAAGAGGTCAACAAGGCAAAGGAAACTATATCCTAAATATGCAAATGCAGCTTTGATCTATGATGTTAGAGTAATAAAGCCATCTATATATGAGGACTCAAAAGGGTGGGATGAAGGAGGGCTATGGAAGAAGAGATTCAAGCTTTGAACCTGTACGAGACGTGGGATTTGGTGCAAAGGTCTAAAGAAGTACGCCCCATATCTTGCTGGTGGATCTACAAGCTTAAAAAGTCTGAATCCATGGGTCTATAGAAAGATATAAGGCACTTTTAATTGATTGAGGATTCTCTCATAGTACAGGCTAGATTATGACGAAACCTTTTGTCCAGCGCCAAATATTATTACGGTTCAAGTCTTCCTAGCACTAACAGCAGGCAAGTCATGGCAAATGGATGTTATGTGTGCCTCCTTACATGGAGAGTTAGATCGAGACACGTACATGGAACAACCAAATGTTTTAAGAGTAAGATTCATCTGAGTAACGTCTGCAAATTAAAAAAAGTGCTCTATGGTTTAAACAAGCTCCGAAAGCATGGTATGGGAAGATAGCAGAATTTCTGGTGCAAAGCGGCTACTCAGTTGCTTGACAGAGTCAAGCCTATTCTAATGAAGGGGAAATGCTTGCTATAGTACTAAAATATGTGGACGATCTAATCACCATTGGAGATGATGAAATCGAGATATACCGAATCAAAGCCAACCTCTCTGTGCGGTTTCAGATGAAGGAGCTTGGAGAACTAAAAGACTACTTAGGACTCAAGGTTGAGCAAACCAAGGAAGGGTTTTTCCTATGTCAACAAAAGTATACGTGAGATCTCCTAAAGAAGCTTGGGATGCTTGATTGCAAGTCGATCTCTACGTGTATGGAGGGAAATATAGAGCTATATGCAGTTAAAGAAAGAGAATTAGAAGATTTGACTATGTATAGGCAATAGGTGGAAAGTCTAATCTACCTCACTACAACTAGGGGTGAGCAAACGGACCCGACCGGACCGGAATCACCCGGACCGAACCGGGACCGGTGGTCCGATTCCCGGTTCCGAAGATGTCCAGTCCGGTTCCAGGTTCCCAAAATTGGAACCGGTGACCGGGCGGTCCGGTTCACGGTTCCAAGGATATAGGACCGGACCGAACCGGACCAATTTTTTTTTATTTTACTTTATTTTATTTTATTTTGTATGTGAAGTTTGTGGCACATCACAAGTCAAGACCACGAAATGGAATCTGACTTGATATGAAGCCAGCCTCACATGTAAATAAATTTGCTTAGGATTGCATAAAGTGTCCAAAACTGAACGTAAATAGCAAGCAATTTGTTGGTCTGGTCCGGTCCGGTTCTTGAGATAGTCGGTCCGGTTTCCGGTTCTTGAGGGGATCCGAATCGGATCGGGAACCGATCACCCCTAACTACAACACAGCCCGACATTGCCTTTGTAGTGGGAGTAACAAACCACATTCGCTATCAACCATCGATGTTGAGTACAGAGCCGCAACGATGGTGACTCAACAAAATATTTGGTTAATGTAGCTTCTGAAGGATCTACAACAACCTATTGACTAACCCCACAAAGCTCCATTGCAATAATCAATCAACCAGACGGTTGATAGGAAACTCGATCTTTCATGTAACAACTAAGCATGTAGAGGTACATTGTCACATCTTGCGTGAAAAAATTACGACTACAAGATATAAAGATGGAGCATGTGAAGACAAAGTGATTAAGTTGCAAATGTTTTCGTAAAAGCAATGGCATTGCCAAGTTTGACGAGCCCCGAAAGTAACTTGACATGGTCGCTAGATCCACATTGAGAGAAGAGAAGAGTAGTTAGTGAAGGGAAATATTGAAGAAAAAGTTGCGCTGCCTCTCTTCTCTAGAATTCTATATTTCTCAAGATTACTCTAATTCTCGACTATAGATTTTCCTTGAGGCAAGATAGGAGATAATTTAGTGGAAGAGTGTAGAATTGCGAGGCTAAATCTAGTATTACTAGTAGTCCCTAAAATTGTCACCGAAATTGACTTGTAGAAATATCTAGGGAGATGAAATCACCTCCTTATTAGTCTATAAGCATGTAAAAAGAGTCTTGCTAAACAACATTAATAAAAGAGAGTGTTTGCTTTAATTGAGCATGGTGTCTTTCTTAACTGTTCAAGAAGCATAATGGTATCACCACTCTTTGCCCTGTAAATAGAACAAACACTTCATGCAATTCATTAAAATGAGTGCCAGAGATATCAAATCAGATAATAACCAAATAAAATGACAAAGTAACTACAGGAATAGGTGCAAATTTGTTTATGTTGCCTTTCATGCTTGAAACAAGCAAAAAGAAAAACCGAGAACCGAGTGCTGAACTCTCAAAACAATAGCAACTCAGAACATCACAAGCCTCTCAAAGTTGAGTTCACTGGGGAAGTCTCTCCCTTCCCAAATCTAATTCGTTCATCACTCTTGCAACATTAACGGGCGAACCACGCTTAAAACTTTATCTTGAGTCGAACAACACAGAAAAGCACAAAAAAACCAAATGGCATTGACATGTTCAAATTCATAGAAAACCAATTCACGGGATCGAGAATGGAATGGAATGGCAAGTCGGCATATCAGTAAGCGCAAAGGAGTTTAAAGACCATTCTCGCCACCGCACGTCAATTCGTAACCCCAAAGAAATTTGGAAAACTAAAGACAATCAAATTAAGCTGAACCAGAGCTTCGATCATCATAGTACGAACAATGCCGAACGAGTGTACCCTACCGTGAAACGAGGAATTCACCGAGCGGTGTCACTGGACCAGAAGTCGCACAAGTTGGAGCCACCGGCGACGAGATGTAGAACGTGGGGCGACAACCATCGGATCATAAGATGCAAGAAACGGAAGATAAGGGGTCAAAGTGATTTCGAAAGGCGATCTCAAGAACTGCGCTTGACGACGAAAAAAGAAAGCAGCGAAGACAATGCTGGAATGTTGCTGATGGGAAGTTGCAAAAGAATTGCTCGAGACTTGGGAGGTAACGAAGGAAGAAGCATTCAGGGTTC